>JANFAM010000013.1:22077500-23407500 GCA_024362665.1 Prunus padus
TTAGTCAAGTTTCCCTTTAATGCATAATTGATGGAGGACAAGGTTGAGACGAAAGAAAATAATAACTTTCTTTTTTTCCCAAAAAAAAAAGCAACTGCAGAGAAATGTGTTACCGTCAATAGCTCTTCAGGATCAAATAGGTGATGACTGGTTCTCTGCAGAATACTAATTACATCACCTACATGGTGCGTTATAAGCAACTGCTCTTCCTTCATCTGCAATTGCAAACCACAAAATCAAACAAACTCCTCTGATATTACTATATAATATTTAGGTTGCACTTAGATGATTGACAGTCAAGAGCAAGTAAATCTGCATGGCCAATACAAACAATGCAAAAGGCCAAAAATTTAAAGTTGTACCTTAAAGATTGCCAAAGCCACATGAAAAAGAACTTTAGCCCCCTCGTAGAAAAGGATATCCCATACCCTTAGAGTAGTCTTTCAAGAAAAAAAAAACAGGCAAAGAAAAAAAGGGAGAGCCCATGAAAGTGTTAGTCACAGAAACAACCTCAACTTATTTCAGCATGTTTCTGTTTTTGAGAGAGAGAGAGAGAGTTGCTTTAACCTCTGAAGGCAAGCTTTTAGAAAAGAGGCAGAGAAACCACTCAGTGGCAACAAGGGAGACATCAAACTCCATTGCTTCCAAATGCATTGCTATCCTGCATTTTTCTGCCAACGTTTAGAAGATACACAAGAGGAAAGTAAAACATAAGACACTTCAGGCCAAGAATAAAGAAGGTACCTTGGGCACTTTTTAGCAAGGAAATCCTTGAAAACTCTTTGTTCAACATGGCATCCTGATAAATTATTTGTATAGCAGTCATTAACCAACACATTTTCTAACAGGACTGCTAGCATCCAAAATGCATCTTCCTCTGTTTTCATCACAAGCAGTAACAATGCTGCAACATAATTTAAGCCCTGCAACAAGAAGGTCCAACCATTCCAGATAAGTAAACATCAGCATAAACACAAAGGAAACCAACTTTGGCTCTTCAAAACATTTATTTCAGAAAAGTACATGAAATAAGATATTCTCTCTCAAGCAACAAAGATAGGTGGAGATCAACCCTTAAGCATTTTGTAATCGATAAATTTTTCCAGTCAATCCTACTGAAAAATTTTACAGGGCAGCAGCAAAACTCATACTTGAGTGGGTTATAGAATAAGAGTTGGTGAGATAAGCTGTTTTGGTGGCTGAGGAAACAACAGAAATGCACTGTTGTAATTTGTAACAATAGTATTTGGGGAACCATTTGAATAGATTCAATTTTTGTTATTCACTCTGCTTAGACAAATTCTCTTTAGAAGAGAGGTGTGGCTACTAAATAGATTAAATGTAAACAACATAAAATATTACTAATTAACAATTGGATGTGAAAAGGAAAAGTAAACACAAAAAGGGTGCCATAAGGAGGAAGAAAACCGGAGGGTTGAACTTAGCCTGAATAAAATCATTTGTAAAACTCACAACTCTACTATGATAAAAACGCTTGAACAAGACGTTTCTCTTGGATCAAACTATGATTACAAATAGTATAATTTTGAACATGCTGCAATTTCGAACAAGATTCATGTAAGGACCATGAAACAAACAACAGAAGTATTTATAATATCAGCTTGTAACATATAGAATGGTTTGCACTTTTATGCTCATGATACTCAGATAACTTTAAGAATGGCTCATGTGTATTATGGAAGGTGAAGGAGAGCTACCTGACAGTAGCCAACATCAGAATCACGGAAAGAATACCCAACAAGGACACGTCGAAGAGCAGCATGACCCTCTGGGGTGTCCAACCATGGGTGACCTGGGAAGGTACGGGGCAGGTCCTGCACAGACAATCAATGAGTGAATTGCAGAAGTGGAGGGAATTTAATGGCAATACAGATATAACCTACAAGCTATAGCCCTAGGTAATGCTGAACATTAGAGCAAAAAGTAATGGAAGATTTTCCAATGGAAAGAAGACAGCCAAATGATGCAAACTAGAAATTTCCAAATTATCATCATGAATCACAAGATCAGCCACAAATGATACCTAATCTTCGAGCATAGCTAATGTTTTCCTACATCCATCCTACAAATTACTAAATCTCTCAAAAGGAAGCTGAATCTAAGAAAGATCATGCATATACAAAGTCAAATTTCTTGATTGAAAAAGGCAAGATCCAACATTTGTTACAACCACCATTGCAATCCAAAAAGAGAGGCAAAGGAACTCACATGATCAATCTGCCTGGTGGCAGGGGTGACCTTGCCCTCAGTGGCCTTTATCAAGTCGTTGTAATAGCTCTCAGGTACCGTGGACTTCTTCTTGGCCGCCCCAGATAAAGAAAACCACACCTTGGGCCGAAGAACAGGTGGAATTCCCTTCCTAATTAGCCTCTTCAAAGTAATGGCGTTGGCCAAAGCTGAAAACTTTAGCGAAGATTTAAGGGCAATTCCTTCAGATATGGAAGGCTGCAAGTACCAATTTGCACCTTTGTTAGCCTCCAATGACCACCACACCCGTCCTTGTTGCCTCACCTTCTCTCTCACCTCATTCAACACATTAACATCATCTACATTCCCTTCTACTGTGAACCCATAAAGGTCTTGGAACTTTACAGTAAGATTAGCCCTCCTGGTATGGATGCTAGGCCTCAAAATTGGTATTTGGGATTGGAATTCTAAGGGGACGTCTCTTTTGCTTTGAGTTCCAAACATTTCTTGGGGTTATTGTGGTAGATGAAGAAAAGAAAAAGAAAGGAAGAGAGAGAAAGATAAGATATTTTGGTGCGAGGCCCTTGTCAAACAAGAAAAGCCCACCTGCTACAAAACCATGAAGTGGTCTTATATTGTAGCCTGAGAGGGATTTTGAATTTTCGACCAAAAAAAGAGGGATTTTGAACAAGGACTGAAGGACAGAGGCTGCAAAGTGTTTTATTTTCTTCAGCTGTGTCCCTAAAGATTTGATGAAAGACGAGTCAGGCACAAAAACATATCACCAAAATCTAGCATTAGTGATGGCCACGAAAGTCTCTTCTGTGCCATTAATATATTCTACCCTAAATAACAACCCCCGAAAAAAAAAAGTCTTCTTTCCCTCTCAGGTGGGATTTTTTATGTCGAAAAAAAATATTTTCAAACAAAAAAAACCCAGAAAAAAGGAAAGTGGAAAATGAAAAAGAAAACCCAGAAGAGATTTTTCCTGCAATGTCAATACAAAAGAGAAAAGGAGGAAAGAAAGTGGGTACCTGAGATTGGGTTTGATTCAAATCAAGAGCACAAGAATGTTCTAATTTAGGAATAAAAGTGTTAGTGGATGGATGATTAAGAAGTGGCTTATCATTAAAGTCCGGATTTTTGGGGGTAATTTAAGCTTGGAGTTAAAGGAAACAACAGAAAAAAATGGATGGTCTCAAGTTTTTTTTTTTCGGGGGGTCAAAATGGTCTGATGTTAAGTCGTGCTTCCTGGTATGGAAGAGAAAATGGTGAAGTAAGAAGGGGTCCAATTTGTAAAAGAAATTAGGTTTGGAACGTTATTGCAGCGCCAGCTGACACTGAGAAGAGACAGACATTCACACTGTGTACTGAGTTTTGTCTTTCTTTTTCTTTTCTTTTTTTTTGTTACCTTTTTGTTTTTTTAGGGAGTTTAGTTAAAATGGAAATCAAAA
The DNA here is from genome assembly GCA_024362665.1 of Prunus padus. NCBI lineage: Eukaryota > Viridiplantae > Streptophyta > Magnoliopsida > Rosales > Rosaceae > Prunus > Prunus padus. The sequence continues at coordinate 22,081,163 of JANFAM010000013.1, forward strand.
TAAATAGAGAAACATAGAGAGGGAATTAAAGTTTAATTTTCCTGTTACCATTTTTCTTGTACTCACCCTGTTACCCATCTAACTTTTTGACACATGTCATTCCACTTAACCATAAGTTAACAGTGTTAACTTTCAACTAAATAAAAAATTAATAATTGAAGGGGAAAAAGCCAACAGCGAAGAACTTCCATATCCGTTTGTCTCCTTCTTCGCCAATCGCCGCCCAACCAGCCACCAAAACTCTTCGACCACCCCACCCGGCCGGTGGCAACTCCCTCTCCTTCTCGCTGCCGGCAAAGCCTCCTTTTCTCTTTTTCTCTCTCTTTTTTTATACCTCTCGCCCCCTTCTTTCTCTCTCTCCCTTGATCTCTGCTTCCCTCTCAATCTCCCTCTCTCTTTTAAAGAAGAAGCGCCAGAAGTGCAAGGCAAGAAGCTAGATCAGGATCCAAAATAAAGGGGGAGAAAGAGATAGAAGATGCTTTTCCAACAGCCAGAAGCAGGAGATGGGTTGCGCCGGCGGGGTGGGCGAGAGTTCGATGTCGGGTCTTTTTCTTCAATTATTAATTTTTATTTCTAAATTTAATTAAAAGTTAACGCTGTTAACTTGGGATAAGTGGAATGACAGGTGTCGAAAAGATAGATGGGTAACAGGGTAGGAATAGGAAAAATGGTAACAGCAAAATTGAACTCAGGGAATTACAACTGAGGGGAAATTGGTGATTTTTACTTTTTGTTGGAGATGAATTTGCTTTCAATGCTATTGACATGTGACGTTTTCTTTTTTTCTTAGCCCATTTAATTTGTTACGTTCATGAACTTTTGTTTTTTAATCCAAAGCACCTTCATTATTTTGAAATTGACACTTGGTTCTATAATTACAGGAGGTAGAATATCAATATATTGTCATTTTTTTTTATAAATATAAGTTATAGTCTAAACTACAAAGGATTAGAATTTCTCACACACATACTACCAAAGTGTTATGGAAGTTCGAACTAGAGACCACTAGTCTACAAGTTAAGGTCATTTTCTACTACGCTAGACTCCGTTTACATCAATATTATATAAGTAACTGATTTTCCAACTCCTATTTTGTCAACTTACACTTTTTTGTTAAAATGATTTTCATTCCTAATTTCTCTGCGTTTACTTGCAATCAGGAATGAAAAAATATGTGGACCCACCTCAAAATTCTTAATCACATACCCTCAAAACAAGAAATCAGATCGACTAAGGGGGTGTAGTCGATCCGATTCTCATTACTTTTTTCCTTTAATACCTTCCAAAATTACCCTTACCACTTTACCATAATTCCAAAACACTATATTACTTTAGTAATGAAATTAATTTCAATTCTGATTCATGAGAATTAGTAAATAATAACAATGAGAATCAACCATATTCATGTGCTGATTCCATATGGTTAATAAACAACGTAATGGAAATGATTTTTCTTATACCGATTCATTACTTCTCTTATTCCTATATTCGTTGATTCCTTACTTTCTTCATTCCTGGTAAGTAAACATGCCATGTATGTTCTCACTTCTTTTTCGTCCACTTACACTCCATTTTTTGTTATAGTAAAAACTATATATATATATATATAAGAGTGTAAGTGGACAAAAGGGGAGTGGGAAAATCACCATCCTATTATATATTGCCTTTTGACAAAAAGTATTTTTGGAAAAAAGAAGAAATTTTAAGATAAATAAGAGCTAAAAATTTTGTTTTTGATGAGAAGAGCTAAAAAATTTCAAAGTTGAACAAAAGCGCGTTTTTAGTTGGCTAAATTATTCAAATGCCCTGTAACTCAATTTCAATCTCGGTTCCTCCTCCTCCCCAGAAACTCTAATGTCTCATTTTCCTCAAACTCCATATAGTGTCTCACTTTGGTGTTTTTGTATGAGACTTTGGTGTTCCTTGAACTGTGAGCTCAAGAAGGCCAGGGATCACACCATCTTTCAAAATTGCTTCTCTATATCTGCATTTGTCACTTTGGCACATTGTTAGTAGAGTACCAACTGCGTGGTCCCGACTTTGTAGTGATCCATTTTCAAGCACTCCACAATCTTAATTTTATTCATGTCAGATCAAATTTAAAAGAAAAAATGGAGTTTCATGGAAAAGTGAGACGCTATATAGAGTTTCAGGGGGGAAAGTGAGATAATTAGAGTTTCGGGAGGGAAATTGAGACTGAAATTGAATTACAAGGGGTATTTCAATAATTTAGCCTTTTTAGTTTGACATAGTTGGGAAGAAATCCGCAATTTAACGACAGAGACAGGGCATTTCTGCAGCGGCGTTTAACTGTTTATGGGCCGCAAAATAATTACCCGAAGTGCAAGTGAGCTGGTAGTCGAGGTGCCTACCTACTACCTAGTGGGGCCACTCCCTCTAACCGCGGCAAAAATGGAGGGTGATATCACGTGCGAGCGTGTCTTACATCTGATCCTGATCATCTGAGCGTGTCCGAAGATGGACAACGCCACGTAAGCCGACTGGCAGTCGTACGTTGTGGTCGTGGTACGAAGGCTTCACACGTGTGCTGATGCGGCTGCACGGGATATGAATACGACCGAAGCACTAGATGTTTGCTCTTCGGAGCGCAATTAGTTCAGCATATTCGTAGCAGAGGACATGTGTACGTGTTTTGGGACCTTCGGGTGCTGGGCCGGCCTCCATTGTTACGAATACAAGAAGTTGGGCCGGTTTTTTTTGGGTCCCACAAGGGAAAAAAACGATGGTTGTCTCTTGTATATATATATATTTTTAATTTTTGAAATGATAAAGCACATTATCTGAAGCATTCTCAGACAAGGAAGTTGGGCCTACATTTGTTATTGAAATTAGGTTTTAGTCGCATTCAACGAAATTGTTATAACATGAATTTGCATTTAATACGCCAGTTAGGTCAGTTGATTAAGATAGTTTATCCATCCCTATGTATTAAAATAATTTAGAATATCATTTCGTTAGAAAAAAAAAAATAGAGAGATATCCATGAAAAAGTTATAATTGAGCTATCTCTTTTCTTTTAGATAACAAATTTATATTTAAAAAAGAAAAAATCTCAACACCACTCTCTAATTGGGTTTGTAAGGGATGAGAGGCACTTAACTACAAGATTAGCATCTAAACTAAAATAATTACCACTAAAAAAGAGCAATTTTCTTTTAGGTATACATTAATTCAATAATGTTATGGGAGGGGTGGTCCCTTTGTGTTCAACCAATCAATGATATTGGATTTTATTTTTTTGGTCTAAATGATATTGGATTATGACAAAATATTATTACACGTGGTATCACCTACTTCCTTCCTTTACAACAAAGACAAGACCATATGCACAGGGACGGACCCAGGATTTGAAAATGGCATGGGCTAAATTCAAGGGCGAAGTTAGGAATATTTGTAGGAGTAAGCAAATTTTTTTTTTTGGGGTAAATTATAAGCCCTTGTTTGTTATACTGACATATTTTCTTCATCATATTTAGAATTTTTTATTATTATACTGACATTTGAAACAAACAAAAATCTTGGAATTATTGATAATATTGTTGAAATATTTGGAAGGGATTGAAGGGAAACAAAGAAAAAAAAAACAAAGGAGAGCTACACATGTACTAGGAAATATTTAGAAGGAATTGAAGTAAAAATAAAATAAACACACACATCCGTTTCTTTATTCTATTTACTCTTCTCTCCTCTTTTTTATTCTATTTCTTCTCTCTCTCTCTTACTTTTCGATTGTTTATCATCTTCCCCTCTATTTTTTATTCTTTTTCCTCTCTTGCTTTTTCTTTCTTTCTTCTTCCTCTCTGTAGGCTAGAGTACTAATTTAGTCCCAAAAATAAAAAAGTTCCCTGGGCTATATAGCCCAGGTCAACATGTTCATAGGACCGTCCCTGCATATGCACAACATGAGAACTTGTATGGCCTAAGCAAAGTCACCATCTCAAATGCCAAACTAGTGCCCCAATGTATTTATTTGCTCAACAAATCCACTGGTTTTGCTTTTCTTGTGAACAAAGATTGCATACAAGTTCTATACTTTTAGATGAATTCCTGTAAACTCTACCATCCTTGGGTCGTTGTATTAGTTCCAAAAATGCTTGCGTAAAAGAAAATTGTGTAAAAATGTCTCTGTCTAAAATCATTCAAATACGTATTCCTGATAAGTAAATATATCAATTATTTTAAAGTTTATGTACTCTTTAACATTTAGTTTGCTTTCTTTTGGACAAAGATTTGCAAGCAAGCGACCTACTGTCATTCATTTTTACAATTCTAAAAATTGTTGTTTTTTTAATTATTATATTTTGTCACATTTGACATGATTTGGACTTACAATCCCCCACTTTTTCTGTAAAGGAAATTGTGAAAGTTTTCTAAACAAGGGCACATTCGGTAACGTTTTTTAAGAATGTTTTCTGAGAATGAAAACAAGAAAATGAATTTGCATTTTCAGGATTAGAAAATGTGTCTGGTAGATTAATTGGAAAATATATTCAAAAAATAAAAACAGTTTGAGAATAATAATATGTGATTTATTTTTCAAGTATATTTTTGCTCATTTCTTGTTCAAAATGTTTTTTTAAATAAAGGCTAAAATTATTATAAACAATGAAAAATGTATAATTTTGAGAATTATAATGTTAGAAAAACCTAGATAATAAATTCTATTATCTTTAGTTTAAAATAAATATTTAAAGAAAAATATGAAATTGAATAATATATGATGATTTTATTATAAAATTAATATATAGTGGTGTAACAAAAAAAATAATGAAGTGCAACGAAAAAAATGAAAATTAAAAATCAGACCAACAAAAAAAATTGAAAAATAAAATAAAAAGCAATTAGACCAATACACTGGGTAGAAAATGAAAATGAAAATTTGATGTTTTCAATTTTTATATATGAGTTTGAATTTGTTTTCAGAAAACGAATTCCAATAAAAATAAAGACGAGACCTTGAAAACATTACTGAACCTCTCCTAAATTGACCAACTCTGTGTTTTACGGTTCTTGAATCTGCAGAACCTTTTTTAAAAATAATTTTAGGCCAAGTAGCACTGACCCAATCCTCTTAACCAGGTATATGGTATGATGGCAATTTTAATTAGGAACGTTAAGTTCGTGACCAAGTGTCTGACAGCCCCACAACAAAATATCAAGCTGATCCATTTTTGAAGCCTACGTGAGCCCACCACGACACTACCCTATAAATATATAAATAAATATATATAACATCCGGACGTTATTATCATGCGGACGTCATGTATTTTTATCTTATCTCTCGCTTTTTCACTGCTGTTTATAATGACATCCATGTTACGCACGTTAATACATCCGGATAAGAGAATAATCGTATATATATATATAGAGTAGTGATCTCTTGGTCACCTAGTGACAAGGATCCGTCCTACAATGGATTTAAATCCGCAAATGCAAATAGAGTTCTTAAAAGGAGTGCAAAAGTAGGTGGGCGCTTTAGATTTAAATCCGGTGGGTGGCCATGATTCCAGTCATTAGGTGACAAGAGATCACTACTCTATATATATATATGTGAGTTAATTACATTTTTCATTATTGAGGTTAGAGTCGAATTTAAATTTAATCATTGAAATTTTAAATTATCGATTTTGATCATCACATTTCGCTTCGTTAGCAAATCAAGTTCAATTAGCTCTACCTTTTTCCAAATTGTACTATTTAATTAGTTTTTTTGTCGTCATTACTATTTAATTAATTAACATAACTTTTGTGGGGGTTGTGTTCAACTTCAAGCCAATTCAAACAAATTGAAGTTGTTCAACCGCTCATGATTTCACTTGTAAGCTAGCTTATGCTTTTCATGAGATACGAATGGAACCTTCGTATACTTCCAAAATTCGGTCTCACAACGCTCACTGCAAGAGGTCAGTTGTTCAGGGCATAAAAGCTGAACTAGTGGTTGACTATGGCTACTAGGTCTGTTGACCATTACAAATAAATACTGAATATTTTATTATTATTATTGTCATCTTCTTCAACCACCAATCTGTCTTCTCTGCTCCACTTCAATTTTTTCTCTCTTTTGAAAATTTTAACCCTAGCTTCTTTGTTTCCCTAACTATCGTAGTAAAATGAACAATTCAAAGGCCCCTATCGCCTGGCCTCTGCTGAAATTGCAATAGATAGGCAAACGACATGAACTTCCATAGTATATAGCCATATATATGTGATGTGCTGCTGAATATATATGTGATGGGTTGCGATGTCTTAGACTCGAGTCTTGGCGTCCTACTTATGGTCTAAGAGCATCTCCAACAAAATCTCTATTCTCTCATTCCTAGTTATTTTGGCTAAAAAGAAAGAAGATTCTCCTCCAGCAGACTCCCTACTTGGCTCTCTATTTTGGAGATCCAATTTTTGGCTCTCTACATCTAGAGACGAGGAGAGAGAAAAAGGGAGAGAGAGAGATAGAGACATTTGGGAATAACTTAGTACCACATAGAAAGAAATACTATAAGGTTCAAACTTAGTATCACATATACTGAACAATATTAAAACTCTAATAGTAAATAACAATACAACTCCATAATATATGACCCAAAAAAATACAACTCCATAATAAAATAATAAATAACATTAAACTAATAAAATTTATCCTAGGGAATTTTTTAGGGAAACCTAGGGAATATTAAAATAATAAGTAACATTAAAATTAGTTTGCAGAAAGTTTAAAGATATTATAAATATTACACGTTGTAACTTATGATCACAAACTCATCCGCAGCGTGTTGGATAAGTTTCTCCAGAAGGAAGGGAATGGAAGGGGTTCAAATCCCCTTGTGTGTGCAAGTGCTTTCTCATAATTTTTCACTCCTTTTTCGGTTTCATCTCGCAATATCGGCGATGTTATCGATAATATCACGATAAATTGACCAAATATTACATGCACGTGAAGGATAATATCGCCTCCGATATTATTGCGAAAATATCGATATATTGATGATAACTAGTTGGATAAGTGTTAAAATATCATTCCTTAAAAAAAACGATATTATCGGCGAAATATCGCCGATAATATTGATTTTTCAGTCCTTGATCGAGATGTGGCTAGAGTGTTTTATCAACATCAGAGAGGCAATGGGGTGGAGATGTGGCTAGAGTGTTTTATCAACATCGGAGAGGCTGGGGTGGTGCATGGCCTCACCCATCATGGCTTGAGAGAGAGATCATGATTTTTCTGGACAGACCGTGCTCTCCCATGGCTAAGCAGTCTGCTAGATCAGGATAGAGCTATGGCGTATAATTTTTGTATGTTTTATTGAGGTGCAGTGGTACTCTTTTTCTTTGACCGAATTTTCTTCTTTTGGAGGTTTTTTATGGCAAGGTTTTAATGATGCCACATTTACACCCTTTGTTCATTTGTAATCTTTTCTCGCTTGTTTGGTGAGAATGATGAATGAAGTTATTCCCTTTTATCCCAAAAAAAAAAAAAAAAAAAAAAGCTTTGCTCAAACACGAGAGAGAGAGAGACTATGTTTATTCATGTGCATATAAATGTTAGTAATGTCAAAGATGAACAAAATGGGAGTTTAATTTAACCAATCTTAATCAAGTACAAACTTCCAAGGCATTCTTGTCGTTGACCACAATCAAATTAAGGGACTCCGTTGAAACCAGTATCCATTAAAATATTGCACAGATATGGAACCTTAATTACGCACACTAAAAGAATTATACAGTAGTCAACAGGGTTCAGTAAAAAATAACATTAACTTACAGATCAATAATTTTAAGTTCGAACTCTCATAGCATCTTAGTAGTATGTATGTGAGAACCTTTCATTCCCTTATAGTTTATACTATCGCTTGTATTTTTTTTAAAAAAACCCTTATACAGTATAATGATTAATCACTGTCCTAAACCACAGAAATAATTGAGTCTAATTAAATCACAACGTTTTGTTCACGGCTAAATTATACATACAATACATAATTAACCAAGAAAGAAAGGGGGAGAAGTCAAATTATATAAACGACGTCGAGCCTTGGGCGCAATGCAAGCCGTGTAATATTGAAAGAGCTTCCCAACCAAAAAAGAAAAAAAAATGAAAGAGGTTTTCCTTCCGACACGGTTTAGCAAAACAATTAGCAAGTTTTATTTTAGTATGATTATTTATTTATTTTCTATATCCCATTAAAAAAAAATGTCTCAAAATTAACAGGTGTCCATTCATCAACCTACAAGAAGAAGCATTGATGCACCTGAAACGCCTCAAAATTTTCAAGTCAAAATAGCTTTTCACTCCCCGAGGCCTGGCCAAATTTGCAATGAAAAAACCATAAACCAAACACCAAACATGCACGCATGAATCATTCATGATGCATATGATAACATGTTATTATTTAGAAGATAAATATAACATGTTCTTTTTCTAAAGAACGATAAAATATTTACAAAATACTTTTACGAAGCGAATGCATAAAAAAAAATTGGAACTTGCTGGTCAGATGTTTAATTGTGGTTGTGGGCATTGGGTAAGATTCGAATGCTGCCGAAGTGCTGATGAAAAATAAGTAATTTGCCCACTGATTTACCCCTCGAGGCTCTACCAACCATTAGTTTACGGAAAATATGGAATAAATTAGGTTGAAAGGACGAAATAATTACATGTTTTAAACGGTTGTTGGGCTTGAAATAATAATAATGTCACGTAATTTACCCAAGCCTCAATAATTTTATGAAAAGCAACAAAACTATTTCAACAACAATATGCCTTACAGGCTCACCCACAAAACCAGCTAATGATCACCATTGGTGCACTTGTAAGACAAACAACAAGAAAAAGAAAAAGTGCATGCATATATAAAATATAACAAGAAAAAAATAAATAAAAACAAGATGAAAGAAGAAGAAGAACAAATGCCTGGCTTTCCCATGTACGCCGCTAAATCTTTTGCCCGGTGAATTCTTTCTCCGCCGGAAACGCTCACACCAAAAAGCTAGACTTACATAAATGTCACCCCCATAAAAACTAAGTAATTTCTTCTTGCAATTGAGAGCACTCGCTTCTCCGAGACCACAACAATTTCTTCTTCTTGATCTTCATAACTTTTGGTCCTCAATTGCTATTGCTGCTCAGAGAAAACCCAAAAACATGGAGGAAACAGAGAGTGAAAGAAAGATATAAAAAGGCCAAATGGGAAGGAGAGGGCGTGGAGAAGTTGTTCCCAAGAAGAAGATGACGAGCGTCTCCCGTTGATTTTGTTTTCAAAGGAGCTAGAAGTTTTTAACTTTTAATTTTTTGTCAAAGGTGGGCCAAGACCAGGAAGTTGGAAGGCCCTTTTTGTTTCACACGTTGGGGCTCTTCTTTTTGTCTTTCAGCTGCTGCTGCTCTGCTGCAACAGGTTGAAGATTTAAGGGGCTTTTAAATGATCTGCGTGTGCTTTTGTCCTTCCTCTTTGGTTTCCATCTTTGTCAACGAAACCAGCTTGATTTAAGGAACAATGTAAATACAAGATTTCAAGCAATAATTAAAAGCCTTGAGGGAATAGGTACCCTATGTGCTATTATATGTATAATTTGTTCGATGTTAGAAGTTAGAGGAATTGTCATATGGTATAGTTGAGAGAAAAATGACATTGACTTGCAGACTAAATGTCTCATGTTTGAATTCCCACGACATCATGATTGTGTGTGTGAGAAAAATTCACATCTCCTCTAATTTAAACTATCGCTTGTATTCAAAAAAGAAGTTTAGAGGAATTGTTTATTGGACAAAGGGTGACGTCTGTCCACCGTTTTCATTGTATTGGTCTAATCTTCCTTTCAATATGCATATATTTGGTCAAAATTTGGTAACAATTAACCTATCTAGTGTTGGTATATATGCACCATCATGCTTGATGAATCATGAAAGATGACTAAGGTTTGGTTTCAATAGTCGTTCACACATTAATTGTATGACATCTGCATACATCAATGATTAACCCGTAAAAAAATAAGTACAAATACAAATACGCATTATGAGTTTGTTAATTAATGTGCTGTGGGTTCGAATATGAAACTACTGATTTATAAATCAATGTCATTTTTACTGGACTAAAACTCCGTTGACATAATCAACACATATTTTTTTGACGAAACATAATTAACACATCTTGAATAGTAGACAGACCCTTTAATTATGCTTGTCTATCAAAGCCTGTAAAGTGGGCAAAGACTACAGGGTCAAATTGGTACCCACCCCTTTAAAAATTGGAGATGGATCAGAGAGTTGGTGACTGCAATTCAAAGTTGAACTAAAGAACAAGACGGGAGAGGAGGCATCCGTATTAGACTGGTCACATGGAACGCTGTGGCTTTAACTGCACCGTTGAAAAAAGTAAAAAATCAACTGTTTGTACTTTGTCCTTAAGTTCTACTAAGCTAGCCTATAAATCTTGCGTCTTTGGTTGCACAATCTCATGTTGTTGCTCTCAAGTGTTTCTTGTTACATGGTTGCATACCAAACTTTGACTCATCATAATTTTCACCAAACACATGGGATAAAAGTGCACAATGTTTAATCTCAATTAACATGCATCACAATCCATCGATAAGAAATAAAATAAAAATACGGACAGATTTATAAAATATACTTTATATTATAAAAGGGGTTACATATATGCGTCGACGAAAGGATATTATTGGTTATGGAACATACATACATTGATATACCCCACAAACGCAGCTCACTGTTTTCCTCTCTGCACTTCATCATACATACACTTGGCCTCGTTTAAGTAGGTACGTAGTTTTTATTCTCGGTCCATCACATCGGATTCCTTTCTATTGCTAGCATTAATTACTGCCACCCCCGCCACTTCCACCTCCCTGTCCGCCACCTCCACCATATCCGCCGCCACCACCTCCACCTTGTCCGCCACCTTTACCACCACCTCCGCCTTTACCACCCCCATGTCCGCCTTTACCACCGCCTTGTCCACCACCTTTACCACTCCCTTGTCCGCCACCTCCTTGTCCCCCACCTTGTCCCCGCCTTTACCACCACCTTGTCCGCCGCCTTTACCACCCCCTTGTCCGCCACCTCCTTGTCCGCCACCGCCACCACCTTGTCCCCCACCTTTACCACCACCTTGTCCGCCACCTTTGCCACCACCACCTTGCCCGCCACCTCCTTGTCCTCCACCCTTTCCACCTCCTTGTCCGCCACCACCGCCTTTACCACCTCCTTGTCCTCCTTGACCGCCTCCTTGTCCTCCACCACCGCCACCTTTACCACCCCCATGTCCACCACTACCACCGCCTTGTCCACCACCTTTACCACCCCCTTGTCCCCCACCTTTACCACCACCTTGTCCGCCACCTTGTCCGCCACCTCCTTGTCCGCCACCGCCACCACCACCACCTTGTCCCCCACCTTTACCACCACCTTTACCACCCCCTTGTCCGCCACCCTCATGTCCGCCACCTTTGCCACCACCTCCTTGTCCACCACCACCACCACCACCTTGCCCGCCACCTTTACCACCGCCTTGCTCGCCACCTCCTTGTCCTCCACCCTTTCCACCTCCTTGTCCGCCACCACCGCCTTTACCACCTCCTTGTCCGCCTTGACCGCCTTGACCGCCTTGACCGCCTCCTTGTCCTCCACCACCGCCACCTTTACCACCCCCATGTCCACCACTACCACCGCCTTGTCCACCACCTTTACCACCCCCTTGTCCGCCACCTCCTTGTCCCCCACCTTTACCACCACCTTGTCCGCCACCTTTACCACCCCCTTGTCCGCCACCTCCTTGTCCGCCACCTCCACCACCTTGTCCCCCACCTTTACCACTTCCTTGTCCGCTGCCACCACCTCCGCCACTTCCTTGTCCTCCACTACCGCCTCCGCCACCTCCTTGTCCGCCTCCTCCACCACCTCCATATCCACCACTTCCGCCACCCTGACCACCTCCACCTTCGGCATGATGACCACCACCATGGTGATTGTCAAAGCGGTAGATCTCATGATTTACCGCTTCTGGTTCTTTTGCTACGCCGTCTGCACAAATGAACTTTCAAAAAGTAAGAATATGATCATCTTGTTTTAGGAAATGTAAAATTACTTTGTAAAGCTTATTGAGTAGATGTGGTTAAGTATATAGGGACAGAAATGATCCGAATTATTAGACTATTACATATGAGAAAACCTTTAGAATATGTTTCATTTTCATCGGAAGAAAACATCGGGAAAAAGAACTATGCACACACACAGATATATATCGTATGGCATGCCTATTTAAACTTACGTGTTTCTGGCATGGCTTCTTCACGAGCGTAGGCAGCGGAGCTACCACACCGACCGCGCCGACCAAGGCCGTCGTAGTGAATGCAATCGTCTCCCGTCTTCTCTTCCTCATCCACTGCCACACGTCACAGGTAGGTATTCAAATTTTCAACTCATCAGTGAGCTCAGCTAGCTATAGTATTAGTTCAAACATGTGAAGTGAAGCCTAAATTGTGGTTGTAATTTAAAAATAAATAAAACAAATAAATTGATTTATGCATGTGGACTTCGCACCATGCAATAAAAATCAATTTCAGGATTTGTTAAACTTCTCATGTTCACACTTCAATTTTGTACATGTTTAAACTTCTTCCCTCATTGTTATGCTATTATTTTCCTTTTCCTTATTCGTAGACCAAAGTATAATTTAAAACGAAACATCGTGAAATCACAAGAAATAATTAAACAAAAAAAGGGAAACCTTTGCTCTCATGGTCTTGGGGCACCATCTCAGCTGCCACTGAGGAAAAGATGAGAACAAGTGCAAGCAGGAGACCGTAGCCTTTCATTTTCATCTTCTTCTTCACCAACATACTGCTCTCTCTATCACAAAGCCACACACACAAGCAAAAGCTACACAGATATATATAGAAATATTTATCTGAGACCTAACTCCAAATGCAACGCTAGGCTTTGCCTGCTTGGCCTTATTTATAATGCAGGAGGGCCCAGTAAACTACAAAACGCCATTAAATCAGTCTTGTGAGAACAAGACGCAGATCTGAGTAATTTCTTGGCTACTGAACAAGAAGTCACATAGGATAAGTGCATGTACACTGTCTCAGTTATCGCCTCAGCCTCGACCGACCGAAACAGAGTAAACAGAGACGTGTGTATAGGTTGAGCTCAGCAAAGAGGGTTTCGTGCTGCCATGTGGCCACTAAACCAATTTATTTGTAGAATATTTTCGAGAGAACACAGTGGCTTTGTAAATGGTATTTGTTTCAAGTGCCAACCTCAGCATGAATTTTCCTTGGATTTCATGCTTCATAGGAAAAATTGTCATATTACATGAACGCTTATGAACATAGCCATACATGTTTTATTTCAGTCAGTATTAAAGCATCTCCAAAGAGATGTCAAATGTAAAATGTAAAATTTGAATTTAATGGCTTATGTGGCAATTTGACACTTTAGAAAAAATTTAACTCCACCCAAAATGTCAAATATCATATTATTTTATTATAATTTTAAAAGCAAATAGGGCCTATATGATGCATAAAGTTTTAAAAGAGAGTAAATAATTGTGGGGTTCATGACATCAAGCTTTTTGATATGTTATTTTTGACATATCTCTTCCAGTCTTTAAATTCATGTAGGATTTGACTCCTCAGTTGGAACAACTTTAACCTTGAATTTTTGTCATTTCTTGTTCATGTGGCAATTTGACATATCGGTTGGAGATGCTCTGAAAAGTTAATTTCCAATTGCTACATGCATATGCATGTCTAAGTGCAAGTAATTTTTTTAAAGACTTTTTCTATTAAGATAGACGATAATATACTAAACTCACATACATCTGTACGAATGTTAGGACTCGAACTCAGAATCTTTCGTGAAGGAACAATTACTCCAAACCACTACACTAATGAGTTATTTACAAGTGCAAGTAAATTTTGAGATCAATAAATATATATACGTTGAGAAAAGACACAAATTATTATCTCAACTTTCGATTAGCAACATGACTACATTTAATTACTGGTTTAAAACAAGTTAGCTTCAAAGTGTGCGCATATGGATAAATGGTAATTTTTGAAATATCACCTCAAGGAGTCGGCATGAATCTTCCAGTGTATTCCATCCGTAGAAAATTGAACTTATCTTATTCACAATTATTAAATGAAAGTTGATGACGCCATATATATATGCGTTGTCTTTCTAGGCACTCTCGAGACGTCACATATATTTGAAGTGACTGTAGAAGAAGTTGTTGTCAAGAGGTGGCAAGGTCCAATTCACGTTAGGACTGGAGCCAGTGCTAATTAGAAAATTGGCTTGAGTGTGGAAGAACATTAGATTTATCAAATATTAGCTGAGCGTTCTATATGTGAATCAATGTACCATATTCAATTTTTGACAGCTTATTGAGTATGGCACTCTTCTTTTACGTGAATCAATAAGGTATAATATAATATTTTCTCACTCATTCCTTTTATTTTTTTGGGTCAAATCACTCGTTCTCTCTCTGGCCCTGTTCTCTTTTCTTTCTATTTCTTCTCTCTTTTTTTATATGCGCTTGTTTTCTTCTCTCTACTTTCTTTCATTCTTTCTTCTCTGTTTCTTCTTCTTCTCTCTGTTTCTTTCATTCTTTTTTTTTTTTTCTGCATTTATCTCTTTGTGTATGCATTTATCTTTTTTTTTTTGGCAATTTGGGGACAGCGGATCCGCTCCCCATAATTTCTGATTCGTGTATGTACAAACAAAACCACCATTATAATAGATCTCCCAATTTTTTTGTCCACTCTTATAAAAATTCCTAAGTTCACCATTAAGAGATGGTCAACCACTCATTACTACATAGTTCCTGTTGGCAGTAGCAATGCTTGTGCACGCTTCTATTTGGTTAACCGGTCACCATAAAAGTATCTTGATTTCAAGTGTGCGGAAGAGGTATGGTCTAACAAGCCTATTGAGTATTTTATTTTGAAAGTATTTGGATGTAGTGCCTATGCTCTCATACCTAGTGATAAGAGAACCAAGTTGAAACCAAAGTCTCTTGAGTGCATATTCCTCGGCTTTGAGAGCGGTGTGAAGGGTTTCAAGTTATGGGATCCAGTGAACCGGAAGAAAGTACTCAGTAGAGACGTTGCCTTTGACGAGAAGTGTCACGACCCGACTCTCCTAGCACAATATTGTCCGCTTTGGGCCCCGCCCTCACGGTTTTGTTTCTGGGAACTCACGAGCAACTTCCCAGTGGGTCACCCATCCTGGGATTGCTCTAGCCCCAACTCGCTTAACTTCGGAGTTCCAAGGAATCCGAAGCCAGTGAGCTCCCGAAAGATATCGTGCTAGATAGAGACGTGCCCACACATATAAGGCACATCACCTTTTCCTCCCCGAGCAATGTGGGATTGCTCATCGTTCTTGCTTCCCCAAGCTCACGGGTCTTACAATCCACCCCCTTGGGGCCCAGCGTCCTCGCTGGCACACTTCCGGTCGGGGTCCAACTCTGATACCATTATGTCACGACCCGACTCTCTTAGCACAATATTGTCCGCTTTGGGCCCCGCCCTTACGGTTTTGTTTCTGGGAACTCACGAGCAACTTCCCAGTGGATCACCCATCCTAGGATTGCTCTAGTCCCAACTCGCTTAACTTCGGAGTTCCAAGGAATCCGAAGCCAGTGAGCTCCCAAAAGGCCTCGTGCTAGATAAAGACGTGCCCACACATATAAGGCACATCACTTTCCCTCCCCGAGCGATGTGGGATTGCTCACTGTCCTTGCTTCCCCAAGCTCACGGGTCTTACAAGAAGACTATGCCTATGATTAAAGTCAAGAAACCGGCGGTGAAGGAGAATGTTGTTGGAATAGAAACAACCGTTACAGAATCACCAAGTAAAGTGTTCGGGGATACTCCAAGTATGCAGCCAATTGGAGACGTCCATGAAGCAGTGGAGTCCGATACTGAGGTGGAAGAAATTTGGCAACAACAACAGACTCAAGATGATGAAGAAGAAGAAGCTCAAGATCAGGTGGAGCCATCATCTATAGCAAAATCCTGGCCCAAGAGAACCATCAAACCTCCTCAACGGTTTGGATGGGAAACGGACGCAGTTCACTATGCTCTAAACATAAGTGAAGGAGATCCAACCACGTTCCAAGAAGCAGTTGAGAGTATGGAGCGGGAAAGTTGGATGGGTGCTATGATGGATAATATGGAATCTCTACACCGGAACTGTGTTTGGGAGTTGGTTCCTAAACCGAAAGACCGGAAAGTGATAGGTTGCAAATGGGTGTTTAGGAAGAAGGAATGATACGTGAGAAAGAGTCAACTAGATTCAAAGCTCGTCTAGTGGCCAAGGGGTACTTACAGAAGGAAGGAATTGACTATGATGAGATCTTTTCCCGGTTGTAAAGCATACTTCTATACGGTTGTTACTATCCATAGCAGCACAATGAGACATGGAGGTGGAGCAAATGGATGCGAAGACGGCGTTCCTCCATGGAGACTTAGAGGAAGACATCTACATGAGTCAACCTTAAGGGTTCGTTGAAACAAGTAAAGGAAATCTGGTTTGCAGGTTGAAGAAGTCATTGTATGGGCTCAAGCAATCTCCAAGACAGTGGTACAAGCGCTTTGACACCTATATGCTGCGGATTGGGTATAGAAGATGTGAATCGGATTGCTGTGTATACTCTCATGTGTTCAAGAATGGGAAGATCATTCTATTGCTACTTTATGTGGATGATATGTTGATCGCGTGTCAAGACATGTCAAAGGTTCACGAGTTGAAGGTTCAACTTGGGAAGAAGTTTGACATGAAGGATCTTGGACCGCACAAAAGATCCTAGGAATGGAAATAAGGAGCGACCGAGATGAGGGCAAGTTGTGGCTGTCACAAAGTAAGTACATATATAAGGTACTTGAAATATTCAATATGTTGGATTGCAAGCCCGTGTCTACTCCTTTGACGGAGCACTTTAGAATAAGTGCCCAAGAGAGTCCTTCTAGTGACAAAGAGAAGGACGAGATGAGTAAGGTTCTGTATGCAAGTGCAATAAGGTGGCTCATGTACGCAATGGTTTGCACACGCCCCGAATTAGCTCAAGCTGTGAGTGTAGTTTCACGATACATGGCAAATCTAGGCAAACAACACTAGAATGCAGTAAAGTAGATTTTCAGGTATTTAAAGGGCACCAAGAAGTTTGGGATTTTGTTTGGAAGACAACAAAGGAAGGCATGTGTGTCTGGATATGTGGATTCAGATTATGCGGGAGACTTAAACAAGAAGAGATCCACCATGGGGTATGTTTTCGTTTGTGGTGGAGTACCGATTAGTTGGAGAGCGGTGCTACAATCAGTTACTGCCTTGTCTACTATTAAAGCGGAGTATATGGGGCTAACGGAGGCTTCTAAGGAAGCGTTATGGCTGCAAAGATTGGCACAAGAGTTTGGGATAGCTCAAGATCGGGTGGTGATTAAATGTGACAGTCAAAGTGCTATATGTTTAGCCAAGAATCAAGTGTATCATGGAATGTCTAAACATATTCATGTACGGTACCACTGGATAAGGGATTGGGTGAATGATGGGGTCATTGCAATACAAAAGGTTCATACAGATGAGAACGCTTCAGATTGCTTGATCAAGCCAATCACAGCTGAGAAGTTCAGACATTGTTTGAGCTTGCTCAATCTTGTTGCATGCTAAAGATTGAGGTGGAGCTCTTGGGAGTTACTAGAACGATTTCTAAGAGGGTTGAAGAGGTTCTAGGGGTCAATGATTTTCACAAGGTGTTTAGGCTCGCCAAGGTGGAGATTGTTGATGTTGGCTCGTCTAAATAAGGAAGGACTGAGTTTTCTCCTTGTTTTGGAATCCTTGTCAGATTTGGACTGGGTTTTCTCTTTGTTTTGGGATCCTTTTAGGTTTCCTATTCCTTGTATGATTGCACTAAAGCCCTATAGTTATAAATAGGCACTTTAGAACTAAGTTTTTTCATAAGCACAAGATAGAGAACAAGCACTAAACATAAAACAAAGGGTGAGAGAAAAGAGATCTAGAGATAGAGAGATCAAATGGGGTTCTTCATTGTAACCAAATGGGATTTTTCTCATACTAGTGAATTTCTCGGGGATCACCGGAGAGGACGTAGGCACGACGTCGAACCTCTATAAATTATTGTGTTCTTGTGTGTGGGTTTACTTTTGTGGTTGAGTGTGCTTTATCTTTGCGTGACTTGTGTGTGATTGTTACTTAGTCCATCAACGATAAGATCTTGGAGTGTTTCGCACAACATTCCCCTCGATATATAAATAATTATGATGCAATATATTCCAATTCTCATGACTTCCCCTTGATATATCAAAACACTCTTGTTATTCAAGCAAAGACACGTGTCTAGGTTGAGCTCCGCATGCATGTCAATTTGGATACTCAGACAGATAGACACATATACATATGTACTCATGATCAGGAAGTCTCAGAGTACTTGGCTGGATCCAGCTAGGGGCCGTGTGTAGCTGGTTGTTGGGCATCAAGTTGACTATCAATTTATTCAATCTTATCTAAATGATTAAAATAGTACTAGGTCAAAATCCAATCCAATTTCTCTTTTTTTTTGTCCTCTGAGTTCGGATATAGTATATTTTGTTTGTGAGAGATTGATAGATGAGATTGAGACCATAGTCAAAAATATCGATAATATTCCGATATAGATGAGAATGAGACTCATGCATGTTATATATGTAAGAAATTGGGGGGCTCAGCATGCATGTGAATTTGGACACCTACACACACTCACACATGTAGATACATCTACATATGTAGACATGTATCTTCAATGAGAGATACTTTAGAAACACCTAAATGTAGATATAGAGCCCTAACATGTACATGTGGATGGCTCACATACGCCTTAACGTGTGACGTCTTTTGCACTTGACATATGTGGATAATCTTGAACTTTTGTTATCATGTTAGAATGTGAGCATCCAATTAAAAATGAATTGATCCAATCAAAAAATGAATTGGGAATGAATGAAGAGAGCTAAGATCTTTTAACCACTTTATGTTAGGCTTTCACCTCAAATCACATATATTTTAACCCCAAACAATACAATTATTATTAGATTTAACCTAGATACTTTTGATGACTGTACACATTTAGTTAGATTCTCACATGTACATCATGTGATTGTGATTGTGATGAGATGATTGATTATGATTACCTTAGTTATACAAGGATTGTGGTATGTTAATGAAAGTGCATGTGTATGTATATTATGTGCAAAATGACATATTTATACTGATGATTGTGGTTTACTCATACGAGCTTTAGAAAGCTTACTGGGTTTGTTGGTGATGAACCCGGTACACTATTCAACGGTGTAGGGGCTAATTCTGCAGCTAATAGGAATGCATGATTTCGTAAGGAGCAGAAATCAAGAAGTGTACTTGCAGTGTACAAATTGTGGTGTGAGAGTGTTTGTGAGTTTAGACTTCGCTGTGTGAAATAAGCTGAGGAGCAGATTATGTAATATATTTATTGTTCAATTTATTATGTAATTTGGTAATGTAATATTTGATTTAGAAAATTTGAGTTAGTATTGACATTGTGGTTCAGAACAAGTGGTATTGTATTATGGAAATAAGAAAAAAATTCCTTGTACATTTGTTGAAGGTTCCGAGCTTCACGTATCCCGATTGTTGGTTGTTTGTAATAACTTAACATATTATTTGTGGTGGAAAATCCAGAACATGACAATAATATTTGGATATTATAATCGTTAACGAAATGTATATTTTTTTAATTGACACGTGGTGTATT
This sequence comes from Prunus padus, assembly GCA_024362665.1. Lineage (NCBI taxonomy): Eukaryota > Viridiplantae > Streptophyta > Magnoliopsida > Rosales > Rosaceae > Prunus > Prunus padus. The sequence continues at coordinate 22,100,983 of JANFAM010000013.1, forward strand.
GTAGCCGTAATTATCTTTCCTACCCTTTTGAAACTTGTATTAGATCGTTGTTTAGATCTGAATATGAGTTTCAATGATTAGTTATCTGTATGGCCTTGTATACAAGTTTTTTTTTTCCCACTAATAATTTTTTATTATTGGATTAAAAAAATCCACGCTTCACATATGATACTCCCAGATCAGGAGTCTCAGAGCTAGCAATTAAGACTCTGTTGCCAGATGGGTGCAGTGCAATGTAGCTGGTTGTTGGGAATCAAGTTGACCATTAATTTATTCGATCTTATCTAAATGATTAATTGTACTCCACTTCGTCAAAATCAAATCAATTCCAATCCAATAAAATTCAATTTGTCTTTTTTTTTTTTGGGTGAAAATCTTTTTATTTTCCCCTTCAGAAATAGTGTATTTCTGAGTGATATTGATAGATGATGAGATTGACTCGTATAAATGTAAGAGATTGGGGGCCACGGGAGTTTAAATTGCAAAACCAAGAACAAATTGCCGAATATATCTCAACCCCAGAGTTGAATATTGTAAAGATATCAAGGGTTCTGATGCTGCCACATGTCAGACGATTGAAAGAGAAAGTTGTTGAAATGCTGTTAGACAGTTTAGGCAGTTTAAGCAAAACTGTTAGTATCTGTTAGAGAAGTTAGAGAAGTTAGAGAGGTTAAGAGGTGAGAAACGTGTACACAACTTTGACAAAGCTAGTATAAAAACCATCTATGAACTGTGTTGAATAATCAATTAAAGAAAACATCAATTCTTCTCATAAGCTCTCTGCTTTTCTCTGTTAAAGTTCTGCCTAATACTGCTATTCTAACATGGTATCATCGCCATTGATACGATCCTAAGCTTCTTTGCTTCCGCATTCTTCTTTGCTTTCCTGTGCTTTTGTCTCTATCTTCCCTTCTTCTTTGTTACTTTCTCTGGCTTCTTTTCCTCTTCAACCACACCAGTCACTTTCGTATTCTTTTTCTGCCTATTACCTGTTTGTTCTTTTGCCTCACAAAATCTTCTGCTTGATCTATTGCGTATTTCTTTTCTTCCCAATATTTTCTCTCCTTGAATACTCATCATGGTGTTCGCTACGCAACTTCAGATGGTTCAATCTCCCATTACTACCTTAATTCCCACTGTCTCTACTTCTGTGACAGTTAAGCTTGATGATACAAACTATCTCACATGGAATTTTCAGATGCAGCTTCTTCTTGAAGGTCATGGTTTATTGGGGTTTGTTGATGGTTCACGGCTGTGTCCTCCTCGTTTGATGCAGATTCTGATGTTGAAGGTGTAGAAACTGATGCTTATGCAGTTTGGAAAATGCATGATCGTGCCTTGATGCAATTGCTGATTGCAACACTTTCCTCTACTAGAATCTCATATGTCATTGGGTGTACTAGTTTTCATGATATGTGGGTTCAGTTGAAAGATAGATTTTCTACGGTTACCAAAGCTAGAATTTTTCAGATGAAAAGTGAGCTTCGACTATCAAGAAGGGTGCTGAACCGGTCTCTCAATACTTGCAAAAGATAAAAGATGCTAGAGATCATCTTGTTGCCGCAGGGGTTTATTTTGATGATGATGATATTGTAATCTTGGCTCTTAATGGTCTTCCCTGAATATAATACATTTCGGTGTATGGTTCGAGGCGAGAAAATGTGCTCTCTCTCAAAGATTTTAGATCTCGATTTGCTTCTTGAAGAAGCCATTCTTGAGCATCCTACCTCTGCCACTCCTTTTGCCTCTGTGATGATGGCGAACAATCAGACATTTAAAGGCAAATCTCTTGTTACGGTGACACTTCAACTTCTGCTCCATCTTCTGTTTCCTCTAGCCACAATGGTGGTCTCAATGGTGGTCTCCACTCACAGTAATGGTGGCCATTTTACACATAATGGTGGTTTCCACTTTGGTCCTAATAGAGGTTCGTTTAATCGAGGAAGAGGCAGAGCTCGGTATCAATATTCATCTAGTCCAAGACCGTATCAAGCTCCACCTAATTCTAGCCGCATCCTTGGTTCGAATCGCCATTCCAATTTGTCAAATATGCAACAAGAAAGGTCATCTAGTTGCTGATTGTTATCAACGACATCAACAATTTCCTGCTCCTAATTCCTCCATTCAATGCCAAATTTGCTGGAAGTATGGACACACCTTTGCAATTCAATGTTACCACAGAGGCAATTTTTCCTATCAAGGCAAACCTCCTTCATCCAACTTCGCAATGCATGCCGATCTTCTTCATCAAATGAGCAATTTTGGGTAGCGATAATCGAGCAACGGCTCATATGACGTCGATCTGTCTCACCTAAGTCTTACTACTCCTTTCTCAGAAATGAGACTATCACTACCGTAGGGGTTCAGGTTTGAGTATTTCTAGTGTTGGTTCTTCTTCTTTGAATACTCCACAGGGTTTATTACAATTAACAAAGGTTTTGCATGTGCCAAAGATATCTCAATTTACTTTTCGGTTATGTAAAGATAATAATTGCATATTTATATGTGATGCCTTTGGTTTTTGGATTCAGGACAAACTCACGGGAGTGTTCTTCTCAAGGGACCGTAGTGCTGGCCTATATTCTATTCCTTTCCTTCCTTCACAACCACATCCTACTCCAGTGATTCTCTCATCAAACAACATTCTTGCTTTCTTGGACATCAAATAAATACAAGTCTGCACAAGAGATTTGGTCATCCCTCAAATATCATTACTAATGCTCTTCTACATCAATCACGTGTTCCTTTTTCTTGAGACAAAATCAAATCTGTCTGTCATCATTGTTTAAAAGGCAAACTAGCCAAACTTCCTTTTCATTATCTAGCAAAGAAATCTGTAAAACCTTTGGAAGTGATTCATAGTGATGTATGGGGTCCTTCTCCAACATTATCTGTTGAGGGGTTCAAATATTATGTTAGCTTTGTAGATGAGTGTACTCGATTTACTTGGATCTTTCCAATGATTAATAAAGCAGAAGTTTACTCTATTTTTGTTCATTTTCATGCTTACCTAGTCACTCGTTCTCTTAAAGTTTTCCAAAGTGATGGGGGTGGAGAGTATATTAGTCATCAATTTCACAATTATCTTCTTGCTAAAGGCATTATTCATCAAAAATCATGTCCCTATACACCTGAACAAAATGGCTTAGCCGAGAGAAAACACGTAGACATATCTTAGAAATCTGTTATCACTTTATTACAAACTGCTCATTTATCACTAAAATTTTGGTTACATGCTTGTGCTACTTCCATATACTTGATCAATAGAATGCCCTGTAAAACTCTTCATTTCAAATCTCCTTACTTGTTCTTGTTTGGATCTGTACCATCCATTACTCATCTAAGGGTATTTGGTTGTGCTTGCTTTCCTTTGCTCAAACCTTATAATACCAACAAACTTCAGCCAAAAACTTCTACTTGTGTCTTTCTAGGCTATGCAGACAATATAAATGCTATATTTGTTTTTCTCTTGCTACCAATAGACTGTTTGTCACTAGACATGTCCTATTTGATGAAACTCTGTTTCCATTCACATATGTTCCTCCAAAGAAGTGTTTCTTCATCATCACAGTCTCTTCCTTCCTCTTCTCCTCCTCCATCTATTTCATTCACTAATACTGTCTTATCACCGATCCCTTCTCTTTCCATTTCCTCACCTTCTCCACCTATCTCTAGAGCCACCCAATCTTTGAATCCATTGCCCGCCAGTCCATTGCATATTTCCACTTCGCTACACGCCTCCTCTCCCCTGTGGATCCCGATTTTCAGCCTGAAAGTCTTTGTGTTGTCTTGCCGCTGCCACATATATCTCTGCATCCTATGACAACAAGGTCTAAGAATGGAATCTCTAAAAGAAAGGAATTTTCTGCTTCTACATCTGTTGATTTATCTACAGTTGAGCCTAGTTCATTCAAAGTCAGCTTCTCAATCACCGGAATGGCAATCTTCAATGAGAGAGGAAATTGAGGCTCTTCATGCTCAAGGTACTTGGGATTTGGTTTCTCTCCCAGCTCATAAGAATCTTGTTGGCTGTAAATGGGTTTATAGAATCAAGAAAAATGCGGATGGTTCTATAGCTCGGCATAAGGCTCGCTTAGTTGCTAAGGGATTTAGTCAAGAGGAGGGTATTGATTATTCAAACCTTCAAATCCTGTGGTAAAACCAACCACTGTTCAATTAGTTCTTGCTCTTGCAGCTCGGTTTGATGGTCCTTAAGGCAACTTGATGTTAAAAATGCATTTTTGCATGGTGTTCTTCAAGAGGAGGTTTATATGACACAACCTCAAGGTTTTGAGAGTAAGCATCATCCTTCTCAATTTTTTTGCGGACTCAAGAAGTCCTTGTATGGTTTAAACAGGCTCCTCGTGCACCTGGAATGAGCGCTTTACTAGTTTCTTACCAAGCTTAGGCTTTCAAGCTTCAAATGCCGATCCTTCTCTCTTTATTCAACACTCTTCACTTGGTATCGTTGTTTTGCTTCTCTATGTTGACGATATCATTCTCCTTTGCAGTAATTCTTCTCTTATTACATCTGTAATTAGTGCTTTAACTCAGGAGTTTGATATGAAGGATTTAGGCGTTGACTTATTTTCTGGGCTGCAAATTTCATATCGCTTCTTGTTTGTGTCTCAAACCAAGTATATCAAGGAACCGCTTGCCAAGGTTGATTTGCAGGATTCAAAACCATGTCCTACTCCTTGTCTTCCTTATCACAGATCGTTGAAAGATGATGGCAAACCTTATTCTCATCCACGGCAATATAGAAGCATTGTGGGTGCTCTGCGATACCTCACTTTCACAAGGCCAGATATTGCCTTCTTAGTCAATCAAGCTTGTCAATTTATGCATAATCCCATGGAGTCTCATGTTGTGGCGCTTAAGAGGATGAGGTATTTGAAAGGTACCATTGACTTTGGCATTTGGTTTAAGCCTGGTCTTCTTCACCTGCAAGCTTATAATGATGCCGATCGGGCCGGGATCCTAATGATCGCAGATCTGTTTCAGGATTTATTGTTTACTTAGGCTCTAGTCCTATTTCTTGGGCTTCTAAGAAGCAACATACCGTCTCTCGCTCATCCACCGAGGCGAGTATAGGGCTTTGGCTATTGCAGCTGAACTTGCATGGATTAGACAGCTTGTTCGTGATCTGCAAGTACCCTTACGTATTCCTCCTTTAATTCATTGTGACAATGTCTCTGCTATTGCTCTCTCTTCCAACCCAGTTGTTCCATTCAAGAATGAAGCATCTGCAGATAGATTATCATTTTGTCGAGAGCGAGTCATTCGAGGTGATTTACTTGTGCAACATGTCTCTTCTGCACCAATTTGCGACATTCTCACTAAGGGACTGTCTATCCCTTTATTCCAAAGATCATTGTTCCAATCTTATGCTTGGCTCCTCCAAGCATGAGATTGCGGGGCATGTAAAGATATCAAGGGTTCGATCTTGTCACATGTCGACGATTGAAAGAGAAAGTTGTTGAAATGTCTTTGTTAGATGCTTTAGGCTTAAGCAAAATCGTTAGTGTCTCATAGAGAAGTTAGAGAGGTTAAGAGGTGAGAAACCGTGTACACAACTTTGACAAAGCTAGTATAAAAACCATCTATGTACTTTGTGTTGAATAATCAATTAAAGAAAACATCAATTCTTCTCCTAAACTCTCTGCTTTTCTCTGTTCAAGTTCTGTCTAATCTTGCTATTCTAACAAATATGCCCAAAACACTCTTCTTCTGTCGGTTGTCAACTTGTGCGTCTGTGAGATTTTGATATAATATTGTCCGTTTTAATAAAATTTCTACTTTTTAAAAAATCATTTGCCAACGAGATTTAGTAAAAAAAAAAAAAAAGAAGACTTGATTTGCATATTAGAGATCTCATATTCGAACTCCGACAAAATTATAGTTGTGTGTGCCTTGGGGACCCACAGAGATGCAGATGCACCTCCTCTCTCGGAAAATGCTATGGAAGTCGCAATATTTACCCCCGGTCTGCCATGGAAGTGCCACCAAATGCTGGATGAAATGCCTAAGCGAAACTCCTTTTCTGTTTGTTGTGCCTGTGTTGCTGGGCTGTGTGTACCTTTTTTTAAAAGTTCCTAACTAAAATCACGTCGTTTTGGACCAGGGCCAAAAAAAAGAAAGATGAAACTTGCCAAGCCTTACCTCCATTGTAGAACCTGCTGCCATTAATACAAAGAGAAATCCAAATTGCAATATGTATTGAATTAGAGAAGCCTCCTTGCGTTGACGCTCTTGCAACAGCCAGCAGTCTCAAATTCCAATCTCAAGATTTTTTTAGTCTCTTTTGGTTAATTGATAATAATTTTTGTTAGGGCTTGCAGCAGTCTCCTTGCATAGAGGCTCTTGCAGTAGCCAGCGTTGAGGCTTTTTATTTATCCCAAATTCCACTGTAGATTAATTGATAATAATTTTTGTTAGATTAATTGATGATGTTATATGCATTTTATTCATATTAATTGATGTAATATATAGACTATAGTCAAGAAGTCATAGACATAAGATCCTTATATGTTTTAATTTTATACCGTTATAGTTAAAATAATGTTTAAATCCTCATTCGAATATTGCCCATTCTTTAGAGAATTCCTGGATCCGCCACTGTGTGTGTGTGAAATTTTCTATCTCCTCTAGTTTAGGAGAAATTTTTATATGTTCTAGACACACCATGTAGTTAGACTATCGTTTATACTAAAAAACCATTTAAATAGCAGATATTTTTAAAAAAAAATCATCAAACTATGCAAACAAAAGTTAATGTAACTCTTATCATAAAATAAGAAGTTAATGTAGCTCTGTTACGTTAAATCAAGTATATATAATGTAACTTTTGCATTATAACAAAGATTAAATTTTCCCTCTATTTTGTTTCGTTAAATATGTGCTAATATGTTTGAAAGAATGTAGAAAACTCCATAGATCAAATCCCTAGTTGTCTGGCAAAAAGAAAAAAAACTCCCTGAGTATTTTCTGTGGATATATTTTGTACGAACCAATAATTTCTAGTTAAAAGAAAATTTTACATTTTCTGGAAGAAAAAAAAAATCCGTTGCAGTTATATTAATTTAATATTTCTTTAATAGGTTTGTATTAAATATATTTCTTTTTGACATTATTTAGTAATTTAATTTATGTCTCACATATACAAAACTGGCTAAAGTATAAATTCTATATAAACGTTATTGTATATATGTCATTGATTTCTTATATCATCGATCGATGACATGCATTACACAAGTACGTGAATTCATATGACCACCAAAATTAAAGAACATAACATCAGCTAAGCACTCATGATTATTATTATTATTATTTTTCCATGCCTCGCTTCTGAAGTTTTATTCATACAAAATATTGCGAGGAATCAAGTACTTCAAGCATTGAGCGCATGCACCTTCAGATCTACTAATACATAATTATCCAACTAATTAAAGACACACTGCATGCACATATGCAGACTAGTAGCCTTAATCAATTAGTTAATTAGTTTTGAGGTTGTGCATCAACGGCCTCATTAGCATGGTTGCAGCACCTTACGCACTCTCTTCCGTTGTAACTGCGCCTGCAGCAACCATAGTAGCAACGCCCTCCTCCTCCTCCTCCCACCGTGTCCCGGGTTACCACCGTATCCTCCACGACCCGGGTTGCCACCGTATCCCCCACGACCCGGGTTGCCACCGTATCCCCCATGACCCGGGTTACCGCCGTACCCACCATGCCCGGGATCTCCCTGGTACCCTCCTCCACCATGTTTGGCATCACCTACGTTGGGATTTGTAGCTTCCTCCGCAGCTGCAAGTCATGTAATAAAACGTGCATTAATTTAAGAAAAGATCATGACTAGTGCTAAATGATGTGACAATGCTTCATTTGTAGTTGAAATCAATACAGATTATATGCCTCAAATATTTTTAACAAGTAAATATTACGCTTTATTTGATAAATAAATTTTGGTGACTTTAGCATTATTGTTGAGGAGAAGTGAAGCAAATTAAGCTCACCATTTGCGGCCATTTCAGAGGAGATGAGAAGGACAAAGGCAAGTAAAAGACCACAGTAAAGGAAAGCCTTGGAACCCATTTTACTTCAATTATTCAAGGAGAGACTAGAATGCTTTGGAAAGGAGCAACCTTGGCTCTATTTATAGGGAGAGATTGAGAGAGAGATAAAGGGAAGTGCATGTATCTATCTGTCTATAAGATAACCCCACACCTCACAGGGCCACACCACCACAGTGTAGTTGGGGGTTGAAGAATTGCCTTCCAATTGATTAAATTTAAAAGCACATATATCATTCTAATTACTTAGTTTGCTTCTATATCCATTTTCATCATATTATAGTTGTTTTTTGTTACAATGAAAAGAAATCGAAGCCTTAACCTGGCCTAATTCTAACTCGTTGTCTTACTCGATCATCTCTCATCACTTGGATTAACTCTATAAACCAAACGTGGGGGAAAATTAAGCCCAATGCCAAGCTTATAAATGAGGGATGCATAATATTAAAGCCATTACTATAAATCAAGATTTACAGAAACAAATATGATTTAGCAAACCAAATTCCCATGATATATCTAATTACATTATATAATACATTGATGAACCAAATTATTCGTGGGAGCGTCACGAGTGACGTAATTATTGAATTGGATTCCTCTCGAATGTCATTTACTTCTTGTCATGTGAGGGCTCCATGCAAATTTATACGCATGGTGCAAAATTATACACATGGAGTTTTGCAGTGAGTCAGAAAGAAGATAATGACAAAGTTACATGGGGCTCATTTTCACCCATACAAACACAGTCGTGTATAGGCAGCTGCCTTAATTGCTATGAGTATTATGATCGATACGTAGTGTTATTAATTAATGTATTAAAATCTACAGTCCCGATCTTTTGGACAACAAATATTCAAGAGATTGTAGTAACACACCATTAAATATAAATCTAACAGTTCAAAAAAGTTTTTAAAATGAGTGCAGAAGTGGGTGAACATTTAATGGTGGGTGACCACAAATCTCTTGGACTTCTGTGGTCCAAGAGATTGGGTTTGTTAAAATCTATAGTTAATAACATCACATAATGGTTACTCATCTCATATTACTTTAATTATAAAATGGATAATGATTTCCCTACTCTTCTTTTATCCACTTACACTCCCTTTTGTTTTTTTAATACATTTTACTATAAGATAATTATGAGAGTGAGAATATACAATTATTAAAAAAGAAAGTGTAAGTGGATAAAAGGAGAGTGGGAAAATCATTACCCATAATTATCATCGTCATATAAAAAATATCTTCAAACTTTTCTAATTCTTTGAGCTTTTTCTAGAACTCTTGTTCTTGAACGAAGTTGCAAATTTAGCTATGTTAATAATTTGTACATTATTCATGCCGGCGGTGAGTCTATAACACACAGCTTTGTTTTACCTTGAAGAATAACACACAGTAAATGCAAAATCTGTGGGTTTGTCAACGAAAGGTTACTTTGTTTGTCCTCAGTGTGCCCGACGCGTCAGTTTACCTGCGTATAATGACTTTGTGTAGTCAATGTTCTCTGAATGAGTTTTGACTTTTCTTTCTAGACTGACTTGGGTTGGCCAATTGGTTCGAAATGTACGGCCACCCACCATATCCATGCCCACTGAGTCACCGACTCAAGAAAAAAGGATCAATTTCTTTTGTAAGGTCACCATTTTTATAGAAACTATAGAATTTACCCCAGCAGTTTCAAGCTCGCTAATTGAGGCACAGTATGTATGATGACGCAAATTTGATATATAGTTTGGTGATGAATTAGCTTTCATGGGGCAACATAAAAGGAAATTTCATGTGGCATCTGAACCGTGTCGTTAAAAGTGTCATGGAATGGTTTTTGTGTTGGAGTGAAAGGAGTACAATTTTTTTTTGGGGTCTCAAGCACTAAACATTTTGGAACAGTCAAAGTTGGTTGGTCTTTATTTTTTTCTTTCTTTTGGCCTGTAAAGTTGGTTTGTGGAATGTGTACTGTAAGTTTATAACTAACATAAAACCCATTGATTGGAGAAACAAGGGGCCAAAAGAGCAATATTTGTCCCCCATGCATGTCTATAAATACCCACAATACCAATTTGTTCCTAGCTTAACCAAAGCTTAATTTTCTTGTGATCAATACTCAAGCTTAAGAGAAAATGAGCGTGGAAGTGTTGGACGGTGCCACCATTGTCAATTTTGTGGAAGATGAAGAAGCATTCGACCTCTCGATACGTCACCGTTTTGGTCAGCTTGACACTGACCATGATGGTCTGCTTTCTTATGCAGAGATGCTGAAGGAGCTTCAGTCTCTGAGGGTTTTCGAGACCCACTATGGCATTGATGTGAAGACAGACCCAGATGAGATTGCTCATGTCTATGACTCTCTGTTTGTGCAGTTTGATCATGACTCAAATGGGGCCGTTGATTTGGAAGAGTTCAAGGCTGAAACCAAGCTCATGATGCTTGCCATGGCCAATGGGATGGGGTTCTTGCCAGTTCAAATGGTTCTGGAAGAAGACGGTTTCGTGAAGAAAGCAGTGGAAAGAGAGTCCACCAAAATTAAGCAGCTGCTTAATTAAGCTCATTACTAGATTGTACTTGTCTACTTGCTACTTTTAAGAGCCTTATGTGCAATGTTGATTTTTATGTTCGATTTCCTTTTTGCTAATGAAAAATAAGATTCACTGTAATTCTTGGATTTTATGACACGATTTCTGAGTGTAAAGTTTCATAACATGAGACAATTTTCTACTGCATTTTTACAAAAATTTCTTCTGAAGTCTTTCATTCTATTTTTTACTATGTACACCTAATCATAAGTTTCAAGATTGCTACAAACAGTTACAAAAACAAACACATCTCGGGAGCTGGAACGAAGGAGAGAATGTCTTCACCGAACAACTCAAACAATGCATGATACCAGGAGATGCCCAGAATTTAAGTCATCCTTCCAAACCTGAGTGCGCAGAACTGATTTCTTTAGAGACCGACCAGCAGCCCTGTCCCTTCTACTGCTGTTTGAAATGCTCTCATTAGGCATCTGCCCATAAGATGACGAGGGGCCTGGATCAGTATCCCCTGAAGGTGCTGGAGTTGCTGTTTCAACTTCCATGTGAGATGGCGAATAATTAGTTGGCACTAAACCCATAGGCCCGTCAGTTGCAATTTTCTTCAGGGGTGGTTGCTCTTCCATGTGCTCCACACTTCCCTTGCGTTTATCTTGATGATGCATAGGAGAACCAGAGTTAAGATTTTATCTACATAATAACCGTGAAAACTAAGGGCATGTTTGGTATTCAACTTGAATTCAACTTTTTAAATTCAAAAACAGAATTTGAGTCTAAAACAAAGAAAACATGTTTGGTAGCCCTATTTTTAAAAACTCAAATTCAAGAACAACTAAAAAACACCCCAGTTATTAAAAACAAAAAAAATCTGTTTTTTCAGTTTTTTTCTAACAACCCACAAGTTCTCAAATTTTTAAGATTTGAAAACACTTTTCAAGTTGCATACCAAACAAGTTTTTGAATCTTAAAAATAGATTTAAGAACTCCTTGTTTTTAAGAAAAATCAAAGTTTTTAAGTTTCCTATTTGAATAGGATACCAAACACCCCCCTAAGGATTCTTAGCCCTATTTGACAAGCAACCTCATTTATCAGCTTTTCAAATACATCAAAGGGGTGTTTCCTTCATTATGCCAAAAATCTAGTACATAAGAGCAGAATCCCACACCGAAAAACGGATTGCAGGGGGTTAGGAAAAACAAAAACTCCATGGTTCTGGCATAATATAATTGGAAAGCATACAATAGGCATGCAACTTGAAGGTGCCCATCCCATATATATGATAGTACTAGTGCTTCTTGTATAGCCACTCGAGTAGTATAATCTATATTCTGTTGCCAGACATTTACAAATTATTCCAGTAATTTACTTGATTAGCAAATGCAATTCAGAGATTTGCAGTTCGCTTGATTTTGATGTGCAGCAATTGGAAAGCACGCATGGCATGCAGTGAAAGAGGAGCAGAAACCCACATATATGCTATAGTTCCATGCTTGTTTAATCAAATTAAGTAGTTTAATCTATTCTACTGGAAAGCAGTTAACAAATCATTCAACCAATCTACATCATTAGGAAATGAGATTTATTATAAACCAAGCATACATTAGAACTCATTGAAAGTCTTACTTGGCATAGTAATGACTCTTTTGTTGAAGAATATATGAGTCCCACATCAAAAACTTAACAAAATAGAAAGTCTCATATAATGAATTGTTCCACTCATAATAACATCGAGGTCTTTTGTATAAAACCCCACACTGCTAAACAGGTGGTTAAGTTGAGGACAATATCGATGTTGCTAGTGGTGGGCCAAATGTCTGTCCCTCTGAAATCTTAGCATAGTATCAGAGCGGGTCGGTTGACTGGGCCCATTTAAACCCAAATCAAACAAAATCAAATCAAAACAAAAGCCCCCAAATTGAATCAAAATCAAACAAACCCCAAATGGAAAAAAGAAAAAGAAAAAAAGGTGACCGATGTGAAATTGGTTGTACGTGTGGTCCACTAAAAAGTGGTCCCATGTGAGAAGGGAGTGTTGAAGAGTACACGAGTCCCACATCGGGAACTTAACAAAATAGAAAGTTCCATATAATGAATGGTTCCACTCCTAATAACATCGAGACATTTTTTTTAAAAACTCCACATCTGCTAGTGGTAGGCCAAAGGTCAGTCCCTCCCTTTGACTGGTCCTCCAGAAAGATAGGGGTGCTGGAGTTAGCAAAAGTGGGAACATCTTAAGCCTATCATATATGTTAGGGGGCGAAGTAGAAAATACAAGTATATAAAACACTTAAGTATTCAATAATTACATGTAATTTAACATTATGTGACAGATAAGGTGTACAACCACACCAATTAAAAGTAATTTAACATTTTTCTTTCTTTTATGATTTATTGACATTTTTTAATTGATGTGGTTGTACACCTCATTTGCTACATAAGGTGATATGAGAATGTGATATACAAATGTGGTAATAGTAGCATTATTCTTTACTTAGTGAATAGTTAATATTTAATTATTTTATTAAATTAAAGATACTAAACTGGAAGTGCCCAAGTGCCCCAAGGCCAAGGCCATATTTTTGAATTTGACCACAAAAAAAAAGGCCATCAATTTGAAAATTAAATGTATAATATTTAATAAAATTGTACAGTTATCATCGTCACATGAAAAAATATATATATATTCTTCAACTTTTCTAATTCTTTGAGCCTTTTCTAGAACTCTTGTTCTAAACGAAGTTGCAAATTTAGCTTTGTTTTTCCTTGATGAATAACACACAGTAAATGCAAAATCTGTGAGGTTCTCAACGAAAGGTTACTTTGTTTGTCTTCAGTGTGCCCGACGCGTCAGTTTACCTGCGTATGATGACTTTGTGCAGTCAATGTCTTCTGAATGAGTTTTGACTTTTCTTTCTAGACTGACTTGGGTTGGCCAATTGGTTCGAAATGTACGGCCACCCACCATATCCATGCCCACTGAGTCACCGACTCAAGAAAAAAGGATCAATTTCTTTTGTAAGGTCACTATTTTTACAAAATTAAGATAGAAACTATAGAATTTACCCCAGCAGTTTCAAGCTCGCTAATTGAGGCACATTATGTATGATGAAGCAAATTTGATATATAGTGTGGTGATGAATTAGCTTTTATGGGGCAACATAAAAGAAAATTTTATAAGGCATCTGAACCGTGTCGTTAAAAGTGATCCATGAGCAAATCGGATGTCATGAAATGGTTTTTGTGTTGTAGTGAAGGAGTACATTTTTTTGGGGGTCTCAAGCACTAAACATTTTGGAACAGTCAAAGTTGGTTGGTCTTTATTTTTTTTTCTTCTTTTTGGCCTGTAAAGTTGGTTTGTGTAATGTGTACTATAACTAACATAAAACCCATTGATTGGAGAAACAAGGGGCCAAAAGAGCAATATTTGTCCCCAATGCATGTGTATAAATACCCACAATACCAATTTGTTCCTAGCTTAACCAAAGCTTAATTTTCTTGTAATCAATACTCAAGCTTAAGAGAAAATGAGCGTGGAAGTGTTGGATGGTGCCACCATTGTCAACTTTGTGGAAGATGAAGAAGCATTCGACCTCTCGATACGTCACCGTTTTGGTCAGCTTGACACTGACCATGATGGTCTGCTTTCTTATGCAGAGATGCTGAAGGAGCTTCAGTCTCTGAGGGTTTTCGAGACCCACTATGGCATTGATGTGAAGACAGACCCAGATGAGATTGCTCATGTCTATGACTCTCTGTTTGTGCAGTTTGATCATGACTCAAATGGGGCCGTTGATTTGGAAGAGTTCAAGGCTGAAACCAAGCTCATGATGCTTGCCATGGCCAATGGGATGGGGTTCTTGCCAGTTCAAATGGTTCTGGAAGAAGACGGTTTCGTGAAGAAAGCAGTGGAAAGAGAGTCCACCAAAATTAAGCAGCTGCTTAATTAAGCTCATTAATAGATTGTACTTGTCTACTTGCTACTTTTAAGAGCCTTATGTGCATTGTTGATTTTTATGTTTGATTTCCTTTTCGCCAATGAAAAGTAAGATTCACTGTAATTCTTGGATTTTATGACACGATTTCTGAGTGTAAAGTTTCGTAACATGAGACAATTTTCTACTGCATTTTTACAAAAATTTCTCCTGAAGTCTTTCATTCTATTTTTTTTACTATGTACACCTAATCATAAGTTTCAAGATTGCTACAAACAGTTACAAAAACAAACACATCTCGGGAGCTGGAACGAAGGAGAGAATGTCTTCACCGAACAACTCAAACAATGATACCAGGAGATGCCCAGAATTTAAGTCATCCTTCCAAACCTGAGTGCGCAGAACTGATTTCTTTAGAGACCGACCAGCAGCCCTGTCCCTTCTACTTCTGCTGTTTGAAATGCTATCATTAGGCATCTGCCCAGAAGATGACGGGGGGCCTGGATCAGTATCTGTTGAATTATAAGTGCTTAAGCTGACTTATTAGTTAGTTAAAACAGTTTTTCATTTTAAATCGTTTTGTAAGCCAAGTGTAATGATCTTATTGGTTGTTTGAGTGAATGGCTGAGATCTCATTGTGATGTAAGGAATCCAGCTATTATTGTGCCTAACGATTATATTGCCTCACTCTAAGTGTGTGAGGTTGTAAGAGAGAGATATACCAAATTGGAAATATACATTCCTCTGCTACACGTATAGCAGAGTAGTTTTTGCCATTCTTCTTACTTCTGGTTTTTCCTCTTTATGTCACTCCCATACACACACTCAAAACACTAACATGGCCTCAGAGCAAGGTTGGATTATCTGAAGCTGGGCGTTCAATCTATGAAGAAAAAACAATCGGAGTATTTCTTTGAAGCTCATTCAAGGCTCATGAAGTTGTTTGAGCTCAATTATCTCTAGATCTGAAAACAACTCGTTTCCAGGTGTATTTGAGATAAGAAATGGCTGGATCTGGAAGCTCAAAGGTGAGAACTCCAGTTTTCTCTGGTGAGAGTTTTGGAGGATTAAGATGGTGACCAATTTCAAATCATATGGGTTATGGAATTTGGTAGAGAAGGGGATTCCAATCTCCGATTCGAAGAAGGCATTTGAGGAAATCTCAAAAGAAGTAGATGATGAGAAAATAGCCGCGATTCTTATGAAGGATGTGAAAGCTCCGGGTATCATCCAAAATGCAGTTTCTGATCAGATTTTCCCACGGATTGCAAATGCAGACTCTACGAAGATGGCTTGGGAATTGTTGTATGGAGAATACCATGGTGGAGATCATGTTAGATCGGTAAAACTCCAAAATCTCATACGCGAATTTGAATATACTAGAATGCATGATAATGAGTGTTTGTCTGCTTATCTTACTAGACTGAATGATCTGATTAATCAAATGAAAACATATGGTGAAACTCTTTCAAATGAGAGGCTCGTTCAAAAGGTCTTGTTTAGTCTTAGTAAGATATATGATCCTATCTGTTTGGTGATTGAGAACACTAAAAGCCTAGAGACTTTGGAATTACAAGAAGTAATTGCCATCCTAAAGAGCCAAGAGCAACGATTTGAGTTGCACAATGTTGATGCAACTGAGAAGGCCTTTGCCTCATTCACTGTGAGTCCAAAAGGTCAGAATAAAAATGCAGCTCAATCTGGTTCGTATAAGTCACAGTAAAATTGGAATTCTAAAGGCAAACCATGGGAGTCAAAAGGCAAGCCTCAACAGAACAATTATTCTGGTCAGAATTTCGGTTCCTCACAACCAATAAGCCAAGAAGGGGCAAAACCTCAATGTAAGGTGTGCTCAAAGTATCACTGTGGTGAATGTAGGTATAAAGGGAAGTCAAAGTGCTACAACTGTGACAGGTTTGGACATTTAGCTAGAGACTGCACTGCAGGCAAGAATGTGCATAAGGCAAATTGTGCAAGTTAAATGGAAGTGTCTGGGAACTTGTTCTATGCTAACTGTGCAACCACTGAGACAAAAACACATGGGGAGTGGTACATTGACAGTGGCTGTAGCAATCACATGACAGGAAATGTGAATTTGCTTGTTGATGTAAGGACAAATGTCGATGGGAAAGTGCAAATGCCAACTGGTGCTTGTAAATGTGGCTGGCATGGGTTCACTAGTTATTGACACAACAAAGGGCAAAAAATACATCAGGGAGGTGATGTATCTGCCAAGACTAAAGGAGAATTTGCTGAGTGTTGGGCAAATGGATGAGCATGGATACTTCTTGGTGTTTGGAGAAGGGATGTGCAAAGTGTTTGACAGTTCATCAATGAACTGCCTTATCATCAAGGTTCCAATGAAGAAGAACATGTGTTATTCTTTATGTCTACTAGCTGAAAACCAATTGGCCATGAAAGCTACTGTCACTCATTGCACACGGATTTGGCATAAAAGGCTAGGACATCTACATTTCAAAGGGTTAAAACAATTGAGAGACAAAGATATGGTGCATGGATTACCTCAACTAGAAGAGCAAAATGGTGTGTGTGAGGGCTGCCAACTTGGAAAATAGCACAGAAATGGTTTTCCAAAGGGTCAAGCTCAAAGAGCAAGTATTCCACTTGAGTTAGTTCACATTGATCTTTGTGGTCCTATGAGAAATGAATCTGTTGCAGGCAACAAATACTTTATGCTGATCATTGATGACTTCACAAGGATGATTTGGGTCTATTTTTTAAGAAACAAATCTGAAGCTTTCAACTGCTTCAAGAAATTCAAGTCCATGATTGAACTTCAATCTGGATACAAGGTGAAATGTTTGAGAAGTGACAGAGGAGGAGAGTTTCTATCTTCTGAGTTTGTACAGTTTTGTGAAGATCATGGCATCCAAAGGCAGGTCACAATGGCCTACACTCCTCAGCAGAATGGAGTGGTAGAGAGGAAGAACAGGACTGTGGTTGAAATGGCCAAGTCTATGTTACATGAGAAGGGAATACCTTATTTCCTATGGGCTGAAGCTGTTCACACAGCTGTGTACATCTTGAATAGGTGTCCTACAAAGGCTCTGAATAATATCACACCATTTGAAGCTTATAGTGGAAGAAAGCCTGGTATTACTCACTTAAAAATCTTTGGCTCTTTGTGTTATGTTCATGTGCCTACTGAACTAAGGCATAAACTCGAGCCTAAGAGTGTGAAATGAGTGTTTGTAGGGTATGCAACTTGTGAGAAAGGCTATAGGGTCTATGATCCAATCTCCAAGAAGCTCACTCTGTCAAGGGACATTATCTTTGATGAAGAAAGCTCTTGGAACTGGTCAGTGCATTCAAATAAAACAGTGACATTATCCAGAAATGGAATTCAAGATGAGCATAGTTTTGATGTGGAAAATGAAGATGAGAATGCTACTCTATCTCCTTAGACTCAAATTCAACAAGAAAGAAGTCCATTGTTATCTCAACACAGGTCAAGTGGTATAAGCAGTGAAGAGAGGAATACCCAAGCTTATGACCACTCACCATTGAAATGGACAAGGCTAGATGATGTGCTTGCATAGTGCAATCTGTGCATCATAGAAACGGAGAAATATGTTGAAGCTGCTCAAGATGAATCATTGCTAAAGGCTATGGAAGATGAATTGCAAATGATTGAAAAGAATGGAACATGGAAATTAGTGGATAGACCAATTGAGAAACCAGTGATTGGAGTCAAGTGGGTTTACAAAACAAAGCTAAACTTGGATGGCTCAGTTCAAAACAACATAGCAAGGTTAGTTGCCAAAGGGTATGCTCAGAAACCTGGATTGGACTATAATGAAACCTGTGCTTCTGTAGCTAGATTGGCTACCATTAGAACTCTCATTGCTCTTGTTGCTCAGAAAGAATGGAAGCTACATCAGCTTTCCTAAATGGTGTACTACAAGAAGAATATTTGAAGATATAGGAGAGTGCCAAAAAGAAGCTACTGAAATACTTTGCGACAACAAGTCTGCTATAGCAATGGCGAAGAATCCAGTGTTCCACAACATGACAAAGCATATCGCCATCAAGCATCACTTCTTATGAGAAGTCTCAACAAATAAAGAAGTTGAGCTCAAGTATTGCAAGACAGAAGAGCTAATTGCAAACATTTTCACTAAGGCACTTCCAAAACCAAAATTCGAACTTCTAAGAAGCATGCTCGGAATAACACAAATGTGCATTAAGGAGGAATGTTAGAAAGTAATGCACATTTGAACAATATAGAAGGTTCTTCAATGATGAATAATAGTCTAGTATATTTGAGAAACAACAAACCGACTTAACAAAGTCGGTGAATACAACAAAAAAATAAGAGTTTTCTAGAACAATAACTACAAATATATGGCTAATAATGAAGAACCACAAGGTCAGTGGAGCAAAGCTGCCAACTTACTCTCTCTATAAATAAGCATATAGCCTATCAATGTAACTAACTAAGAAAATCACAGCTGTCTAACTCAAGTATCCAAGCCTTGTACCTTTCCTACTTCAATCAATAAAATAAAATTGCCTTGTTCCTCAACCACCTTCAGCCATAGGAAGCTATTGTCCTAAACCTCTTCTCTCTTAATCCTACAGTGGTATCAGAGCATCACCACTCATCACCTACCTCCCTAAATTCCAACAAAAACACTTAAGTATTCAATAATTACATGTAATTTAACATTATGTGGCAGATGAGGAGAACAACCACATCAATTAAAAGTAATTTAACATTTTCTTTTCTTTTATGATTTATGGACATTTTTTAATTGATGTGATTGTACACCTCATCTGCCACATAATGTGGTATAAGAATGTGGTACACAAATGTGATAATAGTAGCATTATTCTTTACTTAAAGAATAGTTAGTATTTAAATATTTTATTAAATTAAAAATACTAAACTGGAAGAGCCCAAGTGCCCCAAAGCCCAAGGCCATCTTTAATTATACAATTATCATCGTCACATGAAAAAAAAAAATATTCGTCAACTTTTCAAATTCTTTGAGCTTTTTCTAGAACTCTTGTTCTTGAACGAAGTTGCAAATTTAGCTATGTTAATAATTTGTACATTATTCATGCTGGCGGTGAGTCTATAACACACAGCTTTGTTTTTCCTTGATGAATAACACACAGTAAATGCAAAATCTGTGGGTTCTCAACGAAAGGTTACTTTGTTTGTCTTCAGTGTGCCCGACGCGTCAGTTTACCTGCGTATGATGACTTTGTGCAGTCAATGTCTTCTGAATGAGTTTTGACTTTTCTTTCTAGACTGACTTGGGTTGGCCAATTGGTTCGAAATGTACGGCCACCCACCATATCCATGCCCCCTGAGTCACTGAGTCACCGACTCAAGAAAAAAGGATCAATTTCTTTTGTAAGGTCACTATTTTTACAAAATTAAGATAGAAACTATAGAATTTACCTCAGCAGTTTCAAGCTCGCTAATTGAGGCACATTATGTATGATGAAGCAAATTTGATATATAGTGTGGTGATGAATTAGCTTTTATGAGGCATCTGAACTGCGTCGTTAAAAGTGATCCATGAGCAAATCGGATGTCATGAAATGATTTTTGTGTTGTAGTGAAGGAGTACATTTTTTTTGGGGTCTCAAGCACTAAACATTTTGGAACAGTCAAAGTTGGTTGGTCTTTATTTTTTTTTTCTTCTTTTTGGCCTGTAAAGTTGGTTTGTGTAATGTGTACTATAAACTAACATAAAACCCATTGACTGGAGAAACAAGGGGCCAAAAGAGCAATATTTGTCCCCAATGCATGTGTATAAATACCCACAATACCAATTTGTTCCTAGCTTAACCAAAGCTTAATTTTCTTGTGATCAATACTCAAGCTTAAGAGAAAATGAGCGTGGAAGTGTTGGATGGTGCCACCATTATCAACTTTGTGGAAGATGAAGAAGCATTCGACCTCTCGATACGTCACCGTTTTGGTCAGCTTGACACTGACCATGATGGTCTGCTTTCTTATGCAGAGATGCTGAAGGAGCTTCAGTCGCTGAGGGTTTTCGAGACCCACTATGGCATTGATGTGAAGACAGACCCAGATGAGATTGCTCATGTCTATGACTCTCTGTTTGTGCAGTTTGATCATGACTCAAATGGGGCCGTTGATTTGGAAGAGTTCAAGGCTGAAACCAAGCTCATGATGCTTGCTATGGCCAATGGGATGGGGTTCTTGCCAGTTCAAATGGTTCTGGAAGAAGACGGTTTCGTGAAGAAAGCAGTGGAAAGAGAGTCCACCAAAATTAAGCAACTGCTTAATTAAGCTCATTACTAGATTGTACTTGTCTACTTGCTACTTTTAAGAGCCTTACGTGTATTGTTGATTTTTATGTTTGATTTCCTTTTTGCTAGTGAAAAGTAAGATTCACTGTAATTCTTGGATTTTATGACATGATTTCTGAGTGTAAAGTTTCATAACAACATGAGACAATTTTCTATTGCATTTTTACAAAAATTTCTCCCTGAAATCTTTCATTCTATTGTTTTTTACTATGTACACATAATCGTAAGTTTCAAGATTGCTACAAACAGTTACAAAAACAAACACATCTCGGGAGCTGGAACGAAGGAGAGAATGTCTTCACCGAACAACTCAAACAACGATACCAGGAGATGCCCAGAATTTAAGTCATCCTTCCAAACCTGCGTGAGCAGAGCTGATTTCTTTAGAGACCGACCAGCAGCCCGGTCCCTTCTACTTCTGCTGTTAGAAATGCTCTCATTAGGCATCTGCCCAGAAGATGACGGGGGGCCTGCATCAGTATCCCCTGAAGGTGCTGGAGTTGCTGTTTCAACTTCCATGTGAGATGGTGAAGAATTAGTTGGCACTAAACCCGTAGGCCCGTCAGTTGCAATTTTCTTCAGAGGTGGTTGCTCTTCCATGTGCTCCACACTTCCCTTACGTTTATCTTGATGATGCATAGAAGAATCAGAGTTAAGATTTTATCTAAATAATAACCTTGAAAACTAAGGGCTCTTAGCCCTATTGGACAAGCAACCTCATTTATCAGCTTTTCAAATACATCAAAAGGGTGCTTCATTCATTATGCCAAAAATCTAGTACATACAAGAGCAGAATCCCACACCGAAAAAGGATTGCAGGGGGTTAGGAAAAACAAAAACTCTTTCTTGCACCCATGGTTCTGGCATGTTACAATTGGAAAGCATCCAATAGGCATGCAACTTAAAGGTGCCCAACCCATATATATATGATAGTACTAGTGCTTCTTGTATACCTACTCGAGTAGTATAATCTATATTCTGTTGCCAGACATTTACAAATTATTCCAGTAATTTACTTGATTTGCAGTTTGCTTGATTTTGATAGCAATTGGAAAGCATGCAATGGGCATGCAGTGAAAGCGGAGCAGAAACCCACATATATGCTATAGTTCCATGCTTGTTTAATCAAATTAAGTAGTATAATCTATCCTACTGGAAAGCAGTTAACAAATCATTCAATCAATCTACATCATTAGGAAATGAGATTTATTATAAACCATGCATACATTAATACTCATTGAAAGTCTTACTTGGCATGGTAATGACTCTTTGACTGGTCCTCCAGAAAGATTGGGGTGCTGGAGATGGCAAAAGTGGGAACATCTTGAGCCTATCATATATGCATTGACCTGCTGCATTCTGGAATAAGCATACTCTCATTAGCAAGCCCTTCTTTTCTTAAGATTTTTCCAACGATATATAAAGGTATGAAAAGAGACTCACCAACAAGACTCCATAAACACGCCAAGCTTCATGCCTCTTCATCTCATTCTTTTGCTTGTCAAGAAGCAGCTCTGGTTCAAGAAGTCGCAGATATGAGTCCAAATTTGGCAGCACAAGAAGGCGAACCTGAATTGGAAAAACATCACAAATGGCTAAAAATCCTTACCGTAAGTGAAAAAAAGGATGCATATTTCCCACAAAACACAAATCCCTCAAGAAAGATGTAGGTTTCTAATGAAACAAAGCTTCAGAAATCACTATATCCTAGAAAAGGGAAGGGGAGGGGGATTACATGGACTTTAGCAAAATAAAAGTTCAGATGTTGTACTGAGGAATTTATCTCTAGTTTTCTAGATGTGTTTTAATATAATATATTTACTTTTCTAAAGGGCGAAATTTTTTTGCAAATATCTTCCATTCCATCGTTATTGACCTTCTAGGAATCAGAATGAAGACTAAACAAGATAACCAGGGAGCCCGCTATCTTTATTTAACAGTAATTATCTTTTCTCGTGTATGGAAATAAATGATGAAGAACCTTATGGGAAGAAAGAACCACGAGGGATATTACTACGAGTTGAACTCATACTCCAAAACATGCACTGGATAATTGTACGCATAATTGTAAATTAATTTTCTTAGTTGCAAGGAGCATGAGGTATTACCACACTGGGGCCTAGAGCAGCTAAACCTTGAATTGCACCATAGTGTTGAGTCAATGTCCGATTTGGGTCCAAAAATGCATTGACCAAAGTTTTTGTAAGACGTGACTGGAGAGTGTTATAGACATGCCCAAACCTGCAACAGATTCAGAAACTTCAATTCCATAGGTAAGATGTCAAATTCACACCCAAACTCTGAATGGAAAACAGAGATCCACCTCCATTGTATCTAGAGCAATATTTTCAAAACAACAATTTTACTTGGTAGATTGACAGCATCGACCGTGTTAGTCCAGTTTCACTTAAAACAGAAACGAGTGTTCTATTCTGACAATACAACGTAGAGAAAAAAAAATCTAAAGATTAACTAGAATCTGAACAGAATGTGCACTTCATATACAGTAGACTGCCTAACAAACCAGAATCGCGAAAGAGCGGAACTGGGTCTGAACATGACCAAGGTCAAGTCACAAGAGAAGACCAGGAGATGCCAACTGAAAGATAAGCATGCATGAAGGTAAACAGAAATTTAAATACAAGCAAAATAACAAGCCTAACCTTTTGCAGATTGAAGCAACCAGGTTTGCAGTGAAGTCTCTAAGTTCCCAATGGTTGTCAGCAAACCTATTGCCTAACCTTTTCGCAACAAGGCAAGTGACCACAGATGGCATCAATTGGTGTAGCTGACAAAAAAAAACAAAAGGAAAGGAAAAAAAGAAGTGTCAGAGTACAACTGCCATATAAATAACACATTTTATCTTAACCACCATCTTACATGCTTCAGCCCCTTGATGAAAAACTGAGTCCAGATAAGGGAACCACTCAATATAAGTGGCATGAGTTTGAAGAAGATAAACAATGATTACCAATCCATGCATACAGAACAGCTATGAATGTGCAAATTTTGTTCATTAACTAGAAAGGAACTGAAAAACGACAAGAGGAAGGTAAGGAAAAAGTATAGGTGATATCTTTTGAAGGTCAGTCCAACAAGTTAACAGGGCTGCATCCACCCTAACATATGTTTAGAGATACTACTACTACTACCATCAGCCTCCCCCAAGTGTCAATCCAGGAAAAGACCGAATTCAACTTAGACATGATTGTATAGACGTCCACATAACCATATAAAATACATGTATAGACATCAACTTACACGAGGCTCTCCAAGGAAAAGAAGGAAACAAAGAAGAAAGAAACACTTACATAAGGTTCTATGTGCATGTGAGGATTCTGGAGAAGACTCCGAACAACTCGCATTAAAGCAAATAGAAGTGGATAATCATTCAAACCACGAGAAACCTGATATTAATTAAGAACAGTTGGTATAAGTAACAAATGGCTATATATCACACTCTTATAGTACCTATCAGCAATCATTTCAAGATTTATCACCTCATCAGCTATAAAGCATGTGAAATAAGGAACTAATGGATGAAGTCCCGAATCAGTGGCCAAACTCATTAATGCTTCTTTAAAAATAACCAAATCGGACCTATTCACGACAAGCTCAGTGATTTTGTCAAAATATAGCTGCAAAGGGAACAAACAGAAATAACATGTAAACAAGATGCAAAATGAAGAAATACCAAAATATAAGAGCAGGCAGTGAAATATTACCTGAAGTTCCCTAGACAATATGTGCTTAACTGGTAATTTAATGTCAACGGGAAGTCCATCATCCTTCTGTTCATACTTTTTACTATCAGAAGGAGCTGCAAGTACTACAGACAAGGAACAAAAGAACACAAGTTAGATTACAAACCTGGGCTAACAAAAGCAGAAAAGTTGAAAATTGAGTTTATTCCAGTTCCCCATAATATTATTCAAAAAGAATTATCACTAAATAACAGATTCATTTCACCATACATTTTACAAAAATTAAATTCCAGCAGACAAAACAAAGAATGTGACATACGCTGCAGACCACGTTTCATGCTACATACAACTTTAAACCTTAGATAGTGTTATATACCCCGTAAAATGCTTTGTTTTTCCACAGCTAATTCCCAGAATAACAGAGGTTCAATCTTTCCATATTTTGGAACAACTACCACTCCTAAATTGGAAGTGTGATTTGTGAGCAACAATTATTTGTACAATCTATGTACTAGACACAAACCTTCTACAGGCGCATTTTCTGGAATTGCAGGTTGTACACCTTCTATAGCTAGCCAGTGACAAACAATTCCAGTATCAAGTGGCGCTTTTGGTAAAGGAGCTTCAATCACCTATAGACAAACAGAAATATGGAACATTAAAAGGCAACATACAAAGCCCTTTAATCAGATTACTCTTTGGAACATTAAAAGGTAACATTCAATCACCCATAGTCATGTAGAAAGTGTAATCAGATTACTCTGTAATTCTTACATCTTTAAATTCAACATCCTTGTCGTCGATGTAAAACAAGTCCCTATGTCCGATAGCTCTTTTGAACCGCAAAGGACCCCCAGAAACATAACCATATATTGGCTGGTGCAAGTAGAATAAGCAAAATGAGATTCAAAAGAATTAAAAAAAAAAACATGTTAACTTAATCATCTGCAAGGCTCACTGACCTCAACGTTTCTTAAGTTCAGTGCGCCATCAACATCATCAGCTGTCAACCTAGTTCTCCTCGAGTGACGCATGCATTTAATAGCCTCCTGTACTTTCATTATAAGCAAGTTATAATGGACTCCAGTGTCTCAATTCACCAAAAATAAGTAACTGCGCTATCTCCTTTAACTTAGCTCCTTAGAAGCACAGACCTACTAAGCAAAACAAAAGCAACCTAATTTCAACTATGTCATCACTAGCATAATTACTAGTCTATTATTCATTCTCAATCTTACCACATAAACAAGCAACCCAAATTCCCAAATTACAACTTACTAGTACAACCGCAAATGATTGAAAACAACAATGGCAAAACAAACCCATATCATAATTATGGGAAAACAAGTCAAGAATTACCTGCATAACCTCACGCAGGCGATATTCGACATCGGGAGCGAGAGCGAGAGCAACATCTGGAGACAAGTTGTTGATCCCAATACTTTGTGCAATTACTTCAACATTCTCTTTAGGCACAATGCTCATTCTCGACGCACCTGCTGACCTCAGTCACAGCAATTTCTCTGAGAAATGCAAATACAGGACAGTTATGCTATACCCAATAGAAAAAGATTCAACTTGTAAAATTGCAAACTTTATGTCTCTTGCTATATAAAACAATATGCAATAATAATCCAGAACAATTTTTTATTTCTTACCCTTCAAACTTTCTGGGCAAACAAGCAAAACCCTAACACACAAAAGTGAAACCTCGGCGTCAGCATAATGCTTGCGCGCTTCGTTCGTTCATTCGGAAAAGAGATTTTCAGACAGGGAAAAACAATCAGATAAAAATCTGGATCGGGTTAATAAGTCAAATATTCGGGGCGGGTCGGGTCTAAATCTGTGGTTCATGCCTTTCAAACTGATGTGGTTTTTTTAAACGAGGAAAACAGAAAATTACAAGCAACAATCACGCAACTCCATAAGGTCAAAATAAAAGAGGATAGAACAGCTCAAGGACAACCCATGATCCCATAAGGTAGAAGGAGGAAGCCCATGGCCTAAGTTTGCAATGGCATCGGCAGTGAAGTTAGCTTCTCGGTAGATATGAGTGAATGGAGAATCGCAAAAGGAGCATGGCAGGAGGATGTCTTTAACTGGAAGTTTAATACTCCAAGGGGGCTCAGTCTTCTGAGTGATACAGTCGACAATAAGCTTGGAGTCCCCTTCCACTTAAACTTTACGCCAGCTGAACAGCGTAGGCAAGACCATCCCGAAGAGCGGTACACTCAGCCACTGTAATAGAAACATCACCAATGTTGTTGGCTCCAGCAAGTAAGACATGACTCTCAGAATCTCGAATAACAAAGTCTACAGCTGCAGAATTGTTCCGAACAGAACCATCAAAGTTTAACTTTACCCAACCAGGTTTGGTTTTAACCAATTTCTTGAAATTATGATACCAATAATCCATCCCAGTCAGAGCAGCCACATTAAGAACCCGACCAAGATGAGGGGGTAGTCTCTGAAAATGATGAGATTATTTATAGTTTCCCAAATTTGCTAGCATTGGTATGGGTGATATCTGGTGCAAGGGTAGTGCACCTCCGAGTCAGACGCTTTTGAGCAAACTGACATGTGAAAAAGAGATGGGAGATTGTTTCACACTGAAGATTACATATAGGGCACTCAGGGTTGATATGAGGCATGAAACGATGTAAATGACTTCAAACTTGAATTCTTTTTCTGATAACCAGGAGAATATCTTGACTTTAGGAGGGATCGTTAGATTCCAAATTTTATTCAGCAGAGTAGCATGAGGATGGCAAATAGCATCATGCATCTGCACATTATAAGCACTGTTAATAGAAAAGGTACCACTAGAGTTAGGACCCCATATTAGTTGGTCTTCCAGAGGGGTAAAGGAAGGAGGATAGAAATGATTTTATCAATAATATCGTTGTCTTTATCCCAATTTTGGTTATTTAAGAACTCAGAGGCCATCAAATTAAGATTTATATCGTCCCAAAGGGTAGTAGGGATCAGATCAATGAGTGGGAAAGGAAAAACCCAATGGGCAGTCCAAAATGGAATGGACTTACCATTTCCCACTATCCACCTGACCCCAACTTGAGGACAGATCTAGCATCTAGAATTGCTTGTCAAGCTGATGAATGAGAAGACTTCTTTTTAAGAGCCAAAAAATTATATTTTCTTAGATACCTCCTCCGAACCACTTGGGCCTACCAATTAAACTCATTAGTGAGACAGATCCAACCAAGTTTAGCTAAAGCAGCCATATTAACATGGGAAGCAGACCTCACTCCAAGACCTCCCATTTCTTTTGGGATACAAATACTTTCTAAGAAACAAGAGGAGTTTTTGTTTGGCTGCCCCAGAAAAAATTCCTACAAGTGGAGCTCATTTGTTTACTAACTTCTCTAGGACACTTAAAACAAGACAAAGTATGACTAGGGATTCCAGAAACACTTGCCTTAATAAGGGTTAGCCTCCCAGCTTTGGAGAGGGTTTGGGCCTTCCACCCAGCAAACTTACCTGTTGGTACCGTGACTAACCGAGCAACTCTAAACAGCGTCAAGAGTCC
The DNA here is from genome assembly GCA_024362665.1 of Prunus padus. Classification (NCBI taxonomy): domain Eukaryota; kingdom Viridiplantae; phylum Streptophyta; class Magnoliopsida; order Rosales; family Rosaceae; genus Prunus; species Prunus padus. Next base: position 22,129,079 of record JANFAM010000013.1, read on the forward strand.
CACATCGACAAAGAATAAGAGGTGAAGACTCCCCCTTCACCTATAAAAGGAGGTCACCCTTCACTTAAAGAGGAGGACTCTTTGGGACTGGGATTTGGAGACACTCTTGGGGACTGGACTGGGATTTGGAGACACCCTCTTCGACTTGGATCTTGGGCCACCAACTTGGGCCTTGGGCTTTCCTCCCCATTTTTCCCTTCACTTTGGGTCTAATCCCCTTGTAAAAATGCAAACAAACATTACAATAATGAGAACATCTATCTCTGTGGACGTAGCCCATCATTCGGGTGAACCACGTATATCTTGTCTTGTGCATGCTTATTTACTTTACCTATGCTAAGGCCCTCGCCTTCACACATCATTCACCATCTCACACATATCTAAGTTGAATCCAATTTTGGACATCAACAGTTTGGCGTCGTCTGTGGGAATTGACATAAAAAGCTTTTGTTGTTCTTCCCTTCCTTTAATGCTCATTTGGCACCCCATGCCTTTGGCCAGATCCCCCAATCCTTCGACCTAATCCCCTAGTCCTTCGGCTAAATCCCCTGGTCCTTCGGCTAAATCCCCCAGTCATTCGACTTGATCCCCAAGTCCTTCGGCAACATCCTTTGCCCTTGGCCTATGCCTTCAGCCTGCTCATCCAGTACTTTGTGCCTTCGGCCCTGCTCCTCCAGCACCCTGTGATTTCTGCATTCCTCGGCCCTCGCCTTTCTCTTGCACCTTCAACACGCACCTTCGGCTTCTGAGCCTTCGGCCCTCACCTTTGGCTCTTGCGCCTTCATCTTTACCTTTAGCCTTCACCTTCGGCACTTTCAGCACCCCCGTGCCTAAGCATTCCACCTTCCACCTGAGCCTTTGGCCCCCTGCGCTTTAGGCCTCCACCTTCGGCCCCCTGCGCCTTAGGCCTTCATCTTCGGCCCCTTGCACCTTAGGCCTTCGCCTTCGGCCCCCTGCGCCTTAGGCCTTCACCTTCGGCCTACTGTTTTGGCACTCCCGTGCCTTGGCACATCGCCTTGCAAGATGCAAGCTTTGTGTTGTTGGGCAACACGCTTTGCCATTGGCCTTCACCTTTGGCCTCCGCCTTCGGCACCCTGTGTCTTCGGCCTACTCCTTCGGCACCTCCGTGCCTAAGCAATCTGCCTTGCGACATACATTATTTGAGCCTTCGACCCCCCGTGCCATCGACCTGAGACTTCGGCACCCCTGTGCCTAGGCACATAGCCTTGCAACAAGCAAGCTTTGTCATTTTTGGCACCACATATGCCTTCGGCCTGCACCTTCGGCACCCCGTGCCCAGGCACAATGCCTTGCTACGTACAAGCTTTGTCCCTTTTGAAAACTGCTTGAGACTTTGGCCCCCGTGCTAAGCTACATCGCCTTGCAACATGCAAGCTTTGCTTATTCGACCCCTCGTGCCTAGGCAATTCGCCTTGCAACATGCAAGCTTTGCTCCTTCGGCCCCCCCGTGCCTTCCGCCTATACCTTAGGCACCTTGTGCCTAGGCACATCGCCTTGCGACATGCAAACTTTGTGCTTTCAGCTACACTTTACGCCTTCGGCCTCCTCTTTCAGCACCTCGTGCTGAAGCAATTCACCTTCCAACATGCAAGCTTTACACCTTGGGCACCTAGCTCCTCAGCTCAAGCCCCGAACCTTGGGCACCTAACTCCTCAACCCAAGCTCTCCACATCGGGCACCTAGCTCCTCAGCTCAAACCTCGGACCTTCGGCACCTAGCTCCTCAGCTCAAGCCTCGGACCTTTGGCACCTAGCTTCTCATCCCAAGGTCTCCACCTTCGGCACCTAGCTCCTTAGCTCAAGCCTCGGACCTTCGGCACCTAGCTCCTCAGCTCAAGCCTCGGACCTTCGGCACCTAGCTTCTCAGCCCAAGCTCTCCACCTTCGGCACCTTGCTATTCAACCCAAACTCTCCACCTTCGGCACCTTGCTCTTCAACCCAAGCTTTCCACCTTGGCACTTAGCTTCTCATCCCAAGGTCTCCACCTTCGGCACCTAGCTCCTCGGCTCAAGCCTCGGACCTTCGGCACCTAGCTCCTCTGCCCAAGCTCTCCACCTTCGGTACCTAGCTCCTCGGCTTAAGCATCGGACCTTGGGCACCTAGCTCCTCGGCCCAAGCTCTCCACCTTCGGCACCTAGCTCCTCGGCTCAAACCTCGGACCTTGATATCTAGCTCCTCAACTCAAGCTCCGCAATGACATCATTATGGGTTGAAGACTTGGGATGAAGGGACATGATGACATCATGTGCCAAAGCTTCAAGGAGGTCCAAAATGGCCTCAAGGCCATGATGATGTCACCCCTACCGTTCGGCAAGGAGTTAGCCCAACACCCCAAGGGCAAGGAGCTAAGCCCCTAAAAAAAAAAAAAAATCCTAAGTCACTAGTGGTTGAAGACCAAGGATGAAGGGACATGATGACATCATCTTGTGCCAAAGCTTCAAAGGAAGTCCAAAATGGCCTCAAGGCCATCATGACATCACCATGGGTTGAAGGGACATGATGACATCATCATATGCCAAAGCTTCAAGGGAGGTCCAAAATGGCCTCACGGCCATGATGATGTCACCCCTGCCGTTCGGCAAGGAGTTAGCCCAACACCCCAAGGGCAAGGAGCTAAGCCCCAAAAAAAAAAAAAAAATCCTAAATCACTAGTGGTTGAAGACCAAGGATGAAGGGACATGATGACATCATCATGTGCCAAAGCTTCAAGGGAAGTCCAAAATGGCCTCAAGGCCACCATGACATCACCATGGGTTGAAGACTTGGGATGAAGGGACATGATGACATCATCATATGCCAAAGCTTCAAGGGAGGTCCAAAATGGCCTCAAGGCTATGATGATGTCACCCCTGCCGTTCGGCAAGGAGTTAGCCCAACACCCCAAGGGCAAGGAGCTAAGCCCCCAAAAAAAAATTCCTAAGTCACTAATGGTTGAAGACCAAGGATGAAGGGACATGATGACATCATCATGTGCCAAAGCTTCAAGGAAGTCCAAAATGGCCTCAAGGCCACCATGACATCACCATGGGTTAAAGACTTGGGATGAAGGGACATGATGACATCATCATATGCCAAAGCTTCAAGGGATTTCCAAAATGGCCTCAAGGCCATGATGATGTCACCTCTGCCGTTCGGCAAGGAGCTAGCCCAACACCCTAAGGGCAAGGAGCTAAGCCCCAAAAAAAAAAAAAAAAAAAAAAAATCCTAAGTCACTACTGGTTGAAGACTAGGGATGAAGGGACATGATGACATCATCATATGCCAAAGCTTCAAGGGAGGTCCAAAATGGCCTCAAGGCCTTGATGATGTCACCCTGCTGTTCGGCAAGGAGCTAGCCCAACACCCCAAGGGCAAGCAGCTAAGCCCCCAAAAAAAAAAAAAAAAAAAAAATCCTAAGTCACTTTTTCTTGGGCAAACTTGCAAACCACTTGGGTTTTTTTGTTGCAAGTTCCCTCCCTCCATTGTCCTTCTTACCTAGGGACTTGGGGGACTAGTTGCACCATACGGCCTAGAAGATAAACTACGGTGTTTCTCGGCCAGTGCACTCAAAATTACAAGTCCCCAAGCAAGAAGTACCTTCTTACTCACGAACTTGGGGGACTACTGTTGGTACCGTGACTAACCGAGCAACTCTAAACAACGTCAAGAGTCCCACACCGACAAAGAATAAGAGGTGAAGACTCCCCTTCACCTATAAAAGGAGGTCACCCTTCACTTAAAGAGGAGGACTCTTTGGGACTGGGATTTGGAGACACTCTTGGGGACTGGACTGGGATTTGGAGACACCCTCTTCGACTTGGATCTTGGGCCACCAACTTGGGCCTTGGGCTTTCCTCCCCATTTTTCCCTTCACTTTGGGTCTAATCCCCTTGTAAAAATGCAAACAAACATTACAATAATGAGAACATCTATCTCTGTGGACGTAGCCCATCATTCGGGTGAACCACGTATATCTTGTCTTGTGCATGCTTATTTACTTTACCTATGCTAAGGCCCTCGCCTTCACACATCATTCACCATCTCACACCTATCTAAGTTGAATCCAATTTTGGACATCAACATTACCTTTGATTCTTTCAATCATGTTTCTCGCATTGAGAGGATCTTTCCAAATCACAATGTTACTCATACCAAGATAACAACCTATAGTAGTTTTATGTTGGATTTGCAAGATGGTACTCAGATTAGTTCTTAGATTAGCAGCAACATTTATTAGAGAAATACACAGTAGATTTATGCAAGTTGATGTTTTGTCCAGACACTGCAGAAAAAGAAGTAAGCAATTTATTGATACTTCTAGCAGCTACTGGAGTAGCCCTAGCTAAAATTAAGCAATCATCAGCAAACACCAAATTAGAAATGCAAAAACCCCCAGGTGATGAGAGTAAGCCCACATTAGACTTGGTGGAAGAGGCTAACAAATTACAGCGACTAATGAAAGGCTCTATACACAGAATAAAAATATATGGGGAAAGAGGGTCCCCTTGCCTGATGCCTCTAGAAGGGGAAAAAGGCCCTTGGGGGTACCATTAACTAACACAGAGAAAGAAGAGGTCCTAATGCAATTCATAATTCTATCAGACCAACCAATGCTAAAACCAAACCTGAGAAGGCAGGTTTTGAGATAAGACCAATCTAGAACATCATAAACTTTTTCAAGATCCAATTTAATAGCCATAGGTCCTCTCGAGCCTTTCTTGCATTTGAAGTCATTAAACAACTCATGAGCAATTAGGATATTATCAAAATAGCCCTACCAGGGGCAAAAGCACCTTGGTTATGAGAGATACATTTGGAGAGGACTGGTCTTAATCTGGTTTTTTTGTCGAACTGGTCATAATCTGTTAATGATGATCTTAGTAATGATTTTGTAAGTGACATTACAAAGACTAGTGGGTCGAAATTGGGAGACAGTTATTATTATTTATCTGTATGATTGGTCTACTCTAAACTTTATTTGTTTTTCAGAATTTTTTTAATGAAAATTTGTTTTTAGTAATTAAAATACTACATCATTTGATAATTGAAGGTTGAAGAAAAGTTTGGATGATTTTGTTTTTGTGTCCCATGGAACTATTATTGCGAGGCTAAAACTTCATACTAGAAAAGTAACAAGTCAGTCCCATAGTGTAGAGCATGTGCCAGTCTTTATTCATAATCAAACAATCTTAATGGCATCAAAAAGTGATGGAAGAACTAGTTACATATGCAGGGAAGCTTTTAGTCAACGGCTGCCGTTGACCCATGTTTTGTACCAGTTTCTTATACCATTTGGATTCTATAGTAAATCTAGTGACCTTAAATTATTAATCTAATTTACGAAAAAGGAGATTCAACCTTGGATGCAAGGGTACGGGCTCACTACACTGGCCAATTGACCTAGAAGGTTACAAAATTTTACGGTGTAAATTGACCCACATGTTTTCAACTTGGCCAAGTAACACAAATCTGTCCCCTCCTAGTATTAGCATCTGTCTAAGTTGCTTCAAACTTTTATCTCACACAAAAGAAGGAAAGAAAAAAGAAAAAAGCATTAGCTATTTCCCCCCACTTAGCAGAACAACAAGGAACTAAATTCCAAGAGAATAGGTGTGTATTTTACCTCTTTCTGCACATCTCAAGTATTAAGCAAATTAAAACAACCAGTCTAAAGTTGTTGGCATGATTTTCATGCAGAAAAAAATAAACAGCACTCGGCATCTTACACTGAGCCACCAGAGGGCAGAAGTAACCAGAAAGGAAGACATAACCCAAATAGCAAGAAAGCTTTATGAGGCCAATGTGGTGCTAGCCATGTGCAAAAGCAGATGCAAAAGCAAAAACACCATGCCCTCATCATGTCAATTCTTTCTATCTAATTTTCACTTTTCTGGCTTCTATTATTTTTGTGATTAAAGTACAGATCCAACTCTAAAGCCTTCAATACTCTGCATATCTTCTGACTTAGTTCTATCTAACATGTGCTTTTCCTCTAATTAAAATGTATTAGTCTCTCCAAAACTTTATAAACAACTCTGCTGTGAAGCTTAGTGTGGTTACTATAATTGAGTGAAAATGTCAGTGCACTTATCAACTTTTTCCTGAAGCATGTATGTTTTAGGAAATCTCAGCTCCTCTGGATGTGGTTTCCAACATAATTGGCAAAAGTCTCTTTTGAGCATCTTATTCTTTGGGTTTCCTCAGTTGAGATGGGTATCAATGGAGGTTTGGTCAGGAGTGTCTTTTCAAGAAATAGGTCTTTTGGAACTCATGAGAGCAATGTAAGTCCAATCCTATATGTTCATTCATATAATTCAACCCCCTATTGTTTCTTGTGCTGTATATAAATATCATTTGGTTTTTTCTTTCCATGGCATCAGGTGAGGAGCAATATGACAGAAAGGAGAAGATGGAGCTCTGTTAGATCTTATTTATGTGGGGATGAATATATTTCAGTTCTTGCAGAGAATGATTCAGCTTCAGTTAAGAGCTCTGTGGCTACTGCCACACAGCTCAATTCAGTCCTTGTAAAGGGCAATTCTTCTTCGGGTAAGAGCTCTGAGGCCACCGTTACACAACCGATGCCAGAAGACTTAACAGACAAGGATGGCATCAAAAGGGAAGCAACTAAGGAAGATATGGAAGTGGCAAAGAAGGAATATTCAGTCTCCAAAACACTGTCTGAAGAGCAAGCAGCAACTATCATCCAGTTAGCATTTAGAGGCTTTCTGGTAATTCCACAATATCAGATTACTTCAGTATGAAATTATAAATACTATAAAGCCTTGGTTCAAAATTCTTATATTGTAGAAATAAGAACATAAATTACAAGAGAAAGTATTTAAAGATTTTTGGTAGAAATAGTTAGAATGGGCATGTGTTGTGAATTTAATTGCAAGCGCACAATCCGCACAAGTAATATAGAAGTAAGTAGAGTGTCGTTCCCACGAAGACTGTAATTTCCTATTAATTACCAATTATGATTAATTCTTAAGTTTATCTGAACAATTAATTAGGACGATTGTTTGATTTAATTAAACTAAAACAGTTATGAAAAATAGTAATTTAATTAAAGATGGAAATTCAAGTTTATGAGACACTAGGGCATCCGATTTCACCATAACCAATTCCACTTAATTCTTATAGCCAATTAACCCTAATTACTATCCATGTTGACAGTTGGTTTCTCCTAATTTATTTCGATATCCCCTCTCGGGCTCAACCAAAAGTATTCTTAATTAACAACCCACTCTCTCTCGAGCAATGAATTTAGAAAATCAAGAACCCATTAAGTTCTATGAGAACCTGCAAGAAAAGCTGCATGAGTCATGTTAGTCCCTCTCGGGCACTCATTCAAGTCATGGTATTTGTTACAAGAAGCAAACACCAAACATCTCCTCTCGGTCTCCGTTTGGATCATCAATTAAATATTAGCTAGATATTTAAATCATTAAGAACAGTAACAAATACTCAACATGGGATAATAATCAGAAATTAATATAACTATAAAAATTAAGTATTCATGGTTAGGCTACATCGTAGCCCTAGCAAGGAAATTAGTTCATGACAAAAGAAAATATAAACAAGAGAATTGTTGTCATAAAACCGATTTGGCCGATGGACTTGATCTTGAGAATCTTCACAAAGAACACCTTCAAAAGTTCCTTAAGCACGGCAAAGCAAACTCTTGACTCTCTTTGGTATTTCTCTCGAGTGTCTGAATTTATGGTGTAGAGAAGACGGTGGAATATTATGGTAGAAGGCTGTGGTTGAAAAGATGATGGTATGTGGTGTTTTTAATTATGGTGGAAGGGCCTTGTATTTATAGGCACAAGAAAATCCCTCAAAAATAAGAAAGATATATTTGATTAGGAAATAGGGGAATAATAGGAATATTAGAAAAATGAAAACCTAATCTCAAAAGGACATAACAAGCGGCTGGGACTTGGAAATAGGGTAATCCAAGTTAAAGGAGGAAATCTAATATTGGGCTTGGTTTTGGGAGAGGATCGGACCGAGAGGAATAATTAATTCCTGCTCAAAAGATGAATGCGGCTGAAAGGAATAAACAATTCCCATACAAAGACAAATAGGGTGCGGCTGGGAGATGATCAAATTCCAATTCAAAGACGGAATAGAAGTTGCGGCTGGGCTTTGGAAATCCAAGTCAAACCAGGAAGATACATGGGCTTGACTTTTTGCGGGAAAGGACATGCAGAGGCTGATGACCAATTATTCAATTGGTCAAGATTTGCAATGTTTAGAAAGTTCGGCTGTTTAATATTGGCAAAATGAGAAAAGCCCCCAGCTCTTTCTCCAATAGCAAAGCCATCATGGTTAATATCAAATTCATCCAAGGAATTCTCAAATGGAGGTTTCATGTGCCGGTAAGTCTATTCCTAGAAATTACCGATGTACCCAACTTCTCGTCATCTTCTGATGGTGTGGATTCCATGTGTATGTAACAGTTCATGGCTTTGGCATCGGTAATCAAAGAGGCCTAGTCGCCATCAGTATTAAGGCATTTGCATTCCCCATGACCCAACGAGCCCATCGTGCACAATTTCAGCTTCAACTTGATGGTAAATTCCTCTCGACTCTATCTTTCTCGCCGGTCACCTGAGACCCAGTTGGGTATAAATTGACACTTGCACGGATGCACTCCAGGTGTTTGATGAAATGACAGAGTGAATTCTTGAGATTTTGTTGAGTTGATAATTCCACCCATTTTGGTCCTTTAAGCTTCCATAATCTTAGTTTTAGCTCCAAACCCTTGCTAGGAACGAAAGCCTACAAAATCTACACAAAAGACATTAAACTAACCAATTTCACACGAAAACAATGCAAATAGAGATAGATTATATATGCAAAATATGAATCTATCAGCATGTACAAGGATTTATGTTGCAATTCAACTTAGACAGAAAACTCAGTCATCCCAAAATTTTGTTTTTAGAACATATTTATTCATTGATAACTTCGTGAAAAATCTGCTTTACTGCACTGGAAATTGTGGCTAATAGTAATTAGAGTGCTTGGATTTCAGACTAGGTGTCAAAATGAAGGAATTAAATCGAAGGATGGTAAGCAGGAGCTTATTGTAGGACCAGAAAGTCCAAGTAGGGAGTCTCTGGGTACATCAGTTGAAGTTCAAACAGGAAATTCTGTGGATGTTTACTCAATTCAAGAAGAAAATTTGGCTGTTCACCGCCGGATGCAACAGAAAGCTAGAACTCAGGAGCTAAAGCTGAAGGTAGACCACAAACAACTCTACCTTTTAGTTCTTAGAATTATATAATGCTAAAAAATGTGGTAGAAGAAGAACCAGCTGAAACCTTGGGTTTAGTTTCAGTGAGATTTAAGAATATTTCAAACTCGCAGCCATGACAGATTCTTGCATCAGGATATACTGTTTTCGCTCCATGAAAACTAATTAAGCACATTTAGCATTAATAGCTTCACTATAGCCTTGTAGGTCATGCATTTGTACTCCATGGAATATAGGTCATTTCATGTGCAGGTGGGATTAGTTGTGGAGAAGTTTTGTAATCCAAAGGACCAGTTAGGTAAACAAAACACAGAACAAAGTGAATTCTAGCATCAAGTTACGTACACATCTACATACTATTACTATGTACCAATATTGAATCACATACAATCCTTAATATTTGCAAAAATTTACAGGAAGAATGGGATGATAGCACGGTGAGTAGCAACATATCAAAAATGAGGATTCAGAACAGACTGGAAGCAACAACCAGGCGTGAGAGAGCACTGGCTTATGCCTTTTCACAACAGGTACAACTGAAGTTCATTTGTCAAAGAGATCCTAGACTCCTAGTACGATTTTCGAATATTTAAATTGGTCCCTTTTTTTTTGGTAGCTAAGGATCTGTTCAAAGAAAAGACACCCCACATCTGATGGCACAGAACAGAACATGGGATGGAGCTGGCTAGAACGGTGGATGGCAACCCGCCCTCCTGAAATCTCCTCAGTCGAAAGTCATATGAGCAATCATGTTGAGCCATTTAACGGCAACCAAAGATTTGTGATCGGAAAGAGATTGTTCGACTGGGAAGGTGAAGAAAAAGAGAGCTGCGGATCTAATGAAGTGAATATCTTATTTGATAGCTTCCCAGTAACAACAGCAGAAGAGAAAGATGGCTATAGTCCAACTCAAAACAGGTTTAAGGCTACAAGAAGCACATCAAGGCGAAAAACTGCGCCAAGCTATGAGTGTGGGAAAGAGTATCCCAAGGTAAGCTTATGCCCCAGTTGAGCATAATCTAAACTGAGCTTCTGAAACGAAATTACCTCAATGGTTACAAAATGCAAACACCAAACCTTTGGTGTTCTAACTTCTTACTGGATTTACTAAGTTCCAGCACTCAATGATTGTGCCTTCCATATTGGTACAGGTAAGCAAGAAGGATTGTTCAAGGGAGGCTGAAAAAGATAAAGAGCACAACCCAAAGAAAACAGGCAGAATCAAGTGCAGAAATGCTTCATTTTAAGGATTATAAATTTCCGATCATAATCTTAACCTGCCCCTGTTAAAGTATATAAGGTTATTTCTTACTGTTTACTATGCACTTTGTATGAGGTTTCAATGGTGTCATTAATTTCCCATGTAGACGTTAACCAACAAATCTCCATCTTACTTAGTTTAGAAGTGGAACCTAAGCTAGAATTCCCAAAAATCCATGCTTGTAAAGGAGTTGATCTAATGAATATATAAGTTAATGCTTGGTATCTCATGGGCAATAACTTATCTGAGTCTGAGATTCAAAACAAAGGCAAAGTCATAGTGAATCCAAAGCACAAATACTCTAATGAATTAGGTAAATGGGAAGCAAAATAAGGCAAACTGAGAGAAAGGAAAGAAGCACCATGATGGAAGCAGTCATTCAAAAAGGAAAAAAAAAAAGGAAAACATAACAGATAATTAATAATAATAACAGATGTTACATGGAACATGGCCAATTCCCCATCTGGAAATACAAAACCACATAAAGAGCCAACTGCCAATCCAAGTTTGACTTATATTAGTGCCAATTAACCGCGAACAGGTAAAGGTAAAATATAACATCCAAATAGAGTTGATCCTGGAACCTCTATATCTTATCAATATCTTCATCCTCAAACTCAATATAGTCATCAGCACCGCCTTCTTCCTCGTCTTCAAGACCCCCAGCAATACCCTCATTAAGACGTGTGTTCTCTGGAAGCTCTCCATATGCCTTCAGAAGCCTGGCCTCATCAGGCATGTACTTGAGGATCACATCAGCTTTGTCGTCCTGATAGTCACGAAGACCAACAAGAATGATATCACCGGCTGCAATCCAAACCTTCTTGTGCATCTTACCACGGATGTGACAAAGTCGCTTTGTCCCGTCAATGCACATGGCTTCACAGCGACCATTACCCAGCATACGAAGCACTTGGGCATACTCCTGTCCATCTTCCTTAAACACAAGTTCACGCTTTTCATCATCGGCTTCATTCTTACCTCTCTTCCTGTTTTTTCCTCCCTTTCCCTTGTTCTTCGGCATGATTACTTTTTCTGCTTCTGCAAACAAAGTCAGATATTCAAATCCGAAGATTAACCAATTGTATAAGTTGGTAAATTACTTAACAAAAACAATTTCATGATTTACTGCAGACTCAAAATTCATGAAGGCATATTTTGAACGGGAAGAAACAAACAATAAAGTAATTCAACTCCATCCCCAAAGAACTAAGCCCAATTCTGTGTTGGCTACAACTACAAATTCTCCTTTTCACAATTCAGGAACAACTCAAACAATTTTCAGTTCCATCAATAAGTTTTTAGGAGATACGAAAAAAAAATCAAATTTTGCAAATCCCTAAATATTGTGTTCCTAATCTAACTACTAAATAAGCTGCAGTTACCACTGAAAAATTTAAAAATAAGAATAAAAAGTTATCCCAGCCTAATAGAATCGCTTAAAAATTTTAATTTTTACTTTAAAAAAAAACAGTGAATAAATACGAAATTACAGTACAGAATAGATCCTAGGTCTCAACAACTTGAAGTAACAGTTCTTTCAATTTGGGGGAATAAAAAAAGTTCAAAATTTAATCATTCGAATATAAACTTAATTTGAAGGAAGAAAATCCATCCAAATTAGGGGAAAAAGAGGAAGAAAAAAATTACACAGGAAACTTAGCCCTAACATAAAACATATGGAAACTTTCGGAATAGCAAATTTTCTGAAATTCAACACCAGCATATATAAGATCAAATTCTCAAAAGGATTCAACGTACAGCTCTAGCGATTTACAGGGAAATAATGACCGAAGCAAACCCTAGAATCAATAACAATCGCAGAAGATATTTAATAAACAATCAAGTTAAATTTGTTTCAAAATTTGAAGAAAGAAGAAGGTAGAAGAATACCTCTCTTTAGCGAAAAGGAGAAACTTGCAAAATTCGATAGAGTAGCACAATCCGAAAAATCAGAGCTTTGGAATAATTCAAAAGCCCTAGCAAGTAGCTCCTTTTGTACCGCAAAGGTCAAGTCGGTTCAAGATGGTCCGGGCTAAACCTACTTTGACCCGAAAACAGATTTGTGTTGGACTTTAAATTGTCCGATCATTGGAGTCTATTGGCTTATGGGCTTAAGTTTTCTATTCCTCTCTCTAATGGTGTGTTTACTAATTAGGAATTGAAATTCTCATTAGGAATTCCACATATAGAGGATTCATATGTTTACTTCACATCAAGCAATTAAAAAGCAAGTAGGACCCACACAAAATTAGGAATTGAATTTCTGATTTTGAAGGAATTCAATTCTTGGGTGGGAGGTGGTAGTTTAATTTCTAGAGAACTAACAAATTATGAATTCATCTTTTTCACCCATTATATCTTCACACAATTTTGAAAATTCTATATTTGCCATATACTTTAATCCAATAATGAGGACATTTTAATAATTAGTACAACTCCTACCACAATTCCATATAGTTTGGTAAACAACTTCAATAGGAATTTGGAATCTTACTCTCCTCAATCCATATGGTTTAGTAAACAACTTCAATATGAATCTAAAATCTAATTCTCCTCAATCCAACTCTTTCTCAATTCAATTCACCTTCAATTTAATTTCTCCTAATCCAATTACGGATTAGTAAATATGCCATAAAAGAAATACCTTTTTTTTTTTTTTTGCAAAAGTGGGTTAGGCCAGTTGGTTAAAAGAATTTTTGTTTGTTAAGACACTACGTGGTTGGTGTACCATCAAATACACATGGAAATATGTGTAAATTTTTGTATTCTTCCTTTAAAATAAAATATTTCCACATGTTCCATGTGTATTGGATGGTGCACCAGCCACGTGGTGTGCTCGGAACATGCAAAAACTTTTTGTTGGTTAAGGCGTGCGGCGCCTATTGCACTTGAGTAGTTTAGAACATCGGTTTATATAAAATTTTAAAAATAAAAAAACAAACTATCTCCTATTGCTTGGCCCAAGTTTTCTATCCATGTTTGATGGGTTTTGATCACCTTATGATTTCCCTTTTTAATTTTTTGTTTGCGTGGAATTTGTTGGCAAACCAGAGTAGTTTATATATTCCAAGCATGTACTGCAGATACTAGAACCCATTCGTTGGAATTTGTTGAAGATACCCTGAGTGATTTATCCTCTAATGTCATTGTTGAATGCTTTCCTAGCAAGGTGATTCGCTTTATGACAAAAAAAAAAAGCAAGGTGATTCGCTTACTAATTACTAGAATGGAATGTAAATGAATGTCCTATTTTCTTTAATGATTATGATTCAGCCAGGAAAGAGGAAGTCCAAGTGCAAAACACATCAATACCATTTCAATAATAAGATCCCCTAATCTTGAGCAGACAGCATTTGCAATAAGCTCAGTTATTTCCTTCTGCTCCTCCATCTTCCAATCCAAGTTTCCAGCTTCTTTGTCAGATGCCTTTTTGTAAACTGCAAAAACGAGATTACAGTGTGCTGCAGACCCTTTGAACAAACACATAATTATTGTATGCGTGAAAGGCAGAGAAGGACATAGAAGTGTTGTACAATTGAATGCACTCCCCTAATGATCTTGTTGTTGATGGATTTTAGACAAACTCAAAGATGGATGAATCACACACACACACTCACAAAAAATAAACAAGCTCAAAATGACACAAGATTTATAGAGGTTCAGCCAACTCTTGCCTACATCCTCTTGGTGATCCCCTTGAGAAATTTCACTAAGAAATAGTATGTACAACTTTAGTTTACACAGAAAACCCCCTTAGAACACTACTCTCTCCCCAAGCTCACTTTTCTCTCACACCCCTTACTCAACACTTTGATGCACTTGTGAACACTCTCTCACACTTGGTGTTTCCCCCTTGGTTTCTAGACTTACAAGACTCCAACACTTGAGCTCTCTTTCTTTGGCTTTCTTGGCTTACTCTCTAGCCCTTAGCCTATTGAACTCCCTCTTAGAAAACTCTTGGCTTCAATGCACCTTCCACAAGCCTTTGCATGCCCCGTCCTTTACATAAAACCCATGCAACTATCACCAGTCGAATGGCCAAAGAAGCCACAATGATGACTGATTTTTTTATTTCCAAAAAACAGCTCACATGCAAAACACAAGCACACACATGCACGCATTATTCACACACATGCACATAGTAAACAATGCAGCCAATTCTTGAAGCCAATCCGTGAAGCCAAGTTTGTTTTTGGTTCCCAAAGTCTTCCTCGCATGCAAAGCCAGCAAAAGTCATCTTAATGTGAGCCAAAATTCCAACAATCTCCACCTTGGCGAACCATTAATTACCCCGTGAACCATTGTTGACCTCTAGAACCTCTTCAACCTCTTAGAAATCGTTCAATAATTCCCAAGAGCTCCACCATGGCAATAAACCTCTTGCCTCAATTCACCTTGGGTGAGAAGGTGCTCCACCCAATTCTAAACTTGGGCCACCTGGATCTCTTGTGTAGAAGAGAGATCCCCCATGCCAAACTCCTTGCTCATTGTCTTCTTGGAACCTTGAATTCTTGACATGCTTTGATATGCAAACCACATACCTATCCTTTGCTCTATAAATCCCCACTTAGCCAACCTTGCTCTTGGATTTAAGAACACCTTTCTTTTCATCAATGCACCCGTCTAACTTTCCAGCTTCGTGCTCCCTACGGCACTCCGAGCGTGGTTGGAACTTCTTGGTCCATCCATCCAAAACCTAGGGACGGTTTGATGGATTCCTGGGCCTGGACCTTGCAATTGACGATGGCTCCACCTCAAGCAGAACCCCTTTATGAGTTTGTTGTTGTTGTCCACCTTCTTCAGCCCCTGTGTCAAGCTCCACCTCAAGTGAAGACCCTTCCATGACCACCTTGGCAATAAACTCCTCTTCAACAACATCCTCCCCATCATCCTTTGTCTTGACTTCACCTTTGTGGACCTTGTCCTCCACAGCTTCTACACCTTTGAAATCAAGCTCCCTTGATGATGAACCGTTAGTCATGCAACCTTGACTAACCTTCTTTGCCTAGCTTGTCTTGAGCAAAACTGCAGCTGCAATATGTTGACTTGGCTCATTGACATTAAGATCCTTTGCCTGCTCTTCCTTGGTAAAATTCTCTACACCACCTGCAGCTATACCACCCAAGAGCTTGTATGTGTTGTTTGGTTGAATCTCCCCTCTCATAACCACAACGGAACCTTGTGTGACTACGAGCTTCCCTCCTTTGGCATTGTACGAATACCCTTCTCTGTCTAGAGAGCCAAGAGAGAGTAGATTTGTTCCTAGTGAAGGTATAAACCTTACCTCACTAAGACTCCAAATTTCACCACTTTGCAACTTGATCTTCATAGTCCCTGTGCCCAAAACTTCACATGTAGTTTTGTCTCCCAACATAATCTTGCATGCCTCCTTAGGCTCATATGTGTCAAACATCAACTTATTTGCACACACATGATAGGAACACCCAGAATTTAATATCCAACTTGAAACAGAATTCTCACCCAAAGAACTTGCCATGACGACCCGTTACGCTTCTCTTCCATAATTGTCAAAAGTTCACCATCCGCTTCTTCAAAAGTTACGTTGGCTGTACCCGAACCTTCGGCTTTCTTCATCTTGTTCTACTTCTCCTGCCACACCAGACAATTCCGCTTCCAATACCCACACTATAAACCTTCATTGTCCTTGAAATTAGCATTCCTCCCGTTGCTTCTCTTGTCTCCACGCTTGCTTGAACGGCCCCCTGCGTAAAGACCCGCATCTTGAGAGTTTTCCTTTGAACGTTGGGACATCCTGTGATGTGTCATCACATCTTGCACCACCTCCTCAAAATTCAGAGTACTCTTCCCGAACATGAGCGTCGTTTGGAAATGCTTATAAGATGGAGACAAGGATGTCAGAAACATCAGTGCCTTATCCTCCATATTATACAACACTTCCATCCTTCACAATTCAGCAACACACCTATTAAAATTGGTTAGGTGCTCCATCATATTTCCATCCTCCTCCATCCGAAGATTAAGGAGTTCCTCCTTGAGAAAGAGCTTGTTGGACAACGACTTCCCTGCAAACATTTCTTCGAGCTTCTCTCATGTTTGCTTCGTTGTGTCCTGCATCACGTTGATGAGCACCTCATTTGCGATGTAGTTATTGATGGCTCCTCTAACCAACTCGTCTAGAACACCCCACTCCTCGTTTGTCATGGCTATAGACTTTTTCTCCTTACCTCCCAAGACAACGCTGAGATTTTGCTATGTAAGGGCTGACTTCATCCTTCTTTCCCACAAGGTGAAGTTCTCCTTCCCTGTGAAAGGCTTCAACTACACCTTCATGCTAACAGCTTGTGGTTGCCTCTGCTGCAAAGAACCGCTACCACCTTTAGCTTTCTTGTCTCCTGCCATCTCGAATACACTAGCATTTGCTGCTAAAACACAGCTCTGATACCACTTGTTGTACAATTGAATGCACTCCCTAATGATCTTGTTGTTTTTGGACTTTAGATAAACTCAAAGATGAATGAATCACACACTCACTCACTCACAGAAAATAACCAAGCCCAAAATGACACAAGATTTATAGAGGTTCGGCCAACTCTTGCTTACATCCTTTTGGTGATCCCCTTGAGAAATTTCACTAATGAAAGAGTATGTTACAACTTTGATTTACACAGAAAACCCCCTTAGAACACTACTCTTTCCCTAAGCTCACTTTTCTCTCACACCCCTTGCTCAACACTTTAATGCACTTGTGAACACTCTCTCACACTTGGTGTTTCCCCCCTTGGTTTCTAGACTTACAAGACTCCAACACTTGAGCTCTCTCTCTTTGACTTTCTTGGCTTACTCTCTAGCCCTTAGCCCTTTGAACTCCCTCTTGGAAAACTCTTGGCTTCAATGCACCTTCCACAAGCCTTTGCATGCCCCCTCCTTTATATAAAACCCATGCAACTATCACCAGCCGCATGGTCAAAGAAGCCACAATGATGACTGATTTTTTTATCTTTGAAAAACAGCTCACGTCACTACTACAAATTTGTTAATACACTACACTGCATAGGCATCAGAAAATTAAATAAACGATGCCATTCTAGTATTAGGCAACGGACAATAAAAAAACCTGATATTAAGTACCTAAAGAATTCGCCACTTGAAAATACTGATGCCATTTATAATATATATAGCATCAGCAATGTTAAATACGGATGCCTATTCAATGTTTTTTTTAGCCAGACTTTGAGTGCTCCCTGATGCCTTAAACAAAAGGGTAAAGTGCGGTTTTACCCCCTGAACTATAAGGCAATTTGAACTTACCCCCCTGAATTATTTCGTCTGCCGATTTAGTCCCTCAACTCGTAATAAATAGTCAATTTCCCCTTTACCGTTAAGTTTATCTAATTCCATCAATTTTTCTGTTAATAACAAGGGCAAATTTGTAATTCTAACTTAAAATTCATAAAAATATTGTAAACAATTAACTTTTAGAAGAAAAAAAAAATCTTTGGGGGAGAAGAAATCGGTGGGGGTGGGGGTTTTGTGGGAAGAATATATATATTTTTTCTTCTGAAAGTTAATTATTTACAATATTTTTATGAATTTTTTTATGAATTTTAATTTAAAATTACAAATTTGCCCTTGTTATTAACAGAAAAGTTGATGGAATTAGATAAACTTAACGGTAAGGGGGAAATTGACTATTTATTACGAGTTGAGGGACTAAATCGGCAAACGAAATAATTCAAGAGGGTAAGTTCGAATTGCCTAATAATTCAGGGGGCAAAATGGCTAAAAATCCTTAACAAAATACGCTAACTACTATTCACCAAAAAAAAAACACGCTTCGTATATTTCCCACGAAAATTTTCATCCTAATTTCAATCTTCTCTCCTTTTCCCCCCTTTAAGTCGCTCTCTCGTTCTCACTCTCTCAGTCTATCTCCTCTCACCCGTTCTCCTCCTCCATCTTTCTCCCTATCTGGGAAGCTATGAAACCCCAAACCCTAGAAATTACCCCATCACCTAGCCACTGCCACCTCCTCGAAATTTCACCTAATCTTCATCTACCCGTCTTTCCCCTCTTGCTTCTCATCTTCAAAATGCCTCTGCCATTCCCTCTTCCTCTCTATGTGGATCTCCCTTGCTTCTCCTCTGCCCTCATTTCTACTCGTCCCAGCTGCACTGAAACAAGAACCGAAACTTTTCTTCTTCTTGTTAAAAACAAAAACAAATAAACTTTTCTTCTCCTCGACTTTCTCTCTTTGTTTTGAACATGGACTGGATCTCTTCACATCTACTTAGATTGGGTGGAGATCCTTTAGATCTCAAGTAGATCTTCGTCACTCCTCTGAGATTTATCTTATTTGAGGATTGGGAGGAAAGTCAATCATTGCAGGAAATTGTTTTGGGCGATGGGGTAAGTTCTGGATTTCTTGGTCTGGTTTTAAATTTAATCATTTTTTTGTTACTTTATATTGGGTGATGGGTAAGTTCTGCGTTTTTGTAAATCTAACTCTTTGTTTGATTTGGGCTTATGTGTTTTGTCTCTTACAAATCTTTAATTGAGGATTTCCTGAGACTCTCGGTGGTTGTGCTACCATTTATGGCTAAGCTTTGTTCAATCTATCAATTTCTCTTCGCTAGTTCTTAAATTTCTGTTAATTATCTCTTCGAGAACTCATTCTTGAGTTTATCAGTTATCTTAGTAGAAGGCCAGGAGGCATGCCTGGTGGGTTTCCAGGAATGCCAGGAGGCTTCCCAGCGGGCATGGGTGGAGGGTTTCCAAGGGGCATGCCCGGAGGCTTCCCAGCAGGCATGGGTGCCCGGAAATGTCGATTTTAGCAAAATATTGAATGTAAGTATGTTGGTTCTTGATTGAATTCAAATTTTAAATGCGTTCCTGAAATTAGTGATTACGTATTGTTTATTTTGGTATATATGAAGCCAGGAAAGAAAACTATTATATTATATAATTTAAGAATTTCTATTTAAGCCAAGGATTTATGTTTTATTGGTCATTTGGCACTGCTGTTTACTGTGTATTAACCTACTATCTCATAGATTGTTATTTCTCTTCTGTATGTTATATTGAACAATTGAGTTCTCGAGTCAGAAAAAGCAATTTTCAGGCTGAAAAAGGTCAGAAATGCAATTTACAAATTTAAATGGTCCTTGTTGCAATTTTTTGTAGGACCCTGAACTGATGTCTGCATTTAGTGATCCAGAAGTCATGGCTGCTCTTCAAGATGGTAATGTCTCTTCTTATAACTTGGTTTTTCTATTGATATTTGAGTTTGGCCAGTTGTTGACTAATAATCCATAAACTCCTGGTTGCGATTATACTGGTTATGTCAAAACATGGAAACTTATAGTTCAGATGAACTTGTTTTAGTGAAATGAAACACAATAAAATATGCAAATGCTAAGAAGTTATGGGTGAACGCTCGAATCCTTCGGTTGTTTAAGCTACATTCTGTGAATGAAGGACAGTTCATGATTCGTCTTGTTATAAATGATTTTTGCTTGCTTCCACAACAGCATCTGCAATGTCATAGTTCTGGTTTACTAGAGAAGACTAATAAAGAATGGTTTTTAGGCTTTTATTCGTGGTATGTTTTATTTTGAAGTATTGAATACATCATATGTATAATGGAATATAATTATGCTAATTGTTAAGTAAGAGCAGAAGGAAGACAGTGGGCTGGTTGAGAGAAGTGATAAGGTAAAAGTAGGAAAGCAATGGGAAGTGAGGTAGTACAATTAGCGTAGTAGTGGGGGTATCCAGCAAGCAACTAAAATAGTTTGTTAACTACATACATATGATCATTTTTTTCTTATTGATTTTATTCCTTGATATTCATAAAATATTCTGTTAAGCTTTCCTCTGTGGAATCATTGTGCTGTCTTCTGATAGATGCCGATTGAGTATCTGGTCTTTCATTTTCTTGCTGTGCTTCCTACTCTATTTTTTAATGATTATGTCCTGAAATCTTTTTGGTAACTAATTTATCTGAATACGGGATTGACAAGTTAAAAATGATGTTCATTATAGAATGGAACTGAATAGGAATATTTAATTTTCCAGATCGTGGAGTCATACTCCTAGTACTCCTAGACGTTCAAAAAAGAAAAGAATTAGAAAGACTGCCATGCATTAAACTAGCTGTTGATGTTCTCACTCAAATAAAGGCTAGAGATAGAAATGCATTGAGGAAAAGTGAACCATTGAGGACCATGTGGCCAACTGATAGTGGCCACATAGTTGTGAGGCCATCCAACTATCAACCCTGCATCAAGGTATCACTGCCCTGGCTTGATGTAAGAGTCCTTTATGTTAGAATTAGCAAATGTGAGATCGATGATTCTGCTCCAGAATTCCTCACGGTAATGGTTTCATTGCAGTAACAGATCACCATGGCCATTTTCTTTGGTTATAAACTTCTTAGTTTTCATTTGGTTGCTGCAAATGCTGTGAAGTTGGTGAAAATAGATTTCACATAAGTCTCTTTTGACTTGGTATTTTTATGAAGGGCTTAACTTTAGACATTATATTGTCTCTTTTTGGCAGATTTCTATGATTAATCCTCCAACCAAAACAAGGATTGGGATTGTAATGTGCTGGCAATGCTAGCTCGTCAATGTTGGTGTAGCTTCTTAGTATTTTTTTTTTTTTTTTCAAGCTTTGAATGTTGGATTGAAATATTTATATCATGTAGTTACTAACAATTTGAGGTTTGGAAACTATCAAGTATTGTAATGTTTCATGACAATTGTTACATGAAGATATGACTTCTATTTAATTTAGTTTGGCTGTACAAGACTTACAATAGAACAATAAAAATGCATACAGGAAATATATCATTCGTGATGGTTCTTTCTAAAAGGCATTGAAAATATGAAGAAAACGATGCTCATATCAGTTTGAAAAGTGTGAAAAAATAATTGATACTAAATACATTAAAGACATCGGAAATTACAATAGATGTGAAGTGATTGTTAATAAAAGGCATCGGAAAATGAAATGTAGGTGAAGTGATTATCAATAAAAGGCATCGGAAAATGAAATGTAAGTGAAGTGGTTATGTTGAAAGGCATCAGTGGAACATAAAGAGCTGTTGTCTTTATTGTAAAAGGCATCGGTGGAACACAAAGAGTCGTTGTCTTTACTGTAAAAGGTATCGGTGGAACACGGAGAGCTGTTGTCTTTATCGTAAAAGGAATCGGAAGTCAACTAATTTTGGAGAAAGTCAACAACTGAAGCTCATTAAGACATCAGTTTTTGAAAAAACCGAAGTTGTTTCTAAAATAAGTATCGGGTAAAAACCGATGCCTTTCATACCCTCTTTGGCATTACCTTACAATACCTCGGTTTTGTACCTAAAAGGCATCGGTTTTTACCCGATGCCTATTAGCATTTTTCTGGTAGTGTATGCAAAACACAAGCACTCGCATGCATTATTCACACACATGCATATAGTAAACAATGCAGCCAATTCTTGAAGCCAATTCGTGAAGCCAAGTTTGTCTTTGGTTCCCGAAGTCTTCCTCACATGCAAAGCCACCAAGTCATCTTAATGTGAGCCAAAATTCCAACAAGAAGAACCTCAAGAGAGTTGGCAAATTAATTACTAGAATTTGATATTAGCAACATATACTGGTTGCAAAGTAAGCATTAATCATCCAAATATTTGATACTTAATTAAGAACAACAATACAGGAAATCAAAGAAACTAAGCAAACAGGAAACAGAGAATTTAATTCGTAGCTAGTCGAAAACGTACGCTACTTTTCTGTACTTGTACAGAAACATATTACAAACATTGTTGAACAAATTAATACAAGCAACTTACAACACCACAAATTAATACAAGCAACTTACAACACCACAAATTAATACAAGCAAATATTACACCACCACGCTTGTTGTAATAAAACAGATTCCACCAGACTCCATGCAAGAATTCAAACAACAACATGCTGCAAGATAAACATGGATTAGAAAGAAGTACTAGTTTCTGTGTCCCCTCCTTCCCCTTGTGCCTCTTGGCTGCCTCTTCCTGCTAAACGTGTCTACGAACCATTCATGATTCTTGCTTGTCCAAAAGTTCCCAGCAACCACTCCAACTATTAGACCACTAACAACTCCTGGCAGAACCACATACCAATCTGGTGCAATTTGAAACCCGGAGTCTTCATCTTCTTCAAAGATTGATGTCGGTAGCGATATTGAGCTCTCACATTTCTTTGACAGAGGCTTTCCACACAGACCTGAGTTTCCTTGGTATGAATCTTCTAGGAATGTACCAAATTGTTGGCCAAGTGGTATAGGACCCCAAAGATGGTTATGGGATACATTGAAATATGCAAGGAAATTGAGTTGAGCCAAATTAATGGGGATGTTTCCCGAGAGCTGATTTTGGGAGAGATCTAACGATTCAAGGGCAGTCAAATTTGCTAACGATGGGGGGATGTGACCAGTGAGAGCGTTGTTGGAAAGGTTCACCAAAAGAAGGCCTCGTAGATTCCCAATGATACCTGCTGGAATCTCTCCTTCAAATCCATTACCTGATAGATCTATCCGTTTGAGGTTATAAGGGAGCTGTTCATAGTCCAACTCCACACCTTTTCCAAAAGTTGTCATCGAGAATTCATGAAGGAAGTCGACTTGAGATCCATTTGAGCTAACGCTGGAATAGCCCTCAAAATAAGTTTGCTTGCGTTTATCAACAGATTTCATGCAATTACAGTTCTCTAGGTAGTTAGACGGCAAAGTACCCGAAAAACGATTGTTAGCTAAATCAATGATGCACAAGTTTCGAAACTCGTGGTTTGTTGCAGGCTTCCCAATCATGCCATGAAATCCATTTGACCGCAAAATGAGAGCCCTTGATGATGGAAGTGCCCCTAACCAGGATGGGAAGACGTCTGTAATCTGATTGTTTCCAATGTTAAGAAACTCCAATCGAGTGCAATTGGCCATTGATCTTGGCAACTTCCCCTGTAACTGGTTATGACTTAAATCGACATCCACCAAATCATATTCATTTGAACATATTGGAGGAACATGACCATGAATTGAATTGTTGTGCAGCTGCAATATTTCGAAAACAGCGGACTTCCCCAAACAACTTGGAAGTTTACCACTAATGTTGTTGTTGGACAAATCAAGATGTTCTAGATTATTCAAGTTGCAGAAGGATAGTGAAATTTCTCCACTATATTCATTGTTTGAAGCACCATAAATTTTGATGGATTGCGGTGGAATTGGCACTGATCCTTGTAACCTGTTAAACTTGAGAAATAAAAATAACAGATTCTGCCATGGAACAATGCCTGGACTTTGCTCAAATCCAGTTAAAGAGTTGTTGGCGAGATTGAGATTCAACAAACTTTCTCTGGTTGCGTTCCACATCCATTGTGGTATTTGACCGTGAATGTTGTTGTCAGAAAGGTCTAGGTTTTCCAGTTCATATTGATTTTTTAGAAATTCTGGAAACTCTGTTAAGTTGCAGAAACCCAATAGCAGAGTTGAAAGCATTGGAAAACCAGCGCTAAGATCAGTTTTGATCTGCACAGATAACTTGTTGTACGATAATCGAAGGTCCCTCAACTTTGTGAGCTTGGAAAACTGATCAAACTCAACTAACCCACTCAGGTTATTATTGGAAAGGTCAAGAGATTGAAGATTTTTGTGCTGGAACAGCCACCCAGGAATTTCTCCTTGCAAGTTGTTTCCCTCGAGGTCGAGAGTAGTTAATTTTGTGAGCTTGGAAAACTGATCAAACTCAACTAACCCACTCAAGTTATTATTGGAAAGGTCAAGAGATTGAAGATTTTTGAGCTGGAACAGGCACCCAGGAATTTCTCCTTGCAAGTTGTTTTCCTCGAGGTCGAGAGTAGTTAATTTGGTCAACTTGATAAGCCAAGATGGGAGTTGACCTGATATTTCATTATCGCTCAACTGTAGATATTCAAGTTGTGTCAGGTTAGACAGAAATGATAGGAATTCTCCCTTTATGTTGGTATCCCTAAGGCGCAAGGCGTAGAGCTTGGTTAGGTTTCCAACCCATGACCAAGAATCAATAACTTGGCCTGTGGAAAATGAAGACATGTCAAGGTAACTGAGTTGGGTAAGGTTTCTCAATGAAGAAGATGGAACAAGGGGGGAAAATCTACAGTTGGAGATGTCTAACACATTTAAGGAATGGAGGTTTCCGATGGTGGTTGGCAGTTGACCAGAGAAACTCGTGTTGGCAACATCCAATTTCTTCAAGGGATTATTGCTCTTGTTAAAGGTGGGAAAATAGCCTGTTAGGTCTGAGTTATAGCTCACAAAAAGAGCCTCTAAGTTTGGTAGGTGGAAAATGCCAACTGGGAATTTCCCATTCAACCCACAATTGTCAAGTTTAAGAGATGTGAGAGAAGATGCATTGACCAAGATATCAGGCAGAGGGGAGTATATGCATGTCTACCTCATCAAGATGAAGTCTTTTATGTTGGTCAAGTTTTGAACCAGGCTTCTCATGTTGGCCTTGGTCAGTTTCAAAGGGATACGATCATCAACTTTCTGAGCATTGAAAGACAGATCAAGGGTAGACAGCTTCGATAGCTTTGAAATTTCTGATGGAATTTGGCCAGAAAACAAGGAATTTGAAAGGTCGAGATTGTTGAATAAGTGGCTCACCAATGATGCAATGTGAATGAGAAAACAAGTTGCAGCAACAAATGAGTTGCTGGAAATCTACTCCAGCTGTCAAGATATTTCAATTGTGAGATATTTGTAGATACTTTGCCACCCCAATCTTTAATGAAGATAGAACTCATTAAAGAAATAAGGTGGCTGCCAAACTTGGTTGGACTCATGTGATTGAGTTGGGTGATGGAAACCAAATCAATTAGGAATTGAGTTAACACTTTGGAAACAAGTGGAGGTGGCAACCAATTCAAGTGAGAATTGAGTTACCATGTTAGGAGGTGGCAATCAATTCAAGTTGGAATTGAGTTGCCATGTTAGCTAGTTTTTGGATAGTTGTCTTTGATATTTTCAGATTGTTCTCTATATAAAGAGTGAGAACTATCAAGAGGAAAATAAGCTAGAACACTTATAAACTTGTTAGGAGAGAGTTTCACAAGAGGCATCAAAATGGTTTGAGCTAGGTGAGAGAAAAGTGAGCTAAGTGAGAAAGAGTAGTGAGCTAAGGGGTTTATCTTTATAAACCAAAGTTGTTCATATCTTTTCTTAGTGAAATTTCTCAAGGGATCACCAAAGGGGATGTAGGCAATTGCTGAACCTCTATAAACACTTGTGTTATTTATTACTTGTTTATTTTCTAGTGTGTGAGTTTTGATTCATCCTAAACACTTGTGTGTGCTTGTCATAAATCCATTGAGAACAAGGTCTTGGAGTGTTAAATTGCACAACAAGTGGTATCGTAGCTGCGGTTGGCAGCACACTCTTAGTTTCTTAAGAGTGCTTGCAAGTGTTTGAGATGGGGATGACAAGAAAACTGGAGGTGGGAGCTACTCACATCGAGTTGAAGTTACCACGGTGGTTAGCATGAAGGTGGAGTTGAAGCCGTTCACCGGCAAGGAGAACTTCACGCTTTGGCGAGAGAAGGATGAAGTCAGCCCTTACACAAAGAAACCTCGGTGTTGTTTTGGAAGGCAAGGAGAAGAAGCCGACATCCATGACAGACGCGGAGTGGAGTGTTCTAGACGAGTTGGCTAGAGGAGCCCTCGAAAACTACATCACAGATGAGGTGCTCATCAACGTGATGCGAGGCACAACGAAGCAAACATGGGAGAAGCTTGAGCAAATGTTTGCAGGAAGTCGTTGTCCAATAAACTCTTTCTCAAGGAAGAGCTCCTCAATCTTCGGATGGAGGAGGGAGGAAAGCTAATGGAGCACCTAAGCAACTTTAATAGGTGTGTTGCGGATTTGCGAGAGGATGGAAGTGGCATATAATACGAGGATAAGGCTCTTATGTTCTTGACATCCTTACCTCTGTCCTATAAGCACTTCCGCACGACGCTAATGTTCGGGAAGAGCACTTTGAATTTTGAGGATGTGTTGCAAGATGTTATGACACATCACAGGATGTCCCAACGTTGAGGAGAGCTGCAAGATGCAGGTTTAGTTGCAAGGACCAACCGTTCAAGCAAGCGTGAAGGCAAAAGAGGCAAGCTGGGGAATGATAAATCCGAGAGACAATGAAGGCTGCTTCGAGTGTGGATCTCCTGATCATTGGAAGCGAAATTGTCCAAGATGGAAGGAGAAGCTAAACAAGATGAAGAATGCCGAAAGTTCAAGCGCAGCCAACGTGTCTATGGGAGACACATATGATGAACTTTTGACGGTTACGGAGAAGAGTAACGGGGAAGTCATGGCAAGTTCTTCGGATGAGCGTTCTACTTCATTTTGGATTTAAAGATTCCGGTGTTCCTATCATGTGTGTTCAAATAAGTTGATGTTTGACACATATGAGGCTAAGAAGGCAAGCTAGATTATGTTGGGAGACAAAACTACATGTAAAGTTTTTGGGCACGGGGACAATAAAGATTAATATGCTAGATAGTGATGTTTGTAGTCTTAGTGAGGTGAAGTTTGTACCTGTACTAAGAAAGAATTTAATTTCTCTTGGCTCTTTGGATAGAGAAGGATATTCATACGAGGCCAAAGGAGGAATGCTCTTAATCACACAAGATTCAGTTGTGGTTATGAGGGGAGAAGTTCAATCAAACAACACATAACAGCTTTTGGAGGGTACAACTACAGGTGGAGCAGAAAATTCTACCAAGGAAGACTCGGATGAAAGCAAGGCTGATTCGGGTGTGTCTTGTACCAAGGAAGAGCAAGCAAAAGATCTTATTGTCAAGGTGCCGGTTCAACATAATGCAATTGCAGGTCAGCTCAAGACAAGTTGGGCAAGTAAGGTTAATCAAGGTTTCTTGGTTGACAGTTCATCATCAAGGGAGCTTGATTTCAAAGGTGTAGAAGTGGCGGAGGTCCACAAGGTGAAATCAAGACAAAGGGATGATGGGGAGGATAGTGTTGAAAAGATACTTCTTGCCAAGGCGGTCATGGAAGGGACTCCACTTGAGGTGGAGCTTGACACAAGGGTCAAGAAGGAGGGTAACAACAACAAACTCACAAGGGGGTTCTACTTGAGGTGGAGCCATCATCAATTGCAAGGTCCGAGGCCCAAGGAATCCATCAAACCGCCTCTAGGTTTTGGATGGATGGACCAAGAGGATTCAACTACGTTTGAGTGCTTAGAGGAGTATGAAGCGGGAGAGTTGGATGGGTGCATTGATGAAGAAGAAGGATTCGAAAGGAATCAGTTCTTGAATTCGGGAGCAAGAGGTGTTTGCATGCGGATTTGCTGAACAAAGTTGGTGTGCGAGTTTGCATACAAAAGGGGGAACTCTCTTCTACACGAGAGGTCCAGGTTTCTCAAGTTTTGGCTTGGGTGGAGCACCTTCCTCCAAGAGGTGTGTTGAGGCAAGGAGTTACTTGTCAAGGTGGAGCTCTTGGGAATTGCTAGAACGATTTCCAAGAGATTGAAGAGGTTCTTGAGGTCAATAATTGTTCACAGGTGATGGATGGTTCGCCAAGGTGGAGATTGTTGAATAAGTGGCTCACCAATGATGCAATGTGAATGAGAAAACAAGTTGCAGCAACAAATGAGTTGCTGGAAATCTACTCCAGCTGTCAAGATATTTCAATTGTGAGATATTTGTAGATACTTTGCCACCCCAATCTTTAATGAAGATAGAACTCATTAAAGAAATAAGGTGGCTGCCAAACTTGGTTGGACTCATGTGATTGAGTTGGGTGATGGAAACCAAATCAATTAGGAATTGAGTTAACACTTTGGAAACAAGTGGAGGTGGCAACCAATTCAAGTGAGAATTGAGTTACCATGTTAGGAGGTGGCAATCAATTCAAGTTGGAATTGAGTTGCCATGTTAGCTAGTTTTTGGATAGTTGTCTTTGATATTTTCAGATTGTTCTCTATATAAAGAGTGAGAACTATCAAGAGGAAAATAAGCTAGAACACTTATAAACTTGTTAGGAGAGAGTTTCACAAGAGGCATCAAAAGGGTTTGAGCTAGGTGAGAGAAAAGTGAGCTAAGTGAGAAAGAGTAGTGAGCTAAGGGGTTTATCTTTATAAACCAAAGTTGTTCATATCTTTTCTTAGTGAAATTTCTCAAGGGATCACCAAAGGGGATGTAGGCAATTGCTGAACCTCTATAAACACTTGTGTTATTTATTACTTGTTTATTTTCTAGTGTGTGAGTTTTGATTCATCCTAAACACTTGTGTGTGCTTGTCATAAATCCATTGAGAACAAGGTCTTGGAGTGTTAAATTGCACAACAGAGATATGTTAGACTCGAAAGATCATCACCGAACCTTGATGGTATTTGAGAGAAATTGAAGTGATTATCTGAGAGGTCAAGCCTCTGCAGGTGAACAAGGCGAAAGAGACTGTTGCTAGAATTGATAGCACCATAAAGACAGCTGCTACGGAGGTCGAGGCCAATAACATGGCCAGACTCCTTATCGCACTCAACACCATCCCATGAGCAGCAATTGCTCCTCTCTCCACCCTGTTGAGTCCAAGATGCAACCTTTGCACAAGACAAAGGTTCCCAAGAAGCAGACTCGTCAATTGAAAAGCTTTGCTTCAACTGCAACAAGGTAGAGCACTCATCAATGTGGCCAACTGTCCGCACAAATGAAAAACTGTGAGTAGCAGCAATGAGTAATGGCAAAATAAAACAACGTACAGAAATGAACTTCGACAGCCATGATTCCATTCCCATTGCAATTTGTTTTCTAATTATGTATGCTCAATTATGCCTCTCATATAATTACATTAAGGTCCCGTTTGGTTCACGGAACGGATTTGAGGGGAAATCATTTCCCAAGGGATGGGGGGAATGGAAGATTCCTTTCCCACGTTTGGTAATGTCGGGAAAGTAATTCGAAGATTTCACTTTGTTTCCTTTCCCATGTTTGTTTTGAGTAGGAATGGAAAACAAAGTTTGTATAATTTTCTAATTATACCCATATTAAATCAAATAAAAAAAGAAAGCATTTAATGATACATTGTAATTCTAAATTGTTCATGAGGACAAAATGGTCATGAAAAATGTGCATTGAATGTTGGCTCATTTTCCCAAACTTTCCCATGAGGAGGGAAATCAAAACCCAAGTTGAGAGGAAGACTTCACTTTCCCCCTACTTTCCTATGTGCTAGGCAACCATTTCCCATGCCCGGATTTACCAAACATGGGAAAGCAATTGATTTCCCATCCCCAAGCCTCCTTTCCCATGAACCAAACGGGGGTGGAGAAATTAAACTCCTTTTATAGACGCACAAGCACAACTCATGAAAAACATGGGTGTAGTACAACTAATAAAAAAAAGAAAAAAAACAAAGAGGATTAGTGATGAGAGTCTCAAATTACATCTTTTTAATATTATTTTAGAGATTTTATGATATAATTTTGGCTTAATAAATATAATTTCACTTGTTGTTACATTTTATTCTCACCAATTGGATTTATGAATTTTATGTATTAACTAGCAAAGGTGCCCGCGCGATGCTGCGGGTTTTAAAACCATCTAAAATGTCTACAAAGTTGTGAAAATATGTAGCAAGTTTAAGTTACAAAATAAAGACTAATAACATGTTTTATATGATATATGCAGGAATTGTGATATAAGACTTTACTATGAAAAGGAAAATACGAAGACAGTATGAAATGAAAGAAACCCAAAGAGAAGGATGAAATACCAAACTTTCATTCAAATCAAGAAATACAAAGAAACTATTTTGGACGAAAATTTAACTACTTTGAACATAAAATTCAGGGAGAATAAGTGGATAAAAAGTTTCGAACGAAAACAGGAAAAAGATTTTAAAAAACCATTTTCAACCTTGTCTAGCCTGCAAAGAACCTCCTTCAACTCACAGCCTCTTCTTGACTTTCTCATACACGGTTAACATCTTGCAAAAACTGAAAATCCACAACAACAACAAAAATATAGGATAAGCATCTTTCAAAATAGAAACATAACAAAGTGGATGAAACACATTAAATAAGAGATATAATTAACTGCAATCATTAAGTTTTACTAAAGGTTTGGCAAAATCTGGAAATCAGGAGATTGCAGTCGACAAAAGTCTCTCTTCCAAAAGCATACGCAAATATCATAACAAAATCATTTAGCCTTCAAAAAGGATGGAAGCAATTTCATAATATCAGAAAAATCAAAAGGGGAATTTAACAATTTGTCGATTGTTACAATGGTTTTCATGGTCACAGGCTAAACTTCTAGCAGAGTGTAGAATTGGGACAAAAAACATTTGAGAAATTAGACAGAACCTTTAAGATAAAATATCAGTTGAAAATAAAATGTCTTTTTCCTAAGCAGATCAATTGAAAATAAAATATCAGAAGCAGGATTGGTCTCTAGGCATTTCAATTATCATCACATCTTATACTTCGGGTTCAAGCATGGTGTAAACAATAAGTGAGAACAAAAACAAAGATTTTATTGACACTTGATCAATGAGACATTCCTAGCATACATTAAACCTAGCTATTTTGACACACCAATAGACTTGAAAATCAAATATGAAAAGCAACATTGGTCCTTGAGCATGCTTTTATGCATCAGCTTTTGGTTCATTAGTTCATTAGCTTTAATATATCAACCTATAGACACCTATAGGTTATAGAACCCTAATCAACTTACTGATAGCATCAAGGGAAGCCAAGAGGACCTGTCCGGGAACTATGGCAAAGAATGCATTCCCTGCTTGGGATTTAACCAAAAGTCCTATCACTGATCAAATCGTAATACCAACCCCATCAAGCATAGATTTGCTAAGCTTTGATGCCATCTTTGACAACTACTCTCACTAAATTAGCAAAATAAAGTTGAAGGAACTGATAAGAAAGAATAAATTTAATGTGTTATAACTCATAACCATAAAAACTTAAAAGAAATTCATATAGTCTTCAGGGGAACCTTTCAAATTGATTCAGTATGAAATCTAACATAAAAATCATAAAATAAACCTAACCTCCAACATAAAATACCCATTTCATATGAGATTTCCTTCCCTGTTTCTGCTTCATGTCACCTATATACCAAAGAAAAGATATCAAGAGAAATATAATTTTAAGCACAACTATGAAGGAAGAAACACATTCATTGTCCACATCTCAATTCATTATAAGGTATAAAAATAAACCATAACTAATCCTAAAATTAAGGATTTAAAGTAACAACTTTACAATAAAGATTTTTAAAAAAAAGTTAAAACTTAAAATGGAACCAAGTGAAAGCAGAGAAAACTACCAAAGGCTACGGTGGAGCATAAAGCACTTAAGTTTTTGAGAGGAATGTGCAGAGAAATAGGGTGTAGAAGAAGGTGTGGATATGTTGATAGGTTTTCATAATACTCCCAAAGAAAAAATTAGCCAAAATACAGACGCAAAAAAGAATCTTAATCAATTCCAGATAATAGAGGTACGTAGTGTTCTTAGAAAGAGAGAAGAATTAAAATTCAGAATTAGAATTCAGATAATGAAGGTAGTGTTCAAACTTTGAACATCTCTAACATGACATCACCAAATCAGTAAATATTACACAAAATTAGTATAAAAACACATGAACATAAAAGCAAAAAAATAATAAAAAAGCAAATATTAAAAACAATAGATCATTACACAATTTAGGGTGACCCTAACAACAATTAAGGAATTGATTGCTTTTGTTGGAGACCAAAGCAAGTGTTTCTAAAACAGAGAATAAGAGCATAAAAGTTTTTGAACGTTAGATACCATTTTTACTTTTCCTTCTTCTTCCTCTGTTTCCCAAGAAATCAAATAAACAGAATCAGGCAAATATCACCACAAACCAAATGTATGGTAGTTAATTAAATGCCAAAGTAAGAAGTGCCAAAGAATCATTGAGCATACAAAAAACAAAAATCTGAATCACCACTGGTAGAAGATTAGCCCTTAGATGGCAGCTTCTTTCACTTACAAACTCCTTGGTGTTCCAGTGGCACAACTTCAGTACTTGCTGCACAATCCAAGCTCTTCAATACTTGATGCACAATCCAAGCCCTGCAAGTGGCACATCCCATTTCAGCTCATAAATCGTCAAATAAGAAATCTAAAATACGCATACTACAGGACACATTCATATCATATAAATTGAAAGGATGAACCAATATTTTGCAAAAGCACAAAACTTTATTAACATCCCAACAAACCCAGAGGATAAAAACTAATAATCAAATCAATCATGAAATAGAGAATTGCAAACAGAATATGCACACATAAGGAAGACATGCAACAATCAAGACCACTTGCGCCACCCGTTTCTCTGTAATTGATCTTTCACTTTTTCATTGTCAATCTAACATACTTTTAAATCTTTGCAAATCAAATTTTACAATAATTTGGGTTCCGTAACCTACCTTCAATTTTGATAGTTTATCCTTTGCTACTTGCCTACTCCAATTATCAGAAGAAAACTGTACCAAAAATTGTGTCCTTTTCATTGGAAAATTCAAAATTAAATGTTGAGTTTAAAAGGATATATGTTATAAAATAAAATAAAAATTCATTCTAAAACTGGTGGAGTAAAGTACTTGCAGAATATGTAACTCTTGCTGTTTGTTGAAAAGACATATTCATTCCTATAATATATCTGTACATTGCACAAAACGTACTATGAAAAAAAAATTGTTTTGGACACAGACATCAGAGTAAAAATTAAAAAGGAAAGGAAAAACTTATCACCTTAGACAGAACTGATTTTGGAAAATTGGAACCCCAATACAAAAGAAAGGTTTGCAATTTCACAGACACATGTGAGAGCCCAAAATACACTAAAGCCAAGAGGAGCCTTTATTCAGCAAAGTGGAGGCTTCAATTTTGAAGGGAAAAAAAAAACAGATAAAAAGAAAAGAAAACATATGTCTCCAATTCGACCGGTCATTTCGAGGGGGTGCCTCTGACGCAGCCTCCTTCACATCTGCCACCAAAGCCAAACATCAAATACAAAATACGATTCCAATGATCAAAACAAAATTAGAAAAAAGCGAAATAAATTTTATAAAAGAGTGACGCTTTGGGGTCAAAGGTGGGGAGACCTTTCGCAACAAATTGGATTTCGCCAGAAGGAGAGTTGAGGAGGAACCACTTCCCCACCACAAACAACATTGACTACATTAGACACTGACAAATAATCAAAATGGGTACAAATTTATTAATTAGAAAAAAATAAAGTATAAACGGCTGAGAGAACAAACCTCATTAATGGCAAGCACTTGGCCATTGCTCTTCTTGACCTTCTTCAGCTTCTTCAGGAAATACTTAATCCAAACAAATCAATCAACAATATTAAGTTTAACCCAAAATTCACCAATGAATATTTGGGATCACAAAAGCCGAGCTAAGGCTAAGGATTATACCAGAACTTGGAGTTGGCACGAACCTCATTGGTGGCCCAGAGCTTCATTCGGTAAATCTTGGGGTGCTCATAAGATGCCGTAGGGAGCTTCCTCCCAACAACCTGGTACTGGTGGAACTGCAACACAAAAAAGACACTGTTAATTGCAGCTTTACCATTTGACATGCCCTAAGAGAAATACATCACACAAAAACAAATACCAAATTAAATGGAACCTAAGAAACTGTGAAGATAATTTCTAGATATTTGTTTACCAAATTTCATACAACAATCCTCCACTTAAACTGACTGTTTACATCAATACTAAGAATTTGTATGCATATCACATATGCAATATTTGGCTAATCCATTTCACCAGTAGCCATATATTTAACTAAATAAACTATGTCTAAAACCAAATGGGTATTCTTCAAGAATAAAACCAACCTTCTTGAAGCATACCCATCTAAGCTGTGGAAAAGAGAATAAAAGAACCCCTAGCATCCCAGTACCCTAACATGGAAAAAATGCATAATTTAGAATTCTGTAACAGAAATTGTCTCATTAAATTAAACAGAAATAAAAAAACAGTGAATTTAAGGCTGAGATGTAATCAACTTATTGAAAAAAAAATTGAGGATGAGAAAACGATTGACAAACCTCTTTGCTAGTCCAAATGCGGAACCCTACTTCGTTTTTTCTTGTAGCACCTTCAAAGTCAGTCAACATTCTGTGTTTTTTCTACAAAAGATATTTACAAACACAAAACGTCATAAAATACCTTTATTGTAAATTTCTTCAACACAAAAAATCCAGAACCAAAATATTTGACGAAATTCTATTAAAAGTAAAAAAACTGAAATTAAATAGAGGGAGAGAGAACATTGTATACCGCAACTTCTGTACATATACACTGGCTCTGTCCCACAACAGTAGCAAGGGCAATGGCAAGCCTTTATTCAAGCACAAACAGTCAGCTGCCATTACCAATTCAAAAGCCTGTTCAATCGCATCACAGGGGAGAAATACAATCAAAATTAATAAAAAGGAAAGAAATTGAAATACAGTGGAGGTGATTAAAAGATGCAAACCTTGTTTCTATTTCAAAGTCCACGAATAGATGTAATTGCACCATTTTGTTGGGGTCCTGCAATGCACACAGTCATCAGCTTCACCCAAGCAACTCTGTGTGCCAATTCAAATCCACCATGAACCAATCCATAAGCTCAAACATAGAACCCAATCATATGATAAACCATCACACAAAAAGGCTTAATTTTGGTCCAAAAGAGCAATTCGAGGATATGGTTCTTACCTTAAATGCTTTAGTGAGGTTGCAAAATCACCTTTTTCCTCATGCTCAAACCCTTCAACAACCAAAAACAATGAAAGGAAATTTTCATTGTAATTCCAAGCACATGCAAGAAAGAACAAAGGCACCAAATTTTCAATCCAACATAATTATAGAACAAAGACTCAAACTTTTGCCTTTATGTCCTTGAGTTTCCACAGAAACCCAAGTGATTTCAATAAAAAGTATTAATGTTATTAAGTGGGTGACCTCAAACGCTCTTATAAGCATAATTATTGAACTCCTACCCACAAAACAACAGTAAAATGTTTAAAAAGATGAAATTTTCTTTTTTTTTCTTGCATTTTCTTAGCAAAACAAACGGAGGGTAAGTAGGCTTCAACATATTTTATGCAGTGTTAAATCAGATTTTTTGTTTGAATGATCTTATATTGAACCAACCATCTTTACCTTCCAGCTGAGAGACTGGTCGATTAGTTCAGAATATCAGCTCCTAATCATATTTCCTTTTAGATACAAACATATATTAAGCTCCCTAGGGTTCATTATCCACATGCTCAAATAGAGAGAGACAGAGAGATCTTGCATGCTTAATAATTTTTTGGTTAACGAATCATAATTCTGATCTTGTCTATAACATCTATTAGAATTATAATTCTGATCTGGAGTCATAAAAAAATTAAAAAAAATTAAAAAAATTTAAAAAAGCAGGAGTGTATAACCACACGCAAACAGAATATCAGCCACATAGACATCAATTACCATATTGATGAGCAGACTGGGGGTTCTCATATTGATTACTCCAGTTCTTTTTCCTTAGATCTTCCTCCCTGTAACAACAAACCAAACTCAATTTCTGATTTACTTCTCAATTTTCGACATGAAAAATGAATAAACCAACCTAGAAAACCAAAAGAACGTTAAAACCAACCTTTTTTTACAAAACCCAGAAATCCTTTGAGCTAAACCCGTTCGATGAGAAGAAGGATGAAGCGCAGCTGGAACGGCAACACACGAACACAACATCTGAGAGGAAAACCGATTAAATAAAGACCAAAGGGAGGCCAGATTTGCAGCGCGCCTCCCCAAACGAAAATCGACGGGCCCCCACGCATGCAGAACAGTGAACTCTGAACTTCCATGGCTGCCCCCAACCAGCCCAACCAACTGGTTCGAAACGGACTGGAAAGCTGAGAGCGAACGAAACGTTCGAATTGAAAGAGATGCAAATGGGAAGGGGCAAAAAGGGAACAAAAAGGAAAAAATTTAGTAAAGGGCAAAACCGTCACTTCACTATTCCTAAGCTACAGTCTAGTAACAGTACTTGAAACTCAGTTTTAGTATATATATAATTTGGTGAACTTATTAGGTGAATTTATTTTTTGTAGGAAATTGGAAAGCCAAAAGATGAAGATACATATTTGTCCAAGTTCAAGCCAAGTGTGACGAGAATTGCTGGCGGACTTTATTGAAGAATTGATTGTGGAATTATTGTGATTATAAAGAGAAGTAAAGAGGGAGAAGAGAAGACAAAACTGTTGAAGCTAAAGAGCCTATTTGATGTCATTCATAGCCATTTAACGCCCACTACCTCAACGTTATTTCTTTTCCACCAACTCTCCACCATCAACACATGTTTAATCCAATTAATCCCTCACTTAAAACCTTCATTACCCACCATGAATGTATTAACTTTCCACTCACCTCATTGACTACTATAGATCACCCATCAACTTATTTGGCAAGGGGAGGCACTCCGACAAATTTCTTGATCCATTTCATTTAAAAATTGAGTTATGTTCTCCTTTGTAATGAGTTGCTAGAACTCTAGCTAAGGCTAAAGGGAATGTCCTTTGAGTAAGTTTGTGAATTGTTCTTTAATCCAATATACGGTATGAATTGCTAAATTCTTTTATTTTTGGTTGTTCAATATTTTCATATCCTTTTATTTTGATTGATGTTAAGTGCTACTATCTTTTCATGAGTTCAATTATATTTTTCTCATTGTTAAGAATTGACTTAGCATGCTTCTAAATTAAAAGATTAGATATTAAGCAATACCATTTTACGAACAATCATTAATAAGAGATAACATTGAAAAATGAAATTGGTTTTAATTTCTTTATCTTCCGGTTAAAATTTCTCAATGATAATTTTAATCGAGTTATAATTTGGATTAAAGAGCATGAAACATATTTTGCTTAAAGAATTGAACCTTGATGCCTTAGCATTTGTTGATGCCTAAAATTGGTTCAACGAGAAGATGACCTCTTCGAGATCGAGGTCGGGCAATTCCTCCAAACTAGGTCGGCGTGACCAACCAAGTCGTCCTCTAGAACCTGCAAAATCGAGAGCTACGGTGGGTGACACCGGTGTGGTGTCGGCCAAGGACCCTCCGATGCTTAAGTCGATCGCGTGTTTAAGAGTAAAATTGCACAATGGGTTCTAGTGCTTAGAATTGCATACCTTTCACGGTGGATGACCTTAGCCTTTTATATTATCCTAGACAATCTAATCCTTCTCGAAGTGGAACTCCAGCAACCCGACTCTCCTCGAACTAGGACTCCCGAACAACCTAGTCCTCCTTGAACTAGGACTCCATTAGATAGGCGTCTTGGTGATCCCGAAATATCCCAACTTCTTTAGGATTAGAAGTCCTTTGAGTGAACACCACGTAAATAAAGTTGATGTCAACTTTGATGCACCTGGGCCCAAACCCACCAAGAACATCGTGGTGCGGCCCGGCTCGACCACTAACACCGTGGTCTAGCCCGGCTCGGCCTAGAGGTATTTTACCTCACAAACAGAAGTCCCCAAGTCCCCGGACAAGAGAGTTTTGTGTGGGGAGTTGTATTTTAATAATTTAGCCGAGCTGGCAATGTTTAATCGTCTTCAAAAATTTTAATATTCCCCATGTCACAGATCGACACCATGAGTCCCCAAGTCTCCATTAAAAACGAGCTTGGCGAAAGGACTTGGTGAGTGGCGAAGGAAATAATAATTTGGCACTAGAGAAAAATATTCACATCGGGAGAAGTGGACACGGCAGTAGTGGATCCCGACCCCAAGAGGCGAAGGGTAGATGAGGGTAGTACACATCAACACCGAGGCTAACCCTTCGTGCTCGAGGATTCACTAGGCCTTCACCTCATTCTTCAGGACATGTCGACTTGGCATCCGTGACCCCAATCTTGAAGGATTCAAGGGGAAGTCCCCTAGTGGAAAGATAGACATGGCTTTGTAAGCCACACTAGAGATAACACTTGTTCTCAAGTGTCCCTCCTTGAATTAATGCTCATCTTCCCCATTCTTCCCTTTGTATGCACTTATTTATTTATTTTATTGTAGGCTACTTGGCTCGATTATCATGTCCAGCTCGAGACTCGTGGTCTTCTCTAGAAGCAAGCGGCGAGATCAAGGAATTACGGAAGAAAAATGAGGACGATGACCTTCTAATCGCCAAGCTCGGTCGGTGGTCGACCTCGAGAAGAAGAAAGTCAGCGATGCTAAGTCCGAATTAAAGCACATGGCCGAGAAGCACACCAAGGATGTTGGTGTCCTCCAAGATCAGGTGGACAAGTCTGGTTAGTGAGGTGGCGGAGCTGAGGTCCACCAAGGATAAGGTGATCGAGGAGTTCAAGTCTTCTGAGGAGCTTGAGAGACTCAAGTCAACTTGCTCAGACGAGGGCTTTCAATCCTGCATGAAAGCCATGAGGAGCTGCTATCCTACCCTTGACTGGACCATCTTAGAAGGTGCTCTTGCCCGAGGTGAGCTTGACATCAGTGATGATGGAGATGACGGCGCTCCTTCCCTGGACATGGGAGGTCCAGTGGTAGGTGGGGTGGTGACAGCCACCTCTGAGGTCGGCGTGCATGATGAGACCGTGTTGGGAGGTGCTCATGGGGATGACGCCTCTCTGACCTGATTGGGCTAGATTAGCCTTCTTGTATACACCAAATGGAATGCTAGCGTGATGACCATCATGGAGTTCTGGAGTTAATACTCTTTTTGTTAGGCCGTGCCTTTGTTGGGCCTTGATCTTCACTGCATTATCTATGTATGCATCGTGCTCCACTTATGTTGTTGCAAGTCAAAACTATATGGTCATTCATGTTTGAAACTTGGAAAATTTTTAGATAATATTTTCCTCACTAGAACCCAACGATTTGAGGTTGGATGCCAACTTGAACACGATGTTGGTGATCGAGACTAGGTAGACC
The DNA here is from genome assembly GCA_024362665.1 of Prunus padus. Taxonomy (NCBI): domain Eukaryota; kingdom Viridiplantae; phylum Streptophyta; class Magnoliopsida; order Rosales; family Rosaceae; genus Prunus; species Prunus padus. The sequence goes on from JANFAM010000013.1 coordinate 22,168,599, forward strand.
ACGGTGTCGATGGTCGAGACCGGGTAGACCACGGTGTGGGTGATCGGGACTAAGTAGACCACGGTGTGGGTGGTCGCGATCAGGTAGACCACGGTTTGGGTGGTCGAGCTCATGGAGACCACGATGTTGGTGATCAAGCTCATGGAGACCACGATGTTGATGGTTGGGACCGGGTAGACCACGATGTGGGTGGTCGAGATCAAGTAGACCGCGGTGTGGGTGGTCGAGATCGGAGTAGACCGCGGTGTGGGTGATCGAGCTCATGGAGACCACGATGTTGGTGATCGAGCTCGGGGAGACCACGATGTTGATGGTCAAGACCAGGTAGATCATGGTGTGGGTGATCGAAACTAGGTAGGCCACGATGTGGGTGATCGAGCTCATGGAGACCACGATGTTGATTTTCGAGCTCATGTAGACCACGGTGTGGATGATCGAGACTAGGTAGACCATGGTGTGGGTGCTCGAGATCGGGTAGACCACGGTGTGGGTGATCGAGCTCATGGAGACCACGATGTTGATTTTCGAGCTCATGTAGACCACGGTGTGGATGATCGAGACTAAGTAGACCACGGTGTGGGTGGTCGAGATCGGGTAAACCACGGTGTGGGTGATCGAGCTCATGGAGACCACGATGTTGATTTTCGAGCTCATGTAGACCACGGTGTGGATGATCGAGACTAGGTAGGCCACGGTGTTGGTGATCGAGCTCATGGAGACCACGATGTTGATTTTCGAGCTCATGTAGACCACGGTGTGGATGATCGAGACTAGGTAGATCACGGTGTGGGTGCTCGAGATCGGTAGACCCCGATGTTGATTTTCGAGCTAATGTAGACCACGGTGTGGATGATCGAGACTAGGTAGACCACGGTGTGGATGCTCGAGATCAGGTAGACCCCGATGTTGATTTTCGAGCTTGAGCTTGACATAGCGAGGTAGGTTCTTCCCAACCTGACCATGAGCTTGGCACGATGATGTGGGTCCTCGCCAACCTCGAGCATGAGCTTGGCATGGTAAGGTGGGTTCTTCGCCAACCGACCATGAGCTTAGTGGAGGGTTGGGCTTGGACATTTTGTCTATCGTCGCTTGATAAAAAATATAGCTCGGACTTTAAGTCCATATGAGCTTGACCACACAATAGGTTGGACCTTCCGTCCATATGAGCTTGGCCAAAATCGAGCTTAGACCTTTCGTCTATGTGAGCTCGATAAAAATATAGCTCGGACCTTTCGTCCTTATGAGCTTGTCCACAATATAGCTCGGAGCTTTCGTCCATATGAGCTTGACCACAATATGGCTCGGACCTTTCGTCCATCTGAGCTTGGCCAAAATTGAGCTTAGACCTTTCGTCTATATGAGCTCGGTAAAAAATATAGCTCGGACCTTTCGTCCAAATGAGCTTGACCACAACATGGTTCGGACCTTTCGTCCATCCGAGCTTGGCCAAAATTGAGCTTAGACCTTTCGTCTATATGAGCTCGGTAAAAATATAGCTCGGACCTTTCGTCCGTATGAGCTTGACCACAATATGGCTCGGACCTTTCGTCCATCCGAGCTTGGCCAAAACCGAGCTTAGACCTTTCGTCTATATGAGCTCGGTAAAAATATAGCTCGGACCTTTCGTCCATATGAGCTTGACCACAATATGGCTCGGACCTTTCGTCCATCCGAGCTTGGCCAAAATTGAGCTTAAACCTTTCGTCTATATGAGCTCGGTAAAAATATAGCTCGGACCTTTCGTCCATATGAGCTTGACCACAATATAGCTCGGACCTTCCGTCCATCCGAGCTTGGCCAAAATTGAGCTTAGACCTTTCGTCTATATGAGCTCGGTAAAAATATAGCTCGGACCTTTCGTCCATATGAGCTTGACCACAATATGGCTCGGACCTTTCGTCCATCCGAGCTTGGCCAAAATTGAGCTTAAACCTTTCGTCTATATGAGCTCGGTAAAAATATAGCTCGGACCTTTCATCCATATGAGCTTGACCACAATATAGCTCGGACCTTCCGTCCATCCGAGCTTGGCCAAAATTGAGCTTAGACCTTTCGTCTATATGAGCTCGGTAAAAATATAGCTCGGACCTTTCGTCCATATGAGCTTGACCACAATATGGCTCGGACCTTTCGTCCATCGAGCTTGGCCAAAATTGAGCTTAAACCTTTCGTCTATATGAGCTCGGTAAAAATATAGCTCGGACCTTTCATCCATATGAGCTTGACCACAATATAGCTCGGACCTTCCGTCCATCTGAGCTTGGCCAAAATTGAGCTTAGACCTTTCGTCTATATGAGCTCGGTAAAAAATATAGCTCGGACCTTTCGTCCATATGAGCTTGACCACAATATAGCTCGGACCTTCCGTCTATATGAGCTTGGTCAAAAATTGAGCTTAGACCTTTCGTTTATATGAGCTCGGTAAAAATATAACTCGGACCTTTCGTCCATATGAGCTTGGCAAGTCTATGGAGCTTGATTTCTTGCGACTTGAATGTGTCGCTTTGAGTTACTTTGTTGAAGCTTGGAGAGACAATACGTTGGAAAAGGAATCCAAATTTTATTCACTACCAAAAAGTTGAAAACAAAACAAGAAGCGAGCTTGAACGTTGGTGACTAAGTTGATAAACTAAAGACTACCTCATGAACTATCATAACAGGATAGTCCCACACCGAATGAAAAAAAATGAAAAATCTAAATCCCAAACTGATGATCTAACTTTGATAGCATGCAGACGATGATGAAGTCATTGGTAATACTTCTTTAAATGCTCGGCGTTCCAAGGATGAGGCAAATTTGCTCCCTTGAGATCTCTGAGTCGATAGGTGCCAGGGCGTACAACGCCGATGACACGGTAAGGCCCTTCCCAGGTCGGTCCCAAGCTTCCATCTGCAGGTTTACGAGTAGAAAGCATGACCTTGCGGAGTACTAGGTCACCAACTTGGAAAGCTCGGTGGGCGACACGAGAGTTGTAGTAGCGAGCTACACGTTGTTGGTATGAGGCGTTGCGCGGTGAGCTTGATCCCTTCGTTCATCCACTAAGTCCAGGTTAAGATTCATTTGGTCGTCATTCGCTTCACTGAAACACTTCCACCCTATGCGTAGCCACTCCAATCTCGACAGCACTACGACCGGATCCAAAAGCAAGGGCAAACGGGGTGTCTCCGTGGATGTTCGGTGTGAAGTTACGTACGCCCAAAGGACTTGGGGTAATAGTTCAGCCCATGCTCCTTTAGCCTTGTCTAGCCTTGTTTTCAAGTTCTTCTTGATCAACTTATTGATTGCTTCAACTTGGCCATTAGCTTGAGGATGAGCTGGAGATGCAAAGAAATGCTTGATGTTGAGCTCGGCGCATAACTCACGAAGCTTGGCATTATCAAATTGCTTGCCATTATCGGTAACTATAGAGTATGGGATACCAAATCTGCATATGATGTTCTTCCAAAGGAACGCAGTGCAATTCTTCTCGGTTATTGTCGCCAAGGGTTCACCTCGGCCCACTTGGTGAAATAGTCCACCGCGACAATTGCGAACTTTGTCTGACCTTTTCCCTTTGGCATAGGGCCAATTAGGTCAATTCCCACCGAGCAAAGGGCCAAGGACTACTAATTGGAGTCAAATTCTCTGGTGGTTGATGGGGTACCACCGCGTATTCTTGGCACTTGGGACAGTTTGAGCAATCTTCTTAGCGTCGGCTGGAGTGTTGGCCAATAATACCCTTGTCCGAGAGCTTTGTGGGCAAGAGATCGAGTGCACGAGTGATTTCCACAAATGCCTTCGTGGATTTCACGAAGTACGTAATTAGCCTCATCCGTGTCGGGCATCGTAGGTATGGCAAAGAGAAACCTCTTTTATACAACTTGTTGTTGATGATCGATATCGGGATGACCTATACCGTACACGCCGAGCTTCTGCTTTGTCTTGGTGGGACTCCATGAGCTAGGTAGTCACGTATTGGATCCATCCAAGTTGACTCGGAGGTAATAGGGAACACCCCAACGCAATCTTCCTCTATGCTAGGTTTCTCCAAGAATTCCCTTTGGGATAGATCTCCCAAGGTCGATATCGAGCGAAGACGCCAATCGAGCAAGGGAGTCACCTTCGTATTCTCGAGCACAGGAATTTGAATGATTTCATAACCAATAAAATCATCCAACAACTTCTTGACCTTGGCTAGGTAGGCACTCATGCTTCCATCTCGAGCTTGGTATTCTTCGATGACATGGTTTACCACCAACCGGGAGTCGCTGAAAATACGGAGTCGCTTAACCCCAAGCTCGGAGGCTAGGCGAAGTCCTGCAAGGAGTGCTTCATACTCAGCTTCATTATTCGAGGCCTTGAACCCAAACCGTAAGGCATGCGAGTCTCATCATCTTCGAGGTGAGGTTAACACCAACCCTGCCCCACTTCCTTGTTGATTTGAGGCGCCATCAACATGTAGAATCCAAAGTGGGAGGTTAGGTCGTATCTTCTTCTCCGTACTTATCTCAGGTTGATCGGTAGACAATGATGGTGGCTCTACATCGGTGAACTCAGAAAGAAAATCAGCCACAGCTTGGGCCTTGATTGCTTCTCGTGAGCGGTATATGATATCAAATTCACCTAGTTCAATCGACCATTTGATGAGCCGACCTGAGGTCTCAGGCTTTTGCAAGACCTGTCTCAATGGGTGGTTGGTCAGTACAACGATGGTATGAGATTGGAAGTAAGGTCTCAACTTCCGAGCTGAAATAACAAGGGCGAGGGCCAACTTCTCTATCTCAGGGTACCTCGTTTCGGCGTCTTGGAGAGCTCGGCTTACATAATACACGGGGTGCTGAACCTTGCTCACCTCTCTGATGAGCACCGAGCTTACCGCCGTAGAGGACACAGATAGGTACAATAACAGATCTTCACCATGTTCAGGTTTGGACAGAAGAGGGGGTTTGCCCATGTACTCCTTCAACTCCTGAAAATCACGCTCACACTCAGGAGTCCAATCAATGAGTTTCGTCCTCCCTTTTATAGCTTGGAAGAATGGCTGACAACGGTCTGTGGCTCGGGATATGAATCGATTTAGTGCAGCCACACGACCTGTTAGGCTTTGCACTTCTTTCAATGTCTTAGGCGACGTCATGTTAAGTAAGGCTTGGATCTTTTCTGGATTCGCCTCGATGCCACGCTGGCTGACCATGAACCCTAGGAATTTTCCCGAGCTGACCCCGAAGGCGCACTTGGCGGGATTAAGCCTCATCTTATACCTCTTCAATACCTCGAAAGTTTCAGCTAGGTCTTGAATGTGATGATCAACCGTGACACTTTTGACTAGCATGTCATCGACATACACCTCCATATTCTTCCCGATCTGATTGGCAAACATCTGATTAACAAGTCGTTGGTATGTCGCACCTGCATTCTTGAGCCCGAATGGCATGACCTTGTAGCAATAAAGACCTCGGTCTGTGATGAACGAGGTGTGCTCTTGATCTGGTGGGTACATCAAAATTTGGTTGTACCCCGAGTATGCGTCCATGAAACTAAGGAGCTCGTGGCCCGCGGTCGAATCGACGAGCTGATCAATACGGGGTAACGGGAAGCTATCTTTGGGACATGCCTTGTTCAGGTCGGTGAAGTCAACGCACATTCGCCATTTTGCTAGTGCCTTCCTCACCATGACCACGTTGGCCAACCAGCTTGGATAGTTGACTTCACGAATGAAACCAATCTTCGTGAGCTTGTCTACTTCTTCCTTCATGGCAGCGTACCGTTCTGCATCATAAGCTCGACGCTTTTGGCGTATTGGCTTGAAGGCGGGATCGATACTTAGACGGTGTGATATGATCTCGGGATCTATTCCAGGCATGTCCTCGTACGACCATGCAAAGACCTCAGCGTTCTCACGTAGGAAGTTTGTCAGGTCGTCACGAATCTGAGGTGGTAATTGGGCACCAATCTTGACGATCCGATCTGGGTGATTATCATCAATTTGCACTTTCTCTAAGTCCCCTCCTGGCATTGCTTGTTTTTTATTGGTACCCTCTCGTGGGTCAAGCTCGACCCCAAGGTCTATCCCATCTCGTTCGACGGCGTACGTCTCCATCTTGTCCTTCCCTTTCTGCTTGGATGCCACGACGTAACACTCCCTAGCTTTTTGTTGATCACCCTTCACATATCCCACACCAGCGTTGGTTGGGAATTTCATCAAGAGCATATGACTGGCAATGAAGGCTCGGAGAGAGCATAAGGATGGCCGACCTAAAATAACATTATAAGCAGAAGGGCATTCAACTATTAGAAAAGTTGTGTACACCGTTGTTCGTTGGGGTGCCGTTCCTAGTGACAGAGGTAGTGTGACGCTTCCTATGGAGTTGATGCTATCCCCAGTGAATCCGAGCAAGGGAGTGACCACTGGCTTGAGCTCCTCTCGTGATATCTCCATCTGTTCGAAAGCTGGTGTGAATATGATGTTGACCGAGCTGCCTGTGTCAATGAAGACTCGTTTTACGCAACAATTTGCGATCTCAGCTTGGATTATGAACGGGTCATCGTGTGGGTGGACTACACCTCTTTCCTCTTCCTCATTAAAGGTGATCACCGAGTACCCGAGTTTGGGTGACTTCGAAGTCCGGTAGCCTGGACCAATCGAGAGTGCCTCAAGTCCACCTTGGGTACGTCGCGCATACTCCTTTCGTGCTTTGTTGGAGTCCCCAGCTAGAGTTGCTCCGCCTGAGATAACATTGATGTCTTTCGTAGCACGTGGCTGCTTGTCTGGTGCGTCGTCATGCTGCTCTTCTTGCTTCTTTTCACCCACGAATCGGTTTAGACGACCTCTCCTAATTAGTGCTTCAATCTCATCCTGAAGTTCGTAACATTGGTCCGTCGTATGACCGTTCTCGCGGTGATATCTGCAATATCGATTTGGGTCCTTTCGCCCTTTGGAGAACCTCGAAGGTCGGGGTTTTGGCAACTCAGTTTGGATGTGGAAGAAGACCTCCTCTCGATTAGTATTCAACGGGGTGTAGTTGTCGAACCGCGGTCGAAATGAATTTTGTGGTCGATCTCGGTCTCTCCCACCTCGCCTAGAATTCTCAAATCTTCCTTTCTTGTCGTCTGGCTTGTCGCGTACATCATTCCGACCTTCTCTTCTTTTATCTCCAACACTAGGCTGTGACGGATCCTTCCCTTCTGGTGTATCATACGTCATCTCCTCGGCTATGGCATGACGATACGCCTCGGACACCGAGATCCTCATAACTCTTAGGTGGGAACTTGTTGACATGGAACAAAAAGGTCCTCTTCAAACCCAATAGAAGGGCGTATAGGCCGTATCTTTGGAGCAACTAGGGATGCTAATTACTTCTCGATTGAAACGGTTGATGTAGTCTCGCAACGTCTCCTTAGGGCCCCGCACGATCTTTGAGAAGGTAGTTAGGTGGGTATCTCTTCTTTGAGGCGGATAGAAATTGGTTCACAAAGCTTTGTTTGAGCAAGTCAAATGAGCTAATGGAGTCGAGGCTTGAGACTTGAACCAATCCTTAGCTGATCCTTCTAAGAGAAGAGGAAAAGCTCGACATTTCATGGCATCTCGGCATCCTTCACATTCATCCAAGAATCAAGTCGTTCAAGAAGTCCACCGGGTCGGTGGTCCCATCATAGAGTCGCATCCTTGGCTGCTTGAAATCCTTTGGGAGCTTGAATTCAAGGATGTCCCTAGTGAATGGTAGGGTGTCAGTTGTCATGGCCAGGTCGAGAGGTCCTGGACCTCGCTCACGCTCGAGGGTCATTAGCGGACTTCCGACTTCCGATCCATCTCATCTTGCATCCGCTTCATGGCTTCTAGAATTCTACTTTCTCTAGCGTGTTCGTCTCCATTAGGGCGGATTTGGTCGATCGACTTCCCGATCACGATCATGATTGACTTCACGGTCACGATCAACTTCACGATCGCGATCATGAGGTCTTACGTCTGAGCTTTCTTCTCCTCAAGCGCATCTCTTAGGTCAAGATATTCCTTCGGCTTTTGGTGGCATGCGAGAGAAACCGGAGAATGAGCCATGAAGGCTAGGCTCGAAAGTTTGCGGCTTCCACGGTTCGTTCTTTTAGGAGATCGAGGATGGCTCTCACCCTCCTCATCGTCATGTCCCTCACGGTGAAGTTTGCCTCGGTGTTGAGGTCCGTTGCGTTGACAATCTCCATGCTCTTGACGCCACTCTTCTAGCCTTCGTTGTCTTCCTGTATGGGTCTTCTCGGTTTCCCCTGTGACCTCCTTGTTCTGATCACGGAGTTCGTTAATGTCTTTCCTCATCTCCTTCAGGTAGGTCTCGATGTTAGTTAGGCGATTGGATTTCTTCCTCCCCTTCTTAGGCGCGATGGGGGTGACGGGTTCTTTGTGGCTGGACTCTTGACTCATGGTGTCAAGCAAGTGGTTGTTGTTCAAAAACTTAGATGAAAATCAACAAGAAGTCGATTCCCACAGACGGCGCCAAACTGTTGATGCCTAAAATTGGTTCAACAGAAGATGACCTCTTCGAGATCGAGGTCGGGCAATTCCTCCAAACTAGGTCAGCGTGACCAACCAAGTCGTCCTCTAGAACCTGCAAAATCGTAGAGCTACGGTGGGTGACACCGGTGTGGTGTCGGCCAAGGACCCTCCGATGCTTAAGTCGATCGCGTGTTTAAGAGTAAAATTGCACAATGGGTTCTAGTGCTTAGAATTGCATACCTTTCACGGTGGATGACCTTAGCCTTTTATATTATCCTAGACAATCTAATCCTTCTCGAAGTGGAACTCCAGAGCAACCCGACTCTCCTCGAACTAGGACTCCGTAACAACCTAGTCCTCCTTGAACTAGGACTCCATTAGATAGGCGTCTTGGTGATCCCGAAATATCCCAACTTCTTTAGGATTAGAAGTCCTTTGAGTGAACACCACGTAAATAAAGTTGATGTCAACTTTGATGCACACTGGGCCCGGCCACCAAGAACATCGTGGTGCGGCCCACTCGACCACTAACACCGTGGTCTAGCCCAGCTCGGCCTAGAGGTATTTTACCTCACAAACAGCATTTCCATTATTGATATTTCATTTTTAAACTCAATTTCTACAACAATCAAATCCAATTACTTTTCCATTTTTCTTTTATTTTGGTACGTTTAATTATTTCTTTGTGTGTAGACATTTGCACACTGCTCCTTAAGGATACAATACTTGGACTTCCAAGAATATTACTACATGTGACTACTTGCACTTGGGTAGACGCAACAAGCTTTTGGCGCCGTTCTTTGGGGAGTGGTGAAGCAAAAAGTAGCACAAGGAAATTCATTGTTAAGGTTTGCGGTTTTAGTTTCCAAAGCTAATTCGATAAGGCTTATCAAACTCTCGTTTTTCATTTCTGTTATTTATTTTTGTTTAATTTTTGTGTTTTTTGTTTGCTTTTGTCTTAGTTTTTCTTTTTAAAAAAAAATTAATAAAAAAGAAAAAGAAAAAGAAAAAAATTAGTTTAGTTGTTTTTTTTCTGTTGCTTTTTTATTTTGTTTATGAGATATCGTGATCGGTTTGGTAGATTTGCAAAGAGACCTCAATTTGACCAAACTTCATCACAAATGGCTGAGAACAATAATAATAATGAATTGGAAGCGCCCCAAAATAATGAGGATAATCATAGTGTTCATAATGATGAGAATCCAATTGTTAGGACATTACATGATTATTTGCATCCTACTCGTACAAGTGTGCCATCTTGCATCATTTTTCCATTAAATGGTCAAACTTTTGATTTTAAACCGGGCATGATACAACTTTTACCAATTTTTCATGGAATGGAATCTGAAAATCCATATTCACATGTGCGTGAGTTTGAGGAAGTTTGTGGAACTTTTCCAACAAAAGGGTGTAGGCTTGATACAGTTTTGCTAAAACTTTTTCCATTTTCACCGAAAGATAAAGCGAAAACTTGGCTTTATTCTCTAAGGCCAAGAACAATTGGAATATGGCTTGAAATGCAAACTAAATTTTTCAAGAAATTTTTCCCAATTCAAAAGACAAATTCTTTGAAAAGACAAATGACCACATTTTCTCAAAAAGACAATGAGTCTTTACCTCAAGCTTGGGAAAGATTTAAAGATTTGTTAATGTTATGTCCTCACCATGGTTTTGAAAGATGGAGGGTGGTAAGTCATTTTTATGATGGCTTAACACCTAAAGATCGTCAATTTATTGAGATGATGTGCAATGGAAATTTTATGTATAAAGATCCTGAAGATGCTTTTGATTTTGTTGATGAAATTGTAGAGAAATCTCAGATTTGGAGCACTCCCAACACATTTGAGCATAATTCCCAAAAGGCAAAATCTTCTATTAATCCTTCCAGCGGCGGTCTTTATCACCTTAAGGAGGAAGATAGTCTCAAAGTTCAATTGGCAACAATGGCTAGGGAAGTTGAAACTCTAAATTCAAAATTGCCTCAAAAAGTTAATTCAATTGCAAGTCAAGAAATTTTTGAGATTTGTGAAGTTTGTGGGGTCATGGGACATGTAACAAAAGAGTGTCCAACACTTCCAGCTTTTACAAAAATGTTGCATGATCAAGCAAATTTTGTGAATCAATTTAAAAAACCATCCAATTTTTATGAAACTTATAATCCAGGATGGAGAAACCACCCAAATTGCAGTTGGAGAAATAATATTAATAATAATGTGCCTCAACAAAAATCTAATTCTTTTATTATTCTCCACAGGTGGAAGGACAATCATCGTCATCAAATTTGGAAGATGTTTTGAAGCAATTCATGCAAAGCCAAACTACCACAAATCAAAAGAATGCACAAGACATTGGTGAGATTAAGAGCACTCTTTCCAAACTCACTTCTTCACTGTCAATTCAAGAAAAGGGTAAATTTCCTTCTCAAGTTCAACCCAATCCACATGCACAGTTAGAGATAACTACCCCTTCTTCTTCTTCTTTGAATGAAAATAAGTATGAACATGTGAAGGCAGTCACTACTCTTCGTAGTGGGAAAATAATTGGGAAAGATGATTCGTAAAGAGTTGAAAATAAAAAGAATTTAAAAATCCAAAAATTATGAAAAAGAAAATAATGATTCTGAAATTGTTAAGTGCCCTTTTCCTGCTCCATTCCCACAAGCACTTAAGGTCAGAAGAAAAATCAAAATCCTGAAATTTTGGAGGTTTTTAAACAATTGAAAATCAATATACCTCTTTTGGATGCTATAAAACAAATTCTTTCATATTCAAAATTTTTAAAGGATTTATGCACTATCAAAAGAAAGCACAATGTTGGTAAGACGACATTTTTAACTGAAAATGTAAGTGCAATTCTTCAAACTAATACTCCACCTAAGTATAAAGATCCAGGTTGTCCCACTATTTCTTGTATTATTGGGAATTTTAGCATTGAACAAGCTTTATTGGATTTGGGTGCTAGTGTTAATTTGTTGCCTTACTCAGTTTATAAGCAATTGGGTCTTGGTGAATTAAAACCCACCTCAGTAACATTGCAATTGGCTGACCGTTCAGTCAAAATCCCAAGAGGTATGGTGGAAGATGTGCTGGTTCAGGTAGACAAATTTTATTTTCCAGTTGATTTTATAGTTTTGGATACTGAACCAGTTGTGCATTCTAGTTCTCAAATTCCTGTTATTCTTGGAAGACCATTTCTTGCTACATCTAATGCTCATATAAATTGCAAGAATGGACTTATGCAACTATCATTTGGGAACATGACATTGGAGCTCAATATATTCAACATATGCAAGCAGCCCGCAAACAATGAAGATGACAAAGAAGTTTACATGATTGAGACAATTGTTCAAAATTGCTTTAATTCTTCTTTTTCTTTTGATCCATTGCAAATTTGTTTAGTAAATGGGGATTGTAATTTTGCACAAGATTTTGAAGTACAATATCTTTGTTCTTTGTTGGATTTTGCGCAGGTACAAGAACATAATGGTTGGGTACCAAAATATGAGGAGCTGCCGACTGTGAGTGATGAGACAAAATCATCAAGAGAAGAAGCCCCAAAGTGTGAATTGAAGCCTCTTCCTACTGGACTTAAATATGCTTTTCTGGGAGAAGATGAGACCTATTCCGTGGTAATATCTTCTAAACTAGAGCTTTTGCATGAAGGCATGTTACTTAAAGTTTTGAAAGATCATAGGACTGCTCTTGGATGGACTTTATCTGATATTAAAGGTATTAGTCCTTTGGTTTGCACACACCAAATTTTTCTTGAAGAAGATGCTAAACCAGTTAGGCAGGCTCAACGTAGACTTAACCCAACAATGAAAGAAGTTGTTCAAAAAGAAGTACTTAAACTTTGGGATGCAGGTATCATATATCCAATTTCTGATAGCAAATGGGTAAGTTCTACACAGGTTGTTCCTAAAAAATCAGGAGTCACAGTAATTGAAAATGATAATGGAGAAATGGTACCAACTAGGGTCACTACTGGATGGAGAATGTGTATTGATTACCGCAAATTGAACTCAGTCACAAGAAAGGATCATTTTCCTTTACCATTTCTTGACCAAATTTTGGAAAGAGTTGCAGGGCATATGTATTATTATTTTTAGATGGTTATTCAGGATATTATCAAATTGAGATTTCATTAGAAGATCAAGAAAAAACAGCTTTTACTTGCCCATTTGGAACTTTTGCTTTTAGAAAAATGCCGTTTGGTCTTTGCAATGCACCAGCTACATTTCAACGTTGCATGATAAGCATATTTAGTGACATGGTAGAAAAATATTTAGAAGTTTTCATGGATGATATTACTGTGTTTGGTGATTTATTTTCTGATTGTTTATCTAACTTGGAGAATGTTCTTATCAAGTGTAAAGAGAAAAATTTGGTGCTTAACTGGGAGAAATGCCAATTCATGGTCACATCTGGCATAGTGCTTGGACACATTGTTTCTCAAAAAGGAATTGAAGTAGATAAGTCAAAAATTGATTTAATTGCTAATTTGCCTATTCCTAAAACTGTTAAAGATATTAGATCTTTTTTGGGACATGCAAGTTTCTACCGAAGATTCATACAAAATTTTAGTGCAATTGCAAGGCCATTGAATAATCTCTTGGAGAAAGATGCTAAATTTGATTGGAATTTTGCATGTCAAGAAGCATTTGAGAAATTAATTAAAATGCTAACATCAACTCCTATAATGCAGCCCCCAAATTGGTCCATGCCCTTTGAAATAATGTGTGATGCTAGTGATGGTGCTATTGGGGCAGTGCTAGGCCAAAGAAAAGACAAGAAGCCTGTTGTTATCTCTTATGCAAGCAGAACTTTGAATACTACACAGAAAAATTACACTACAACTGAAAAAGAATTGCTTGCTGTTGTTTTTGCATTGGAAAAGTTTAGATCATATATTTTGGGCTCACAAATTGTTGTTTTTACAGATCATTCGGCCTTGAAGTATTTGTTGACAAATAAGGAAGCCAAAGCACGATTGATTAGATGGATTTTGCTTCTCCAAGAATTTGATCTTACAATCAAGGACAAGAAAGGAGTGGAGAATGTTGTTGCAGACCATCTCTCCAGGATATCTTTTGAGAAGCCTTCGAACATTTGCCTATAAAAGACTCATTTCTTGACGAACAATTGTTTGGTGTTTCTAAATTACCATGGTTTGCTAACATTGTGAATTTTCTTACTACATGTAACATCCCTGACCCGATTTCACTATTCAATCCCAATTGTATAGTCAAATAAATAATTTTAGTGAAATTACAGTTTTGCCACTGGGATTAAGGGTATTTTAGGCACTTTAAAAATTCCATAAGGAATTTGGAGAAATGGGTTGCGCCCTTATGTCTGGCTCATCGAAATGAGTTCGTGGATATGCGGTACACCGAATTCCGAGTTGTAAGGATCGGGAAGCGATTAGAAGAGAAAATTAAAAAAAAAAAAAAAAGAATTTCAGATTTTACTGTAGCGGCTACAGTACCGCTACAGTAAAATTGCTACAATCTTGGCGCTCTCCTTCTTCTTCCCCGATTCTTCCTCTCTTCCTCCCATTTTTCTCCCTTCACGGACCAGTCACTTTGACTGGCGATTTCTCCCTCCACGAGTGTCCGATTCAGGTGATTCCAGTCCCTAAATCTTCGTCTCTTCCTCCTCTATATAGCCTGCCCATTATCCCAGCTCGAAAACTCAAGGATTTTAAACTGGAGCGACTGAAAGTTTGATGGTTATCGAACTTTCCGACGAGTTTTCCGGAGACTCCGGCAACCGTTTCGGTCGAGTGAAGTATGAAACTTCATCTACTCTTCATGCTCTATCCATTTATGTAGGTATTGTAGATCGGTTTCAAGCCTAGGTTGTTCGATTTAGAAACCCATTTTTGGCCGGTTTTGAGTTGGAATTTCCGGCCACTTGTCGGCCAAACTAGATGTTGCTGTAGTTGAATAAAATGCTCAACTTGTTGAGTTGAACCTATACCTGAAGTCTTGACCCTTGGTTTGGAGTTTTTCCGGTCACCGGAATTAATATGCACACCCAATTCCGGCGGGTGTCGGGGCACTGTTGTGGTGGTGCATTGTGTCCTAAAATGTTTCCTATGTCGTTCTGAGCGCGTAGGTGTGCTCGGATTCCAATTTGGTTATCGTTTGACGGTCTAACGGATTTACACCTATTATGCGTTATCCGTGTTTGATATGTTCGGGCCGTTGGATCGGTCCCATTTTCAAGTATGTTGTTCCCCGTACCTCTAGGATCGTGTAGGAACAAACGACCAAGAATCGGAGTCCCGGATGCTCCGAATCATTAACCCTAGGGTTAGGTAACCCGGTTACTGTCTGATCGTGCTATCGTGAGCAATTCAACCGTTCGATCGAGACCAAACCTTGAGGACACGTTGTTTAGGTCGTGTTGAACCTGTAGGAATTGTCGGATCTAAGTTTGGAGGTCATGGGACCCACGTGACCGATTTGACCTATTCGGGTCGGTTTGACCAAATTTGACCGGGGTTGACCGAGAGTCTCCCGAGGTCGCCTTAACATGTAGTTGACTTTCTTGGACTTCTAGGAATGTCTGGAACGATTTGGAGGTCGTGGGCTCCGCGGTCCCGGGTTGACCGAAATGGGGTGTTTGACCGCCGGTTGACCGTGAGTCTTCCGAGGCGGTCCCACTGATTTAAAGAGGTAGTTTGACCTTAGAATCTTTAGTACGACGTACGTGCACGTTAAGTCAGGTTTTGGTAGGATTTAAGTTTACGATTGTCGTTCGGTTCACGGTACTAATCCAATCATCGTATCTATCGCTTTAGGTACTCTGTTTCTGCTACGCAGCAAGTGGGACCCTTTAGGGTTATGCAACGTAGGACCAACGGTGAGTGGACTTTGTTTTCAAACGAACATGATTTCAATGAATTGCATGAAATGCATGAAAGGAGATTTAATAATTGTTTCAAATATTGAATGTGATAATTGTTTTAAAGTCTTGGTTTGACTTTGATTGAAATATATTTAAAGGATTTGCGTTGAGGTATATGCATGATTTGGGTTGCCGGTTTATTGTGGGGCCCTGATGGCTATTTTATTATTATTTATACCTTTGGGTATTGAACGGGACGTGGTGAACGCCAGTGGTTTTCGTATTGAAATTGGGTTATATAATTGAGCTATTTTAAGCTTGAAGTCGTATACTTTATAAAATATAGATTTAATGGATTATTATACATAAATGAGAATTTATGGATCTTTTGGGATATTATATTTACAAGGGTGGTTATATTATATATTAATTATATAATTGAATATTTGGACGTTAGCGTTGACAAGACCCGACCCAAATTCCACCCCGGAACCCGAGCCGAACCCTGTGGATATGCCGACATCATCGCAATGCCGGGCCCACACTCTAAAATGAAACCCTCTTCCCGACAAACAACATACAAGGGGCAGAGACTTCTGCCGAAAATCGGACAGAATCTCCCTAAAATATGGACATTCCCAAAATTTTACAACTGTTAAAGCACAACAGATAAAAATCCCCAAACGCCAAAGATGCATGCACAAACATAACCGGCCTCCACCTTAAAAATAACCCTAATGGGCGATAACAGAGCAATCTAAGAATATTCAAATAAAACAGCGGAATACAAGTTTAGAGTATGGACATGAAAGTCCTACACTTCAGTCGAGTCGCGAGAAGAGGAAGCTCGGCTTGGACGAACGGTTCACGCCGCTACGCACTGGGGCGCAAAACAAAAAGAGTGTGAGTGGACAAAAACAACGTTTTCATACTTAAACCAAAGTACTAACCTCACCGTTTCAAAACAATGTGAAACCATGCAATTCAAACCCTTTATATACTTCATTTATTTAAAAACCACAATATCTTAACATAGTCAAAGCATAAACCAATTCAAGCCCTTTCTTAAATAACCTAACCTTTTACCTTTCTTTCCCGAGGCATAACCTCCCAAAACACGATCCCATAAGTACATGTAGACATAGACATACGTGAACTCCCATAACTGTAAAGTATTCAAAACGTGTGTGTATATATATATATATATATATACAAGTGATAACCCATGATAAACCCCAAAAATCCAATATACGTAAAATGTGACAAGTTTCCGAATATAAGTACATATAATCCCAAAATAATCTTACACCATCATAAGTACCGGAAACGATCCAAGACGGGGATCGCTTGACTAGTCCGCAGAGCCCACTTTCCACCTGCGTCTAGGGATGAGCTGTCCAAGCGGGGACTACCGCTCTACCGTACGCACGTCGGAATAACCATCTCCACGTGTGTACAAACCATATTACTGTCCCTACGCCAGAGACTAAATCATTTGTCGGCATCCTTCATCGACAAAACAATCTTTTCCTGTCGGCATCCTTCATCGACAAATAGTACACGGGTGTCGGCATCCTTCATCGACAACCAGAATTCCCATGTCGGCATCCTTCATCGACAAATAAGACTCGCATGTCGGCATCCTTCATCGACAACCGAGCCCACACGCTGAATCCTTCGTCAGCCCGTGTGGTCTTAGTAACCAATATCAAGAACATGGGGAGGTACATAACCGGTGCCTACCGCACTCAAATCCATCGCTACGCGATAAACAATATATCAATATATATATATATATATATATAACCAAACACTTTCCAATTCCCAAAACAACAAACACCCGGACATATACAAGTCCATCTATCATATAAACAACATATATAAATATATTCAAAGTAAGGACATCACCGTCCCAAACATATCATTCCATAATTAAAATAGACACAACGGTCAAGTGGCCGCAAATCAAATTCGTAATCGATGAAACATCATATTCATTGAAAACCATACTCAAATATAATCAAATATCAATCAATGCTCAAATCAAGCATATCAGTTCAAAACCCGAATAAAACGTAAATCGCACCGATATACATATCATAAAATATAACCATAATTATTAAATAAATTCCATTAAAACCATAAATCTTTAAATTCAAGATCCAAAACAAATATCCAAAACAAATATCCAAAGTATATATATATATATACGTATATAAGTACATATATATATATATATAACCAAAGTTTAGGTAACCATTTATTAAACCACCAATATACATTCATTGAAACCTTTCAAAGTATAAGTATTATTCATAAAAGTATATATGTATATATATATATATATATATATATATATATACGCCAAAACCGAAAGTGAAATTGCCCAGACGATACCAACGCCCTTTAAAACCCAAATATATAATTAAAACATAATATAACAAATCTTTAAATATAATATCCAAGAAAATCATTAAATTTCCACTTAGGTTTAATAACCCATTAAATCTATCTTTTATGAAGTATGACGATTTCGAGTTTAAATAGCTCAATTATATAATCCAAACTTCAATATGAAAATCACCGGGCGTTCACCACGTCCTATTAATACTCAAGATATAGTTTATCTCAAAAATATAGCCATCCGGCCCCATAGACAAACGGCAACCCAAATCAAGTATAAGCCTCAAATGCTAATTCTTTTAAAATATAATTCAACCCAAGTCAACCAAGACTTAAACAATATTACATTCAAGATTTAAAACAATTTATTAAATCTTATTTCATGCACTTCATGCAATTAATTGAAATCATGTTCATTTGAAAACAAAGTCCACTCACGTAAAGTCCCACGCACGACCCTGAGAGGGTCCGCTGCTGCGTGTGCGAACTGAGTACCTAAATTCAAGAATACGGTTAAGGATTAACAACCGAACCTTAGAACGATAACTTGAAAACAAACCCTTAACTAATCCCGTTTCAAGTGTACGAGCGTCTTACCAAGAACTCTAAGGTTTAACAACGTCTTTTAACCAAAAGGGACCGCCGAAAGACTCACGGTCAACCGGCGGTCAAACACCCCTTTTGGTCAACCCGGCCCGTAGGGCCCACGACCTCCAAAAGGATCCGGACGATCCTAGGACTCCAACAAAGTCAACTACGCTGCAAGGCGACCTCGGGAAAGCCTCGGTCAAACCTGGTCAAATTTGATCAAACAGGACCGAGTGGGTCAAACCGGGCCCGTGGGTCCCATGACCTCCAAACTTAGATCCGAAAGTTCCTATAGGTTCACTACGGTTTAACGAACACGTCCCTAAAGTTTGGTCTCGATCCGACGGTCGGATTTCTCGCGATCGCACGATCGGACGGTTTCTAATAAACTTAACGCTAGGGTTGGTGATTCCGAGTATCCGGGACTCCGAATCACGATCCGTCAAGTCCTACAGGCTCCTAGAAATACGGGGATCAACATATCCAAGAATGGACGCGATCCGACCGTTCGATCCTATCGAACCCGAGAATCACGCAATAGGCGAGATTCGTTCGAAGGCCAAACGATCTCCGAATTGAGATCCGTCAACTCCTACACACTCGCAGCGACACGAGGAGGCTAAAGGAACCTCGAACCGCCGCCACACCTCAGCCCACGCGCCGCCACACGCGCCGCCGTGGGTTGGGTGCCTTGATCAAAGACCGGCCAAACTCAAAACATCACCACTTCCGACACAGCTCCTACCCCAACACGTCCCCACCACCTCAGAGTGTAGAACCGGCCACACCCACCCAGAAACCGGCCTTGAACTGGCCGGAAATCACCCATGAAAACCGGCCAATTCTAGGTTTCAGATCGAATGGTTTCAAGGCCAAATCGATCGATTCTAAAGACACGTATAGC
Source organism: Prunus padus (assembly GCA_024362665.1). Lineage (NCBI taxonomy): Eukaryota > Viridiplantae > Streptophyta > Magnoliopsida > Rosales > Rosaceae > Prunus > Prunus padus. Next base: position 22,187,810 of record JANFAM010000013.1, read on the forward strand.
TTAAGCATGAAGAGGAGGGTTGGTTTCGTACCTTACTTGCCGGAGGAGGCGACCGTGTGGCGGCGCAACACGGGACAGAACTGCCCCAAACCGGTCGACACCGTCGGCGAAAATGGAGGTCTCCGGCCGGGAAAAGAGGTGGGTCTTGACGAGGAGGAGGAGACGAGTCGTTTGGGACCGGTCTCGGCCTCCGCCGTGGTCTCGATTCGCCGGCAACGAGGGAGAGAGTGATCGGAGGGAGAGGGAGCAGGAGAGAGACGCGGTGAGGAGAGAGAGAGAGAGGCTCTGCTGCGTGTCCGACGCGTGTAGGCGTCAGATTGGGTAGATTTAGGGTTTTCTCACAAAATCAAATACCCAAAATACCCTTTTGAGTTCTAGAACTCGGATCGGGATGTGCCGCCCGTCAACGGACTCGTTTGACGAGCCGGACGCAATGACGCAACTCGTTTCGCCAAATTCTGTCCCGTAAATAACGTTGACCAAAACGCCCCTTAAATTAATTTATTCTTAATTAATTCCAATTAATCCCTTTTTTTTTTTTTTAAATACCCAAATTAACCAACTCGATTAATTAACTTATTTTCCTTTATTTTTGGGTCAGGGATGTCACAAGCGTAGTCCGTTTGGTTACGTATTCGGTTTTGGCGTTTAAACCTTATGAAGTATAATTACTTATACTTTGATTATATATATGTATATATTCATACATATATATATATTTACTTTGAATAAATACTTTGGAATAATGGGAATTGATTATACGTATATTCATACATATATATATACATATCTATGTATATGGGATTGGGCTTGAGTTATTGTATTTTAAAGGATCATTATGTTTTATGTATATATATATATTTATATATATATATATACATATGTATATTTTGGATTATACGTTTGGTTTAACGGTATGTGTTTACGAACGAGTTCTTTATACTTTAATTATATACCTTTGGGTTGGAATGCCCTGTGTCGGGACGTGAGGTCCCTTATGTAATTATATTGATATTTTGAATATGATTTCAAAGGAATATGACGTTTCATTGGTTATGAATTTGTTATGCGGTCGTTTGACCCTTATGATTATTTTGAATATAGAAATATATGTTTGGGACGGTGATGTCCTTATGTTGAGTATATATATGGGTTATATGCTTGATGGACTTGTTTATGTCCAGGTGTTCGATGTTTGGGGTTGGGTACATTGTGATTGAATATATATGTATTGTTATCGCGTGGCGATTTATGTGTGTGCGGGTAGCACCTTGTGATGTACCTCCCCCTATTATGATGATGATGATCGCGTAGCGATTGATACGATACGGTTACTTGGATATGGTTCGATCCGGTACATACCTTAACGAGGTGTAGCTGTAGACCCTTAACGGGGTAGTCTGCGCGCAAGACTTATTTCGGACGTATGGGTATTGAGGATTCTGCCATACTGGCCGGGTGGCTTAGTCAATTTTGGACAGCTTGACCCTGGGCACGAGGCCATTGTGATGCTGACCCGGTGTCCAGTTAAATCCTGGGCACGAGTCACATTAGCAATGTTGTCCCGGTGTCCAGTTAAATGATCCCCTGTTGGATTGTTTCCCCTGGTACTTGATTGGTATTGAGGTTATAGTATACCTATACACGTGTGTTAGTACCTTCGTATTCTTATTTCTTTTAGTGAAGATCTCTCCTTACTTGTCGTGCTTGCGAGCACGTGATTGTGAGTTGGGGAAGATGGGAAAACTTTACACTTACTTTGACTTCAGTACTGGTTATGTTTTACTTGTTGGATTGTAAATCCGGATAATATATATTTATATATATTTATATAAATGCTTTGAACTACAATTAATGTCTATATTGCTGTCGAGTTTGGTTTTCTTGACGTAAACGAGTTATTCGGCATTTTAAGGTTTGTTTTACCTTATGTGAATTCTATTCCATCTTTATGATTTTACGTTAACAAGTCCGCTTGTTTATGTTTTATAAACCTGCATGGGTTGATTTGAGAGGTTATGCCTCAGAAAAGGTTAAAGGTTGGTTTGCTCGGAATACGATGTTAATGCCGGAATGTTTTCACATATTTTGAGATCATATGATTTTCAAATCAATCACGTATATAAAGGATTTCATATGCATGGTTTGCATGGTTTTAAAAGGTGGGGTTAGTATATTGTTTTAAGTATGTAAAACTTTGTTTTTGTCCACTCACACTCTTTCTGTTTTGCGCCCCCCAGGCAGTAGTTGCTTCGTTACTGCTCGGCCGTGCGTTTCTCTTCTCGAGCTTCGTTTGAAGAGTAGGATTGTCATCCTTGAACCCTAAACTATGTATTCGGTGATTTCTTTTCCGCTGACTCTTAGATTGCTCTGTTATCGCCATTGAGGTTGAATTGTATGGCAGGAGGCCTGTTATGTATTTCTGTAGCATGCTGATGCTTGGGATAATTATTTCTATTGCTTGTTTGAGCAGGTTTTACTTTTGGGATAGTCCTTGTTTCAGGGGAGACTCTGCCCGATTTTCGGCAGAAGTCCTGGCCCCTTTCACTTAAATTTCGGGAAAAGGGTAACTGTTTAGTTTGTGGGCCGACATGGGTTGGTGTCGGGCATAACCGCAGGGTTCGGCTCGGGTTCCGGGGTGGAATTCGGGTCGGGTCCTGTCACTACAGGTCTTATCCCACCTCATTGGACCTCACAAGAGAAAAAGAAATTTATGGTTGAGGTGAGAAAATTCTTTTGGGATGACCCATATCTCTTCAAATATTGTCCCGACCAGGTAATCCGTAGATGTGTTCCTGATGATGAAATATTTAGTGTCATATCTTTTTGTCATTCTGAGGCTTGTGGAGGTCACTTTTCTTCCAAAAAGACTTCGGCCAAAATTCTTCAATGTGGTTTTTATTGGCCTAGACTTTTCAAAGATGTGTATGAATTTTGCAAGACTTGTCCAAGTTGTCAAAAGTTGGGAAAAATTACTCGACGTAATATGATGCCTCTTAACCCAATTTTAATTATTGAAATTTTTGACTGTTGAGGCATTGATTTTATGGGTCCTTTTCCCCCATCTTTTGGTTACTTATATATCCTTGTTGCTGTGGATTATGTTTCAAAATGGATTGAGGCCATACCATGTCGGAAGAATGATCATAAGACTGTTTTGAAATTTTTGAAAGAAAATGTATTGTCTAGGTTTGGTACTCCTAGAGCGATCATCAGTGATGAAGGATCACATTTTTGCAACCGACCATTTGAAGCTTTGATGAAAAAATATGGGATAACCCATAAGATTTCCACTCCATACCACCCACAGAAAAATGGCCAAGATGAACTTGCAAACAGGGAATCAAGCAAATTTTGGAAAAGACGGTGAATCCGACTCGGAAGGATTGGTCATTGAGACTAACTGATGCTTTGTGGGCATACCGTACTGCATACAAATCACCTCTTGGTATGTCCCCATATAGGCTAATTTATGATGGTAAACCTTGTCATTTACCTGTTGAATTAGAACATAAAGCATATTGGACTATCAAATTGTTTAACTTTAGTCTTGGAGATGCAGGTACCTTGAGAAAACTCCAATTGAATGAACTTGAGGAAGTCAGAATGATGCATATGAGAACTCACGAATTTACAAAGAACGTATTAAAGTTTTTCATGATAAAAATATTTTGAGGAAAAATTTTGAGCCTTCTCAACTTGTTCTTTTGTATAATTCTAGACTTCATTTGTTTCCTGGAAAATTAAGAACTAAATGGACAGGGCCTTTCATTGTTAAAAGAGTTTTCCCATATGGGACTATTGAAGTTGAGGATCCCAAGAATGGAAATATTTTAAAGGTTAATGGTCAACGACTTAAACCTTACTTGGGGAGATGTGTTCCAGAAGATGAGATAGTTTCTTTGAACGATCCTATTTACCAGGATTGATTGGACTTCCCTTAGTCCATTTGTTGTATATAATTAGTTTAGAAATTTATTGTTCACTTGAAAAAAAAAAATCGACATTTCTGTTTTTGTTTGTTTGTTTTGTTTTTACACTAACACGTTGCAGGCTTTCATTTTGGATGTCAATTCTCAAGTAACGCTACCCTCTTCTTTTTATTATGTTTATATGTTTAAACATTGAGGACAATGTCAGTCTTTGGTTGGGGGTGGAGAAGATGTGTTTATTATTTTCTTGTTGCAACATGTTAGTTTTCCTTTCGTTTTTGTTTTTGTTTTTGTTTTGTTGTTTTGGTTTTGTTTTTGTCTTTTTCTTTATTTTGTTTATTTTCGTCATTTATTTTGAAGAAAAAAAAACTGAAAAGTGTGAAGAAAAAAAATTGTTTATGAGGTTAGTGCACTGTGTTGTTTGTTTTTCATAGTCTGTCCATGACAAGATTGCATTGCACTTAGATTTATTTGATATTCATGAATGATTTTAAGATTGAGAACATATGAACGATATGATAATTATCCCACTTTTGTGTTTTTTGATTTATTTCTAGTTAGTGGATGATTCATGAGTTATACTTTGACAATTTACACAAGCACACTAACACTTTTTGTGGGGTATAAAATTAAAAACCAATTGTGCTTAATCTTTTGTCTTTGGTAAACTTGGACAACCTTGCTTTTGACTCATCTTGGGCTAAAAAATTAAAAAAAAGTTCATGGAATAATATTGTTCTATTCAAGCTTCTACTTAGTAACCGGGCCTCTTGCCTAATCAATAGTGAGTGTTTTTGATTTATTTCTAGTTAGTAGATGATTCATGAGTTATACTTTGACAATTTACACAAGCACACTAACACTTTTTGTGGGGTATAAAATTAAAAACCAATTGTGCTTAATCTTTTGTCTTTGGTAAACTTGGACAACCTTGCTTTTGACTCATCTTGGGCTAAAAAATTAAAAAAATTAAAAAAAAAGTTCATGAAATAATATTGTTCTATTCAAGCTTCTACTTAGTAACCGAGCCTCTTGCCTAATCAGCAGTGAGTGTTCGAGTCAAATGGTGAAGTTCTGGGTGTGAATAATTTTGTGCGGCTAGTTTAGTTTCGTAGCCTTTTTAACTCGAGTTAGTAAGCTCTTAGGGGTGTCTCTACACCTAGTGCCTTAAAGCCTTTTTGGTTTGAGAGTCGCTAGCCTAACACTCGATATATGGGTTAATTAGAAAGCTTAATGGAGCTAAGCATTGCACAGCCCACATAAAGAAAAAAAATAGTATATTAAAAATAAATAAAAAAACCTTTTGGTTTGTTTCTTGCAAGGGAGTTTGACAATTCTTGAGATCAAAAGGTTGGTGTGATTGGAATTTAGCTAAAGCCACTCAATTGTGTTGGTTCACTTTACACCAAAGGAAACATGTGAAAAGTTTATTGGCTAATTATAAATTATTTGGACTTCATGGTGGGATTAACTTGAAATATTAAATAAGTGTTCACTCTTTTAACGTTGTTCATGAATTGAAAATTTGGACTTTGTGCTGTGTCCTTTTTGTTGGTGACAGATGCTGAAATCATTTTTTTCAAAATTTATTTTATGTTTCTGAATAATTGTGCTAGCCTCATACTTGATGTTTGTGGGTGTCATCCCTGGAAACCCTCACGAGACTATAACTCGTCCTTTAGGGGTAACCTAAGGGTTTAAAGGCTTGTTGCATATGCTAAATGCAATCGTATCCCGCGAAAGTGGCTTAGCTGTTTTAGTTGTTTTTATTTATTTTATTTTGTCATTTTTACTTAAATTTGAGTTTCTTTTAGTCGCTTGAATTGCTAGGGACTAGCAATAATCTGGTTGGGGGTTGTGATGAGAGTCTCAAATTACATCTTTTTACTATTATTTTGAAGATTTTATGATATAATTTTGGCTTAATAAATATAATTTCACTTGTTGTTACATTTTATTCTCACCAATTGGATTTATGAATTTTATGTATTAATTTGGTGAACTTATTAGGTGAATTTATTTTTGTCGGAAATTGGAAAGCCAAAAGATGAAGATACATATTTGTCCAAGTTCAAGTCAAGTGTGACGAGAATTGCTGGCGGACTTTATTGAAGAATTGATTGTGGGATTATTGTAATTATAAAGAGAAGTAAAGAGGGAGAAGAGAAGACAAAACCGTTGAAGCTAAAGAGCCTATTTGATGTTCATAGCCATTTAACGCCCACTACCTCAACGTTATTTATTTTCCACCAACTCTCCACCATCAGCACATGTTTAATCCAATTAATCCCTCACTTAAAACCTTCATTACCCACCATGAATGTATTAACTTTCCACTCACCTCATTGACTACTATAAATCACTCATCAACTTATTTGGCAATGGGAGGCACTATGACAGATTTCTTGATCCATTTCATTTAAAAATTTAGTTATGTTCTCCTTGTAATGAGTTGCTAGAACTCTAGCTAAGGCTAAAGGGAATGTTCTTTGAGTGAGTTTGTGAATTGTTCTTTAATCCAATATACGGTATGAATTGCTAAATTCTTTTATTTTTGGTTGTTCAATATTTTCATATTCTTTTATTTTGATTGATGTTAAGTGCTACTATCTTTTCATGAGTTCAATTATATTTTTCTCATCATTAAGAATTGACTTAGCATGTTTTTAAATTAAAAGATTAGATATTAAGCAATACCATTTTCTGAACAATCATTAATAAGAGATAACATTGAAAAATGAAATTGGTTTTAATTTCTTTATCTTCCGGTTAAAATTTCTCAATGATAATTTTAATCGAGTTATAATTTGGATTAAAGAGCATGAAACATATTTTGCTTAAAGAATTGAACCTTGATGCCTTAGCATTTCCATTATTGATATTTCATTTTTAAACTCAATTTCTACAACAATCAAATCCAATTACTTTTCCATTTTTCTTTTATTTTGGTACGTTTAATTATTTCTTTGTGTGCAGATATTTGCCTACCTGCTCCTTGGGGATACGATACTTGGACTTCCAAGATTATTACTACATGTGACTACTTGCACTTGGGTAGACGCAACAATTAGTGATGAGTGGTTACGCACAAAAAAAAAGTGAACAAAAGAATCGAAATAAAAGTAAGGGAATCAAATAGAATAAGCCAAGAGGGTGAACAGAAGTCAAGTCGTCTGCAACGTTTATCTCGTTGGAAGTGTTCCATGTTTACCACGCTAACCATTCAAAGTCTCTTCCACGTACGTTTATCTCGTTGGAAGTGTTCCATGCCACTTTGAGTCAAAGTTTATACTCCATCTATTAAACTCATAATCTCCTATAAGCAGAAATATATGAAAACAGTTTTGATAATCATATTATTGGGAGTCGAGCAGATCAGTGTCCAAAGATGTGCATGCCCTTCCTCTTCAGGAATTATGGCAATATATCAAGAAAACAAGTGAATTAGTTTAAGACTCATGACATGTTTATTCTAATTCATAATCGAAATCAAAATAAGTAAATAAAGTATTAAAACACTCACAATCCCTTTAATTTAGCTAGCTTTTAGAAGTTTCTCTCCTAAAAGGTGAGGGAGTTTGTGGACACTGCACAGTAAGTTGTTGAATATTTTCTTCATTCCAACCAAAAAGTTTCAAAAACACGAATTGAAGGAGAGGGATGAAGACAAAAAGAAGAAGATGCTTTTGGAAAATGAGCTGTCTTTGCTTACTTGGTTACAACCATAGCATTAAACTAGCAAAAGGTGCCCGAGCGATGCTGCGGGTTTTAAAATTTTGTACAATGTGTATAAAGCGATGAAAATAGGCAGGAAACATTGTTCTATTTATATATACATGAAATTGTAAATAGTGTCGTCGCAGTTAATTTTTTAAGTTTTAGTTACAAAAGATAAATTAATAACATGTTTTATATGCTGTTTGATATCTTAAAATATTGAGAATATTTTAATAGATCAAACAGTTATAAAAACATCAAAATATGAGAAGTTTTGAGCTGTGCATTGTTCAAAATAGCGTGTACAACTATTTATCTATATGCTATTGGGTCGTGGAAGGGGATTTTTCCTTTTTGATGTCCATGGCTAACAATTGGAAATTGAATCAATATGGTATAAATGAAACTACAAAAGGAAAATGTACTCATAGATAAAAATAAGTACAACAGTTACTCACACGTAAATGTCGTGTTCTCTAGCCACTAATTTCTCCAATCGTCTTACTCCATCTGTATAAGCTTTCTCAACTGAGGAGTACCGATCTAGCCTCACCCAATGAATCACATAAACTCTCTGAAGTGAAGAAAGTTACTAAAGCTCGTAAGAACCTCAACAACCCACAACCGAGTCGTAGTAATAATTAGATTACCACTCAAATTTTGAGAAAACCATTCATAGGTAATTGGCAATGAAAATTTTGGCATAGGCCACCTTTTTTATGTGGCTCATAATGAGCCAAAATCTTGGGAAGTGCGTAAGAGCATGCGAAGAATAGATAGGAATCAATTGTTTTCCTTCTTGTTAAGAACATAATGTATAAAACCTGTCTACGGTCATATTTGAAGAGAATGCATGCATGGCAAAAGATAAGGAAAAGGTATGCATATCAAATTTCATGTAAGAAGATTTCTGTCATCGGAAGAGTACCTTCTCCACGTAATCAAATACTATCACATCATCATACAACCCTAAATGCATGTCTGGAAGATTTCTGTCATCCTTGGGGCCTTTGAGAATGGCGAGTCTTCTTCTTTCCACGTGCCGAACTCTATCATACAAAAAGTAACCGACCCAGCCACCTATTCATAAACAGTTTCTCATTAAGTGTGATTCTAGGAACTATAAAGAGAAACTACTATTGTTTGAACAGGCTATAGGTTATAGTTTTGTTCATTACATCTAAAACATCTGATACATGCGGATATGCATCAATAACACAAACCACAATTTGAATACACTAAGTATTCTATTAATCTAATGCACAAAACTATAACCTCGGTGTATGCAATCAATTCATAACAGACTCAAGAGGCTTGACAATGGACTCGTAAGAGGCTTAACCGTAGCACCCCCTTCAATTCTACGTAGAGAAGTTTTTGTACATTTGCAATTTTTTTTTTTGTTTAACAGATAAGGACTGTTGAGAAGTTAAATTAAAATTTAATTCTCATCTCAGGATGATAAAAATCATCTCAAGATAATTATCCTCTCTCGGAATGGATGCAGCTACCAAAACAGAGAAATAAGCCAACAAAAATGAATATGAATCTGAACTAAAAGTAGGCTAGGATGCTAACCTGGTTAACCTGCATCAATAATAGGTTGCATACGTGATCGCAAATATCTACAACAAAGTGTTGGACAGCAAAACACAATTATGAAATTAAGAGTAGAAAATAAAAAGATTGATACAATAATAAGGTGATACCAACATTTATAGACAGCCTAGGAGGGTAAAAACAGAGCCATTTCACATTTGCTCATACAAATGCAAGGTTTCATCAGCAAAATTGGATAGCAAACTGGATGAATAGCGACTAAAAAAACAGAAATCAATTTTTATTTCTATTTTGTATTTTTGGCAAACTGGATCAACTTTTACAATAAATAAAAAAGAAAAGGAAATCAAATCAATGACCTTTACAATTGTTGAAATCGGTCAGGCACAACACCTACGAAATTGTATTAATGTAATAAACATAGGTGCCATACAATAAAATGGTAGTAGAGTAATCTTCAACGACATTCTTGGACTGTGATTCCTTGTTGTAGTGGAAAATTAAACAAAACCCAAACTAGAATATTCTTTTGGGAGAATTAAAGCGATGCAGGAAAAAAAGGAAGAAGCCACTTACAAGAAACCGAATTGGGGTGGGTAGTTGGAATTCAAAACCACCCCAAAAGAAAACATGAAAAGTAATGAACCTTTGAAGATTCTACAACAAAACAATAGCTATTGTATATGGATCCTCAATTGAAAAGAAAACCAATGATAAAATTCAGAATAAAAACAACGAAACAACAAAACAACAACAAAAGTGTACATATCTTAGTAATTAAGAGATAAAGTGATTCTTCACTTCTAAGTATTATTATTACTCTACTGATCGAGAAAGGCTCAAGTATCAACAAATAACAAACAGCCTAATCACATGCTACTTTTCAAAAGAAAAAAACCAGAGCAATTTGTATGTGAATACTAAACACAAACAACAACAAAAATCCTACAAACAATCCAAATCTAAAGCAAAATCATCAACCGAGTCCAATCATAGGCTGAGATAATCGCATAATACCTCGCTTATAATGAACCAAAACGAAAAACATAGAAAGTGAATTTTAGCAACCATACCTCACTTCTCAAGGCTGTCTATCACCATCTCTCATGGGTCTCATACTCTCATCACTCCACGCTTTAAATTGCGCGTCCTCGGGATCAACAAAAGAAGGAAGATAGTGTCAAAACACAGAATTTAAATTAGGCATATCGGTTTCCAATTTGCAAAAGATGGCACGAAATGCAAATCAAATACGAAACAATCTGAGAGAAAAATCATAATTGGCATGATAGACACAAACCCCGGATAACAAAAGCACAAATTATGAAGAAGCGAGAATCATAAAATGAAAAACAAAAGGAGACCCGGATCACAAAATTAGAACAAAATCAAGAAACAATTGAAAGAAGGGAGATTAAGAGGAACTAACACGTATGACGGCAGAGTGATACGGTTGTAGCCTCCTTCAATAGCTTAATACAAAGAGGGCACGTCATGCATGCCTCAACTTTTCAACATCAATAGTTAAACACAACAATAAACGGCTAAATGCTGAAAAACAACTCTTACTTTGGATGGTTGTTGCAATCTAACTTTCATATCATTTGCCAACGATCGAACTCTGTTGACAATTTAAAAATTAATAGGATGAAAAACAAAGTCAATCCTACCAGTCTAACCAAAAACTGGTATCGAGCCTTAAGCGTTGCGATCCGATAGAGTTATTCATAGTCCAAATTGTTTGTTGCTTATTCATTTGTTTCCCAAGAGTCTGTCTTCTTTCTTGGTGTCTCCAAACAATAAGTCCTGTGTCCAAACAATAAGTCCCAGGTGAGGCATGAGCGGATACGGCATGAGCGGAGAGGAGAGATCTCTAGATTCTAGGTTACTTGTGAGTCGAGTTCAAACAACCAGGAATTATGAGTCGCTTATTTAGATCAAACTCTTACTACAGCGTGCAGTTCTAGAGCCAGTCTTAGTAAAGTCCCGAGATATAGTTAATGAAGAACAATTGGAATATTGATGGTCTGTCAGACAACAGATTTTAAACAAATTACAACACATGTCAATGGTAGCCAACAGTTATGTCACTAATCATGGATTAAGACAATCCGAAGTAGTCACCCTTTTAGAAACAGCAGGGTTCACAGAACCCTAAGAGCTTGGTGGGATAAACATCTCATCAAGAAATTAGAATCGCATAGTTCACGCAGTCAAAATAGATGAAGAAGGTTTACCAATATTTGATCTGTCAAGTTCCTAATATGGGAACTCGAAGATGGAGTTAATACCTTATTATACACAATAATCAAACATTTTATTGGAACCCCTAGTAACACCACAGCTAGAATTCATAATCAACTTAGTAACCTTAGATGTCCAAAATTAAGCGATTTTAGGTGGTATAAAGACGTTTTCATATCCAGAGTCATGCTTAGAGATGATAGTAACCAACCCTTTTGGAAAGAAAAATTCATTAATGGTTTACCGAATTTATTCGCCCATAAAATAAGAACAGTTTTGAGTAACGATAAAGGTCACATAGATTTTGATCATCTCACATACGGCAGTATAATTAGCACCATTAACCAAGTAGGGATGAAAATGTGCGTAGACTTAAAAATAGGAAAACAAGTCGATCAAATAAAGAAATTCAGCTAAATACGAATTAGGAGATTTTTGTGAACAATACGGTTTAAATTCAATCCCTCCTTCCGAGAAAACATGATGGTCAAACCAGTAAAAGAAGACATTACAAAAGAAGAAAACAACCTTTCAAAGATAATGATGAATTCTACAAACCACGTTATCACAAGAAAAAGAAATCTTGGAATAAACCACCCAGAAAAGCTACAAGAAACAAAATTACAAAAGTAAAGGAAAAGGTAAAGTCACCGACAAAAGTAAAGTAGAATGCTTTAAGTGTAAGAAATTTGGTCATTACGCTAGTGAGTGTAAAGTAAAAGACACAATTAAACAATTAAAAATTACCGACGCAGAAAAAGAACAGATTAATTAAAGTCCTTGAATTACGCAACACCGAGTCAAGTGAAAATAATATCTCAATAACCGATTGATTACTCTAGTTCTTCCGATTACAGTCTAGTTCACCCAATATTCAGTTTGGTTGTAAAGATAATTGTTGTAGCACTAAGTCAATAAAAGTCCTTACTAAGCAAGAAGAACAAGAAGAATTGTTAATTGATTTAATCAAGAAATAGACAATCCCGATTTAAAATCCGAATACCTTAAAAAACTTAGAAAGTTGTTAAACCAAAATGAAACTAGTCAATCTAACCAAACTCCAATCCCACGAATAAGTTTAGCCACAACTTTAGAAAAATTCAACAAAAGAAAAGATATCACTTTACAAGATTTACAAATAGAAGTCAAAAGTATAAAAAGTGAAATCATTACTCTAAAACAAATAAGTCAAGCCTTACAAAATGAGAATTTTGAAATAAAGCAAGACCTACTTAATCTAATAGCCGAGAACAAAGCATCTTCTAGTAAAACTGATCAAGAAGCAGAACCCTCTGACAATGAAAATACCCTTGGATTAATTAAACAAATCAGTTTTAGAAAATGGTATTCAAAAGTAAATATTTTCATTAATGATTTTGAGTTAAAAACAATAGCCCTTTTCGATTGAAAGCAGATCTTAATTGCATCCAGGAAGGTTTAATACCCACTAAATATTACAAGAAATCCAGAGAATCCTTAGGAACCGCTTCTGGTAAAAAATTACATTTAAAATATGAAATTCCTAAAGCCCATGTCTGTCAAAATAAAATTTGTTTTAAAACTTCATTTGTCCTAATAAAAGATATTACTGACGGAGTCATCCTAGGTTTACCTTTTATAGCACTTCTCTATCCTTTTAATGTGGAACATGACGGAGTCACCTCAAACCATTTAGGAGAAAAAGTTAAATTTGAATTTTTATCTAAACCAGATTTAAGAGCCCTAAAAGCCCTTCAAAATAATGCTGTGTCCGAATCACTTCGAACAATTCAAAACAAAAGCAAACAGGTCAATTTTCTTAAAGAAGAAATTAAGTTCAAAAGAATTGATCAACAACTTGAAGACAAATCCCTCCAAGAAAAAATTGAGAGTTTCGAAGAAAAACTTAAAAAAGAAATATGTTCTGATTTGCCTAATGCTTTTTGGCACAGAAAACAGCACATAGTCAGTCTTCCTTATGTTAAAGACTTTAGTGAGAAAAATATCCCTACTAAAGCCAGACCGATTCAAATGAGTCAAGAAGTTATGGAATTTTGTAAAAATGAAATTGCAGAATTACTCCAAAAGAAAATCATACGCAATAGCAAATCCCCTTGGTCTTGTCCAGCCTTCTACGTCCAGAAAAATGCTGAATTAGAACGAGGAGTCCCTAGATTAGTCATCAATTATAAACCTTTAAATAGCGTTTTAGAATGGATTAGATATCCGATCCCTAATAAAAGAGACCTAATCAAAAGATTGAGTAACTCAGTCATCTTTTCAAAATTTGATATGAAAAGCGGATTCTGGCAGATTCAGATTCAAGAAAGCGATAGGTATAAAACCGCCTTCGTTACTCCCTTTGGTCACTATGAATGGAATGTTATGCCTTTTGGTTTAAAAAATGCCCCTAGTGAATTCCAAAATATAATGAATGAAATTTTCAACCCTTTTAGTGAATTTTCCATAGTTTACATAGATGATGTTCTTATATTTTCTCAGTCAATAGAACAACATTGGAAACACCTATATAAGTTCCTCCAGATAGTAAAGAGTAATGGTCTAGTTGTTTCTGCTAAGAAAATTAAGTTATTCCAAACCAATATTAGATTTCTCGGATACAATATCCACCAATCCCAAATTAACCCAATTGACCGAGTCATCCAATTTGCTGATAAATTTCCAGATGAAATCCTTGATAAAAGTCAGCTTCAAAGATTCCTAGGATCTCTCAATTATGTTTCTGATTTCTATAAAAATCTCAGAAAACAATGTAAAATCTTGTTTGATAGGCTTCAGAGTAATCCTCCTCCTTGGTCATCTAGCCACACAGAGATAGTCAAACAAATCAAAATCCATGTCAAGACATTGCCCTGCCTTGGCATTCCTTCAGTAAATTCTTTCAAAATTGTTGAAACTGATGCCTCTGAAATCGGTTATGGTGGCATCCTCAAACAGAAAATTCCTCCGAGTCAAACAGAGCAAATTGTCCGTTTTCATTCTGGTATCCGGAATCATGCACAACAAAATTATAGTACTATTAAAAAGAAATTTTATCTATAGTTTTATGCATCTCAAAATTTCAAGATGATTTATTAAATCAAAAATTTTTAATACGAGTTGATTGCAAAAGTGCAAAACATGTTTTAGAAAAAGATGTTCAAAACATTGCATCAAAACAGATTTTTGCACGTTGGCAAGCTATTTTAAGTATTTTTGATTTTGATATTGAATATTTGAGAGGAAGTGAGAATCGTATTCTGATTTCCTTACGAGAGAATTTCTACAGGGAAAGAAATGGCAGGAAAAGAGTCAAAAGACAAAGGCAAAGAAGTATCCAGTCAATACGTAAAACTCCCTCCATCAATGAGTCAAAAACCTTCCCAAATTGTCCCTTTTCCGGATACTCCCCAATTCAAATCACCAATAGATTTACCTCTCTTGGGTCTACTACCCGCAGTATTCGTCCCAATTATCGATCAGCCCTTGTGTCCGATTATGACCCTTTCCAGTCCCAGTCACCCAATTCTCCCAGTCCTCACCAAGTTATCAAAAGTCTTCTCCTTACCAATTTAAAAGTCAACAAAATCTATTTGTTATTGAACCTCAATTTACCAACCTAAGTAATCCAGCTTTGATAGCTAAGTCATATTTTCCTCCAAATTATCATTTCCTACCTCTCCATCCCCAAAAATCCCTCCAATTCTATAAGGACATTCTTTTCGAAACCCAGTCAGTTGAAATTAAGCCTATTAAAGACAAGAATGACCCTACACTCATTCTTTTCCATTCCCTCTACATCCGCCAAATCTTGAGTCGGCATGAATGGGGAGAACATCCCTACACTCTCCATATTCTAAAATCTACCTCTCAATATAGTTATTATGATTATATCGAAGCCTGGTACAAAATATTTTTACACCAGCATATTGATTTCAGTCACTCTTGGTTCATTAATTTCGACAAGAAATTCCATAGGAAATTCCTTATTGGTTCCGTTCTTGGTGGGATACTCATGGTCCCATTCTCGACCTCTTCCCACTCGAACTCAGTCAAACTTTTAGTTACTTCTCCAGCAAATATAAGCCAACTCCTGAAGAGAAATTCTTCCCCACCTTTTTAATCTTTATAGCCAAATATAAAATTCCTTGGATCCTTAAATGGTCCTATGAAGTCAATCCAGATTTACGAGTCCTTCGCAGGATTTTTTCAGTCAAATGGTGGGACAAATTCAAAGTCTCCAGAATCATGGGTCAAGTTTATGAAGAATTTCCTCAAGTCCAGAAATTCCAACAGTCAACTAAGTCTGAAGCTTCTCAGAGTTCCCTCCAGATTGAAGGAAAGTCAAGTTCAGAATTAAAAGCCTTAGCCAAGGAAATCCTAGCACATGCCGCCCACTTGGATGATTATGAAGATGCCACTCCAAAGTCACCCTCATCCCAAGGGTCATCCTCCAATCAAGCAAAAGCTAGTCAAAAGAAAAAAGAGCCAAAAATGGCGTGGGCTGATTACCCGGCAGACAGCCAAGACCCCTATGATGCCTACGACTTGGATAAAGATGATGAGTAAAAGCAAAGTTACTTGCACGCACATACTTCCACTGCAAAATGCAGAAAAGCAAAAGCCTGAAGTTACGGAAAGCAGATTCCCAGTCACTCTTTCGGTGTTTTCAACTGAAGTAAAAGCAATTCCCCAAAGTTAAAGTTTATTCACTTTACTTTAACTTAAAGTAAAGTTTGTAATAATTTATTTTTTGTAAAAGTTATTTTGTTCTCTTATGCCGACACTTCTAGTCAGCTTCTCTACTTAAGCAGACCTGCGAGTCTGTAAGTTTCAAGTTTTTTCTTCTTCTCAGTTTTAAAAATTCTCTCAGACACCATACTCTGGAGAATCCCTGTAAGACATGAGTGCAAACAAGAAATAAACTTCACAGTTACAAGTAAGCTTCAATGTTAAATATTTTTATCTTTATACTCTGCATTATTTTCCAAATCAATTTATTAATTTTAATTATCAGTCTAAAATTTGTTAACAAATTTCATCATATTACTTTTACTCATAAGTATTATGTTAATTTCCAATTTCATTCACGTAATTAGAATTAGTCTAATTTTATTCTATAAATTTATTGCATTAATCTGCATAATTAATTTAATCTTGTCATATTTCTTTATTTTCTCAATCTGCATTAATTTAATCATAGTTTGGTTTTATACATATCTTGAATTACCCTTCCCTTCTTCTTATTAAGTCTGGTCTCTATCCCCTTCTGGTATCAAATTACATTTAAAATATGAAATTCCTAAAAACTTATATATATATATAAATGTATATATATATAAGTTATTCAACAGAGTCGAACCATATTTGAACATTTAGACAGCATAGCATACAAAAGCTACCCCAATTGAAATTGAGTTTTAGAGAATCAAAACAACCGACCTCACAGTGTCCAAATCTTTGCCATTGTTTTCCAACACAACATCAGATGCTGTTCCTTCCAAAATCTTTCCAATCTCTGCAGGTTCTCCCCACACTGTCTTCCCTCCAACACTTGCAATTTCCTAAGAGAAAAAGTATTCAAATCACCCAAAAGTTACAACCATAAGTAGGAAAAATCCCACTTTGAAAATTTAATTAGAAAGAGATACAAACATGTGGAACAAATTTTGTAGTGAAAAAATGTGGAAAATATTAACTGAGAATCTGCTAAATGGGGGCTTCTCTGAAAACCTTTACAAAACCCAGATCAAAACACACACACACACACACACACTCTCTCTCTCTCTCTCTCTAGAACTCCATTCACATAAAAACATTGATCTCTCTCAAATTAAGAGCTCTGGCAGAGAAGATAATAGAATTCCAACCCTAACCAACGTTGAGAAGATTAACACAGCTAATTAATATATATCCTGTTTCATGTGGGGTCGTAAAGTTGGAGATAATGAGTCTTATCTACACAAATTAATACGTGCCTTTATTAGTGAGAAAATAAAAAACTCTAATTCAAGGCAACTTTTGAGTACCCAATAAAAATCATAAAACGAAACAGAGAAATCAAAAGTTAAGTAGCAAATAATATTCAATCCCACATTTTTTCCATCAAGAAAATAAGTTTCAAGTAATTAGGCAGGTGCCAACTTGCCAAGTGTTCAGTTAGATGCAGCTGAAAGTTGGATGGAAGATCAGCCTTCTTGGCTATCATCTCTCCTCCTCCTACCTGTTTGTAAATGAAGTTTTTCTTGCCATAAAAATATTTGCAAATTGGGAATGTTTTCTGCTTCAAGAATTTTTGCTGTTAGTTTTTCTGGCAAAGTCATCTGCAGAAGATTGCTATTAGATATACCAAATTAATCTGAGTATTAAGTAAGTTGACCAAAAAAATCTGAGTATATTAAGTAATAAATGAACGGGAGACACTACTGATATTACAATGGTATTGCATACTGAGATGAGATCTCATATATTCATTGGATGTATCATGGCAACAATAATTTGCAAATTTTTCCAGTTTTCAGCACTATTGTACCAACTTTCGTTTTTATTGTTTAATTTTAATTCTATAAGAGGCAACACTAATTTGCAGATGTTCTCATAAATTCATTGAAATTGGACGTTTCCAATGAAAGCCAAAGTTGGTACAAAAGCTTATTACAAATTGAAGTTCAGTGACTCAAAATTTAGCCCTCCATATTCCCCTGTCTTAATTAGCTCGATATACTTATACGCAATTTAAGCTACAAAACCAGAACAAACAATTTAAGCAACAAACCAGCTAGCAGCTATGCATGCAACAGTAAATTTAGGCATATTATGAACTCATTTAAAATAAGCAGAGGTTAAAAACAATTGATTTTTAATTGAATGGCGAAAAGATAGTTTGATCCAAACATTACGACCAAAAAAACTATGATTGCTTCTCCCCTTTCAGCAATGCCCTATCAATAGCAACCGCAAAACCCGAAAACACAGCAACATCAGCAGCAAAACCCAAAAACACAGAAACATCAGCTGCAAAACACAAAAACAGTCCAATATCAAATACCCACAAATTAAAACAGTCCCAAAACGCCAAATCTGAAACATCCAAACAATCCAAGTCAGAGATTTTCATACCTTGATGAAAGCCCAGAGGCAGTGAGATCTGAGGGAGAGAGGATGATATTAGTGAAACAGAGAGCGTCAGATCCGAGATAACTGACTGCAGTGAGATCGAAAGAGGAGGGAAGAGGCAGAGCGAGAACGTGAAAAACAATAGAAGGAGAAGATGGCGCGTTCTGCGTTGGACCATGAAAAACCGATAAGATGAAGACCAAAAGGGCGGCTGGATTTGCAGCGCGCCTCCCCAAACGAAAATCAACGGCCCTCAAAGCATCTCCAACAGTGAACGCAGATCTTCCATCTCTGCCTCCCAACCAGGCCAACCAGCTGGTTCGAAATCAACTGGAGATGGACTTGCTATCTGAGCGAACGAAACGTTCGCAGCCAAAGAAGAATGAGCAAGAGGAGAAGATTCAGTGGAGGGAGGGGCAAAAATGGAACGCCAGCAGAAGTTTTAGTGGAGGGTATTTTCGTCAATTCACTGTTCAAGGAACAGTGCTTCCTCACTGAGTTTTAGTCAATGAATAAAATATCGATGATATCGGAAATATCGGTAGTCCAAAAATACGGAAATTTCGATGGAAATTTCGGGATATTATCGATATTTCGGTCAATGTCGTCAATATTATCGATATTTTGGTTCATGGATATCTAAAATATCGATGATATCGGAAATATCGGTAGTCCAAAAATACGGAAATTTCGTGGAAATATCGAGGATATTATAGATATTTTATTCCTTGGTTTTAGTATATATATAATTTGCCAACTCTCTTGAGGTTCTTCTCTGTCCTTCTCTGCCTTTCACGCATACAAAATTACCCTGTTGAAATTTGAATGACCAACAAACCTTCAATATCCCATGGGAAGAACAAGGCCACAGAGAAAACCTACAAGCATTTGTGAGGCCATAGATTCCATATTGGTTTACTTGTAGCTAAGAGAGCAGTTAGCTTAGTATGTCATCTCTGGCTGTAATTTCATTGCTTGTTTTCCTAGTCTTTTTCTCTGCTGCTTGATTGTTTGGATCACATTGTTTCCAACTTCTTATCACTATGTGTTTGATCAAAGGGTCTGCAGCACACTGTTGTCTCGTTTTTGCAGTCTACAAAAAGGCATCTGACAAAGAAGCTGGAAAAATTGGATTGGAAGATGGAGGAGCGGAAGGAAATAACTGAGCTTATTGCAAATGCTGTCTGCTCAAGATTAGGGGATCTTATTATTGAAATGGTATTGATGTGTTTTGCACTTGCACTTGCACTTGCACTTCCTCTTCCTTGGCTGAATCATAATCATTAAAGAAAATAGGACATTCATTTACCTTCCATTCTAGTAACTAGTAAGTGAATCACCACTACAAAAAAGTCACAATAGTCACCATTTGTGGCCGTGACAAAATGCATTAGTCACCTTTTTTGACTTTTTGGTGACTAAAAACCTATTTAATCAAACATCCCAACAAAAAATCAAATAAATTCTCATAATAGCATCAATGTCTTTAATCAAACATTAACATACCAACAACAAATCAAACATCTCAATAATACCAATATCAAATCAAACATCTCAACAAAATTCCTAGTGCTTCGAAAGTATAATTCCTGTTTATTTAATGAGAAATTTTAATAGGAAAGAAAGGAAAAATAGGTGTATGATAAGAGTCTGCAACAAAATCAACGCAGTAAACAACAAAAAAACAGAATGAAAAAAAGAGCATTGAAGTACTTTTTGTCATTGGCCATGGCAAAAGTAGTATATGGTTTATGAAACACAGTTTGTATCTAGTTCTTCGCTCCTTTCCATTTATGACTATTCTTCTTTCACTATTAATACTTTTGTTCCCTTTTGCAATTTAGGCTTGACCAGTTCTATTGTTTTGAGGAGCGGGCGATTATCTGATCTTATTGCACAGCTTCCTGAGTTATTGAAGGGTGTAAACGAAGGTGAGATTTTGTCAGTGAAATATGATGGTGCAATTATCAGAGCTCAGGTATTGCAACTTCTTGAATTCAATTTTGTCAGAGAAATATGATGGTGCAATTGTTCTTTTTTGAACTGTTTACCCCATAACTGTAGTTATCTTATGCTCGTAGCCACAATCTCTTTGTGCAGTTTGTATACTTATATTATACGTGTCTTTACCTTCAGATTCAACAATTGGCTCAAGAAATCAGGGAGTTAACCTTATCTGGCCCTGTAACCATCTTCAAGGAGAACTCTGCATCTGGTGGTATAAACATTTATTCAAAGGCCTTAGTTATCAGTTTTGTGTGTTTTATAAATGTATGAATTCTTCAGAAACCACCAATATATTTCCTTTGGGAATATGGTTAATATTTTTTCCACATTTAGTGTCTGCTTGGGACTCATCAGGAGTTAATTTCTATTATGTGTAAGATTTTGTTAAATCTTAAATCCTAGTACAGGGAATTATGCCTCATATTTAGTTCCAGCTGCTGCACTTGGTGCAATGGGCTATTGTTACATGTGGTGGAAGGTAATTCTACCTATGACTGAACTCTGAAAATTTGTGGTCACAATTACAAACACATTCTATTGAGTTCTGCACTTGTGAGGATTTGTATTATTGTCAGTGTCTCTGATGTGTTTTGCACATCCACTTCCTCTTCCTTGGCTGAATCATAATCATTACGGCAAATAGGAGATTCATTTACCTTCCATTCTAGTAACTAGTAAGTGCATCACCTTGTTATGAGCAAGATAAATGTCAGTGTCTCTTTTATGGTACATCTTTCAAATAAAATTTCTCTCATAGCATCAGCATCATAGTGCCATTTGCACTTTGGGAAGCAATTAGTAATTCAATGTAAGGAGATAATGCTGGTGGCACCCTAATAACTACTATCTATGCTGGTGAATGAGGTGAAAACAAACCTTTCTCAAATTGGGTTTGATGTTGAATTAATTCATCAAATGGTCGCTGGGTTGGTGAGTTGATAATTCTGTCTTTTATGTATTTCTTTTATTTTAGTCTGGCATGCTATAAGCTTATCGGATTACTTATGTTGTATTTGTTAATTGGCTCAACAGGAAGGGAAGGTCGAGCTTATTGAGAGCAAACATGTTATATTTTTGGTTATGCCATCACCTCAAAACCTTCTGCATTTTCGAATTTCTTTTTGCTTCTGTAATGATTGATTTGCCCCCTTTTTTCCATAATACAGGTTGCCACCAACTCAGGTCTATGGTATTTGTGGGAGTGATTTTCATCCCACAGAATATTCGTCGATGGATTCTTCCCTCTTCCTTCTCGATCCTCTTTTTCCCTGCAAAACCAATCAGAGTAAAAAGACCACACCCGGGGGGTGTTGGCCAAAGGCCCTCCAATACCTAAGTAAGTTCACTTGGATCTTACGTAAAGAGACAGCAAGAGCTAAAGTGGTCGGAGTTTATTTCTCTCACGGGGAGAGTTCCGGGTGGCCTGAGCCCTGTGTGGAGGTGGCCGGAGCCTTGTGTGTGAGAGAGAGAGGCGGTAGGGAGAGGGAATTTCTGCAGTATTTTTCAGAGCTTAGAATGGCTTACCTCATGCCTTGTGTAGCCTTGTATTTATAGAGCTCTCGGGAGTTAGGGTTTTAGGAGGTAATCCCCCACATGGAAGGGAATTATTCTTCCCCCAAATTGGCAACATTGATCAAATTAGGAATTTAATTAGGAAATCCCCAATTGATGGCAATAATCCCAATTTAATCAAATTAATTCCCAATTAAGTGAAATAATCCCCAAATGGAAGGAGATCAATTTGACCTAGGGTTTGCTAGAAATAAATCGGTTTCCACAAATGCCTTCCAGCTTCTGCGTGGCGCTTGGAGGCATGGAGGAGGTGTGAATTAATTGTTGGGCTGTCCAACTGCGTCTGGGCTTCCTTTTTTGATTTGGGCTCCTGTTTGGAGGAGGCTTGTGACTTCATGCAGGTCAAGGAGCCTCAATTGCTATAAGTGCAAGGCTTCTCTTCGCTCATTTCCAAATTGCAAACTTGCTTCCTCTACTTTCTGTTTGTGAGAGAGATCTTGAAGGATTGTACTGCTTGTCAAGGAGAGGAGTTGCCGTGCACACCAAGGTAGGTCATGGTATGCTGATCTGCTTCAATTTGAATTCTTTGATGTGTGGCTGACTGACTTCAGTCTTCTGCTTGCAGAGGATGATATTAGCAAGAAGCTCAACCTCGGCTCGGACATGGCCAAGGTTCATCAGGCTCTAAACATCCCTGCCAAGTTCCGTGAATGGTGCTGGCTGCTGAGTAGGTGACTAGAGCTGCTGAGCAAGTAGCTGAACAGGATAGAGGTGCAGATGTTGAGAAGCAGGCGGATGGGGCTACTGAGCAAGTCGTCGAACAGGATGGTGGGGCAGATGTTGAGGAGCAGGAAGCTAAGGCTGCTGAGCAGGTGACTAGAGCTGCTGAGCAGGTCGCTGAACAGGATGGTGGTGCAGATGTTGAGGAGCAGGCAGTTGTGCTGAGTAGGTGACTAGAGCTACTGAGCAGGTCACCGAAAAGGATGGTGGCACAGATGTTGAGGAGCAGGCAGCTGGGGCTGCTGAGTAGGTGACTAGAGTTGCTGAGCAGGACGGTTAAGGACGACCTTAGGACGTTTAAGGACGATGTCCTACGTCTCCTTTAGGATGTTTAAGGATGGTTTCTTACGTCTCCCTTAGGACGTTTAAGGACAGTTTCTTACGTCTCCCTTAGGATGTTTAAGGACGGTTTCTTATGTCTCATTTAGGACGTTTAAGTATGGTGTCCTACGTCTCCCTTAGGATGTTTAAGGACGGTGCCCTACGTCTCCCTTAGGACGTTTGAGGGCGTCTTCATGGGCATCTCTTGGGGCTTTTTCATTTGCATCAAAAGTAACTCTTCTTCAACTAGGTAGAGATGACTCGGTCTTCCGCTAGGATCCGAGCCGGTGAGTGGGAAGCTTCAAGGGTAATACTTTCGGAGATGATGGGCATTCCATTGTTTTAGAATTTCTTTCCCTTCCAGTTGGGCTTCATCTTCTTCGACTCTTGCCTTGGTGTCAGTAATGAAGGTATTTTTGAGTACAAGGTCCCCAGATCGAAATTGTCTAATCTTGGCTTTCTTGTTGTGTAGGGCGTCAAGCTGCTGGTAAGCTGCAACTCGGACAATGGCATTTTCTCGTTCTTCTTCAAGCAGGTCAAGGTTGACCTTTATCTACTTGCAGTTCTGGTCCAGGCTGCCCACCTCAAGGCTCATGGATGGGACTGTGATGTGAGGAGGAATGATCTCCTCGGTCCCATAGGCCAAGGAAAATGGGGTTTCGTCTGTTGATCTCCTTGGATGCCTCTGCTTAGCCATTGCCTTGCGGATACCTAAGAGTTGACAGGTGCTGCTTGATGCCTTACTTTGCAAAAATGTGGTGATCTGCCTACCCATGAACTGTGTGCCATTGTTTTGTCAATCAACTGTGGGTAGCCAAATCGGCAGATGATGTTCTTCCAGATAAACTGCTCACGTCGACTTCCTTGGTATAAGACAAGGCTTCGGCCTCGATCCATTTTGTGAAGTAGTCGGTGGCGACGATCATCATATCTTTCTTGGCAGGTGCAGGCGGCATAGGTCCTACCAAGTCAATGGCCAATCGCATGAATGGCCAAGGGCTGTTCTGTGGGTGGTACACTTTAGCTGGTAAGCTGGGCACTGGCTTGTAGCGTTGGCATCAATCATAGCTTCAAGCATACTCCGTAGAGTCGTGGCGCATGGTAGGCCATAAGTAGCATGCGTTGAGTGCCTTCTAGGCAAGTGACCTACCCTAGCGTGGTTTCTGCACTCACCGTCATGTATTTTGCAGAGCACCTAGAGTGTTTACGGGTACTTGATGCAGGTGAGGTGAGGTCCGGTATATGATCTGCTCCAACAGGGTTTCGTTTGGGGTGATGATGACGACACCTGCTCTAACTCCTTTTTGGGTTGACGCTTCGTTTACGTGCAACCGACACATGTCTTTTGGTAGGTTAGGTTCGGCGAAGGAGGCCTTGTCTGCTCTCGAACTTTCCTTATTTTTGCTGACCAACTACTCTTCTTCGGTTGATGGAGTGAATTCTGCCACGAAATCTGTTAAAGCCTTGCCATTTATAGCAGTCTTCGACCGGTAGAGGAGGTCATACTGGCTCAATTATATTGCCCACTTCATGAGTCGCTGAGAGGCGTCAGGGCTGTGCAGAATTGATCTCAGGGGAAAGACGGTCATGACAATAATCCGATGAGCTTGGTAGTAGGGTCGCAGCTTTCTCGTGGAAACTACAAGTGCAAAAATGAGCTTATCCATTTTTGAGTAGCGAGTCTCAGCATCGAGGAGAGCTTTTGAAGTGTAGAATAACGGATGTTGGGCCCCCAGCTCTTCTCGGATGAGAGCTGAGCTGACGGC
The DNA here is from genome assembly GCA_024362665.1 of Prunus padus. Taxonomy (NCBI): domain Eukaryota; kingdom Viridiplantae; phylum Streptophyta; class Magnoliopsida; order Rosales; family Rosaceae; genus Prunus; species Prunus padus. The sequence continues at coordinate 22,212,744 of JANFAM010000013.1, forward strand.
TGAGCTGGACACTGCCAGGTACAAGATCAAGTCTTCACCAGGTACAGGCTTTGAAAGCAGGGGAGGTGAAGTGAGGTAGGTTTTCAGGTTCTGAAAAGCTGCTTCGCACTCATCGTCCCACTTGTCTCTTTGCCCATTTTTCAGCGCTTTGAAGAATGGTCTGCACTTGTCAGTAGATCTCGAGAAGAATCAATTGAGGGCCGCTGCTCTGCCTGTTAGACTTTGTATTTCCTTCATTGTTGAAGGTGACTTCATCTCGAGAATGGCTTTGATCTGCTGCGGGTGTGCTTCAATGCCTTGTTGGGTGACCAGGTATCCCAGGAAACTGCCGAATGACACACCGAACGTGCATTTACTTGGATTTAGCTTCATGCAGTACTGTCGGAGTAGGCTGAAGGTTTCGGCAAGGTTCTTGAGGTGATTTACTCGTTCAGGAGCTCTGACCAGCATGTCGTCTACTTAGACCTATATGGTCTTGCTGATCTGCTCCTTAAAGATTTTGTTAACGAGCCTCTGGTATGTTACTCCAGCGTTCTTCAGCCCAAAGGGCATGACTTTGTAGTAGTAGGTCCCTCTTTCGTCATTGAAAGAGGTCTTCGCCTTGTCATCTTCGTGCATGAGAATCTGATTGTAGCCGGAGCAGGCATCCATGAAGTTGAGCAGCTGGTTCCCAGAGGTTGAATCCACGAGTTGAACAATTCTGGGCAGCGAAAATTTGTCTTTCGAACATGTCTTGTTGAGGTTGGTGTAATCGACGCAGACTCTCCACTTGCCTTGCTCTTGCTTTGCTACCAGAACAAGGTTGGCCAGCCACTTTGAGTAGGAGACGTCTTCGACGAAGCCCGCGGCTAAGAGCTTGTCGATTTCAGCTTCAATGGTCGCAACTTGCTCGAGAGCGAAGTTACATCTCTTCTGTGCCACAGGTTTGCTGGCTGGGTTGAAGTGGAGCCGGTGGCAGATGATGTTCGGGTCGATGTTAGGCATGTCAGATAGCAAACATGCAAACATGTCCTTGTTGTTCTGGAGGAATGTGGTCAGCTCCACCTTATCGTTAGAGCTTAAGCGATAGTCGATGTGTGCTTTTCTATTTGGCTGGTCAGGATTAAGGGGTACTGACTCAACGTCTTCCTCAGGCTTCCAACCTTCTTTAGGAGAGTCTTCCGGGCGGATTCCCTCTTCTCGATCCTTCTCATTTGGGTTCAGAAGCAAGCCGATATGCGCTTTTTTGTTTGGCGGGCCAAGATCAAGGGGTACTAACTTAACGTCATCCTCAGGCTTCCAACCCTTTTCAGGGGAGTCTTCCGGGCCGATTCCATCGCCTTGATCTTAGCTTGTCTGATGGGAGCTCGTTCTACCTCTTCGGCAGCTTGGATCACCGATGTGAACTGCAACTGCTTGCTCTTCTTGAGCCTTGGGCTGTGCATCTTCTTGTGATTGCTTGGTCACTGTCGATCTTCCCGATTCCGCCCTCAGGAAAAGGGTAACGAATTTTTTGGTGCATGGCGGATGTGACAACATCAATCTTGGTGATCCATGGTCTGCTCAAGATGCTATTGCGAGCAGACCACAAGTGGCGAGTAGATGTCAACATCGATCGTGCCCACAGTGATCGAAGTTGCTCCGTTGAAGCCGGTGAGCAATCTGGCCAGCTTGCTGATCTTATTCTCCAACCTCATCTACTGGATAACTGACAGTTGAAGGATGTCGGCTGTGCTACCCTCCTCTACATGAACTTGCCTGATCACAGCTTATGCAATTTGTATGCAGATGACGAGGGTGTCATTGTGTGTGAGGTCCAGAGCGATCAGGTCCTTTTTGAAAAGTCGATAACATGATCGTCTTTAATGGTTAGACAATTAGTTGTGACCTAGGAGACTAGAGTTGCTGGTCAGTCCGGACTCCTTGGAGTCAGCCATGATTGTATTAATCTGGATGACTTTTTGCTAGGGCTCCTTAGCAGCATCACGATCCACGATCTGCTGGATCACCTTCTTGGCAATGAACTTTGTGCAATGACCCTTTTTGACCAGCTCCTCAAGATGCCGCTTCCAGGCGATGCAGTTGTTCGTGGTATGCATGTGCGTTCTGTGGAAGGCACAGTATTTGTTGGTTGGCCTCTTGTTTAGATCTCCCCTTAGTGAAGGTGGTCGCTTCAACTATGACTTATTCTTCACCTGGTCCAGGATCTGGTGTATCGGGATGGTGAACTCAGTAAAGTTCTCATCAGCCTAGGCACCTTCACGGGGCAGCGATCTGCACTTGCCTCCGAGCTTGTTGTTGGACTTGTCATTCTTTTGGCTTGCCTGCTTAGCTGGTTGATCAGCATGCTTGGTAGCTTTCTTGGCGGCAATTCGATCATAGTCCAAAAGTGCATAGCGTTTTGCTATCGCAAAGACTTCTGCCAGTGTCTAGCTTGGAGTAACGGTCAGGGCCTGGTACAGCACTTGCTCGGTTGGCAAGCCTTTCTTGAAGCTGAGGACGCGGTTCGATCATCGTATCCTATGATGGTCTCCTTCTCTGCCCTGAATCTGTTGGTGTAATCTCGAAGAGAATTGTCAGACCTCTTGTGTAGGTTGAACAGGAGGTCAGCCTGCTTTCTGACCGTCTAATAGGAGGTATACTCCTTGGTGAAAATAAGGGTGAAGTCTCTGAAGCTGCTGATCAACCCGGACGGAAGGGTGTGAAACCAATCTTGGGCAGCTCCATGCAGGGTCATTGCAAACACCATACACATTAGGGCATCGTCTGCCTTGTACAGAATCATTGCACTTTTAATGTGGCTCAGGTGACCATCAGGATCAGAGTCTCATTTTTATGGTGTGATGGAGGGTGTTGTAAACCGTCTTTGAGGAGTAGCCTGCTCTACCTCATCGGTGAAGGGTGAGCAGTTCACTTGGTCGACCTCTTTTGCATAAATCCTCCCCTAGATCATGCTTGAGCTTGAGGTTTTTTAGTCAGTCGTGCACGAGCTTCTCGACATCCTCTGCTCGCAGGGACTGTGGCTTGCTCTGGCTTCCTCTACGTTTCCTTCGTTTTCTCGAACACTCTATTTAAAAAAGAACTCGAACTTGCATTGATATTTGTCAACATCGAATGTAACTTTTCTTCAACAGAGGTGGAAAGGGATTGGAACTTGCCTGCAGTTGAGGAGCTTTATGGATAGTACCTTTGAAGGTGATGAGCATTCCATTGTCTTGGAACTTGCTTTCCTTCCAAGGTGCCGAGAGTGTAACTTCCTCTGCCCTCAGGTCGGCTGATTACATAGGGGCCTTCCTAGTTAGGCTTCATCTTCTTCAGCCCCTGCCTTGGTCTTTGTGATGAAAGTTTTTCTGAGTACAAGGTCCCCAGGTCGAAATTGTCTGACTTTGACCTTTTTGTTATAGTAAGATGTCAGCTGCTACTCGAAAAATTTTATATTCTTAAAAATCCTTACCAACCCTAGCAATTTTCTGCATTCGTATCTCTCTTCATTCTTCCGCCTCATTCACTCACACTCTCTCTCAAAACCTCATCTTCTCTTCTCTTCTTCTTACAATCTGTATTATTGCATCGAATATGAAGAAACAGAGAAGGCAAGAAAGATTAACTTCCTGATGACAAAATCCTTCACCAACTATGTGGATCTAAAGAAAGAGGCTATGTGGACAAAATCCTTCAGCCAGATTGAGTTTGCTTGGGGGCATGCAAACAGCAAGCATACATTTTTGTGGGTTATTAGGCCTGACCTTGTAAGGGGAGAATCAGCTGTGGTTCCAGCATAGTTTGTGGAGGGGCTTGTGAGGAAGTTGATGGAGGAAGAAGAGGGCAATGAGATGAGGAAGAAAACCTTGGAGTGGAAGAAGTTGGCAAATGAGGCCACTATTGGTCCTAGTGTGTTGTCTTTTGTGGATTTTGACAAATTGGTCAACCAGGTGGGTCTTCTTTTTTGGTCGAAGAACAACCAGGTGGTTCTAGCACAGAGGAAGTAGAATGATTTTATTAAATCACTGTTTATGGTTAATTAATTATGTTATTTGTGTTTAATCTAGTTGTTAATTAAATTTGTATTATTTGGTATATTGATTTTTTGAGCATGTATTATTGGAGATGAGATTTAATTTTGGGCATGTAATGTTTGCATTTATAATTTGTTCAAATAGTTTTTATTTTTTTTTATTTTTTTATTTTTTAAAGTTTAGTTTCTTAATGGGTGAATCGTGCCGTGTCGTGTGATTCGCGAATTGTAGCGGGTCGTGTTCATGTTGGGTATTTCCCACACATTTTCTTATCGTGTCGTGTCGTGTCAACCCGTTAAGAAAACCGTGTTGACACGAACATGACACAAACACTAATAACACGACACGAATGCCAGGTCTAGGCAAACTCCTTGAAGCTGCCGATCGACTCGGACGATAGGGTGTGGAACCAATCTTTGGCAGCTCCTCGCAAAGTCATTGCAAATGCCTTGCACATCAGCGTGTCATCTGCTTTGTACAGGATCATTGCACTCCTGATGTGCTTCAGGTGACTTTCTGGATCAGAGTCTCCGTTGAAGGGTGTGATGGACGGTGTGGTGAACTGTCTTGGCGGGGTGGCCTGCTCCACCTCGTCAGTGAAGGGCGAGGAATTCCCTTGTCAATCTCCTTGTGCAGGGCCTCATCTGCATCTCCCTTGAGCTAAAGACACTTGAGTCGGTCGTTCACGAGCTTCTCTAAATCCTCTCCTCGCATGGTCTGCGACTTGCGCTGGTATCTCCTACCGGGCTGAGCGCCCTTGGTTACCTTCCTCCTCAGCTCCTAAGGGTCGATCCCCTTAGCTGTTGTGGGTTGGTCTGCCTCAAGTGGGCTGGTACATGTCGATCACTGCGTTCGTCACCCAAATGTTCAGAACTCGAACTCCTTATGGGCCCAACCTGGAATGGATGCTTCTTTGCAGGCCCAAGCGGGTGAGGACATTGGATTGTGAGCCCAACCTCTCGTGCACATTGGTCCTTGGACCTAATCTCGGATGGATCGTCGACCGGCTTCAAGTATGGCTTGCAGATGACAGCGTCATGTCCTAGTGATGAACAGCAAGTTCTCGTTCTCTCTTGCCTGTTTGTCACTGTCTGACTGCTCGGGATCTGTTGAACTATGTGCCAGTCTGCTCCTTCATTTTTCTCTCTTCACCCTGAGATCTAAGGCCAAGGCCTCGAGCCAAGTCGATCTGCCTGAGGAGCTGACCAACTATGTTGTTTTGGTTGTCTAGCCTCAACATGAGTTAATCGACTCTAAGGCTAAGGTCCACTTGACTGCTTGGATTGGGAGGAGAGAATGGTATTAGGCCCAAGTGCTTACGTGCTAGGGTTTCACTTGAAGCATACACGGGGGCGTATGCCAAATGTGACGGCAAAGAAGGGAAAGGTCTGATTTGTTCCAAAACAGTGCAAGGTCCGTGACGGAGTTGAGGTAGCCATGGATGGCGGCGCCATCATGGGCGATGGCTGGTCCTTACGGCGACAAGGTGGAGGAGGCCGTGGGGCCATGAGCATGTGCAGCAACAAATGGGGCTGTGGCTCCAACCGCAAGGGCTTGCGGCTGCAACGTGAGTCCAGCGGCTACAAGTGGCTGCAAGGAGTTCCCCACCTCAAGGTTTGACGGCTACAAGGTCCCAACTGCAGGGTTTAATGGTTGTATACTCCAGCAGCGGCTGCAAGCGCTGCATCTACTATTTATAGCAGTTGAAAGGCTGTAGCTGCTGCTTGCAGCTGCTATAAGATGCTGGGAGGCGGTTGCAAAGCTTTTGCAGCCACGGAAGGGTGCTGCAAGGTGCCTGGTGGCTGCTAGAATGCGTTGGGAGCCGCGGGAGGCTTATGCAAAATGTGGGTTGCAAGTGCGGTGTTTCCAGCGGCTATTTACAGTTGTGCACAGGTTCTAGGAGGTGGTTTGACGGCATGGGCAGCCACGGGGTGCTGCTGGAACGCGCCGGGGCTGCTAGAACGCGTTGGCAGCCATGGGAGGCTACTGTAAAGTGCTGGCAGCCGCTTCCCCTCCCAATGGCGGCGAGGTTTTAGCCGTTCTGGAGTGCGTAGTGGCGGTTGTTTTGGTCCAAGTGCGCTTGCTTCCAAGCATGGTTGTTTGGAAGGCTTCGGTTGATTAGAAAAATTATTTTGGAGCACACTTTAAGTATCACACGTGCTCTCAATGAAAGCACCAATTTGTGGGAGTGATTTTCGTCCCACGGAATATTTTATTGATAGATTCTTCCCTCTTCCTCCTTGATCCTCTTTCTCCCTCCAAAACCAATCGGAGTAAAAAGACCATACCTGGGGGGTGTTGGCCAAGGGCCCTCCGATACCTACGTTAGTTCAATTGTTGAGAAACAATAGTCAAAATAGGGTACGGAGCTCTCACGGGGAGAGAACTGGTGGCGAGCCTTGTGTGGGAGAGAGAGAGAGAGAGAGGAGGTGGCGGCAAGGCAAGGGTGAGAAGGAATTTTGATAGAGTTTCGGACTTAGAAAAACTTACCTTAAGCCTTGGTGTAGCTTTGTTTATATAGGAGCTTCGGGAGCTAGGGTTTCAGGATGAATAATTCCCCACATAGAAGGGAATTATTTCTCCCCCTATTTGGAAAGCTAGAACCAAATTAGGGATTTGATTTGGTAATCCCTAATTATGTTATAAATCCCAATTTAACCAAATAAATTCCCAAATTGATAGGGAATTTATTTGACCTAGGATATGGAAATATTTGTTTCCATAGTTAGCTTGACAAGAACGTCTGTGGTGGCGATCCATGGCTTATCAACTCTGATTCAAGACTTTTCAGCCTTAATGACTTCAGCTGATAAACACGAAATAAATATATTGGGTAGATCTTAGAAATAGATATGAAGACGATAAACTTTACCGAGTCATTATATTAATTAATGGTAGACAAGGAAGTATTGACTAATTTGGCATAAATCCCTAATTATGGCATAAATCCCAATTTAACCAAATAAATTCCCAAATTGATAGGGAATTTATTTGACCTAGGATCTGGAAATATTTGTTTCCACAGTTAGCTTGACAAGAATGTCTGTGGTGGTGATCCATGGCTTATCAACTCTGATTCAAGACTTTTCAACCTTGATGACTTCAGCTGATAAACACGAAATAAATATATTGAGTAGATCTTAGAAATAGATATGAAGACGATAAACTTGATCAAGTCATTATATTAATTAATGGTAGACAAGGAAGTATTGACTAATTTGGCATAAATCCCTAATTATGGCATAAATCCCAATTTAACCAAATAAATTCCCAGATTGATAGGGAATTTATTTGACCTAGGATCTGGAAATACTTGTTTCCACATTTACTTTGACAAGAATGTTGTGGTGGTGATCCCTGGCTTATCAACTCTGATTCAAGACTTTTCAGCCTCGATGACTTCAGCTGATAAACACGAAATAAATATATTGGGTAGATCTTAGAAATAGATATGAAGGCGATAAACTTGATCAAGTCATTGTATTAATTAATGGTAGACAAGGAAGTATTGACTAATTTGGCATAAATCCCAATTTAACCAAATAAATTCCCAAATTGATAGGGAATTTATTGGACCTAGGATTTGGAAATATTTGTTTCCACATTTAGCTTGACAAGAATGTCTGTGGTGGTGATCCATGGCTTATCAACTCTGATTCAAGACTTTTCAACCTTGATGACTTCAGCTGATAAACACGAAATAAATATATTGGGTAGATCTTAGAAATAGATATGAAGACGATAAACTTGATCAAGTCTTTATATTAATTAATGGTAGACAAGGAAGTATTGACTAATTTGGCATAAATCCCTAATTATGGCATAAATCCCAATTTAACCAAATAAATTCCCAGATTGATAGGGAATTTATTTGACCTAGAATCTGGAAATACTTGTTTCCACATTTACTTTGACAAGAATGTTGTGGTGGTGATCCCTGGCTTATTAACTCTGATTCAAGACTTTTCAGCCTCGATGACTTCAGCTGATAAACACGAAATAAATATATTGGGTAGATCTTAGAAATAGATATGAAGACGATAAACTTGATCAAGTCATTATATTAATTAATGGTAGACAAGGAAGTATTGACTAATTTGGCATAAATCCCTAATTATGGCATAAATCCCAATTTAACTAAATAAATTCCCAAATTGATAGGGAATTTATTTGACCTAGGATCTGGAAATATTTGTTTCCACATTTACCTTGACAAGAATGTCTGTGGTGGTGATCTCTGGCTTATCAACTCTGATTCAAGACTTTTCAGCCTTGATGACTTCAGCTGATAAACACGAAATAAATATATTGGGTAGATCTTAGAAATAGATATGAAGACAATAAACTTGACCAAGTCATTATATTAATTAATGGTAGACAAGGAAGTATTGTCTAATGGAGAGAGGCACATGCGTGTCGATAAAAGGATTAAAGGGAGGAGGAGACGTATTTGAGTCCTTTAGTTTTAGTTTTTAATTTTCTCCTTTCTTGGATTACTTATCCGGCTTAATATCACAAAACGTCCCTAAGGTTTACGAAACTATCGATTGCATCCTTAATGTTTTTTTTGTTTCATTCATGGTCTTCAATGTTAGTATGTGTGCTCCCAAATGGTCCCTACCGTTGGGTTCAGTTAAAACTCCGTTAGTTTCTGACGTGGCATATATATATTTATTTATTTATATATTTATATTTATATATATATCACAAAACTAAAGGAAACATGCATTTAATGCTTAGTAAATGAACTTTAGCCACAACCTATAACACAAAATCATTCTAAATGGCAGATTCATTTTGTTTATGCTAGTTGAGCTAAACTTTTTTATTATAACCCAAGTATCTTTGGCCTAATCTCTTTGAACACGAAACAAAAGGGAAAAAGGAATAGAGTTTACCCTTGATGACCCTTTCTTGATTTCTCAAGAATGAACACCTTTGTTGGAAAGACCTTTTCTTTTTCTTAGAATGTTGATTCATTCACCTTAAGGCTCCAAGATTGGAGTCCTCTACCTCACCACACCATATGTATCTTAGAGATGAAGAGAAGGCAACCAAGAGGTATGGATGCTAGTCTACCTCTTGATTGGACCAATTTTTGGCTTATGGAAGATAAGAGGCACAGATGATGCACTTACTCATCAACCAAAGTAGGAAACCAAAAACCCTAGCTAGGTTTTCTCCAAACTATAGCTTATATAGGACAACATAAAAGCAAGGGAAGGGCTTCCCTTATAGGTGCCAAAATTTTGGGTGGGAAATGGGGCTCCATTTGGATCCATGAGTCATGTCATCTTATGTCACTTATCCCTTGGGCCCAATTGCCTTTTGGGATATTTTGTCCATTTCATTTTAAATCATATTTAAAAGCCTAATCCAATATTTCTATATGTCAATATTAATTCCATAATTAATCTTTTAATTATAATTTAACTATTAAATCATAATTATAGTCTTACTTAATTGACCCGGTCGAACTATTTGACTTTGGTCAATTGCTCGGGTCAACATGTTGACTTTTGACTGTTGACTTTGACATATGATTATCAACCATTGACTTGTGTCTCCTTATTTCATTTCTCTTCATTTGTTCCTTTAATAACATTCTTTGGGTGTGCAGATCCGTAGGTTCCCTTTAGCAAGGTAGTGGGTTGACTCAACTCTTTAGAGATGATGTATGAATTAAATTCCATAATTTAATTATTCCTATTAACAAAGGTTAATTGAAATCTTTTAGGACATCCACAAACTATGGTTGTCGCCTAGCAGCAAGTCACGGTTATCAAAGCTAAATGAGACGTTGTGAAAGAACCTATTCAAATTGGAATGATCGTGTAATTGAATCCTTCTCTTATATCAATAATCCTTATTCACATTATTAGATTATGGAATCCGATTGTCAATATCCTAATGTGAATTATTCCTTTTATATGATTATCCTGGTAAGATTTGAAGAGCTCTTCTTTCAAATCTTATCCACTACTCTATGCAGAGATTTGACAAATCATATCTTGGAGTATTCTCTCTCCTTTACTGAGAGTAGAGATTCCTTGTTGTACATTCATTTGCCTTCATGACTCTATTGAGAATTCCGATGAACACATTTAAGTTATGTCTATTTTAACACAACTGTATAGTGCCACCAAAGACTAACAACATAGCCACAAGACCTCTATGATGTCTCGTGTCTAAGAATTAGTTTGCATCATTGCAATTTATGAATTCTAGTTTGACATGTGAGTAAAGACTTCGATACTAGAATACATGCATTGGATCGCGTTCAGTGTACTTGTTCTCCTACAAGCACCTACACACATATCTAGGTATCGCCACACTCAATGACTTGAGATCTCGCCATTTTATACATATAGAGATGATACTGTGCGTACCGGTCTTTGCAGAATATCAACGCCCAATTGATATTCCTATGACCAGGAACATATTCAGGATTAGGGATCATGACCAGTTTTTATGTATGTAATCTTATTACATAGATCTCATGTCCACTTTTATATTCCTAGGACTATAGTTGTTTTACTGTTATGATAATTGACCAAATATCATGGTTGAAAACAACTGGTCTTGTCCATGAATAACTTAATAAGTCATTACAAAAGATGTCCTTAACATTAATTATCATGTAATTAGTTGGCTTTAAGGGTATACTACTAACAAAAACATCCATGAAGTTCACGCACCTATCACAAATGGTCCCAATGAAATTTTTTTAATTTTTTAAATTTAAAATTCATAAAATTTTGGTTTTCTTTTGTAAATTTTATGAATTTTAAATTATTTTAAAATATATATTGTATTTTAAATGCACGTGACACTATATTTTTGGAGATGTTGGCTCCACATATATGTCACATCAACAAACTAATGGAGTTTTTAAAAAACAATTTAAAATTCATAAAATTAAAAAATTAAAAAATTAAAAAACCAAGGATTTAGGGTACATAAATGGTCCTCAAGGTTAAAATCCTTCTATAAATGGTTTTTTCATTTTTAAATTTTATGAATTTTAAATTGTTTTTAAAAACTCAATTAGTTTGGTGATGTGGCATATATGTGGAGCCCACATCTCCAATAATATAGTGTCACGTGTATTTAAAATACAATATATATTTTTTAAATAATTTTAAAAGAAAACCAAAATTTTATGAATTTTAAATGAAAAAATAATAAAAATTCGCAAGGACCATTTGTGATAGGTGCATGAATCTTAGGGATGTTTTGTGATATATATATATATATATATATATATGCCACGACATCAAACTAACGGAGTTTTTTACGGAACCTAACAGCAAGGATCATTTGTGAGCACACATACTAACCTTGAGGACCACGAATGACACCAAAAAACATTACGGATGCAATATGATAGTTTCGTAAACCTTAGGGACGTTTTGTGATATTAAGCATACTTATCCACATGTTTGGATTATTTGGTTATGGATGGCATGAGTTGCGTGTCGATAAAAGGATGAAAGGGAGGAGGAGATGTATTTGAGCCTTATATTTGTTTCGTTATATGGTGTTTATAATGTATTTGTAAACGAATTTACATATTTCTTGTTTCCTAGTTGTTTGTTACAAGAAACAATTTTTGGATACTCAAACAATTACCGTGAAATTTAATCAAACGTAACAGGACCAGAAATATTGGTTTTCATATCTTCTGAGAACTCATTGTTATTATGTATTTCCGAGTGTGTAATCTATGATAGTCAAATACATGTTTTTTTGGGTTAATTATAGTTTAGTACCCTATGGTTACACCCTTAAGACATGTTGGTCCATATCTTTTCAATTTTTACAACAACATACCTCGATCTTTTAAATTTGTTACAATGTGGTTCCACTGTTTGGTCTCCGTCAGATCTCTCCGTTAGTTGCCTAAGTGGCACTATTTGGGTCCCACATTTTCTTTATTTTTTAAATTTTAATATGAATAAAATATTAAAAAACTGAAAAACACAAACAAAAACAAAAATATTTTTTAAAAAAATAAAACTCTCTCTCTCTCACTCACTCACTCACTCTCTCTCTCTCTCTCTCTCTCTCTCTCTCTCTCTCTCTCTCTCCCGAACCCAAACCCTCCTTTCCCGACTCACTCCCTTCCCGACTCAACTCTCCACCTTCCCACCGTCCCTCGAAGGCGGTGACCATTTGAAGTGTGGCGGAGGGCAACATGAGAACCGGAGATCCCAACGGCGAAGAAGCCAATCGGCGCCGGAGATTACGAGGTCTTCGCCAACGAACTTGCAAAGGGCGTCGCCGATGTGCTTGAGGTCTTCGTCTAGGCCGGAGCGGGCTGGTGAGCCTAGGAGGTGGTTTATTGGTCTGTGGTTGCCAGGCAAGTCTGGATTGCCCCGTCGCGGTGGAGGAAAAGGAAGAGGTTTTGCTCTTCTGGTCTTTGAGCGATTTGGGTCGGCTCGATCTAAGACCCGGATCGAAGTCGAAGTTGGAATTCATGGTTTGAAGTTAAAGTTCTTTACCTTTTGTAATTTTTGGATCAAAGGAAATCAGATCCGATGAGTGGTGCAGGTGGGAGGGGAAGGAGAAGAAGGGATTAGGGGGATAGGGTTCTGGGTTCGTTGGGGATTTGAAAATTTATAAGTTTATGTTCTTCCCCCTTTGTTATATTGTTGATTTGCTATATTGGCCATGGGTTCGTTGTTGATTTGCCATACTGGAGTTTATTCAATTCTTTCCAAATTGGTTTCTCAGAATTGAGATACAGCAATTTGCCTTGGTAACCCCTGAGGACCATGGTGATGTTCTCTTTTGTCACCGTCTTTATCAAACTCTTTTTTCACTACTGATTTCTTTAGATTCTTTTCTTCTATCGCACTTTTGGTTTTGCCTTCTTCGAGCTTAAGTTTGGTTCTGGTTGATTTTGCGGGAGAGAGAGAGAAAGAGAGAAAGAGTTTTATTTTTAAAAAAATTCTTTTTGTTTTTTGTTTTTTGTTTTTTGTTTTTTGTTTTTCAGTTTTTTAATATTTTATTCATATTAAAATTTAAAAAATAAAGAAAATGTGGGACCCAAATAGTGCCACGTAGGCAACTAACGGAAACCTAACGGTGGAACCGCATTGTAACAAATTTAAAAGATCGGGGTATGTGATTGTAAAAATTTAAAAGATAGGGACTAGCATGTCTTAAGGGTATAACTACAGGGTACTAAATTGTAATTAACCCTTTTTTTTATACGAGTCAAATTTATGTTATGAACTGGAAGGTGTGTGTGAGTCATGTGTTAATAGCTTGACTTCAAGTCAATGTCAACTCATTTTTTGTAAAGTTGTAACCAAGGTGTTAAATATCGAAGGTTTAGAAAATATCGGTGGTCAAAAAACACGGAAATATATATAAAAATTGAATAAAAACTATGGAAATTGTTAAAAAAAAACATGACAATTTTCAATAAAACTTTAGGAGATGTTCATTTAGTCAATTATCTATTTTTTGACACACAAAAATTGAAGAAAATATATTGTATGATGGTTTAAGTGATTTAAGTTTAGTATAGTGCGAGGTGACAACATTAACTTAAAAAATGAATAATATGCAAGTAATAAAAGGGGGACTATTTTGTAGGTTAAGAATAACACATGTGTAGAGTAACAAAGGTAAAGATACATGACAATAATAAATAAGAGGGATTTATATAGTACATGTATAAATCTACAAAATTATATGTATAAATTCAGTAATAAAAAGGGTTTATATATTAAAAATATTAACAATATAGGTAAATTTATTTATAAATATATATGATAATTTCTTTGATCGAGTAATTAAGTCCATATGTTTTTCTCTTTAAATAAAAAAAAAAGTAGTATAAATATAGGGATACAAACCTGACAAGGGCATTGTTGTAGCACAGGTGCGGAGTAAGGAATTGTTGTCATGTCAAGTATGTGTGTATAAATAGGACCCAGCAAATGTCAAATATGTGTGTATGAATAGAACAAGAAAGGAAGAATATAATAAGTTGACATACAGCTTAGTTGGAAAAGGCGCCAGAATTTTACAAAGGGCTAGGTAGGGTTTCGAATCCCCACCCAGCTTGCAATCACTTTCTAACAATTTTTGCCTAAATTCGCTTAATATCGATATTTAATACTGTGATTGTAACCAAGTAGCAAAGACAACTTATTTTCCAAAAGCGTCTTCTTCTTTTTGTCTTCATCCCTCTTCTTCAATTCGTGTTTTTGAAGCTTTTTGGTTGGAATTAAGAAAATATTCAACAACTTACTGTGCAGTGTCCACAAACTCCCTCACCTTTTAAGAGAGAAACTTCTAAAAGCTCGCTAAATTAAAGGGATTGTGAGTGTTTAATACTTTATTTACTTGGTATCAAACTAGGGGGTAGATAAAACAGAGGCTAGTTGTGGATCATGTGGACGGTTAGTTGATTTAGTTGTTGAAAGCCTGAAAGAAAGAAATCTGACGTACTTTCCTGGTACAAGTTAGAGCCAGCTATAAGATTTCGGAGAGGAGCAGCTATAACCAACTTGATTGGATTGTTATATCACTCTCCTTATTTTGATTTCGATTATGAATTAGTAAACATATCATGAGTCTTAAACTAATTCACTTGTTTTCTTGATCTATTGCCATAATTCCTGAAGAGGAAGGGCATGCACATCTTTGGACACTGATCTGCTCAACTCCTTCCAATAATATGATTATCAAAACTGTTTTCATATTTCTGCTTATAGGAGATTATGAGTTTAATAGAGGGTATACTGATGATTTGCCCGCTGAACTTATACCTTACCTTCAATTAGCCCCCTATCCTTTTTTTTTAGAAAATTGAGGTTATGAAGTATTTTTTTTCGCCAATTCCCCCCAATACGATCTAAATCGTTAACATTTCATCCAATTTGCCGTTAAATATGAGGGCAAAATGGTCATTTTGTATGTTAAAAAGAAATAAAAACTGAAAAAAACAGAAAATTGAAATAAACTCTCTCTCTCTCTCTCTTTGCAGGTGTAGGCTGGGTTCTTTGGAGTGGGGGTGGGAGCTGGGATCTTTGGGTGGGGGCCGGGAGGATTGGTCCGAGGGTGGAGGGTTATGGTCACATGGTGAATGGGTGGAGAAGAAAACCCAAGGGGTGGGGGTGGCAACCTGGGCTCGGGGTAAAAAATAAAAGGGAGGAGGTAAGGGCAGGGGTATGTGGGGTGGGGGATTGCTTTGTGAGTGAAGGATGGTGGTCATGGGGGAATGGGAGGAGGAAAGGAGGAGATGGAAGGGGTTGGCATTAGGTCTGTGGGTTCTTCAATTTTTTCAAAAAATAATTTTTAAAATGATTTAACTGAAAATTGGATGAAGTGTTGAGGATTTTGACAGTAGGGGGAAGTTGGCGAAAAAAAAGTTCATATCCTTAATTTTCCCAACAAAAAAAAAAAAAGGATAGGAAATTTAATTGAAAGTGAGGTCTGAGTTAAGTGAGGCGAATCATCAGTATACCCTTTAATAGATGGAGTATAAACTTTGACTCAAAGTGGCATCATGAATTTGTGATTAAGTAAAGGATAGAACCTAAGTGGGCTCAATATATCAGGAAATGAACTTGACTTATGCATATACACTCCAAGTGAAGACGACTTGACTTATGCATATACACTCCGAGTGAAGACGACTTTTGCATGAGTTGAGTGCCTATAAAAAGAGTTCAATTAACTTCTCCACACTTACCCATAAAGCATACATGCATTACATACATAAACATATCAGAAATGATAATTTTCATGGGAATGGAATCGCGGTGGCCAAAGTTTATTTCTTTAAGCTGTCTTATTTTGCCATTACTCGTTGCTGCTACTCACTGTTTTTCATTTGTGCACACAGTGCAGATAGTTGGCCACGTTGATGAGTGCTCTGCCTTGTTGCAGTTGAAGCAAAGCTTTTCAATTGACGAGTCTGCTTCTTGGGAACCTTTGTCTTGTGCAAAGGTTGCATCTTGGACTCAACATGGTACAGAGAGGAGCAATTGCTGCTCATGGGATGGTGTTGAGTGCGATGAGGAGTCCGGTCATGTTATCGGCCTTGACCTCAGCAGCAGCTGTCTCAATGGTTCTCTCAACTCCAGCAGCACTCTCTTCCAACTTGTTCACTTGCAGAGGCTTGACCTCTCAGATAATGCCTTCCCTTTCTCTGAAATACCATCAAGATTGGGTCATGATCTCACCAGCCTAACATATCTCAACCTTTCAAGTTCAGCCTTTTCCGGCCAAATTCCATCAGAAATTTCAAAGCTCTCCAAGTTGTCTACTCTTGATCTGTCTTCCAATGTTTTTAATGGTAACAGTTTAAAATTGACGAAGATCACCATGGGAAGCCTGGTTCAAAACTTGACCAGCATAAAAAAACTTCATCTAAGTGAGGTAGACATATACTCCACTCTGCCTGATATCTTGGTCAATGCATCTTCTCTCACATCTCTTCAACTTGACAGTTGTGGGTTGTATGGGGAATTCCCAGTTGGCATTTTCCAACTACCGAACTTAGAGGTTCTTTATGTGAGCTATAACTCAGACCTAACAGGCCATTTTCCTACCTTTAACAAGAGCAATAATCCCTTGAAGGAATTGGATGTTGCCAACATGAATTTCTGTGGTCAACTGCCAACCACCATCGGAAACCTCCATTCCTTAAATGTGTTAGACATCTCCAACTGTAATTTTTCCCCCCTTGTTACATCTTCTTCATTGAGAAACCTTACCCAACTCAGTTACCTTGACATGTCTTCATTTTCCACAGTCCAAGTTATTGATTCTTGGTCATGGGTTGGAAAGCTAACCAAGCTCTACTGGTTGGGCCTTTCGAATACCACCATAAAGGGAGAATTCCCATCATTTCTGTCTAACCTGACACAACTTGAATATCTAAACTTGCTCGATAATGAAATATCAGGTCAACTCCCATCTTGGCTTATCAAGTTGACCAAATTAACTAATCTCTACCTCGGGAAAAACAATTTGCAAGGAGAAATTCCTGGGTGGCTCCTCCAGCTCAAAAATCTTCGTTCTCTTGACCTTTCCTATAATAACTTGAGTGGGTTGGTTGAGTTTGATCAGTTTTCCAAGCTCACAAAGTTGAAGGTGCTTCGATTATCGCACAACAAGTATTCTGTGCAGATCAAAACTGATCTGAGCGCTGGTTTTCCAAAGCTTTCAACTCTGACATTGGGTTTCTGCAACTTAACAGAGTTTCCAGAATTTCTAAAAAATCAATATGAACTGGAATACCTAGACCTTTCTGACAACAACATTCACGGCCAAATACCACAATGGATGTGGAACGCAACCAGAGAAAGTTTGTTGAATCTCATTCTCGCCAACAACTCTTTAACTGGATTTGAGCAAAGTCCAGGCATTGTTCCATGGCAGAATCTGTTATATTTAAATATCGTCTTTAACACGTTACAAGGATCAGTGCCAATTCCACCGCAATCCATGAACGTTTATGATGCTTCAAACAATGAATATAGTGGAGAAATTTCACCATCCTTCTGCAACTTGAATAATCTAGGTTATCTTGATTTGTCCAACAACAACATTAGTGGTAAGCTTCCACGTTGTTTGGGGAAGTCCACTCGTTTCGAAACATTGAAGCTGCGCAACAATTCAATTCATGGTGATGTTCCTCCAATATGTTCAAATGGAAATGACTTGGTGAATGTTGATTTAAGTCATAACCAGTTACAGGGGAAGTTGCCAAGATCAATGGCCAATTGCACTCGATTGGTGTTTCTTAACATTGGAAACAATCAGATTACAGACATCTTCCCATCCTGGTTAGGTGCACTTCCATCATTAAGGGCTCTCATTTTGCGGTCAAATGGATTTCATGGCATGATTGGGAAGCCTGCAACAAACCACGAGTTTCGAAACTTGTGCATCATTGATTTAGCTAACAATTGTTTTTCGGGTACTTTGCCGTCTAACTACCTAGAGAACTGTAATTGCATGAAATCTGTTGATAAACTCAAGCAAACTTATTTTGAGGGCTATTCCAGCGTTGGCTCAAATGGATCTCAAGTCTACTTCCATCATCAATTCTCGATGACAACTTTTGGAAAAGGTGTGGAGTTGGACTATGAACGGCTCCCTTATAACCTCAAACTGATAGATCTATCAGGTAATGGATTTGAAGGAGAGATTCCAGCAGGTATCATTGGGAATCTACGAGGCCTTCTTTTGGTGAACCTTTCCAACAACGCTCTCACTGGTCACATCCCCCATCGTTAGCAAATTTGACTGCCCTTGAATCGTTAGATCTCTCCCAAAATCAGCTCTCGGGAAACATCCCCAGTAATTTGGCTCAACTCAATTTCCTTGCATATTTCAATGTGTCCCATAACCATCTTTCGGGTGCTATACCACATGGACAGCAATTTGATACGTTCCAAGAGGGTTCATACCAAGGAAACTCAGGTTTGTGCGGAAAACCTTTGTCAAAGAAATGTGAGAGCTCAATATCGCTACCGCCATCAATCTTTGAAGAAGATGAAGACTCTGGGTTTCAAATTGCACTAGATTGGTATGTGGTTCTGCCCGGAGTTGTTAGTGGTCTAATAGTTGGAGTGGTTGCTGGGAACTTTTGGACAAGCAAGAATCATGAATGGTTCGTAGAGACATTTAGCAGGAAGAGGCAGCCAAGAGGCACAAGGGGGAGGAGGGGGCACAGAAACTAGTACTTCTTTCTAATCCATGTTTATCTTGCAGCTGCTGTTGTTGTTTGAATTCTTGCATGGAGTCTGGTGCAATCTGTTTTATTACAATAAGCGTGGTGTAATATTTGCTTGTATTAATTTGTGGTGTTGTAAGTTGCTTGTATTAATTTGTTCAACAATGTTTGTAATATGTGTCTGTACGAGTACAGAAAAGTAGTGTATGTTTTCGACTAGCTACGAACTGCATTCTCTGTTTCCTGTTTGCTTAGTTTCTTTGATTTCCTGTATTGTTGTTCTTAATTAAGTATCAAATATTTGGATGATTAATGCTTACTTTGCAACCAGTTGCTAATATCAAATTCTAGTATTTAACTAGCAATGAGGACCGCGCGTGGCCGCGAGTTTTAAAACCATGTCAGATGTGTACAAAGTCATGAAAATATAAAGAAAATATGGTACTATAATAACATTGACGTAACATAAAGCGTTCAGAGTATCAAAACACATAAGAAAAGTACTTATTCCACCCATAATAGCAAAACCAAGAAATATTTCCCTTATTTTTTTAATTGCATTTATCTCCTTGTAATCATTTGTCTCAACAAATGAAAATGAAAGAGGAAGATCAACTAAGTTTCTATAGTTTTTAACTTAATAGTTCAAATACCAAACAAACACAAAAAAAAAAACACTATAGAACTATAAAGTATAGGCCCTTTTAATGTGTAGGCAATCGCAAACAGTGTTCTTGAGTTTAGGTTACTTTTATACATTGTTCTTGATATTGCCTCTATATTATAAAGAGGTACTGCAAAGAGAGAAAAATAAAAACGGTTTGTAAACACGAACCCGAAGCTCAATTTCTTCATCTCCATTTACCTAATCAGTATATAAGTACGTTTTATGAGCAAACAATATAGATCAAACTCTATTAGATGCTGCATTTGAAATAAAGAGTATACGATTATTGATTATAATATCATGCTTTTCAATAATGTGTTCTTTAATTTGAATAACTTTGATGCATTGTAATCAAGCATCATCTAGCTGATTTGCATGGGTTGCTACTAAAAAGTTAATGCATATATTATGTGATCTGCAGGGGATGCTTTGATATTAAACTTGCAAACCAACAATTCATCATTAAGAAATTGAGAAGAATATATATGGCTAAATGATCAACACAAATGGAGAATTGATGTCATTGGCCAAGACCAAACGGAAAACAATTAATTTTTGCCAATTTATTCCAACCAAGAAATTCACCTCTTGCTTAACAGAACCAAAAGCAACTGGACTGACAGAGAGGTAGTTCTCATCTACTTATAACCTTATATCTATCAACTGGAATTTCTATAACTTTTTTTCTTTTATTGAAAACTAAAGTGGGCATCAAAACATGGATAATTTGTTTGAGGGATCTTCTTGTTTTTCCCTTCTGTTGGATTTAAAAGATTTGGATCTTAATGTATCTAAAGTCAAATCCTTAACTTTAGTTAGTAGCATATTTTCTAAATATAATTCTTTAATAATCACTGGACTCAATGGCCAGATTAGTAGAGTCAATCTCACCGGCTTCCTTGTCTGGAATCTCTAGCTTGAACTCTTCTTCCAGAGCCATCACAATCTCCACATTATCCAAACTATGCAAGCCCAAATCCTTCTGGAAATGTACATCAGGAGTCACCTGCAGATAACTGCTGGAAAAATCAGTACTCCCGGTAAATTTTTGCCAAAACAAAATTTTAACTCTTGATTCATGGAAAAAGAAAACATTCTGAAAGGGAGAAACAGAGTTATACTTATAAAATGAGACAGATGAAAAAGTTAAACCAGAAACTAAGGGGCAGGTCACTTGCAAATAGGGAGATGGGCATTCTTGCCATTTCACTTATCAGGTTTCTAACATAGTACATGAGCACTAAAATAGATCTTGCAGGTAATATGGTTTTGGATTTTTAACCACTCATGTGTACATATAAACCTATCAAAGCAGTCACCAAGCACACGCACAATCCATAAAGACTCTCATTCATAACCCATTTTCCCTATAAAACGCAGTACCTTTCAGATCTTAGTTATCAAGTGCCCAATCCTTACAAAGAACAAAAATGTATTACCATTTTGACATGGTTGATATCTATTTTCATTGTTCAAGAGAATTTGCCTCACCAACTGTCCTATTTAGTTCTAATAGCCCGATCTCTATCTCGGACCAGCGAGTTTACAAATATGTTAAGTTGCAACCATGTGCCCTTTATTTGGAAAATTTCTAACAAAACCTTACCAATGCGTGCAAGTGCATCAAACAAATAGTAAAACATCCAATTTTGATAATGAAGGATCATAAACCATGCAAATGTGCATTACATGCCCCAAAAATCAGTTATGAAAGTTGTTTTCTACCTCTTGTTTTGGCACATCAGCCAAATGTAGCTATAGGAACTCTTTCGGCAGCCTTATCAAGCAGGCTGATTTTGCAGGGTCAAGTTCTACCCATGATTCTTATCGCAACCATTAAAAGGCCCAAATTACCCATCAAACATATTGAGGTTAAACAGCATACAGAACAATACGGCATGATCCATAGAGGCAGAGAATGAAAAAAACAAAGGAAACTACGAATTCAGGACACAACTACACCAACATTACTACATTGTATTGATGTGTGGACATTGAGATCCACAAAATTCCCAAAAACAGACTAAGATTTTTTTTTTTCAGGAAAAAAGGGACTAAGATTGAACAAAAAAAAAAACTGGTCCAAAATCTCATTTTTCTTTCTCTTCTTTTGACATTATTTTATAACCTTGAAACCCAAATCAAACTCGAAATATTTCAAAATTCCATGACAAAAATTAAGTTTAAATAAGAAATTGACTGATAGCACACTAACTACAGCTCACCAAAGAACAAATTGGTAAAAACGAAGGAAAAATCAAAACAAAGAATGAGATTCTGATATAATGTTGTACATTTCACGCGTTTACCTTCTGTTTATCCAAAGACAAATAACACATAAAGCAAATATAGCCATTAAAGTCAGAAATTAACGAAGGATGTAGGGGCATAACTTTACTTCTAAATAATTACATGTTCCATCAAATACTACACTTTCTAATCATCATATCATTAAGAAACAAAACTGGGACTCAACACTTTGCTAAAGCAAAACAGCAAAAGTTTCCACATATCGATCAAGGACACACAAAAAAGATCTACAACACACTTGGAACTCAACAGAATATTAACTAACAATGGTTCAAACAGCATTTAGCATCCAACTAAAAATCTAAAACTTAACATTCAAAAACTGAAAAATAAAACGAAGAGGGAAAGGATACACTTTCTTGACAGCCCCTTTTCCTAGAATCTCTTTATACTGCAAATGACCAAAAACAAAGAGAATTAATTACTGATACACAGAACTAATACAAATCAACCCAAATGACAACTTGTTTTTGGGGTAACTTACCCAGCTAGCCCTTCGGTTGCATATAGTTTTGGAAACCCATCAACCAAGATCTTTGCAAATTAAGGCTGTGTTTGAAACCGGACTTTGATGGCTTCGAAAGGACAGAGAGCCACATCAGCAAATACTTGAGCAGATGCACTGCTGAGAAAGAATATGGTACTCCTGTTATGATCTTTCAATACATCGGAGTAAAGCTTCTTAAAGTATTCGTAGATACCAAATTTGCAGCCCCCTTGAACACCATATCCGAAAAGTTTCCCAGAGCAACCTTTCCACACAGAAGAAGAGCCTATTCGGAGAAAGATAAGACATTAATTTTTTTCTTCAAAAATTTGAGCTATTAATTAACTAACAGGAAAACTAATTCTGAAAATTTTTCAATGCTTTAGAAAAGAGCATTCTTTAGTACCAAAACAACAGAAGTACAGCACCTCAGCCACACAATTGACATCAACAGGTAATTTAGTGCAAGTTAATTATTATTTATAGGTGAAGTTGTAGAGCGTCAGCTATAAATAGTCTCTTTTTCCATTTAAATTTGGTTTTATTTTAATCTGAATAGAAGAATCTGTACAGGCTCATTACAAAGCAAACTAAGCAAACCTTAGTTATATAAAACCATTCAGTTTAGCAACAACAATATGCACTCCACCACCACGAAACGAAAGATACTCACTCGAGTTATTATCAAAGACTGAGATCACAACAATACAAATTATGACCGTAATCCTCAACATATACATTGAGCATCCACTCAACTACCACCATATGCAGAACAGAACAGACACATTCTAATATATATTTATATAATAAATAAATAAAAGGCTAAATTGTAAACACAAACACCACATTACTGATATAAGAGGTTAAAAAGTGAGTTAGCAAACCTCTTTTCCTCTGCGGGTATGGCTATACAAATCCTGATACCAACTATAAATTGAGGAACCAACAACGTTTCATCATTTGCGCTGTATAAAAATAAAAATAACGATTATATATCAAAAATTTAAGCCAATAATTGAGACTTGATAGTAGTGAGTGCTTACAATTTCGGCAAAAGAGAAGTGAATGGACTGAAAGTAGAGGAATACGGATTGGAGAAGGAGGTGTCTGAGAATCTGCAGAGCAAATAGAAGAAGGAAGACAAAAGATTGAAACTTTAACTGCAAAAACTTTATAACTCTTCATTCTTGCATTTTTATTCGATAAAAGAAATTTATCAACACAAATCTGCATCCAGTTTTTTTTTACTAAAATTTTCTCCCACTTTTAGAATAGAGCTATCAAAATCAATCATATAGTATTTTAATAACTAATTTATTTAATGTAATTTGATCGAAATAATAACACAATCAAATGAATTTGAGTATTTGGATAAACCTATCTTAATTACAGCATATCTTAAGTAAGATGTATTGAATGTAAAATCTGGTTAACCAAATTTTTTCTATTGTTATAAAACCACACCATGGCCATAAGCAAAACACAATCATCATAATTTTCTACTGCATAAAATCAGATCTTGTGAGTAACCCATCCCTTTTCCGCATGGACCAATGAAAGAAAACCAACTGTGATTCTGTTATATCTCACTTATATGTAATGCAAGAATGTAATTAACTTTAGTCAAAACTGTCTCTTTCAGTACATTATCAGAGATGCATAAATTTCTCCATTCTAAATTGACTTTACTCTCTCACTCTTTAGCAAGACACACACAGAAAGCCACAGCCTCTCCCTCACCATCACAAAAATCTTCCAAAAAATATAATTTTCAGAAACAAAAATGATAAAGATTCAATCTTTAAACCTTTGTTACTAATCACAAAATACCCAATTCAATAAAAAGGGAAAAACACAAAGATCAAACAAAGATCAATCAAAATCTTTCCTTCTACTTCAAAATTTTAAAAATGACTTTTACTCTCTCACTCTTTAGCAAGACACACACAGAAAGACACAGCATCTCCTCACCATCACAAAAATCTTCCTAAAAATATAATTTTCAGAAACAAAAATGATAAAGATTCAATCTTTAAACCTTTGTTGTTAATCACAAAATACCAAATTCAATAAAAAGGGCAAAACACAAAGATCAAACAAAGATCAATCGAATTCTTTCCTTCAACTTCAAAATTTGGATAAACCGTATTCAAATAAAGCAGCAACTAACTTAAATGTTTAATAGCTTGAAGCTCCAACAGACGTAACATAGAGAGATAGTATTGGTAATTGTTATGAATGTACTGTTTGCCATTTGCTATCAATTGAAATCGATCAAGAAAATTAAAGAAACTATACATCACAGTGTATACGAAAGAACAAAATACTGCTATTGTTCCAACAATGTGCTATTATTGAAGAAAATATCAATCACAACCATATTAAGAACACAAACACCACATTATTGAGTCATTGTATTCTTCTTTTAATTAATGCTCTTCACCCATGTATTATAGGCCTATTATTTTAGAGTTTTATATTCTTTTAGACATTATACAATAAGGTTTGGACTCTTGAAAGAAAAAAAATTTATAACGGATAAAATTACTCATGTTTGAGTGCAAATCAAGTAGAATTGAAAATGGAAAAATATTGTAAGAACAATATGCATATCAATATATAGAAAACAACCCTAAATGAGAGCATAGAAAATGAGATTCTAGTGAATTTAATTACTTGTACATAGGCACAGTAATTCAAGTTGTTTCATTTTTAAAAAAAAATTCAGTTACAAAACTCTTTTCAAAATCTCTCATCTTCTGTCTTGATCTCTCAGCTTATGCAGTTTTGTTTTACTGCAGTTGGAGAGGTTAGACACCTTGTCTCACTCCCCAATCGTAATAAGTAAAGGATTCTATATAATTTATAACATCTTAAAACGAAATGGCAGTGAAAATTATTATCGTTCATACCAATCTGAAAACTTGCTTTTTCCGATTTGAAGAATATCACATATAAAAACAGAGAAGAGTCTAAATTTTTCTGCCTTCTCAAGGAAAGCAAAAACATGTTTCCATGTTTTATAAAGAGACCAAACAAAACTTGATTTAGGTAATTTGTTTTAATCTGGTCTCAATAATTTGACTGTGTGCTATTATTCGAGAAAATATCAATCATAACCATACTAAAAACACAAACACCACATTATTGAGTCATTGTTACAGGACCCGACCCGGATCCCCCCTCGGGACCCATGCCGGAAACACCAACTATATCCGAATATATAAACCGGAACCCAACATATCCTTAAACAATTAAATATATCATTAAAATTCCAAATAAACCATATATATGAAATTCAACAATTAAACTCATATAAAATCCATAATTTAAATAATTAAATTCATATGCATAGTTTTCAATCTTTAAAATAATGCCGATTCAAAACAATGTCCACTCACAATTTTCTGTTTTGCGCCCCCCAGGCAGTAGTTCGATCTGAGCCGAGCGCTCGAGCCAAGACTTGCACTTCTGAGCCCTGTACCTCTGTAGGGCCCTTTTATTTGTATTGTTTTCAGTTAAACCTACTCTGGTTGTAAAACTCAAGAGAATTCTGAGATTGCTCTGTTATCGCCCGTTTAGGGTTGAATTCAAGGCCGGAGGCCTAGTGTGTAAACTGTGTGCTTTTGCATTGTGCGTGCTGCAGTTGGTGTTTTATTTCGGTTTTTTGTAACAGGGTGAGGGATTTTGGTAAAGTCCCTTTTTCATAGGAGACTGCTGGATTTTCGGCAGGAGTCCCAGCCATCTTTTCCGTGCTTTGGGGGAAGGATGGTAGGTTATTTAGTGAGCGGGCCCAGCATGGGTTAAATGCCGGAAACACCACAGGGTCCGGCACGAGTCCCGAGGGGGATCCGGGTCGGGTCCTGTCACATTGTATTCTTCTTTTAATTAATGCTCTTCACCCACGTACTATAGGCCTATTATTTTAGAGTTTTATATTTTTTTAGACATTATACAATAAGCTTTGAACTCTTGAAGCAAAAAAACTTGTGACAGATAACATTACTCATGTTTGAGTGCAAATGAAGCAGAATTGAAAACAGGAAAATATTGTAAAAACAATATGCATATCGATCTATAGAAAACAACCCTAAATGAGAGCATAGAAAATGAGGTTCTACTGAATTTAATTACTTGTACATAGACACAGTAATTCATGTTGTTTCGATTTTTAAAAAATTCCAGTTGCGAACTCTTCTCAAAATGTTTCATCTTGTGCCTCGATCTCTCAGCCTATACAGTTTTGTTTTGTTGCAGTTGGAGAGATCAGACACCTTGTCTTACTCCCTTAATCCTAATAAGCAAAGGATCGTATATAATTCATAACATCTTAAAACTATTAAAGGTAGGCTATCATTGATAAAATGGCACAAATTGCTTGCCAATTGCCATGAATTCAGATTACTTTATCCCACTTAATGATTTACTCTGCTTAAATATCAATAATAAATTTTCTTTTTCTTCTCAGATATCTTGAGTAATTAAACCAAATGGCAATGAAAATGATTATCTTTTATATCAATTTGAAAACTTGCTTTTTCAGATTTGAAGAATATCACATATAAAAACAGAGAAGAATCTAAATTCTTGTGTTCTCATGGACAGCAAGAAACAAAAGAAATAAACAAATTCAAAAACAAAAACAAAAAAACACGTTGTCTTACTCCCCTAATCATAATAAGTAAACCATTGCATATAATTCTCAACATTTTAAAACTATCAAAGATAAATACGTTTCTCTTTATTAAAACCTTACTTGGAAAGTCTTTGACCTATAACCTTCCTTTTAAAATAAGTAAACAAAATATACATACAATCCTGAAAAAGCGAGCCTTTGAAAATCTATTAGGATCCATTTGATATAGATTTCTTTTTAATCTAACTTGTGGATGAGTGCATCATCATTATTACAATAACAGTGCATCATGAACACGCATTTTTAATACTAATGAACAAATTTAAAAACCAAAAAAATCCAGAAAATCAGATATTACACCCAATTGTCAAAACAATCAAAGGATTTAACAACATGCTCAGATATTTAAATCCATTTCCTCAAAAACAAAAGAAATAAACAAATTCAAAAACCAAAAAACAAAAAAATATTAGATATTGTACCCAATTGCCGAAACACTCTAAGAAAACTCAATCAAATATGAATCAAACATTCAACCCTCATTTATCAACACATATTCCAAAAAATCAAATTTGTTTTCTATTTTTTCTAACCAAATAAGTTGAAAATAAAATATCATACTCCTCTAATCATAATAAATAAAGCATTGCATATAATTCTTAACATCTTAAAACTATCAAAGATAAATAAGTCTCTTTATTAAAACCTTATTTAGAAAGTCTTTGACCTATACCCTTCCTTTTAAAATCAATAAGCAGAATATAGATACAATTCTGAAAAAGTCAGCCTTTGGAAATCTATTAGGATCCATTTCATACAGATTTCTTTTTAATCTAATTTGTCAATCAGTTGATCATCATTATTACAACAAATTCAAAAACAAAAGCAAAAACAAAAAAAGAAATTTGCACTTGCCAAAAATGCATTCTTTGCAAATTTTAAACCCATCTCTTAGCTATATTCCAAGAAACAAACACATCCCAAAAGTCAAAGTTTTAAGTAAAAATCGAAAATATGTCAGTGCAAAAATACAGCTCTGATCAAAATCTTTTAATTTCCCAAGAAACTTCAAAAACCAAACAAACAAAACATTACACAGGATACTTCAGTTAACTTCACTTACACCCCCTTTGCATATTATGTTTAACCACAGAAAATCAAATATTCTACCCAATTGCCAAAACACTCAAAACATTCAACAACATGCTCAGATGTTTGAATCCATTGCTTTGCCCTAAAATTAACATCCTTTTTACATGTTATGCTTAATCACAGAAAATCAGATATTATACCCAATTGGCAAAACACCCAAAAGATTAAACAACATACTTAGATATTAGAGGCTTTAGGGTTAGAAAGCTCATTTTTTATTATCAAACAACATAATTGATAAACCCAAATAACATGATTATCCACTCATAGATCGACAAAAACCCAAATAATAAAAAAGAAAAAGACAATGAATGAAAACTACATTCAATAGAGGTTAAGATAAAAAAAAAAACTAACCACAGAAGCAGGAGACACCCAGTTGCTTATACGCTGAAAGCCGAAGCTGATGAGTTCAAAACAACAATCAAAGATGGAGATTGATTTTTGAATGGGAAAAGAAGAAGACAAGGAAGTTGTTGGACAATGGAAACCGAAACTGATGGTCTGAAAAGAAGAGAGAGAAATGCTGAAACGAAGAGAAATTTGTTTGATCTGAAGACCAAAACAAACGGCAAATTCGTGAGGGTTAAGATTGAAAGATGGATCGATGTCAAATGCAGAGAGATCGAAGGTGCAGATGAGGATCAGGTTAGTTTGGAGCAAGGGATGAAACGGGTGAAAAAAAACAGAGTGAAAGAGAGAGAATACCGGGTTTGATTTGAAGAAGAAGAGAAACGCACGCCACGACAAACAAATGGAAGACTCGAGATCAACCTGGATGATGGACGCCAATCTTTCCAGCCGTGCCCTCGAACCAACCAAAACAATCGCACAAAGCAGAAATGGCAGCTTGATATTGTGAGGGTGGAAGGAGAGAAGGGCAAAACGGGAAGAGGGAAAAACAATTAAGCAAGGGCAAAACGGTAATTTTCCTGTGTCAGTGCCAAAAACAGGGCTGCAAAACAGTGAAAGGGAGGTCGTTTTCGTCATTACACTGTTTCTACAGTATGAACAGTTATTTTGAGGATTGGGTTTTAGTATATAACTAGCAAAAGGTGCCAGCACGATGCTGCGGGTTTTAAAACCAAAGGCAGTTTGTACTAAACATATATGTCTGAAAATCAACCCAAAACATCAATCAAATGAAACCAAAGGCTGTTTATAACAACTCCATGTCCTTTTTCATGTTAAAAAAGCTCCCTCAAAAAAACAAAACATTTCAAAAAGCCACACGAAAAGGCATTAATATATAATCAAAAGCAATATCATGTTGTTATCACTCTTATCAACAACTCCTCCAAACACATCTTATCTTCCATAAACTAAAAGTTAAAAGTCAAAAATATTAATATGTATCTAAGCACAGATCATACATGAAACAACTTGTCATTGGTTCAAACCACATAAGAATTATTTGGCTTTATTTACAACTGCACAACCATAGCAATTATTTCAAATTTATCCCAACCAATTGTCAATTGATGCCATTAGCTAATTACTATGCTTTATTCACAGAATCGAAACAATAAATTGGAATTTCAACATAGAAACGCACCTCTAGCTTAAGAGAACCAAAAACAACCACCAAACAGCTTTATCTAAAGCAGCAAAACATCAAAAGGAGACATGGTTAAGGAAGAAGAGGAGAAAAAGCAAGAAAAAGCTGAAAAAACCGAAAAATTGCGCTTATGATTTTCTAGTCCCAAAACTGTCCAAATATGTTTTTACGTGCAGTGTTTTTATATGAGATGCTTGAACTTCGTTAGTCCACTACTAAAACAAAAGAAAAATCTTGGAAAACAAAAACAAACACCTGCTAGTTCATCTTTGGCCAGTGACTATACAAAGATCAATCAACCGCATGATGTGGAGCCCTGATGGGGCACTTTTAGGTAAGCATAGGTGTCCTTGTTTGTTTAGTGTCTATTTAATTTTATTCTCATATTGTGAAGTAGACACCTGCTAGTTCATCACAACAAAGTATTATCAAGAAATAGGAAATGAATCTTAAGTCAAGTTATGATCAATCGTGTTTCTAATGTAGGTGTAGCATACTCTAAAATCTAGAAATGGAAACCCTAGTCACATACTTTAAAAGAGAAGCGGGTTTTGAAATCGTGTGAAATGTGTATAAAGTCGTGAAAATATGCAGGAAGATGGTATTATTTATATAAACATGGAGAGCAAAGCCCAAAAATTGTCTAGCCGCCATAATCAATAGATCTAAAAATGGAAAGAAATCACTCAAGACTACCCAAAAGAATCAAGATTTTTTATATATTTCAATTCCATTTTTCTGTTTTCCCTTTTTTCCCTTAAACAGATATGAAAATTTCATACTCTAATTCAACAATTGAGTTTTCTCAAAGTCTCTTCTAACAATCTAAAGGTCAAGCTCTAATTTTGTACTAAACATATATGTCTGAAAATCAACCCAAAACATCAATCAAATGAAACCAAAGGCGCTTTATAACCACTCCATGTCCTTTTTCATGTTAAAAACCTCCCTCAAAAAACAAAAAGCTCAAAGACACGAAAAGGCATTAATATATAATCAAAATCAAGATCATGTTGTTATCACTCTTATCAACAATCCCTCCAAATACATCATATCTTCCATAAACTAAAAGCAAAAAGTCAAAAATATTAATATGTATCTAAACACAGATCATACATGGAACAGCTTGTCATTGGTTCAAACCACATTAGAATTACTTGGCTTTATTTACAGCTGTACAATCATAGCAATTAGTTCAAATTTATCCCAACAAATTGTCAATTGATGCCATTAGCTAATTACTATGCTATATTCACAGAACCGAAAACAATAAATTGAAATTTCAACATAGAAACGCACCTCTTGCTTAACAAAACCAAAAACAACCAAACAGCTTTATCTAAAGCTGCAAAACACCACCTACAAAACATCAAAAGCAGACATGGTTAAGAAAGAATAGGAGAAAAAGCAAGAAAAAACTGAAAACAATTGCAGTTTCTGATTTTCTAGGCCCAAAACTGTCCAAATATGTTTTTCTTTGCAGTGTTTTTATATGAGATGCTTGAACTTCGTTAGTCCACTACTAAAACAAAAGAAAAATCCTGGAAAACAAAAACAAATAGAGACAGAAGAAAACAGAAAATCAGCCATCATCAAAATCCAAAGCAAAATTCAAGTTGTTTTTTTCGAAGGAAAGGCACCAAAGTTGATCCATACGTATTACATGTGAGGCCGTAACATAGGGAGCAAATAGGCATGAAGGTAGTAACATTTGTGACTACTCGGTTCAATCCCATTACAGAGAACATATCTTTTGTACAAATTTGTTGTGCATATCTGTTGAATCTCTGGGATTTTACTTTAATAATAAAATAAAATCATTCTTTGTATTTAACCCAGCGATAAATTTTTTTATGGCTTTTGAACTAGTGGTTTAAGCCAATTAGGAGGAACTTGGTTGGTCACCTATAAGTAGTCTCTTTTTCCATTTAAATTTGGTTTTATTTTAATCTCAATAGAAGAATCTGCATAGGCAATATGGTCTCCAGTTCATAGTTTAACACAAACATGTTGTGTTGCCGATCGCCCAAAAAAAAACACATAATGCTTCTTTGAGCTCCTCTCGCTTGGTTGTGTTCCTAACCATCCTTACTAAAATTAGCAGGAGTTCTCTAGAGGAGGGATCCCAAAAAGAAATTTAGAACTTGATTAACATCAATCAAATATAAATCTTTTTCGACATTGGCAATATCACAATGCATTCATAATCAAGTAATTAATCAAATTAATTATCAATGTTAGCAGAATTGTAGATCAATGGCATTGACATAAGCGTTGTTCTATATCAGATTTTCCAATTAACACAAATATTAGAGTCTCTAGGGAGCTTGAATCTAGCTTAGCATAACCAAGTTGAAAAATGGTTCTATAAAGTATCAGGCTGCCGTATCTCTCCTTTTCAAAGAGGGATCTTAATAAAATTAGAACTGACAAACTAAGAACAAATTGAGAATGGTTACATTCATCAATTATTACGGTATATTTATGCTAAAATACATGTCACCAAAAATACATTGAACCAAAAAAGAAATGTAATCCTTAAAGCCTCATTAGCAGCCGAGAACTCTATTTGAGACATCAAAACAAAAGCTGGTGCTAGCACAAATTCAAACAAATGCAAGACTATACAAAGAAGCCATACGTACAATGCACTTGAATACTAATGCGTAGCTACCACGTATAATCATCAATAAACCAGTAAAAACATGGACACATGGGAACAACATGTTTCTTTTGACAACTATCAAAATTGAGACGTAAACCGGTAAAGCATTGAACATTATTGAAAGTTTCAAATGAGTAGATGTTATAAAGCTTGTCTTTGTTAGTAACAAACTTTTAATTCAGTGGTCACAATATCACCGTTGTTGAAGGTGATGGAAATTATGTGGAGCCATTTGAAATCCTCACTCTCCATGGCCACTCAAAACTGCTCTAACAATTATCATCATTTACCTGGCACCACACGCTCATTCATCAAACAGACTCTTATTAGTGCATTGTTTAAGAGGTGGACAATAGCCGTGATAGACTAACTAACAACTAACAATCAATCTTTTCAAACTTTCTCTCTCTCTCTCTCTCTCTCTCTCTCACACACACACACACACACATGCTCACACATGCAAACTCACCACACACACACACAGCAGAAACCATGACATCAAATATAAGCACTTACTTGGCGGGTAATCCAAGAATCGCATAAACAAATTTTCTCGAGTCCGCAAAAAAAAAGAAATAAAAATACAGAAAAACCATTGTTATGAAACATAAAACATAAAAAATAAATCCCTAAGCAATACATTCATCTAAACTATCACTTACGGTGGTGCAATCGTGGTAGAGATTTCAGATCGAAATGATAATCCTCTCTTGAATTCCAGATATGAGCAACCTAAAGAAATGTAGTTTTGAAATTTCTTTATCAAAGAATGATATTGCCACAATGATCAAATTTGTGTATACTAACAATATATATTTTTCTATAAAAAAAATGAAAAATCAGAATATTTTAAAGCTGAAAGCTTACCATCTTTTGAGAAATATCGTACTTGCGGGCCAATATAGACAGATTTGTGCACAATTGCTCTTTTCTTAACTTCTTCCTCCCTTTCTAGAACAAGCTCCAAATTCCTCAAGTTCATAATTTCTGAAGTTTTGCAGGTAACAATTCAACTTTAGACACATTGACTTCAATTTCAAGTAAATATAAATAAGTACCCAACAATTCAAATCACATACTAATTACGAATATTGAGGCTTAAAGTACAAACCTGTTTGACCTCGCTTCTAAAAGCATCTCTTCTTTGGTCAACCTCTTCTCCTCGCCTTCCCTTTTTCTCTTTATCGGCTAATGTAAAAGAAAATTTATATTCATTAAAAATAGTATGATATGTTAATCAAAGCAATGAGCTCACAAACAAATACCACTGGTCTTTAATCAGTAATTTGGAGTACATTCAACATCAAATGCTATTGAAAACTGACCTTCATGGTTGCTTGCAAAGCCGCTCGTATTGCATCCCTCTTGAACCTGGGTAAAAATGGGAGAATGATGACCTTTATAAGCACTAACCCATACAACTTTATATTTCAAATGTCAAAGAAAGCCTACAAGTGCATGTCCATACTGCTTTTGCCCAAAAACGTGAACTCATCAATCCTACAATTTTTCCTATCTAAAACCAATCATCCAAAGAGCCCCGACCCCTAAAATCTAGTCATCCAAAAATTTCAGGGTAAAATATTTTCTTCTTGTTGATCAACCTCGGATATTAAAAATTAATTCTTGTTTGGAGCGCAAAAGTTTTTAATCACAAACAACATTCCTACAAAGGGATCCAAAAATAGGAACATCATTAATTTTTTATTTTTTATGAACATAGGAGAGAGTCGCATTCATGAGCTTCAAAATACACTTTCATTATCCAAAAGATTAGAGAGAAAGTCACATTCATGAGCTTCAAAATACACTTTCAGTTTTTATGAAAAAGAATTACATTTTAGGCTCAATTGAGCAGAGCATTGTTTAGGCAGAGCATTACTTCATGCTAAATATTTATGATGTCCTCCATTCATTTTAGTTTCTTCTCTTCCTAGAGCTCGGTGGTATTTCTATAATTCTGCTCTATGGAATCTAGCACTTAGCCACTTATAGCGTATTTAGATAAAACAGACAATTTAAAATTTGAGTTACTTGCATTCACAACTCAAGTCATGAAACCCCAATGCCAACTATTTCAGTTCGGTTACCCAAATTTGGCATAATTATTTAATAAAAACTGGAACTAACAAACTGAAATTGTATCACATGATTTGGTACATGATTCTCACTTGTCTCAGAACTATCGGTTTCAATGACCCAATCATATAAGAGCATAAACTTGACGCCACAACCACATCAATCACAACACTTGCATGTTCATGAATTTTTACAACAAAGCATGTCCGATGCATGGTCATGATTCATGACTTATTTAACAAAGACAACTTTGACGCCACACCAAATTAATCACAAAAGAAATACCCAACACACCTCAAATTCCCCAACGATAGAAGCAAGGCCATTTCCTTAAAACTCTCTTCGTTGATTGTCGAGAAAACTTTCAAATCCTTCTAAAGAATCTCGACAAACTCTAGCATAGTCATGCCTCGCATTAAAGAAAAAGTTATAACAAAGCCACTACAAAGTACTTTTGTTTCCGAATCAAACAAAGAGCTTACTGTCATGGGCCTCAAAGTATTTTTGTTTCCGAATCTCAAAGAAAATCTTCGTTTGCAAACCTTGTCCTTTTCTCTCTTGAACAAGTGGGTGGCAGCCAGGCATGCTCTTTCTCTTTTAAGTCTTTTACAACCAAACCAAAACTCGCTTCATGGCTAAAATCTAGAAATGGAAACCCTAGTCACAACCCACAGATGGTCAATGAGCATATTAAAATTAAGTCCACAATGAAACTTAAACAAGAAAAGTCCCAATTTTCAGCAAAGTCCCAATCCCCCAATTAATCAACATTCACAATCACATCCACCAAAACCTAAACAATACATGCAACCCAACAACAGAACCTAAAAAATCCAATTAATAAGCAAAAGCCCTAATTAATTTCCATCAAATAACAGAACTTAAGCCCGCATAAGGTACATGTAAACCCTAAAATCCTTTATTAGGCCTTTCTATTTACCTCGAGAAAATGCCTACAGCCCAATTAAAATCGAAGTCCCTAATTAATTTCATGACACCCAAATTTTAATTTCAAAGAAAAGCCCTAATTTTTTCATTCAAATTCAGATCCAGAGCAATTAGAGGAAGAGGAGATATACGATATTGAGATGCGAGAGCAAGCACGAGAATCGAGCAATTTGATGAAGGCGATCGAAGAGTGAGAGGCTGCCAAGTTGGCGATGAGAGCGAGAGTTAGGGGATGAAAAGCAGAGAGAGGATTGAAGAGATGAAAGAGAGAGTGAAAAGAAGTCGACTGGTTCGGATTGAGAGGAGAGACCGGTGGAAGCAGAGGACCACGATCTCTCACGGCTCTCTCTCTTGCACGCTGGAGGCTCTCTCTCTCTCTCTCTCTCGCAACTGATTGGGAATTACGGTTCCCATGTAGAGAAGAGAAGAGGTCTGAGGGCAAAAATGGATGCCTCAGTCGAACCGTCCAGAAGGGGAAAGAAGATAGAGGTTTTAGAAGGGCAAAACCGTAATTTCATTGGAAAAAGACAAAAGTGAACAGCTTAGGAACAGTATCGGGATTCAGTTTTAGTATATATATAACTAGCAAAAGGTGCTCGCGCGATGCTGCGGGTTTTAAAACCAAAGGCAGTTTGTACTAAACATATATGTCTGAAAATTAACCCAAAACATCAATCAAATGAAACCAAATGCAGTTTATAACCACTCCATGTCCTTTTTCATGTTAAAAAAGCTCCATAAAAAAAATAAAAATTTTCAAAAAGCTTCAGCACACGAAAAGGCATTAATATATAATCAAAACCAATATCATGTTATCACTATCAACAACTCCTCCAAACACATCACATCTTCCATAAAGTAAAAGTTAGAAGTCAAAAATATTAATATGCAACTAAGCACAGATCATACATGAAACAGAGTTGGCATTTAGGCTTAAGTTATATTTGTCATTGGTTCAAACCACATAAGAATTACTTGGCTCTATTTACAGCTGCACAACCATAGGAATTAGTTCAAACTTACCCTAACCAATTGTCAATTGATGCCATTAGCTAATTCCTATGCTCTATTCACAAAAGTTAAAACAATTAATTGGAATTTCAACCTAGAAACTCACCTCTTACTTAACATAACCAAAAACACCAACTAAACTCGCTCTATTCAAAGCAACAAATGACCACCGCAAAAGATCAAAAGCAAACATGGTTTTAAAAAAAAAAAGAAGAAAAAGGAAGAAAAAACTGAAAAATTGGAGAAGAAAACCACATAGGGAAAACACATATATCCATATATAAATCAACGAAAACGAAAACAACATGAATCAACAAAAGAGAAATTACTTGAAGATTCTCCTGCAATGATGTCCAAGTAGATAGCACAATAAATACTTTAGCCTAATAATACCTAATTCACTATGGACAAAGAAGTGATGGATCGAGCATAATTACCCCTGACTTATACGGATTACTTTCCTGGAGGGGCCCATTGATCCGGAACTTTCATGAACCTATCAAAGTCGTCAAACATGTTGACAACAAAAATATGTGATCTGTCCAACTTGTATCCATGAGTCTTCTCCTTGGCAAGCTCAGCTTCCTAAAATTACATTAACACATGGTCACATATCTGAATTCAATTGTTCACGTATTTAAACATAGTTTGGAACCCAAGTGATGGTTAATGGTTATACTTCATATCAATTTGTGAAAATTCATTCGAGCATAAAATAACGCATAAAAAGTTAATTTTTAAGAGACAATGATACCTGAGGAGTATTATACTCGATGAAGCAATAGCCCAATGTTTTTTGGGTTTCGGGATCAAGTGACATCCAAAATCTATGGTCCTTGATAAAACCAATCTGATCAGAATTTTACGAATTACATTTTCAAGCTTCTCGTACTTTTCTTTAGGAACCACGGGCAGGTTATCAACAACAATTATGTTGCCAAACCCTAAGTCCAAACTTCGAATTTTCCTCTTGGTATATATCATCATCATTCTGTGCAACCATAAATAAATTAATTAATTAAAAATCATCCATATTTCCTCCCGAAATAGTCTAACAACAATCAAAGTGAAAAAGAATTGAATAGTCTAACAACAATGAGGATGAAAGCATACACAAACCTGAGACAGAGATTTGCAGGAATTAAAATATTGAATATTAAAATATGGCAAAAAGTGGATTGAAAAATCGAAGCATACCTTAAGAACACACCTAAGATTCCATGTAGGGTGATGACTTGATGTGTAGGCAAAACTTCAATTTCTCTAGTAAAGCTTGACAATTCCGTAAGAAAATGAAGGAGAAGAATAATTCCTCATTCCTTAGTTAGTCGATGAATGAGAAGTGCCTTATAGCAATAACTCCCGCACGTACTATGAATGATTGAGGCTTATTATCTCTTAAAAGATAATCGCTAACTTATCAAGAGTTTATTATTCATGAGGTGCAGGGATAACAAAAACAAAATGAATATTATTTATTATCAAATTTGATAATCACTACCTTATCAAGAGTTTATTATTTGAATGTATTCCCCTGAGTTATCTATTCCCTTAGTGTATTATCCTGAATTTATTAACAAATTTGAATTAAGCTTAATTATTCAAAATATAAAAGGGGTTGACAGGAGAGAGTGGCACCAAATTTCAATATCAAATTTCCTTCTAGAGAATCAATTGTTTAAAGCGGGAATCGAACTCTATCTCTCGCATCAAAAGTACAAACTATAAAAATGGCCAAGTATCAAAAGTACACAAAATTATTTAAAATGGCTAAGTATCAAAAGTACCTATTCCTTTGTGTTCGTATAAAAGCAATGAAAGTAACGGAAGTAAAAGAAAATAACAATGTTCAATAGCTACCAAAGTAATGTTCTTCTAGACAATAAGAAACTCTTAAGGAACTAAAGCAAAAGAAAATAAAGGACAATACCGTTGGTTACCATTGCGATCCGACTTTCAAATTCAGCATCAAAATTGAGAGTTGTAGTAGACGTCCACACATATTGCCATCGCTTAGAAAGGACACCGGTAGCTGATACTTCCTTCGTGACCCCAAAAGAGACACTATAGTAAAAAGAAATTCATTTGGCAAAAGAATTTCCCAAGCTTTTCTTTAAAGAATTCATTTGGTAAGCAGCAAGTGAAGAAATTGACCTCATTTAGGTAGGTGTATGATATATCAATTGTCCTTCTTCAACCATTGATGGCCTCTCCTTGTAGCTATTGTAGCCTATTGGTAGTCTAGCTCAAGAAACAAATGACCTATATAAATGAAGCCAACATCGTAGTACATAAGAACTTTCTTGCTATATATAGAAAAGGAAAACAACAATATCCAAATTAGAGCAACTGGCCCAATTTTCGGAAAACATTTCATAAAGCAATCGATGATAGACAAAAGTTGGAAGAAAAAGAAAAAGCAGTATGTACTTTACTAAATAAAATGTAAGTACAGCTAAACATATTCTTTTACAATAGATAAGAAACAGATAACACATATCTCGCAAAAACACATATATATTACATAATGGAACAAATATAGCGAAGGGATTAAGAATAATCCAACCTCTAATTTCAACTGCTCCATTGACTGAAATTGTTGTGAAAGCCTGTCTAACCAACGATATCTGCAAAAGAAAACATTTGTAATTTACGTATTCCTAATTCACAAAAGCAAATTTCCCACTTCTGCATAACCAAAGAATGCAAAAGCAGCAAAGGCATTCCCAAGAAACATTTCCTTTCTACTTTCTAATCAAACCAAACTCAATTGCACTCAAAACCAAAAACGAAAACCCAAATGTATACCTAATTCACAAAAGCAAGAAAGGCATTCCCTGCAATTCGATCACTTGCC
Organism: Prunus padus; assembly: GCA_024362665.1. Lineage (NCBI taxonomy): Eukaryota > Viridiplantae > Streptophyta > Magnoliopsida > Rosales > Rosaceae > Prunus > Prunus padus. Next base: position 22,251,816 of record JANFAM010000013.1, read on the forward strand.
TCGTTCATAACAGAGCCTCCTTGTATTGGAATTGAATTTTTGAAGCCATCCTTTGTCCCAATTGCAAAGCAACTGCCAAATTCGAAAGAATTACAAATTTCCACCCAAGAAAAATAAAAAAGTGACAAAAGCGATATCCTAGGCTGCAATTAACAAAAGCGACATCCCTTTTTGTTTTACCAATTCCAAACAAACATACAAATAACTACTTAAAATTCCAACCAAACATATACTTAATCAATAGAAAATTGATTAAGAACCAACACTCAAGATAGCAATTACCAAAAGAAAAATAGTAGCTGGTTTTATAAGCAATTTTGTTTAAGATAATAGAAAGCTTTTATTAAATGTAGAGGAATTAACAAAGGATGTATTAGTTGTAATGTACCATATAAAAAACAGAAATGGGACTATAACTCTAAAAAGACGAAGTTATTAACTTTTAATACGTGGGTTATGAACTCGTGAGAAGAAACGAAATCTCCCAAATGGAAAACCGAGCACAACCCACAAAAGGCTGTGCATGTGCTTTCCTAATCAAAGTACAATGTTACTAACCAAACAATCAACATAGAAAAAGAGACTTGAATTTCCACACCCAACCAATGGAGATTATGAATCACATAAATAGGATACGGTGCCTTTGAGTGACGGTACCATATATGGTCTAGAGTCACAGCTTGCTCAAATGGAAAATCAATTGGATTTGCAACCATTTTGAGATATTTTAGAGGATTTTAATATAAACACATCAGCCTCTCTAAGAAAACAATTTGTAAGAGTTAGTCAACTCACCTACCAAAAAAAAGAATAAATATTAAAATCAATAAAAGCATGTGTAGAATCTGGTTCAATTCCTTTTCTCGCTTAAGTTATGGGCCATAACAATTTCTTCATAAAACCTTTGAAAATTCAGCTCAACTTGTACTTTTATGGGGCATACCATTCTCAACTTGGTACTCCATTGTTTGTGTCTCTTGCTCCCAACTTTCCCAGCGCTTCATCTCGCATATAAAATTCAAGATTTTTAAAAAATATTTAACATCATTTTCACATAATTAATTGCATTAATAAATTAAAGCTTGGAATAATCTTGTAATTAATGAACATGCCTTGGCCCTCCCCAAAGCCATGGTGAGAACACCGCATAAAATATGCATAACCGCCAGCACAAAAATAAGTATGTGAAGTTGATGCAGGCATTCTTAGTAATGAAAGCTACTTTTTCCCACGGAAAAAGGCCGGATAACTTTTTCAAGGCGTTGTCTTTGGTTTCCAACAAATGCAGAGGAAAATAAAAAGAAAAATAGAAGAAAATTAAAGATTTCTCTAAACATTTACACCAACTAAGCTCAAAACCTCAGAGTCATTCCTTACCTCAAATTTTCACCAACTAACTAAAGAGTAATTGAACCAAAATTTTATATGGCAAAACATTTGAAGCAAAACCTCTGTTATTGTAAGTGAAAGATCATACTTGGACTAACACAAAATGCACATTTTTTGCAAATACCCAAGCACTCAACTAAAACTTCACATGACAAAACATTCCAGAACCAAAACCTCTATTCTTGTAAGTGAAAGATCATACTTGGATCTACCACAAATCCAGATTATCAACAAATATCCAACCACCTGTTCGGTTGAAGCCAAACTTTTGACGTGAGCAAATGCAACAACAATAGCTATACCACAAAAATTGGCAACAAAAACAAAACCCAAATGCTAAAATCCCAAAAGGCCTTACCTTTACTTCGCCAATGATAGCCGAACAAAAACGTCTCTCCAAAATTGCAGCCTATCTCTTTGATTCTTGAAACTTCCAGTCTCTCAATCTCAATCATGCAAGAGAAATATGACACAATAGAATGCTGTGGTCATAATCAACATCAATAATATAAGATAGTAAGTTCTTTTGTTCAAGATTATTAAAGTTGTAAGAGCAAGCAATCCCTCCTTACCTTAGTCTGCTGCAAATCGATGCACTTGACTTGAGCAATACTTCCGTGATGCTACCGGTTTCTCTTCAAAATTATCAAAATCTCGTGGCCAAACCCGCGTGGAGTTTTGGTGTGAAGCTCGAGAACTTGGTGCATAAATCGCGGGTAAAAGCGTATGCGGTATTGCTGAAGATGACGATTTGGTGAGTGAGAAGCGATGAGAACAATGAAGACCCAAGATCAAAAGAGGAAGACGTTTTGTGAAACGGAAGAGACGCGAAGAAGAACGGGGCAAGAAGGGAAAGTAGGGAAAAAAAATTAGGTGAACAAAGCTTTAGTATGTATTTCCCATATCAGTCAGTCGCGAAGTTTAAGACGAACGATGCATGGGATGCAAAGCTGAAGGACAAACTCGCAGATGAGAGGAATAATTTTTTTTTTTGGTCTGAAAGATGAGAGGAAGGATGAGGAGAGTGGATGCAAATATCTCAGATGGAAAATGTCTCGGACGTTCCAGAAGGGAGAAGTTTTAGCTTAAGGGGCAAAACCGTCAATTCACTATTCTGAAAAAAGACAAAGGTGAACAGCTTAGGAACAGTATCCAAAACTGAGTTTTAGTATATATATAATTTGCCAACTCTCTTGAGGTTCTTCTCTGTCCTTCTCTGCCTTCCGCGCATACAATAATTACCCTATTGAAATTTGAATGACCAACAAACCCTCAATATCCCGTGGCAAGAACAAGGTCACAGAGAAAACCTACAAGAATTTGTGAGGCCATTCACTTGTAGCTAAGAGAGCAGTTAGCTTAGTATGTCAACTTTGGCTGTAATTTCATTGTTTGTTTTCCTAGTCTTTTTCTTTGCTGCTTGTTTGTTTGGATCACATTGTTTCCAACTTCTTATCACTATGTGTTTGTTCAAATGGTCTGCGGCACACTGTCGTCTCGTTTTTGCAGTCTACAAAACGGCATCCGACGAAGAAGCTGGAAAACTTGGATTGGAAGATGGAGCGTAAGGAAATAACTGAGCTTATTGCAAATGCTGTCTGCTCAAGATTGTTATTGTTTTCAATCTCTGCTGGGTTTCTATGGAAAGAACTTGCAGAGAGAAAATGAAGAGAAAATGAAAAATGCAAGTTATCAAAATTACTCTGCTTACTCTCACAGTCGGAGAGCAGGAGTGTATATTCTCACTCTATGACAAACATGCACATAAGGCATGAGTACATAATCGTTAGCCTTAGCTGGCTTATTTCAGCATAACGAAATAGGAGCCTTACACTTGTCATAATCTAAGACTAAGTGAATACACAATTAAATACAAGGCTTGTTTATCCTAAACTTGAATTAGCTTAATGCTTATACACTAACACTCCCTTTAAGCTTTGAGTGGTGTAATTCCAAGTTTGTCTCTGAGGTAATTGAACCTTTCCTTCGACAGAGCTTTGGTAAAAATGTCTGCCACTTGATCTTTGGTGGGACAATAAACCAAATCAATAATACCTTGCTGCAAAGCATCTTTGATGAAGTGATACCTTCTGTCAATGTGCTTTGTACGCTAATGGAACACTGGATTCTTAGTTATTGAGATTGCTGAAGTGTTGTCACACTGCAGAGGAGTAGCTTCTGTTTGTAGTTCTCCAAAATCTTCCAGAACAAATCTGAGCCAGATAGCCTGTGCTGTAGCCTCTGATGCACTGATATATTCTGCCTCTGTAGTTGAGAGTGCCACACAATTCTGCTTGATAGATGCCCATGAGAAGACTCCACTTCCAAATGAGAATGCATAGCCAAATGTACTTTTGCTATCATCAATGGAACCTCCCCAGTCACTGTCACAAAATCCAATTAAGACTACCTTCTTGCCTTTTTCATACTTCAAGCCATAGTCTAGTGTCCCTTTAAAATATCTAAGAACTTTCTTAGCAGTTCCAAAGTGCTTGTTAGTAGGGCCATGCATATATCTAGCTAGTAAACTAGCTGCATACATCACATTTGGCCTTGTAGCAGAAAGGTACAACAAACTCCCCACAATTTTCCTATATTGCTCTTCATTTGCTGCACCACTTCCATCATCCTTGCTTAATTTTTCAGTAGCAACAAGAGGGGTAGCGACACATTTGCACTCACTTAAGGCAAATTTATTCAACAAGGAAGAAGCATACTTCCTTTGATGAATGAAAATGTTCGAATCTGTTTGAATCACTCCCATTCCCAGGAAATGATGGAGAAGTCCCAAATCTGTCATTTCATATTTCACCTTCATATCTTCTTTGAATTCATCTAGCATCTCTTGGTTGCTTCCAAGATATACTATATCATCCACATAAATGGATACGATTAGTATATCCTTTTTTCCCCTTGTCTTAGTATAGAGGGTTGCTTCACTCAAGCTTTTCTCAAACCCACACTTAGCAAAATAGTCATTCAATCTCCCCATACCAGGCTCTGGGTGCCTGTTTTAGTCCATAAAGAGCCTTGTGCAGTTTATAGACCTTTTCTTCCTTGCCATTAATCACAAACCCTTCAGGTTGGTCAACATACACCTCTTCCTGTAATTTTCCATTCAAAAATGCAGATTTAACATCTAGTTGGTACAACTTCCAGCTTTCTTTGTGCAAAGAAGAGCAATCAAGGTTCGATTGTATCCAATCTAGCAACTGGAGCAAATATCTCATTGTAGTCGATTCCTGGTTTCTGTACATACCCCTTGGCAACCAACCTTGCCTTGTTCTTTTGTACTGAGCCATCCAAATTCAACTTAGTTTTTTTCACCCATTTCACTCCAATGACTTGCTTATCACTTGGCCTATCTACAAGCTCCCAAGTTCCATTTTTCTCAATAATTGACAGTTCTTCTTCCATAGTTGTTATCCAAGCCTTATCTTGAGCAGCTTCTTCATATTTCTCGGGTTCCACAATACAGAGGTTGCACTTTGTGCTAGTATGTCACTTATATTTCTCCATTTTACCGGAGTATGATCATAGGGCTGTGAGATCTCTCGCAGCTCATGAGTGACATTCTCTTGTTCTTCGCATGAGAGGAGGTGCAGGGGCTAGAAGAACTTCTTTCAACTTCACCCAACCCATGTGAAGGCACTCCAATCACCTTTTCAAGTTGATTTTGAACATAAGTCACAGCAACCAAATTTTCTGAAGTTTCTTTCCAATTCCAGGACTTAGTTTCATCAAAGACCACATCCCTTGACAAAACTAGCTTCTTAGTACATGGATCAAATACCCTGTCTCCCTTCTCACATGTTGCATATCCAAAAAACACACCTATGACACTCTTTGCATCAAGCTTTTGTCTTATTTCAGTTGGTATATGCACATAGCAAAGTGATCCAAACACTTTTAAATGACCAATACCTGGTTTTCTGCCTCTATAAGCCTCAAGTGGGGTTAGATTTTCAAGAGCTTTGGTAGGTGACCTATTTAGAATGTACACAGCTGTTTGTACAGCTTCTGCCCACAGAAAATATGGCATGCCTTTGTCATGAAGCATTGCCTTAGCCATCTTTACCACAGTTCTGTTTTTCCTCTCCACTACTCCATTCTGCTGTGGAGTATAAGCAATAGATAACTGTCTTTGTATGCCTTCAGATTCCAAGAACTTGTTGAATTCAGTTGAGAGAAATTCACCCCCTCAATCACTCCTTAGACACTTCACCTTATATCCACATTGCAGTTCAACCATGGTCTTGAATTTTCTGAAACAATTTAGAGCTCCGGATTTGTATCTCAAAAAATACACCCATGACATCCTAGTACAATCATCAATAAGCAACGTAAAGTACTTATTTCCTGCAATCGATTCATTTTGCATAGGACCACACAAATCAGTGTGTATTAGCTCCAGTGGACTACTTGCTCTCCAAGCTTTCTCCTTTGGAAACCAATCTCTATGTTGTCTTCCCAATTGGCATCCTTCACACACACCATTAACATCTTCAAGATGTGGGAGACCATGCACCATTTCTTTCTCTCTAAGCTGCTTAAGACTCCTGAGATTGAGATGACCTAGCCTCTTGTGCCAAGTCCAGGTACATGAAGTGATACTTGTCTTCAACACCATCTGATCATTCTGCATTAAGGACAGAGGATAACATCTGTTCTCTTTCATTCTCACTGTTATAACCAAGCTGTCAAGTGATGGTCCATCAAAGACACTACACACTTGTCCTCCAAACAGCAAGTAATACCCATGTTCATCCATCTAACCAACACTAAACAAGTTCTCTTTCAACCCTGGTAAATACATCACTTCTCTGATATATTTCCTTCTTTTGGTTGTGTCAATCACAAGAGATCCCATTCCAGCCACATTAACTAAATCACCAGTTGGCATTTGGACTTTTCTTGCCACATTGGTTCTCACATCAAGAAGATTGACATTTCCTGTCATGTGGTTGCTGCATCCACTGTCTATGTACCAATTCCCATTCACCCCTGCTTTTGTAGTTGCACAATTGGCATAAAATAGATTTCCAGATACCTCCATTTGGTTTGCACAATTAGCCTTTTGAATAGCCTTACCCACAGTGCACTCCCTAGCCCAATGTCCAAATTTATCATAATTGTGACATTTGGATTGCCCCTTATATCTGCACTCACCAAAGTGAAACTTTGAGCATACTTTGCACTGGGGTTTTGTCACTTCTTGATTCATGGAGGATGAAGAATTTGCATTCTATGCACGATTCATAAACGACTTTTGCTAGGACTGAGGCTTTGAATCCCACTTCTTGCCTTTTGCATTCCAGTTCCTTTTAGAGCCACTTGACTAAGAGTTACCCTTATTTTGTTGCCCTTTTGAACTCACAGAGAAGGAGCCAAATGCCTTATCATTAGCCAAATGCCTTATCAGTAGCATCAACAGTGTGCATAAGAGTTACCCCTGGCTTTTAAGAATTGCTATAACCTCCTGTAAATCAGCCTTGTCTACACATTTCGTATTCTCAATCACAAGACAGATGGGATCATAAGGTTCGCTAAGGCTGATTAAAACCTTTTGCACAAGCCTTTCATTAGATAATACTTCACCAAACGTCTTCATTTGGTTAATCAGTTCATTCAAACGTGTAAGATACCCAGATAACGTTTCATCATCACGCATTCTAGTATACTCAAATTCACGTCGAAGATTTTGGAGTTTAACCGATCGTACCTGATCACCACCGTGGTATTCACCATATAGCAGATCCCATGCCATCTTCGCTGTATCAGCGTTGGCAATTCAAGGGAATATTTGATCCGAGACTGCATTCTAGATAATACCCAGAGCTTTCGCATCTCGCATATATGCAGCCACGCTTTTCTCATTGTCTTCCTCTTCGAGCTTCCTTCACCTTCTTCTTCTTTGAATCGAGATCGTAACCCCCTTTTCCACTAATTTCCATAACCCATGAGATTTGAAGATTGTCACCATCTTGATTCTCCAGAACTCGTAATTCTCACCAGAGAAGATCGGAGTTTTCACCTCAGAACTTCCAGATCCAGCCATCTCTTAGCTTAGATGATACGAATCTCAAGTCAAAAACGAAATCGAAATCTATGGAGTTCAACGACTTCACCTGAACTAGAACAAGCTTGAACGTAGCTCGATTGCTGCAATATCAATGACGTTAGCTACACAATCTTCGCCCAGATTTTAGATCGAACCTGGCTTTGATACCATGTTATTGTTTTCAATCTCAGCTGGGTTTCTATGGAAAGAACTTGCATAGAGAAAACGAAGAGAAAATGAAAAAAATGCAAGTTATCAAAATTACTCTGCTTACTCTCACAGTCGGAGAGCATGAGTGTATATTCTCACTCTATGAAAAACACGCACATATGGCATGAGTACATAATCGTTAGCCTTAGCTGGCTTATTTCAGCATAACGAAATAGGAGCCTTACACTCAAGGACGGACCCAGGATTTTAAAATGGGGTGGGCTAAATTTAGGTACTAAGTAGATGGAAAACTCAACAATACCATGTAATTTCATTAATAACAAAAAAATACACTTATTTAATAAGTAAGAACAATAAAATCAATTACAAATCCTATTTGATAATTCGTAACTCATAAACTCGAAACCGATAAGCCCCAATTGCAAATCCCTAATTGATAATTGATAAGTTTCAATTGCAAATCCTAATTGATACTTCATAAACTCCAAAAAAATCCTCAAATTAAAACATCAACAAATTGAGAGAAGCATACCTGACAAGGAGGATAACTAAAGGAAGCTAGGTTATTTAAATTGGGTGAGCTAGGATTTTTTTTTTCTGGAAAAAAAAGAAGCCACCTGGGCTATAGCCCAGGTTAGCCAAACTACAGGTTCGTCCCTACTTACACTTCTCATAATCTAAGACTAAGTGAATACACAATTAAATACAAGGCTTGTTTATCCTAAACTTGAATTAGCTCAATGCTTATACACTAACAAAGATTAGGGGATCTTATTATCGAAATGGTATTGATGTGTTTTGCACTTGCACTTCCTCTTCCTTGGCTGAATCATAATCTTTAAAGAAAATAGGACATTCATTTACCTTCCATTCTAGTAACTAGTAAGCGAATCACCTTGCTAGGAAAGTAATGACATTAGAGAATAAATCACTCAAGGTTACTTCAACAAATTCCAACAAATGGATTCTAGTATCTGCGGTATATGCTTGGAATATATAAACTACTCTGGTTTGCCAACAAATTCCATGCAAACAAAAAATTAAAAAGGGAAATCATAAGGTGATCAAAACCAATCAAACATGGATAGAAAACATAGGCCAAGCAATAGGAGATAGGCGTGTGCTTGTACAAATAGGAATTCATTTTAGGGTAAATTGCCGAATTGCCCCCTGAACTTGTACCTAATTATCAATTTACTCCCTAGCCTTATTTTTTTACAAAATTAAGGACTCGAGCTAAATTTTATTCTCAATTTCCTCCTGCCGTCCAAATTCTCAACATTTCATCTAATTTTATGTTAAATTGTTAAAAATAATTTTTTTTTTTGGAAAAGATTAAAGAAAAGAGAAAATAAATTTCTTTTCTTCATCTCTCTCACCCTCTGTTTTTCTCTCTACCCAGACCACCCCCAACACCACCATACAACCACCCCATCCCCACCTGAGATCCAGCCTCAGCCCCAGCCCCAGCCCCATTGATCAAAGACCACTCTGACCTTCACCAACTCAACCTCATAGATCCCCACTTCCTCGACCAACCCCCAACCCCCAATACCCCATTCCCCGACCCGATCCCTCATCCTCTCCCGGTCTTCCTTTCTTCCTCTCTCTCACCCTCTGTTTTTCTCTCTACCCAAACCACCCCAAGCCCAACGCCCAACACGAGTAGACATACAAATTTCAACTCCAACACAGTAACCCCAATTCCAAGAGAACCCAATATTCAACACAAAAAATGTCACTCTACCAATTCAACTAAACAAGCAACAAAATGGGAAAATCTTGACCTGCAATGCAAAATACAAATAACCCAATAAACCCATAAACCAAAAAGGTGCGTGTGTCGATACCACATGGAGAGGAAGTGACTGGAGAATAGAGGAAGAAGAAGAAGATGAAGTTGAGGGTTGCTTTTGGAAATAGTCGCGGCCTCCTTCTTGGAAGACTCGATGTACAACATCGTAGTCCATTTTGGGGGGACACAGAGGCCTCAATCCCCCAATACCAAGAAGAGGAAATGGAGGGTTGCTATAGAAATCTCAATCGGAGAGAAGGAGAGAGGGGCAGAGTCGGAGAGAGGGATCGAGGATAGAGGGAGAGAGGGGCCGAGTCGGAGAGAGGGAGAGAGAGAATGGGTGGTGGTGTGATTTGTGAGGAGGACATGGGAGGTTGGGAAGAATGGGAAGAAGGGGAGGCTGGGATTCAGGGAACAAAACAAGGGTTTGGAGAGAGAGAGAGAGAATATATATATATATATCTCGATTTTTAAAAGTTTTTTATTCTATTTTTCAATTTTTATTTATTTTTAACATACGAAATGACCAATTTGCCCTCATATTTAACGGCAAATTGGATGAAATGTTGAGAATTTGGACGGCGGGGGGAAATTGAGAATAAAATTTAGTTTGAGTCCTTAATTATGTATAAAAAAAAAAGGTCAAAGGGTAAATTGATAATTAGGTACAAGTTCAGGGCGCAATTCGGCAGTTTACCCCTCAATTTATTAACTGAATGATAATTAGAGCAGATTGTCTTTTGGCCGCTGTGGCTATTGGACATAGATTTAGAGTTTAGCCTTTCTTCTTATTCTTCTGGGGGTGTAAATTACCAAGTGGGTTCTTTTTCATTTCATAAGGAATGATCCTAGTGCTTCGAAAGTATAATTCCTGTTTATTTAACAAGAAATTTTAATAGGAAAGAAAGGAAAAATAGGTGTAGGATAAGAATCTGCAACAAAATCAATGCAGTTAACAACAAAATAACAGGAAAAAAAAACTCTATCTTCTTGTTCAGCCCGATCTACACCAAGTGATGTTTTACCAAGTGCCCGATCTTCATCATCATGTGCCCGATCTTCAGCCCGATCTTCACCAAACCCAAATCAGGGTGAAGGAAATGAATCTGAATCCTATGATCATACACCTGTGAAGTGAAAGAGTCTAAATGACATCTTTGAACAGTGCAAAGCAAGCATTGTGGAGCCTGAAAACTTTGTTGAAGCAACTCAAGATGAGACTTGGAATCAAGCTATGAAAGAAGAGATCACAATGATTGAGAAGAATTCTACATGGGAGATGGTTAACAGACCTGGTAACCAACCAGTTGTGGGTGTGAGATGGATCTTCAAGACAAATATTAATCTTGATGGTTCTATCCAAAAGCACAAGGCACAGCTTGTAGCTAAGGGATACACATAGAAGCCAGGAGTAGATTTCAACGAAACATTTGCTCCAGTGGCAAGATTGGATACAATTAGAACTCTAATTGCTCTGGCTGCTCAAAGGAATTGGAAACTTTTCCAATTGGATGTGAAATCAGCATTTCTAAATGGAGTGTTGAAAGAGGAAGTTTACATCAAGCAACCTGAAGGTTTTGAAGTTAAGGGAGCAGAAGACAAGGTTTATAAGTCAAAGAAGGCTCTCTATGGTTTGAAGCAGGCACCAAGGGCCTGGTATGGTGAAATTGACACTCATCTATTCAAATGTGGATTTCAAAGAAGCATAAGTGAAGCTACTCTGTATGTGAAGACTAAAGAATGTATTAGTACAGTCATTGTGTCAATATATGTGGATGACATTGTGTACACTGGAAGCAGCAGTGAAATGATGATAGAGTTGAAGGAGGATATGATGAACAAGTATGAGATGATCGATCTGGGCTTGCCGCATCATTTCCTAGGCATGAGAGTAATTCGGAAAGAAGGGAGAATCTTCATTCTTCAACAGAAGTATGCCAAGACTCTGCTTGACAGATTTGGTTTGAAGGACTGCAAATCAGTGAGCACACCACTAGTTCCAACAGAGGAACTCAAAAGAGAAGATGAAGGTGAGTTTGCAGATGAGGAGACCTATAGGAAAATAGTGGGGAGCATACTGTATCTGACAGCAACTAGGCCTGACATCATATATTCAGCTAGTTTGCTTGCCCGATTTATGCATGGTCCCTCAAAGAAGCATTTTGGAGCTGCAAGAAGAGTGATGAGATATGTGCAAGGAACTCTGGATTATGGCATTGAATATGAGTCTGGAAAGCCAGCTATGTTGATTGGATTTTTTTATAGCGATTGGAGTGGTTCAGAGGATGACATGAAAAGCACATCGGGCTATGCCTTTCATTTGGCAGTGGTTCATTTTCGTGGGCATTAGTGAAGCAGAACAGTGTTAATTTATCAACTGCAGAGGCTGAATATGTCAGTGCTGCAGAAGCAACAACTCAAGCAATTTGGCTAAGATTTGTGCTGGGTGATTTTGGAGAAGCACAACTTGAAGCTACACCAATCATGTGTGATAACACATCTGCTATAGCCAAGTCCAAGAATCCTGTGTTCCATCAGAGATCAAAGCACATAGGAAGAAAGTTCCATTTCATCAGAGATGCAATACAAGAAGGAGTGGTGGATCTTATCTATTGCAAAGGTCAAGATCAAGTTGCAGGCATTTTCACAAAGGCATTGCCAAAGGAAAGATTCTGCATGCTAAGAGAACTACTTGGGGTGAAATCAGCAAACCATTTAGAAGGGAGTGTTGATGTGTAAATGGGTTTTACTGATTTACTTTTACAGTTTTACCATTTTGCGAGAATTTTGTGTGGCTCAAAGGCCTATAGGAATTAGCCAAGTGTCATACACACATTGGCAGATCTCTTTTGTAATGACTCAAGATGTAACCGTTTTTGCTATATATACAAGTATACATAGCTGAGCTCAGTGTGAGAGCCATCAAATTCATCTCCAAGCAATATCAAGCAACAACATTTGCTACAGTACTAAAATTGGGCAGCTACATCGGGATGACCTATTCTCTCCAAAGTACTGTTTTATTGCTATTCGACTTGCCCGATCTTCCAAAAATCATAAACACACCTTCAAATCCCAACATCCTTACCTTCAGATTCAACAATTGGCTCAAGAAATCAGGGAGTTAACCATATAAACATTTCTTCAGAGGCAGTAGTTATCAGTTTTGTGTGTTTTATAAATTAGAGTTTGTATGACTTCTTCAGAAACCACCAATTTATTTCCTTTGGGAATATGGTTAATATTTTTTCCACATTTACTGTCTGCTTGGGACTCATCAGGAGTTAATTTCTATTAAGTGTAAGATTTTGTTAAATCTTAATCAGATAGATGAGCTCACACATTTCATGTCGGTACAGGGAATTATGCTTCATACACTACTACAAAAATTGAAATAGACGACGGGAATCCACCTCCGTCTAGGGTCATACAAAACCGTCGTGAAATCGACCGACATCTATTCATGTATAAAACCACGACGGTTAATAACCGACGTTGTTAAAGAATACTACGTCATTTCTTTTAATAAAACCGACATCTAATACAAATAAAACTTCATAAAAAGGAAAAATCGACAACCTTAGACGTCGCTTTCATAAATGAACCACGGCAGAATGTCAAACATACAGACGTCTATTATATTTAAAGACGCCTGCTTTATTATATAAAAAAGTCGTATTTTATCCAAAGACGCCGTTTATTATATCCAAAGACGCCGTTTATTATATCCAAAGACGTCGTATTTTATAAAAACCGCCGTCTATTACTTGTAAAGACGACGGCTTTATTAAATAATGTCGTCTATTAGCTTTAAAACGAGGGTTATTAATCAGAAAGCGATTTAGTAATTTTACATTTTTGCTTCTTTTGTTTTCTTGTTTCCAATGTTATCATAAATATATACTCAAATATGCTATTACCCACGCCATACATATATATAATCAAAAATTATTTCTTTCATAAATAGAATATCAAGAGTACAATAGAACAAAATAAAATCTAAAAATGAAAGTACTCTAGAGTACACCAAATTCTTATACCTAATTATCCTTTAAATCAAGTTCTCCATATGTATATAGAGCTATACATTCATCATCACCAATTTTCCTCTCGCATTCTATCTGAACTTCATCACTTTGTACTGCTTCTCCCTTGGATGCAATTACTCTTTTCCTTTGTACACTTATAATCGCCTCATATGGTGTGTCACCGAAATCTGAACAAAAGAAGGAAGTGACCAAGATTTTAAATATATAAAAAGCAAGTTTTAGTAAGAGATTAAAGAACAAGAGACCAATTCTCTACCCCTATACATTAAAGAACACTAGACAAAATTAAGACCTAATCATTTTAACACAACAAAGATGCATTCCACTAAAATGAACTTGGACCAACACTATAGCAGATTATAGCAAGCAATAAAAGTTCAGACGACGGTTTTTACATAAAACGACGTATTTTACAATTGCGCATTTACGGTTTTTCCAATAACCGTTGTCTTATGCAACAATATACAGTGAAGGGGTATGACACCATCCATCAAATTTCATACGACGGTATTAACAACCGCCTTATAACTGAAATACAGGCAGCGGTTTTAATAAAAACCGTCGTCGTATGAAAAGAGAATAAATCTCACATTACCATTCCATTTCAAGAACAAATGCTAACCAAATATTAATAAAGACCCATATAAAAAGCATGCAAATATTAAGACCCATCACGACAGAGAGTGATTAAGAACACATATCTTAAGATTTAAAGGACGCAAAACATATATCTAAAACCCATAAGGATTAGATCCAATGAAATTTTTCAATGATTTCAGAAGTAGCAAAGTCAAAATTTTTCAATGATTTCAGAAGAGAGAGAGCCAATATTTAAGACAGTAGCGAAAATTGAAAATTTTGGGTCAACGTCAAAATTTCGAGATAGCGCTTTTAAACATCGACGAACAAATAATAACCGACGTTAAAGTGTTACAATTATACGACCATTATTATATTTATACTGCCGTAGTTTCACTTTTCTACGTCACTAATTAATAAAGAAGGACGTCTAATTCAAATAAAATGTCTGCATTTAACAAGGCGGTTAGTATATTAAATACGACGTAGTTAAACATTTTCACGGGCTAAAACCATCACGGACAAATTAAAAATAAATAAGAATATTCAGGTTTTGGTGTTGCTCGGATTCGAACGCGTTAGCCCAAGGATGGAATCGAAATGAAACAAAATAGAAAACCGGCGTCGTTTCAATATACCCTAAACCCTAAACCCTAAACCCTAAACACGAAACACTAAACCCTAAATACTAAATTATAAATTTCATTAAATGAAAAAAATATTAAAATAATACAAAAAGGGTTTAGGCTGGTTTCTTCTAAATTAGATTGCTAAAAGTAGTAATTAATATATTTGAATTTATCACACCAATGGATGACACAAGCCACATATATATGAACATTTTATGTAACTATAAGAGATTTTGTGATTTATCAATAATTTTTGTTCTTTGAATTTCATTTTTAATTTTTATGAATCAAATATATTTTTATAAGCCTTAGTGGGAAGAAAATATCTCAATGATTCCATAATGGTTTCGGTGTATTTTTGAAATTTTTTAAAAGTTATTATGAATATTATGATTTAAATTGAATTAAATTTTGTTTTAACCACGTCGGTATGAAGTAATAACCGACGTGGTATGATTAATTTTCACGTCCGTAAGAAGAAAAATATCGTCGTCACAACGTTTCTATAAAGCACATCAGTAAGTAATTATTGATGTCTTTATTGTCCTCCTTATTGATGTCTTTATTGTCCTCCTTAAGACGTCGGTAAGGAGGACAATAAAGACATCAATAATTACTTACAACGCCCTTTATAGAGACGTTGTTTGTCGTCACAACGTCAGTTTTCTTAAAATTATCGCTGCTTTATGTCTTTAAATTTTTAAGAACCGCCGTTGTTTAAAGTTACAACGTTCGTATTTTATTAACCGTCGTTTATTGTATTTATGACGCCTGCTTATAATAAATTACCGTCGTTGATTGTATTTATGACGCTGCTTTGTCAAAATCTCAATTAGTTGATAATATAAATTATATTGTGATAATATAATAAAGTGATTAAAACAGAGTTCGTATCATATATAAATTATTAAAATATGATTAAAGTGATACATGCAAAGCAACACACAAAATACATTTCTTATAGTTGATGATATAAATTATATTGTGATCATATAATAAAGTGATGAAAACAGAGTTCATATCATATATAAAGTGATTAAAGTAGAGTTCTATATAATTAGGTTACAAAACATACGTAAAACCTCTATAAAATTAATTTGGTGCCGAAGCGAGTTTCATCGTATTCGATCACCTCAAACCTATCCCCATCGCAACGTTATAAGGTCTACCGCAAACCAACTTATTCCGATCTCTGTGGCATTCAATTCTCACCAACATGTGCCTCAACTTGAATAAAATTGTGCCGCCTTCCGTAATGAAAACGACATCATTACCACTCAAATTGCCAGCCAACCATTTAGATAAAACATTTGTGCGAAATACAAAGAGCAGATTCCATGACTCACGCACCCCATATTCCTTCATAACCCAAAATTCTATCAACTCATGACCACCACGTCTCCTGGTAAATGAAAAACATAAGCATTCTCCATCGCCTCCCGAAACTACATTAACCGCCATACTTTTAACATCATTGTCATCATCATCACCATTGCCATTTAAAGGAGGGCATGGAACTTCCTGAACTCCTCCTTTGCCGGATCAAAAGCAAATATGGGTAGCTCTTCATCAGGATCAAAGTTGTAGGCCGAGAGCCAATGCGATTGCTTCATTCGTAAGGACCCCCAAGCCAATGGTGATGCTTACGAAAAAGGACAATGAGTGGTGGCCGGGAATTCAATGATTTTCCAAGTGTTCAATTTGGCAGAGAACATCTCCACAAACCACTTGTTAGTAACAACTCCAGCTATGAAAATTTTGTAGTCGCGAGTGGATGACACATAACCCGCACCATGGCCAAATCCAAATTCATCATATTCAGTAGTTTCCGCGTCAAACACAAATTTTGGGTTAGGCAATTCATGACGAATATGGTTGATGAGTTCCAGAGAAACAACTTATGAGTTTGACAATCACCAGCAACATCTACTAATAGCATACCATTACAGAGCCCAATAGCTTGGAATAAGGGAAGAAGGTGTGGTTTTGAGTGAACAATGCAGGAACGACGCTGTTTCGGAATCCAAGGATCGGATTTGATTGTCGGTGGAGATGAGGAGCCTCTTGGTAAGGGTTTTATGCTCGGAGGCTAGCTTAAATTGAGCTTGAGCAAACCGTGTGTCGAGAGTATGATAGAATACCACCGTTTCGAAACAGGAACTGAATCGAATCGGAGGTTTCACCAACAGCAGTGCAGAATTTGGACTAAAATATCTTCATGAGTTGGCTGCCTTGGTTGAGCTTCTTCGACGACATTGGAAAATTGGAACCGGAAAGGAAAGCCCAATAAAAAAAAAATCCGACGTAATATTGAATTTAAGACGACGTTATATAAAAATGACCGACGTGGTATATCAAATAAAACAGAGTAGTAAACGACGTGGTGATTTAAATAAAACAACGTAAACAATAAAAAATCGACGTCTAATAAATTTTGACGTCGGTTTTTATAATTCACGCCGTTTTAATTACAACCGTCGTGGTATTTAAAATAAAATGACAGTTATATTTAAAAAAGACGTCTAACTTTATCACGTCGATTTTGTATTATTCTCAACGTAAAATTATAATACCACAGCGGTTATGACTACGTTTTATTTGCAAAAGCACGAGTAAATTACCGACGTGGTCAGTTTATTAAAAAGGCGTGAAAAAGACCAAACCGTCGTGGACACTTTCAAAAGTAATTGGAAAATAAAACTTGAAATGATTTTGAATAAAAAATCTTAAAATGATTTCGACAGAAATGATAGAGTTAGAAATATACCTTTGCCTTGCAAAGAAAGTTTGTTTTGTTTGACGAGGAGGAGCAGAGGAACTTGAAAGCTTCGGAAGTAATTGCTACGGAAGGAAAATTGAGAAACGCTGCTATGGAACGAAAACTGATCCTCGCATGCAATGGAAAAAAACTGAGAGGTCTGGAAGGTGAAATATTTTATCGGTTTGAACGAAAAATTTATTTTTCGTTGACGTTTGATTTTCCATAGGGATACGAACTCGTTTAGACAAACTGCCATAGGGATTCGAACTCGTTTGCCAAGGACATATTTGACAAAAAACATAATAGAAAACCGCGTCGTTTCAATATCTTCTTCGTGGATTAGAAATATTTCACGACGTTATATTTAAATAAACGCCGTGGTAATAAATATTAACGACGCTTTATATAAATAAACCGACGTGGATTAGAGTTTTAACGACATTATATTTAAATAAATGACGTGGTAATAATTATTAACGTGTCTATGGATAAATAAACTGACGTGGATTAGAAATATTACACGTTGTAAATTATAAATCTACCGCCGTGGTAATTAACAATTAATAATATTCTTTCTTACACTTTCAGTTTATATGGGAAGTAAGACGGCGTTTATTTTGTTAAACTGTCGTCCCAACTTTTGACGTCTGTTTTTCGTACATGCTGACGTTGTTTTTTGTGTAAGAGTTTAACCGGGAACAAACGCTGTTTAATAAGACAACGCTTTTTTATTTGGTTGCGTCGTATTTTTGAAATGCCCAATCTAAATTACATATTTCAGGTGTTTTTTTACTTAAACACGTCGGTTTTCATTTTACCGTCGTCTTTATAAACTCAACGTCGGTATTTGACTACCGTCGTGGTTTTCTGGTCGTCTTTTTCCATTTTTGTAGTAGTGATATTTAGTTCCAGCTGCTGCACTTGGTGCAATGGGCTATTGTTACAAGTGGTGGAAGGTAATTCTACCTATGACTGAACTCTGAAAATTTGTGGTCACAATTACAAACACATTCTAATGAGTTCTGCACTTGTGAGTATTTGTATTATTGCTGATGTATGGGTATGTTTGTGATATTGTGCAGGGCTGGTCATTTTCTGATGTAATGTATGTAACAAAGCACAATATGGCAAATGCTGTTGCAACTGTGTCCAAACAATTAGAGCATGTCCATGAAACATTGGCTGTAAGTCAGATTCGTTGCCCATTGTGTGGTTGTCTTTTCTAGATGATAGTCCTTAAAAGGGTATGCGGCACACTGCTGTCTCGTTTGTGCTGTCTACAAAAAGGCATCTGACAAAGAAGCTGGAAAACTTGGATTGGAAGATGGAGAAGCAGAAGGAAATATAAGTGAGCTTATTGCAAATGATGTATGGTACAATATATTGACATATACTTTAACATAAATAAGCGGATGCTGTCTAATCGATCGAGATTAGGGGATCCTGTTATTGAAATAGGATTGATGTGTTTTGCACTTCCACTTCCTCTTCCTTGGATGAATCATAATCATTACGGCAAATAGGAGATTCATTTACCTTCCATATATTCTAGTTAACTAGTAAGCTCATCACCTTGTTATGAGCAAGATAAATGTCTTTTTTTTTGTCGAAATCGAGTTTCATTAAATAGAATGTCAAAGCCAGATTACATCAAAATGAACTCAAATAAATGAGTTCACACAAAATGCAATACAAACAGACATAGAGTCCACTACATATAAAACTAACAAAATGCATAAAGCACACATAAAGGCATTAAGCCCACATAAAGGCAAAGAGCCCACATAATGGCAAAAAGCCCACAAAAGGCAAAAGCCCACAAAACACAACACAACATTAGGAAACCTTAACACCAACAACAGATGTGTGCCGCACAATCCAACAGCCACAAGTAGCGCCACCATAGCAAGCCGACAACCACCAAAGAGAAACTAGTAATTAACCAACAGAAAATGGTGATGAGCAAGCCACCAAAGCTATACCAAGTAGGAGTAGCGCTACCATAATCCAAGCAATAAGTGCTATTGCACTTTAAGGGCATCCCAAACTCCATAAGTTCCACCGAGGATAAACAACGGAAGAAACATCCGTGGAGTCAAGGAGCCGATGATAGTTGTTAAGACCAATCGATGTGACGCAACCTCCAACAATGAGGAGAGAAAATGCATTGCAGAAACCTGTAAAGACCTGAAAAATAAAACCGAAGCCTTCACGGCCTAAAAGACGACCCTTCACTTTATGAAGGGGGCCCCTTCATATTGATTCTTGCTGTAGATTCTGGGACTCATCTGTATTTCAATTTGTGAACATGGGTGTGTAAGTTTACATTGCTTCTCTGCTTAGGAAAGTACAGGGATTGCAATTTGTGGCTGCCATGGCTTCATTGTTATGTATAAAATAAAGTCAAATAAGCTGTGTTTTGTGGTGGCATTTGTTTAATTTGCTTTATCAATGTGTTCTAGTATCCGCGGTATATGCTTGGAATTGGAAATATATAAGAACTCAGGTTCCAACAAATTCCGATCAAACAAAAAATTAAAAAGGGGAATCATAAAGTGATCAAAAGACCCATATCAAGCATTGATAGAAAACTTAGGCCAAGCAATAGGAGATGTTCTATTTCTATGGGAAACCTTCATTCCTTAAATTTGTTGGACATCTCCTACTGTCATTATCTTCACTCAGAAACCTTACCCAGCTCAGCTACCTGTACATGTCTTTATTTTTTGACGTTCTAAATAATAATTCCACAGTTTCTGAATATTCCTTGTCTTGGATAGCAAGTTTAACCAACATCTACAGTTTGGCCTTTGCGAATACCGAATCAAGGGGAAAATTCCCATGCTTTTTGTTGCTAACCTCACGTAACTTTCATTTCTATAATTGAGAACTAACGAATTGATCAAATCCCATCTTGGCATATGCATTTGACCCAGTTAACTTAGCTAGACCAACAGCCTGAGTGGCATGCTTCCACAATGTTTGGGGAACTCCAGTGCTCTTGAAATATTGATCCTGAAGAACAATTCAGTATTCCTCAAATATGTCCAATGGCCGGAAGTAGTATGAAAATGGTTGATTTAACTTACAATGAGTTACAGGGGAAGGTAGTACGAAGATCAATGGCGAATTGCACTTGATTAGAGTTTCTTAACCTTGGAAACAATCAGATGAGTGACATCTTCCCATCTTGGTTAGGGGCACTTCCAGCCATTAAGGGATCTCATTTTGAGGTCTAATGGATTTCATGGCATAATTGGGAAGTCTGCAACGAACCATGAGTTCCCAAAGTTGTGCATCACTGACTTATCTAACAACGGTGTTTGTGTTTACCTTTGCTCTGCTGCCTGTTTGTTTGGATCACATTGTTTCCAACTTCTTAACACTGTGTTTGTTTAAAGAGTCTCTCAATGTATATTTCTTAAGGTTTTGATCAACGAATGCTTAGTTTATTCTTCTTCAAAGAGTCTCTCATTATTGTTAGGCCTAGGGTAATCTTTGATTAATGGTTAGCTTTGACAAGAATGTATGTGGTGGTGATCGTGGCTTATAAACTCTGATTCAAGACTTTTCAGCCTTGATGACTTCAGCTGATAAACATGAAATAAATATATTTAAACTTGGGTCGATCTTAGAAATAGATATGAAGACGATAAACTTGACCAAGTCTCATTGCATTAATTAATGGCAGACAAGTACAGAGATTGACTAATGGAGAGAGGCACATGCATATACACTATGACGAAACAATTCCAGCAAGATAAAGATGAACGTCTTGCAGACGACTTAACTTATGGATTATACACTCCGAGTGAAACAATTCTAGCGAGACAAAGATGAACGTCTCGCAGACGACTTGACTTATGCATATAGTACACTCTGAGTGAAACAATTCCAGCAAGACAAAGATGGACATCTCGCAGACAACTTGACTTATGCAATGGTGGAGGACATCACTTATTGGGTAATAAGGGGTGAAGGAAAACATTCAAACCCACTATGTGAAAGCTACATATTGGGTAAATTGTTTTTCACCTTGTTGGCTTCTTCGCCATGGCCCCGCTTCCCCACCCTCTGCAATAACTTCATACACATGTTTATCCACATGTTTTGGACCTAAGGAAAAATATATTTCAATTAATATCTGAGGTGCCCATTTTAAGTGATTACGGCTGATTTTTGTTTTTTGGTCAACGATTACAGCTGATTTTATTCAAGCCATATTTGTTTTTCACCTTCTTGGCTTCTTCTCTATTGACTCCTTTAGTTTTACTTTTTAAAAGGATGAAGGGGAGGAGAGGACGTATTTGAGCCTTGTATTTGTTTCGTTATATGGTGTTTATAATGTATTTGTAAACGAATTTACATATTTTTTCTTGTTTCCTAGCTGTTTGCTACAAGAAACAGTTTGGTATTTGGATACTCAAACAATTACCGTGAAATTTAATCAAACGTAACAGGACCAGAAATATTGGTTTTTTCATATCTTCGGAGAAGTCATTGTTATTATGTATTTCCAAGTGTGGAATCTATGATAGTCAAATCCATGTTTTTTTTTCTACGAGTCAAATTTATGTTATGAACTAGAAGGTGTGTGTGAGTCATGTGTTACACTCCTACGTTTTCACATTTGCACGACCATATTTTGCGTGACGAACATAAATTTGTCGCACAAGACACACATGTGCGACAAACAAATATATTCGTTGCTCAAACTGGTGACGATAATAATTTTATATTTTAAAATTTGCGCAGCGACAATTCTCGTCGCGCAAGACACATTTGCGCAACAAAAAATTCTACCGTCGCCAAAAGTCAGCAAGAAAAACGCAGGGTTTTTTTTTTCGGCGACAAATACATGCGCGACAAAGGATTTGTCGCACAAGATAACTTTGCGCGACCAGATTTATTTTCGTCGCGCAAAGGTTAGGAACAAAAAACACGAGTAAAACCATTTTGGCCCCGAGTACTTGCGCGAAGATACTCTCGTCGCAATAGAAAACTTAGCGCGATCATAAGTATTTCGTCGCGTAAAAGTAAAGCGCAGGTAAATTTAATATGGCGCCAAATACTTGTGCCACGATATTTTCATTGCAAAAGAAGAACTTGCACGACAATAATACGTTCGTCGCGCAAAAGTTACGCTGGGAGAGGGAATTTGGCGCCAAAACATTGCGCGATGACAAATGTTTTTCGTCGCGCAAAGTGTGATGTCGACACGCTGTTGCGCGAAGAAAATGGTCTTTTGCACGACGAAAATGAGATTTAGCACGACGCAAGGTTTGCGCGACGGAAATCAGTTGTCGTTGCATAAAGTTCGATGTCGACAGGGTCTTGCGCGAGGAAAAAGTTCATTTGCGCGTCGAAAATGAACTTTTGTGCAACAAAGATAATTGTTTGCGTCACAAATTTTGTGTTTTGTGCGACGAATATTTGCACGACGAAGATACCCTTCGTCGCACAAAATCCTTTTTCCCTAAATAATCCGAGTTCTGCCATTTCAAAGGCAAATTGCAAAAAATTTGCAATTTGCCTCTGCTATGCTCTGCTTTTGCTGTGTTCATTGGGTAAGTATTTTTTGTCGTTAAGGTAAAAGTATTAATGTAAACTCATACTAACGGCACTAATTTCGTTGTCTATAGGGATATTACGTGTGATTAGCGATTCGTGGAGAACGATTGAGAAGGTATTTTATTTGTTTTATATTTTAAAAATATTAAATTAATTACATTATGTTAAACTTAGTTTGTTAAGTTTATATTTTTTTTGTGAAATTCTATTCATATTATGTTGTGTGTTGTAATGTACGAAGTTAATTGAAATTAACTTCGTATGTTTATTTTTATTTTTTGTAACACTTAGTTTCCCATTCGAGATTAGTTGGATTTCGTGCATGGATGCGTAAAGCATGACTGCAGTCCAATTAATTCTTGAATTGTCCCACTATTTGAACAGTTTGGGAATGCATAGTTATGTCACGTAATTTACGGCTACAGGATTAGGTTTTGATTATGGAGATTTCGGTGTTATCTTTGTACGTTCTTCGGGTGGTACATAGGTATTTTATACCTACGGTACGCCTCAAGAACTGTATCGAGATGCTGCCGAAATTATTCCACGTCGAAATCTAATCTTATGTAGTCGTAAATTACGTGACATGACTACGCATTTCCGAATGGGATAGGGCCCTTACCGGAGGCATAAGGTGACATTAAGATGTAAGAAGTTGTATGAAGTTGTTGTGATTGTTGTACTGTGATTGTGGTTCCAGGAATTATGAGCAGAAGGTGGATACAGAACCCGAATAGATGCGCAGACGAATACTTGGATGGAATCGACGATTTTATTGAGTTTGCACGTACACACAACCCAGGTGCAACGAGAATCCGGTGTCCTTGTAGGAGGTGTAACAACAGTCTGTGGGAGAGAATTGAAATTGTTCGATTTTATTTAGTAAGGAATGGAATGACTGAGACATATAGTACTTGGAACCATCATGGGGAACAATTAGACGTTGCTTCGTCTTCAAACGCCACAAGAGTGGACAATATTGAACCTATTGTGGATCGTAATGAACAAGTCATGGATATTATAAATGATGCTTTTCCATTTGCATCGACAAACATCAATGAAGAAGGGGAAGATGACGTGCCTACGCCAATGGACAGTGCAGAATTCGAAAAATATGAAAAACTATTAAAAAAATGCCAACTAAGAGTTATACCCGGGGTGCGAGAGCTTTTCTGTTCTGACTGCCATTGTGGAGCTAATGCACGGAAAAATAAAGTATCGTATGTCGAACCAGTGTTTCGATTACTTTTTGGGGGTTTTCAAGAGAATGCTTCAGACGGACAATTGTTTGCCGAAAGACCATAGACACGCACAAAAGGTGTTGAATGGTCTTGGATTGGGTTATGAAAAAATTCACGCTTGCAAAAACAATTGTATTTTATTCCACAAAGAGTATGAAGCATTGGATACATGCCCTATATGCAATGAGTCGAGGTTCAAAATGACATCTCAGAATAGAATGACTAAGATCCCGTAAAAAGTCATGCGTTATCTGCCCTTGAAACCCAGGTTGCAGCGATTGTATATGTCGACGCAATTGCCACGGACATGAGATGGCATAAGGAAAAACGGGTAGACAACGATGTGATGCGGCATCCTGCAGATGGGGAGGCATGGAAAGAGTTCGATCGAACGTTCCCTGAGTTTGCTGCTGATCCCCGAAATGTTAGATTGGGACTTGCCACTGACGGATTCAATCTGTTCGGGGTTCTAAACCAGCACCACAGCACTTGGCCAATTTTCGTATTCCTATATAATTTGCCGCCTTGGAAATGCATGAAAAAAGAATACATTATGATGACTGTTTTGATAAATGAGGATCCTGGCATGTCAATCGATGTTTACTTAAGGCCGTTGGTTGATGAGCTAAATGATTTATGGACAAACTGTGTGCGCACATACGATAAATCCACTGGGAAGATGTTCACTTTGCGGGCAGCAGTTATGTGGACTGTGAATGATTTTCCTGCATATGCAATGGTTTCTGGGTAGAGCACTAAGGGTTATATGGCATGCCCTGTATGCAAGGAAGATGTAACATTTGGTTGGCACGCTGGAAAAGTTTGTTACCTTGGTCATCGGAGATGGTTGCCATGGGATCATGAGTGGCGAGAAAAGGAACACAGAACATCGCCTCAGACCTAGAGAATGGTCCGGATCAAATTTTGGAGCAGATTAACCGTTTGGATTTTGCTTCGTTCGGGAAAACAGTGAGTCGGGCCGGACCTTCTACACATATGAACTGGACGCACAAATCTATGTTTTTTGAGCTCCCATATTGGTCAAAACTAAAATTGAGAAAAATGTCTTTGACACATTGATGGGCACGATTCTAGATATCGAGGGCAAGACAAAGGACACGATCAAAGCTCGTCTTGATTTGGAAAGAATGGGCATACGAAGGGGTTTACGGATGAATAGGGACAATGATAAAGCTAAAAGGGATCTTGCATTTTTTTCCTTGAAACTGACGGACAAAAAAGAGTTTCTAAAGTTTGTATCGTCTGTAAAGTTTTCCGATGGGTATGCTTCTAATATCGCGCGTTGCGTGAATGTTGACGGGGGAAAATTTGCAGGACTAAAGAGGCATGACTGCCATGTGTTTATGCAACGCCTACTTCCTGTGGGTATTCGACACCTATTGCCGGAAGATGTAGTCAAGCCAATCATATTGTTGTCCAGATTTTTTTCCCAACTGACGGCAAAAACCTTGAGAAAGACAGACATGAATCAGTTGCGCCATGACATTGTCCAAGTCCTATGCAAGTTTGAGATGATATTCCCTCCTGCTTTCTTCACAAGTATGATCCACGTAATGGTTCATTTGCCCGAAGAGGCATTGCTTGCTGGTCCTGTCAACTATCGCTAGATGTATCCAATAGAAAGGTATATAATCATCATCATTTGTTTATGCATCATTATCTCACGCTTGCTAATATGTATCGTATTGTTTTATTTTGGCAGGCTTCTCGGGGAGCTGAAAAAAAGTGTACGAAACAGGGCGAAGCCCAAAGGATCAATTATAGAGGCTTGGGTTCAATATGAGTCGCTTACTTTTTGTGGAATGTATTTAAAAGATGTGGAGACGGCTTTCAATCGTCCTCAGCGCAATAATGACGGAGGTGTGAGAAAGGAGAAACTCTCTGTTTTTACCCAAAGGGCACGACCCTTTGGAGATCCTAGACGAGGAGAGTCATTTTCTAGAATGGACATGGAGGTAGTGCATTGGTTCGTACTGAACAATTGTGATGAAATAATAGCATACTTAGATGAGCATGAAGAGATGATGAAGCGAGAACATCCATCACATTTGCATGCCAAGAAACACCGAGAATTGTTTCCACAATGGTTTCTCGAATATGTAAGTTATAAGTGTTTTGTGTTTGACATATATATTGTAGTATTTATTTTTCTGAAACTAACATGTGAATGTTTTTGTGTAATATTAGGTGAATAAATTGAAAGCATCGAATTCCCCCACTTACAGTGAAGAGTTATATAACTTGGCGTTCGGGCCGATTCGCGCTGAATTGTTCTTGGGTTGCCATGTTAACGGCATCAAGTTTTTGGGGGCCGCACGAGATGACAAGTTGTGTACGCAAAACAGCGGTGTCCATGTCCCAGGTGGAGGCGAAAGTACGGACATTGATTTCTATGGCAAACTAACAACTGTCGTGCAATTGCTTTACAAAGACCGATACCAAGTGATTATGTTTAAGTGTCGATGGTTTGATACAAACCCAAATAGGCTGGGAAGTGTTAAAAGCGACCATGGCTTACTATTTGTGAACATTAATCGAACTTGGTATGATGACGACCCTTACATTTTGGCAAACATGGCAAAACAAATTGTGTATCTAGATGACCCTAAAGCTGGGAGAGATTGGAAAGTTGTTTAGAAGATGGATCAGCAGAACGTGTATGCTATACCAGAACAAGACCCAATTGACGACGACGTCGATAACGTCACTGACCAACGTTTAGAATCTTCAATGGAAAATGATGCGGAAACACTTCGAGATACAAATGTTATACAAGAACCGTTTCAAATACAAGGAGTGGCTTCAATCGAAATACCGATTCAGTCAATTACAATTGACCTTTGTGATCTTCCGCGATACGATGTTGCAGTGGACCCGAACGACGACAATGATGGATCAGAGGAGGATTGGGAGACCGAAAGTGATGATAGCAATGCTAATGAAGGTTATTCTAGTTCAGATGATGAATAGATGCGACTTGCCATGTAAAACGTAGTAAATGAAATTTTTTGTAATTTCACTATCTTATGTATAAATGAAAATTATTTATACTTTTCATTAAGTATAAAATAAATTACATTTTCAAATTTAATGACATATGCTTCCTATGCTTCCATCATTATAACTAACAGTTATATTCAATTAGTGTAGCTGATCTCATAGAAGATTAATTCAAAACAAATTCAAAAATCATCTTACCCATAGAATAATTACGAGATTACTAAGTTCATTAATTCACTAATATGAATTCATACACTCTTCATTACAGTGGACTCGTTCAAGCCTCCATTAATTTCTTACACATATGCATGTACTTTGTTTCAATTTTTGATTAAATGTATTGCAGTTAGAGCTTTTGAGTTTGTGAATTTGGTTTTTTTAATGGCAAAAATTTATTTGTATTTAATATCGTCCATAACATTTGAATCCTTCTATTTTCGCCGTGTTACATTTATGTGACATCCCTGACCTAAAAATAATGGAAAATAAATTAAATTAATGGAATTAATTAAATATGAATTAAATATGAATTAAAAGGATTAAAATAAGAATTATTGGAATTAAGCAATTAAAGGGGCATTTTGGTCAACAATATTTTCGGGACGGAGTTTGGTGAAACGAGTTGCGCCATTGCGTCCGGCAAGTCGAAACGAGTTCGGGGACGTGCGGCACGTCTCAATCCGAGCGATAGAGTGTTCGGAGGACATAATGGTCATTTCGAAATTTGTTAAATACCCCCACGCCCAATCAGATTTCTTCTTTTCTCTCTCTCTCTCTCTCTCTCTCTCTCTCTCTCTCTCTCTCGGTCGTCTCTCTCACGCGACTCAAACCCAACCGGTAGGGTTTTTCGCAGCCAGCCCACGTCCGGCCACCACTGGGGGCCGCAGACTGTCCCAAAAGGACCGCCACCTCATCCCGGTCATAGCCTAGCCTTTACCCAACGCCAGTGTTCTTTGTTTCGCCGAAAAAGCCCAGGACCAGTCCGGTTCTTTTCGAACTTCACCGACTTCGCACGGTCACTTCCGGCCACCTCCGCCGTCGTGCAAGGTATGAAATCGAGTCCTCTCACCTTGCTTAAGCTACCTGTGACCTTGGTTGGGATCGATTTGGCCCTGAACTGGTCCGATCTGAAACCCAGATTTTTGCAGGTCTTTGAATCGATTTTTCGGCCAGATGCCGGCCGGTTCTTGGCCGGGTCTGAGCGGTTTCGAACTCCCCACGAGCTTAGGATCGTTTTGGTATAGGTTGTGTAGCTTGATTCGACGAAAACCCGATCGTCGGATTTACTCAAGACACCCACCGGTCGGCCGGCTCGTGTGGCGGAGCGTGGCAGCGGTGTGGTGGCGGCTCTTTGTCCCAATGTGTTACTCGTGTCATTGTGAATGCGTACGTGTGCGCGGATTCTGATTCGGACGTCGTTTGACGATCGAACCAACGTACGCCTATTGCACGTTTTGTGGGTTTGATGTGTTCGGACCTTTGGATCGAATCCGAATTCAAGTATGTTATTCCTCGTATTTCTAGAAACGTATAGGATTTGACGGATCGTGATTCGGAGTCCCAGATACTCCGGATCAATGACTTGAAGCTTGAATTAAATCGTAACCGTCCAATCGTGCGATCGTGAGCGATCCGACCGTCCGATCGAGACCAAACTTTCGGGACACGTTGTTTAGGTCGTGTTGAACCTATAGGAACTTTCAGATCTAAGTTTGGAGGTCATGGGACCCACGTGCCCGGTTTGACCCAATAGGGTCGGGTTGACCAGGTTTGACCAGGTTTGACCGAGGCTTTCCCGAGGTCGCCTTGCAGTGTAGTTGACTTTGTTAGACTTCTAGGAATGTCCTGAACCATTTGGAGGTTGTGGGCTCCGCGGGCCCGGGTTGACCGGAACGGGGTGTTTGACCGCCGGTTGACCGTGAGTCTTCCGGGGCGGTCCCACTGGTTAAAAGAGGTAGTTTGACCTTAGAATCTTTCGTGCGACGTACATGCACGTTAAGTCGGGTTTTGTTAGGGTTTGAGTTTAAGGTTCTCGTACGGTTCACGATATTAATCCAATCCTCGTATTTAACGCTTTAGGTACCTTGACTCTGCGTACTCTGTAAGCGGGACCCTTTGAGGGTTGTGCAGCATAGGACCAACGGTGAGTGGACATTGTTTTCAACAAGCATGATTTGATTGAATTGCATGAAATGCATGAAAGGAGATTTAATGGTTTTAAATCTTGAATTTATTAATAGTTTAAGTCTTGCTTTGACTTTGGTTGAAATACATTTAAAAGGAATTGCATTTGAGATTTATGCATGATTTGGGTTGCCGGGTTTTATGTGGGGCCCTGGTGTTATATTTTATTAGTATTTATACCTTTGGGGTATTGAACGGGACGTGGTGAACGCCTGGTAGTTTTCGTATTGGATTTTAATTATATAAATGAGCTATATTAAGCTTGGAACTGTTAGATTATATTTTAATTATATAATTGAATATTTGGACGTTAGTATAGTCCGTTTGATTTCATACTCGGTTTTGGTGTTAAAACCTTATGATTAATAATACGTATACTTTGATTATATATATATATGGCTAATTTGAGTAAATACTTTGGAATAATGGGAAAGGGTTATATATATATATATATATATATATATACATATGTATATCTACTTTAAGAAAAGGGTTATCTATACTTGGGTTATATATATATATATATGTTTATACCTTAGATTTGACGTTTTAGTGACTGGAGTTTTTAATATGTTTTGATATGCTTGACTTGAGCATTGAATAAGTTTTGAATATGGTTTTTAATGCGGGTTTTCGGTTATTGGACGTTTGAATTGATTTAGGTCTGTTATGCGGTCGTTTGACCCTTGTGATTATTTTGAATATCGAAATATACATTTTGGACGATGATGTCCTGACTTTGAGTATTTATATGGGTTAGTGGACTAATGGACTTGTATATGTCCTGGTGTCTGTTGTTTTGGGGTTGGGTACATTGTGATTGTATATATATACTGTTATCGCGTGGCGATTATTTTGAGTGCTGTTAGCACCTTGTATTGTACCTCCCCATGTTCTAATACTGATGATCGCATGGCGATTGATATGATACGGTTACCTTGATTTGGTATGGTTCGATCCGGTGCATACCTTAACGGGGTGTAGCTGTAGACCCTTGATTGGGTAGTCTGCGCGCATAGGACAGATTTCGGAGTTCTGGTTGGTAAGTTTTTACCATATAGTCCTGTGAGTTTAGTCCCACTTTGGACGGCTCAACCCTAGGCACGGTGTCTCGATGAGACTGTACCGGTGTCCAGTCAAATGATCCCCTGTTGGATTATTTTCCCCTGGTACTTGTGTTCGGTGTTATGGTTATACTATACCTATACGCGTGTGTTAGTACCTTCGTATTCATATTTATTTTAGTGAGGATCGTTCCTCGCTTGTCGTGCTTGTGAGCACGTGGTTGTGAGAGTGGGGAAGTTTGGGAAACTGTTTACCTGTTTCGGTTGCAGTGCATGATTGGATTTCAGTACTTGATAGGTTTTACTTATAGGATTGTAAATCCTGATTTTATATATGTTTATATATATGATTTGAACTACATTTGAGTTCTGTATTATTGTCGAGTTTGGTTTTCTCGGCATGAGTGTGATCTTTGATATTTTAAATGTTGTTTTGGTATTTGAGGATTTTATTATATTCTCATGCTTACATTCTTCAAGTTATTTCAGTTATACTTATACATACGTATATGGGTTCGTGTTTTGGGAGGTTATGCCTCGGGAAATGTTAAAGGATGGTTTGCTCGGAATACTGTGTTAAGCCGGAATATTTTCACATATTTTGAGTTATTATGGTTTCTAAATCAATCACGTATACAAATGGTTTCATATGCATGTTCTGCATTGTTTTTAAAAGGTGGGGTTAGTACTTTGATTTAAGTATGTAAAACCTTGTTTTTGTCCACTCACACTCTTTCTGTTTTGCTCCCCCCAGACCGTAGTCGTCGCTTCGTTACTGTTCGGCTGTGCGCTTCTCTTCTCGAGCTTCGTTGGAAGGGTAGGATTGTCATCCTTGAACCCTAAACTTGTAATCTGTTATTTCTATTCCGCTGTTGAATTCTTATACTCTTAGTTTGCTCTGTATCACCTTTAGGGTTGAATTGTATGGCCGGAGACCTGTTATGTATTTGTATATGCATGCTGGTGCTTGGGTTGTTTTATCTGTTGCTTGTCTGACAGGTTGTAAATCTTGGCCCCTTTCTTTGTAAATTTCGGGAAGAGGGAACTAGTTTAGTTTGTGGGCCCGACATGGGTTGGTGTCGGGTCGGGTCCTGTCATTTATATATGTAATAAAATACATAAAAAGTTTAATAAACCAACCCCTTTCTCACTTAATTTAAAATGAAAAAAACCTTGCGAGGCGTATTAACCTAGTCCTAAATTTTTAAAATCTTTATTTTTTAAAAATATTTTGCGAGACGAATTAACAGTCGTCGCGCAAACAAACTTTTTGCGACGCCAAAAGTAGATCTCCATCTCGCAAAGATGTTAAAATTTGGCGGTCAAATAATGAAAAATAGGCGCTTTTTTCATTTTACACCTTGCACGACGAATTATCTGAAATAAACTGTCGCGCAAAGAATCTTAATATCTTGCGCGACGAAAGCAGTTCTTCGTCGCGCAAAGATGTTAAAATAAAAATAGGTGTTTTTTTTGCGCGACGAATTATCTGAAATATGCTGTCGAGCAAAGAATTGTCATATCTTGCGCAACGAACAGATAATTTTCGTCGCGCATAGATGTTAAAATTTGGCGGGCAAATAATGAAAAAATAGGCGTTTTTTCCCTTTACACCTTACGCGACGAATATTCTGAAATGTACTGTCGCGCAAAGATTTTTAATATCTTGCGAGACGAAAATTCCTGTCGTCACGCACAGTTCATCTAATTTGGCGGTAAATAGTGAAACAATAGGCGCATTTTTTAAACGGTTTGCGCGAGGTCTTTTTGAAATTTACGTTGCGCAAAGATATTTTTTGTTTTGCACGACGAAGTATGTCCTGCGTCGCGCAAAGTTCTGATAATAAACCAGATTCAGTATCGTTCTCTTTCCCTTCTTTCTCTCTCGCTCCGCAGCCCTCTCCCTCTCCCTTCGACCCCTCTCTTCCCTCTCATCCCAAATCTCAGACCCTCTCTCTCGTTCGATCCCTCTCATCCCTCTCCTTCGATCCCGACCAAACCCTCTCACCCTCTCACCCTATCACCCCCTCACCCCTCTCTCCTTTTTTTCTGTGTTATCAGCCACCAAGGCTCTCTCCTACGGCAGCGGTCTCGTTCCCTCTGGTAAAATTGCCAACTCTAGCCCCAATTTATTTTTTTCAACACAAATTGTATTTTTCTGTTTTTTTTTTTCTCAAATCATTATGTTTATGTTCTAGTGTGGATTTGTTTATGTAGGGTTTAGGGTTTAGGTATGTGATTGTGTAGGCTAAAATTAGAGGGAATGGATCCTTTTTTTTTTTTTTTTTGGAACCGTGTAAAATTTTACATTTTTTGTTGAATTTTTGTATAATGCTCAATAACAACATATATAATCTGATTATGGTTTGGTTTATGAATTTCATATTCATGGTGTTTTTTCTATTTTTGGACAGACATTGAGCTAGGGTTTTGCTGTGCATTGGTTTGTACGGTGCTGCTATTGAGGTATATTCGTTGATTTTTAATTACGTAATTAAATGTACATGTTGATTAAAAATGTCTAGTCTGATGGTTGGTTAGGATTAATTATGTCATGAATTGATTATTTGTTTAAATGGAACGATCGCAAGTTGTGTTTTAGGATTAATTATTGGTGTGAAGTTTGGATTCTTTTTTGAAGCTATAGGAACAATTGGGTGGGTTAAAATGGTTGAAAACAACTTAGAACAAAATCTGGAAAAAAGTTAATTTTCTAGGAAATTTCAGTCTGTGAGCGTCATTTTGGCTCTCGTTTTCTCACAATCCGTTGAGTTTTTTAGGAATCCATTTGTTGGGTTTTTAAAATAGACTTGGCAAGGAACAAAACACAATTGGTTTTGTTGAATTTGGTTAAGTTTTGATAGGTCAAAACCTTGTGCAAATTTTTGAAAAAAATCTGTTTATGCAGAAAAATCAGTTACGAATCCAAATTTGGAGATAGTTTTCTCCTTCGTTATAGGTCCGTTTTGGGTGTCGTTTGTTGGGTTAGAAAATAGAGAGAACAAGCTTCAAAACCACTATAAGTTTGCCCAATTTCATTAACTCTAGGTTGGTCAAAATGTGTCACAAAGTCCGGGTAAAAATCTGGAAAAAAGTTAATTTTTTGGGAAATTTCAGTCCTTGAGCCTCACTTTGGCTCTCGTTTTCTCCCACTCCATTGAGTTTTTGAGGAGTCCATTTGTTGGGTTTTAAAATATACTTGGCAAGGAACAAAACACAATTGGTTTCGTTGAATTTGGTTGAGTTTTGATAGGTCAAAAAGTTGTGCAAATTTTGGAAAAAAAATCTATTTCTGCAGATGGCATCAGTTACGAGTCCAACTTTGGAGATAGTTTTCTCCTTCGTTATAGGTCCGTTTTGAGTGTCGTTTGTTGGGTTAGAAACTAGAGAGAACAAGCTTCAGAACCACTATAAGTTTGCCCAATTTTGTTAACTCTAGTTCGGTGAAAATGTGTCACAAAGTCTGGGTAAAAATCTGGAAAAAAGTTAATTTTTTGGGAAATTTCAGTCCTTGAGCCTCACTTTGGCTCTCGTTTTCTCCCAATCCGTTGAGTTTTTGAGGAGTCCATTTGTTAGGTTTTAAAATATACTTGGCAAGGAACAAAACACAATTGGTTTGGTTGAATTTGGTTGAGTTTTGATAGGTCAAAACGTTGTGCAAAATTTGGAAAAAATCTGTTTCTGCAGATGGCATCAGTGACGAGTCCAAATTTGGAGATAGTTTTCTCCTTCGTTATAGGTCCGTTTTGGGTGTTGTTTGTTGGGTTAGAAAATAGAGAGAACAAGCTTCAAAACCACAATAAGGTTGCCCAATTTCGTTTACTCTAGGTTGGTCAAAATGTCTCACAAAGTCTGGGTAAAAATCTGGAAAAAACAGGGGAAAATTATGAAAATGTAAAAATCATTTACTCTTACATTACTTTGTTTAATTCTTTCTTTGTGCTTAATGACTTTTTTTTGTTAAATTATGAATGCTATCCTAGAATTTTTCAACAAAAATATAGATATTAACTGAATACCGTTTGTTAATATTTGTTGAATACCTTTTAATATAAAGTTTTGGTATCTGTCTATATAATTTTCATTAGTTGTTGATCTGTTCAGTTTTCTTTGTTTTTTTTCACACATGGATTATTTGTTCAATTGTGCAGATGTCAAACCTTATTAGCCGTCGTAAGGCGGTGACGACTGCAGAGAGTTCGCCTCCGCTATCTCGGTGAGTCAAGCATCGTCCAAGACAGATGGACACGTCGGTTGGTCCCGGTCTCCCATGCACCGCGTCATCATCGTCATTAGTGGCGCAACCTATTGGCGTAAGCTTCGTCATCGCCCCCCCCAGCACGACCAACACAACCTCGACATCCGCTACTGGTGCGTCGGGGTCACAATCGGGTAAATATTTCCTTCAACTCCAGCTGTTTTGGATCAAGATGTTAGTATGATTTGTTATTTAACGTTAAGTTTATATTTCTTTGTAGCAAAGAAGAACACCAGGGGACCTTATCGCCAGTTGAAGACGACGAAGGTCACTCGGGTAACCAACAGTCCAATCAACATTGTATACGACGAGCAGCATCGGGTTGCACGAACGGCGGACCAGCATAGCGGATTGGCCCACGACATTGGTCATGTCATTCGGATCCATTGCCCGATGCAATGGAAGTCTTGGAAAGTGATGCCCGATGAGATAAAGATGGCGGTTCGCGGACAGTTGTCGGTATGTATCCTACCTTTAAATTGTTTTCCCTTCAAACTTTATATATTTCTATTACTTAATGTATATAATTAATTTATTGCATACGAACTACAATTTAGGGGACCTCGAGCCCGAGTCGTTGGCTTACGTCAACAGACTCTTTGCTGAGAGGTACAAGCAGTGGAAGAGCAACCTGCACCACCATTTTCAGGCATTTGATGATCTGCAGGTCGCTATTCAAGAGGGTTGCCCGACGAAGCTTGAGGGGTGGGAGGATAGTTGGGCATGGCTCTGTGGTCATTTTCAGGACCCCGATTTTTTGGTATTTTTTAAATATTAAGTTGTAAATTATCGCACGTGCCTTACTATTGTTTATTTAATTTTTTATATTTTATTTCAATTTCAACTAATTCATTTATTTTTTGTATAACAGAAGACGACGAAAGCAAATAAGGGCAATAGGGACAAGAAGATTCTTCTCCACCGTTCAGGTTCCAGGCCATTCTCATATAGGATGGAGGAGCGGCAGCAGGTAATAATAAAGTTGTTTTTTTATACTAACATTTTTCTTCTCTTGTTCAATTTAGGGGGGGTCAAAATTCCCGAAGATCGACGTCTTTGGCGACGTTTATATTCGACTTGGGAATGAGTTGGCCGGGTCCCTTCATGTAAGTATGCTTTAATTTTAATTATTGTCTTACGCATTCAAGTTTCATGGTTATTATATGAATGTTTTAATTAATATTTTATGTTATGTTAACCAGGCGACGATGGTGGAGAAGAGTCAGTTGGTTCTTCAGGAGTCCGCCTCCCAGCTTCCTCCCGATACTCCGCTCGAGTCTGTGGATCCTCCACCGGATGCGGGGTTTCAAATCCTCACGGAGACCTTGGATCATACTCTCGGGAGGAGGCCAGGGACATATTGTCGAGGGATGGGGAATGCCCGACGGCGAGAACCTAGAGCCTCTTCATCGTCGCAGTCAAATAGTCAGGTGATTGCTTTGACAACAGAGGTGGCCGAGCTTAAGACCAAACTCGCCTCGTTTGGTACCCAAATGGCCTCGTATAGTACCCAGATGGCACAACTTCTAGAGTCCCTCACAAGGTCCGGCATTCCAGTCCCGCCAATATTTGGTGCCTCGTCGACCTCCGAGCCCCTCCAACCTGAGCATGACCACCACACCTCTGCCCATGTCGACAATGTCCAGACCTCGGACCCCCATTTGCAAGACAACGTAGATTTTGGACCATTATTTGATTAGTTTTGTACTTTCTTAATTACATTTTAAACATTTCTCTTCTACTATATACATTTATATTTTTAAAAAAAAATTTCTCTTCATTACATTTTTTAATTGCAATTTCATTATATTACCAAAAAAAAAAAATTTAACCAAAAAATTTATTTTCCAAAATAAAAAATATTAAAAATAAAAAACAAATTATTTTCTTTTTGCGCAACCAAAACTTTTCATCGCGCAAATTCATTTTTACAAAATAAAAAACTTAAAATTAAATTTGAAAAAAATATACATTAGTTTTGCGCGACGAAAGATTTCGTCTCGCGAAAATAAATGCGACTAAGGAAATTTTGTCGCGCATGTTTTTGCGACACGAACATTGATCTCGTCCCTAAATTTCTGTGCGACGAATGATAGCGCTATAATAGCGGGACGAATATAATACCGTCGCGCAAAGTTTTGTTTGTGCGACGAATGTAAACGTCGCTCATCCTAGCGCGACCAATTTTTGATTTTGGTTGCGCAAAGTCTTTCTTCACGACTTTCGCGCGACGGATTATTGGCGACGAATATTCTGTCGCGATAAAGTTTGTGCGACTCAATTGTGTTTTGCGCGACGATATTTTATTCGTCGCGCAAATAGAAAAATGTAGCAGTGTTAACAGCTTGACTTCAAGTCAATGTCAACTCATTTTTTGTAAAGTTGTAACCAATGTATTAAATATCGAAAGTTTCATAAATATTGGTGATAAAAAAACATTGAAATTTAATATCGATAAAAATTGAATAAAAACTATGGAAATTGTTAGAAAAACCTGAAAATTTTCAATAAAAATTTAGGAGATGTTCATTTAGTCAATTATCTATTTTTGACACACAAAAATTGAAGAAAATACATTGTATGATGGTTTAAGTGATTTAAGTTTAGTATAGTGCAAGCCGACAAAGAACTTAAAAATGAATAATATGCAAGTAATAAAAGGGGGACTATTATGTAGGTTAAGAATAACACATGTGTAGAGTAACAAATGTAAAGATACATGACAATAATAAATAAGAGGGATTTATATAGTATATGTATAAATTTACAAAATTATATGTGTAAATTCAGTAATAAAAAGGGTTTATAGAGTAAAAATATTAACAATATATGTAAATTTATTTATAAATATATATATATATATATATGATAATTTCTTTGATCGAGTAATTAAGTCCATATGTTTTTCTCTTTAAATAAAAAAAAGTAGTATAAATATAGGGATACAAACTGACAAGGGCATTCTTGTAAGCGCAGGTGAAGAGTAAAGAATTGTTGCCATGTCAAGTATGTGTGTATAAATAGGACCCAGCAAATGTCAAATATGTGTATATAAATAGAACAAGAAATGAAGAATATAATAAGTTGACATACAACTCAGTTGGAAAAGGCTCCAAAATTTTACAAAGGGGTGGGCGGGAGTTTGAATCCCCACCCTTGCAAGTCCAAAAAAGGCCGATAATATCGAAATTATATATATATACTAAAACTCAGTGAGGAAGCACTGTTCCTTGAACAGTGAATTGACGAAAATACCCTCCACTAAAACTTCTGCTGGCGTTCCATTTTTGCCCCTCCCTCCACTGAATCTTCTCCTCTTGCTCATTCTTCTTTGGCTGCGAACGTTTCGTTCGCTCGGATAGCAAGTCCATCTCCGATTGATTTCGAACCAGGTGGTTGGCCTGGTTAGAAGCGTAGATGGAAGATCTGCGTTCACCGTTGGAGATGCTTTGAGGGCCGTTGATTTTCGTTTGGGAGGCGCGCTGCAAATCCAGCCGCCCTTTTGGTCTTCATCTTATCGGTTTTTCATGGTCCAACGCAGAACGCGCCATCTTCTCCTTCTCTTGTTTTTCACGTTCTCGCTCTGCCTCTTCCCTCCTCTTTCGATCTCACTGCAGTCGCTTATCTCGGATCGACGCTCTGTTTCACTAATATCATCCTCTCTCCCTCGTATCTCACGCCTCCGGGCTTTCATCAAGGTATGAAAATCTCTGACTTGGATTGTTTGGATGTTTCAGATTTGGCGTTTTGGGACTGTTTTAATTTGTGGGTATTTGATATTGGACTGTTTTTGTGTTTTGCAGCTGATGTTTCTGTGTTTTTGGGTTTTGCTGCTGATGTTGCTGTGTTTTCGGGTTTTGCGGTTGCTATTGATAGGGCATTGCTGAAAGGGGAGAAGCAATCATAGTTTTTTGGTCGTAATGTTTGGATCAAACTATCTTTTCGCCATTCAATTAAAAATCAATTGTTTTTAACCTCTGCTTATTTTAAATGAGTTCATAATATGCCTAAATTTACTGTTGCATGCATAGCTGCTAGCTGGTTTGTTGCTTAAATTGTTTGTTCTGGTTTTGTAGCTTAAATTGCGTATAAGTATATCGAGCTAATTAAGACAGGGGGAATATGGAGGGCTAAATTTTGAGTCACTGAACTTCAATTTGTAATAAGCTTTTGTACCAACTTTGGCTTTCATTGGAAACGTCCAATTTCAATGAATTTATGAGAACATCTGCAAATTAGTGTTGCCTCTTATAGAATTAAAATTAAACAATAAAAACGAAAGTTGGTACAATAGTGCTGAAAACTGGAAAAATTTGCAAATTATTGTTGCCATGATACATCCAATGAATATATGAGATCTCATCTCAGTATGCAATACCATTGTAATATCAGTAGTGTCTCCCGTTCATTTATTACTTAATATACTCAGATTTTTTGGTCAACTTACTTAATACTCAGATTAATTTGGTATATCTAATAGCAATCTTCTGCAGATGACTTTGCCAGAAAAACTAACAGCAAAAAATTCTTGAAGCAGAAAACATTCCCAATTTGCAAATATTTTTTATGGCAAGAAAAACTTCATTTACAAACAGGTAGGAGGAGGAGAGATGATAGCCAAGAAGGCTGATCTTCCATCCAACTTTCAGCTGCATCTAACTGAACACTTGGCAAGTTGGCACCTGCCTAATTACTTGAAACTTATTTTCTTGATGGAAAAAATGTGGGATTGAATATTATTTGCTACTTAACTTTTGATTTCTCTGTTTCGTTTTATGATTTTTATTGGGTACTCAAAAGTTGCCTTGAATTAGAGTTTTTATTTTCTCACTAATAAAGGCACGTATTAATTTGTGTAGATAAGACTCATTATCTCCAACTTTACGACCCCACATGAAACAGGATATATATTAATTAGCTGTGTTAATCTTCTCAACGTTGGTTAGGGTTGGAATTCTATTATCTTCTCTGCCAGAGCTCTTAATTTGAGAGAGATCAATGTTTTTATGTGAATGGAGTTCTAGAGAGAGAGAGAGAGTGTGTGTGTGTGTGTGTGTGTTTTGATCTGGGTTTTGTAAAAGGTTTTCAGAGAAGCCCCCATTTAGCAGATTCTCAGTTAATATTTTCCACATTTTTTCACTACAAAATTTGTTCCACATGTTTGTATCTCTTTCTAATTAAATTTTCAAAGTGGGATTTTTCCTACTTATGGTTGTAACTTTTGGGTGATTTGAATACTTTTTCTCTTAGGAAATTGCAAGTGTTGGAGGGAAGACGGTGTGGGGAGAACTGCAGAGATTGGAAAGATTTTGGAAGGAACAGCATCTGATGTTGTGTTGGAAAACAATGGCAAAGATTTGGACACTGTGAGGTCGGTTGTTTTGATTCTCTAAAACTCAATTTCAATTGGGGTAGCTTTTGTATGCTATGCTGTCTAAATGTTCAAATATGGTTCGACTCTGTTGAATAACATTTATATATATATATATATACATTTATATATATATATATATATATATATATATAGTCCTTCTTTTTCCAGTCGTTGGCAAATGATATGAAAGTTAGATTGCAACAACCATCCAAAGTAAGAGTTGTTTTTCAGCATTTAGCCGTTTATTGTTGTGTTTAACTATTGATGTTGAAAAGTTGAGGCATGCATGACGTGCCCTCTTTGTATTAAGCTATTGAAGGAGGCTACAATCGTATCACTCTGCCGTCATACGTGTTAGTTCCTCTTAATCTCCCTTCTTTCAATTGTTTCTTGATTTTGTTCTAATTTTGTGATCTGGGTCTCCTTTTGTTTTTCATTTTATGATTCTGCTTCTTCATAATTTGTGCTTTTGTTATCTGGGGTTTGTGTCTATCATGCCAATTATGATTTTTCTCTCAGATTGTTTCGTATTTGATTTGCATTTCGTGCCATCTTTTGCAAATTGGAAACTGATATGCCTAATTTAAATTCTGTGTTTTGACACTATCTTCCTTCTTTTTGTTGATCCTGAGGACGCGCAATTTAAAGCGTGGAGTGATGAGAGTATGAGACCCATGAGAGATGGTGATAGACAGCCTTGAGAAGTGAGGTATGGTTGCTAAAATTCACTTTCTATGTTTTTCGTTTTGGTTCATTATAACTGAGGTATTATGCGATTATCTCAGCCTATGATTGGACTGGTTGATGATTTTGCTTTAGATTTGGATTGTTTGTAGGATTTTTGTTGTTGTTTGTGTTTAGTATTCACATACAAATTGCTCTGGTTTTTTTTCTTTTGAAAAGTAGCATGTGATTAGGCTGTTTGTTATTTGTTGATACTTGAGCCTTTCTGATCAGTAGAGTAATAATAATACTTAGAAGTGAAGAATCACTTTATCTCTTAATTACTAAGATATGTACACTTTTGTTGTTGTTTTGTTGTTTCGTTGTTTTTATTCTGAATTTTATCATTGGTTTTCTTTTCAATTGAGGATCCATATACAATAGCTATTGTTTTGTTGTAGAATCTTCAAAGGTTCATTACTTTTCATGTTTTCTTTTGGGGTGGTTTTGAATTCCAACTACCCACCCCAATTCGGTTTGCTGTAAGTGGCTTCTTCCTTTTTTTTTCCTGCATCAGTTTAATTCTCCCAAAAGAATATTCAAGTTTGGGTTTTGTTTAATTTTCCACTACAACAAGGAATCACAGTCCAAGAATGTCGTTGAAGATTACTCTACTACCATTTTATTGTATGGCACCTATGTTTATTACATTAATACAATTTCGTAGGTGTTGTGCCTGACCGATTTCAACAATTGTAAAGGTCATTGATTTGATTTCCTTTTCTTTTTTATTTATTGTAAAAGTTGATCCAGTTTGCCAAAAAATACAAAATAGAAATAAAAATTGATTTCTGTTTTTTTAGCTGCTATTCATCCAGTTTGCTATCCAATTTTGCTGATGAAACCTTGCATTTGTATGAGCAAATGTGAAATGGCTCTGTTTTTACCCTCCTAGGCTGTCTATAAATGTTGGTATCACCTTATTATTGTATCAATCTTTTTATTTTCTACTCTTAATTTCATAATTGTGTTTTGCTGTCCAACACTTTGTTGTAGATATTTGCGATCACGTATGCAACCTATTATTGATGCAGGTTAACCAGGTTAGCATCCTAGCCTACTTTTAGTTCAGATTCATATTCATTTTTGTTGGCTTATTTCTCTGTTTTGGTAGCTGCATCCATTGCTGAGAGGATAATTATCTTGAGATGATGATTTTTATCATCCTGAGATGAGAATTAAATTTTAATTTAACTTCTCAACAGTCCTTATCTGTTAAACAAAAAAAAAATTGCAAATGTACAAAAACTTCTCTACGTAGAATTGAAGGGGGTGCTACGGTTAAGCCTCTTCTGAGTCCATTGTCAAGCCTCTTCTGAGTCTGTTATGAATTGATTGCATACACTGAGGTTATAGTTTTGTGCATTAGATTAATAGAATACTTAGTGTATTCAAATTGTGGTTTGTGTTATTGATGCATATCCGCATGTATCAGATGTTTTAGATGTAATGAACAAAACTATAACCTATAGCCTGTTCAAACAATAGTAGTTTCTCTTTATAGTTCCTAGAATCACACTTAATGAGAAACTGTTTATGAATAGGTGGCTGGGTCGGTTACTTTTTGTATGATAGAGTTCGGTACGTGGAAAGAAGAAGATTGCCATTCTCAAAGGCCCCCAAGGATGACAGAAATCTTCCAGACATGCATTTAGGGCTGTATGATGATGTGATAGTATTTGATTACGTGGAGAAGGTACTCTTCCGATGACAGAAATCTTCTTACATGAAATTTGATATGCATACCTTTTCCTTATCTTTTTGCCATGCATGCATTCTCTTCAAATATGACCGTAGACAGGTTTCATACATTATGTTCTTAACAAGAAGGAAAACAATTGATTCCTATCTATTCTTCGCATGCTCTTACGTACTTCCCAAGATTTTGGCTCATTATGAGCCACATAAAAAAAGGTGGCCTATGCCAAAATTTTCATTGCCAATTACCTATGAATGGTTTTCTCAAAATTTGAGTGGTAATCTAATTATTACTACGACTCGGTTGTGGGTTGTTGAGGTTCTTACGAGCTTTAGTAACTTTCTTCACTTCAGAGAGTTTATGTGATTCATTGGGTGAGGCTAGATCGGTACTCCTCAGTTGAGAAAGCTTATACAGATGGAGTAAGACGATTGGAGAAATTAGTGGCTAGAGAACACGACATTGACGTGTGAGTAACTGTTGTACTTATGAGTACATTTTCCTTTTGTAGTTTCATTTATACCATATTGATTCAATTTCCAATTGTTAGCCATGGACATCAAAAAGGAAAAATCCCCTTCCACGACCCAATAGCATATAGATAAATAGTTGTACACGCTATTTTGAACAATGCACAGCTCAAAACTTCTCATATTTTGATGTTTTTATAGCTGTTTGATCTATTAAAATATTCTCAATATTTTAAGATATCAAACAGCATATAAAACATGTTATTAATTTATCTTTTGTAACTAAAACTTAAAAAATTAACTGCGACGACACTATTTACAATTTCATGTATATATAAATAGAACAATGTTTCCTGCCTATTTTCATCGCTTTATACACATTGTACAAAATTTTAAAACCCGCAGCATCGCGCGGGCACCTTTTTGCTAGTTAATTACTAGAATTTGATATTTGCAACATATACTGGTTGCAAAGTAAGCATTAGTCATCTAAATATTTGGTACTTAATTAAGAACAACAATACAGGAAATCAAAGAAACTAAGCAAACAGGACACAGAGAATGTGGTTCGCAGCTAGTCGAAAACGTACACTACTTTTCTGTGCTCGTACAGAAACATATTACAAACATTGTTGAACAAATTAATAAAAGCAACTTACAACACCACAAATTAATACAAGCAAATATTACACCACCACGCTTATTGTAATAAAACAGATTGCACCAGACTCTATGCAAGAATTCAAACAACAACAGCAGCTGCAAGATAAACATGGATTACAAAGAAGTACTAGTTTCTGTGTCCCCTCCTCCCCCTTGTGCCTCTTGGCTGCCTCTTCCTGCTAAACGTCTCTACGAACCATTCATGATTCTTGGTTGTCCAAAAGTTCCCAGCAACCACTCCAACTATTAGACCACTAACAACTCCGGGCAGAACCACATACCAATCTAGTGCAATTTGAAACCCGGAGTCTTCATCTTCTTCAAAGATTGATGGCGGTAGCGATATTGAGCTCTCACATTTCTTTGACAAAGGCTTTCCACACAGACCTGAGTTTCCTTGGTATGAATCTTCTAGGAATGTACCAAATTGTTGGCCAAGTGGTATAGGACCCCAAAGTTGGTTATGGGATACATTGAAATATGCGAGGAAATTGAGTTGTGCCAAATTACTAGGGATCCTTCCTGAGAGCTGGTTCCGGGATAGATCCAACGATTCAAGAGCATTCAAGTTGGCTAAAGATGAGGGGATACGACCAGTGAGAGCGTTGTTGGAAAGCTTAAGAAAAAGCAGGGCTCTAAGCTTCCCAATGACACCTGCTGGAATCTCTCCTTCAAATCTGTTACTTGAGAAATCTATGGATCTAAGAGGATAAGGGGTCTCCACATATTTCAATTCAACACCTTTTGCAAAAGTCGTGATTGAGTATTGATAAGCATAGCCGTATGCATATTTATCTGAGCTGTCTGATGTCGAAAAGATTTGAAAATAAGTTTGCTGGCTCTCGTCAACAAATTTCATGGAATTCCAGTTCTCTAAGTAGTTAGAGGGCAACACACCTGAAAAACCATTTTCTGATAAATCAATGATGCACAACTTTGGGAAGTCATGGTTAGTTGCAGACTTCCCAATCATTCCATGAAATCCATTAGACCTCAAACTGAGAAACTGTAGTTTTGGAAGTGCCCTTAACCAAGATGGGAAGATGTCACTCATCTGATTGTTTCCAAGGTTAAGAAACTCTAATTGAGTGCAATTGGCTATTGATTTTGGTATCTTCCCTTGTAACTGATTGTAACTTAAATCAACCATTTTCAAACTACTTTCGGCTGTTGGACATATTTGAGGAATACTGCCGTGAAAAGAATTGTTCTTCAGCATCAATATTTCCAAAGAACTGGAGTTACTCAAACACTGTGGAAGCATGCCACTCAGGCTGTTGTTGGACAAATCAAG
Source organism: Prunus padus (assembly GCA_024362665.1). Lineage (NCBI taxonomy): Eukaryota > Viridiplantae > Streptophyta > Magnoliopsida > Rosales > Rosaceae > Prunus > Prunus padus. The sequence continues at coordinate 22,296,812 of JANFAM010000013.1, forward strand.
AATGTGCAAATGATTCAAGTTGCAGAACGAGGGTGAAATTTCTCCACTATAACGATTGCTGCCGACCATATAGTTTCTAATTGATTGCGGTGGAATTGGCAGTGATCCTTGTAACATATTGGTTGAGAGATCTAAAGTATATAGATTGTGCCATGGAAGATTGATTGGATTTTGGTCAAATCCTGTTAAGAAGTTTGCAGAGAGGTCGAGAGTCACCAAAGTTTCTCTAGTTGCGTTCCACAACCATTTTGGTATTCGCCCTTGAATGTTGTTGCCGCTAAGTTGTAAGTAGCGCAATTCGGATTGATATTTTAAAAATTCTGGAAACTCTGTTAAGTTGCATGAAATCAAGTCTAGCGATTGAAGCTGTGGAATAGTAGCACTCAAATTGGTTATGATCTGCAGAGATAACTTGTTGTATGATAATGAAAGTACCTTTAACTTTTTGGGCTGGGAAAACTGATCAAACTCAACTTGTCCACTCAAGTTATTAAAGGCAAGGTATAGAAATTCAAGATTTTTGAGCTGGAAGAGTGACCTAGGAATTGCTCCTTGCAAACTGTTATTACTGAGGGATAGAGTAGTTAACTGTGTCAAATTCATAAGCCAAGAAGGGATTTGACCAGTTATTTTGTTAGAATCAAAGTCTAGAAATGAAAGTTGCGTGAGGTTAGCCACAAAGCTTGGGAATTCTCCCCTGAATTTGATATTCCCAAGGGCCAAACTGGAGAGGTTGGTTAAACTCCCTATCCAAGACAATGAATATCCAGAAACTAATTGGCCCGTGGAAGTATTATTTGAAACGTCATAAAATGAATACATGCGAAGGTACCGGAGCTGGGTAAGGTTTCCGAGTGAAGATGGAACAAGGGGGTAAAATTGACAGAAGGAGATGTCCAACCAATTTAAGGAATGAAGGTTTCCAATAGAAGTAGGCAGCATGCCAGAAAAACTCGTTCCTGCAACATTCAATTCCTTCAAGAGATTACTGCTCCGGTTAAAGTTAGGGAAATAACCGGTAAGGTTTGAATTATCGCTCACATCAAGAACCTCTAAGTTTGGTAGGTGGAAAATGCCTGCTGGGAATACCCCATTCAACCCACAAAAGTCAAGTTGGAGAGATGTGAGAGAAGATGTATTGACCAAGATATCAGGCACAGGGGAGTATATCTTTACCCAACTAAGATGAAGTATTTTTATGGTGGTCAAGTTTTGAACCAGGCTTCTCATGTTGGCCTTGGTCAGGTTCAAAGGGATCCTATCATCAACTTTCTGATCATTGAAAGACAGATCAAGGGTAGACAGCTTCGACAGCTTTGAAATTTCTGATGGAATTTGGCCATAAAACAAAGAACTCGAAAGGTTGAGATATGTTAGACTCAAAAGATCATGACCGAACCTTGATGGTATTTGAGAGAAATTGAAGTGATTATCTGAGAGGTCAAGCCTCTGCAGGTGAACAAGGCGAAAGAGACTGTTGCTGGAATTGATAGAACCGTAGAGACAGCTGCTGCGGAGGTCCATTCCAATAACATGGCCAGACTCCTCATCACACTCAACACCATCCCATGAACAACAATTACTCCCATTCTCATCTCCTTCTCGTGTCCATAATGCAACCTTTGAACAAGCAAAAGGATATTCAGAAGCAGACTTGTTAATCGCGAAGCTTTCCTTGAATTGTAACAAGGCAGAGCACTCATCAACTTGGCCAAGGGCCTGAGTCTGCACAAATAAAAAACCTTGAGTGGCAATGAGTAATAGCAAAATAAAACAACGTACAGAAATGAACTTCGACGGCCATGATTCCATTCCCATTGCAATTTGTTTTCTAATATTATGTATGCTTAATTATTTCTCTCACATAATTACATTAAGGGTGGAGAAATTAAACTCCTTTATAGACGCACAAGCACAACTAATAAAAAAGGAAAAAAACAAAGAGGATTAGTGATGAGTGGTTGGTTACACAGAAGTCAAGTCTTCTGCAACGTTACTTTATTTATTTCGTTGGAAGTGCAAGTTTATCGTCTTCAATCATAACTAATAGACCAGTATGCTTGGCTTGGCAATAATTCAAAGTCTCTTCCAAAAGCTATAACCATTCAAACGATTACATCTAAACTCTATTTTCATATACAAAGTTAACTTTAAGCCATCCATAAAGTTAAGCAAAAATTAGTTAAATTACACAATATCAATCATATTTGTGTACACTTTTCATTATTTCCACAGGTTCTCTCCTTTACTTAATCACAAATTCATCATGCCACTTTGAGTCAAAGTTTATACTCCATCTATTAAACTCATAATCTCCTATAAGCAGAAATATATGAAAACAGTTTTGATAATCATATTATTGGAAGGAGTCGAGCAAATCAGTGTCCAAAGATGTGCATGCCCTTCCTCTTCAGGAATTATGGCAATATATCAAGAAAACAAGTGAATTAGTTTAAGACTCATGACATGTTTATTCTAATTCATAATCCAAATCAAAATAAGTAAATAAAGTATTAAAACACTCACAATCCCTTAAATTTAGCTAGCTATTAGAAGTTTCTCTCCTAAAAGGTGAGGGAGTTTGTGGACACTGCACAGTAAGTTGTTGAATATTTTTTCATTCCAACCAAAAAGTTTCAAAAACACGAATTGAAGGAGAGGGATGAAGACAAAAAGAAGAAGATGCTTTTGGAAAATGAGCTGTCTTTGCTTACTTGGTTACAACCACAGTATTAAATTTCGAGGGTGGGGATTCGAACCCCTGCCCACCCCTTTGTAAAATTATGGCACCTTTTTCAACTGAGCTGTATGTCAACTTATTATATTCTTCCTTTCTTGTTCTATTTATACACACATATTTAACATTTGCTGGGTCCTATTTATACACACATACTTGACATGACAACAACTCTTTACTCTCCACTTACGCTACAGCAATGCCCTTGTCAGGTTTGTATCCCCATATTTATACTACTTTTTTGATTTAAAGAGAAAAACATATGGACTTAGGGCCAGTTTAGGATTCTTTGTCTGTGAAAATAATCATTGTCCAGTTCTTTGTGAGAGAAATCGCCCTGAGAGAAAGCGAGTTTGGCGTTTGGTAAACTTTTTTAAAAGTGTTGTTGGTGCTGATTCCGCATAATCGTGAAATGATTCCTACATAATCATCAAATCAGTACCTCTTCAAAATTGATTCATGCATAATCGTAAAATGAAAACACCTCATTACCGCTTTCCTTATATATTTTCTTTCACATCAATTTTTAACAATAAGTGATTTTTTCATAGTTTACCAAACAAAAGCTTCCCATTTTTTTTTAAAATCACTTATTACCCCAAATAAAGAATTCAAACGCACTTAATTACTCGATCAAAGAAATTATCATATATATATTTTTATAAAGAAATTTACATATATTCTTAATATTTTTACTATATAAACCCTTTTTATTACTGAATTTATACATATAATTTTGTAAATTTATATATATACTATATAAATCCCTCTTATTTATTATTGTCATGTATCTTTACATTTGTTACTCTACACATGTGTTATTCTTAACTTCTATAATAGTCCCCCTTTTATTACTTGCATATTATTCATTTTTTAAGTTACTGTTGCAGCTCGCACTATACTAAACTTAAATCACTTAAACCATCATACAATGTATTTTCTTCAATTTTTGTGTGTCAAAAATAGATAATTGACTAAATGGACATCTTCTAAAGTTTTATTGAAAATTTTCATGATTTTCTAACAATTTCCATAGTTTTTATTCACTTTTTATCGATATTTTCATCGATATTTACGTATTTTTTTTGGACCACCGATATTTTCGAAACCTTTGATATTTAATACCTTGGTTACAACTTTACAAAAAATGAGTTGACATTGACTTGAAGTCAAGCTATTAACACATGACTCACACACACCTTCCAGTTCATAACATAAATTTGACTCGTATAAAAAAAATGTATTTGACTATCATAGATTCCACACTTGGAAATACATAATAACAATGACTTCTCCGAAGATATGAAAAAACCAATATTTCTGGTCCTGTTACGTTTGATTAAATTTCACGATAATTGTTTGAGTATCCAAATACCAAACTGTTTCTTGTAGCAAACAGCTAGGAAACAAGAAAAAATATGTAAATTCGTTTAGAAATACATTAAAAACACCATATAACGAAACAAATACAAGGCTCAAATACGTCGCCTCCTCCCCTTCATCCTTTTATCGACACGCAACTCGTGCAATGTTTCACTCCATAACCAAATAATCCAAAACATGTGGATAAGGAGAAAATTAAAATGCAAAACTAAAGGAGTCAATGGAAAAGAAGCCAAGAAGGTGAAAAACAAATATGGCTTGAATAAAATCAGCTGTAATCGTTGACCGAAAAACAAAAATCAGCCGTAATCACTTAAAATGGGCACCTCATATATTAATTGAAATATATTTTTCCTTAGGGTCCAAAACATGTGGATAAACATGTGTATGAAGTCATTGCAGAGGGTGGGGGAGCGGGGCCATGGCGAAGAAGCCAAGAAGGTGAAAAACAATTTACCCAATATGTAGCTTTCATATAGTGGGTTTGAGTGCGTTCACCTTTATTCCTTGTTACCCAATAAGTGATGTCCTCCGCCACTGCAAAAGTCAAGTCGTCTCCGAGATGTTCATCTTTGTCTCGTTGGAATTGTTTCACTCAGAGTGTATATGCATAAGTCAAGTCGTCTGCGAGACGTTCATCTTTGTCTCGCTGGAATTGTAGCACACAGCTAGGAAACAAGAAATATGTAAATTCGTTTACAAATACATTATAAACACCATATAACGAAACAAATACAAGGCTCAAATACGTCCCCTCCTCCCTTTCATCCTTTTATCGACGCGCAACTCATGCCATCCATAACCAAATAATCCAAAACATGTGGATAAGTAGGCGTAATATCACAAAACGTCCCTAAGGTTTAAGAAACTATCAGATTGCATCCTTAATGTTTTTTTGTGTCATTCGTGATTCTCAAGGTTAGTATGTGTTCTCACAAATGGTCCTTACTGTTAGGTTTCGTCAAAAACTCCGTTAGTTTGCTGTCGTGGCATATATATATCACAAAACATCCTTGAGGTTCACGTACCTATAACAAATGGTCCCTGCGAATTTTTTATTTATTTTTTCATTTAAAATTCATAAAATTTTGGTTTGCTTTTTAAAATTATTTAAAAATATATATTGTATTTTAAATACACGTGAAACAATATTATTGGAAATGTGGGCTCCACATATATGCCACATCAACAAACTAATTGAGTTTTTCAAAAACAATTTAAAATTCATAAAATTGAAAAATGAAAAAAAAAACCATTTATATAAGGATTTTAACCTTGATGACCATTTATGAACCCTAAATCCGTGGTATTTTCATTTTTAAATTTTATAAATTTTAAATTGTTTTTTAAAAACTCAATTAGTTTGTTGATGTGACATATATATGGAGCCAACATCTTCAATAATATAGTGTCACGTGTATTTAAAATACAATATATATTTTTAAATAATTTAAAATTCATAAAATTTAAAAAAGAAAACAAAAATGTTATGAATTTTAAATTTGAAATAATAAAAAAAATTTGCAAGGACCATTTGTGATAGGTGCTTGAACCTCAGTGACGTTTTGTGATATATATATATATATATGCCACGTCAGTAAACTAACGGAGTTGTAATAGAACTTAACGGTAGGGATCATTTGTGAGCACACATACTAACCTTGAAGCACGAATGACAAAAAAAATTAAGGATGCAATCTCAAAGTTTTGTAAATCTTAGGAATGTTTTGTGATATTAAGTCGGATAAGTAATCCAAGAAAGGAGAAAATTAAAAACTAAAACTAAAGGGCTCAAATACATTTCCTCCTCCCTTTCATCCGTTTATCGACATGCATGTGCCTCTCTCCATTAGTCAATACTTCCTTGTCTACCATTAATTAATATAATGACTTGGTCAAGTTTATCGTCTTCATATCTATTTCTAATATCTACCCAATGTGTTTATCAGCGGAAGTCATCAAGGTTGAAAAGTCTTGAATCGGAGTTGATAAGCCATGGATCACCACCACAGACATTCTTGTCAAGCTAAATGTGGAAACAAATATTTCCATATCCTAGGTCAAATAAATTCCCTATCATTGAAAAGTCTTGAATCGGAGTTGATAAGCCATGGATCACCACCACAGACATTCTTGTCAAGCTAAATGTGGAAACAAATATTTCCATATTCTAGGTCAAATAAATTCCCTATCAATTTGGGAATTTATTTGGTTAAATTGGGATTTATTGTCACGACCCGACTCTTTGAAGACGATATCATTGTCGCCCCACTATCCGACCATCACGGTTTGTTTAACTTACGAAGAACTTCCCAACGGCCACCCATTCTTTGCTTAGCCCCAACTCGCTTAACTTTAGAATTCCAGAAAGTCGGTGAAATAAAAAGCGCCGTCTTGGAAGATACGTCTTGCCACACATATAAGACACTTCACCTTTCCCTCGCCGAGCGATGTGGGATTGCTTCACCGTTCTTGCTTACTTCCCTAAGCTCACGGGTCTTACATTTATGCCAAATTAGTCAATACTTCCTTGTCTACCATTAATTAATATAATGACGTGGTCAAATTTATCATCTTCATATTTATTTCTAAGATCTAACCAATATATTTATTTCGTGTTTATCAACTGATGTGACATCCCTGACCCAATTTAATTGAATTTATTCAATTTAAATAATTTTGGTGAATTTACGATTTCTTACTAGAATTAAGGGTATTTTAGTGACTTTTAAAATTCCATAAGGAATTTGGAGAAATGGGTTATCTTAGATTCGTCCATTCGTCAAAGCGAGTTCGTGGATATCGATCTGTAGAGTTAGTGTTGTAACAATCGAGAAGCGATTAAAAATAAAAGTAAAAGAACTTTTTTGGAATTCACTGTGCGGCACTGTAGCCGCTACAGTACCCCAACCTCAGCCCTTCTTCTCCCTCTCTCTTTCTCTCTTTCTGGTTTCTCTCTCGTGCGCAGCAACCCCTCCCCCTTTGCTGTTACTATTCATCCGGTGGCTTTTTGAGCCACCACCGCCACGTCCGGCCACCAAATCCGGCGGGACCGGTACCAAAACGACCGTGTCGTCTCCCTCTTCCAATCCCGACCAATCTCAGTCGGAGCCGCCGCCTGTGCTGGCCGGAAAATGCAGAAATGTCGCCGGTTTTACGTAAAACTTACGAGCGTTCGTTCTCCCTCCTCCGGCGACAAAATTTGACAAGTAAGGTATGGAAATTTAACTACTCTTCGAGCCCTAGCTATCTGCATGGTTGGTTTCCTTAAATTTGTAGTGTAGGGGTCGAATCTGTGTGCCAAAATTTGGCCGGTTTTGAGATTGAATTTCCGGCCACTTGCCGACGTCTATGCAAGTTCTCGTAGTTGAATAAGTTGTTCCACTCATCGAGTAGTATAGGCTGGTGGAAGGATAGCCCTTGGTTTAGAGTTTTTTCAACGTCGGGTTATCGCTTTGGGCACCCAAATGCGCTGCCAGTGTGGGTGGCTGCGGGGCCCACTAGTAATTGTCAATCTTCATTCCTAAATTATCCTTACGTCGTCAAGCGCGTGGCGTGACGCTTCCGGTTCACTGGAGTGCGATGACAATCGAGCGGATTTACGCCTTGCGCGTTATCCGGGTTCGATATGTTCGGACCGTCGGATTGGTCCCAATTCTTAGTATGTTGTTCCCTGTATTTCTAGGATCGTGTAGGATTTGACGGATCGTGATTCGGAGTCCCGACTCGAATCAATGACTTGAAGTTATATTTAAGCGTAATCGTCCGATCGCACGATCGCGAGTAATCCGACCGTCGGATCGAGACCAAACTTTTGGGACGTGTTCTTTAAACCATAGTGAACCTATAGGAACTTTCGGATCTAAGTTCGGAGGTCATGGGACCCACGGGCCGGTTTGACCTATTAGGGTCGGTTTGACCAAGTTTGACCAGGGTTGACCGAGTGTCTCCCGAGGTCTGTTTGCCGTGTAGTTGACTTTTTGGACTTCTAGGAATGTCCAGATCCTTTTGGAGGTTTTGGGCTCCATGCGGGCAGGTTGACCAAAGGGTGTTTGACCGCCGGTTGACCGTGAGTCTTTCGGGCGGTCCACCTGGTTCAAAGAGGTAGTTTGACCTTAGAATCATTCGTGGGGCGTACGTGCACGTTAAGTGGGGTTTTGTTAGGGTTTAAGGCTTTCGATTAGTTCGGTTCGCGTCTTAATCACGTCTTCGTATCTATCGCTTTGATGTCTTTCTGTTTCAGCACGTGGTAGAATGCTTTAGGGTTGTGCGGCGTGGGGCCAACGGTGAAGTAGGACTTTGTTTTCAAATGAGCGTGATTTGAATGTTTTGCATGAATTAAGTGAAATGAGATTTAATGGTTTTAAATCTTGAATTTATTAATAGTTTAAAGTCTTGGTTTGACTTTGATTGAAATGTATTAAAAGGATTTGCATTGAGGTAAATGCATGATGTGGGTTGCCGGTTTATTGTGGGGCCCGATGGCTATTTTATTATTATTTATACCTTTGGGTATTGAGCAGGGCGTGGTGAGCACGATGGTTTTCGTATTGAAATTGGGTTATATAATTGAGCTATTTTAAGCTCAAGTCGTATACTTTATAAAATGAGAATTTATGGATCTAATGGGAATTGATTATACATATATTCATACATATATATATACATAGATATGTATATGGGATTGGGCTTGAGTTATTGTATTTTAAAGGATCATTATGTTTTATGTATATATATATATATATATATATATATATATATATATATATATATATACATATGTATATTTTGGATTATACATTTGGTTTAACGGTATGTATTTACGAACGAGTTCTTTATACTTTAATTATATACCTTTGGGTTGGAATGCCTGTGTCGGGACGTGAGGTCCCTTATGTAATTATATTGATATTTTGAATATAGAAATATATGTTTGGGACGGTGATGTCCTTATGTTGAGTATATATATGGGTTATATGCTTGATGGACTTATTTATGTCCAGGTGTTCGATGTTTGGGGTTGGGTACATTGTGATTGAATATATATATATATATATATGTATTGTTATCGCGTGACGATTTATGTGTGTACAGGTAGCACCTTGTAATGTACCTCCCCTGCTCGATGATGATGATCGTGTGGCGATTGATACATCTGATTACTTGGATACGGTTCGATCCAGACATACCTTAATCTGTAGTGTAGACCCTTAACGGGGTAGTCTACGCGCATGACTTATTTCGGACGTATGGGTATTGAGGATTCTGCCATACAGGCCGGGTACGCGCAGGACTTATTTCGGACGTATGGGTATTGAGGATTCTGCCATACAGGCCGGTGCAGCAGGACTTATTTCGGACGTATGGGTATTGAGGATTCTGCCATACGGTGCCGCACGCGCAGGACTTATTTCTGACGTATGGGTATTGAGGATTACGCCATACGGGCGGGTAGCTTAGTCCATTTTGGACGGCTTGACCCTGGCACGAGGCCATTGTGATGCTGACCGGTGTCAGCTAAATCCGGCACGAGTCACATCAGCAATGTTGTCCCAGTGTCCAGTTAAATGATCCCCTGGTACTTGATTGGTATTGAGGTTATATTATACCTATACGCGTGTATTAGTACCTTCGTATTCTTATTTCTTTTAGTGAGGATCTCTCCTTACTTGTCGTGCTTGCGAGCACGTGATTGTGAGTTGGGGAAGATGGGGAAACTTTGCACTTACTTTGACTTCAGTATTTGATTGGATTTCAGTACTGGTTATGTTTTACTTGTTGGATCATAAATCCGGTTTTGATATTTATATATATTTATATAAATGCTTTGAACTACAATTAATGTCTGTATTGCTGTCGAGTTGGGTTTTCTTGACGTAAACGAGTTATTCGGCATTTTAAGGTTTGTTTTACCTTATGTGAATTTATTCCATCTTTTTACGTTTACGTTAACAAGTCCTTTTGTTTATATTTTATAAACCTGCATGGATTGATTTGAGAGGTTATGCCTCGGGAAAAGAAAAAGGGTGTTTTGTTCGGAAAAATGTTTTGAGCTGAATTGCTCTCATGTAATTTGAGATAATAAGATTTCTGAATCAATCACGTATATAAAGGATTTCATATGCATGGTTTGCATGGCTTTAAAAGGTGGGGTTAGTATTTTGTTTTAAGTATGTAAAACATGGTTTTTGTCCACTCACACTCTTTCTTTCTGTTTGCCCCGGACAGTGGTTGCTTCGTTACTGTTCAGCCGTGCGTTCCTCTTCTCGAGCTTTGACTGAAGGGTAGGATCTGTCGTCCTTGAACCCTAAACTCAAATTCTGTTATTCTATTCCGCTGTTGAATTCTTAAACTCTTAGATTGCTCTGTATTACCTGTAAGGGTTAAATTGTTGGCCAGAGGCCTGGGTAGTTTATCTGTAGCATGCTGGTGCTTGGGATAATTATTTTCTGTTGCTTGTTTGAGCAGGATTAAATTTTGGGAATGTTCATACTGTAGGGGAGACTCTGTCCGATTTTCGGCAGAAGTCTCGGCCCCTTGTATGTTGTTTGTCGGGAAGAGGGTAACTGTTAAGTTTGTAAGCCCGACATGGGTTGGTGTTGGGCCCATCAACAGGGTCCAGCTCGGGTTTCGGGGTGGAATTTGGGTCGGGTCCTGTCAACTGAAGTCATCAAGGCTGAACAGTCTTGAATCAGAGTTGATAAGCCATGGATCACCACTACAAACATTCTTGTCAAGCTAAATGTGGAAACAAATATTTCCATATCATAGGTCAAATAAATTCCCTATCAATTTGGGAATTTATTTGGTTAAATTAGGATTTATGCCAAATTAGTCAATACTTCCTTGTCTACCATTAATTAATATAATGACTTGATCAAGTTTATCGTCTTCATATCTATTTCTAAGATCTACCAAATATATTTATTTCGTGTTTATCAGTTGAAGTCATCAAGGCTGAAAAGTCTTGAATCAGAGTTGATAAGCCATGGATCACCACCACATACATTCTTGTCAAGCTAAATGTGGAAACAAATATTTCCATATCATAGGTCAAATAAATTCCCTATCAATTTGGGAATTTATTTGGTTAAATTGGGATTTATTGTCACGACCCGACTCTCTAAAGACGATATCATCTGCTTTAGCCCTCTCTTTGGCCTCAACTGTTTTGTTTAACTCACGAAGAACTTCCTGGTGGATCACCCATCCCGGATTGCTTCAGCGCTAACTCGCTTAACTTCAAGCTTGAAGTTCCAAAGCCTGTGAGCTCCCAAAAGCGCCGTCTTAGGAAGATACGCGCCCACACATATAAGGCATTTCACCTTTCCTCGCTGAGCGATGTAGGATTGCTCACCGTTCTTGCTTACTTCCCTAAGCTCACGGGTCTTACATTTATGCCAAATTAGTCAATACTTCCTTGTCTACCATTAATTAATATAATGACTTGGTCAAGTTTATCGTCTTCATATTTATTTCTAAGATCTACCCAATATATTTATTTCGTGTTTATCAACTGAAGTCATTAAGGCTGAACAGTCTTGAATCAGAGTTGATAAGCTATGGATCACCACCACAGACATTCTTGTGAAGCTAAATGTGGAAACAAATATTTCCAGATCCTAGGTCAAATAAATTCCCTAACAATTTGGGAATTTATTTGGTTAAATTGGGATTCATGCCAAATTAGTCAATACTTCTTTCTCTACCATTAATTAATATAATGACTTGGTCAAGTTTATTGTCTTCATATCTATTTCTAAGATCTACCAAATATATTTATTTCGTGTTTATCAACTGAAGTCATCAAGGCTGAAAAGTCTTGATTCAGAGTTGATAAGCCATGGATCACCACCACAGACATTCTTGTCAAGCTAACTGTGGAAAAAAATATATATTTCCAGATCCTAGGTCAAATAAATTCCCTATCAATTAGGGAATTTATTTGGTTAAATTGGGATTTATAACATAATTAGGGATTACCAAATCAAATCCCTAATTTGGTTCTAGCTTTACAAATAGGGGGAGAAATAATTCCCTTCCATGTGGGGAATTATTCATCCTGAAACCCTAGCTCCCAAAGTTCCTATATAAACAAAGCTACACCAAGGCTTGAGGTAAGTTTTTCTAAGTTCGAAACTCTGTCAAAATTCCCTCTCACCCTTGCCCTTGAGGAATCTGTGCAAAAAAGCAACTTCTCTTCTCTCATATCTTATGACAGCTTAGTGGGACAGACTCAGAATCTCTCTCTTAATTCGTCAACCCCAACAAAACAAGTAAAACAGGAAGATGCTCTATTCAAAGATCTTGATTTTGCAAAAGCCAAGTCATCTTCGTCTTCAAACCCCAATAGGTCATTTTGAGTTGTTCCTAGCAGTCAGTCCAGCTTCTGGATATTGTTGCCTGTTACTAAAAAAATATTGGTAGGAACTTTTTGGTTTTGGTTTGTGTATGCTTTTTAATTCAATATGATTCAATATATTGATGTACCTTATTGTTTGGTTTCTTTGATATCAGTTTGTTTCAAATGGTTGGCCAAATTTTTCTTTCTTTTAGTGGATCGTATGCAAGATACATATTAAAAAGACTATATCTAATGGAAGACTCAGATTACATTTCCATAACAAATTTTTCTTGCTTTTGAAGACCCACACTTTTCCTTTGGGTGGAGGCTAACATGCGCCCGAATCATGAGCGCAAAATAGAAGGGGCATTGCTGAAAAAACATTGGGGACATGCTTTGTCTATTTTGGTGAGAAATTGACAACCACTTGAGATGAGGGATGCCAGATGCTGATGTTTGATTGGCCAAATTAATAGAAGCAAGCAATTGATTTGAAAGAAAATTGTTGAAGAGGCAAAAACAATTTCATGATTTACTGCAGACTCAAAATTCATGAAGGCATATTCTGAACGGGAAGAAACAAACAAGATAGTAATTCAACTCCATCCCCGCCTAATAGAATAAGCTGCAGTTACCACTGAAAAATTAAAAAAATAAGAATAAAAAGTTATCCCCGCCTAATAGAATAGCTTAGAAACTTTAATATTTACTTTTTTTTTTTGGTTGAGAAAACAGTGAATAAATACCAAAATCCAGTACAGAATAGATCCTAGGTCTCAACAACTTGAAGTAATAGTTCTTTCTGATTTGGGAATAAAAAAAAGTTCAAAATTTAATCATTCGAATATAAATTTAATTTTAAGGAAGAAAATCCTTCCAAATTTGGGGGAAAAAGAGGAAGAAAAAAATTACACCGGAAACTTAGCCCTAATATAAAACATATGGAAACTTTCGGAATAGCAAATTTTCTGAAATTCAACACCAGTATATATAAGATCAAATTCTCAAAAGGATTCAAGGTACAGCTCTAGCGATTTACAGGGAAATAATGACCGAAGCAAACCCTAGAATCACTAACAATCGCAGAAGATATTTAATAAACAATCAAGTTAAATTTGTTTCAAAATTTGAAGAAAGAAGAAGGTAGAAGAATACCTCTCTTTAGCGAAAAGGGGAAACTTACAAAATTCGATAGAGGAGCAAAATCTGAAAAATCAGAGCTTTGGAATAAATCAAAAGTCCTAGCAAGTAGCTCGTTTTGTACCGCAAAGGTCAAGTCGGTTCAACATGGGCCGCGCCGAACTAAACCTACTTTGACCCAAAACAGATTTAAGTTGGACTTTAAATTGTCCGATCATTGGAGTCTATGGGCTTATGGACATAAGTTTTCTATTCCTCTCTCTAAAAGAAGATTTTGTTTTTAGCCAACCAAAACTTTCATAATTTGGAAATGGTCAACGCTCGCGGGCTCATGGGCGATGGGGGCCGCCGCCCATTGAGAAAAGCCCGCCCGGCCCGTTATGGGCTTTGGGATGGCCCGCCCGCAATGGCTGGGCTGGGCTTGGGTGTCTGAAGCCCAGCCCGCCCATAGGCCCGGCCCGATTAAGCCCAAAAGCCCGACCCGGCCAGCCCACAAAAGCCCGGCCCGTTAGGCCCGCATACATATATAATTATTTATAAATAAGGGTTTAGGATTGGTGGTCTAAGGTGAATTTTGTCTCTGAAAAAAACAAAAGCTTGTGCATCAAAGTTAAGTAGCTTTGGAAGATGAAAACATACCCTCTATTGATAATTATCATTTGGTTACATTCAAGCATTAGAATTATATTATTTGTTTGAAAACGTAGTGTTTGTTTCCACTGAATTCTGCTCATTTTTGTATTCATTTTTGACATTTCGTCCGCGATGTGTTCTTCATTTTTTCGTGCTGAATCCAACCATATAAAGAACACAAAATTTGGATAAACGGTTGAAAAGTTATAGGTCAAAAACTGAACAGATGTCAAAACTGAAAAATTCTGCCTAAAACATGATAAACTGGTGATAGAGTGGCGATACAGTGGCGATACAATGGTGATAAAAGGTGATAAAAATGGCTGTTTGTGTTTATTTTGGGTTTTTTTTGTTTTGTTTCATTTCTTTTACTTCTCTTTACTCATTCCTAGTTTATAATTGAATGTTTAGCACATTAATTTGTGTTAATTATTAATACAACAATTATATATATCAAGAATACGATGAACATCATATCATATCACCAAATATAATCAAGTTTTTTTTGAATCCGTCACCAAGTATTTTCATATTTATTCATACCATCCGTTTTTAAAAAATATTTAATTATGTTTCTTTCTCCTCTTCTTCTTCTTCTTTTAAATGAAGTAGGCCCATTTCGCCCGCCCGCCCGATGGGCTTTCTCAGCCCAGCCATGGGTAGCCCATGGACTTTGAATTTTCTAAAAAGCCCAGCCTGCCCGGCCCGCTATTTTCTCTCCTCCTTAAAGGCCCGCCCGGCCCAAGCCCATTGAATTTGGGCGGGCTAGCCTGCCCGCCCATTGACGAGCTCCTAAACAAATGTTTCAAACCAAAACAATCAATTCCTTGGTATTTTTCTAAGAAAAAAATGCTCCTTTGGCCTTTTCCTAAATAGTTTTACTTTCTTTGACTAAAACCTAATAAATAATTTTTTTTTGCAGGGTTAGACCAGTTAGTTGAGAGAAATTTTTGTATGTTTCAAGTATACCACGGTGGTGTCTATCCGATACACATGTAACAGGTGAAAATATATTGCAATACACATTGGACATAAAAATAAAATATACGAGTCACGTGGCGTGCCTGAATAGGAGAAAAACTTCAGTATGCCATCACAAGATTTCAACTAAGTATCCCAATCCAATGAAACACCGACACCGGCAACTCGCAAAAATATGCATGTTCTGTTGTTCTTCTATTTCCAGTGTGTTACTCTCTCTCCTCCGTTCCATTTTTTTTTCTCCTTCCAGTCACTCCTTCATCACCCACACACACCATATATTGATTTCTCTCTTTTGTTTCCTCACCGAACCTGGAGAGAATCGATGCCAACCCAATCTCTCTCAGCTACACCAATTTCAAAATTTTCAAAATTCCCCAACAAAGAACCCAACAAAAGCAGAAGAAAGAGATTCCTCTTCGTATCCGGAAGGGAAAGAGTGACGCA
Organism: Prunus padus; assembly: GCA_024362665.1. NCBI lineage: Eukaryota > Viridiplantae > Streptophyta > Magnoliopsida > Rosales > Rosaceae > Prunus > Prunus padus. Next base: position 22,312,477 of record JANFAM010000013.1, read on the forward strand.
GAGAAAGTTTCCTTCCCACAGGCAGACCTTCATTGTTCTTCGAGAGAATCAAGCCAACCCAATCTTTCTCAACTCCACAATTTTCAAAATTTCTAGAATCCCCAATAAATATAACTCAATCAAGATTATTAATTTTTTTTTCAAAAGAGGAATGGGATTACGTGAGTGATGAAGGAAGTGGTTGAAGAGAGAGAGGCATGTAAGGGGGTGGGCGGATGATGTCAAGGACGAGTGATTGAAGAGAGAGGAATGGAAGAGAGAGCTGGATGAGCGAGAGAAGAGAAGAACAAGAGTGCATAAATTATTTTTAATATTTTAAATTGGAAGTAAAATTGGGTTCCAAATTGTCGTTGTTTCATTGGATTGGGATACTTAGGTGGATTCTTGTCGACAGTGGCTTACCCGTGACAGAAAAGTTTTTCTCCCAATAGATCACGTATGCGCCTTTTTTTTTTTTTTTTTTTTTTTTGGTCGGAACAAATGTTCATTAAAAGCCCATAAATAGGCAAAGAAAATACAACATAATAAAAGAACTCCAGCAAACCGAGCCCAACGACACAAAGAAAAAGCCGTAGGCCCAAGTACAAGGCATAAAGCCCACAACCCGCCTAAAATTCATAAGGCAAAGGCCAACACTGCCCAACCCTAAAATCCCGCACAAACCCTAATCCAAAAGCTCGCCAGAAGCGCTGCCGCCACCAAACGCCGTAGACACCTCCACCAGGTTAAGATGAGGAGTTGAGCAGCCACACCCAAGTAGCAAAACCAGAAAAATAAGAGAAAATCGCACTTCACAGATCCAACAAAAATTCCAAGCTCCCACATATAACATTAACACAGAGAATATAAAAAAGCCAGCCATATGAATCAAACCCTCCCAAATCGAAACCGACAGCCAAACGAACAAGACCCACACACAAACAACAAGATTGTAGAAGGAGGTGGTGCAGGCACCCGAGTAAGAGCAAATTCTCGAACTCTACACACCTTCGTAGGGGTTGTACACGATAATACGCGTATTCGGCTAGCCAAAGCAGCCACAAAGAGAAGCCAGTTCAAAAAGAGGGAGAAAGATTCAATGGGAAGGCCGAAGACAAAGGCCATAGAGGAGATATTTGTATGGAGTGGGTGGGGAGGTAAAAGGAGAGGAACGGTGGGAAGGGCAATCGTATACAAGGGAGGGGAAATTTTGAGGGATCTGGGGAATAAATAAATCCGGAGGCATAAAGCCTCAAAGTCAAGCAAGAGCTTGAAACCACCCACAAAGGGGAGAGTAAACACCCACAAACGGGAGAGCAAAACACCCACACAAAGGGGAGAGAAAACTACCCACCAACGGGGAGAACAACACACCCACCAAAGGGGTTGGAAGAGACCAGCAGATCTGACCCAGAAGCTCCACAAGAAGCTGGCAGCAGGTCTGAGAGGTAAATCAAGAAGGAAGGGGAGGGGAAGAAGACCTCCTTTCCCCCCAGTCGAGCGGCGCAGAGGCTTTTTCCTTCGAGAGAGAGAGGGTTCAAAGTTTTGATCGACTGGTTAATACGTGCGGCGCCTATTGCACCTAAGTAGTTTAGGACATTGGTTTATATAAAATTAAAAAATAAACCTATCTCCTATTGCTTGGCCTAAGTTTTCTATCCATGTTTTATGGGTTTTGATCACCTCATGATTTCCCTTTTTAATTTTTTGTGTGTGTGGAATTTGTTGGCAAACCAGAGTAGTTTATATATTCCAAGCATATACCGCAGATACTAGAACCCAATTGTTGGAATTTGAGTGATTTATCCTCTAATGTCATTGTTAAATGCTTTCCTAGCAAGGTGATTCGCTTACTAGTTACTAGAATGGAAGGTAAATGAATGTCCTATTTTCTTTAATGATTATGATTCAGCCAAGGAAGAGGAAGTGCAAGTGCAAAACGCATCAATACCATTTCAATAATAAGATCCTCTAATCTTGAGCAGACAGCATTTGCAATAAGTTCAGTTATTTCCTTCTGCTCCTCCATCTTCCAATCCAAGTTTTCCAGCTTCTTTGTCAGATGCCTTTTTGTAGACTGCAAAACGAGACGACAGTGTGCCATGAGACCCTTCGAACAAACACATAGTGATAAGAAGTTGGAAACAATGTGATCCAAACAAACAAGCAGCAGAGAAAAAGACTAGGAAAACAAACAATGAAATTACAGCCAAAGTTGACATACTAAGCTAACTGCTCTCTTAGCTACAAGTGAACCGCTGTGGAATCTATGCCCTCACAAATGCTTGTAGGTTTTCTCTGTGACCTTGTTCTTGCCATGGGATATTGAGGGTTTGTTGGTCATTCAAATTTCAACAGGGTAATTATTGTATGCGTGGAAGGCATGAAGGAGAATATTGAAATGGGTCAAAAGCCTCAGTTGAATGGAGGCGTGTGTATTGATTGTTATATATTGTTTACAAGAAACATAATGATGATAAAGGTTTACAGCACAATGATGTCTACCTATATAATAATGTACAACACAATGATTCTATCGATATAATAATGTACAGCACTATCTATATAATAATAGTGGAATACAGTGCATCATGATGATGGAGGGGAGGAATGTGGAGTGGAATCCGGATTATGTTTATCAAGGCAGAGAAGGACAGAGAAGAACCTCAAGAGAGTTGGCAAATTAATTACTAGAATTTGATATTAGCAACATATACTGGTTGGACAGTAAGCATTAATCATCCAAATATTTGATACTTAATTAAGAACAACAATACAGGAAATCAAAGAAACTAAGCAAACAGGAAACAGAGAATGTAGTTTGTAGCTAGTCGAAAACGTACACTACTTTTCTGTACTCGTACAGAAACATATTACAAACATTGTTGAACAAATTAATACAAGCAACTTACAACACCACAGATTAATACAAGCAAATATTACACCACCACGCTTATTGTAATAAAACAGATTGCACCAGACTCTATGCAAGAATTCAAACAACAACAGCAGCTGCAAGATAAACATGGATTAGAAAGAAGTACTAGTTTCTGTGTCCCTTCTCCCCCTTGTGCCTCTTGGCTGCCTCTTCCTGCTAAACGTCTCTACGAACCATTCATGATTCTTGCTTGTCCAAAAGTCCCCAGCAACCAGTCCAACTATTAGACCACTAACAACTCCGGGCAGAACCACATACCAATCTAGTGCAATTTGAAACCCGGAGTCTTCATCTTCTTCAAAGATTGATGGCGGTAGCGATATTGAGCTCTCACATTTCTTTGACAAAGGCTTTCCACACAGACCTGAGTTTCCTTGGTATGAATCTTCTAGGAATGTACCAAATTATGAGTTGAAATATGCAAGGAAAGTGAGTTGTGCCAAATTGCTAGGATCCTTCCTGAGAGCTGGTTCCGGATAGATCCAACGATTCAAGAGAATTCAAGTTGGCTAAAGATGAGGGGATGCGACCAGTGAGAGCGTTGTTGGAAAGGTTAAGCAAAAGCAGGGCTCTAAGCTTCCCAATGACACCTGTTGGAATCTCTCCTTCAAATCTATTACTTGAGAAATCTATGGATCTAAGAGGATAAGGGGTCTCCACATATTCCAATTCAACACCTTTTGCACAAGTCGTCATTGAGTATTGATAAACATAGCCACCCGCATATTTATCTGAGCTGTCTGATGTCGAAAAGACTTGAAAATAAGTTTGCTGGCTCTCTTCAACAAATTTCATGGAATTCCAGTTCTCTAAGTAGTTAGAGGGCAACACACCTGAAAAACCATTTTCTGATAAATCAATGATGCACAACTTTGGGAAGTCATGGTTAGTTGCAGACTTCCCAATCATGCCATGAAATCCATTAGACCTCAAACTGAGAAACTGTAGTTTTGGAAGTGCCCCTAACCAAGATGGGAAGATGTCACTCATCTGATTGTTTCCAAGGTTAAGAAACTCTAATTGAGTGCAATTGGCCATTGATTTTGGTATCTTCCCTTGTAACTGATTGTAACTTAAATCAACCATTTTCAAACTACTTTCGGCTGTTGGACATATTTGAGGAATACTGCCATGAAAAGAATTGTTCTTCAGCATCAATATTTCCAAAGAACTGGAGTTACTCAAACACTGTGGAAGCATGCCACTCAGGCTGTTGTTGGACAAATCAAGAATGTGCAAATGATTCAAGTTACAGAAAGAGGGCGAAATTTCTCCATTATAATGATTGCTGCCGACCATGTAGTTTCTAATTGATTGTGGTGGAATTGGCAGTGATCCCTGTAACATATTGGTCCGGAGATCTAAAGAATCTAGATTCTGCCAGGGAAGATTGATTGGATTTTGGTCAAATCCTGTTAAGAAGTTTGCAGAGAGGTCGAGAGTCACCAAAGTTTCTCTAGTTGCGTTCCACAGCCATTTTGGTATTCGCCCTTGAATGTTGTTGCCGCTAAGTTGTAAGTAGCGCAATTCGGATTGATATTTTAAAAATTCTGGAAACTCTGTTAAGTTGCATGAAATCAAGTCTAGCGATCGAAGCTGTGGAATAGTAGCACTCAAATTGGTTATGATCTGCAGAGATAACTTGTTGTGTGATAATCGAAGTACCTTTAACGTTTTGGAATGGGAAAACTGATCAAACTCAACTTGTCCACTCAAGTTATTAAAGGCAAGGTCTAGAAATTCAAGATTTTTGAGCTGGAAAAGTGACCTAGGAATTGTTCCTTGCAAATTGTTATCCGTGAGGTATAGAGTAGTTAACTGGGTCAAATTCATAAGCCAAGTTGGGATTTGACCAGTTATTTCGTTACCACCCAAGTATAGAAATGAAAGTTGCGTGAGATTAGCCACAAAGCTTGGGAATTCTCCCTGAATTTGAAATTCCCAAGGAACAAACTGGAGAGGTTGGTTAAACTCCCTATCCAAGACAATGAATATCCAGAAACTAATTGGCCTCTGGAAGTATTATTTGAAATGTCGTAAAATGAAGACATGCCAAGGTGCTGGAGCTGGGTTAGGTTTCCGAGTGAAGTTGGAACAAGGGGGTAAAATTGACAGCTGGAGATGTCCAACCAATTTAAGGAATGAAGGTTTCCGATAGAAGTAGGCAGCATGCCAGAAAAATTCGTCCATCCAACATCCAATTTCTTCAAGAGATTATTGGTCACATCAAGAACCTCTAAGTTTGGTAGGTGGAAAATGTCTGCTGGGAATTCCCCATTCAACCCACAATCGACAAGTTGGAGAGATGTGAGAGAAGATGTATTGACCAAGATATCAGGCACAGGGGAGGTTATCTCTACCCGACTAAGATGAAGTATTTTTATGGTGGTCAAGTTTTGAATCAGGCTTCTCATGTTGGCCTTGGTCAGTTTCAAAGGGATACTATCATCAACTTTATGATAATTGAAAGACAGATAAAGTTTCATATAACTGGAAGACAGATCAAGGGTAGACAGCTTCGATTGCTTTGAAATTTCTGATGGAATTTGGGCAGAAAACAAGGAATTCGAAAGATTGAGATATGTTAGACTCAAAAGATCATGACCGAACCTTGATGGTATTTGAGAGAAATTGAAGTGATTATCTGAGAGGTCAAGCCTCTGCAGGTGAACAAGGCGAAAGAGACTGTTGCTGGAATTGATAGAACCGTAGAGACAGCTGCTGCGGAGGTCCATTCCAATAACATGGCCAGACTCCTCATCACACTCAACACCATCCCATGAACAACAATTACTCCCATTCTCATCTCCTTCTCGTGTCCATAATGCAACCTTTGAACAAGCAAAAGGATATTCAGAAGCAGACTTGTTAATCGCGAAGCTTTCCTTGAATTGTAACAAGGCAGAGCACTCATCAACTTGGGCAAGGGCCTGAGTCTGCACAAATAAAAACCTTGAGTAGCAATGAGTAATAGCAAAATAAAACAACGTACAGAAATGAAGTTCGACGGCCATGTGTAAACGTGAGTTTATTTAGGAATTGGCTTAATTTCCTAGACTTGTAATTGTGTCTTTATTGTGTAGATCTAGGCCTAGTTTTTAGGCAAAGTAACTTGGGACACAAGGTAATCTGAGCAGATCAAGAGGTGACTTTGTCTACAAGGTAATTTGCATATCATATTAGGAAAACTATCGTTTTGTGATCATGTTTTATTAGGAATGAAATTCTTAGCAGAATTGCTTTCCTCTTTTAAACGTGATTTCTTTTGCTTGTAATAACAAAGCTTGAAGACCTTTGTTATTCACTTCAGCAAAAACAGATTTAAAAGATTGATATTGAGAGAAGCTGATTTCATAAAAACCTAGAATGATAAAGCAACTTTGTGAAGCTTTTTATTTCTAGTTTGCATCTTCATATTTCAAAATTCCATATTGAAAGTCAGTGTGCTGGTCATCTTGTTCGTGAGGATCATCGATTCAAGAGAGTTCAAGCAAGGACTGAGTTCTCACAGACAAAAGTATTAGATAGATCTTTGATTAGAGTTTATCTTCTTGAGTCTTGTAATAGTCCGTTCTTAGTGGATTTGTTGAGGTTTTTCCCGGTTGGTTTTTTTCTCGTACCATTGGGTACAAAAATTCCTTGTGTTAATTTTTCTTCTCAGCAAGATTTACTTTATCCCGAGGCGCGTTTTCAATTGGCATCGAGCAGGTCTCTAAGTCTTTAGAGAGATCCTAGGGGTTACTCGGGATGGAACGACATTATGGGTCCGCTTCGCATCCTCCTCACTTCAACGGTGAAAACTATGGAGAATGGAAAGCTAGGATGCAGGCCTATATCCTGGGCACAAGGAGATGATGTTTGGGATCTGGTTTTGGAAGGTTATGCTGCACCTACTAAGACCGAGAGAACTATTGAGAAACGTAAGATTGAGACTAAAGATGGCGTAGAAGAGAAAGATGTTGTGGTTAGTGAAGTTCAAATTCCCAAGCCTAAGATAGAATGGACTGCTGAAGAAAAGGCTATAAGTGTTTACAATCGTAAGGGCATACATGCCATATTTGTCAGTATCTTTCGAGCAGTTTGCACACATCGAAATTGCAAGACGTCAAAGGAAGCATGGGATAACCTTATGATTGTTCATGAAGGGAATAACAAGGTCAGAAAATCGAAGCTGCAAAGACTTATATCACAGCTTTGAAAAACTCGAAATGGGAGAGGAAGAACCCTATGTTGAATTCTATGAAAAAATTATCGGGATAGTGAATAGTCGTGCAAGCTTGGGAAAAGTTATACCAGAAGTGGAAGTTGTAGAAAAGATTCTCGAGATCATTGCGTGTCGACTTCATCCCAAGAAGATCGCCATAGAAGAGGCAAGAGATATAGATATGTTGTCTCTTGTCGATCTTAGTGGAGCCCCGCAAACCTATGAATCGGAGTTACGTCCCGTAAAGAAGGCCAACAAGAATTTAGCACTCGAAAGTTACAAAAGAAGAAGATGATGATTGTAATGAGATTGATCCTAAACAACTTGCCTTAATCACTCGTCATTTTCAAAAACTACTGAAGAAGCAGAATTCTAAGGGAAGTGGTTCAGTGCATGTACAAGACCCTTTATAAACAAGACGTCAAAAGATGGGTCTCAAAGATTCATCACTAAGATCGAAGGAAGGAAGTGTTATGCATGTTCAGGGTAAGGACATGAAGCCAAAGATTGCGCAAACACTATCTCTAAACAAAAAGAGGAGAAGAAAGCCCTAAAAGCCTCCTATAATTCTTGGAGTGACAGTGAGTCAGATGTGTCAGAGGTTGAGGAGGAAGAGATTGCTTTTGTTGCCCTTAAAAACAATGCTGAATCTGATTCAGATGAGGAGGACGTCAATATTGAAGAAACCAGAAAAGATACAAGGAATTGTATCTTAACTTTGACAAAGTAAAGAAACAAAATGATGGGCTCAAAATCAAAATGCAAAAAAAGGAGGATGAGTGGCAGAGGACTGAAACATATCTTCAATCCCGAGTCAACAACTTGCTTGCTGAGAGAGACTTGCTGAAGGAAAAGCTCAAGGAAGCTGAGGAGAAACTACACAGATTAATCATGGGAGCTGAAAAACTTGACAGAATGATTGAAATGGGTAAGCCAAATGGTGACAAAACAGGTATAGGGTTCAAATCCTCCACTTCAACTAATTCTGTGACTAAATTTGTTAAACCTGTTATTAACTCTAACATTGCTGCCTCTGATATTGCCTCTAAAAATTTGAATGCAACTGTCTTACATGGTGATGCTTTGACTGGTTTTGTGCCTAAAAGATTTAATCAAGTGTGTCATGGTTGTGGTGAAACAGGTCATATTAGGCCAAGATGTCAAAATAGAGTTAACAAGTTTACTGCAGGAAAACTTCAAAATCAAATCTCGTAATTAGCAAAAGAAGTTAGCAGATTGTCGCCTTTAATGCAATCCGAACAATGAAGCGAGTAGATGGATATGGAAGAAAAAGGAACAAGCTGGATCAAGAAAAGAACAAGTTCAAGAGAACTTACTCGTCCGTAGCTATCACTTCCAACTCGGATGAGACTAATGTTGTTTGTATTGTTGCATTTACAACTTTGAGTGCATGTCTCAAAGACAAATGGTACTTTGATAGTGGTTGTTCTAGACATATGACAGTGACAAAAATTGGTTTGAATCTTTCGTCGATATGAAGGTAAGTGGGTCTGTCACCTTTGGTGACGGTAAGAAAGCTTGCATTTTAGGTAAAGGTACTGTCAAGATTGTTGGCTTACCTCCCTTAAATGATGTTATACTTGTTGATGGGCTAACTACTAATCTTTTGAGTATTAGTCAATTATGCGATGAGTTTGGAGAGGTTAAATTCAACACCAAAAATTGCATAGTTAGTGATCTAAGTGGCAAACAAGTCATTTGTGCGCCAAGATCAAAAGAGAATTGTTATTGCACTAGTACTGAAAATTCAAATGTGTGTTTCAGTAAGTGGATGATCAAGTGGAGTTATGGCATAAAAGACTAGGACATGTAAATTATCGAGATTTGCTCAAGTTGTCACAGAAGTCTTATGTTCTTGGACTACCATCACTGAGTGGAAAGCCTGAAGGAGTGTGTGGAGGATGTCAAATTGGGAAGCAAACCAGGACAGCTCACAGTGCAACTAAGTTCATCGGAACCACCAGAATTCTTGAGCTTATGCATATGGATCTGGTAGGTCCAATGTCAACTCACAAAGATTGGTGGTAAGAAATACATTCTTGTTTTAGTTGATGATTTCTCAAGGTACACCTGGTAGATTTCCTTGTCGCTAAATCCGATGCATTTGATTCATTCTCTAAAATTTGTTGCAAGATTCAAAATGAGAAAAATGATAAAGTAATTCGTCTTAGAACAGATCATGGGACCGAATTTGAAAATGCATGTTTTGATGATTTTTGCAATACTAATGGAATTGCTCATGAGTTCTCTGCTCCAATAACACCACAACAAAATGCTGTTGTTGAACGTAAGAATAGAGTACTTATTGAGATGGGAAGAGTCATGTTAAATGCTGCAAATCTAGCCAAGCATTTCTGGGCTGAAGCTATTAGTACAGCGTGTTATATCTTAAACAGAGTGTATCTCAGACCAAGTACAAACACCACACCATATGAGCTTTGGAAAGGTAAGAAACCCAATGTGAGTCATCTTCGAATCTTTGGTAGTACTTGCTACATCTATAAGGATAGAGATTTGGTGGGGAAGTTTGATGCTCGTAGTGATACCGGTATTTTTCTTGGTTACTCCTTAAATTCTAGGGCCTATAGAGTTTACAATCATCGAACCAAAATTGTCATGGAATCGATAAATGTTGTTATTAATGATTGTAAGACATATGAACTTTTTGATGAGTGTGTTGATGTTACAGTGCCACAAAGTGTGTCTAATGTGAAGGATGCTTCTACAACTGATCACAGTGACATTGAAGACCACAGTTCCACAACTGTTGAGACCAACAATACTAGTTCACAAGTTCAACGTCCAGGAATCAAACAGTTCAACGTGATCATCGGGTTACGTATATCATTGGTGATCCCAATGCTCAAAGAATGACTCGAAGGCAAAAGGCTCAACTTACGTAAGAGATAAGCTATCTATGCTATGTATCTCATCTCGAACCAAAGAATGTGAAAGAGGTCATTGTGGACAACGAATGGATCGTAGCTATGCAAGAGGAGCTCAATCAATTCACTCGAAATGATGTTTGGTATCTTGTTCCGAGACCAACTAACACCAATGTCATTGGTACAAAATGGATCTTCGTAAACAAGACAGATGAGAAGGGAAATGTTGTGCGAAATAAGGCAAGACTAGTTGCTCAAGGATATACTCAAGTTGAAGGCATTGATTTCGATGAAACATTTGCTCCAGCTTGCTCGCTTGGAATCCGTTAGATTGTTACTCGCTATTGCCCGTCATCTACAGTTCAAGTTGTATCAAATGGATGTCAAAAGTGCATTTCTAAATGGCTTGCTCAAGGAAGAGGTGTATGTTGAACAACCCGCAGGATTTAAAGACCCCTTTCATCCCGATCATGTGTATCGGCTTAGAAAGGCGTTGTATGGCTTAAAACAAGCTCCTCGCGCTTGGTATGAGAGATTATCCTCTCATTTGTTGCTGAAGGGCTACACCAGGGGCGTAATTGATAAAACCTTGTTTGTCAAAAGGGTGGCTCATGATCTGATGGTTGCACAAATATATGTGGATGATATTGTTTTTGGTTCCACTTCAGATGCCTTAGTTAATGAATTTACTGAAGTTATGCATAGTGAATTTGAAATGAGTATGAGTGGTGAGTTAACCTACTTCCTTGGCTTACAGGTACAGCAATTAAAGGATGGGATGTTCTTATCTCAAACTAAGTACGCAAAGGACTTGGTTTCAAAGTTTGGATTGGAGAGTGCAAAACCAGTCACAAATCCCATGAGCACCACCACCAAGCTTCATAAAGATCTACCTGGAAAAGATGTTGACCAGACACTTTACCGGAGCATGATAGGGAGTTTACTCTACTTAACTGCTAGTAGACCTGATATATCATTCTCTGTTGGTGTTTGTGCACGATTTCAGTCCTGTCCAAAAGAATCTCATTTACTTGCTGTTAAAAGAATCATTAGATATATAAGTGGAACTCTCAACTATGGAATTTATTACTCATCTGATTCCAACATTGCCATTGCAGGTTATTCAGATGCAGACTGGGCTGGAAATGTTGATGATCGAAAAAGCACATCTGGTGGCTGTTTTTATCTTGGCAACAATATGGTTTCATGGCACAGTAAGAAACAAAACTGTGTATCACTCTCCACAGCTGAAGCTGAGTACATTGCAGCTGGGAGTTGTTGCACTCAAGTTCTGTGGATGAAGCAAATGTTATGTGATTATGGCATTAATCAAGGTAAGCTGCTCATTTTCTGTGATAATCAAAGTGCCATAAATACTTCTCAGAATCCTGTTGAGCATTCCCGAACCAAACATATTGATATCCGACATCATTTTATTTGTGAGTTGGTTGAAGATGGGGTTGTTAAACTTGAATATGTAAACAGTGACAATCAACTTGCTGATATTTTTACAAAACCCTTAGATACTGCTAGATTTGAACACCTCCGAAAGTCCATTGGCATTTGTACTATCTCTTGAACTGCTAGGTTACTATCTCATCTGGTCCTCAGTGTTTTTGTTTTGTCTTGTGTTCTGGCGTGTTGGGAAATGCTCTAAACTTGCTCTGTGTTTACTTGATCTTAGATTGACATCTCTCATTCCAACGTGTTTTACAACTGTGAATAATATTGAGATTGAACCTTTGGGATCAGTGGTTAAAATGTTTTTTTCCAGAGTGCTTAGATTGACTCCCATCAAAAAATTTTATGCACTCTGTCTGCTCTTGGTGTGCACACTTGTGTCGAATTCCGCTGCGACCTCATGAGTGCCACAATGTCCTCGTTAGGCCATGCTTCTTATGACACTTGGACCAACTGTGTGTGTGTATCTTTACAAAAGAAAAAAAAAAAACCTATACAAAGGGCAGAATTTCTCAAGATGACATGATATGGAAAAAGCTACCTGTAATTCCTACTGCATGGCATATTGAAAATCTTTACACCTCTCACTCTTGTTGAGAACTTAAAGCCAGTAGGTTGGAGTGTATAGCTACCATTGAAAGAAGGTGTCCACTGTCCCATTGTTCAAACTTTACGTTTCTGCAGGTCAACTATTCTAGGAAGCAGGCTACATGATCACACATTGTTGGCTCTCATTAGTCTAAAGCTTCGTATTCTTCACTGGTGTAACCACTTTTGTGCTGACTCACACTACACATTTTATTTCATTACATCTAAGCCCCTTGCTCTCTAACTTGGCCACTTCAACCCCTGTTTCCTGTCTTTGGTTTCAATCTCTTTATTATTTGTGGTCCATGAACATTCATGTTGAGTGAGTATGTGTCTGAAATGCTATGCTTGTTTCATGCAGCACTTTGCTTGGTTCCCACCCACAAGTCTCTTTTGCTTGTTTTTGTTAGTTATATATATATATTTATTTTTTTCAAGATTGATTCAACATGTTTCATGAATTTCAAGAACACTAAAGAATCCGGAAAAACATGTTTTGATTTGGTTTTTCATCTTTTCCAAACTTTATTCACATTTTTGACCGCCAAGATGAGCTTAAAACCTTAAAAATGCCCCTATGTCACAGCTTTGCTGTGAGTCTTGTTAATTGGATCATTCCCTATTCAGGTATTTTGCGTCACAAACGGACACCAAAAACCCTAAAACACTGTTCATGCAAAAGTTACTGTTCATTGAGTATGTTACTTGTTCACTACCGCTTAGGGTGTTGCCTCTTGCTGCGGCCGTGTTTTGGGTATTTTGTGCTAGATAAATGCTTGGTCTGTGCCAGTGTGCAGAGTTGTTCAATGCAGGTGATGGTTATACATGTGTGGCCTTCCTTTCCAAAAAGGGGGAGATTCGTGCATTGATCAAGGGGGAGCCTTGGATCAAGGGGAAGCCTTGGTTCTGCATATGTGATTGTATTGAGGGGGAGTGCTTATGGCATTGATCAAGGGGGAGCCTTGGTTCTGCATATGTGATTGTATTGAGGGGGAGTGCTTATGGTTGTGTTACTCTAACAACTATATGTTATCTAATTTACTTGTGCAGAAACGAATCCTTGTTCAAGTTGAGATTGGGTGTTTTCTTGGTTCATTGTATTGGGGTTTTGTCTAGGAAATGCCAAAGGGGGAGATTGTAAACGTGAGTTTATTTAGGAATTGGCTTAATTTCCTAGACTTGTAATTGTGTCTTTATTGTGTAGATCTAGGCCTAGTTTTTAGGCAAAGTAACTTGGGACACAAGGTAATCTGAGCAGATCAAGAGGTGACTTTGTCTACAAGGTAATTTGCATATCATATTAGGAAAACTATCGTTTTGTGATCATGTTTTATTAGGAATGAAATTCTTAGCAGAATTGCTTTCCTCTTTTAAACGTGATTTCTTTTGCTTATAATAACAAAGCTTGAAGACCTTTGTTATTCACTTTAGCAAAAACAGATTTAAAAGATTGATATTGAGAGAAGTCGATTTCATAAAAACCTAGAATGATAAAGCAACTTTGTGAAGCTTTTTATTTCTAGTTTGCATCTTCATATTTCAAAATTCCATATTGAAAGTCAGTGTGCTGGTCATCTTGTTCGTGAGGATCATCGATTCAAGAGAGTTCAAGCAAGGATTGAGTTCTGCAGACAAAAGTATTAGATAGATCTTTGATTAGAGTTTATCTTCTTGAGTCTTGTAATAGTCCGTTCTTAGTGGATTTGTTGAGGTTTTTCCCGGTTGGTTTTTTTTTTCTCGTACCATTGGGTACAAAAATTCCTTGTGTTAATTTTTCTTCTGCTGCAAGATTTACTTTATCCTGAGGCGCGTTTTCACCATGATTCCATTCCCATTGCAATTTGTTTTCTAATATTATGTATGCTTAATTATTTCTCTCACATAATTACATTAAGGGTGGAGAAATTAAACTCCTTTTATAGACGCACAAGCACAACTAATAAAAAAAGGAAAAAAAACAAAGAGGATTAGTGATGAGTGGTTGGTTACACACACAAAAAAGTGAACAAAAGAATCGAAATAAAAGTAAGGGAATCAAATAGAATAAGCCAAGAAGGTGAACAGAAGTCAAGTCTTCTGCAACGTAACTTTATTTATTTCGTTGGAAGTGCAAGTTTATCGTCTTCAATCATAACTAATAGACCAGTATGCTTGGCTTGGCAATAATTCAAAGTCTCTTCCAAAAGCTATAACCATTCAAACGATTACATCTAAACTCTATTTTCATATACAAAGTTAACTTTAAGCCATCGATAAAGTTAAGCAAAAATTAGTTAAATTACACAATATCAATCATATTTGTGTACACTTTTCATTATTTCCACAGGTTCTCTCCTTTACTTAATCACAAATTCATCATGCCACTTTGAGTCAAAGTTTATACTCCATCTATTAAACTCATAATCTCCTATAAGCAGAAATATATGAAAACAGTTTTGATAATCATATTATTGGAAGGAGTCGAGCAGAGCAGTTGTCCAAAGATGTGCATGCCCTTCCTCTTCAGGAATTATGGCAATATATCAAGAAAACAAGTGAATTAGTTTAAGACTCATGACATGTTTATTCTAATTCATAATCCAAATCAAAATAAGTAAATAAAGTATTAAAACACTCACAATCCCTTTAATTTAGCTAGCTTTTAGAAGTTTCTCTCCTAAAAGGTGAGGGAGTTTGTGGACACTGCAAAGTAAGTTGTTGAATATTTTTTTCATTCCAACCAAAAAGTTTCAGAAACACGAATTGAAGGAGAGGGATGAAGACAAAAGAAGAAGATGCTTTTGGAAAATGAGAGGTCTTTGCTTACTTGGTTACAACCACAGTATTAAATTTTGAGGGTGGGGATTCAATCCCTGCCCACCCCTTTATAAAATTATGGCACCTTTTCCAACTGAGCTGTATGTCAACTTATATATTCTTCTTTTTGTTCTATTTATACACACATATTTAACATTTGCTGGGTCCTATTTATACACACATACTTGACATGACAACAACTCTTTACTCTCCACTTACGCTACAAAGAATGCCCTTGTCAGGTTTGTATCCCTATATTTATACTACTTTTTTGATTTAAAGAGAAAAACATATGGACTTAGGGCTAGTTTAGGATTATCGTGATGTGAAAATAATCGTCACGATTTGTGAGAGAAATCACTCCGAGAGAAAGCGATTTAGCGTTTGGTAAACTTTTTGTTAAAAGTGTTGTTGGTACCGATTCCAAAGATAATCAGAAAATGATTCCTACATAATCATCAAATCCAGCGCCTCTTCAAAATTGATTCATGCATAATCAGAACATGAAAACACCTCATTAGCTGCTTTCCCTTATAGCTTTCTTTCACAACAATTTTTAACAATAAGTGATTTTTTCATAGTTTACCAAACAGTGGGCTTCCCAAATTTTTTTAAAATCACTTATTACCCCAAATAAGCAATGGCAAACGGGCACTTAATTACTCGATCAAAGAAATTATCATATATATATTTTTATAAAGAAATTTACATATATTGTTAATATTTTTACTATATAAACCCTTTTTATTACTAAATTTATACATATAATTTTGTAAATTTATATATATACTATATAAATCCCTCTTATTTATTATTGTCATGTATCTTTACATTTGTTACTCTACACATGTGTTATTCTTAACCTACATAATAGTCCCCCTTTTATTACTTGCATATTATTCATTTTTTAAGTTCTTGTTGTCACCGCACTATACTAAACTTAAATCACTTAAATCATCATACAATGTATTTTCTTCAATTTTTGTGTGTCAAAAATAGATAATTGACTAAATGGACATCTTCTAAAGTTTTATTGAAAATTTTCATGATTTTCTAACAATTTCCATAGTTTTTATTCAATTTTTATCGATATTTTCATCGATATTTCCGTGTTTTTGACCACCGATATTTCCGAAACCTTTGATATTTAATACCTTGGTTACAGCTTTACAAAAATGAGTTGACATTGACTTGAAGTCAAGCTATTAACACATGACTCACACACACCTTCCAGTTCATAACATAAATTTGACTCGTATTAAAAAAAAAAGTATTTGACTATCATAGATTCCACACTTGGAAATACATAATAACAATGACTTCTCCGAAGATATGAAAACCAATATTTCTGGTCCTGTTACGTTTGATTAAATTTCACGGTAATTGTTTGAGTATCCAAATACCAAACTGTTTCTTGTAGCAAACAGCTAGGAAACAAGAAAAATATGTAAATTCGTTTAGAAATACATTAAAAACACCATATAACGAAACAAATACAAGGCTCAAATACGTCGCCTCCTCCCCTTCATCCTTTTATCGACACGCAACTCATGCAATGTTTCACTCCATAACCAAATAATCCAAAACATGTGGATAAGGAGAAAATTAAAAAGCAAAACTAAAGGAGTCAATGGAAAAGAAGCCAAGAAGGTGAAAAACAAATATGGCTTGAATAAAATCAGCTGTAATCGTTGACCGAAAAACAAAAATCAGCCGTAATCACTTAAAATGGGCACCTCAGATATTAATTGAAATATATTTTTCCTTAGGGTCCAAAACATGTGGATAAACATGTGTATGAAGTCATTGCAGAGGGTGGGGGAGCGGGGCCATGGCGAAGAAGCCAAGAAGGTGAAAAACAATTTACCCAATATGTAGCTTTCATATAGTGGGTTTGAGTGCGTTTACCTTTATTCCTTGTTACCCAATAAGTGATGTCCTCCGCCACTGCATAAGTCAAGTCGTCTCCGAGATGTTCATCTTTGTCTCGCTGGAATTGTTTCACTCAGAGTGTATATGCATAAGTCAAGTCGTCTGCGAGACGTTCATCTTTGTCTCACTGGAATTATTTCACTCATAGTGTATAATGCATAAGTCAAGTTGTCTTCACTCGGAGTGTGTATGCATAAGTCAAGTCGTCTGCAAGACGTTCATCTTTATCTTGCTGGATTGTTTCACTCGGAGTGTATATGCATGTGCCTCTCTCCATTACTCAGTCTCTGTACTTTCTTGTCTGCCATTAATTAATGTAATGACTTGGTCAAGTTTATCGTCTTCATATCTATTTCTAAGATCGACCCAAGTTTAAATATATTTATTTCGTGTTTATCAGCTGAAGTCATCAAGGCTGAAAAGTCTTGAATCAGAGTTTATAAGCCATGGATCACCACCACATACATTCTTGTCAAAGCTAACCATTAATCAAAGATTACCCTAGGCCTAACGATAATGAGAGACTCACTAAGCATTCGTTGATCAAAACCTTAAGATACATTGAGAGACTCTTTGAACAAACACATAGTGTTAAGAAGTTGGAAACAATGTGATCCAAACAAACAGGCAGCAGAGAAAAGGTAAACAGAAACACCATTGTTAGATAAGTCTGTGATGCACAACTTTGGGAACTCATGGTTCGTTGCAGACTCCCCAATTATGCCATGAAATCCATTAGACCGCAAAATGAGATCCCTTAATGCTGGAAGTGCTCCTAACCAAGATGGGAAGATGTCACTCATCTGATTGTTTCCAAGGTTAAGAAACCCTAATCAAGTGCAATTCGCCATTGATCTTGGTACTACCTTCCCCTGTAACTCATTGTAAGTTAAATCAACCATTTTCATACTACTTTCGGCTGTTGGACATATTTGAGGAATACTGCCGTGAAAAGAATTGTTCTTCAGGACCAATATTTCAAGAGCACTGGAGTTCCCCAAACATTGTGGAAGCATGCCACTCAGGCTGTTGGTCTAGATAATAAGTTAACTGGGTCAAATGCATTTGCCAAGATGGGATTTGATCAATTATTTCGTTAGTACTCAAGTATAGAAATGAAAGTTGCGTGAGGTTAGCAACAAAGCATTGGAATTTTCCCCTTAAGTCGGTATATTCGCAAGGGCCAAACTGTAGATGTTGGTTAAACTTGTTATCCATGGACAAGGAATATTCAGAAACTGTGGAATTATTATTTGGAACGTCAAAAAATGATGACATGTACAGGTAGCTGAGCTGGGTCAGGCTATGTTGCACGGACACGGGGACACAAAAACGCGACACGGCGACACGGAAAATCTCAAAAAACTAGGACACGGACACGGCAATTAAAATAATAATAAATCCTAATATACTTACAAGTTATATATATTTAAAAAATAATAATTCACTCAATGAACTATGCTATGAGTTATATATAGTCCAACCCATTACAAGTTATATATTTTAAAATAATAAACCCTTTACAAGTTATATATATTCCAACCAAAACGATGAGCTCTGCTACGAAGGAACAAAGAAAAAAATTAAATAAAAAATTGACGCCAAAATAAGAGATAGAGGAAGAGAAAGAGAAAAGAGAAAAGCACGAAGAAAATAAGAGAAAGAGAAAAGCAAGAAGAAGAGATAGAGAGAGAGAAAGAGAAAATGGAAAATAGAGATAGAGGGAGAGAAAGAGGCAAGTACATTTAAAATTTACTTTTTAGCCCATTTTAAAAAAATATTTCAAATATGTCCACAAATGTTTCAATAATTATGTTTTGACCCCAATATTTATTTTAAATTTTCAAATGGGTCCCTGCCGTGTCTTGACTTTCATCGACCCGTGTCCAAAAGTGTCTTGATCGTGTCCAAAATGTGTCCTGGCCGTATCTTGACCGTTGACTCGTGTCCAAGCCGTGTCCGAGGCGTGTCCAAGGCGTGTCCGACACTCCAACACTTCGGCCTGATGGAGTGTCCGTGCTACATAGGGGTCGTGTTTCCGAGTGAAGATAATGACAGTAGGAGATGTCCAACAAATTTAAGGAATTAAGGTTTCCTACAGAATTAGGACATCTCCTATTGCTTGGCCTAAGTTTTCTATCAATGCTTGATGGGTCTTTTGATCACTTTATGATTCCCCTTTTTAATTTTTTGTTTGATCGGAATTTTTTGGAACCTGAGTTCTTATATATTTCCAATTCCAAGCATATACCGCAGATACTAGAACCCATTGATAGAGCAAATTAAACAAATGCCATCACAAAACACAGCTTATTTGACTTTATTTTATACATAACAATGACGCCATGGCAGCCACAAATTGCAATCCCTGCACTTTCCTAAGCAGAGAAGCAATGTAAACTTACACACCCATGTTGACAAATTGAAATACAGATGAGTACCAGAACCTACAGCAAGAATCAATATGAAGGGGCCCCCTTCATAAAATAAATCACATATGAAGAAAAAAACCCAAAAAAATAAGAAGAAAAATTCACAAATCCGAGCCCGTTATGTCCCGGGTCAAAGAAATCCCAACTGGATATGACCTGTGTATTCTTGTTTTCATTCTTGGAACCTTTTCTCCAGGGAAGTTGTCGGGATCATTCTTATTCGTACTCGCTGCTGATTTCTCAGTCACGCTTGGCTCTTTAGTGTCAGCAAGGAATTGTAGGCCCTGAAGTATTGTTGGAAGTTGGAACATGTCACAAAGTAAATAAAAACAGCATTACATAGAAAGCAGAAGAAAATGAGGCTGAAGATACCTTGAGTGATTTATCCTCCAAAGCCATTTTTGAATGCTTTCCTAGCTTAGCAAAGACATTCTGCCAATACACAACTAAGATAACTTAGTAACTGAATGAGGTGAAAGACAATGAGTCGACGACAATGTAGACGCACAGTAAGCTAATCTCATTGTCTAACCAGATAGAAATCTCATCTAGCTCATTTAGTAGTCAGTTTTCAAATGAACACAAAAAGAATATCTGACCTGAAATGGTTTAGTATCCAACCCATCTTTGAAGCCTTCCGCTATTTGGCATAGATACCACAGACCTGAGTTCGTGGCATCCTGTATTATGGAAAAAAGGGGGCAAATCAATCATTACAGAAGCAAAAAGAAATTCGAAAATGCAGAAGGATTTGAGGTGATGGCATAACCAATTTGCTCTCAATAAGCTTGACCTTCCCTTCCTGTTGAGCAAATTAACAAATACAACATAACTAATCTGATAAGCTTATAGCCAGCGGCGGATCCAGAAATTGTTCTTGGTGGGGGCAAAATATAGACTAAGAGACTTGCAAAAATTCCTAACAAAAAACTAAAGAGTTTAGAAATTGACTAATGAATACTTTACAAATCAATGATTCAATGGGAAAACACTATGCCAAATTTGACTTTTAGCAACGGAGAAAATCCGTTGCCTAAAGTCTATAAATTCCGTGGTATTGGTAGCTGTTGCCTATTGTTGTACAATAGGCAACGGATATTATCCGTTGCCTATACATAGTTAAGACATCGCATATTTATAAACTCCGATGCTAAAAGAGTTCCGAATGCCAAAAAAAAGGTTGACTTCTGATGCCTAAACCTGAAATTGCATCAGTAATTACAAAATGTAGGATGCTAAATGTGTATTACAGCAACATTGAGT
Organism: Prunus padus; assembly: GCA_024362665.1. Classification (NCBI taxonomy): domain Eukaryota; kingdom Viridiplantae; phylum Streptophyta; class Magnoliopsida; order Rosales; family Rosaceae; genus Prunus; species Prunus padus. Next base: position 22,332,976 of record JANFAM010000013.1, read on the forward strand.
TATCCTGTACTGATGCGTATTATCGATTACGACATCGCAGCAACCAATAATTCCGATGCAAATTATGTTATATGTCATCGCTTTTTAGATTTTTCGGACGTGAAAAGCCTCCAATAGCATTGGTTGTTATATAATGTTGACGATATTTCTACTTTTAGGCATCAGTTGTTATATAAATGCTTATGCTACTTTCGGTTTTAGGCATCAGTGATTATAATCATTTAACTTCAGTTGATTCTGGAAAACTGAAGCTGTTATGAACAATATAATGTAATGTTGTCCATTGCACATCAAAAAACCTAAATAAATTTAAATATATCCATACATCAAATATATATCCAACACTACAATAAATCACAAATTTTCCAACCCCACATATGATCCATACTTGTCTATAAGCAACATGCATCTGTGCAATCAGAATTCTTATATTCCTCTCTTCAATTACTTTTTTTTCCCGCTGTGCAATTTCTAAAGCTTTATTAAGCATCACAAAAACAGCTGAACCTTCATGATTTTTGTGCATAACCAATGCCAGACCCTGAGGAAAGAAGAGATCTGTAAGGTTTAGTTTTCTCAAGCAAAGATGCACAAGGTGTCAATAGAGATATAACAATGCATTATTTACAGCCTACAAGTGACCGTGATTGATTATATCATCCATGTAATGCAGTTGAAGTTGGATCCATCCAGCTAGATACCATATTAGATATAAAGCAGCACATGAATTGTCAACTGAACCTAACATTTTGAGCATTTGTTTATTTCCTTGCACACAAAATTTGAGCCTCATTTAACTAACTCATAATAACTAATATTATTTGCTGGGCAGAAAGCTACCCCATGCATAAACAACCCTTCTGCAAAAAAAAAAAAAAAAAAAACTTGGAACATTTCACAAACTGGAACCAAGTTTCTTCACAAATGAAAGCAACAGACCATTTTTCGTTGTAGATTCCGAAACCATTTCATTTTACGAAGAAGAAAATAAAGAGAAGTTGAATGAAAGTTGTTGATGACTTACCTTAAAGCTGTTTGCTGCCTCAGTTTGAGCCTTTTCGCACAAATGCCATTGCTCTATGAGCGGACAATGATCAAATGGGGTCATGGAAATCTTAGTGACTTGAAAGAAGATTAAAAATAAGGTTGAAACTTGAAAAAGGCAGAAGAAGAAACTTCATGTAGTAGAAAGCTCTTTCAATATTTTTCAGTATCTAATATCTATCTCCCACATGCTATAAGCACCCCTGTGTTTGAGAGGGATGGACACGTGCCATTCAGGTGTTGGTGGTGACAAGTTGCAGCACCCAAGAACCAATGCAATAGCTGCAGTGGGGCTTATAGTTGGGATGGGAGGGGTTTGTTTGTTTGGGATTGACCGGTAGATTTGGTATTGTGTGTGAGAAGATTATCGGCTGCGATTATGCGAATGTAAAACCCAATGAGGACCAACCAAACGTTCTAACCCACATAAAGAGAGGTCAGATTTTGTTAGACAGACCAAACTTTCTAATCTCTTTTGCTGCCAAATAATACTTCCCCTTCCACATCTGCCTCCTATCTATCAGCTCACCCTCTCTCTCTCTCTCTCTCTCTCTCTCTCTCGGTTTTTTTAAAAGCTCTGTTCTTGAATTGATTTGTACTAGGTTAGAGAACTGAGGCTTTCTCTGCAGTCTGCCGTGAACTGCAGGATTTGGGATTTGAAATCAAACCCCACAAATTTGTCAAACACTAGGGCTGATTTTTAACACTTACTTTTGGAATATCATATTACAGATTCTGTGCAAATTTTGGGATCTAAGAAGATTGTTCTAGCTTGATAAACAAATATAGAACAAGCAATCCATACATACCCGCTCAAGATAAATCAAAAGCATGATCTACACAACCCTTAGTTGACAGAGTAGTCATACCATGCAGAGGAGGTGCAGATTGAAGAATGAAAGTAAAATCAGAACTGAAAAATAAAGGTTGAAAGCAGAATTACCATGCAGAGGAGGTCTAGACAAACTGATAGTTTCTTGAAGAAGGTAGGTGTTATGATTGTAGTAGAACTCAGCAACATAATAGGTACCTCGTAAACTTAGCTAAACATTCAGTATTCATGATAGAAATATACAGACATTAAATGACTAAAAGTTCCAACAATATTTGACATTAAATGACTCGTGCCCAACAGTTTAAACCTTTTTGGTACTATTAGTTCTATAGAAACATTTCATATATCACAAGTATGGGAAGAAATCTATAATTATGGAAATATTATGAATTAATAACTCCCATCTTGCCATACATAATGAATAATCTGTGATCAGTAGCAAGTGATGTGATTAAATTGCCACTTAAGTCAAAGATTTTCTAAATTCAATAGTGTGTGCCTTTGGTTCCAACTTTGTTACTGTCTCACTAACCAAAAGACCAACCACTAAAAAGTTAACACTACAGGGTTAGAGACAGCAGGGTTAGCAGCACTAGAGCACCCAACATAACCCATGAGTTCTTAGTAGGTACTGACACAAAAAGTAGCTTAAATACGTGTTTGTATCCATTGTGAAACAAAGTTTTGGAAAATACCAGAAACTGGTAGAGCTGGCTCACTACTTTCATCATCCTCGTCATACTCATCACTCTCATCAGCTGCTGTGTCAGCGGCTGGGGGAGCGTCACCATTAAGAGCCAGTTCCTTTTCTAGTCTCCTCTGCAACAAAAGTTACCAAAGGTAAGACAATGAAAACCTAGGTTGTTTTTCAAGTACGTTAACATACATTTATCAGTGCCCTTGTAAAAAACAAAAACAAAATCAAAAGAAGAATCTCATAAAGGATGAAATATGTATGAACAATGATGGCCCCTTTTCTCCCTCTTCCTGACCCCCACCCCCAGCAGAAAAATAAAATCTTTGTGCCTCACAATTCAAGAATTACTGGGTTAAAATGGTTTAAGTAGCCAAAGTTTACCTGAGGCCAAAGCCCTTGCATAAGGTGAACAGTTGCAATATGGCTTTGACTGCCTGAGAGGACATGCTCAGAAGCAATACCCCTATCATGCATGTGCAATATGGCATTTACTCAAAACAACCACCGCCATAAATTTCAGATTTCAAAAGAACTTATACCTCAAAGATTTTGCATTTACTCAAAACCAAGAAACAAAACTGCTTGCCTCAAACAAAAACAAAAATTAAGACACAAACAAAACTGTAGAGCAAAAGCTTCGTATATGTTTGAGCAGTTTACAACGTTTTTGGGTTAAAAACAACTAAAATGACCTAACCAAATCACAAGCCCACTGATGAACATCTCCCAATTGCTGATTGAAACCCTAATTCGAAATCGAAGCCCTAACCCAAAAATCGAAACCCTAATTCGAAATTCCCAAACCTCAACTCAAAATCAAAGGGAAAATTACCTCTATTGTGTCTCTTGAAGGTGGATGTGGCCAGAGACCGAGAGAAAATCCATTTCTCTCACTCAACTCACTCACTGAGACTGAGTGAGAGAGAGAGACAAAAAGCGAGAAACAGAGAGAGAAAGGAAAGGAGAGGGAGAGAGAGAGAGAGAGAGAGAGAGATCGATTGAGGTGGGAGTTGTGGAAGGCGGCGATTTGGGGAAGTAGGCCTGGTTCTTGTCGTCAGAGAGAAGAGAGAGGGATGAGAGTATCGCGAGAGAGAAGAGAGAGGGATAAGAGGGCGAGTTAAAAATGTTTTGTTAAAAAAAATCACTGTAGCGGCGTTGACATTGTTTTGGCGTCGGTATAATTGTTCGGCTTAAAAAAAAATTTCGTCAAAAACATTTTACGCTTCAGCAAATTATATCATCGATGCTAAAGTATAATAACGGCATCGGTAGAAAACATCTAAAATTTGTACTGATGCCTTAATACACTTTTAGTCTTATTAATTATAAAATCGATGCCTAACATACTAACAACATCAGTTTTGAGATTTGCCGATGCCTATATGGTGTGGTGTAAAGTAAAATTTGGCATAGTGAAAGCCCACAATCAAGAGTTATTTTTGTATGGTGTACCATCCAAGGCAGTGGTGGAAACAAAAACTCCAGTAGAAAGTAGGTAAAATCTACCACTTGACACGGTTCACATTAGCTTCACTTATCTCTTGAGCAACTCTTTACCCTGGGTCAATTCTACTTATAGCTTTGTGTATCAGTTGAGAGCCAGTCATTGTACAAAAAGTACACTAATACAGGAAATGCACGACACATGGTTTCTGGGTACTAACTAAAGACATGCAGCAGATTCACAGCACCCTTCGCAATTCACAAATTGGAGATAAAGTAATGGAAATTAGGCTTCACTAAGTTATATTGAACTGAAAGGGCCAATGTTTGCAAGTATGTCTCTTTTTTCTTACGCTACAAAGTATCAAATATGGTCATCTCATCCCAAATTTCTCTAATTGCCAATTATGGATCATTTAACCAACATCCTAAATAAATTCACGTTGAGTAAGAATCAAGTTGCACACAAATCAAATGAACAAACAAAATTGGAACATAAAATGATAAACCCAGTAAGCAATTCAAGATAATTGACACATGAACAATTTTAGGCGGGGATGCCATTCAGATCCGTCAGAAAATTTGACAAGATAAGGAAAAAAGCATGAAAAAGAGTTAAGAACCAGGTTGTGGAGGGAGATCGGGAAGATACTAGACATCTTCACAGTGAGATAAGCCGCGAGGCACTTGATGACCTGAAGCAGTGTTGTGCAAATTGAATGCACTCCCCTAATGATCTTGTTGTTGATGGACTTTGTAACACACACAATGATGGATGAAACACACACACACACACTCACAGAAAATAACCAAGCACAAGTGACACAAGATTTATAGAGGTTCGGCCAACTCTTTGCCTACTTCCTCTTGGTGATCCCCTTGAGAAATTCACTTCATGAAAGAATAGGTTACAACTTTGGTTTACAAAGAAAACCCCCTTAGAACTCTATTCTCTCCCAAGCTCTCTTTTCTCTCACACCCCTTGCTCAACACTTTGATGCACTTGTGAACACTCTCTCACCCTTGGTGTTTCCCTCCTTGGTGTCTAAACTCTCAAGACCCAACTCAGCTCCTAACTTGAACTGATTGCCCTCTCTCTCTTCCTCCCTTGGTAAGTTAAGCCTCTCTTGGACACACTAGCTCACAGCTTCTTGTCCACTCCTTGAGAAGTAAAACCACACCCTTGGTGAACTCAATCACACTTTGCTGTCTTGTTCTCTCTTCTTTATAGACAGACCTTGGACTTATTTGAGGGCTGCATAACACTCCTCCACGTTCTTGCTATCAGCCACCCACCTAAACACTAGGTTAGGCAAACCAGAAAGCAAGCCATAAAACATGCACCCTTTGTCCTCTTGTCTCCCACATAGAAAAAGACCTTTGATACAAGTCAACAAAGCACATTCAATGATGTTCCAGCTTCTAAGGCACTTTGCCAAACTCCTAGAACCCATAAAATACTTTGGAGGCACATGGAGTTAGGTAGGGAACAAACCCATGTGAAAAACAACTTGAAAACGCGTGGAGAAAATTCAGCACAGGCGTCGGGCGACCGGTCGCCAGTTTTTGCGACCGGTCGGATACAGAAAACCTCATTTCGGATACCAATCTGCCTGAAAACGACCGGTCGCGGATACCTTGCGACCGGTCGCTTTCTGCGATTTTTCCAGCTCTCCAATCTGCTTCAAAACGACCGGTCGCGGATACCTTGCGACCGGTCGCTTCTCCCGAAGCTTGCAACCTTAATGTGAGCCAATTTTCCAACAATCTCCACCTTGGCGAACCATTAATCACCCCGTGAACCATTGTTGACCTCTAGAACATCTTCAACCTCTTAGAAATCGTTCTAGTAATTTCCAAGATCTTCACCATGGCAATAAACCTCTTGCCTCAATGCACCTTAGGTGAGAAGGTGCTCCACCCAATCCTAGACTTGGGCAACCTGGATCCCTTGTGTAGAAGAGAGACCCTCCATGCCAAATTCCTTGCTCCATGCCTTCTTAGAGCCTTGAATTTGTGACATGCCTTGGTATGGAAACTGCATACCAAACCTTTGCTCTATAAATCCCCACTTAGCCAACCTTGCTCTTGGATTTAAGAACACCTTTCTTTTCATCAATGCACCCTTCCAACTTTCCCGCTTCATGCTCCCTATGGCACTCCGAAACGTGGCTGGAAATTCTTGGTCCATCCATCCAAAACCTAGGGACGATTTGATGAATTCCTTGGGCCCGGACCTTGCTATTGACGATGGCTCCACCTCAAGTAGAACCCCTTTGTGAGTTTGTTGTTGATGCCCTCCTTCTTCGGCCCTTGTGTCAAGCTCCACCTCAAGTGAAGACTTCCCATGACCACCTTTGGCAAGAAGCTTTTCTTTAACAACATCCTCCACATCATCCCTTGTCTTGACTTCACCTTTGTGGACCTTATCCTCCACAGCTTCTACACCTTTGAAATCAAGCTCCCTTGATGATGAACCGTTAGTCATACAACCTTGACTAACCTTCCTTGCCCAACCTTTCTTGAGCAAAACTGCAACTACATTATGTTGGCTTGGCTCCTCCTTGACATTAAGATCCTTTGCTTGCTCTTCCTTGGTAAAACTCCCTGCATCACTTGCAGCTGTACCACCCAAGAGCTTGTATGTGTTGTTTGGTTGAATCTCCCCCCTCATAACCACAACAGAACCTTGTGTGACTATGAGCTTCCCTCCTTTGGCCTTGTACGAATACCCTTCTCTATCTAGAGAGCCAAGAGAGAGTAGATTCGTTCTTAGTGAAGGTACAAATGTTAACTCGCAATTGCACGAGGCGTTGGATAGTATAGCATGTGTAAGTACGAGGTCGATCCCACGAGGATTGATGATAGATTGATTCAATTTGATTCCATGCACAAAACAGAAATTAAAAGAAAATAAATAAAACAAGAAAGAAAGAAAAGAAATTAACTCAAGCAAATTAGTTACCAAGTTCAATTTAGATTCACAGATTGATTCTAGCTAAAGTATGATTAAGCCATGGTGTTTGGTCCTAACCTTGTATTCCTAATTCCCTAATTAGATCCTTCTTGTCGAACCTAAATTAAGCATTAGAAATCCATTAAGCATAGAAGAATGTTTTAAACAACCAAGCATGTATCTAATCCATGTTGTCGAATGTCCATACATACTCTTCCTATTCATAGTTCAATTTGAATTAATGCATGGTGTCTACTCTTAATTCAAACCAAGATAGCTAACATACAAGTTTTAATGGTGATCACTCATTCAAACAAGCATATTAACTTATAAGCATAATGAATAAGAACAAGAACTATAATTGAAACTTGGAAACTAATTAAACTTGAACACTAAAGAAAAGAAATTACATTACAATGGAAAATAAATTACAACTAAAAAGCAAAATGGTTTTGTTACAACAATTGAGAACTAAAAAGAAAACTAAGAGAATTTGAGGGAGAGAAGGGAGAGGAGCTCTAGAGAGATGTTTGAGAGCTCCCCCCCTTGGGGTGTGTTTACATGTTTGGAGAACTCACTATTTATAGGCCTAGGGGAAGTATAAATCTGATTATACAATTGAGTTTATTAATCACACTCACTTCACCAACTTACACCACTCAATTCACCACTAAAATGATTAGCTCATGCATGACAATGCATTGCAGTCAGCTTGTGGGCTCGATTTGGGCTTGTTCCTTCACTCTAACAAATCTGAAAAATATGGATCTTGAAGCTCTTTGTCTTATCTTTCCAAGCATATGCAACTCAAGGAAAATTCGGGAAGGCCTTCAAAAGTCATTTTTGGCCCAAGAACGCAGATCCTGCCGATTTTGACCTTAAGTCGCCAAAACTTGTATAACTTCCTCTAGAGGACTCGGAATCATGAACCGTAAAATGATCCAGAAAATAGACTTCCGTATCTTTCCAATGATGTATCTTTCCAAGCATATGCAGCCCAACTCAAGGAAAATTCGGGAAGGCCTTCAAAAGTCATTTTTGGCCCGAACGCAGATCCTGCCGATTTTGACCTTAAGCTGCCAAAACTTGTATAACTTCCTCTAGAGGACTCGGAATCATGAACCGTAAAATGATCCAGAAAATAGACTTCCGTATCTTTCCAATGATGTATGGATCATTATCTGGTTCTTCTTGAGCAAGTACAGTCCAATCCGTGAAGTTGACTGATCTGCAGACACCGTTTTGAGCTAACTTTACTCCAAAATGCATTAAGTGAGTCCCAAGCTTATTACACTGAAACAAACACAAAATAGATTAAAAGCACAAGTTTAACTCAAAAACATAACCAAATCATAAGTTAGAAGGGTACAAAATGATATGTAATTATGCACCGATCAACAAACCTTACCTCACTAAGACTCCAAACTTCACCACCTTGCAACTTGATCTTCACAGTCCCTATGCCCAAAACTTCACATGTAGTTTTGTCTCCCAACATAATTATGCATACCTTCTTTGCCTCATATGTGTCAAACATCAACTTATTTGAACACACATGATATGAGCACCGGAATCTAAAATCCAGCTTGAATCAGAATTTTCACCCGAAGAACTTGCCACGACGCCCCCGTTACGCTTCTCTTCCGTAATCACAAAAGTTCACCATCCGCTTCTTCAAAAGTCACGTTGGCTGCACCAACCTTCGCCTTCTTCATCTTGTTCTGCTTCTCCTTCCACACCGGACAATTCCGCCTCCAATGATCCTTAGACCCACACTCAAGCATCCTTCATTGTCCTTGGATTTAGCATTCCTCCGTTGCTTCTATTGCCCCCACGATTGCTTGAACGGCCCCCGCGACTAGACCCGCATCTTTAGAGTTCTCCTCCGAACGTTGGGACATCCGGTGATGCGTCATCACATCTTGCACCACCTCCTCAAACTTCGAGTACTCTTCCCGAACATAAGCGCTGCTCGGAAATGCTTATAAGACGGAGGCAAGGATGTTAGCAACATGAGTGCCTTATCCTCCGTATCATAAACAACTTCCATCCTTTGCAAATCAGCAACACAACTATTAAAATTGGTTAGGTGCTCCATCAGATTTCCACCTTCTTCCATCCGAAGATTAAGAAGTTCTTCCTTGAGAAAGAGCTTGTTGGATAGCGACTTTCTTGCAAACATCTCTTCGAAGCTTCTCCCATGTTTGCTTCACGTGTCTTGCATCACATTTATGAGCACCTCATCTGCGATGAAGTTCTCGATGGCTCCTCTAGCCAACTCGTCTAGAACACCCCACTCCTCGTCTGTCATGGCTGTAGGCTTCTTCTCCTTGCCTCCCAAGACAACGATGAGATTTTGCTGTGTAAGGGCTGACTTCATCCTCCTTTGCCATAGTGTGAAGTTCTCCTTCCCTGTGAAAGGCTTCAACTCCACCTTCATGCTGACAACTTGTGGTTGCCTTGAACTGCTTCCACCTTCAGCTCCTTTGTCACTTGCCATCTTCAACACCACTAGCACTTGCTGCTACAACACAGCTCTGATACCACTTGTTGTGCAAATTGAATGCACTCCCCTAATGATCTTGTTGTTGATGGACTTTGTAACACACACAATGATGGATGAAACACACACACACACACTCACAGAAAATAACCAAGCACAAGTGACACAAGATTTATAGAGGTTCGGCCAACTCTTTGCCTACTTCCTCTTGGTGATCCCCTTGAGAAATTCACTTCATGAAAGAATAGGTTACAACTTTGGTTTACAAAGAAAACCCCCTTAGAACTCTATTCTCTCCCAAGCTCTCTTTTCTCTCACACCCTTGCTCAACACTTTGATGCACTTGTGAACACTCTCTCACCCTTGGTGTTTCCCTCCTTGGTGTCTAAACTCTCAAGACCCAACTCAGCTCCTAACTTGAACCGATTGCCCTCTCTCTTCCTCCCTTGGTAAGTTAAGCCTCTCTTGGACACACTAGCTCACAGCCTTCTTGTCCACTCCTTGAGAAGTAAAACCACACCCTTGGTGAACTCAATCACACTTTGCTGTCTTGTTCTCTCTTCTTTATAGACAGACCTTGGACTTATTTGAGGGCTGCATAACACTCCTCCACGTTCTTGCTATCAGCCACCCACCTAAACACTAGGTTAGGCAAACCAGAAAGCAAGCCATAAAACATGCACCCTTTGTCCTCTTGTCTCCCACATAGAAAAAGACCTTTGATACAAGTCAACAAAGCACATTCAATGATGTTCCAGCTTCTAAGGCACTTTGCCAAACTCCTAGAACCCATAAAATACTTTGGAGGCACATGGAGTTAGGTAGGGAACAAACCCATGTGAAAAACAACTTGAAAACGCGTGGAGAAAATTCAGCACAGGCGTCGGGCGACCGGTCGCCAGTTTTTGCGACCGGTCGGATACAGAAAACCTCATTTCGGATACCAATCTGCCTGAAAACGACCGGTCGCGGATACCTTGCGACCGGTCGCTTTCTGCGATTTTTCCAGCTCTCCAATCTGCTTCAAAACGACCGGTCGCGGATACCTTGCGACCGGTCGCTTCTCCCGAAGCTTGCAACCTTAATGTGAGCCAATTTTCCAACAAGCAGCTCTTCTTTCGAAGACTCGGCCATGGCTTAAACCGACGACAAGTCGTCGTTTTGAAAAGCTTAGGCGTCGGCAAAGCCAAAGCTTCTGAGATGTCTTGACCTAGATTTTACCTACTATCCAAGAGACTTGCCCCTATCTCTCTCTTCTCTCAGAAGAGACTTTTGTCAAATACCTTGCCCCTTTCCTTTTGTTCTCACAGGACTTTCATCAAACACCTTGCCTACCTTGCCCCCACTGCAGCTGAACTTCAATGGACATCATAGGAGACTTCTTGGATACCAACAAGGGTGAGTAGGGGAAATGGCCTTCACTCGCCCCTTGTTGGATCCGCCACTGCTTATAGCATAGACTAAAATAAAAGAAATACATAATAGACAGAATTATCAACTCACCAACCCAGCGACCATTTGATGAATTAATTCAACATCAAACCCAATTTGAGAAAGGTTTGATTTCACCTCATTCACCTGTATGCAAATGAAATGGAAAATGAATATCTCCTTACATTGAATTACTAATTGCTTCCCAAAGTCCAAATGGCACTATGATGCTGATGCTATGAGAGAAATTTTATTTGAAAGATGTACCATAAAAGAGACACTGACATTTATCTTGCTCATAACAAGGTGATGAGCTTACTAGTTATACTAGAATGGAAGGTAAATGAATCTCCTATTTGCCGTAATGATTATGATTCAGCCAAGGAGGAAGTGGAAGTGCAAAACACATCAATCCTATTTCAATAATAGGATCCCCTAATCTCGATTAGTCAGCATCTGCTTATTTATGTGTTAAAGTATGTAAATATATAATATTGTACCATAAATCATTTGCAATAAGCTCACTTATTTCCTTCTGCTCCTCCATCTTCCAATCCAAGTTTTCCAGCTTCTTTGTCAGATGCCTTTTTGTAGACTGTACAAACGAGACTGGGATTAAATCACTGAAATCCAAACATGACCCACCAAATCAAAAGAGAGATGACCTATGAAGCATAGTCAGCAGAGGCGGTACCTACCACCATAGTCAGCAGAGGCGGTACCTACCACCATTAATGCGATTACCACCGCATTTAATGTGGTATGACTACTGTTTCCATCAAGGAAAGGCTAACTCATTGGCGCCGAATGCAAGAAGAGCCATTTCATGACTTTCTCGGTTCGCATAACTAGCAAGGTCAAGTTGAGCATGCCCTATTACCAGAAAATCTTCATCTTAAGATTTCTTCCCGCTCCTGGATCAATTTACAGGCCAAATTTGCAAATGACAAGAGAACATATTTACTCAAGGTACCATCCAAAGGACTGTCATCGAGGGATATTTGGCCTATAAAAAAGAGAATCCCATGGCAACGCGATACACACAACTTCAGCCAAAAGCCAGACTCAACGTCTCAAAAACCAAGACTCAATGTCTTAGACTCAACTTCTTGCAAAGCGTCTCACTCCTTGTTGGAATTCTATTCTTTTCCCAAACACATAACACTGCCTAATTCCCAGTTGACAACTCCCGACTGGAATAACATTGCTATTGTTTGTAACCTATATGCTCTACCAGTAGCGCTTGGTATGATTTGATAGTTGGTCTAGATTTCTAGCTCACTCATTCAGAAACAAGCTTCCTATCTGCAGTATGGGCCAGTTTCTAACTGTCTCTAATAGACTGCAGCTCCTGCCCGATAAAGATTTGTCTTCTGTCCAATGTTTGTGGCTCAGACAAGTTCCAACTGCAAACATCTCTAGCATACCATTGTCGAACATAACAACACTGTCTCAAGTAGATTATGTTTTTGTCCGATATGAGATGCCTTCTGTCCGACTGAGCTTCTTCTAATTCTGTTGGATTTTATTTCACTGCACTTACTTTCATTTCAGTCTTTTCAAGCTTGTATTGATCATTAATGAATGTTTTATGTCAATCGGACAAGTTTATATGCAAAAACGCTGTTCTTGAACTCATTAGTTTGATAACGGACTAAACGACCTTCCATCCTGCAGTTTAATCTACTGTAATTGAGATATCAAAAGTCCTCTTCATTGAGGCAGAAAAAGAAGCTATCTAAAGCCAGATTCCACTCTTTAGAGCACAATGGCTTTGATTAGAAGAAAAGATAAAAAGTGCAATACATCCACAACACAAACACCACTCCATTCCCTCTTTCTACTAGAAGAGCATCACTAGTAGTGGCACACCTTTCGCAATCCCCCAAGGAATAGTCTCTGAGCAAATCTCAAGCTCAAGTCTCTTCCACTCCATTTTCTTGACACGCAAGAAACCAAGTGCAAAGCCACTGAGTTGCCAAAGTACAGCCTGCTCAGCGGCCAGGGACATCACACAGGTGTTCAGAAGCATTTCCAGACGAACATAAACTAAATTAAACTTGCACCATTTGCCAATTTTTTATGATGACAAAACATCAGTACACAGTATCTCTAGCAAACTTTGAATCTTTTCAAGTATAAAGACCTAACTGAATTCAAGAAGTTGCAATACCTGAGCTCTGATAATTGCACCATCATATTTCTCTGACAAAATCTCAGCTTCGTTTACACCCTTCAATAACTCATGAAGCTGTGCAATAAGATCAGATAATCGCCCGCTCCTCAAAACGATAGAACTAGTCAAGCCTAAATTGCAGAAGGGAACAAAAATATTAATAGTTAAAGAAGAATATTAATAAATGGAAAGGAGCCAAGAACTAGATACAAACTGTGTTTCATAAACCATACAGTACTTTTGCCATGGCCAATGACAAAAAGTACTTCAATGCTTTTTCTTTTTTTTCTTTTTTTTCTTTTTTTGTCATTCTGTTTTTTTAATTGTTTACTGCATTGATTTTGTTGCAGACTCTTATCATACACCTATTTTTCCTTTCTTTCCTTTTAAAATTTCTCATTAAATAAACATGAATTATACTTTCGAAGCACTAGGAATTTTGTTGAGATGTTTGATTTGTTGTTGGTATGTTAATGTTTGATTAAAGATATTGATGCTATTATGAGAATTTATTTGATTTTTTTGTTGGGATGCTTGATTAAATAGGTTATTATTATGTGGTCCACATGTTTTGGACCACGTAATGTTTGATTTGATAACCTATTTTTTTGTTGGCTTTCCAACGCATATCCTTTAATTGAAGGCTCGGGTTCGAGTTTCATTGAAGGCATTCTATTTGCGTTTTTTATTTATTATTTTTGCATTATAACAACAAAATTTAAATAATTATAAATAAATAAAACAGATTCACATTAAAAAAAAAAGGGAAACATCAAACTACTTTCTTTCTCTTAAACTCTGATTTTTTAGTAAGTAATTATCATCATTCATCAATCTCATTGGTTCTTTTTTCAATCATTTGACAATTTTTGTTATTATTTCAATTTCAGGAATTTCAACACCAAAAAGCGAAAACACTAATTCCTAAATTCATAAAAAACCACTCAAAATCATATAGTCATATTCAATCAAATCTCAAAGAGGAGCTCTAGATAGATTCATTGTTAAAGAATTACACGGTACAATTGATGAAAATATTTCCAATGAACAACAACAAGATGATGTTAAGGAATTGCAAGATATTGAAAACAATATGGATGAATGTCATGACCCGACTCCTTTAGCACGATATTGTCTGCTTTGGGCCCCCCTTCTCTGGCCCTCACGATTTTGTTTCTGGAAACTCACGAGCAACTTCTCGGTGGGTCACCCATCCTGCCGGGATTGCTCTAGCCCCAACTCGCTTAACTTCGGAGTTCCAAAGAATCTGAAGCCAGTGAGCTCCCAAAAGGCCTCGTGCTAGGAAGATACGTGCCCACACATATAAGCACTTCACCTTTCCCTCCCCGAGCGATGTGGGATTGCTCACCGTTCTTGCTTCCCCAAGCTCACGGGTCTTACAATCCACCCCCTTGGGCCCAGCGTCCTCGCCGCACACTTCCTGGGGGTCCAGCTCGATACCATTATGTCACGACCCAACTCCTCTAGCACGATATTGTCCGCTTTGGGCCTCCTCTCCGGCCCTCACGGTTTTGTTTCTGGGAACTCAAGAGCAACTTCCCAGTGGGTCACCCATTCTGGGATTGCTCTAGCCCCAACTCACTTAACTTCGAGTTCCAAAAAATCCGAAGCCAGTGAGTTCCCAAAAGGCCTCGTGCTAGGAAGATTCATGCCCACACATATAAGCACTTCACTTTTCCCTCCCCGAGCGATGTGGAATTGCTCACCGTTCTTGCTTCCCCAAGCTCACTGGTCTTACAATGAATGTGTGGGTAATGGTGAGGATAATGAGAATGATGACAATGAAAATGTTGATATCGATGAAAATGTTGTTTTATGACATTAAGGTATGACAAAAAAAAATTATAATATTTTCGCATTAGATTATGTGAGGTCCTCATTTAAGTTTCGCACAAGGCCTCAAAATCTCAGGGACGGCCCTGTATGTGGATCACAATCCGAATCTCAAGAAAACAAAGAATTTGTAGGTTTTTTTGAAAGAAAAAAATAGTTTTTTTTTGCTAAGCTTTTATTTATATAGAGATGCATTTGACGGTAAGGCTCATTACGCCTCCTGACTATGTGCATCTTTTTTATGTTTAATAATGAAAGTCACTTGTACAGTCGAGTTTTTAATGTAAATTTTGCCCAGTCGGATTTCAAATCTTGAATCCGCCACTGACTAGGATCATTTTCCATATGAAATGAAAAAGAACCCACTTGGTAATTCACACCCCCAGAAGAATAAGAAGAAAGGCTAACCTCTAAATCTATGTCCAACAGCCACAGCCTCCAAAAGACAATCTGCTCTAAATTATCATTCAGTTAATAAACTGAATTCCTATTTGTACAAGCACATGCGTAGGCAGCTACAAAAACCCAGAGTAAGCTTATAAGGTTCATATCCTCAGATAACCCAGTGGCAGATACTAGAACCCATTTGTTGGAATTTGTTGAAGATACCTTGAGTGATTTATCCTCCAATGTCATTGTTGAATGCTTTCCTAGCAAAAAAGGTTTTTAGTCACCAAAAATGTCAAAAAAGGTGACTAATGCATTTTGTCACGGCCACAAATGTAACCAACAAATGGTGACTATTGTGACATTTTTTTTTGTAGTGGTGATTCGATTACTAGTTACTAGAAGGCCACAAATGTAACCAACAAATGGTGACTATTGTGACATTTTTTTGTAGTGGTGATTCGATTACTAGTTACTAGAAGGCCACAGATGTAACCAACAAATGGTGACTATTGTGACATTTTTTTGTGGTGGTGATTCGCTTACTAGTTACTAGAATGGAAGGTAAATGATAAATGAATGTCCTATTTTATTTTATGATTATGATTCAGCCAAGGAAGAGGAAGTGCAAGTGCAAGTGCAAAACACATCAATACCATTTCAATAATAAGATCCCCTAATCTTGAGCAGACAGCATTTGCAACAAGCTCAGTTATTTCCTTCTGCTCCTCCATCTTCCAATCCAAGTTTGCCAGCTTCTTTGTCAGATGCCTTTTTTGTAGACTGCAAAAACGAGACGACAGTGTGCTGCAGACCCTTTGAACAAACACATAGTGATAAGAAGTGGAAACAATGTGATCCAAACAATCAAGCAACAGAGAAAAAGACTAGGAAAACAAACAATGAAATTACAGCCAGAGATGACGTACTGAGCTAACTGCTCTCTTAGCTACAAGTGAACCACTATGGAATCTATGGCCTCACAAATGCTTGTAGGTTTTCTCTGTGGCCTTGTTCTTGCGTGAAAGGCAGAGAAGGACAGAGAAGAACCTCAAGAGAGTTGGCAAATTAATTACAAGAATTTGATATTAGCAACATATACTGGTTGCAAAGTAAGCATTAATCATCTAAATATTTGGTACTTAATTAAGAACAACAATACAGGAAATCAAAGAAACTAAGCAAACAGGAAACAGAGAATGTAGTTCGTAGCTAGTCGAAAATGTACACTACTTTTCTGTACTCGTACAGAAACATATTACAAACATTATTGAACAAATTAATGCAAGCAACTTACAACACCACAAATTAATACAAGCAAATATTACACCCCCACGCTTACTGTAATAAAACAGATTGCACCAGACTCCATGCAAGAATTCAAACAACAACAGCAGCTGCAAGATAAACTTGGATTAGACAGAAGTACTAGTTTCTGTGTCCCCTCCTCCCCCTTGTGCCTCTTGGCTGCCTCTTCCTGCTAAACATCTCTACGAACCATTCATGATTCTTGCTTGTCCATGAGTTCACAGCAACCACTCCAGCTATTAGACCACTAACAACTCCTCGCAGATCCACATACCAATCTAGTGCAATTTGAAACCCAGAGTCTTCATCTTCTTCAAAGATTGATGGCTGTAGCGATATTGAGCTCTCACATTTCTTTGACAAAGGCTTTCCACACAGACCTGAGTTTCCTTGGTATGAATCTTCTAGAAATGTACCAAATTGTTGGCCAAGTGGTATAGGACCGCAAAGATGGTTATGAGATACATTGAAATATGCAAGGAAAGTGAGTCGTGCCAAAGTACTGGGGATCCTTCCTGAGAGCAGGTTCCAGGATAGATCCAACGATTCAAGAGCATTCAAGTTGGCTAAAGATGAGGGGATGCGACCAGTGAGAGTGTTGTTGGAAAGGTTTAGCAAAACCAGGGCTCTAAGCTTCCCAATGACACCTGCTGGAATCTCTCCTTCAAATCTATTACTTGAGAAATCTATGGATCTAAGAGGATAAGGGGTCTCCCCATATTTCAATTCAACACCTTTTGCAAAAGTCGTCATTGAGTATTGATAAACATAGACAGTAATATAAGCTGACCCGTCTGATGTCGAAATGAGTTGAAAATAAGTTTGCTGGCTCTCGTCAATAAATTTCATGGAATTTCAGTTCTCTAAGTAGTTAGAGGGCAACACACCTGAAAAACCATTGTTAGATAAATCAATGATGCACAACTTTGGGTAGTCGTGGTTAGTTGCAGACTTCCCAATCATGCCATGAAATCCATTAGACCTCAAAATGAGAAACTGTAGGGCTGGAAGTGCCCCTAACCAAGATGGGAAGATGTCGCTATCTGATTGTTTCCAAGGTTGAGAAACTCTAATTGAGTGCAATTGGCCATTGATCTTGGTATCTTCCCCTGTAACTGATTGTAACTTAAATCAACCATTTTCAAACTACTTTCAGCTGTTGGACATATTTGAGGAATACTGCCATGAAAAGAATTGTTTTCCAGCATCAACATTTGCAAAGAACTGGAGTTATCCAAACACTGTGGAAGCATGCCACTCAGGCTGTTGTTGGACAAATCAAGAATGTGCAAATGATTCAAGTTGCAGAAAGAGGGCGAAATTTCTCCATTATAATGATTGCTGCCGACCATATAGTTTCTAATTGATTGTGGTGGAATTGGCAGTGATCCTTGTTACATATTGGTCCGGAGATCTAAAGAATCTAGATTCTGCCAGGGAAGATTGATTGGATTTTGGTCAAATCCTGTTAAGAAGTTTGCAGAGAGGTCGAGAGCCACCAAAGTTTCTCTAGTTGCGTTCCACAGCCATTTTGGTATTCGCCCTTGAATGTCGTTTTTCCGAAGTTGTAAGTAGCGCAATTCGGATTGATATTCTAAAAATTCTGGAAACTCTATTAAGTTATTAATGGAAAGGTCTAGAGATTCAAGATTTTTGAGCTGGAAGAGTGACCTAGGAATTGCTCCTTGCAAATTGTTATCCCTGAGGTATAGAGTAGTTAACTGGGTCAAATTCATAAGCCAAGATGGGATTTGACCAGTTATTTCGTTAGGACCCAAGTTTAGAAATGAAAGTTGCGTGAGGTTAGCCACAAAGCTTGGGAATTTTCCCCTGGATATGGTACTGCAAGGCCCAAATCGAAGAGGTTGGTTAAACTCCCTATCCAAGACAAGGAATATTCAGAAACTAATTGGCCTGTGGAAGTATTATTTGAAACGTCATAAAATGAAGACATGCTAAGGTACCGGAGCTGGGTAAGGTTTCTGAGTGAAGATGGAAAAAAGGGGTAAAATTGACAGTAGGAGATGTTCAACAAATTTAAGGAATGAAGGTTTCCAATAGAAGTAGTTAGCATGCCAGAAAAATTCGTAAATGAAACATTCAATTCCTTCAAGAGATTATTGGTCATGTTAAAGTCAGGGAAATAACCGGTAAGGTTTGAGTTATCACTCACATCAAGAACCTCTAAGTTTGGTAGGTGGAAAATGTCTGCTAGGAATTCCCATTCAACCCACAACCTTCAAGTTGGAGAGATGTGAGAGAAGATGTATTGACCAAGATATCAAGCACATGGGAGTATATCTCTACCCAACTAAGATGAAGTATTTTTATGGTGGTCATGTTTTGAACTAGGCTTCTCATGTTGGCCTTGGTCAGTTTCAAAGGGGTATAAGCACCAAGTTTCCGATAATTGGAAGACAGAAAAGGTTTCTTATGATTGGAAGACAGATCAAGAGTAGACAACTTCGATAGCTTTGAAATTTCTGATGGAATTTGGCCAGAAAACATGGAATTCGAAAGGTTGAGATATGTTAGACTCGAAAGATCATCACTGAACCTTGATGGTATTTGAGAGAAATTGAAGTGATTATCTGAGAGGTCAAGCCTCTGCAGGTGAACAAGAAGAAAGAGACTGTTGCTAGAATTGATAGCACCATAGAGACAGCTGCCACCGAGGTCAAGGCCAATAACATGGCCAGACTCCTCATCACACTCAACACGATCCCGTGAACAACAATTACTCCGATTCTCATCTCCTTCTCGCGTCCATAATGCAACCTTTGAACAAGCAAACGAATCTTCAGAAGCAAGCTCGTTAATCACGAAGCTTATTTTCTTGAATTGTAACAATGCAGAGCACTCATCAACCTGACCAAGGGCCCGAGTTTGCACAAATAAAAAACAGTGAGTAGCAATGAATAATAGCAAAATAAAACAGCGTACAGAAATGAACTTGGACCGCCATGATTCCATTCCCATTGCAATTTGTTTTCTAATTATGCATGCTCAATTATGCCTCTCATCAAATAATTACATTAAGGGTGGACAAATTAAACTCCTTTTATAGACGCACAAGCACAACTAATAAAAAAAAAGGAAAGAAAAACAAAGAGGATTAGTGATGAGTGGTTGGTTACACACACAAAAAAGTGAACAAAAGAATCGAAATAAAAGTAAGGGAATCAAATAGAATAAGCCAAGAAGGTGAACAGAAGTCAAGTCGTCTGCAACGTTTCTATCGTTGGAAGTGCAAGTTTTTCGTCTTCAATCATAACCAATATTTTGAAAGGCGAGGCGTTGATGCGAGGCGTTTTAGTCGCGCTATGCGAGGCATAAGCCTTGAAGCAGTGAGTCGTAAGCCTTTTGAACATTAATTTATTTTAATAAGAAAAATTTATAAATAATACAATACAATTAAATTGTACAAGTAATTCTTATTGAATCAGAACAATATTTTAGATATAATCAAATATAAGTACTAATTGTCATTCAAAGCATAATAATCAATCCCAAAACATAAATTTTTTATCCAACATCAAAACATAAACATAATTCACTCATCCCACTCCTCAACATGAATATCATTCAAACTAGCATCACTATCATATTGATCAACTGTATCAATATGAAAAGGTATTTCCCACTATCAAATGTTGAAGGATCTTTATCTATCTCATCATCTTCATCCGTAAGCATCGTTCTTACGGACTTGCTTTTGACTTTCCTCTTACCTGTACATATGAACAATGAATTAAAATTATAAAATTTAATGGTAATGAATTAAACACTAATTGTAACTTTCACTCCATGATTTACTTTCCATACTTACTTGAGGTTTCACAATCTTTTCTCTTTTTTGAAGCTAATGAGGAAAGAAGAACATCATCGTCAAGAATAAGATCATCATCAATAATAGGATCTTGAGTTCTAGAATCGATAATAGGCTCTTGAGTCCTAACATGCATATTCCCTCGCTCTTGAGTCCTAAGATCAACAATAGGCTCCACAGAAATAGGCACTCGAGTATGTAGATCTGTTTCATAAGGTTCAGTAGGCATATTTCTGATGACATCAACATCATATTATTCTTGAGAATTAATCCAAGTAAGATCAGTTGGTAGAATTGGTTCCTCAACCTCAGCTATCCATTCATCATCAGACTCAATTTCATTCACCAATACTGGATCAATCTTTGATCTCCTTCTAATACTTCTCTCTCTTAGCGCCGTATTATATTTCACATATACTAGAGCATTGAGCTTTTGATGTTCAAGTTTATTTCTTTTCTTTGTATGAATCTAAAATGAACATAAACATACAAAATTAGATTTAGAAGCATAAAAATTTGAACAATAAATTAACCGAGAAGAACTTTACCTGCTCAAATGTGCTCCAATTCCTCTCACACCTAGATGCACTACAAGTAAGGCTAAGGCCCCGAATAGCAAACTTCATCAACTCAGGTGTGTCCCTTCCAAAACGCTTCCACCAATTTGCTAAAAAAAAGAACAAATCCATCTAATTAAGTTTAACATTTATTTCAAGTGTTCATTATACTCGAATTAAAATAAAAAAGCAAAGATTATAACCTGGAGTTCATAGTTTCCTTGAACTCACAGCAAGGCGACCTCCAAACTCTCCTTTTGCCTCATCATATAAGTCCAACTGGATATCAGCAGCCATACGATCCTCAAAAGACAACATCCTAGTCATGCAATCTTCCAATCCCTTCCTCACTTCATCAACATTAGAAAAGGTTTCTTCATAACGCAATTGAGGGTTCAAATAATAACCAGCAGCATGTAAAGGTTGATGAAGTTGTGGGCCCCATCTTTCGTCTATTCTTCTCCAAATTGGTTTATACTTTCTTTCAACTTTTCCACAATTAAAAGCAATCTTCTCTTTTGCAACATCCATTAACTCATAAATAAATCCCATGGCGGGTCTCTCCTCTGAATCAACTTCTCTCAAAACAGATACTAATGGAATAACACTTTTGATGCAAAAAGCAACATGGGACCAAAAATTAACATCATAAAGTATAGTTGAGTGAGCCCTAATACCTTTATTACGCTGGACAAATGGTCCATTGTGCCATTCTCTAGAAGAAAACATAGCCTGAAGAGGTTGCTTTTGCTTATAGATGCTTTGAAGAGTAAGATAAGTAGTGGCAAATCGTGTGATTGCAGGCGAATTATCTCTTTGTTTTTCGTGAAAGATCTCATCAAAGCAAGAACCCATGTATGCCCATAAATAAACTTCACTACTTGCTTGGCTAGTCTAATTGTATCTTCAAAAACTTTCATTTTGCTAATATCTTCTAACATCAATCAATGCAATGGGCAGCACATGGGGTCCACAATAACTTCTTCCTCTTCTCCATAAGTTTCACTCCAGCATTCTTATAGTTGGAAGCATTATCTGTTATTACTTGAATCACATGCTCCTCCCCAACTTCTTTGACAACATCAACTAAATATTTGAACAAGACTGCTCCATTTTTTATGGAATCGATGCATCAATAGATTTCAAAAACCAAGTACCTGCAGGGCTATTCACAAGAGAGTTTATTAGCACTCTACTTTTACCATTAGTCCAACCATCAGACATAATGGTACATCCATACTCTGCCCAAGCTTTCTTATGTTCTTCCATCATCGTATTAATGTCACCAACTTCTTCCTTAAGGATCCAAGTCCTCAGCTCATGCATTGATGGAGGCTTAAATCCTACACCATATGCGGCAATCCCTTCCATCATAGGTAGCCAAAATGGATCATTTACAATATTAAATGGGAGTGCTCTAGAGAAGAAAAAACGACCAATCTTTCGACAACCCTCCTTTCTTTCTTCTTGTTTGTATGCTGAATTTAATGTACTTTGCCGAGCTTCTAAATTGACAAATCTATCCATCGGTCCTTTTGATTCAGGTTGAGCTCTAAGAGCCTCATCAACTGCAACACTCCCAGTACCAGGGATTCCATAGTCTTCATCTAGACAACACCAAAAAATTAAAGGCCAAAAGTTGTGTTACAACATGCATTACAAATTGTTCGTCTGGAGATGCTTCTGAACACATTGTGATGCCCCTAGCAGCTGAGCAGGCTGTACTTTGGCAACTTAGCGGCTTTGTGTTTGGTTTGCTTGTGCTTCAAGGAACCTGAAATGGATTCGGAGACTATTTCTCGAAGGGATGCGAAAGGCGTGCCACTACTAGTGATACTCTTCTAGTAGAAAGAGGAAGGGTTGATGGATATGACTGCGCTCATTTATTCTTTCTTCTAACCAAGGCCACTGTGCTCCAAAGAGGGGAATCTGGCTTTAGATAGATTCTTTCTCTGCCTCAATGAAGAGGACTTTTAATGTTTCAAGTATAATTAAGCAAACTGCAGGAAAGGGAATGTTCTAGTCCGTTGATTGGACTGAACACTCAATGACAAATCTTTGTACTAGAATCAGTTCGATAAACATGATATTTTCATTGATGATCGAATACAAGCCTGATTAGACCGAGACTGATCTAAATACAATAAATCAACAAACAAGAAAAACTAAAAATGGTACAATTGGACAGAAAGTCTGCAGTATCGGACAGAAGACAATGGTCTGTCTGCGACAGTGTCGTGTTGTCCGATGCTAGCAAACTAGTAGTACTTGAGACCAGAAACTAGCTCGTATCGCAGGTAGGGAGACTTGCTTTGAAATGGGTGAGCTGGAAATCGAAACCAGCTATCAAATTATACCAAGCGTTGCTGGCAGAGCATATAGGTTACAAACAATGGCAATGTTATTCCAATCAGGAGTTGTCAACTGGGAATTAGACAGAGCTTTGTGTTTGGGAAAAGAATAGAGTTCCAACAAGGAGTTGTCAATTGGGAACTCAAAGAAAGCGAAGGGAGTTGATTCAAGTCTTGGCTTTGTCTGCAGAGAGACACTTTGCAAGAAATTGAGTCTAAGACGTTGAGTCTTGGTTTTGAGACGTTGAGTCTGGCTTTTGGCTGAAGTTGTGTGTCCTCGCGCTGTCATTGAGACTTAGTATATATAGGCAGACTAGTCCCCTTGCTGGTGGTGTCTGGAGGGCCCTTTGGCTGAAGTCATAGATGGTCGCAGCCTGTTTGCCACTTGTGGAAAAACCTGCTCCTGGCGATGTGACTTGGAAATGAACATGAAATCGTCAAAGTGAAGATTTTCTGGTGCGTAGTGGGGCGATCTTGCAGGTTGATTTGAGCAAGAAAATCTTGGGGATGGCCTCCCGCATTTCGTGGCCGATGGGTTAGACCTCTTCTGATGGGAATAGTGGCCATACCGCATTAAATGCGTGGCAATCGCATTAATGGTGGTGTGAAACGCCTACTTACTACACTCCTCCACTTGCTGTAGACCATACTTCCTCTGATTTGGTGGGTCATGTTCGGATTTTCTAGTGATTAAACCAAATCGTGGTGAGGTTTAACCAATCTTTGAAAAATCCAACTTGTGGGAGAGGTTTCTTTAAGGTACTTGTTTCGAACATTTTTTTGTTCGAAAGGAGACGTGGCATTTGTATTTGGAAAGAAACATAGAGCATCAGACATTTGTGTCCAATGCGCAGGTATCTCCGAAGCGCCTCGTTGACCACATACTTTTTGGTCAATAATTGCGGCTGGAGGGCCATTGGACTTGGCTGACTCCCATTCTGGGCTTTTACGAATGTAGGATGAGCCTTTAACACCTTGGACCTTTCGTCCATCCCAAGTTTGACTTTCAAAACTGCAGAACAGGGCTTGTGCTGTTTTTGGTATGAACACAAATAAAACTTGAAAATAACTAGCAGATAATATTCCTATCCATCTACTTTGTGTTACAATGTTCCAAAACAAAACAACCAAACTCTGTTTGAAATTATATTCATTCTTTCCGCCTAATTAACACTCACTTCATGAGAGACAAGTAAAGAAAAAACGGACATTTGAAGTGATTTTCTTAATGTCTAAACTTACGGAGTAAGCGCCTCAATACTTGCATTCTCCTCATCCAGAGGATTTTGGTGGGCAGCCTTGCCTCCCTGGTACCCTTACGCTTACCTGGAAAAAATTAGTAAACACGATGTAATCTTTACTGTCCTTACAGCAGTAGGGTTCGCAAAAAACCCACCTGAACTAAGATACCAGTAATATTTCAAAATAAATGATAAATAAAATGAAACAAGACTACACCCTTATTTCAACATGAACCACATACCGTATCCAGAGTGACGACCCTTCCTCTTGGCCACTGTCATTCTCCGAGCATGAGAACGCGAGTGGATCTTTGTTGGTTTCCTGATGATGAAGCCATCCTTAACCAGTTTCCTAATGTTTTGCCCTGAAAATGGTTATTATTATCAATACACCAAAGTCAACATAAAACCCAACAGCAAGATAAACTAGACTGAAATGGAAGGGGAAAAAACGTAAAAGGGATAAAACACTGTTTGGATCATATAAACTATGGGGGAAAGGGCGTTGACAATATAGCAGAACCATTGCAGCCAGGACACAAAATTATCCAGTGATGTCATCCGACCTTTTCAACATACACACTGTAAACTATAGTGCTTTTGTAACATCAAAGAAAAAATGAAACAAACATTATTGCACCTGTATAATGTAATTAATCCTTAACCCTCCCCTTCCTCAAATTTCTTTCCTTCCATGCCTTGAATCCTATCCCTATTTCTGCACCTATGACATGATCAGCCACAGAGCAGTATGAAAAAGCTACAAAAACAAGTCTCCTCAATATCCATTCTAACCATGCTCGAATGGAATCGATTTTGGTTAAATTTGAAACTCTGCAACATCTTATAAAGTAAACATCCTATATTTTCACACAAGAGGACTAGTAAACATCCACCAAAATTAAAGACCCTGTTGCACCACATATGCACTCGTTTATTTGAATTGAACCCAGACAACAGCTTCACCCATCATCTTTTAGCAATAGTTATAATACCCAAATAACACAAATCAAGACCACAAATCAATCTGTCGAAGAAAACCATGTATAAATGTGTCTTTAAGGTTTAAGATTTTAAATTTGTGGTCTTGATTATCACTACACTAATAGAAAAAACCTAATAACCTTATAAAAAATGACTGCTTGGTAATACTTGATACTTACAAATTGGAAGCACCACCACTTGGGTTGTGAGCCCTCGACTGAGGTGTCCATTGCTGCACAACCAATGTAAAAAATAAAAATAAAAATTCTCGGAAAGCAAAGGTAAGAGAGAGAGAGAGAGAGAGAGAGAGAGAGAGAGAGAGAAAAGGATTCAAGAAATTTGATGAAAATTAGAATAAACAGGACTTGATACCTTGAGGAAATTTTGAAACAGGCTCTTTAGTGATGTCCATTGAAGCGGAATCGTTTGTCTTTCTTCTTGTTCTTGTTCTTCGCCATGGCTTTGCAGATGGAACTGAAAAATCGTATAAAAAATCATTCAAATTAACAATACCCGTGAAGGAATATGAGAGGTATGCAAAGGGAGAGACCAGAAAAACTTGCCTGAGTACAGCTTCGAAGAAGAGCAGAGTCGATGCTGAAGGAAACGAAAGAGAGAGAGAGGGAGAGAGGCGTTCAAGGGCTCAGATGTTTTGTATTTAGCGAACACGCTATCAAAGGTGAAGAAGGAATCAGAGAGGCATCCAAAAGGAGAGACCAGAAAACTTACCTGGGTGAAGATTCGAAGAAGAGCAGTCGATGTTGAACGAAGGAGATCCGGAGTCGCGAACGAAAGAGAGCACAGGAGTCGCGAACGAAAGAGAGAGCCGGACTTGCTTGTTCAATTTAGTGAACGGCTTATTTTGCGAAGGCAATTTCAGCCTCTCTGTATAAGGAGAGTGAGTGAGGAGGTGTTTTTACTATTGGACTCTACAATCCCATTTAACTTAATCCCTCACCTTACCAAACATGGGCTTCAAGTCTCATTTAGCACAATCCAAGCTAATGAGGCCTACCAAACATGCCCTCTAAGTTTGGTAGGTGGAAACTGCCTGCTGGGAATTCCCCATTCAACCCACAAAAGTCAAGTTGGAGAGATACGGGGGCGTATATCTTTACCCAACTAAGATGAAGTATTTTTATGGTGCTCAAGTTTTGAACCAGGCTTCTCATGTTGGCCTTGGTCAATTTCAAAGGGGTATAAGCACCACGTTTCAGATAATTGAAAGACAGATCAAGGGTAGACAGCTTCAATAGCTTTGAAATTTCTGATGGAATTTGGCCAGAAAAAAAGGAATTTGCAAGGTTGCAATATGTTAGACTCAAAAGATCATGACCAAATCTTGATGGTATTTGAGAGAAATTGAAGTGATTATCTGAGAGGTCAAGCCTCTGCAGGTGAACAAGGCGAAAGAGACTGTTGCTGGAATTGATAGAACCGTAGAGACAGCTGCTACGGAGGTACATTCCAATAACATGGCCAGACTCCTCATCACATTCAACACCATCCCATGAACAACAACTACTCCCATTCTCTTCTCCTCCTCGCGTCCATAATGCAACCTTTGGGTAAGCAAAAGGATTTGCAGAAACAGACTTGTTAATCACAAAGCTTTCCTTGAATTGTAACAAGGCAGAGCACTCATCAACCTGGAAGAGCCTGAGTCTGCACAAATAAAAAACCGTGAGTAGCAATGAGTAATAGCAAAATAAAACAACGTACAGAAAAGAACTTCGACCGCCATGATTCCATTCCCATTGCAATTTGTTTCCTAATATTATGTATGCTTAATTATGCCTCTCACATAATTACATTAAGGGTGGAGAAATTAAACTCCTTTTATAGACGCACAAGCACAACTCATGAAAAACAAACATGGTTGTACAACTAATAAAAAAAAGGGAAAAACAAAGAGGATTAGTGATGAGTGGTTACACACAAAAAAAAGTGAACAAAAGAATCAAATAGAAGAAGCCAAGAAGGTGAACAGAAGTCAAGTTTTCTGCAACGTTACTTTATTTATTTCATTGAAAGTGCAAGTTTATCGCCTTCAATCATAACTAATAGACGAGTATGCTTGGCAATAATTTATGTTTAACCTTTCAAAGTATCTTCCAAACGCTATAACCTTCCAAAAGCTAATTAGGGGTGGGCATGGTCCGGTTCGGTCCGGTTTTTACCTCAAACCGGAACAGGAACTGACTTATTTAACCGGTTCGGTTCGGTCCGGTTTTAGGGAAATTTTTTTTAATCCGGCCGGTTCGGTTTGTACCGATTCCGGTCCGGTTTTCGGTTTTCCGGTTTTGAACCGGATTATTATTATTATTATTCAAAATATTATTTTTATACAAATTCAAACTAAAATTTTATTTTTTGGGCTTGAAAATTAACAAATAATTCAATTTTATGCAAAGAGAGATATTGTGCCTAAAAAATAGTGATGTTTTGAAGTTGGGCTTGAGAAAATATTAGTTATGAAATGAAAAATATAGCATTGGATTTAAATAATTTTGTAAAAAAAATGAAATAATACACAACCGGTTCGGTTCGGTCCGGTCCGGTTTGATAAGGTGTGAATTCGGAATCGAAATCCGTTGGAACCAGTCCGGTCCGGTTCGGTTTCGGTTGATTGACTTTTTTAATCAACCAGTTTTTTTCGATTCGGCTTGGTTCGATTTTCCGGTTCGGCAGTTTTTATGCCCACCCCTAGCTATAACCATTCAAAAGATTACATCTAAACACTATTTTCATATAAAAAGTTGACTTTAAGCCATCCATAAAGTTAATAAAAAATTAGTCAAATTACATAATTTCAATCATATTTGTGTACATTCCTGATATATTGAGCCCACTTTTCATTTTTCCACAGGTTCTATCCTTTACTTAATCACAAATTCATGCCACTTTGAGTCAAAGTTTATACTCCCATCTTTTTTTGGGGTCAAACTCTATCCTTTTCTTAATCACAAATCCTTAAAGAAAATTTGAGAGGGGCACATGCCCTTCTCCGCCACTACTTAAATTAAAGCCTTGGAAGTCGTCTGCTAGCCGTTCATCTTTGTCTCATTGGAATTGTCATGTACCTCTCCGGCTTGAAGTCAAAGCTATTAAGGTCACTCGGCCTGCCATTAATTAATATCTATTTCTAAGAACTACCCAAGTTTAAATATATTTATTTCGTGCTTTTCAGTTGAAATCATTAAAGCTGAAAAGTCTTGAATAAGAGTTTATATTATAATATAGGCTTATTTGTTCAAATACCCTCTGGTTTACAAATTGTCTTATATTGCCCCCTGACTTTTATAATGGCTCAATTTCCTCTCTGAACTTCCATTATGTTACTAAGATTGCCTCGCAGGGGTAATCGAGTAATTTCATACCTTAGAAACCTGAGCTGCAGCTTCTTCTTCTTTCTTATTCTCTCTCTTAGCCTTCAGCCTCCTCAAGCAAAAATTTGGACTACCCACAATGACAGGCCATCCAATTTCTATAGACTTGATATGGGCCCTCGTCTTGTTTAGATTCCGTTGTTGTTGTTGTTTTTTTTATTTATTTATGGTTTTTGTATGATTTTGGGGTTTATTGGGCATATGGCACTTGTTGGGTTTTTTTAAGAGGAAGCGAATGTTTCATGGACATGCTCTAATTGTTTGGACACAGTTGCAACAGCATTTGCCATATTGTGCTTTGTTACATGCATTACATCAGAAAATGACCAGCCCAGCCCTGCACAATATCACAAACATACCCATACATCAGCAATAATACAAATCCTCACCAGTGCAGAACTCAATAGAATGTGTTTGTAAGTGTGACCACAAATTTTCAGAATTCAGTCATAGGTAGAATTACCTTCCACCACATGTAACAATAGCCCGTTGCACCAAGTGCAGCAGCTGGAACTAAATATGAAGCATAATTCCCTGTACTGACATGAAATGTGTGAGCTCATCTATCTGCTTAAGATTTAACAAAATCTTGCACAGATGAGAAATTAACTCCTGATAAGTCCCAAGCAGACATTAAATGTGGAAAAAATATTAACCATATTCCCAAAGGAAATAAATTGGTGTTTTCTGAAGAAGTCATACAAACTGTAATTTATAAAACACACAAAACTGATAACTAAGGCCTCTGAAGAAATGTTTATTACACCAGAGGCAGAGTTCTCCTTGAAGATGGTTACAGGAGATAAGGTTAACTCCCTGATATCTTGAGTCAATTGTCGAATCTGAAGGTAAAGACAAATATAATTTAAGTATCAATGTTTTCAAAGGCATGCCTAAGCACGCGTCGGGGCGCGCGTCGGAGCGAGGCGGCGGTGATTCGCCTCAAGCAACAGCTCAGTTTAGCGAATGTCATGAAAGGCATACGCCTTGAAGTCGAGGCGGTCCGAGGCGGCCGCTAAACGCAAATGCGCTGTGAAAGGTGAAAGCGTCGCGAGGAAGACAAAGTTCCTTTCTTTGAAAAATCTGATTCCGAACGACGTCGTTTGCACAAGCTGTGTTGTTTTGTTTTCCTTTAGTTAAGCTGTGCATTTCAGTTTTAAGTTTTAACATTAGACATGCACCGTTTTGTTCAAAAGAAACCAGTTTACCCATTTATTCCTTCCCTCTTCCAAAAGCCAAAGTTCCTAAACAGACCAACAGAAACCGCCTCCCACCTTCCACCATCAGTTCAATCCACCTCCATAATCTACTCTTTTATCTATTTGAACTAGGTAGAAAGGCACTAGACTTAGAGAGATAATATGACAACCAAAAGGATATATAGCGAAGAATTGAGCAATAGTAAGAGAAGTTTTGAAAAAACAAGTTTGATGGTTAATTTAGATTCTAGAGTGGCCTTTAATACATTCAATAGCTGTTTTATATTTTTGTAATTATAATAACTCAATACCCAAAAGGCTTACGCTTCAACGCTTTGAGGCTTACGCCGCCTCATAAGACATAAAACGCCTCACCCTAACGCCTCGTCTTTCAAAACATTGATAAGTATACAAACTGTACAAAGAGATTGTGGCTACGAGCATAAGATAACTACAGTTATGGGGTAAACAGTTCAAAAAAGAACTAAATTATAACAGTACCGATAACCTAACCTAGGACCTCCACCTTCACCTTCTAAAGAGCTCAAAAAGAAAGATAAACAAAAAGCAGCTTCTCGTTTTTCATACAATAATTTTCTCGCTTCAAATAGATGCCAACACTGATTGAGACATCAAATATTAATATAAATACTTTTCAAACTGAAACTAAATTAAACTTGTACCATTTGCCAATTTTTGATGATGACAAAACATCAGTACATAGTATCTCTAGCAAACTTTGAATCTTTTTGCAGACTCTTATCATACACCTATTTTTCCTTTCTTTCCTATTAAAATTTCTCATTAAATAAACAGGAATTATACTTTCGAACCACTAGGATCATTGCTTATGAAATGAAAAACAACCCACTTGGTAATTTACACCCACAGCCGCCAAAAGACAATCTATGTCCAACAGCCACGGCCGCCAAAAGACAATCTGCTCTGAATTATCATTCAGTTAATTGGCTCATATCCTAAGATAACCCAGTGGCTGTTTAAAAAAAAAAACCTATCTCCTATTGCTTGGCCTAAGTTTTCTATCCATGTTTGATGGGTTTTGATCAATGTTTTGAAAGGCGAGGCGTAGAGGCAAAGCGAGGCGTAAGCCTTTTGAGACATGAATTATTTTTATAATTATAAGAAAATTTTATAAATAATACAATATAATTAAACTAAACCACTAATTGTCATTGAAGCTTAATAATCAATCAAATATAATTAAATGTAAGTGCTAATTATAATAGTCAATCTTAAAACTCAATGGTCATACAATTGAGAGGGAGGCTGGTTCCTAAATTAAGAGGAGGGTTAGAGCTTAATAGAGATGCGGTTGAGAAGATTGAACTTGGGGTTTAAAGTCTGTTTGATTTTATTGGGTAGGAGAGAGAAATTGTTTTGTTAAACCAAACAATAACTTTTGCAAAGAACAAAAAATAAAAAAGTTTAAAACAACACCCAAAACGCACAGGTTCAATAAAACCCTAAGGTGACCCCCAAAACTAAAACGACGTCATCTCAAGAAAAAAAGAGTTCGGCAAGTCATCTTCTTCCTCGCCTACCGCCTCATACTGCAGAGCGCAGGCCTCACACGGCAGAGCACACGCCTTCCTATTCTTCACCGTTGACGCTCACGCTAAACGTGCAAACAGCTAAGCAAGGCAACGCCTGAGGCAATTCGCTCTCGCCTCGCTTCAATATGCGCTTCGACACTTGCCTACGCATTCCTTTGAAAACACTGGTTTTGATCACCTTATGATTTCCCTTTTTAATTTTTTGTTTCTGTGGAATTTGTTGGCAAACCAAAGTAGTTTATATATTCCAAACAAACAAGCAGCAGAGAAAAAGACTTGGAAAACAAACAATGAAATTACAGTCAGAGTTGACATACTAATCTAACTGCTCTCTTATCTACAAGTGAACCACTGGGGAATCTATGTCCTCACAAATGCTTGTAGGTTTTCTCTGTGGCCTTGTTCTTGCCATGGGATATTGAGGGTTTGTTGGTCATTCAAATTTCAACAGGGTAATTATTGTATGCGTGAAAGGCAGAGAAGGACAGAGAAAAACCTCAAGAGAGTTGGCAATTAATTACTAGAATTTGATGTTAGCAACATATACTGGTTGCAAAGTAAGCATTAATCATCCAAATATTTGGTACTTAATTAAGAACAACAATACAGGAAATCAAAGACACTAAGCAGATAGGAAACAGAGAATGTAGTTCGTAGCTAGTCGAAAACGTACACTGCTTTTCTGTACTCGTACAGAAACATATTGCAAACATTGTTGAACAAATTAATACAAGCAACTTACAACACCACAAATTAATACAAGCAAATATTACACCACCACGCTTATTGTAATAAAACAGATTGCACCAGACTCCATGCAAGAATTCAAACAGCAACAGCAGCTGCAAGATAAACATGGATTAGAAAGAAGTACTAGTTTCTGTGTCCCCTCCTCTCCGTTGTGCCTCTTAGCTGCCTCTTCCTGCTAAACGTCTCTACGAACCATTCATGATTCTTGCTTGTCCAAAAGTTCCCAGCAACCACTCCAACTATTAGACCACTAACAACTCCTGGCAGAACCACATACCAATCTAGTGCAATTTGAAACCCAGAGTCTTCATCTTCTTCAAAGATTGATGGCGGTAGCGATATTGAGCTCTCACATTTCTTTGACAAAGGTTTTCCGCACAAACCTGAGTTTCCTTGGTATGAACCCTCTTGGAATGTATCAAATTGCTGTCCATGTGGTATAGCACCGCAAAGATGGTTATGGGACACATTGAAATATGCGAGGAAAGTGAGTCGCACCAAATTACTGGGGATGTTTCCCGAGAGCTGATTTTGGGAGAGATCTAACGATTCAAGGGCAGTCAAATTTGCTAACGATGGGGGGATGTGACCAGTGAGAGTGTTGTTGGAAAGGTTCACCAAAACATGGCCTCTTAGATTCCCAATGATACGTGCTGGAATATCTCCTTCAAATCCATTACTTGATAGATCTATCAGTTTGAGGTTATAAGGGATCCGTTCATAGTCCAACTCCACACCTTTTCCAAAAGTTGTCATTGAGAATTGATGATCCATGAGGATTTGAAATCCATTTGAGCTAACACTGGAATACTCATCAAAATAAGTTTGGTTGTGTTTATCAACAGATTTCATGCAATTCCAGTTCTCTAGGTAGTTAGACGGCAGAGTACCCGAAAAACGATTGTTAGCTAAATCAATGATGCACAAGTTTCGAAACTCATGGTTTGTTGCAGGCTTCCCAATCATGCCATGAAATCCATTTGACCGCAAAATGAGAGCCCTTAATGATGGAAGTGCCCCTAACCAGGATGGGAAGAAGTCGGTAATCTGATTGTTTCTAATGTTAAGAAACTCCAATTGAATGCAATTGGCCATTGATCTTGGAAACTTCCCCTGTAACTGGTTATAACTTAGATCAACACTCACCAAGTCATTTCCATTTGAACAAAATGGAGGAACATCACCTTGAATTGAATTGTTGTGCAGCTTCAATATTTTGAAACCAGCGGACTTCCCCAAACAACGTGGAAGCTTACCACTAATGTTGTTGTTGGACAAATCAAACACGACCTAGATTATTCAAGTTGCAGAAGGATGGTGAAATTTCTCCACTATATTCATTGTTTGAAGCATGATAATCTTGGATGGATTGCGGTGGAATTGGCACTGATCCTTGTAACCTGTTAAAGCTGAGATGTAAAAGTACCAGATTCTGCCATGGAACATTGCGTGGATTTTGCTCAAATCCAGTTAAAGAGTTGTTGGAGAGATCAAGATTGTACAAACTTTCTCTGGTTGCGTTCCACATCCATTGTGGTATTTTGCCGTGAATGTTGTTGTCACAAAGCTCTAGTTGGCCCAGTTCATATTGATTTTTTAGAAATTCTGGAAACACTGATAAGTTGCAGAAACCCAATCCCAGAGATGAAAGCTTTGGAAAACCAGCGCTCAGATTAGTTTTGATCTGCACAGATAACTTGTTGTGCGATAATCGAAGGTCCCTCAACTTTGTGAGCTTGGAAAACTGATCAAACTCAACTAACCCACTCAAGTTATTATAGGAAAGGTCAAGATATTGAAGATTTTTGAGCTGGAACAGAGACCCAGGAATTTCTCCTTGCAAGTTGTTTTCCTCGAGTTTGAGAGTAGTTAATTTGGTTAACTTGATAAGCCAAGATGGGAGTTGACCTGATATTTCATTTTGGTTCAAGTTTAGATATTCAAGTTGTGTCAGGTTAGACAGAAATGACAGGAATTCTCCCTTTATGTCGTTATTCTCAAGGCGCAAACTGTAGAGCTTGGTTAGCTTTCCAACCCATGACCAAGAATCAATAACTAGGCCTGCGGAAAATGAAGACATGTAAAGGTATCTGAGTTGGGTAAGGTTTCCCAATGAAGATGGAAAAAGGGGGGAAAAATTACAGTAGGAGATGTCTAACTCATTTAAGGAATGGAGGTTTCCGATGGTGGTTGGCAGTTCACCAGAGAAATTCGTGTCGGCAACATCCAATTTCTTCAAGGGATTATTGCTCTTGTTAAAGGTGGGAAAATAGCCTGTTAGGTCTGAGTTATAGCTCACAAAAAGAACCTCTAAGTTTGGTAGGTGGAAAATGCCAACAGGGAATTTCCCATACAACCCACAATTTCCAAGTTCAAGAGATGTGAGAGAAGATGCATTGACCAAGATATCAGGCAGAGTGGAGTATATGTCTACCTCATCAAGATGAAGTCTTTTTATGTTGGTCAAGTTTAGAACCAGGCTTCTCATGTTGGCCTTGGTCAGTTTCAAAGGGATTCTATCATCAACTTTCTGATCATTGAAAGACAGATCAAGGGTAGACAGCTTCGATAGCTTTGAAATTTCTGATGGAATTTGGCCAGAAAACAAGGAATTCGAAAGGTTGAGATATGTTAGACTCGAAAGATCATGACCGAACCTTGATGGTATTTGAGAGAAATTGAAGTGATTATCTGAGAGGTCAAGCCTCTGCAGGTGAACAAGGCGAAAGAGACTGTTGCTGGAATTGATAGAACCGTAGAGACAGCTGCTGCGGAGGTCCATTCCAATGACATGGCCAGACTCCTCATCACACTCAACACCATCCCATGAACAACAATTACTCCGATTCTCATCTCCTCCACTTGTCCATAATGCAACCTTTGGGTAAGCAAAAGGATTTTCAGAAACAGACTTGTTAATCTCGAAGCTTTCCTTGAATTGTAACAAGGCAGAACACTCATCAACTTGGGCAAGGGCCTGAGTCTGCACAAATAAAAAACCGTGAGTAGCAATGAGTAATGGCAAAACAAAACAACGTACAGAAATGAACTTCGACCGCCATGATTCCATTCCCATTGCAATTTGTTTTCTAATTATGTGTGCTCAATTTGCCTCTCATATAATTACATTAAGGGTGGAGAAATTAAACTCCTTTTATAGACGCACAAGCACAACTCATGAAAAACATGGTTGTAGTACAACTAATAAAAAGAAAAAAAGAAAAGAGGATTAGTGATGTATAGACCAAAATATCGATAATATCGACGAAATATCGAGGATATTATCGTTTTTTGATCACGGATATTTTGGAACGTATCCATACATATATTGTATGAATATCGATAATATCGACGAAATATCGATAATATCGACGAAATATCGATGCCGATAATTTCGCTAGATTTCAAAGAATATTTTGGCAAAATATCGACATGATATCGCTTATAAAATCGAAAATATCGAAAATATCGATTTGCACATGAGAATGAGTTTCCTTTTCAAATTTCAACTTTCCAACTACTCTTCACAATACATTTACTCTACACATAGAGATGATGAAGATAGTGAAAATTTTGAACCTCATAGGAACTCTATGTGGTATTAAGTCACTCATGTATATTACCATGCAATATATAAAGTGTAAAACATTGTAGTAAATCATTATATATAAATGATTATGGTGTGTTTAATCTTCTTTCATTAATTACTACATATTTTCTACACTCATGTTGTTTGCCAACTCGCTATATAATCAATCAAATCATTAAATCCATCATGCAATGCATTTCCTTCCAATTTTTGTGATAAATTAATAGATAATTGACTAAATAAACATCCTTCAAAGTTTCAATAAAAATTTACAAGTTTTTCTTACAATTGCCGTGGCTTTTATTCAATTTTTATCGATATCGATAATATCCCGATATTTCCATTGAAATTTCCGTGTTTTTGGACTACCGATATTTCCAATACCATCGATATTTTAGACCTAATGAGTGGTCACAAAAAAAAAAGTGAACAAAAGAATCAAAATAAAAGTAAGGGAATCAAATAAAATAAGCCAAGAGGGTGAACAGAAGTCAAGTTGTCTGCAACGTCTATATCGTTGGAAGTACACATTAATTCCTGATATGTTGAGCCCTTTTCATTTTTTCCACAGGTTCTATCCTTTACTAAATCACAAATTCATCATGCCACTTTGAGTCAAAGTTTATACTCCATCTATTAAACTCATAATCTCCTATAAGCAGAAATATGAAACCAGTTTTGATAATCATATATATTATTGGAAGGAGTTGAGCAGAGCAGTCTCCAAAGATGTGCATGCCCTTCCTCTTCAGGAATTATGGCAATATATCAAGAAAACAAGTGAATTAGTTTAAGAAATTAGTTTCAGACTCAAGACATGTTTACTAATTCATAATCGAAATCAAAATAAGGAGAGTGATATAACAATCCAATCAAGTTGGTTATAGCTGCTCCTGCTCCTCTTCGAAATCTTATAGCTGGCTCTAACATGTACCAGAAAAGTACGTCTTATTTCTTTCTTTCAGGCTTTCAACAACTAAATCAACTAGCCGTCCACATGATCCACAACTAGCCTCTGTTTTATCTACCCCCTAGTTTGATACCAAGTAAATAAAGTATTAAAACACTCACAATCCCTTTAATTTAGCTAGCTTTTAGAAGTTTCCCTCCTAAAAGGTGAGGGAGTTTGTGGACAATGCACAGTAAGTTGTTGAATATTTTCTTCATTCCAACCAAAAAGTTTCAAAAACCCGAATTGAAGGAGAGGGATGAAGACAAAAAGAAGTCAAGGGTGGGGATTCGAACCCCTATACCCACCCCTTTGTAAAAATCTGGCGCCTATTACAACTGAGCTGTATGTTAACTTATTATATTCTTCTTTTCTTGTTCTATTTATACACACATATTTGACATTTGCTGGGTCCTATTTATTCACACATACTTGACATGGCAACAATTCTTTACTCTCCACCTGCGCTACAGCAATGCCCTTGTCAGGTTTGTATCCCTATATTTATACTACTTTTTTTATTTAAAGAGAAAGGCATATGGACATAATTACTCGATCAAAGAAATTATCATATATATATTTTTATAAATAAATTTACATATATTGTTAATATTTTTACTATATAAACCTTTTTGTTATTGAATTTATACATATAATTTTGTAAATTTATACATATACTATATAAATCCCTCTTATTTATTATTGTCATGTATCTTTACATTTGTTACTCTACACGTGCTATTTTTAACCTACATAATAGTCCCCCTTTTATTACTTGCAAATTATTCATTTTTTAAGTTAGCTATACTAAGCTTAAATCACTTAAACCATAATACAATGTATTTTCTTCAATTTTTGTGTGTCAAAAAATAGAAAATTGACTAAATGAACATCTCCTAAAGTTTTATTGAAAATTTTCATGTTTTTCTAACAATTTCTATAGTTTTTATTCAATTTTTATCTATATTTCCATCAATACATTTCCGTATTTTTGTCCACCGATATTTCCGAAACCTTGAACATTTAATACCTTGGTTACAACTTTATAAAAATGAGTTGATATTGACTTGAAGTCAAGCTATTAACACATGACTCACACACACCTTCCAGTTCATAAAATAAATTTGACTCATATAAAAAAAAACATGTATTTGACTATCATAGATTCCACACTCGTAAATGCATAATAACAATGACTTCTCCAAAGATTTGAAAAAACCAATATTTCTGGTCCTGTTACGTTTGATTAAATTTCACGGTAATTGTTTGAGTATCCAAATACCAAACTGTTTCTTGTAGCAAATAGCTAGGAAACAAGAAATATGTAAATTCGTTTACAAATACATTATAAACACCATATAACGAAACAAATACAAGGCTCAAATACATCTCCTCCTCCCTTTCATCCTTTTATCAACACGCAACTCATGCCATCGATAACCAAATAATCCAAAACATGTGGATGACTAATCCAAGAAAGGAGAAAATTT
Organism: Prunus padus; assembly: GCA_024362665.1. Taxonomy (NCBI): domain Eukaryota; kingdom Viridiplantae; phylum Streptophyta; class Magnoliopsida; order Rosales; family Rosaceae; genus Prunus; species Prunus padus. The sequence goes on from JANFAM010000013.1 coordinate 22,371,512, forward strand.
AAAACTAAAACTAAAGGACTCAAATATGTCTCCTATCCTCCCTTTCATCCTTTTATCAACACGCATGTGCCTCTCTCCTTTGGCATTTTCCTAAATAATTTTACTTTCTTTGACTAAAATCTAATAAATACTAATTAAATATAATGACTTGGTCAAGTTTATCGACTTCATATCTATTTCTAAGATCTACCCAATATATTTATTTCGTGTTTATGAGCTGAAGTCATCAAGACTGAAAAGTCATGAATCAGAGTTGATAAGCCATGGATATCCACCACAGACATTCTTGCCAAGCTAACTGTGGAAACAAATATTTTCAGATCCTAAGTCAAATAAATTCCCTATCAATTTGGGAATTTATTTGGTTAAATTGGGATTTATGCCATAATTAGGATTTATGCCAAATTAGTCAATACTTCCTTGTCTACCATTAATTAATATAATGACTTGATCAAGTTTATCGTCTTCATATTTATTTCTAAGATCTACCCAATATATTTATTTTGTGTTTATCAGCTGAAATCATCAAGGTTGAAAATTCTTGAATCAGAGTTGATAAGCCATGGATCACCACTACATACATTGTTGTCAAGCTAACTGTGGAAACAAATATTTTCATATCCTAGCTCAAATAAATTCTCTATCAATTTGGGAATTTATTTGGTTAAATTGGGATTTGTGCCAAATTAGTCAATACTTCCTTGTCTACCATTAATTAATATAATGACTTGGTCAAGTTTATCGTCTTCATATCTATTTCTAAGATCTACCCAATATATTTATTTCGTGTTTATCAGCTGAAGTCATCAAGTCTTGAATTAGAGTTGATAAGCCATGGATCACCACCACAGACATTCTTGTCAAGCTAATTGTGGAAACAAATATTTCCATATCCTAGGTCAAATAAATTACGTATCAATTTTGGAATTTATTTGGTTAAATTGGGATTTATGCCATAATTAGCGATTACCAAATCAAATCCCTAATTTGGTTCTAGCTTTCCAAATATGGGGAGAAATAATTCCTTTCCATGTGGGGAATTATTCATCTTGAAACCTTAGCTTCCGAAGCTCCTATATAAACAAGGCTTAATATCACAAAACGTCCCTAAGGTTTACGAAACTATCAGATTGCATCCTTAATGTTTTTTTGTGTCATTCGTGGTCCTCAAGGTTAGTATATGTGATCACAAATGGTCTCTGAAGTTAGGTTCTGTCAAAAACTCCGTTAGTTTCTTTGACGTGGCATATATATATCACACAAAACATCCCTAAGGTTCACGCACCTATCACAAATGGTCCTGCGATTTTTTATTTATTTAAAATTCATAAAATTTTGGTTTTCTTTTTAAAATTATTTAAAAATATATTTTGTATTTTAAATACACGTGACACTATATTTAAAAATGAAAAAACCATTTATGAACCCTAAACCCTTGGTTTTTTCATTTTTAAATTTTATGAATTATATTTTGTAAAACTCTATTAGTTTGTTGATGTGGCATATATGTGGAGCCCACATCTCCAATAATATAGTGTCACGTGTATTTAAAATACAATATATATTTTTAAATAATTTAAAATTCATAAAATTTAAAAATGAAAACCAAAATTTTATGAGTTTTAAATTTAAAAAATTTAAAAATTTCACAGGGACCATTTGTGATATGCGCGTGAACCTCAGGGATGTTTTGTGATATATATATGCCACGTCAGTAAACTAACGGAGTTTTTGACGGAACCTAACGGCAGGGACCATTTGTGATCAGACATACTAACCTTGAGGACAACGAATGACACAAAAAAACATTAAGGATGCAATATGATAGTTTCGTAAACCTTAGGGATGTTTTGTGATATTAAGCCTATAAACAAAGCTCCACCAAGGCTTGAGGTAAGTTTTTCTAAGTTCGAAACTCTGTCAAAATTCTCTCTCACCCTTGCCTTGCCTTGCCACCACCTCTCTATCTCTCTCACAAGGCTCCGACCACCACCACACAAGGCTCTGGCCACTGGTTCTCTCCCCGTGAGAGATCCGTACCTTATTTTGGCTATTGTTTCTCAACAATCGAACTAACTTAGGCATCAGAGGGCCCTTGGCCAACACCCCCAAGTGTGGTCTTTTTGCTCCGATTGATTTTGTAGGGACAAAGAGGATCGAGAAGGAAGAGGGAAGAATCTATTAATCAAATATTCCGTGGGACGAAAATCACTCCCACAAATTGGTGCTTTAATTGAGAGCACGTGTGATACTCAAAGCTTGCTCCAAAATAATTTTTCTAATCAATTGATGCCTTCCAAACAACCATGGTTGGAAGCAAGTGCACTAGGAGCAAAACAGCCGCCACAACACGCTCTGGAAAGGCTGAAACCTCACTGCAACTAGGAGGGCTCGTGGCTGCCAGCAATTTGCAGCTGGAAACGCTTTGCCAGCAACCCTCTTTGGCTGTCCATGCTTTACAGCCACCTAGAACCTGTGCACAATAGCAAAAAGCTGGTGGAAACACTGCGCTTGCAGGTAGCATTTTGTAGCAGCCTACCGCGGCTGCCAACACATTCCAGCAACCTCACGGCACCTCGCATTAGTCTTTCGTGGCTGCCAACACTTTGCAGCTACCTCCCAACATCTTGCAGCTGCTGCAAGCAGCAGCTACAGCCTTTTAGTGGCTACAAATAGCAGCTGTAGGACTTGCAGCCGCTGTTGGAGTCGCACAACCATCAAACCGTGAAGTGAGGAACTCCTTGCAGCCACTTGAATCACCTTGCAGCCTCAAGCCCTTGCGGATGGAGCCACGACCCCGTTTGTTGTCGCACATGCTCACGGCCCCACGACCTACTCCACCATGTCGCAGCTAGGACTAGCCACCGCCCATGATGGCATCGCCATCCATGGCAACCTCAACGCGGTCGCTAACCTTGCACCTGTTTTGGAACAAATCAGACTGTTCCCTCCTTTGCCGCCACATTTGGCATACGCCCCCGTGTATGCTTCAAGTGAAACCCTAGCCCGTATGTACTTGGGTCCAACACCATTCTCTCCTCCCGATCAACGCAGTCAAGTGGACTGCCTTAGAGTCGATCAACTAACGCAGAGGCTGGACAACCAAAACCACCTAGTTGGTCAGCTCCTCAGGTGGATCGACTTGGCTCGAGGCATTGGCCTTGGATCTCAGGGTGAAGAGAGAAGAATGAACGAGCAGATTGGCACATAGTTTGAGAGATCCTGAGCCTGTGAGACAGTGAAACAGACAGGAGAGAGAACGAGAACTTGTTGTTCATCACTCGGACATGACGCTGTCATCTGCAAGCCATATTGGATGCGGTCAACGATCTGTTCGAGATTAGGTCCAAGGACCAATGTGCACGAGAGGCTGGGCCAGCAAAGAAGCATCCATTCCAGGTTGGACCCACAAGGAGTTCAAGTTCTAAACATTTGAGTGACGAACGTAGTGATTGACACGTACCAGCCCGCTCGTGGCAGACCAAACTACGACAGCAAGCCGATGAGGACCCCTCACAAGTTCAGTCTACCATCACAGCTCATGGGCAGGACAACTAAGGAGATTGACCCTTGGGAGCTGAGGTGGAAGGTAACCAATGGCGCTCAGCTTGGCAGGATTTACCAGCGCAAGTCACAGACCATGCGAGCAGAGGATGTGGAGAAGCTCGTGAATGACCGACTCAAGAATCTCTAGCTCAAGGGAGATGCAAAGAAGGCCCTGCACAAGGTGATCGCTCAGCTTGCACCCTACAGTCCGAGTCAATCGATAGCTTCAAGGAGTTTGCCCTCATATTTACCAAGGAGTACACCTCGTACCGGACAATCAGGAAACAAGCTGATCACCTGTTCAACCTGTGCAAGAAGACCGATGAGTCTCTCCGGGACTACATCAAGAGATTCAAAGCAGAGAAGGCTAGCATTGTAGGATTCGATTATCGGATCACGTCCTCGCCTTTCAAGAAGGGCTTGCCAACTAAGCATGAGCTGTACCGAGACTTGACCATAGCTCCGAGTCAAACTTTGGCAGAAGTCTTCGCGACAGTAGAGCGCTACTCACTTTGGGACGATGATCGAATCACCGCGAAGAAAGCTGCCAAGTAGCTGATCAACCGTCTAAGCAGGTGACCCAAAAGAACAACGAGTTCACCAGTAAGAACAGAGGCAAGCGCAGGTCGTAGCCCCGGGAGGTGTCCAAGCCGATGAGAACTTCACCGAGTTCACCATCCCGATTCACCAAATCTTGGTCCAAGTGAAAGGCAAGCCCTAGGTGAAGAGGCCGCTGCCTTTGAAGGGAGATCTGGCCAAGAGAGATACCAGCAAATGATGTGCCTTCCACGGAACGCACAATCATTACACAAAAAACTGTTCTGCCTGGAAAAGGCACCTTGATGAGCTGATCAAAGAAGGCCATGGCATAGAGTTCGTGGCCAAGAAGGCAATCCAGCAGATCGAGGATCGTGATGTTGTAAAGGAACCTCCACATAACGTCATACGAATTAACACGATCCTGGCTAACCAGCGGGGAAAAGAAGAGAGATTAAGCAGGCGACCCTGGTCTCCCAAGTCATAGCCAGCTGTCCAACCATTGAAAACGATCATGTCATTAGCTTCTCAAAAAATGACCTGATCGGCTTGGACCTGCCACACAATGACGCCCTCGTCATCTGCATACAAATTGAACAAGCTGTGATCGAGCTAGTTCTTGTGGATGAGGGCAGTGCAGCCAACATCTTTCAACTATCTGTTATCCAGCTGATGAGGTTGGAGCCCAAGATCAACAAGCTTGACAAATCACTCACTGGCTTCAATGGTGCAACATTGATCAATGTGGGCACGATAGACCTTGACATCTACTCGCCACTTGTGATCTGCTCGTAGACCTTCACTGTCAAGCCCCAAAATCGAGATGTGACAGCGGCACGTACCTTGAGGATCCCAAAAAAATAACACCTAAGTCCGAGGGTTATACTCTCAAGATTCCCAAAATACGCTAAGCCTTAATAAATAAATTAAAACGGGTTGGATCAGAGTGTTTAATAACAACGGAAAATTAGTTTATAATATTATACAAAATTTATTTGAGAGTTAAACCAACCCCAGAGGTCATGGATTAGTATCAACAACCTCTGAAATTATTTTACAAACCAATAATGAAAATATACCAACTATTTAGAATTCAAATTTATACATATATAGTGAACACATGATCAACTGTGATAAATAGGGTTCGCAACCTGACAACAAAGATGTCACTCGCGAAAGGAATCTACAACAAAAGTAGGGGTGAGCATCACATACGTTCATTTGCCCAGTAGGAGGCTCCCGACCAGATTTTAAAATAGATAATAATAATATATTGAGCTCTTGATTTATATAGAAATCAATGAAAGAATATGCACAAACACAAACCATATCCATATGTTGTGGATCCAAAACCAATTAGCATGCTCAAGCAATTTTCATAAACATTTTTCGAAACGTTCATGTATCTGCTTGTCTAACAACCGATCCTTTAAAGCCAACTACCCCTACCAGAAATTATAATTAAATCTAAGTCCTCTGGTATGGTAGCGAGAGTGTCCATTTCAACCGGTTACATCTCATCGACTATACCTTACGCGTAGGGTATTGGTAAAGTCTATCTGCGTAACCCCTATGGAGTTTTAGGGAATTGAAACCCAAGGAAGTCGCTATGCACTTTTCACCCTTAGGTCGTCAAGGATAATGCCCACATGCATATACCCTCCAAACTTTGGAGAACCAAAGCCAAGCATTCAGAAAACCAAGCAATATGGCAATCATAAACAGTGCAGTTTTCGCACAAAACAATATATATTGTGTCATACATACACAAAATACAAGTCCGAGAGTGGGTCCCCCTACCTGGAATCCAAAGTTGATGTTTGACTTGCATTCTGCACCATTGAACTCAAATTTGTTCTTTCTTGGGCAATTGATTCATAGTCCAATCATTTCAAAAATGCTACTATTTGTTCCAAAATAATAATCCAATTTACTTTTAAGGCCTCAATTTTCCAAAATTATAAATTTGGCCCTGAAATTTTGGTAATCATATTTTGGCCCATCACTCCGAGCTCCAAAGAAAAAGTTATGAATTCAAGAAGATTTTTAAAGAAAATAAAATTTTCTTCAGAAAACGAATGAAGATGACGAAGAGCAGACGCAGAGAAGAAGAAAAATAAAGAAGTGTTGGCAAAAATCACGTGGGAACAGTAACTGAACAGTGCCAAACAGTACCGTGAAAAGTACTTTTTTATTTTTTAATTCAATTGCCACGTGTCACCTCCTCATTGTTCCAACTTCAATAATTCATTAAAAAATCATCCGGACTCCTAAAAATTCTCCAAAAATTACAACACAATCGTAGCGATTTAAACTATTTTTCTATAACATCAAAGTATCAAAATTCCAACTTCAAAGTATTAGTTAATAAATCCTCCCTTAAATAAAGCAATAGTTATTTCATGAAAGTATTCATGAAAATCCAAATTACCACAAATTGAACCGTGAACTTTTTATTGTGACCTTAACAAAATATTTGGAAATTTTCGGGGTGTCACATTCATGGTAACTGACGAGGTCTCCCTATACAACAGTATCCTGGGCAGACCATGGATCAATAAGATCGAAGCTGTCACATCTGCCACACACCAGAAGATCAGGTACCCTATCCCTGGGGGCGGAATCGGGCAGATCAATGGCGATCAAGCAATGGCAAGGAGATGCTCAGCCCAAGTGCTAAAAAAGAGCAAGCAACTGCAGTTCACGCTGATAAGCAGGACAGAACAGATGGCAGATGAAGAAGATCGTGTTCCTGATGGCCAAGCAAACCTGAAAGGAAAGGGAGTTGCCATCTCCCAATAGCAATAAAAGAACCAGGATCGGGACGAGGGAATCTGTCCGGAGGTCACCTTGAAGAAGGCTGGAAACTTGAGATGACGTTGAGCTAGTACCCCGTAATCTTGATCAGCCAGACAGAAGAGCACGGATCAGCTCGCGCCTAAGCCTAGAAAAGAGGATGAAGCTAACCAAATTCCTCTAGAATAACAGAGACATGTTCGCGTGGTCACTGTCTGACATGGCCGGCATCTACCCGCAGATCATCTGTCATCGGCTCGGCGTCAACCTAGCCAAAGCCCGTGGCGCAGAATAGACGCAACTCGGGTCTGAGTGAGTTGCAATCATTGAAGCCGAGATCGACAAGCTCCTAATTGCCGGCTTCATTGAAGTGGTCTCCTACTCGCAGTGGCTAGCCAACGTTTTTTGGTAGCAAAGCAAGAAAAATGCAAGTGGAGAGTCCATGTCGATTACACCGACCTCAATAAGTAGTGTCCAAAGGACAACTTTCCACTGTCAAGAATTGATCAGCTCGTGGATTCAACCTCTGGCAATCAGCTGCTCAGCTTCATGGACGCCTACTCCTGCTATAATCAAATCTTGATGCACAAGGACAACAAGGAGCATATCGGAAAAACCATAAAGGTCTATGTGGACGACATGCTGGTCAAAGCTCCTAAACGAGCTAACCACCTCAAGAACCTGGCCGGAGCTTTCACTTGCTCGACAGATGTCGCAAGAAGCTGAACCCAAGTAAATGCACATTCAGTGTGTCATCCGGTCGATTCCTAGGATACCTGGTCACCCAACGAGGCATAGAGGCACATCCACGCCAAATCAAGGTCATTCTTGAGATGAAGTCACCTTAAACAGACTTGGTTACAACCACGGTATTAAATATCAATATTATCGGCGTTTCACGTCAATTGGTGATAATATTGCGATATTTTTGATGTTCGTCGATAATATCGTGATAATATCACAAACGAATTTAGGCAAAAATTGTTAGAAAGTGATTGTAAGAGTGGGATGTGAACCCCTGTCCACCCCTTTGTAAAAATTATGGCGCCTTTTCCAACTGAGCTGTATGTCAACTTATTATATTTTTCCTTTCTTGTTCTATTTATACACACATATTTGACATTTGCTAGGTCCTATTTGTGCACACATACTTGACATGGCAAAAATTCTTTACTCTCCACCTGCGCTATAGCAATGCCCTTGTCAGGTTTGTATCCCTATATTTATACTACTTTTTGATTTAAAGAGAAAAACATATGGACTTAATTACTAGATCAAAGAAATTATCATATATATATATATATATATTTATAAATAAATGTACATATATTGTTAATATTTTTACTATATAAACCTTTTTTATTACTGAATTTATACATATAATTTTGTAAATTTATACACTTACTATATAAATCCCTCTTATTTATTATTGTCATATATCATTACATTTGTTACTCTACACGTGTTATTCTTAACCTACATAATAGTCCCCTTTTATTACTTGCATATTATTCATTTTTAAGTTACTGTTGTCAGCTCGCACTATGCTAAACTTAAATCACTTAAACCATCATACAATGTATTTTCTTTAATTTTTGTGTGTCAAAAATAGATAATTGACTAAATGAATATCTCCTAAAGTTTTATTGAAAACTTTCATTTTTTCTAACAATTTCCATAATTTTTATTCAATTTTTATCGATATTTTCGTTGATATTTCCATATTTTTGACCACTGATATTTCTGAAATCTTAGATATTTAATACCTTGATTACAAGTTTACAAAAAATGAGTTGACATTGACTTGAAGTCAAGCTATTAACACATGACTCACACACACCTTCCAGTTCATGACATAAATTTGACTCGTATAAAAAAACATGTATTTGACTATCATAGATTCCACACTCGAAAATACATAATAACAATAACTTCTCCGAAGATATGAAAAAACCAATATTTTTGGTCCTGTTACGTTTGATTAAATTTCACGGTAATTGTTTGAGTATCCAAAACTGGTTCTTGTAGCAAACCGCTAGGAGACAAGAAATATGTAAATTCGGTTACAAATACATTATAAACACCATATAACAAAAAAATACAAGGCTCAAATACGTCTCCTCCTCCCTTTCATCCTTTTATCGACGCGCAACTCATCCCATCCATAACCAAATAATCCAAAACATGTGGATAAGTAGGCTTAATATCACAAAACGTCTCTAAGGTTTATGAAACTATCAGATTGCATCCTTAATTTTTTAATTTGTCATTCGTGGTCCTCAAGGTTAGTATGTGTGCTCACAAATGGTCCTTCTTTGTTAGGTTCCGTAAAAACTCTATTAGTTTCTTTGTTGTGGCATATATATATCACAAAACATTCGAGCCACACACCTATCACAAATGGTCCCTGAATTTTTTTATTTTTCATTTAAAATTCATAAAATTTTGGTTTTCTTTTAAAATTATTTACAAATATATATTGTATTTTAATTACACGTGACACTATATTATTGGAGATGTACGCTCCACATATATGCCACATCAACAAACTAATTGAGTTTTTAAAAAACAATTTAATATTCATAAAATTTAAAAATGAAAAAACCTTTTATAGAAGGATTTTAACCGTGAGGACTATTTATAAACCCTAAATCCTTGGTTTTTTCATTTTTATAGTTTATGAATTTTAAATTGTTTTTAAAAACTCCATTAGTTTGTTGATGTGACATATTTGTGGAGCCAACATCTCCAATAATATAGTGTCGCGTGTATTTAAAATACAATATATATTTTTAAATAATTTAAAATTCATAAAATTTAAAAGAAAACCAAAATTTTATGAATTTTAAATTAAAAAATTAAAAAAATTCATATGACCATTTGTGATAGGTGCGTGAACCTCGGGGATGCTTTTATAATATATATATACGCCACGTCAAAGAACTAACGAAGTTTTAACGTAACCTAACAACATGGACAATTTGTGAGCACACATACTAACCTCAAGACTACGAATGACAAAAAAATAAAATTAAGGATGCAATTTGATAGTTTCGTAAACCTTAGGGACGTTTTGTGATATTAAGCCGGATAAGTAATCCAAGAAAGGAGAAAATTAAAAACTCAAACTAAAGGACTCAAATACGTCTCCTCCTCCCTTTCAGCCTTTTATCAACATGCATGTGCCTCTCTCCATCAGTCAATACTTCTTTGTCTACCATTAATATAATGACTTGGTCAAGTTTATCGTCTTCATATCTATTTATAAGATCTACCCAATGTGTTTATCAGCTGAAGTCATCAAGGCTGAAAAGTCTTGAATCAGAGTTGATAAGCCATGGATCATCACCACAGACCTTCTTGTCAAGCTAAATGTCGAAACAAATATTTCCAGATCCTATGTCAAATAAATTCCCTATCAATTTGGGAATTTATTTAGTTAAATTGGGATTTATGCCAAATTAGTCAATACTTCTTTGTCTACCATTAATTAACATAATGACTTGGTCAAGTTTATCATCTTCATATCTATTTCTACGATCTACCCAATATATTTATTTCATGTATATCAGTTGAAGTCATCAATGGTGAAAAGTCTTGAATCAGAGTGATAAGCCATGGATCACCACCACAGACCTTCTTGTCAAGCTAAATGTCGAAACAAATATTTCCAGATCCTATGTCAAATAAATTCCCTATCAATTTGGGAATTTATTTGGCAAAATTGGGATTTATGCCAAATTAGTCAATACTTCCTTGTCTACCATTAATTAATATAATGACTTGGTCAAGTTTATCATCTTCATATCTATTTCTAAGATCTACCCAATATATTTCTTTTGTGTATATCAACTGAAGTCATCTAGGTTGAAAAGTCTTGAATCACAGTTGATAAGCCATGGATCACCACCACAGACATTCTTGTCAAGCTAAATGTGGAAACAAATATTTCCAGATCCTAGGTCAAATAAATTCCCTATCAATTTGGGAATTTATTTGATTAAATTGGGATTTATGCCATAATTAGGGATTTATGCCAAATTAGTCAATACTTCCTTGTCTACCATTAATTAATATAATGACTTGGTCAAGTTTATCATCTTCATATCTATTTCTAAGATCTACCCAATATATTTCTTTTGTGTTTATCAACTGAAGTCATCAAGGTTGAAAAGTCTTGAATCACAGTTGATAAGCCATGGATCACCACCATAGACATTCTTGTGAAGTTAATTGTGGAAACAAATATTTCCATATCCTAGGTCAAATAAATTCCCTATCAATTTGGAAATTTATTTGGTTAAATTGGGATTTATAACATAATTAAGGATTACCAAATCAAATCACTAATTTGGTTCTAGCTTTCCAAATAGGGGGAGAAATAATTCCCTTCCATGTGGGAATTATTCATCATGAAACCCTATCTCCCGAAGCTCCTATATAAACAAAGCTACACAAGGCTTGAGGTAAATTTTTCTAAGTCCGAAACTCTATCAAAATTCCCTCTCACCCTTGCCTTGCAGCCACCTCTTCTCTCTCTCTCTCTCTCTCTCTCTCCCACACAAGGCTCTGGCCACCCGGTTATCTCCCCATGAGAGCTCCGTACCCTATTTTGGGTATTGTTTCTCAACAATCGAACTAACTAGGCATCGGAGGGCCTTTGGCCAACACCCCAAGGTGTGGTATTTTTACTCCGATTGGTTTTGCAGGGAGAAAGAGGATCGAGAAGGAAGAGGGAAGAACCTGTCAATCAAATATTCTGTGGGATGAAAATCACTCCCACAAATTAGTGCTTTCATTGAGAGCACATGTGATACTCAAAGCGTACTCCAAAACAATTTTTCTAATCAACCGAAGCCTTCCAAACAACTATGGTTGGAAGCACGCACACTAGGAGCAAAACAGCCGCCACAACGCGCTCCGTAAACTACTGAAACCTCGCTGCCACCGGGAGGGGTAGCGGCTGCCAGCACTTTGCAGTAGCCTCCCATGGCTGCCAACACGGTCCAGCCACCTCCTAGAACCTGTGCACAACAGCAAATAGCCGATGGAAACACCGCACTTGCAGCCAACATTAAATGCATTCCAGCAGCTTCCCGGCACCTTGCAGAGGCCTTCCGTGGCTTCAAACGCTTGCAGCCGCCTCCTAGCATCTTGTAGCCGCTGCATGCAGTAGCTACAAATAGCAGTTGTAGCGCTTTCAGCCGCTACAAATGGCAAATGCAGCGCTTGCAGCCGCTGCTGGAGTCGTACAACCATCAAACCCTACGGTTGGGACCTTGCAGCCATCAAACTGTGAGGTGGGGAACTGCCTGCAGCCACTTGAGGCCGTTGGAATCACCTTGCAGCTGCAAGCACTTGCGGTTGGAGCCACAGCCCTATTTGTTGCTACACATGCTCATGGCCCCACGGCCTCCTCCACCTTGTCGCCGCAAGGACCAGCCACCTCCCCTGCTCTTGAAGCATGTACCTGGTGAAGGCTTGTTCGTGTACTTGGCTGTGTCCAGCTCAGCCATCAGTTCAGCTCTCATCCGAGAAGAGCTGGGGGTCTAACATCAAGTATTCTACATGTCAAAAGCTCTACTAGATACAGAGACTTGCAACCCAAAGATGGAGAAGCTCATTTTGGCCCTTGTAGTTTCAGCCAGAAAACTGCGACCCTACTACCAAGCTCACCGGATCATCTTCATGACTGACTATCCTTTAAGGTCAATCCTCCACAGCCCTGATGTCTTTAAGCAACTCATGAATTGGGCTATTGAACTAAGTCAGTACGACCTTCTCTACCAACCGAAGACTGCTATAAAAGCCCAGGCTTTAGCAGATTTCGTTGCAGAATTCACTCCTCCGCCGAACCTGACTTGCCCGTAGACATGTGGTAGTTGCTTGTAGACGGAGCGTCAAACCAAAAGGGAGCTGGAGCAGGTGTCGTGATCATCACCCCGGATGGAACCTTGATGGAGCAAGCTATCACGCTTGACTTCCCAGCCTCAAACAATGAGGCAGTGTACGAGGCATTGCTCACTCGTATGCGCTTAGCGAAGGAGCTATCAATCAAGAAGCTGGCCATCTACTCAGATTTCCAGCTGATCACAAATCAAACCTCAGGGTAGTCAATGGCAAAGCACCCAAGAATGATCATGTACCTTGACAAAGTCCGGGAGCTGTTGAAGGAATTCCCTACCTACACCATCCAATAGGTGCCCCGGGCAGAGAAGGCACTTACAGACTCATTGGCAAGCCTGTGATCAGCGCTGGACACCCAGTTAAGCACCTTGAACAAACAAGCATTGAAGGGGCAGAGCAGCCGGACCTGATGCAGATCGACGAAGACCCTAGTTGGCAAGATCCCATCATCAACTACTTGGTGAACGAGAACTTGCTACGGGAGAAGTCTAAGGCCAGAAAAGTCAAGCAGAAAGCTACGAGATACTACATGAAGGACAACAAGCTTGTTCGCAGATTATACTCCGGCTCTTACCTCACTTGCATCAAGTACCCGCAAACGCTCCAAGTGCTTTGCAAAATACATGACGGGGAATGAGCAAATCATGATGGGGGCAGATCACTTGCCCAAAAGGCCCTCAGTGCAGGCTACTTCTTGCTGACCATGAGCCATGACTCCACGGAAGCTGTGATGGATGCCAACATTACAAGCCGGTGACCAGCTTACCAGCTGAAGTTTACCATCCGTAGAACAACCCATGGCCATTCATGCAATGGGCCATAGACTTGGGGGGACCCATGTCGCTTGCACCTATTAAGAAAGATATGATGATCGTCGCCACCGACTACTTCACCAAATGGATCGAGGCTTAAGCCCTCTTGTCTACCAAGGAAATCGATGTCGTGAGGTTTATCTGGAAGAACATTATCTGCCGCTTTGGCTGCCGGCAGTCGATTGTCAACCACAATGGCACACAGTTCGAGGGCAAGCAATCACAGCATTCTTTGCAAAGTATGACATCAGACAACACATGTCGACTCCCAGATATCCGCAAGGCAATGGTCAAGCAGAGGCATCCAATAAGATCGTGCTGGAATGCTTGAAGAAAATATCGGAAGGCGCCGAATGGAAATGGGTCGATGAGCTACCTGGAGTCCTATGGGCTTATCGCAAACCAAAAGGCGATCAACTGACGAAACCCCATTTTCCTTAGCTTACAGAATAGAGGCAATCATTTCCCTCATATCACAATTCCATCCATGAGCATTGAGATGGGCGGCCTCAACCAGATCTGCGAGCAAATGAAGATCAACCTTGATCTGCTCGAAGAAGAACGAGAGAAGGCCATTGTTCGAGTAGCAGCTGACATCTTATTACAACAAAAAGGCCAAAGTCAAACAATTTCGACCTGGGGACCTTGTGCTCAGAAAAACTTTCATCACAGCACCAAGGCAGGGGCCGAAGACGATGAAGCCCAATTGGGAAGGCCCTTATGTGATCAACCGACCTGAGGGCAGAGGAAGTTACACTCTCGACAACTTAGAAGGAAAGCAAATTCCAAGACAATGGAATGCCCATCACCTTCGAAGGCATTATCCTTGAAGCTCCTCACCTACTGGCAAGTTCCTAGCCCTTTCCACCTTTGTTAAAGACAAGTTACATTCAATGTTGACAAATATCAATGCAAGTTCGAGTTCCTTTTTAAATAGAGTGTTCGAGAAAACAAAGGAAGCGTCCAAAGGAACAAGGAATAAAATATCGATGGTATCGGAAATATCGGTAGTCCAAAAATACGGAAATTTCTATGGAAATATCGGGATATTATCGATATTTTGGTCCATATCATCGATATTATCGATATTTTGGTCCATGGAGGTCTAAAATATCGATGTTATCGGAAATATCGGTAGTCCAAAAATACAGAAATTTCGATGGAAATATCGAGATATTATGGATATTTTGTACGCAGGTCAAGCCGACCACCACAAAGGAAGCATCTTAAGGGAGACGCATGTCAAGCAGACCACCAAGGAAGCATCATTCGGGAGACGCAGGTCAAGCCGACCACCACAAAGAAAGCGTCCTAAGAGAGACGCAAGTCAAGCCGACCACCACAAAGGAAGTGTCCTAAGGGAGACATTTGTCAAACTGATCACTAAGCAAGCGTCATAAGGAAAACGCAGGTCAGGCTGACATCTACAAAGGAAGCGTCTTAAGGGAGACACATGTCAAGCCAACCACTAAGGAAACGTCCTAAGGGATACGCAGGTTATGCCGACCACCATAAAAAAAGAATCCTAAGGGAGACGTAGGTTAAGCCGACCACTAAGGAAGCGTTCTACGGAAGACACAGGTCAAGTCGACCACCACAAATGAAGCGTCCTAAGTGAGACGCAGATCAACCCGATCACCTCAAAGGACGCATCCTAAGGGAAACGCATGTCAAGCTGACCACTAAGAAAGCGTCGTAAGGGAGACGCATGTTAAGCCGACCACCACAAAGGAAGCGTCCTAAGGGAGATGCGGGTCAAGCTAACCACTAAGGAAACATCTTAAGGGAGATGCAAGTCAAGCCAACCACCACAAAGGAAGTGTCCTTCAGAAGACATGGCCCAAGCAGACCACTATTCAAGAAACAGTCAAGCAGTTCACAAGACACTATGCAAATTGAAGTTAGAAGAACAACTGAAAATTCCATAGCAAAGTGGCCAACCGGCCAAGTTCAACAAATAGAAGATGGTCAACATAGACCAATTATCCCAGCATGTGACCTTTGGTCAACGACTTGCTCAGCAGTCCCAGCTGCCTGTTCGGTGCCAGCACCTCCATCGTGTTCAGCTACCTATTTAGCAGCACCAGTTACCTACTCAGCTGCCTGCTCGACGTCATCCCTCCATCCTGTTTAGCTACCTGCTTAGCAGATCCAGTCACCTGTTCAGCAGCACCAGCTGCCTGTTCGGTGCCAGCACCTCCATCGTGTTCAGCTACCTGCTCAGTTGCAACCACCTCCTCAACAGCCCCAGTTGCTTGCTCGACGCCAACGCCTCTATCTTGTTCAGGTACCTGCTCAGCTGCAGCCGATGAGGTGCTTGATCCTGGCAGACGACGAAGGAGTAGCTCCCACTAGAGTCTTCTTAGCAGACTAGACCCCTTTCAAAGAAGACTTGATCGTGGATAAGGAAGTTTCAGATTCTTTCTTAGCAGAGACACATCCCTTGATCGCAAGGTTGCGACTTCATCTCTGACGGACCTGGTATCAACCTTCCGCTTCTCAGGGAGTTCAGTTGAGGACTTCTCTCATTCAGCCGACAGATCATTCGGGTCCAAGCCATGAGCTTCCATCTTTCAACATCTTTGCCAAGGGGCAGACCACTAGCCTCATTCCGATGTTCGCTTAGCAACCAGCGCTAGTCACATAACCTAGTAGGGTTGTTCAGAGCCTGACGAACCTTAGCCATGTCTGGGCCAAGGTTGAGCTTTTTGCTGATATCATCCTCTGCAAGCAAAAGACAGAAGTCAATCAGCCACACATCAAAGAATTCAAATTGAAGTAGATTAAGATATCATGACCTACCTTGGTGTGCACGACAACTCATCTCCTTGACAAGCAGTACAATCCACCAAGATCTCTCTCACAAACAAAAAGTAGATGAAGCAAGTTTGCAATTTGGAAAGGTGCGAAGAGAAACTCTGCACTTATAGCAATTGAAGTTCCTTGACCTACAAGGAGTCTCAAGCTCATTCCAACTAGGAGCCCAATTTCAGAAAATTAGCAAGTCATAAGGCTCTTCCAATCAGGAGCCCAAATTCAAAAAGACAGCCCAATAATCAGTTCACACCTCTTCCATGTCGCAATTCGCCACGCAGAAGCTATGGGGCATTTGTGGAAACAAATATTTCCAGATCCTAGGTCAAATAAATTCCCTATCAATTTGGGAATTGATTTGGTTAAATTGGAATTTATGCCATTATTAGGGATTACCAAATCAAATCCCTAATTTAGTTTTGGCTTTCCAAATAGGGGGAGAAATAATTCCCTTCCATGTAGGGAATTATGCCTCCTGAAACCCTAGCTCCTGAAGCTCAATATAAACAAAGCTACGCCAAGGCTTGAGGTAAGTTTTTCTAAGTCCGAAACTCTGTCAAAATTCCGTCTCACCCTTGCCGTGCCGCCACCTCTTTTCTCTCTCACACATCTCCGGCCACCCAGTTCTCTCCCCGTGAGAGCTTCGTACCCTATTTTGGCTATTGTTTCTCAACAATCGAACTAAATTAGGCATCAGAGGGCCCTTGGCAAACACCCCCACACTACAAGAAAAAACCTCTTCAGCGACGAAATTTTCAGCGACCAACCCAATTTTGGTCTCAAAAAAAGGAAATTGGCGACAAATGTTTTCCAGTTGGTCGCCAAAAGTTTCGTGATATTATTGCATCATCCAAGACATGAACCAAATGAATTGCTACCAAATTCTTGGGAAGGGCGACGAAATTGTTTCATGGCTGTGGTTGGAATTGGCGACCAAAAAAGATTTTGGTCGCCATTTACTGAATAGAGTGCGCGCGAAACTGAAAAATTTCTAGGCGACGAAAAAGTTAGGTCACTATGTATGCCTGCTTCGTCGGAAAGCGAAAATTCGCGCTAAAAATTTCGGGGGTATTTGGCGACCATTGGTTTTGGTCGCAGATCAGTGTGAGCTAAGAATTTAACCCATCAAAACGACGTCGTTTTGCTTATGTTGGCATTTTGGCGACCAAATTATTTTGGGGCTAATTTGAGACTATAAAAATAAAAATTCTCCTTCCCAACACCAGTTCGCGTGCCCACTCCCTCATCTCACTCGACCTAACTTGCTCCCACACCGACAAAGCAATCCTCCACCGACATCGGCCAAGCACTCATATACCCTTCAGTTCTCCAGAATTTTCAAAATCTCTACAGCCACAACCAAGCAGTGATTCATAGGTATATTCTTCTTTTGTTTATTCAACAATTGTTCTATAGTTATTTGATTTTGATTCTTTCAAAATAAAATCTGTTTTTTTTTGTCTTAATAACAAGGTCGTTGCAACCCCTCAACCATTGAATTGGCGAAGTCCTCCTCTTACCACTTCCTTCATATGGTGCCTTTCTGTTAGGTATGAAGACCATTTGCTCTGTATGATGTGCGTTTTGAGTTCTGGATGATTTACTGAAAACTACTTCATACCCTGTGGTTCTTAATGATAATTTTGAATGAAAGAAGGTTAAACAATTAAGGAACGAACAATTATGGACTGACAAGTAACAAATCTGGTACATGAGCCCTTGTGTAAGTGTCTTTAATTTATTAGATGAGTTTGTAGTCGAACCTAATTGGATTGAACTAAAAAAAATGGAAGTTGGAAGTGGGTCATGTGGGCGTGTATTCATTTCAAGGTTTCTTTGCTTTTGTCTGTGAGAATATGCTTTATTTTAGTGTTGTTGTTTATGCTTTTATTTTTTGGGAGAATTTAACTAGGAAAAATAATGTTGTTGTTTTATGATGATTAGTGAAACTTGGGCGAAGTCATAGACTATTTTGAGTTTGCAGAATAATTTGGTCTCAAGCTCTCCCAAAATATCATGTCTAACAGATTTTGTTATTTTTTGCAGTAGCCTGTTTGAAACACTTTCTGTGATGAATAATTCATCTATCTCAAGCACCTTTGTGGTGAGAGTCAGTGTCATAAAAGTTGAATGCTTTAATTTTTTTCTTGTCTTTTTTGTTTTGATTCAAGGAATGATATATTAGTATGTTGCTCTGTTTGAGGCTTTGAGCCTTCTCTCTTTGTTTTAGTGCTTTGTAAATGTGCATGATGATACTTGAGAGGGCTGTTAGCTTAAGTAATAAAAATAGGCCACATCTCAGCATGTGTCTCATTCTTTAAGGTGGTTGTTTCTTTCACTCGTGTAATCAAATCTTCATAGCCAATTTTCACAATTGTCTTTTTGTTGTTCCTAGGCAATTCATACAGTTTACAGGTCTGGCTTTCAATCCTCCCTATTGTCTTGAGTTGTTCTCTAGCTACAATTGTTGAGGTGTCATTCAATTTCCAAGGCCTGTGGGGTGCTTTGATTAGCAATCTTGGGTTTGTGTTGAGGAACATTTACTCAAAATGCAGTTTACAGAACTTCAAGGAAGTAGATGGGTTGAATTTGTATGGTTAGATCACTATACTTTCACTCATCTATTTATTTCCTGTGGCTATTTTTGTTGAAGGGTCTCAATGGGTTCAAGGGTATCACAAAGCTATTGTAACTTAGGAAAACCATCCACATTTTTGTTGAAGTGTCTTTTTGCTTAGCAATGGTAGAAGACTAAGTGCCTAGTATGTACTTAAGCAAACTCTGTGTCTTGGGCCTGAAAATATGATAAAGAAATATCTTCTAGACTTCTAGTTTTTCACTAGGATCATCCTCTCTTAGCTTGTGTTTTCACTTTTAAATAATTTTTCATGTTATTTTATTTCAATTCAATCCTCTTTTTGTACATGTAGATCTCGTTTTATTTCATTTCTTCATTGTATTCTAGTGAAAACTGAAAAATTTGTCCTTAAATGTTTCTATTTGCGTTGAAAACATTAAAACTAATACTTGTTTATGGTTAATTGATATTAGTTCATGTTTGATTGGAAACTTATTTTAAGTTACATAGGAAGAATATAACAATTCATGTATGTAATCAAAACAGAAACGCTGCAAGGCCAATGCTTTGAACATAAAAGAAACAGTTTGATCATATGATCATTCAGGTTTATAATTTTATGGCACTTTTAATCTTTTTTTAGTTATTATATTGTAATAATTTCAAG
Organism: Prunus padus; assembly: GCA_024362665.1. Taxonomy (NCBI): domain Eukaryota; kingdom Viridiplantae; phylum Streptophyta; class Magnoliopsida; order Rosales; family Rosaceae; genus Prunus; species Prunus padus. The sequence goes on from JANFAM010000013.1 coordinate 22,391,169, forward strand.
TATTTCTAAATTTCTTTTGGTTGGAAAAATGTAAAACGGTGAAAATCATACATGCAAGTTTTTGACAACCCATGATTTTAGTGCTAACTATGTACCTGGTTTTAGCATCATATGAAGGCCTTATCCATTTCAAAAACTGAAATGCTTGTTGGGAAAGGATAAAGCTTTCGTTTGGTAAGCTCTTACAGCCCAATGGGTGATTGCCTTATTTGGGTTTGTGGTTCTCTTTATCTTATAATGTGTTTAGAACAATGTCATTTAGGAGTCTAACTTAACTGGGGTAATATCCTGTTTTTGAGTGTTAGATTTATTTGAGGAGGTGGAAGGATTTGGTTTGGGGTTTTGGACAGAGGACCGTTTGAGGTAAGAACCTCTTGCTTAGCCTTGACTTATTGACAAGTGCATGTCATTATGGAACACAGAAGCAATAACTACTGGCTTTGCACCAAATTACAAATTGGTCCATCCTTGTTATGCTTTTGAACTCTTCACTTCTAGGTTAATGATTGGTATATCTGTGAACCTCAAATTTGATCTTCAAATTGTTTGAATTCGGAGAGTCGAGTTACTGATCTCAGTTTGTTATTTGCAATGTCCAAGTTAATTACTTGCGTATCTGATTTTCAAACATCTTAGATGAAATTTTACTCTCATTATTAGCTAGTGGAGATTGTGAATTGGTAATCAGGTTGAGGAGCTATTGAAAAACATACATTGCCTATTTGATTTGGATTTTCTCTTTTTCTTTGGTTTGATGTAGCAGTAGCCATTTTGATTTGCCTATTCCTGCCACGTACCCCTACCAAATTGGTGAGTTCCTATGCATTGGCTTCAAGCTCATTTTTTCTTGTTCTGTGTTTTTAATATTTGAATTACATGTCTTGTTCAACTTTTTCAATGAAGCATAAGATATAAGATCTCCTCTTATAAGATATATGGGATGCTTCCTTTCTGAGAAACAGGTATGTAGCCTCTATGTTTTGTCATTGGGATAGTAATTTGATTCAAAGTTGATGAAATCAAGTCAAATATATGTGACTTGTGTGGTAGTTATTTATTTGATTGGAGCATGCTAAGGTGTGAAAAATATGTAAACCGTGTCTTTACTGTTATAGACAGTTGAGTTCTTCTTTTTTACTTTTGCTTTACTTTTCTTTCATGGATTTATATTGCACATCACTCAGTTATATTCTATTCAAAGTCTAGCAGCTCTTAAACGTTCCATTGAAGCTTTAATAGTTGTGCAAAATAAATCAAGGAGCTATGAGAAAAACTAAACCATAATCCATGTATTTAATGTTATAGATAGATAAGATAAGTAATGAAGATATTTAAGAATATTATCTTATATTAACTTGTTTACTTTCTTGCTAAGTTTTTAAGAATATGAATTGTTGTATTGGACTAGCAACATGAATTGATATATTCTGTTTTTTTGTTTTTTTTTGTGAAGGAATATCATGGCTGAGTTTGAGAAGGTCAAGCAACAATTGGCAAAGTGCTTGGGAATTCCACGAGATCATATCACGGTCCCTATCCCACAAATGTTAGAGATCATGACTGCAAAACTTGGGGTTACAAAGGGCATAGGATACATGATTGGTCTCTAGTCTTAGTGTATAAGGAAATAGTGTCCGCAAAACTGGGTTTACAAAGGGCAAGAATATATGGAGTTGGGCCTCCACTCGTTCAAGTTTACTATTTTTGGATATATGGTACCTTTATGTGTACCTTTGAATGGGAAAAACTTATATTTATGTCATTTTCTATTAGTCTATTTACCTAAATTTATTATTTGTTCAAAATTTCAATATGTTAATGAACAAAAGTTAATATTATCACAAAACAGAATATATATATATGCATCTATAAAAACAAAATTAAATACTTAAATTATGAATGTTTTAGCGACCAACTAGGTAAAGCTTTAACGACCAAATCCTTTAGTCACTAAAACGTTTAGGCGACGAACCAATCTATTTAGTCGCCCAATCCTTCCTCAGTACGTGGCAAAATTTGGTGTTTTGGCGGGAATCCTTATTTATAGGCGACAATTATAATCTAATGGGCGACGAAAATAATTGGTCGCTGAAATCTTTTGGCGACGAAAAATGTTGTTGGTCGCCTAATACTTTCAACGACGAGGCTAAGGCGACCACCTTAGCGACGAACGAATTTGGTCGCGAAACAATTTTGGCGACGAATTATCACCTTTTAGCGACCAAACGTGGTGGTCGCCAAAAGGATTTTTCCTTGTAGTGCCATGGTGTGGTCTTTTTACTTTGATTGGTTTTGTAGGGAGAAAGAGGATAGAGAAGGAAGAGGGAAGAATATATCAATCGAATATTCCGTGGGACGAACATCACTCCCACACTAACCATTAATCAAATATTACCTTAGGCATTACAATAATGAGAGACTCCTTGAAGAAGAATATAAACTAAGCATTCGTTGATCAAGACCGTAAGACATATTGAGAGACTCTTTGAACAAACACATTGTTAGGAAGTTGGAAGCAATGTGGTCCAAACAAACAGGCAACAGAGAAAAGGTAAACAGAAAAACCATTGTTAGATAAGTCAATGATGCACAACTTTGGGAACTCATGGTTCGTTGCAGACTTCCCAATTATGCCATGAAATCCATTAGACCTCAAAATGAGATCCCTTAACGCTTGAAGTGCCCCTAACCAAGAGGGGAAGATGTCACTCATCTGATTGTTTCAAAGGTTAAGAAACTCTAATCGAGTGCAATTCGCCATTGATCTTGGTACTACCTTCCCTTGTAACTCATTGTAAGTTAAATAAACCATTTTCATACTACTTTCGGTTGTTGGACATATTTGAGGAATACTGCCGTGAAAAGAATTGTTCTTCAGGATCAATATTTGAAGAGCACTGGAGTTCCCCAAATATTGTGGAAGCATGCTACTCATGCTGCTAGTCTAGATACATTAATTGGGTCAAATTCATATGCCAAGATGTGATTTGATCAGTTATTTCATCAGAACTCAAGTATAGAAATGAAAGTTGCATGAGGTTAGCAACAAAGCTTGGGAATTTTCCCCTTAATTCGGTATTCGAAAAGGCCAAATTGAGCTGGGTAAGGTTTCCGAGTGAAGATGGAACAAGGGGAAAATGACAGTAGGAGATGTCCAACAAATTTAAGGAAGGAATGTTTCCCATAGAAATAGGACATCTCCTATTGCTTGGCCTAAGTTTTCTATCAATGCTTGATGGGTCTTTTGATCACTTTATGATTTCCTTTTTAATTTTTTGTTTGATTGGAATTTGTTGGAACCCGAGTTCTTATATATATTTCCAAGCATATACCGCAGATACTGGAACTCATTGATAAAGCAAATTAAACAACTGCCATCACAAAACACAGATTATTTGACTATATTTTATACATGTATAACAATGAAGCCATGGTAGCCACAAATTGCAATCCCTGCACTTTCCTAACCAGAGAAGCAATGTAAACTTGCACACCCATGTTCACAAATTGAAATACAAATGAGTCCTAGAAACTACAGCAAGAATCAATATGAAGGGGCCCCCTTCATAAAATAAATCACATATGAAAAAAAACCCAAAAAAAGAAAAAATAAAATCACACATAGAGCCCGTTATGTCCCCGGTCAAAGAAATCCCAACTGGATATGACCTGTGTATTCTTGTTTTCATTCTTGGAACCTTTTCTCCAGGGAAGTTGTCGGGATCATTCTTTTTCGTGATTGTCGTTGATTTTCAGTCACACTTGGTTCTTTAGTGTCAGCAAGGAATTGTAGGCCCTGAAGTATTGTTGGAAGTTGGAACATGTCACATGTAAATAAAAACAGCATTATGTAGAAAGCAGAAGAAAATGAGGCTGAAGATACCTTGAGTGATTTATCCTCTAAAGCCATTGTTGAATGCTTTCCTAGCTTAGCAGAGACATTCTGCTAATACACAACTAAGGTAATTTAGAAACTGAATGAGGAGAAAGACAATGAGTCGACGACAATGTAGACGCACAGTGAACTAATCTCATTGACTAACCACATAGAAATCTCATCTAGCTCATTTAGTAGTCAGTTTTCAAATGAACACAAAAAGAATATCTAACATGAAATGGTTTAGTATCCAACCCATCTTTGAAGCCTTTCGCTTCTTGGCATAGATAGTGTGGAAACCGATTTATTTCTTGCAAACCCTAGGTCAAATTGATCTCCTTCCATTTGGGGATTATTTGACTTAATTGGGTTTGATTTGATTAAATTTGGATTATTGCCATCAATTGGGGATTTCCTAATTAAATCCCTAATTTGATCAATTTTGCCAATTTGGCGGAAGAATAATTCCCTTCCATGTAGGGAATTATTCCTCTTGAAACCCTAACTCCTGAGAGCTCTATAAATACAAGGCTACATAAGGCATGAGGTAAGCCATTCTAAGCTCTGAAAAATACTGCAGAAATTCCCTCTCCTTTCCACCTCTCTCTCTCTCTCTCACACAAGGCTTTTCAGCCACCTCCACACACGGCTCCGGCCATCCGGAACTCTCCCCATGAGAGAAATAAACTCCGACCACTTTAGCTCTTGTTGTCTCTTTACGTAAGATCCAAGTGAACTAACTTAGGCATCGAGAGGGTCTTCGGCCAACACGGGTGTAGCCTTTGGCCTTCCTCACCTTGCAGCCGCAAGGACCAAGCAGCGCGTTTCGGACCAAATCTGGACGTTCCCTGTTTTGCTATCACACTTGGCATACGCCATCAGTGAAACCCTAGCCCGTATGTATTTGAGCTCAACGAAATTCTATCCTCCCGATCCAAGCACTCAAGCAGACCTCAGCCTTAGAGTCGATCAACTCAGGCAGAGATTTAACAACCAAAACGACGTTTAAGGCCTTGGTTCAAGGCCTTGACCTTAGATCTCAGGGCGAAGAGAGAATGATAAGCCAGTAGGCTGGCTCGCAGTTCAAGAGATTCCGAGTTGATCAGATAAGGACAAGCAGACAAGGAGGAGAACGAAAGCATGCTGTCCAGCACCCGAACTAGACCGAGACATCTACAAGTCAATCCCGAAGTCGATCAATGGTCAGTTCAAGATTAGGTCCAAGGACAAATGTGCTCGAGATATTGGGCCCATAGCCTGGCGTTCACTCCCGCTTGGGCCCACAAAGAAGCATCAACTCCAGTTTGGGACCTCAAGGACCCCGAGCTCGTGAACGTTTGCATGGAGAACGTAGTGATCAACGCTCACCAACCCGCTCGAGGCAGACCAATTCATGGCGACAAGCCGAGGAGGAGTCCTCAAAAGCTCAATCCACCGGCACGCCCCAGGACCAGAGTACCCCATGGGATCAACCCTTGGAAGCAGAGGAGGAAGTCAACCGACCACGCTCGACACGCCGAACGACTGACTTAAAAACCTCAAGCTCAAGCATGACCAAGGGACGATTATGTAAGAAGGTCGACCAAGTGAACTACTCACCCTTTACCGACGAGGTAGAGCAGGTTATTCCTCCAAGACGGTTTACAACACCGTCCATCAAACCATTCAAAGGAGACTCTAATCTTGATGGTTACCTGAGGCACTTTAAGAGTGCAATGATTATGTACAAGGTAGACGATGCCCTGATGTGTAAGGTGTTCGCAATAACCCTGCATGGAGCTGTCCAAGATTGGTTTCACACCCTCCAGTCCGGGTCGATCAACAGCTTCAGAGACTTCGCCTTTATTTTCACCAAGGAGTATACCTCCAACCGGACAGTCAAAAAGCAGGCTGACTCCCTGTTCAAACTGCATAAGAGGTCCGACGATTCTCTTCGAGATTACATCTAGAGATTCAAGGCAGAGAATGAGACTATCAAAGGATGCGATGATCGAACCGCTTCCTCAACTTTCAAGAAGGGCTTGCCAACCGAGCACGTGTTGTACCAGGCCTTGACCGTTGCTCCAAGCCAGACACTGGCAAAAGTATTTGCGATAGCAGAACAATACGTACTTTTGGACAATGATCGAATCGCCGCCAAGAAAGCTGCCAAGCAGTGCCAAGCAGGCTAATCAACCAGCTAAGCAGGCAAGCCAAAAGAATGACAAGTCCAGCAACAAGATCGGAGGCAAGCGCAGATCGCAGCCCCGTGAAGGTCCCCAGGCTGATGAGAACTGAGGTGAAGAATAAGTCATGGCTGAAGCGACCACCTCCATTGAGGGGAGATCCAAACAAAATGCCAACCAACAAATATTGTGCCTTCCACGGGCATACCACGAACAACTGCATTGCCTAGAAGCGGCATCTTGAGAAGCTGGTCAAAGAGGGCCATTGTACAGAGTTCATGGCCAAGAAGGCGATACAGCAGATCGTAGATCGTGATGCTGCTAAGGAGCCCCAGCAAAAGGTCATCCGGATTAATACAATCCTGGCTGACTCCAAGGAGTCCGGGCTGATCAGCTGGGAGAAGAAGAGAAAGATCAAACAAGCAACTCTAGTCTCCCAGGTCACAACTAACTGTCCAGCTATTAAAGACGATCCTGTTATCGACTTTTCAAAAAAGGACCTGATCGGCCTGGACCTCACACACAATGGCGCCCTCGTCATCTGTTGTGATTGAACAAGCTGTGATCGAGCAAGTTCATGCAGAGGAGGGTAGCACAGCCAACATCCTTAAACTATTAGTTATCCAGCAGATGAGGTTAGAGAACAAGATCAGCAAGCTGGCCAGATCGCTCACCGGCTTCAATGGAGCAACTTCGATCACTGTGGGAGCGATCGACGTTGACATCTACTCGCCACCTGTGGTATGCTCACAGAACTTCCTAGTCATCGGTGAGGTCTCACCTTACAACGACATCTTGAACAGACCATGGATCACCAAGATTGATGCTGTCACATCCGACATGCACTAGAAAATCCGTTACCCCTTCCCTGGGGGCGGAATCAGGCAGATTGACAATGACCAAGCAATGACAAGAAGATGCACAGCCCAATGGCTCAAGAAGAGTAAGCAGTTGCAGTTCACACAGGTGATCTAGGCTGCCAACGAGGCAGGACGCGCTCTCATTAGACAAGCAAGCCCAAAATGAAAGCGAGTTGCTACCTTACAACAAGCAATTAAGGAACCAGGATCAAGGTGTGGGAATCCGCCCGGAAGACTCCCTAAAAAGGTTGGAAGCCTGAGGATGACGTTGAGTTAGTACCCCTTGATCCTGGCTCGCCAAACAAAGAAGCACAGATCAGCTAGTGCCTGAACCCAAATGAGAAGGATCAAGATGAAGGAATCCACCCGGAAGGCTCCCCTGAAGAAGGTTGGAAGCCTGAGGAAGATTGAGTTAGTACCCCTCGATCCTGTCCAGCCAGATAGAAAAGCACGCATCGGCTTGCTCCTAAGCCCAAACGAGAAGGTGGAGATGACCACCTTTTTCCAGAACAACAAGGACATGTTCGCATGGTTGCCATATGACATGCCTGACATTGACCCGAACATCATCTGCCACCGGCTCCACGTCAACCCAGCCAGCAAACCTGTGGTGCAGAACAGACATAACTTCGCTCTCGAGTGAGTTGCGATCATTAAAGTTGAAATCAACAAGCTCTTAGCCGTGGGCTTCGTCTAAGACATATCCTACTCAGAATGGCTGGCCAACGTTGTTCTCGTAGCAAAGCAAGAACAAGGCAAGTGGAGAGTCTGCGTCGATTACACTGACCTCAACAAGACATGCCCGAAAGACAACTTTCTACTACCCAGACTTGATCAACTCGTGGATTCAACCTCTAGGAACCAGCTGCTCAGCTTCATGGACGCCTGCTCTGGCTACAATCAGATCCTGATGCACGAAGATGATAAGGCGAAGATCTCTTTCAATGATGAAAGAGGGACCTACTACTATAAAGTCATGCCCTTTGGGCTGAAGAAAGCCGGAGCAACATACCAGGTGCTCGTTAACAAAATCTTTAAGGAGCAGATGGACAAGACTATGGAGGTCTATGTTGACGACATGCTGGTCAAAGCTCCTGAATGAGCAGATCACCATAAGAACCTTATCGAAACCTTCAGCTTACTCCGACAATACCAAATAAAGCTAAATCCAAGTAAATGCACATTCGGTGTATCATCCGGCGATTTCCTAGGATACCTGGTCACCCAATGAGGCATTGAAGCACACTCGTGACATATCAAAGCCATTCTCGAGATAAAGTCACCTTCAACAATGAAGAGTGCAGACCATTCTTCAAAGCGTTGAAGAAGGGGCAAAGAGACAAGTAGGACGAGGAGTGCGAAGCAGCTTTTCAGAACCTGAAAACCTACCTCACTTCACCTTCCTAGCTCTCAAAGCCTGTACATGGTGAAGACTTGTTCGTGTACCTGGCAATGTCCAACTCAGCCGTCAGCTCAACTCTCATCTAAGAAGAGTTGGAGGCCCAACATCTGGTATTCTACACTTCAAAAGCTCTCCTCGATGCTGAGATTCACTACCCGAAAATGGATCAACTCATTTTGGCAATTGTAGTTTCCACAAGAAAGCTACGACCCTACTACCAAGTTCATTGAATCATTGTCATGACCGACTTTCCCCTGAGATCAATTCTGCACAGCCCTGACACCTCTCAGCGACACATGAAGTGGGCAATAGAATTGAGCCAGTATGACCTCCTTTACTGGCCGAAAACTGCTATAAAAGCCCAGGCTTTAGCAGACAAGGCCTCATTCGCCGAACTTGACCTGCCAAAAGACATGTGGCAGTTGCACGTTGACGAAGCGTCAACCCAAAAAGGATCTGGAGCAGGTGTCGTCGTTATCACCCCATACGGAACCCTATTGGAACAAGCTATCACGCATAGCTTCCCAGCCTCAAACAATGAGGCAGAGTACAAGGCATTGCTCGCTAGCCTGCACTTGGCAAAAGAGCTGTCAATCAAGAAGCTGGCCATCTACTCAGATTCCTAGCTGATCACAAACCAAGCCTTAGGAAAATACATGAATAAGCACCCAAGAATGATCCTGCACCTTGACAATGTCTAGGAGCTATTGAAGGCATTTCCTACGTTCACCATCTAACATGTGCCTAGAGCAGAGAACGCGCATGTAGACGCATTGGCAAGCCTGGGATCAGCGCTGGACACCCAGTTCAGGCGCTTCATCCTAGTTGAGTACCTTGATCAGCCAAGCATTAAAGAGGCATAGTAGCCAAACCTAATGCAGATCGACAAGGACCCTAGCTGGCAAGACCCCATCATTGACTACCTAGTGAAAGAGAATCTCCTAAGGGAGAACTTTGAGGCCAGAAAAATCAAGCAAAAAGCTGTAAGATACTACATGCAGGACAACAAACTTGTTCGCAGATCATATTCCGGACCTCACCTCACCTGCATCAACTACCCGCAAACGCTTGAGGTGCTCTGCAAAATGCATGACGGCGAGTGCGAAAACCACGCTGGGGGTAGGTCACTTGTCTAGAAGGCACTCAACACAGGCTACTTCTGGCCTACCACGCCCCACGACTCTACGGAGTATGCTCGAAGCTGTGATTGATGCCAACGCTACAAGCCAGTGCCCAGCTTATCAACTGAAGTGTACCACCCGCAAAACAACCCTTGGCCATTCATGCAATTGGCCATTGACTTGGTGGGACTTATGCCGCCTGCACCTACCAAGAAAGATATGATGATCATCACCACCGACCATTTCACAAAATGGATCGAGGTCGAAGCCCTGTCTTCTACCAAGGAAGTCGATGTTGAGCAGTTTATCTAGAAGAACATCATTTGCCAATTTGGCTGCTCACAGTCGATTGTCACCGATAATGGCACACAGTTCATGGGTAGGCAGATCACCACATTTTTAAAAAAGTAAGGCATCAAGCAACACCTGTCAACTCCTAGATATCCGTAGGGCATTGGCCAAGCAAAGGCATCCAAGGAGATCAACTAGCGAAACCCCATTTTCCTTGGCCTATGGGACTGAGGAGATCATCCCGCCTCACATCACAGTCCCATCCATAAGACTTGAGGTGGGCAGCCTGGACTAGAATTACAAGCAGATAAAGGTCAACCTTAACCTGTTCGAAGAAGAACGAGAGAATACCATTGTCCAAGTTGCAGCTTACCAGCAGCAGTTGACGTCCTACTACAACAAGAAAGCCAAGATCAAACAGTTTCGACCTGGGGACCTTGTGCTCAAAAAAACCTTCATTACAGCACCAAGGCAAGCGTCGAAAAAGATGAAGCCCAACTGGGAGAGACTTTACGTGATCAGCCGATCTGGGGGCAGAGGAAGCTACACTTGACACTTGGAAGGGAAGGAAATTCCAAGACAATGGAATGCCCATCATCTTCGAAAGTATTACCCTTAAAGCTTCCCACTCACCGACTCAAATCCTAGCAGACAACCGAGTCCTCTCTACCTAGTTGAAGAAGAGTTACTTTTGATGCAAATGAAAACGCCACAAAAGATGCCCATGAAGACGCTCTCAAACATCCTAAGGGAGACGTAGGACAATGTCCTTAAAAGTCCTAAGGGAGACGTAGGACAACGTCATTAAACGTCCTAAGGGAGACGTAGGAAATCGTCCTTAAACGTCCTAAGGGAGACATAGGAAATCGTCCTTAAACATCGTAAGGGAGACATAGGACACCTTCCTTAACGTTCTAAGGAAGGCGTAGGACACCGTCCTTAAACATCCTAAGGGAGACGTAGGACACTGTCCTTAAACATCCTAAGGAAGACGTACGAAACCATCCTTAAACGTCCTAAGGGAGATGTAGGAAACCATCCTTAAATGTCCTAAAGGAGACGTTGGACACCGTTAAACGTCCTAAGAGAGACGTAGGAAACCGTCCTTAACTTCCTAAGGGAGACGTAGGACACCATCCTTAAATGTCTTAAGGAAGACATAGGACACCATCCTTAAACGTCATAAGGGAGACATAAGATACCATATATACCATCCTAAGAGAGACATGTATCAGCATCCAAAGCTTCCTAAGGGAGAAGCAGAAGAGTAACCTTCAAGCAGGTGATGGGTAAATATTCATGTATCCAAAGAGAGACTCAAGCAGTTCACAAGACACTATGTGAATTGAAGTTAGAAAAACAATTTAAAATTCCATAGTAAAGTGGCCAACTGGCCAAATTCAACAAATAAAATATGGTCAACCGAGACCAATTATACCAGTAGGTGGCCTCTAGTCAATGACCTGCTCAGCAGTTCCAGTCACTTGCTTAGCAGCCCCATCTGCCTACTTTGCAACATCTGCGCCACCATCTTGTTCAGCGACCTGCTCAGCAACTCTAGTCACCTGCTCAGCAGCCCCAGCTGCAACATATGAGCCATCATCCTGTTCGGCAACCTGCTCAGTAACTCTAGTCACCTGATCAGCAGTCCTAGCTGCCTGGTCCTCAACATTTGTGCCACCATCCTGTTCTGCGACTTACTCAGTAACCCCATATGCCTCCGCAACATATGCGCCTTCATCCTGTTGAACTACTTGCTCAGCAGCTCTAGTCACCTACTCAGTAGCCAGCACCATTCACGAAACTTGGCAGGGATGTTCAAAGCCTAATGAACTTTGGCCATGTCTGAGCCGAGGTTGAGCTTCTTGCTGATATCATCCTCTACAAGCAGAAGACTGAAGTGAGTCAACCACACATCAAAGAATTCAAATTGAAGTAGATCAACATACCATGACCTACCTTAGTGTGCACGACAACTCCTCTCCTTGATAAGCAGTACAGTCCTCCAAGATCTCTCTTACAAACAAAAAGTAGAGGAAGCAAGTTTGCAATTTGAAAAGGAGCGAAGAGAAGCCTTGCACTTATAGCAATTAAGGCTCCTTGACCTGCATGAATTCACAAGCCTCCTCCAAACAAGAGCCCAAATCAAAGAAGGAAGCCCAGACGTAGTTGGACAACCCAACAATTAATTCACACATCCTCCATGCCGCCAAGCGCCACGCAGAAGCTGGGGGCATTTGTGGAAACTGATTTATTTCTAGCAAACCCTAGGTCAAATTGATCTCCTTCCATTTGGGGATTATTTGACTTAATTGGGAATTGATTTGATTAAAATGGGATTATTGCCATCAATTGGGGATTTCCTAATTAAATCCCTAATTTGATACTTGCCAATTTGAGGGAAGAATAATTCCCTTCCATGTGGGGATTATTCCTCCTAAAACCCTAGCTCCCAAGAGCTCTATAAATACAAGGCTACACAAGGCATGAGGTAAGCCATTCTAAGCTCTGAAAAATACTGCAGAAATTCTCTCTCCTTACTGCCTCTCTCTCTCACACACAAGGCTCCAGCCACCTCCACACACCGCTCTGGCCACCCGGAACTCGCCCCGTGAGAGAAATAAACTCCGACCACTTTAACTCTAGATGTCTCTTTACGTAAGATCCAAATGAACGAACAAGGTGATGCACTTACCAGTTACTAGAATGTAAGGTAAATGAATCTCCTATTTGCCGTAATGATTATGATTCAGCCAAGGAAGAGGAAGTTGATGTGCAAAACACATCAGAGACACTAACAATAATACAAATCCTCACAAGTGCAGAACTCAATAGAATGTGTTAGTAATTGTGACCACAAATTTTCAGAGTTCAGTCATTATAAAACACACAAAACTGATAACTAAGGCCTGTGAGGAAATGTTTATACCACCAGAGGCAGAGTTCTCCTTGAAGATGGTTACAGGGCCAGATAAGGTTAACACCCTGATTTCTTGAGCCAATTGTTGAATCTGGTAAAGACACATATAATTGTACCGATAACCTAACCTAGGACCTCCACCTTCACCTTCCAAAGAGCTCAAAAAGAAAGATAAACAAAAAGCAGCTTCTCGTTTTTATACAATAATTTTTTCGCTTCAAATAGATGCCAATACTGATTGAGATATCAAATATTAATAGAAATACTTTTCAAACTGAAACTAAATTAAAATTGTACCATTTGCCAATTTTTTATTATGACAAAACATCAGCACACAGTATCTCTAGCAAACTTTGAATCTTTTCAAGTATAAAGACCTAATTAAATTCAAGAAGTTGCAATACCTGAGCTCTGATAATTGCACCATCATAGTTTTCTGATAAAATCTCAGCTTCGTTTACACCCTTCAATAACTCATGAAGCTGTGCAATAAGATCAGATAATCGCCCACTCCTCAAAACGATAGAACTGGTCAAGCCTAAATTGCAAAGGGGAACAAAAGTATTAATAGTTAAAGAAGAATAGTAATTGTTGTGAATTTTTATTGCAAGCGCACAATCCGCACAAGTAATATAGAAGTAAGTAGGGTGTTGTTCCCACGAAGACTGTAATTTCCTATTAATTACCAATTATGATTAATTCTTAAGTTTATCTGAACAATTAATTAGAAAGATTGATTGATTTAATTAAACTAAAATAGTTATGAAAAATAGCAATTTAATTAACGAGGGAAAATCAAGTTGATGAGACACTAGGGCATCCGATTTCACCATAACCAATTCCACTTAATTCTTATAGCCAATTAATCCTAATTACTATCCATGTTGACAATTGGTTTCTCCTTATTTATTTGATATTCCCTCTCGGGCTCAACCAAAAGTATTCTTAATTAACAACCCACTCTCTCTCGAGCAATGAATTTAGAAAATTAAGAACCCATTAAGATCTATGAGAACCTGCAAGAAAACTGCATGAGTCATGTTAGTCCCTCTCGGGCACTCATTCAAGTCATGGTATTTGTTACAAGAAGCAAACACCAAACATCTCCTCTTGGTCTCCGTTTGGATCATCAATTAAATATTGGCCATATATTTAAAGCATTAAGAACAGTAACAAATACTCAACATGGAATAATAATCAGGAATTAATATAACTATAAACATTAAGTATTCATGGTTAGGCTACATCGTAGCCCTAGCAAAAGAAATTAGTTCATGACAAAAGAAAAGATAAATAAGAGAATTGTTGTCATAAAACCGATTTGGCCGATGGACTTGATCTTCTGAATCTCCACAGGAACACCTTCGTAAGCTCCAAAAGCTCCGCAGCAGCAACTCTTGGTTCTCTGTTTGATATATTTGTGGGTGTATGAAAGTTGGTGGAAAAATATGGTGTAGAGATCCCCCTTAGAAAGAGCTTAGGATGACCTTATATAGTGTAAAACAACTAAACCCTACTCTAAAAAGGTCTGGAAAAACTCTCCTAAAGCAAAACAAAATCCCAAAAAATTAAGGAAACAAACTAAAAAGGAATCCTTCTTTGACTTGGAAACACGTCAGCCAACTTGCATGCACGTTTTGGGGTCATTAAACTTCCTAGAAAAATCTGGAAAAATATGAAAAACGTAGCTTGATCTCTAATCTTTCCAAGCATATATCGCACGCTACTAGGAAAAATCGGAAAGGTCTTCAAATCTTCAATCTTCCACAGTAGTGCAGTTCTGACGGGATTTCAACTTAGGCTGTGTTGACTTGCAGGTCTGGAGCAATTGGCTTGATAGAAAATTATGAAAATTTAACACAATGATCTTCAATGTCTTAGCTTTCTTCTCCAATTGGTCTTGCACTAAAATTCATTCGAAAAGTTGATTTTCCGCCAAAATCCTTCCAAGAGCACAGAATCGCTGAAAAAAAGGAAAGTAAAGTAATAATACCCTTTTTAATTAACTTGTCCTACAAAAACCAAATATAAGAGGTATAAAAATATAGAAAATAATGCACTTATCAGTAATAAATGGAAAGGACCAAGAACTAGATACAAACTGTGTTTCATAAACCATATGCTACTTTTGCCATGGCCAATGACAAAAAGTACTTCAATAATGTTTTTTTTTTCCTATTATTTTGTTGTTTACTGCGTTGATTTTGTTGCAGATTCTTATCATACACCCATTTTTCCTTTCTTTCCTATTAAATTTCTCATTAAATAAACAGGAAATATACTTTCGAAGCGCTAGGATCATTCCTTATGAAATGAAAAAGAACCCACTTGGTAATTTACACCCCCAGAAGAATAAGAAGAAAGGCTAAACCCTAAATCTATGTCCAACAGCCACAGCCGCCAAAAGACAATCTGCTCTAAATTATCATTCAGTTAATAAACTGAATTCCTATTGCTTGGTGATGAGCATATTTTATATTATATATTTAACCCTATTCTTGGTATATTTTGGTTAATATTTTGGAAGAATTTTGATACTTTGAATTGTATTTTCAATATAGGACTTTCGACTTCAGCTGGAGCAAAACTTAATCAAATGGACGAATTTTGGAGTAATTCCAGTTGGAGGACGTGCGTGAGTCACTTAGCTTTATCGTATCAAAATTCCAGATTTTTCTACCAAGCGATTATTTTCTGGCAGTCAATTAAAGGAGCAGTCTGCTGTCTTTGGAAAAGTGACGTTTTGAGGCTTTTCTGCGTTTTTGAGCCCAAGATGACCTCGAATGGGTTCGTGACCTTCTGAGATGTGTTCAGAATATTTTTATCTTCAAAACAAGCTATCTTGGGCCTGATTTGGAGCAGATTTGAGCCCAGAACGTGGCTGGGCAGATTTTGAGCGAATTTCACTAATCCTATTTGGATTTTACTTTCTAGTATTACTTTATTTTAATTAGTTTCCTTGTGGGAAAAGAAAAGCTGCAATTGGGCAGCTAGGTTTTAGGTAGTATTTAAGTTCCTTTTCACAACAATTTTAGGATTCTATTCTATCATCTTTTTACTTATTAAAAACGCGACTTTGTGGAGAGCAATTGCTAGGGTTCTTGAAGATCTTCAACTTCAAGGTGTATTCAATCTTTTTCTATGATTTCAATTATAATTATGCGTAACTAACTTCCTCTTGCTAGGGTGAAACCTTAGCCTTAGCATGAATATGTGATTTTTATTTAATTGCTTATGGTTGATTGCATGCATACTTTGAATTGTTAATCACTGGTTTAAACTATCTAAGTGTCTTGATGCTTGATCACCATTAGGATATTTAGAAAAGTAATTTGATGCAATTTTGGTCGGAAGGTTCCCTGGAATTGACGCTGGCTTCTTGTGATTAATAATTGTAAGTTCACTTAAGGCGAACACCACGCTCTTAAGGGTTGCATGGTTTTTCAAAGGGTTTTCACAAAACGTAATGAGTCTTTCGTGTTCAGATTTGATCCGAACGTCCGGACGGGTTGCATGTTAGATATACGTTCTATGTTGGAGGTTCCAAGTAGAATATACATTAGGAAAACCTAACCTTCAAAGTGGCATGTGCAAATCATAAGTAATTGGTAAAAATACATAGGATTGCTAGGTGACGGTGAATCCCTAGTGCTTTTATAAATTGATATCTAAAACTCTTTTCATTTAATTGTGTTTTTAATTAAATTCGTTTTTAGCTTTAAAGAAAATCAAAATCAACTTTCTCTACATTTAATTTTAGTTAATTGGAAACTGTTTTTACATAAATTGACAAATAGTCCCTGAGGAGATCGACCTTGCATGAGCATCTATACTACAACAACCTTGTATTCTTGCAAGTATTTTATGTGATTTTAACCCTGTTTTTGCAGGTACTAAAAATCCTATCACTTGGCCTAAGTTTTCTATCCATGTTTGATTGGTTTTGATCACCTTATGATTTCCCTTTTTAATTTTTTCTTTGCGTGGAATGTGTTGGCAACAGTTGCGGACCTACAGAGGCTCAAGGAGGTGCAGCTGCACCTCCCTTCACCCGGAAAAGCCTTTGAGGTACCAGATTTGCCCCTCTGCTCTGGTGCCCACCAATTGCTCGAGCAAATGCCTAAAAGATGTTCTTGTTTTGCTTGAGAGAATTGTCTTCTGTTTTGTTTCTACTTGTTAGCTCGCGTGCAGGCTCACTTTGGGGAGAGGCAGAGGTGTTTTGCCTGAGCCTATCATTGTTTTTCAATTTCAGGTATTGAGGAAGTGTCTAACAGAGGCGGTGCGCGAGGCGAAGAAGACGACCTTCTTTTTTCTCAAATAATTTGACACAAACGGTGTCGTTTGCATTATTATTGTGATTCTTTTTCTTTAATGAAACAATCTGCTTTGGCTTTGGGTTGTAAAATCAAACAGTGCATTTTCAATTGTTTTTTAATGAAACGGTGCGGTTGTATTTAAAGGAATAACCACCTTTTTGTTTTAAAATAAGACAGCACACCCTTTCTGAAATAAACCATGCTTGTGTACCAAGTTTTTTTTATTTTTTTATTTTTTTGCAATAAAACGTTTAGATATAAGTTATTACCTACACGTAAGTGGCTTTAAACCTACCACTTATCAGCCTAGTTTCACTTTTTTGAGATTTTTAGCCTTTTAAATATTGCCCCTTCTTTGAAAAATTCCAAGATCCGCCATTGGTTGGCAAACCAGAGTAGTTTATATATTCAAGCATATACTGCAGATACTACCCATTTGTCGGAATTTGTTGAAGAAACCTTGAGTGATTTATCCTCTAATGTCATTGTTGAATGCTTTCCTAGCAAGGTGATTCGCTTACTAGTTACTAGAATGGAAGGTAAATGAATGTCCTATTTTCTTTAAAGATTATGATTCAGCCAAGGAAGAGGAAGTGCATGCAAAACACATCAATACCATTTAAATAATAAGATCCCCTAATCTTGAGTAGACAGCATTTTCAATTAGCTCAGTTATTTCCTTCTGCTCCTTCATCTTCCAATCCAAGTTTTCCAGCTTCTTTGTCAGATGCCTCTTTGTAGACTGCAAAAACGAGACGACAGTGTGCTGCAGACCCTTTGAACAAACACATAGTGATAAGAAGTTGGAAACAATGTGATCCAAACAATCAAGCAACAGAGAAAAAGACTAGGAAAACGAACAATGAAATTACAGCCAGAGTTGACATACTAAGCTAACTGCTCTCTTAGCTACAAGTGAGCCACTGTGGAATCTATGGCCTCACAAATGCTTGTAGGTTTTCTCTGTGGCCTTGTTCTTGCCATGGGATATTGAGGGTTTGTTGGTCATTCAAATTTCAACAGGGTAATTATTGTATGCGTGAAAGGCAGAGAAGGACAGAGAAGAACCTCAAGAGAGTTGGCAAATTAATTACTAGAATTTGATATTAGCAACATATACTGGTTTCAAAGTAAGCATTAATCATCCAAATATTTGGTACTTAATGAAGAACAACAATACAGGAAATCAAAGACACTAAGCAAACAGGAAACAGAGAATGTAGTTCGTAGCTAGCCAAAAACGTACACTACTTTCTGTAGTCGTACAGAAACATATTACAAACATTGTTGAACAGATTAATACAAGTAACTTACAAAACCACAAATTAATGCAAGCAAATATTACACCACCACGCTTATTGTAATGAAATAGATTGCACCAGACTCCATGCAAGAATTCAAACGACAACAGCAGCTGCAAGATTAACATGGATTAGAAAGAAGTACTAGTTTCTGTGTCCCCTCCTCCCCCTTGTGCCTCTTGGCTGCCTCTTCCTGCTAAACGTCTCTACGAACCATTCATGATTCTTGCTTGTCCAAAAGTTCCCAGCAACCACTTCAACTATTAGACCACTAACAACTCCTGGCAGAACCAAATACCAATCTAGTGCAATTTGAAACCCGGAGTCTTCTGTTGGGGTAATTTCAAAGGTCAGAAGTTTAGAAAATAAAAAGTTATCTAAAGGGTTTAGCTAGTATGTCTAGTTTATGAGTTGAAGTTAATGTGAGGTTTAGTGGGTATAATGGTTATGATTATGTTTAATGTTTAGTTAATATTATGGCCTATAAATAGGCGTTGTATCCACTCTATGTTATGTGTGTATCAAGAGTATCAAAGTGTGTGTTGTAGTAAAGTATTTGAAGTATCAATCTTATTGAAGTTTGTCTCAAGTAAGTTTGTGTAGAAGCTCTGTGTAGCCTCCGGGCTTCACATCTCCAAAATTATGTTATTTCTTTAGTTCGTTATATTGTATTTCCCCCTTCATATTTAGAATGTATGAGTATATAGCTAAACACTACAACACAAAAATCATTCTATGACGCGTGATCTGCGTCATGGATGACCTTTAATGACGCGGATCAGATGTCGCGACGCGCGTCATAGAATGAGGGGGTCATGGAAAGTTTTTCTTAACAATGACACACGATACGCGTCATGGAAACCTCTTTCAATGACGCAGACTGAACGTCATGAAAAGTTTCCCTAAACAATGACACTGGATACGTGTCATGGAAACCTCTTTCAATGACGCAGACTGGACGTCATCAAAAGTTTTTCTAAACAATGACACTGGATACGCGTCATGGAAAACTCTTTCAATGACGCAGAGTAAGCGTCATGGAAAGTTTCCCAAAACAATGACACTAGATACGCGTCATGGAAACCTCTTTCAATGACGCGAACTAGACGTCATGGAAAGTTTTTCTAAACAATGACGTTTCATACACGTCATGGAAACCCATTTCATGACATACATTAGACGTCGTTGAATTTTTTTTATTTAAAAAAATATATAATATGTATATTTAACGCATCAATTTTATTAAGCAAAAATATATTAATGTGGAATTCCTTTCCCCTTTCCACTACCAGACCTGATTTCCCTTTGTGGTGACAAAATTATTATTAATCAGAAATAGATTTTTCATCACAAGAAGGCTGGCAAGTGAATGAACAAAAAGACAGGACTCCTAAGATGTCTTACACAGAAAAGAAGGCTGGCATCTTTGTAGTAATAACTTGAAAGATTGCGAAGCATGGCGGCTATTCGAGCATTGTTGGTTCCTGCACCTATCAAACGTAAGGAAATCACTACAGCCTGAAGCATCCAAATAAAACGTTAGACTTATCAACTAGGAAACCATGTGAATAATGAAGATAAAGCTTGCTGTAATATGTTACCATTGCAACTTCTGAATCTGTATCATGACTAAGTCTGCTTAATGTGTCCATAACATTGACCTGGTAAAAACACCCAATTAACAAAATAGTGAGAAAAGGCAAAGAGTCAATGCAAGAAATACCAGTTGTCCACTCTTTCAGAACCTGCACTATTACCAGCACCAGATATAGAATCACTCATAAAGATAAGTGTACAAACGCACTACAACTCGTTTGCACAAATCACTGTTCCATGTTTTTTTCCAATTCACAAGACATGAATAGTTAGATTTCCCGGACAGTTGAGCTGGCATTGAAGGTAAAAGTTCTGCTTTTAAAGGCTTTTAACTTTCTCCAAACTGATTCCAGGTTCGAATAGGGATAAATTTGAAGGAAATCACTCATATAAATAACCAACATCATTAGACATCAAAGATGCTCAGCTAACCAGATTAATACCTTTGGGTTTGATATGCAAAGGAGACCAAGAGCCAAAGGTACTGCCCGACGGATATTCTGTTCTCCATACTGTAAAAGATGCTCTAACGACGAATTCCATTTCAACTCCCAATTCTTCAGCCGTTGCAATCATAGCAATTCCAAGAACAGCAGGTCCTTGGTGAGTTTCATTCTTCTCAAGATGTTGTGAACAATGACCGAGAAGGTTTTGAACCTGCATGAGAGAAGAGTTCCCAACTTCATACATGTCACAGAACTCAAGTGAGGATTAAGCAGCCTTAAAATATTACCTTAAGAACATTGCCTGTTCCTGCATAAGCACAAGAAAGAAGAGTCATATCGCAATGCTTTCTGATTTTTTCATTGAATGTCTTTGAAACTTCAGCAGTGGCTTCAACGTTTTCCTGTGAGACAGAAGTAAATTCCGACGACAATTAGAATGGTGGAAAATGAATTAAAAACACAAGCTTTAACTGCAGAACAAACATCAAGAGAAACTAAAATCAATTAGGGAAAGAAAAAGTACATATTTTTGCACAAGGAGAATGTTACCTGCTTCCCAAGGTACAGAAGTCCAAGAATGAGGGGAATTAGCCGAGCAAGAGGCTCCCCCAACTCAGAGTCACTTCGGTCCATCAATGCAAATATGATTGCCTGAGCGACCTCTTCATTGCAGGAACCAACGTATATCAGCCCCAACGAGATTGCAGTGAATGCCACAACATCAAGGTGAGCTCTTGCATCACTAAGTATAGGTGTCAGCTTACTACGTATCTGACAAAGAAAGATAAGTTAGCTTTAAATGGAAATAAACATATTACAACAGTTCAATCCAAAGACCAACTAAATAGCAAACTTCAATAATGGGAAAAGTGATTAGAGAACAGTGTGGGTCTGATTGTGACTCTGCTGATGTAATTCTTGAGCTGAGCATGAGGCAAGGAGTAGGTCATTTTCATTTTAAAGGGAAAAGTTTGCTGTGACCTACCTGATCTATCAATCGGAAAAAAATTCAAAACACGTTACCTGCTCGTTCTGAGCACCAGCATATGCAATCCCCAGGCCCATTATTGCACCAATTCGGATAGATGGATCTTCTTTATCAATATATTCACCCAGAAGTGCCAGCGCCTGGAAAAGGGATTAAGATTTAGAGATATATTTGAAACATTATATTCAGCAGCCGAAAAGATTAAGGCACCCACAGGATCACAATCATTCTTGATACTGCAATTGACAATCCCAACCCCTAACAATGCACCAGCAATAACATGGTTATCATTGCTGTGGAAGTACTTGTCAATTTGGGCAAGTCCAGAGTCGACATCCCACAGTAAAATCATACCCTGTCAAGAAGAATAAAAAGATTTTAAAATTCAATTTAAAACTTTTAAGATGAGGGTAAAGTAACCAGGGTAGCAAAGGCATGCATACCAGACTTGCTGCAGCACTGGTCTTTCCATGCTCCTTATTCTTGAAAAGCCAGTTTCCAGAATTACCACTACTTGAGGCATCTGATGGGACTGTCATCAACTTATCCTGGACCAAAAAGAAGAATCAAAGAACGCATGTCAATCAACTCACAACCCAACAACATTTAGCAGGTACACCAAGTCTGAAAATCCTACCTGACCAAGCCAGCATTTACAAAGGCGTTAACAAAAGTTGCAGCCAAGTTCTGTCTTGCAGAATCAACACTAGCACCAGCATTTGCCCGGCCATCAAGTAAGTGTGCCTTAACCAAATTCCAAGAAAATCATGATGATCAGAGAAGGGAATGGAGAAAAAGTTTTTAAATGAAATTGAAAAAAACATGATTATCTTAAATTTTTTGCTATCACTAACCATTCAACAGAAACAGACTTATTACCACAAATATGAAAAGTATTCCAACTAATTGGCATAATGAAGGATACCTAGAATGAAAATAAATAACATTGTAATGATTTACGCATCATTACTGGCAAAAACAATACGAAATTGCTGTTATTGTTTTGGGAAGATGAATTTGATCTTTATCTATCACATATGTAAAGCCTCTGCATTGTAATAGCACAATGATTCTATCCTAGAAGATAAAACTGTCATCAGACGTTTCGAACTATTAGCCAGACATGAAAGGCAATTAAACATAATAATTTTCATTTTCACCCAAAAGAAACACAACTGGATAAAAATTTATCTTATCATTTGAAATGGAAATCACAAAGGACACTAATTGATGATGATGATGATGAATGCTGGATATAGGTCTCTTGCCCATGATGCGTTACAAATAATATATTTTAATTAGTATCGTATGTTTACCACAAATGACAAGGAGGTAACATAAAACCAGTATCATTACTCACTAATGTAAACTAATGTGAGCAAAACAGCTAACTTAAGTCAGTAAACTATTATCACATTAAATGCAGTACAATCCCTTGCAACAGAAACTAACTCCACAAAATATATACAAATAATAAAATAAAACTCTCGACATCATTAAAGATTAATATGCATGGAAGATCCATATAAAAAAAAAGGTAATCAAAAGTTAAAACCTTGTAGATGTCCTCTGGAGTTTTGGCCTCCATGACCTCAATATCACGAGCAAGGGTAAGATAACCCTCACTTAACTTAGAGTTGTTGATAATATCCTGCAATGCCTCTCTGTCATCATCCTCTGCAACCATCTCATCATCAAGCTCAAAACTAATACCCTGCATAATAATCATAAATGTGAACAAAATCAGTACCAGTAAAAAAACAAGCATAAACAATACATCATATGACATCAATGTCAAACTAATAACTTTCAGGCAAGGTGAAGAACATATTTCCAAGGCTGGCTATGGCATTTTTGTTTTTTTTGGTTCAACTAATGGGCAATCACTTGTCCAACGACACCTAACTACATGTAACTGCTCATCTTATGGTACAACAAATCAATTAACCTCCATTTCTTATGCATTTGTCCCCCAAGAGACCAGAGAAGCAGGGAGAGAGACAGAGACAGAGACACGGAGAGAGAGAGAGAGAGAGAGATGTAGGATATGGGTGAATTTTAATCAACCACACAATTTAGTTTCGTGGGTTCTGTGGAGCAATCAATCAACCACACAATTGAAATAATCAACCCAACAGAGACAACAACATCCAAAAATAAGAAATTAAAATATGACAAATCAAACTTACAATGGGTTCAAGAAGAAATTCAAAATTTCTTAGCTCTCTCAACGAATCTGCCCAAGCTGACAATGGCTTTATGAAGCTCTCTCAAATGTCCCCAGAAGAAATTAAAGGCTCAAAAAGACACCTCTTCACCACCTCAAATGTCCCGAAAATTCATTACAAAAATTATAATATAAAAAAGAATTAGGGACAAACTAAAATATAAATGAGAAAAATGCAAAGAAGAGAAGAAGAAGCAAAAATTCGTACCTTGAGTATTGAATTACCACAACTTTAATTAGAATCTCCACCTTCAAAACAAGCCACCGTTGGAGATAAACGAGAAGAAAAGATCAGGAGGGCTGGAGAATGAGTGAAGAGTGAACATAAAAAGAAAAGGAAGGGAAGGGAGAGATGAGAGAGAATGAAGAGAAGATTTAGAGTTGGGGACACACAGAGAGAGATCCTTAGGTCTGAGAATGAAGAGAAGATTTTAGAAAGATAGACACAGAGAGAGAGAGAGAGAGAGAGAGAGAGAGAGAGAGAGCGCGCCTTATGGAAGGGAATAGCGGGCAAACTAAAATTTCACCCCAAAAAAGAGCGTCACGTGAAAAAAAATTGGGGCCTCAAAACCAAATTTAATGACGCAGAATCTACGTCGTAAAATAACATTCTATGATGTGTACACTGCGTCCTCAAAACCAATTCCATGACGCATATATTGTGTCGTCAAATCGTTAAAGCTTTTATGACGCTCAAGACGCGTCATCTTAAGGTTATTAAAAATATTTTTATAATATGTGAAAAAATAGCAGGCAAAATTAAAGAGGTAAAAAAGCTTTTTTGTTGTAGTGTTCTATGACGCAGTGGACGCATCGTTAAGTTAATGACGCATATCCGACGTCGTTAAACTATAAACCTATTAATGACGCGGATCTAACGTCATCTAAAACCACTAGATTCCATGACACATATTCCGCGTCATGGAAAATAATTTCAATGACGCATTTGGGAGACGTCATGATAATAATGTCATAAACTTGTTTCAATGAAGCATTTTAAAAACACGTCATAATTTATCACATTTAATGACGTGTATTTTTGATGCGTCATAAAATCTGCGTCATAAAAAGCCCTTTTTTTTGTAGTGAAATCCACCAATAAGTGGTATCAGAGTTGATAAGGTCATGTGGATCTATATCAAAGATGTGACGTTTGGAGCATGTTCCAATTTTTAATGATTTTTTGGCATGTAGCATGAAGCGTTGGTTGTGGTTCTATATTTAAATTTTACTGGCATGATGATAATGTTTTTTTTTTGGTTATTTAAAAGTTTTATCGTGGGCTTGAGATGTGTAGAAAAAAATTGTTTTAATTTGTGTGTTGGCTGTAAGTGAGAGGCATATTGATGCCAATGAAAAATGGCACATGGATGCCGAATGAAGAGAGAAAGGCACAAGGATGCCAAAGGAAGAGAGAAGGGCACAATGATGTCGAAGGAAGAGAGAATGGCACAAGGATGCCGAAGGAAAAAAAAACAATGATTCCTGTGAAGGTTGGGGCAAATGTGCACCTAGAAGAAAAAAGGAAAGAAAATGGAGTGTTTTTTGATTCATGAAGGAAAGTGTTTGGTTATTAATTGTGTTCTCTCTTGCAACCAGAAAAGGAAAAATATGGGTATATCAGTCGTTGTGCCATTCAAGCCTATTTTGATTGAAGCTGCACGTAACCTTAATGTTGAACCATATTTTAATTTTGTAACCAAGGGACCGGCTCATGCAATGCAATTCATGTGTCATATTAGTTTTGATGGAGGTGCACATCCGAATTTTTCAAGCAAATGGAAAAACACAAAGAAGGAGGCAGAACACTTGGCGGCATATTTTTGTCTGAATTATTGGATTGAACAGGACATCTCTAAAATGCTCGATGTCAACTTTAATGCATTGATGAATTTCAAGATTGAATGTGGAAAGCTGCAGGAAGATATTGAGACGCTACAAGATCAAGTGATGGATCTATAGCTAGAAATTGGAATGCTAACACAAGATTAAAATCCAGAAGAAAATGGTATTGGCCAGCCTCAAAGTATTGTGAACATAAGCGATATGGAAGACGAGTAAGGGGGAAAGCATCTACATTAATAAGCTTTGAAATTACAGGAGAGATTGTTGGGGTAATTTCAAAGGTCAGAAGTTTAGGAAATAAAAAGTTAGAATCTAAAGGGTTTAGCTAGTATGTCTAGTTTATGAGTTGAAGTTAATGTGAGGTTTAGTGGGTATAATGGTTATGATTATGTTTAATGTTGAGTTAATATTATGGCCTATAAATAGACGTTGTATCCACTCTATGTTATGTGCGTATCAAGAGTATCAAAGTGTGTGTTGTAGTAAAGTATTTGAAGTATCAATCTTATTGAAGTTTGTCTCAAGTAAGTTTGTGTAGGAGCTCTGTGTAGTCTTCGGGCTTCACATCTCCAAAATTATGTTATTTCTTTAGTTCATTATCTTGTATTTCCCTCTTCATATTTAGAGTGTATGAACATAAAGATAAATTCACCAATATCTTCATCTTCTTCAAAGATTGATGGCGGTAGCGATATTGAGCTCTCACATTTCTTTGACAAAGGCTTTCCGCACAGACCTGAGTTTCCTTGGTATAAATCTTCTAGGAATGTACCAAATTGTTGGCCAAGTGGTATAGGACCCCAAAGATGGTTATGACATACATTGAAATATGCAAGGAATTTGAGTTGTGCCAAATTACTAGGGATCCTTCCTGAGAGCTGGTTCCGGGATAGATCCAACGATTCAAGAGCACTCAAGTTGGCTAAAGGTGAGGGGATGCGACCAATGAGAGCGTTGTTGGAAAGGTTAAGAAAAATCAGGGCTCTAAGCTTCCCAATGACACTTGCTGGAATCTCTCCTTCAAATCCATTACTTGAGAAATCTATGGATCTAAGAGGATAAGGGGTCTCCACGTATGTCAATTCAACACCTTTTGCAAAAGTCGTCATTGAGTAGAGATAAATATAGCCATATGGGCTGTCTGATGTCGAAACGACTTGAAAAAAGTTTCCTCGTTCGCATCAACAAATTTCATGGAATTCCAGTTCTCTAAGTAGTTAGAGGGCAACATACCTGAAAAACCATTGTTAGATAAATCAATGAAGCACAACTTTGGGAAGTCATGGTTAGTTGCAGACTTCCCAATCATGCAATGAAATCCGTTATACCTCAAAATGAGAAACTGTAGAGCTGGAAGTGCCCCTAACCAAGATGGGAAGATGTCACTCATCTGATTGTTTTCAAGGCTGAGAAACTCTAATCTAGTGCAATTGGCCATTGATCTTGGTATCTTCCCATGTAACTGACTGTAACTTAAATCAACCATTTTCAAACTACTTTCGGCTGTTGGACATATTGGAGGAATACTGCCATGAAAAGAATTGTTTTTCAAGACCAATATTTCAAGAGCACTGGAGTTCCTCAAACATTGTGGAAGCATGCCACTCAGGCTGTTGTTGGACAAATCAAGAATGTGCAAATGATTCAAGTTGCAGAACGAGGGCGAAATTTCTCCACTATAATGATTGCTGACGACCATATAGTTTCTAATTGATTGTGGTGGAATTGGCAGTGATCCTTGTAACATATTGGTCCTGAGATCTAAAGTATATAGATTGTGCCATGGAAGATTGATTGGATTTTGGTCAAATCCTGTTAAGAAGTTTGCAGAGAGGTCGAGAGTCACCAAAGTTTCTCTAGTTGCTTTCCATAGCCGTTTTGGTATTCGCCCTTGAATGTTGTTTTCCCAAAGTTGTAAGTAGCGCAATTCGGATTGATATTTTAAAAATTCTGGAAACTCTATTAAGTTGCATGACTTCAAGTCTAGAATTTCAAGCTGTGGAATAGTAGCACTCAAATTGGTTATGATCTGCAGAGATAACTTGTTGTATGATAATCGAAGTTCCTTTAACTTTTGGGCTGGGAAAACTGATCAAACTCAACTTGTCCACTCAAGTTATTACTGGCAAGGCGTAGAACTTCAAGATTTTTGAGCTGGAAGAGTGACCTAGGAATTGCTCCTTGCAAATTGTTATTCGCGAGGGATAGAGTAGTTAACTAGGTCAAATCCATAAGCCAAGATGGGATTTGACCAGTTATTTCGTTACCACCTGATATGATTTTTAGTACCTGCGCAAACAGGGTTAAAATCACTGAAAATACTTGCAAGAATACAAGGTAATTGTAGTATAGATGCTCATGCAAGGTCGTTGTCCCCAAAGATTGTTTGACTAATTTGTAATTAAACTAACTCTTAATTAATTAAAATAGATTTTATCAAAGATTTGAAATTTACGAATTTGAAAAGATTAAATTAACAATAGAAGGAATCTGAAAGTTGGGAAATAATAACGGCAAAGAAGAAAAACATTTGTAATTAACAATTTAGAGAAACCTAGGGTTTAGCCGTCACCGTCACAATCCTATGCAATTCTATCAATTACTTATGAATTTCCACACACATGCTTTGAAGGTTAGGTTTTCCTAATGCATATTTTCCTTGTGATGCTCAAGCGAAACGTATATCTAACATGCAATCCGTTTGTGATGTTCGGATCAAATATAAACATGCAAGACTCATTAAGCTTTGTGAAAACCCTTTGAAAAACCATGCAACCCTTAAGAGCGTGATGTTCGCCTTAAGTGAACTTACAATTACTAACCACAAGAAGCCCTCATCAATTTCAGGGTGATGTTCCAACAGAAATTGCATCAAATTACTTGTCTACATATCCTAATTGTGATCAATCATTAAAATAAGGAGATAGTTTAAATCGCGGTAATTAATAATTCAAAGCAAGCATGCATATCCATTCATAAGCAAATTAATAAAATCACATATTCATGCTAAGGCTTATGGCCTCGCCCTAGCAATTTGAATTAGTTACGCATACTCATAATTGAAATCATAGAAAATATCATTGAGGAGAAAAAGAATGAATACACCTGAAAGCAGCAAATCCCCAAAACCCAAGCAATAGCTCTCCTCAATGTCACGTTCCAGAAGAAAAGAAGAATCCCTAAAATTGTTGTGAAAAAGAACTTAAATACCTAGTAAAACCAAGCTGCCCAAACCAGCTTTTCTATTCCCACAAGAAAACTAATTAAAATAAAATAATAATAGGATATAGAATCCTAATTGGATTTGGAAAATCTGCCAACAATTTGCACAGCCACGTTTCGGCCTCAAATCTCCTCCAAATCAGGCCCAAGACTTCGACTTGTTTTAAAGATAAAAATGTTCTGAACACTTCTCCAGAAGGCCACGAACCTGTCCGAGGTCATTTTGGGCTCCAAAACGCAATAAAAGCCCAAAACGTCACTATTCCAGCACCGCGCACTGCTCCTTTGTTTTATCGCCAGAAAATAACCGTTTGATAGAAAAATCTGAAATTTTTATACGATCAAGCTAAGTGACTCACAAAGGTCCTCCACCTAGAATTACTCCAAAATTCGTCCATTTGATTATATTTTGCTCTAGTTTCCAAAAAAAAAGATTATGTTTTGCTTAAGATGAAGTCGAAAGTCGTATATTGACAATATAATTCAAAGTATCAAAATTCTTCCAAAATATTAACCAAAATATATTAAGAATAGGGTTAAATACATAATATAAAATATGCCGATCACCACCCAAGTATAGAAATGAAAGTTGCGTGAGGTTAGCCACAAAGCTTGGGAATTCTCCCCTGAATTTGGTACTCGCAAGCTCCAAACGGTAGAGGTTGGTTAAACTCCCTATCCAAGACAATGAATATTCAGAAACTAATTGGCCTGTGGAAGTATTATTTGAAATGTCGTAAAATGAAGACATGCCAAGGTACCGGAGCTGGGTAAGGTTTCCGAGTGAAGATGGAACAAGGGGTAAAATTGACAGTAGGAGATGTCCAACAAATTTAAGGAAAGCAGGTTTCCAATAGAAGTAGGCAGCATGCCAGAAAAATTCGTTCCTGCAACATTCAATTCCTTCAAGAGATTATTGGTCATGTTAAAGTTAGGGAAATAACCGATAAGGTTTGAGTTATCGCTCACATCAAGAACCTCTAAGTTTGGTAGGTGGAAAATGTCTGCTGGGAATTCCCATTCAACCCACAACCTTCAAGTTGGAGAGATGCGAGAGAAAGATGTATTGACCAAGATATCAGGCACAGGGGAGTATATCTTTACCCAACTAAGATGAAGTATTTTTTGGTGCTCAAGTTTTGAACCAGGCTTCTCATGTTGGCCTTGGTCAGTTTCAAAGGGATTCTATCATCAACTTTCTGAACATTGAAAGACAGATCAAGGGTAGACAGCTTCGATAGCTTTGAAATTTCTGATGGAATTTGGCCAGAAAAAAAGGAATTCGAAAGGTTCAGATATGTTAGACTCAAAAGATCATGACCGAACCTTGATGGTATTTGAGAGAAATTGAAGTGATATCTGAGAGGTCAAGCCTCTGCAGGTGAACAAGGCGAAAGAGACTGTTGCTGGAATTGATAGAACCGTAGAGACAGCTGCTGCGGAGGTCCATTCCAATAACATGGCCAGACTCCTCATCACACTCAACACCATCCCATGAACAACAATTACTCCCATTCTCATCTCCTTCTCGTGTCCATAATGCAACCTTTGAACAAGCAAAGGGATATTCAGAAGCAGACTTGTTAATCGCGAGGCTTTCCTTGAATTGTAACAAGGCAGAGCACTCATCAACTTGGGCAAGGACCTGAGTCTGCACAAATAAAAAACCGTGAGTAGCAATGAGTAATAGCAAAATAAAACAACGTACAGAAATGAACTTCGACCGCCATGATTCCATTCCCATTGCAATTTGTTTTCTAATAATATTATGTATGCTTAATTATGCCTCTCACATAATTACATTAAGGGTGGAGAAATTAAACTCCTTTTATAGATGCACAAGCACAACTAATAAAAAAAAGGAAAAAAACAAAGAGGATTAGTGATGAGTGGTTGGTGTTGTGCGGAAGCGACAACCAACTGCGAGTGAAAATCTAAACAACAACTGGCAGGAGATAAAATTAACAAAATAACAACACCAACAAGAACACCAAGATTTATACTTGTTCGGCAATGCCTACATCCAGTTTGGAGACGACGGGGTAATCCACTATAATCAAATGAGAGAAAACAATAGTGTTTAACACTCAGAAACCCAAGCCCCAAATATACCCAAGCTCACACACTCAAGAATATAAAGGGAATACAAATTGAGTACAATTTAGAGAAAGGGAAAAATAACAAACGACAGCAACAATTGTTTTGCTGCCCAACTCTTAATTTTTTCCTCTCTCACTTTTCTCTCTGCCAATTTCTCTCTGTTGTGCCGCTTCTTCCCTTTGCTAGGCTGTTTCCCTTTTATAGCCAAAGGATGAGTGGCTTTCCAAAGAAGCCAACAGTTAAAGGCCTCCCATCAAGTCAAAAAACAGCCATAATTGCATGACTTTTGTCTCCCACATGCAGCTAGCCAATTAATGAGGCTAACGGCTCAAAGTATAGGCAAAGCCTAAAGCTGCCCATAATTAAAGCATTCCCATTTGCAAAAGCACCGAAAGTGTTTTTCCACTTTTGACTATTGTTGTTTGAGCCAATAATCAACAATCTCCACCTTGGCTCAAACCCTCAGTAGAACTCCCAATAGTCGCCTCCCAATCCCCATGGGGCAATCAACAAATATTACAAATGCCAATCAAGTCTAAGCGATTGCTTAAACTTGAGCAACGAACCTGGCTTTGTCAACATATCCGCAGGATTGTTGGCGGTCCCAATCTTCGAAGAAGAATATCTCCTCGTCAATAATCTCACGAACAAAATGGAACCTCACGTCAATGTGTTTCGTGCGTGCATGATGAACTTGATTCTTTGCTAAATAAATAGCACTCTGATTGTCACAATGAACATCCACCTGGTCTTGTTGAACCCCTAAGTCATCAAGCAACCCTTGAAGCCGATGGCTTCCTTAATAGCTTCTGTTACCGCCATGTATTCCGCCTCGCAGTCGACAAGGCAATCGTAGATTGCAAAGTCGATCTCCAACTCACTAGACCTCCAAAGAAGAGTGAATACAAAACCTGTAGTGGACCCACGCTTGTCCAAATCACTGCGTAATCAGAATCCACATATCCAACAACACATTGACCAAGAACTTTATCCTTCGAAACAATAAACCAACATCCACGACCCAGAATATACCGTAGAATCCATTTCACACTTGCCAATGCCCTTTTCCTGGATTATGCATATATCTACTAACAATACTAACGACTTGTGAAATATCGTGCCTAGTACACACCATAGCATACATCAAACTACCAACAGCACTTGCATATGGAATTTGAGCCATGTAATGACTCTCTTCCCAGTTTTAGGAGACATAGAAGCACTAAGTTTGACATGAGGGGCAAGAGGTGTACTAACCGGTTTTGAATTTTCATTCATCCCAAACGCTATAGTACCTTCTTCAAATACGCCTCGACATGACCTAATCTTGCCCTTTGCTCTATCTCTTTCAATTTCCATACCTAGTATCTTCTCGAGCTTCTCCCAAGTCCTTCATCTCAAATTCATTACTCAGTTGAGTCTTCAACCTTTCAATCTCCACTTTGCTCTTACATGCTATAAGCATATCATCAACATATAAAAGCAGATAAATGAAGGTTCCATCTTGTAGTTTGCGAAAGTATACACAATGGTCATAGTGACTTCTTGTGTACTTTTGCCCGATCATAAACCTATCAAATCGCTTGTACCATTGTCTTGGAGACTGCTTCAAGCCATACAATGATTTTTGCAATTTGCAAACCCAATTTTCCTTGTTAGCAACCTTAAAACCTTCTGGCTGAGACATATAAATCTCTTCCTCCAAATCACCATGTAAGAACGCCGTCTTGACATCAAGTTGAGCCAACTCAAGGTCAAACTGCACAACCAAAGCCAACAAAATACGAATAGAAGAATGTTTTACTACAGGAGAGAATACCTCGTTGTAGTCAATGCCTTCCTTCTAAGCATAGCCTTTAGCTACCAATCTAGCTTTGAATCTTACATTGTCTTTTCCCAAAGATTCCATCTTCTTGGCATAAACCCATTTGCAACCAATTACTTTCTTCCCCTTTGGTAACTGAACCAGCTCCCAAGTCTCATTTTTATGAAGAGATTTCATCTCCTCATCCATTGATTTCTTCCACTCCACGCTCTCTGAACTTCTGACAGCTTCTTTATAGGCGGATGGAATATCATCTTCAATTACGGGAAGTGCATATGCCACAATATCTGTAAACCGAGCAGGCTTCCGAGTTTCCCGTCTCTGTCTTCTAGTTGCAATGGAATCTTGTTGCTGTGGAGGCTCTTGGGTAGGTGCCTTCTATTCATTATCCTCGTCCTCATCATTAGAATCAATTATAGGACTAGTGTCTGTAACATCAGACCTTCTTTGGAACAACTGGAGTCTTCAATAACTCCACCTGCTTTGAACTACTCATGGTCTTGGTCGCTTCAGTTTCACCTTCATGCTTGTTCTGATTAACCATAGCAGCCTCATCAAAAGTCACATCTCTGCTTACAACAAATTTCTTCTCATCTGGACACCGTGAGTCGGTATCCCTTCACGCCAGTGCTAAAGCCCATGAATAAAGCTTTCTTTGCTCTTGGATCCAACTTGCTTTCCCGACATCATAGTAAGCAGGACAACCAAATATGTGTAAATACTTGTAATCGGTACAAGGTTTACTGCACCATACCTCCATGGGCGTTTTGCCCTCATTCGCAGCGATGAGCAACCGATTAATAAGATGGCTTGCATAAGTAATCGCCTCAGCCCAAAACGCCTTGCCTAAACCAGCATTAGACAACATACACCGGACTTTCTCAAGCAAAGTACGGTTCATGCTCTCTGCCACCCCATTCTGCTGCGGTGTCTCCCTAACCATGAAGTGCCTCACAATACCCTCATCTTGACACACTTTCAAGAAAGGATCAGACTTGTATTCTCCACCATTGTCCGACACGAGAGTCTTGATCTTTCGACCGCTTTGCGTTTCAATCATCTTTTTCCACTTCAGAATATCTTCAAGACTTCATCTTTACGCTTCATGGTGTACACCCATACTCTTCTAGAGAAGTCATCAACAAAGGAGACAAAATAATGGCTACCTCCCCAAGATGCATTCTTGGAAGGTCCCCAAACATCGGTGTGAACATAATCTAGAGTGCCTTTAGTGTGATGAATTGCGGTGCCAAATTTCACTCTAGTTTGCTTACCCAAAGACACGTTGTTCACAGAATTTCAATTTGCATGCCCTCGCACCTTTCAATAAGCCTTGCTTCACCAATCCTTGCAACGCTTTTTCACCAGTATGCCCAAGACGCATATGCCATAACCTCGTAGTGTCCGAGCTATCTGCGTCAGCCTTCAAGTGATACCGCTTCCACCAATAATCGTACTCCTTTGCAAGAAATACAAATTATTTCGTCTTGTACCTTTCATCACCACCAAGGCCCCGCATACGCCTTTAAGAACTCCACCCTCCATGGTGATCTTGAGACCCTTGGATTCCAAAGCACCCAATGAGATAAGATTCTTCTTCATATCCGGTACATACCGAACATCACTCAATTCTCTGTTGTTCCATCATGCATCTTCAAACAGATTTTGCCTATCCCTTATGTTTTGCAGGCATTATTATTGCCCATCAAAACAACTCCACCATCCAGCTCCTGGAAGCTAGAAAACCATTCCCGAATGGGACACATATGATAGGTGCAACCTGAATCCAAAATCCACTCCTTGGAGTGACCGTCAGCAGATGAACTAGCCAAAGCAAACTCGAAATCATCATCTCCAGATTTTGCAACATTTACTTCAGAACCCGCTTTCTCCTTCTCTTTGTTCTTCAATTTGGGGCAGTCTTTCTTCCAATGACCCTTTTGGCGACAAAAGGCACATTCGTCTTTAGCAAGAAATTTTCCCCGCGCCTTTGAACGAGATTTTCCCCGCTTCCCAGATTTTCTTTCCTCTGTTCGACCCCTTGCAACGAGTGCCTCAGTTTGTGAATTGTGAGTCTTCTGTTCCTTCTTACGACACTCATGATTCACCAATGCCGCAGACACCTCCTCAAGTTTCACCTCGGATTTTCCATACAACAAAGTAGTTGTCAAATGATCATAATCATCGTGCAATGAATTTAACAAACATAGTGCTTTATCCTCGCCAGGAATTTCCACGTCAAGGTTTGTTAAATCAGCAAGTATTTTATTATAATCATTGAGGTGTTCGTGCATAGAAATACCTGAACGATATTGAAATCGGAAGAGTCGCTTCTTCAGGAAGAGTCGATTTTCTGCACTCTAGGTCATATACTTCTCCTCCAATTTCTTCCATAACTCCTTTGCAGAAGTTTCCTTCATATACGGGTATTTCAACTCCTTATCAAGGAACGATCAAATAGAGCCACAAGCATGAAGATTAAGTCTCTTCCACTGCTTATCATCAATTTCTTCGGGTTTATCCTCCAGAACAATATCCAACTCTTGTTGATACAACACATCCATAACTTCACATTGCCACATGCCAAAATTATTAGAGCCATGGAATTTATCAACCTCTAACCTTGTAGTAGCAATTGGATGTCTATTGGATGTAGGTGCCGACGAAGACGATGCCGACTCCTTCTCCGTGTCTTTATCTCCAACCATCTACTCGGTACTGTAGCAATTCACTGTTCACTGTAGCACCGACACTATTCACGGCACTGTAGCTCCGGCAGATTTTCACTCCCCCAAAAAACCCCAGTCGAAAACTGGAGCTCTGATACCACTTGTTGTGCGGAAGCGACAACCAACTGCGAGTGAAAATCTAAACAACAACTGGCAGGAGATAAAATTAACAAAATAACAACACCAACAAGAACACCAAGATTTATACTGGTTCGGCAATGCCTACATCCAGTTTGGAGACGACGAGGTAATCCATTATAATCAAATGAGAGAATACAATAGTGTTTAACACTCAGAAACCCAAGCCCCAAATATACCCAAGCTCACACACTCAAGAATATAAAGGGAATACAAATTGAGTACAATTTAGAGAAAGGGAAAAATAACAAACGACAGCAACAATTGTTTTGCTGCCCAACGCATAATTTTTTCCTCTCTCACTTTTCTCTCTGCCAATTTCTCTCTGTTGTGCCGCTTCTTCCCTTTGCTAGGCTGCTTCCCTTTTATAGCCAAAGGATGAGTGGCTTTCCAAAGAAGCCAACGGTTAAAGGCCTCCCATCAAGTCAAAAAACAGCCATAATTGCATGACTTTTGTCTCCCACATGCAGCTAGCCAATTAATGAGGCTAACGGCTCAAAGTATAGGCAAAGCCTAAAGCTGCCCATAATTAAAGCATTCCCATTTGCAAAAGCACCAAAAGTGTTTTTCCACTTTTGACTATTGTTGTTTGAGCCAATAATCAACAGTTGGTTACACACACAAAAAAGTGAACAAAAGAATAGAAATAAAAATAAGGGAATCAAATAGAATACACTACTACAAAAATCGAAATAGACGTCGGTAAAACGACGACGGACCAAATAAATACCGTCGTTAAATTTTAAACGACGACGGTAATATAAAAACCGACGTCGATTAGATACTAAAACACCTAAAAATTGGAAATTCATTTGGGTATTTTTAAACACGACGCATGAAACTTTAAAAGCGTCGTCTTATGAAACATGCCAATCGTGTGAGAAAGCGTAAGACAAATAAACAACGTCGGTATGTGTAAATATACCGACGTAGTAATTATAGACGCCCTTTTACATATAATACCGACGTGTTAAGAATAAAATAAACACGACGGTAATGTATTATTAACAGACGTATCGCACGTTAGAAATTATTATTATTAACCACGTCGGTTCTATTATAAATCATGACGTTTAATTGTAAACAATCAACGGCGAATAATGTAATACTACTGTCGTATAGAGTTGCAGTAACCACGTCGTTTCCCTTAAATGAGCGTCGTATTAATTTTTATACGTCGGTGCCTATTTGTGAACCGTCGTTTTAATTTTTTTAAAAGATTTTTTTCCATTGGTATCTACGTCGGTATCTTATAAATGAGGTCGTTTTATTTTAATTATACCACGTCACTTGTTATAAATAGCGTCGTCTTATATAACAATTCGACATTATTTAAATATTTTGCTTCTAAAGTTGCACTGTTTCGATTCCCGAGAAAAAATTTCACACTCCTCTCGTTTATCCTTCCCAAGTCCCCACTCTTCGTCTTCGTCCCTGTTCTGGAACTAATCATCTTCCCACACTTCGCTGCGTCACACCGACTGAGCATACCACTTCAAAGACGAGAAAACCCGAGAAAACTTTCGTTGCAAGAAAAAGGTAACCATTGCTTCGTACTTTTTTAAACTTTCATTATATGTTTTATCTTTTGAAATGTTTATATGTTTTTTTCTTTTGAAAATCATTTTCGTTTTTCACTTTACGTACAAAGAAGGGTATCGTACCAATACACTGTTTTTTGTATCTTGTTAATACGACGACGGTGCCGTCTTATTTGAGACGTCGGAAGTAAATAATGACGACGGTATTTAAATAACGACGTAATAAAATAAATTCTACCATCGTTTTCTATGTTTGAAAATTATGAAATATTGCCATTTCCATGTTTTTTCTCAATAGCAATAGATGAAAATCATTATAAGTGTTAGTTTTGTAATTCATTTAATCTTTTCCAATTTGATATAATATAAAGAAAAATAACTATCTCGCTTTTGGACGTTCATGTTAATAAGACGACGGTAATCGATTCTTTACGCCGTTGTATTAATTAAACCACGTCTGTAATTAACAACGACGTAATAAAACAGTAATAACGCCGGTGGTTAGTATATGGCGTCGTGTGAAACTAAATACTACGACGTTTTATGTATTATCCACTTCGGTAAATAACTACCGACGTGATAAATTTAAATTACGTCATTACTTATTAGATAGCGTCGTTTGATGTTGAATACTACGTCGTATTATTAAAATTACCGTCGTGTTTAGTAGTTTATAATCTGAAATAATTTCACTTGCAGGTTTGATTTTTATCTCAGTAAACATGGTTTCTCAATCTCAAAGTAAGGCTTCTAGCTTGAGCAAAAAGAAAGCTAGCTTGGAAAAGAATCAAGGTAAAGATCTTGAAGTTTCACAAGCTACAACCAAATCCTCTAAGAAGATGAAGTTTGTATCTTCACGATAAAGCTTCAGACAAAGACGACTACTTTTGTTGAAGAACCAAAGTTAGGGCGTGGTATAACCACAATGCCTCGTGTTGTGAAGGGAAAGTTTCAGAAAATCAAGCCGGTGATTGAGTACAACAAAAAGGGTCAACCATATGGCCTTGCAAATAAGGAGATGCAGTCCTACATTGGTGTCTTGGCACGCTCCGTAGTCCCACTTTCTGACCTTAAATGGAAACAAGTGGACAACGATGTAAAAGAGCAGATTTGGGAAGCCATTGACATGGCTTTTGTTGTAGGCAAGGGGGCAAGAACATCGTCTTATCTTCTCTTTGGAAAGAAATGGAAGGATTTCAAGAATAAACTAACTAGGCAGCATATCCTTCCATTCATCAATGAGAAGGAGAAGTTAAATGAACCCCTAAACTATATCCATTCATATTGAAAGCACAAAGTGGGATGCCTTTGTAGCTTCAAGGTTATCCAAAGAATTTGAGGCTGTGCATACCGAACAAAAAGAGAGGAGGGAGAAATGCGAGTACAATCATCGGTTGTCTCGACGAGGATATGTTGGTTTGGAGGAGAGTTTGGAGGAAACCATGCCCGGGTAGAAATCGATCGATCTACCTTATGGAAGAAAGCCGTAGAAGACAAACAGGTAACTTTCCGATCCAAAAGTTGCGAGAAAAAGCAAAAATAATTGTAAGCTTCTAAATTTAGACAATTTCTGTTTTAAATTTGTAATAGACTGCATTTAATTTTTAATTAGACTTGCATGTGGATCTGACTTCCTGTTTTTGTTGATTTTAATGTGTCTTTGTGTTAGGATGAATTGCAACAAAAAGTCTCTCAAGGCACTCTCACCGTATCGGGAAGCAATGATGTGTTGACTATGGCTTTGGGTCCCGAGCATCCAGGAGAGTTAGAGCTGCAGGGACTGGGGTTTCCACTCTGAAATACTTCAATTTACCTAGACAACGGAGGGTAAAGTTTGAAGATAAATTCAAGAACGTCTCGTAACTATTGTGCAAGAAGAGCAACTGAAATTTGAGGCTAGAACACAACAATTGGTAGCAGGTGAGAGGAGAATATATCAATCAAGTGCGCCAACTGCTTCCAAATTTTGATGCCACCATGATCAAACAGTCAACTCCTCCATTTCAAATCCAAGCTCAAGAGCAAAGTCCCAAAATCCAATGTCCGACAAAGCAAGTCGCTCTGGGGCAATTGGTGTGAAAGCCATCAATTTTGAGGAAGAAAATAACAATGCGAACAAGTCTGGGAAGAAAAAATGGTAAGTTAATTTGATTTAAATTCACTGTTTCTTAATTTTTAGACGTCGTTATTTATCATTAGAGTCGTTATAAATGTAATACAACGACGGTTATTAGTTCCCGACGTTTTAAATAACACACCACGTCACAATTTTGAAAAAACCGTCGTTGAGATAGACATTCCACGACGGTATAGAGGGTGACCTATTTAGTTTACTTGTATCACAAGCTTTCTTCACATAGGTTATCCCACCATCTCTCTCTCTCTCTCTCGTGATTCTAATTTTCTCTGAATTGATTTTTTCTGTATTTCTGCTA
Source organism: Prunus padus (assembly GCA_024362665.1). Classification (NCBI taxonomy): domain Eukaryota; kingdom Viridiplantae; phylum Streptophyta; class Magnoliopsida; order Rosales; family Rosaceae; genus Prunus; species Prunus padus. The sequence continues at coordinate 22,430,514 of JANFAM010000013.1, forward strand.
AGAAAGTTGATAAACCCGAAATTTGTTAATCTGTGAATTTGAAAAAGGAAAGTATTTTGCGTCGTAATTATAATATCCCACGTCGGTTTTAATTTACCGTCGTCTGAAATGTAATATAACGTCGTATTAGTTTAAGAACCGACGTCTGTATATAAATACCACGTCGGTTTTTTGTATTCCTGTATTTTTTTTTGAACATGTTTCTTTGTGTATTTTTAAAACAGAAGGCCAAGGTCATGGATGTTCCCGAGAAGGAACAACAAGTGGGAGACTTGCCTTCTTCTCTACAAGCCCTTTGTTCTTATGCTGAGTCGACATTGAGGGTTCATGATAGGATTATGACCTTTACAATTGAGAAGGAAGTGTTTGGAAATGATCGTGAAACCTTCATCTTGCCTCGAAGATATTAGTCAAACCGCAGCAATGGAAGAAGTTGGAGCCACTTGTCATTCTTTGTATACATGAGGTAATTGTCCTTACCAAATTTTCATTTTAAACTTTTCTTTCTTTAAAAAGGAATAACTCATTGGATCATTTCATATATTTAGGTGCCTATTTGAAAATTTGAAAACTTCAAATATGTTGAACATGGTTGGCCTTGTGGACCCCGCTCAAGTTAATGCTAACTCGGCTCATTAACTCAAAGATCACGTCGTTAGCTACTAGACTTAAAAGGACAGATGGGGAACAGATTTTCTTGATGCCTTACAATCCAGGGTTAGTCACCTTGCCAAGATTTTCTTTGTATGATGCATTGTACATTAAAGTGTTTAACCTTTATGTTTTTTTTTTTGTGTGTAGCTTTCATTGGGTCTTGTTCATTGTGAGAGCAAAGAGAGAGACTGTTTATTTTCTGGATCCACCGCCAAACCGAATGATTGATGAAGAGTGCAAAAACATGGTGAACACGTAAGTTGATTTACTCATATGTGTTTGTATAGCAAGCTTTCTTCACTTAAGTGATCCCACTATCTCTCTCTCTCTCTCTCTCTCTCTCTCTCTCTCTCTCTCTCTCTCTCTCTCTCTCTCGTACTCTAATTTTCTCTGCAATTGATTTTATCTCGTATTTCTTCTAAGCTTAAGGATAAATCTGAAATTTGTTATTTTACGTCGTAATTATAACATACCACGTCGGTTCTAAGTTACCGCTGCCTTAATTGTCATATAACGTCATTTTATTTTAAGAACCGACGCCTCGTATATAATTACCACGACGGTTTTGTTTGTTCATGTGTTTATTTTTATCAACTATGTTTCGTATTTTCAATAACACTTTGTTGCCTTGAAACAGTGCTATCGTAACCTATAATACCCACATAGGCAGCACGGCAGAAATCACCCATTTGGAAAACTCTAAAAGGCACTCCAAAGCAACCAAGCAATGTAGAGTGTGGTTACTATGTAATGCGCTTTATGAAAGACATCATCGAGGATCCTCGTGACTGGAATTTGAGAAGAAGGTAAAAGGAAAATTATATATTTTAACATTTAACATTTTATTTTTTTATTTTTTTATGGCTTGCGATGTCTTTGAGGACAAGATCAATCACCATACCCCCAAGAAGCCATTGATGAAATCAGAAGGAATGGGCAGAATTTGTAAGCCTTCATATGGATTAGGGAATTAGACAAACATTAATCACAAGAATTGAAAATTTTTGTAAATATTTTGGTTATAATTTACAATTTCTTTTAGTATGAATTAAAATTTTGTAAAAATTATCAAATCACAAGAATTTTTTTAAAAAACACGAGGGTACATAACCAAAATGAAATGTATACAACCAAACCACGTCGATGCGTATCTGAAATGACATGTATACAAATATAACTCGAGTTATATTCAAAAAAGGTTATTATTTTCATTCAAATTGCCGTCGACAAATATTAAAACGTCGATATATTCAACAATAACGACGTCTAAAGATATTAAAACGGCGATATATAGAAAAATAATGCCGTATAAAGTTTTACTTAAAACGTTGGTAAATACAACGGCGATATTTTATTCCCGACGCCTATAGCTATTAAAACGGCGATATATTAAAAATAATGCCGTATAAAGTTTCACTTAAAGCGTCGGTAATAAACATATTACCGACGTCTAAAGATGTTAAAACGGCGATATATAGAAAAATAATGCCGTATAAAGTTGTACTTAAAACGTCGGTAAATACAACGGCCATATTTTCCTTCACACCGACGTGTAAAGTTATTAATACGTCGTCTATAAAAAAAAATAATGACGTTAAAAGTTATATTTAAAACGTCGGTACATACAACGTCTATATTTTACTTTATACCGACGTCTACTTATATTACAACGTCCGTTATGAATTTATAACGCTGTGGTTTTATTTGATTTTAATTGAAATTATTTTATAATATTTGTAATAAATTGTAAAAAATTCCAAAAAAAAAAACAGAAATTATAATGCTCTCATTGATATATTTTCTTACTTCTAATGCTTTAAAAAATGGTTTTTGAGTAAAAAAATTTAAATTTAATTCGTGACAAAAAATTTATTGATAAATCACTACAACACTTATAGTTTCATAACATATTCTTATGGGGCTTGTGTGATCCATTCTTGTGATAAATTCAAATATATTAAAAATATGTTTTTATCATCCTAGTACACAAGGCATTGTAATAAGAAGTCCGTAGCAATTTTTGGTTAATTTTTCTTATGCTTTATAATTTTTTATAATATTTTAAAATTTATATAATTTAGGGTTTAGGGTTTAGGGTTTAGGGTTTAGGTTTTATTGAAAATAAAACGGTTTTCTTTTTTATTTTTGGGTTTAGACAAAACCACCCTTAACCTTTTGTATTATTTTATTATTTTTTAATTTAAAATAATTTAGGGTTTAGGGTTTAGGGATTAGGGTTCGTTGTTCGTGGTTTAGGGTTTAGGGTTTAGGGTTTAGGATTAGAGTTTAGGTTTTATTGAAACGACGCCGGTTTTCTCTTTTGTTTTCTTTCAATTCCACCCAAGCGACACAATTTCGAATCCCAGCAACACCAATCCTGGATACTTAATATTTTTGACGACGGTGTTCTTATTTTAATGACGTTATATTGTATTTAAAACGTCATATTTTATATATTTACCGTCGATTTAAATTACATTTATTTTATCAATTAGACGTCCATCTTTATTATATAGCGACGTAGAAAATTTAAATAACGTCAAGACAAAAATAATAACTGCTGCTTAAAATTAAAACTTTAACGACGGTTTTATTTTGTTTCGTCGATGTTTAAAGAAGCGCGCAATCTGAAAATTCACGCGTGACCTAAAATTTTCATTTTCCGCTCTAAGTGTTAAATAATTCGCTTTCGCTTCAACTCTAATTTTTAGTTGTACTCTCCAACCTCTGTCGAATGCAATAAGTTCGAACCCTAATTCTCCTGCTCTAATTCTTATCCTATCACTGCGCTTACACTGTAAGTTCGAACCCTTATCTCTTCAAATCTAATTTTTATTCATTTAATGATATTCTGTTCGGTTCTTAAGTACAAACGTAATATGACTTTGCTTTTTTATTCATTGAATGATGTTCTTCATTTGCTATGCGTCCTCATAGGAATGGTTCTTCGTATAGGTTTTCTTAATCACTCTCTGTCGTGATGGGTCTTAATACTTGCATGCTTTTCATAAAAATTCATTTGCTATGGGTCTTAATCAATATTTCAGATACGTGTTATATTTATTTGGTTCTCAATTTGTTCTTGGATGTGGAATGGCAAAGGAGATTTAATTTTTTTTTCTAGCATACGTTGTTTTATGTAAAAAACGTCGTCAGTAATCTTAAAATACGTCGTTTATGTAAAAACCGTCATCTGCTTTATAAAATACGCTGCTTTATGTAAAATACCGTCGTCTGTATCTTATACGTGTTATTTAAATTTATATAATCTGCTTTGTTCACTCTTTTCTTTTAGTAGCCTAAGACGATCATATTAAAAACGTCGTCTTTTGTATAAAAACGTCGTTTTATTTAAAATACCGTCGTCTGTATTTTATACTTGTTATATTTAAATGTATATAATCTGCTTTGTTCATTTTTTCTTTTAGTAGCCTAAGACGATCATTATTACAAAAACCGTCGTCTGCTTTATAAAATACGTCGCTTTATATAAAAACCGTCTTTTGTATCTTATACTTATTTAAATTTATATAATCTTCTTTGTTCACCTTTTTCTTTTAGTATCCTAAGACGACTGTTTTTACAAAAACCGCTGCCTGCTTTATAAAATACGTCGTTTTTGGAAAAACCGTAAATGCCGTAACTCATATTACTTGCTTTTAAAATGTACATAATATGCCGAGTGATATTCATTGCTTGTCCTTTTACTTTATTATATATTATAGGTTATAGTGTCGTTGATGGATAAGTCATGGATGCATGCGGATAGAAGATCGAAGGCATATGAGTTAGGGGTGGAAGCATTTTTGGATTTTGTCAGTAGGAAATCTTCTAACTACAACACATATTCATTGTCCATGTGTTAAATGTGGTAATTTTCGATTGTTTGGGGTTGGAATTATAAGGGACCACTTGTACTTTAATGGAGTTGACCAAAGCTATAAGAATTGGACATTTCACGGAGAACCTTGGCAGTCAACTACTAATGCTAGTAGAAATGTGGATGAAGATGATAACCATAGTAGGGATAGTTTTGTTTCTCAAGAAATAGATATGGATGATAATGATTTAGGTGATGATGTTGGATCCGATCCTTATGAGTTTGCCAATGTGATTGGGGATGGAGATCAACCCTTGTACCCTGGTTGTAGTAAGTACACAAAGTTGTCGGCATTAGTGAAGTTATACAATTTGAAAGCAAAACATGGGATGAGTGATGTCTGCTTTTACGTAATTGTTGATACTTCAAGGAGATTTGCTTCCGTAAGAAAATACAATACCTTCCTCTATGTATGAGGCAAAGAAGACTTTGTGTGCATTGGGGCTGAGTTATGAGAAAATCCATGCATGCCCCAATGACTGCATCTTGTATAGGAAGGATTATGAAGATTCAACTAATTGTCCTACTTGTGGTATCTCAAGGTGGAAGGAAGGCAAAGATTCAGTTTTGAAAGAGGGTGTCCCAAGAAAGGTGGTGTGGTATTTTCCACCAATTCCAAGGTTTAAAAGGATGTTTCAATCAAGTAAGACATCTAAGAGTTTGACTTGGCATGCCGATAGAAAATCAATTGACGGTCGATGTCTCATCCGGCGGATTCCCGTCTTGGAAACTCGTTGATGATAAATGGCCCGAGTTTGGTAAAGAGCCGAGAAACTTGAGACTGGCTCTCTCATCTCGATGGATTCAATCCCCACGCTTCTCTAAGTAGCGTATACGCTTGCTGGCCAGCTATCTTAGTTACATATAATCTCCCACCATGGTTATGCATGAAACGAAAGTTCATGATGTTGACTTTATTGATTTCCGGTCCTAAACAACCCGGAAATGATATAGACGCCTACTTAGAGCCTTTGATTGATGATTTAAAATCTTTGTGGGATGGGATTAGAGGAGTGTATGATGCACACATAGGAGAATACTTTACACTCAGAGCTGCACTCATCGTGGACAATAAATGATTTTCCCGCCTATGGAAACTTATCTGGTTGTGTCGTTAAAGGATATAAAGCTTGTCCAATATGCGGCGATGATACGCCTAGTCACAGGTTGAAAAATGGCCACAAAATCTGTTACATCGGGCATAGAAAATGGCTATCAACAAATCATCCATATCGGAGGCAGCGTGCAGCTTTTAATGGGGAACCTGAATATGACATGCCTCCAAAGCCATTAACCGGAGAAGAAGTGCTACAAAGGGTTGAATGTATTAATTACAAATGGGGTCGAAAAAAGGGGGAGGTGGAGGTGAAAATGACGGTGACAGAGTTTGTTGGAAGAAGAAGTCAAAATTCTTTGATCTCGAGTATTGGAAATACATTCCTGTGAGGCATTCCCTCGATGTGATGCACATTGAGAAGAATATTTGCGATAGTATCATTGGTACGTTGTTGGAGATCCCTGGAAAAAATAAAGATGGGATTGCTGCTCGTTTAGATTTATTGAACATGGGGTCAAGACTGATTTGCAACCCGAGTATGGAGAAAGACGTACTCGCTTGCCTCCGTGGCCTTGGAATTTGTCAAGAGCGAGAGAAGAGAACGGTTTGCAATTCTTTCTATGGTATGAAGGTCCCTGAAGGTTATTCTTCAAACATAAAAAATCTTGTATCTTTACAAGATTCAAGACTTCTTGGCCTAAAATCACATGATTGTCATACCTTGATGCAACAATTGCTCCTGTGGCAATTCGTTACTTTTGGAAAAGCCTGCAAGGTATGCAATAACTCGATCGTTGTAATAACAAGCCCTTGGCTCTAAAAGCCTACAGAGGGGGTGAAGTAGGCTATATGGTAATAACCTACCTTTTTAAAATTTAAGCGCAGCTAAGAATTAATAAGCGGAAACATAAACATATGCACAACCATGGTGTTTAATTACTTAGCATATGCAGTGAGTAAAAGGAACTGACTGCATGAAACTGGATTGATACAAATGACACCATGTATTGATATATCAAACACCACGTATTGATACAAAAAGAAACCCTTGTGGTTTTGGATCAATACAGTGAAACTCCGTATTGATCCACATTAGCGTACTGATGTTATTTGAACAAGCTGCAGCAAGTACAACTAATGACAACAAGAATATAAACACAACACAAAGATTTGTTGACCCAGAAACCCAACAAGGGGAAAAACTGGGGGCACCAAGCCAGGAGAGATCCAATCTGCTCAATTAAGAAATACAAGAAAAACGAAAGAAGACTTAGCTCATCTATCACCTATAGGCAGCTACAATCCAATCCTTCAGCAAGCACCTTTTCTTTATCTCTTAGCAGCAAATCCTCTCAAGAGCACCAAGCTCAAGTTGCATGTAGTATGATGTATGAAGTGAGTTATGGTTTCACAGATTCATCTATCTCAATCACAAAGTATGATTGAGCTAGATAAATGAAACCTAAGTGTTGTGATGATTAAACTAGAAGTAATGAACTTGAAGCATATAGTTTAATTCAACAAAACAACAATGAAACAAAACAAATGTTCAACCGAAATCTTGTAAGTGTTTACTTGGAGAAAGCTATATGTATACAATCAATCATATACTCACAAGTAACATATACTAGTTGAACAAATAAAGAGAATGAATTAAAGAAAAACATTCAGCCATTTAAAGATTTAAAGTTATCTTGGGGAAGCACTTATGTGAATGCAATCATTCTCATAACCCTCAAGAATATGAACTTTGGCTGAATGAGAACTCCTTTCAGAGTTTCATCCCCAATCGGTTTTTCATGTAAAGAGTTTTCCTTCAAAGAAAGAATAAGTCACTCCAAAAATGCATGAGATGAAGAACGGAAAAACCCATGAAAACCTCCTTGTAAGGAGGAATAAATAGAGACCAAAGATCCTTTAAACAAGGAACGGCTCTAGACACAAAAACATGATAAGGAATTGTTTTATTCCTTTTGGAGAACATGTGGGCTGACAAGGGTATGGAGAGGGATATAAAAAGAAGTATGGGAGTTTCTTTAAAACCAAGAGGAGCCGCACATGGCTATTGATCAAAGAGAAAAGGCAAGGTCCATAATCTGAAAAGTAGACTTTAATAAAGAGACCCATAACCCATCTCTTCTAAAGGTGGGAGACAACATAATTTAAGGGACAAGAGTATGGGTCATATAAAAAACAAAAGACAAGCTCCCTACAATATATTATAAAATAATATATTATGTTTCCACACACACAGATTTATCAATCTCCACACACATACCCGTTGGCCTAAGGAGAAAACATTCAAAAAGGAATGAAGAAAGAATGAATAAAGAAATCTGCCAACAACTTGAAAAACTGACGCAGCATGGATTAATACATTCATAGAAAGTATTAATACAACTGAAAACAGACAGCAGCATGCATGAATGTACGATGGATCAATCCAAGTGAAGTGTGGATTAATCCATGTGAACAATGCAAATGTTTTACCTTTTGACCTGCAACGAGGAGACTTGGAAGCCCTTCAACCCACACCGATTCTAACCTAGAATCTAATTAATATTACAAGGGTTTTGTTGGTTTAAGAGAAGAGCCAAAATACAATAAAGGTTCAAATAAAAACCTTACAACTGTGATTCTTCTTCAATTCTATATGTGCAAAGACCGTGGATGTTTCCTCTCTAGATAAGTTGGAAGAAGATGTAGTAGTTACTTTATGTTTGCTTGAGAAATACTTTCCCCTTCATTCTTCGATATCATGGTTCATCTAGTAGTACATCTTGTCGAGAAGTTCGTCTATGTGGGCCTGTTTATTTTAGATGGATGTATCCGTTCGAAAGATATATGAAAGTGCTAAAGGGGTATGTTCATAACCGTAATCATCCTGAAGGTTGCATTGCCGAGTGCTATATAGTCAAGAAGTCGTGGAGTTTTGCAATCGAGCATTTATCTCGATATTAGAACAATTGGAGTGCCATTAAACCAGAAGATGGGACTTTCAAAGCCACTATCAGGTTGCTCAGTGACTTTAGTTGATTGGGACCTTTTGAACCAGGCACATCTATATGTGTTGGAGAATACAGAGGAAGTCCAACCATATATCGAGTATGACTTTTAATCATTATGTTTAAAATCATTCCTTATGTTTCTCTTAAATACAAGGGACAAGAATACTAGAATTTTCTATGTCATGTAGGGAACATATGATCCACCTCAAGACCACTTATCCAAAATATAAAAAGAGAACAAAGTGGCTACAAGATAAGCACAACAGCACTTTCATTCAATGGTTACGCTTTAAGGTATATGTTATTGAATAAAACATTGGAGTTTGATTTATTGTCATATCTATGTTGCATTGAATTAACATATGATTAATTTGCAGGTTCAATGGGAAATCAATGAGAAAGAAAATAATGGCGTATCAGAAAATTTGAGGTGGCTAGCAAGTGGTCCAAGCATGACAAGTGCCATCATATAAGAGCTATCTTATTAAAGGTGTTAAATTTAACACCAAGGCACAAGATGATGTGCGAGCAGTTCAAAATAGTGGAGTTTATTTACTTGCAAATACTATGCAAGTTGCTAGTGCCAAGGATAAAAACCCTATTGTCTCAAATATGGGTTTTTATGGTGTCATTCAAGATATTTGGGATCTTGACTACCAAAAGTTTACAATCACAGTCTTTAGGTGTGATTGGATAGATAGCACTTCTGGCCTTGTAGTCGACGAACTCGGATTTACCCTTGTAGATCTGAGTAAAATTGGACATAGGAATGACCAATTTGTTTTGGCTTCTCAAGTCAAACAAGTTTTTTTGTTGACGACCCAATGCATCATAGTTGGTCGGTAGTGTTATCAATGCCTAATAGAGAATATAATGATGTTATTGGTGATGATGACTTAGGTGATGTTAGAATTGAGTGTGAGCCATTTACTAGAGGGATGCCAAATGTTGACACATTTGATGAACTAGCCCGTGAGTTTGGGAGTGAAAATATTCGAGATGGGTGTGAAGATATATGGATTGAATGATGCTATTGTGATTTATGAAATTATTTATGCCCTAAATGGCTGTGTATGACATTAATTTTGCAAGAAATTGTAATGTATTTCTTTCACTTTCATTATGCGGTGTTTCGGCAACATAACTTCCAAGAATAAAACAAACTGGATTCAGATGCAAAACACGACGGTAATCTGAAAAATTGCAAAATAAGACGTCTCAATGATATTTAACGACGTTTACATCCATAATATATGTACCGACGTCTAAATAATAACTATCATAACCGGTCAATTCATTCAAAGAACGTAGAAAACAATAGAACAACGGCGGTAATGTACGGACAGTCGTGGTAATGTATAGTTAGACGTCATTCAACGACGTAGGTTTTCCAAAGGGTCGTCTAAGGTTACCAAAGAGGATATTTAAAATTAAATTTTTCATTAAATAGACGTCCGCTTTTCTCCGAATAAGACGTTGTAAATGCTAACAACGTCATATTTATAAAAAAACTGACGCGTTTTTTTCTTTAACAACGTTGGTTTTGATTAAAGATGTCGTCTTTTCAGTTTTGAAATTTATTTTGCACGTCGGTATAAGACGTTAAGAACAGACGCCTAAAAGCATAATAACGGCGGAATTAATTACATAATCGAAGTATAAAGTAGTAGCCACGCTTGAATTTCTATGAATTAGGACATTTGAAGTATTAACAACGTCTTCTTTAGAAATAAATACGTCGTAGAAAAAGCGAAATAACGTCGGTTATGGTTTTATTCATGACGTGGATAGTTAAAATCACGTTGTTTTGGAAATTATTAATGACGTGGTAATACAAATATAGACGTCAGTTTTAAAAATAAAATGGCCATCTAATATTATTAACTACGTCGATCTACGATTAAATTACTGACGTAAAATGACTTTTCAACGCCTTTAAGTTTATAATTTGTGTCGTGGTTACTTATTTTTACGCCTGTATTTTTGTAAATAATGACATTGTTCCTTTTTAAAACGTAGTTTATTTTCTAAAGGTGACGTCTAAAGTTATCCAGGTTGTTTATTTTTAAGTGAATAGACGTCGGTTTTTATTTGTGTACGACGTTGTATATTTTAACAACGCTATGAGTTTAAAATAAACCGTCGTGTTTAATTGATAACAACGCCCTATTTTATCAAATGTGACGTCTTTATATGAATAGACGGCGGTGATTTACCGTCGTGGTTTTTGCATCAAAAGATGTCGGTCGATTCCACGTCGGTTGAAAAACAGAATACACGACGGTAAATTACCGTCGTCTATCTCGATTTTTGTAGTAGTGATAAGCCAAGAAGGTGAACAGAAGTCAAGTCTTCTGCAACGTTACTTTATTTATTTCGTTGGAAGTGCAAGTTTATCGTCTTCAATCATAACTAATAGACCAGTATGCTTGGCTTGGCAATAATTCAAGTCTCTTCCAAAAGCTATAACCATTCAAACGATTACATCTAAACTCTATTTTCATATACAAAGTTAACTTTAAGCCATCCATAAAGTTAAGCAAAAATTAGTTAAATTACACAATATCAAACATATTTGTGTACACTTTTCATTATTTCCACAGGTTCTCTCCTTTACTTAATCACAAATTCATCATGCCACTTTGAGTCAAAGTTTATACTCCATCTATTAAACTCATAATCTCCTATAAGCAGAAATATATGAAAACAGTTTTGATAATCATATTATTTATACTACTTTTTTGATTTAAAGTGAAAAACATATGGGCTTAATTACTCGATCAAAGAAATTATCATATATATATTTTTATAAATAAATTTACATATATTGTTAATATTTTTACCATATAAACCATTTTTCATACTGAATTTATCCATATAATTTTGTAAATTTATACATATACTATATAAATCCCTCTTATTTATTATTGTCATGCATCTTTACATTTGTTACTCTACACATGTGTTATTCTTAACCTACATAATAGTCCCCCTTTTATTACTTGCATATTATTCATTTTTTAAGTTACTGTTGTCAGCTTGCACTATACTAAACTTAAATCACTTAAACCATCATACAATGTATTTTCTTCCATTTTTGTGTGTCAAAAAATAGATAATTGACTAAATGAACATCTCCTAAAGTTTTATTGAAAATTTTCATAGTTTTATTCAATTTTTATCAATATTTTAGTGTTTTTTGACCACCGATATTTCCGAAACCTTTGATATTTAATACCTTGGTTACAACTTTACAAAAAATGAGTTGACATTGACTTGAAGTCAAGCTATAAACACATGACTCACACACACCTTCCAGTTCATAACATAAATTTGACTCTTATTAAAAAAAAACATGTATTTTCTTCATTCCAACCAACAAGTTTCAAAAACACGAATTAAAGGAGAGGGGTGAAGAAAAAGAAGAAGATGCTTTTGGAAAATTAGCTGTCTTTGCTTACTTGGTTACAACTTATAAAAATGAGTTCACATTGACTTGAAGTCAAGCTATTAACACATGAACAGCTCCATAAATGATAGTGGAGGAAAAAAAAAAAAAAAGAAGAAAAGGGGGCCTTTAAAATTTGGGTAAGAAAAGTAATCATTGTAGTATTAAAGAAAATTTGAGAGGGGCACGCGCCTTTGTCCGCCACTGCTTAAAGACTTGGAAGTCGCCTCATGAGGACGTTCATCTTATAGTATCTCCAACTGATATATTAAATTGCCACATGAATATAAAATGATAAAATTTGAAAGTTAAAGTTACTTTAACCAAGTAGTCAAATTTTACATAGATAAAAAAACTGAAAAAGATATGTCAAAAATGACATATCAAAAAATTTGATGTCAAATATTTTTTTAATCATAGACCCCACTATTATTTACTCTCTTTTAAAACTTATGTATCATATAAGCCCCAATTACTTTTAAAAATATAATAAAATAATATAATATTTGACATTTTGATGGAGTTAAATTTTTTCTAAAGTGTCAAATTACCACATAAACCATCAAATTCAAATTTAACCTTTTGCATTTGACATCTCAATCTTAGGTCGTTTGATTCATGGGAAATAAGACTTGGGGATAAGAAATTTTTTTCATATTTAGTAAGTGCAGACATGAAAAATAGTTGAATAAGGGGGAAAGTGAAACCCTCCTTCCCCTTTAGGTTTTGTGGCAAAAGGCGTCTTCACTCGGAGTGTATATGCATAAGTCAAGTCGTCTGCTAGCCGTGCATCTTGGCTCGCTCGAATTGTTTTAGGGGGAGTGCTAGCAACTTTCTCTCTAACCTTCTCTTTTGGACCTTCTCCATTATCTTCATGACATGTGTCAATTTCTACACTAAAAACAATACCATTAATACATTAGACATTGTTTTTAATGTAGAAATTGACACATGTCATGAAGATAATGAAGGTCCAAAAAAGAAAATTAGAGAGAAGAATGCTAGTATTTCTCTTGTTTTAGTTGGAGTGTATATGGATGTATACCTCTCCATTTGCCAATCTCTGTACTTCCTTTTCTCTGCTTTCTTGTCTGCCATTAAGTGTCCGTTTGACATTATTTATTTTGGGTGATAAGTGATTTTAAAAAAAATTTGGGAAATCCAGCCCGTTTGGTAAACTATAAGAAAATCACTTATTGTTAAAAATTGCTGTAAGAGAAAGCTATAAAGGAAAGCAGGTCCACACCTGCTTTCATTTTCTGATTTTGAGGAAATTAGATTGAGGAGGCGCTGAGTGTTTAATGAAACTTTCATACTTCCAAAAATACCCTCATTTAATTTCACGCTCACTCCTTTTCCGTTTTGCTCCACGCCCTCTCTTTCATGAATGATAATGGGTTTTACAGAAGAAGCGGCCAGAACAACCAAAGGGATTTCAATTCCCAAAATTTTCGTGTTGCTCTGAAATCTGCTGATGATTTCTTTCCCTGTAGGTTGTTGTGCCAGACAGAGAGGATGATGGAGATGAAGGAGAATTAGAAGACGTTGCCAAATTGTTTGACTGGCTTGTTAATTTCTTCTTGTCTCCTTCATCTACCTTATCTTTGATTCGATGATGTCGAACTTCTGTTGAATTTATAGTCACAGGAAGAACACAATTGCAGAGGAAAACTGTTTTCACTTTAATAAAAAAAATTTACAGTACTGCTTTATTAAAAATAATAATTAAAAAATTAAAAAATTAAAAAAAATCTTGGATGTGGCTTTGACAGCTTTTCTTGTTCTCTGTCTTGTTATATATCACATTATTTTGTCAATGACTCAGATCACTGATTCACAGGTACTCATCCTTCACCATTCACCATGTTTTTGTTTTAGATAACAGTTTCTTGTTTTAGGGCGTGATAAAAACAAATTTAACACAAAAAAATATATAAGTAAAAGTGAAAATGTTTTTCTTTTAATCAAACATTTGAATAGAAAAATCATTTCAATACAATGTCTTTTTAGTCATTATACACAACTCACATAACTTTCACACAAAAATTTACCAAACACTTGAAAACTGATTATTGTACAAACATTACTTTTAACAAAAAGTTTATCAAACACTAAACTGCTTTCTCTCACAGCTGATTTCTCTTACAGCAAATCTGACAGCGATTATTTTCACAGCACAACAATGCCAAACTGGCCCTAATTAATGTAATGACTTGGTCAAGTTGATCTATTTCTAAGATCTACCCAAATTTAAATATATTTATTTCGTGTTTATCTCCATCAAATTTGTCACGTGTGCACGCCTCGTGCCCTCCCTCATTTCCCTCCATTTATTCCCCAATTTACTTCTTCCAACCATTTCGTCATTTCAACCATCTATTCCATTTATAGACAAAATTTAGTGAGCATTTCCATGCTCATGTAATATCATAAATTGGAGGAATATATATATGTTTTCATATTTGTATTAGCTGCCTGTCGAAAAGACGTCAAAATAAGTGAGTGAGCAACATAACTGAAAAACCATTGTTAGATAAGTGAATGATGCACAACTTTGGGAACTCATGGTTGGTTGCAGACTTCCCAATTATGCCATGAAATCCATTAGACCTCAAAATCCATTAGAACTCATGGTTGGTTACATAATGTCATAATTACAAATTCATCATGCCACTTTGAGTCAAAGTTTATACTCCATCTATTAAACTCATAATCTCCTATAAGCAGAAATATGAAAACAATTTTGATAATCATATTTTTGGAAGGAGTTGAGCAGATCAGTGTCCAAAGATGTGCATCCCCTTCCTCTTCAGGAATTATGGCAATATATCAAGAAAACAAGAGAATTGGGGCTCGTTTGCAGACTCAAAATTCATGAAGGCATATTTTGAACGGGAAGAAACAAACAAGTGCGTAATTCAACTCCATCCCCAAATAACTAAGCCCGATTCTGTGTTGGCTACAACTACAAATTCTCCTTTTCACAATTCAGGAACAACTCAAACAATTTTAAGTTCCATAAATAAGTTTTTGGGAGATACGAAAAAAAAAAATTTGCAAATCCCTAAATATTGTGTTCCTAATCTAACTACTGAATAAGCTGCAGTTACCACTGAAAAATTTAAAAATAAGAATAAAAAGTTATCCCCGCCTAATAGAATCGCTTAGATACTTTAATTTTTACCTTTTTAAAAAAAATTATTTATAAAGAAAACAGTGAATAAATACCAAATTCCAGTACAGAATAGATTCTAGGTCTCAACAACTTGAAGTAACAGTTCTTTCAATTTGGGGAATAAGTTCAGAATTTAATCATTCGAATATAAACTTAACTTGTAGGAAGAAAATCCATCCAAATTTGGGGGGAAAAGAGGAAGAAAAAAATTACACCGGAAACTTAGCCCTAATATAAAACATATGGAAACTTTCGGAATAGCAAATTTTCTGAAATTCAACATCAGTATATATAAGATTAAATTCTGAAAAGGATTCAACGTACAGCTCTAGCGATTTACAGGGAAATAATGACCGAAGCAAACCCTAGAATCAATAAGAATCGCAGAAGATATTTAATAAACAGTCAAGTTAAATTTGTTTCAAAATTTGAAGAAAGAAGAAGGTAGAAGAATACCTCTCTTTAGCGAAAAGGGGAAACTTGCAAAATTCGATGGAGGAGCACAATCTGAAAAATCAGAGCTTTGGAGAATAAATCAAAAGTCCTAGCAAGTAGCTCGTTTTGTACCGCAAAGGTCAAGTCGGTTCCAGATGGGCCAGCCGAACTAAACCTACTTTGACCCGAAAACAGATTTGTGTTGGACTTTAAATTGTCCGATCATTGGAGTCTATGGGCTTATGAGCCTAAGTTTTCTATTCCTCTCTCTAAAAGTAGTACGTTGGCAAACCAGAGCAGCAGGATGGATCCAACGTCTAAAAGGTTTAAAACAATTTATACAAAAATATACTCATAAAAATGAAACGATAATTTTGTTGGAACTCATTGTTGTCCCACATCGGCTAGAGGGCCAAAGAGAAAGTAGTTTAAATAGAAATACCCCTCTCTAACTAACACCGAGGCCTTTTGTGATAAAACCCCACACCTGAGGATTGTGCAGGTGGTTAAGTGGGGACAGTATCGGTGTTGTTGGAGTGGGCCCTCGGCCCGTCGACCTGGAAAGTTCAACATGGTATCAGAGCCAGGTTGCGGGCCCGTTCTGCCACGTGATGGGTGGGTCCCCGTTTGGCCCCGCGCGATGGGTGAGTCCTCATGGCTCCACGTGGTTGCCGATGTGTGGATCTCCACGTGTGACCCATAAAAATGGGGTCTCACGTGCGGGGGAGTGTTGGAACTCATTGTTGTCCCACATCGGCTAGAGGGCCAAAGAGAAAGTAGTTTAAATAGAAATACCCCTCTCTAACTAACACCGAGGCCTTTTGTGATAAAACCCCACACCTGAGGATTGTGCAGGTGGTTAAGTGGGGACAGTATCGGTGTTGTTGGAGTGGGCCCTCGGCCCGTCGACCTGGAAAGTTCAACAAATTTATAATTCATAATTAACAAACACATATAAATATAATCTAAGTAAGCAATCCAATTTACAATTAACAAACCTACACATACAATTAAAAACACAAAACCTAGTTTAATCATACTAATCAAAACTAATTAACAAACACATATAAATATTATCTAACTAAGTAATCCAATTTACAATTAACAAACCTACATATACAATTAAAAAACACAAATACTAAATTACTAATCCAATTTACCAGGACTCCAAAATAACTAACCAAAACTCCAAAATAAAAACTCAAATTTATGATAACATACTTTCAAACGATTTATATAAAGCATAAAGAGATTAAAAATTATGATAACATACTTTCAAGTTTGAGGGACAATGACAAATCCAATTGAATTTGGAAATTGGAATTTTGAGGGTGATTTTTTCCTCACTCTACTATCGCTTGCCGCCGCCGCCACTTCTCTCGCAGTCGCACTGCCTGCGCTCCGTCGGATTGGGTGAGGTCATGAGGAATTAGGGGTTTGGTTGTTGTGGGGATTGGCTGGCTCTTTTCTTTTAGGAGAAATTAGGTTATACATTTTGGAGAAGGGGAGGGTTGATATCGGGGTAGGAAGAAAGAAGCTACAGGTTTTGTTTTTAAATAAATAAAACACGAGCCAAAACGACGTCGTTTTGGCCAGGTTTAAGAAAAAAAGCTTTAAGTAGGGACGACGTCGTTTTGGCGTCAGGAAAAGAAAAAAAAAATATCGGGCAAGAAGAGCTGCGCGGAAGGAGACCATCGCGCTAAAGTCGTCTTGGGCTGCGCGCACTGTCTTCTTCTTCTCTTCGTGACTTTCATCGAACAGCTTGCAGGGGTCAATTTTCTCCCTTTAATGGAGGATTACAGAGGTTTGCGTG
Source organism: Prunus padus (assembly GCA_024362665.1). Lineage (NCBI taxonomy): Eukaryota > Viridiplantae > Streptophyta > Magnoliopsida > Rosales > Rosaceae > Prunus > Prunus padus. The sequence continues at coordinate 22,447,984 of JANFAM010000013.1, forward strand.
GGTCACTTGACCACCCTTGCTCCTCTGTAGATCCGTCCCTCGTAGAGCAGTTTATATATTCCAAACGTATACCGCAGATACTAGAACCCATTTGTTGGAATTTGTTGAAGATACCTTGAGTTATTTATCCTCTAATGTCATTGTTGAATGCTTTCCTAGCAAGGTGATTCGCTTACTAGTTACTAGAATGGAAGGTAAATGAACGCCCTATTTTCTTTAATGATTATGATTCAGCCAAGAAAGAGGAAGTGCAAGTGCAAAACGCATCAATACCATTTCAATAATAAGATCCTCTAATCTTGAGCAGACGACATTCGCAATAAGTTCGCTTATTTCCTTCCGCTCCTCCATCTTCCAATCCAAGTTTTCCAGCTTCTTTGTCGATGCCTTTTTGTAGACTGCAAAAACGAGACGACAGCAGTGTGCCGCAGACCCTTTCAACAAACACATAGTGATAAGAAGTTGGAAACAATGTGATCCAAACAAACAAGCAGCAGAGAAGAAGACTAGGAAAACAAACAATGAAATCACAGCCAAAGTTGACATACTAAGCTAATCGCTCTCTTAGCTACAAGTGAACCGCTGTGGAATCTATGCCCTCACAAATGCTTGTAGGTTTTCTGTGACCTTGTTCTTGCCATGGGATATTGAGGGTTTGTTGGTCATTCAAATTTCAACAGGGTAATTATTGTATGCGTGGAAGGCATGAAGGAGAATACTGAAATGGGTCAAAAGCCTCGATTGAATGGAGGCGTGTGTATTGATTGTTATATATTGTTTACAAGAAACATAATGATGATAAAGGTTTACAGCACAATGATGTCTGCCTATATAATAATGTACAACACAATGATTCTATCGATATAATAATGTACAGCACTATCTATATAATAATAGTGGAATACAATGCATCATGATGATGGAGGGGAGGAATGTGGAGTGGAATCCGGATTATGTTTATCAAGGCAGAGAAGGAGCGAAATCAAATATTACACCACCACGCTTATTGTAATGAAACAGATTGCACCAGACTCCGTGCAAGAATTCAAACGACAACAGCAACTGCAAGATAAACATGGATTAGAAAGAAGTACTAGTTTCTGTGTCCCCTCCTCCCCTTGTGCCTCTTCCTGCTAAACGTCTCTACGAACCATTCATGATTCTTGCTTGTCCAAAAGTTCCCCGCAACCACTCCAACTATTAGACCACTAACAACTCCAGGCAGAACCACATACCAATCTAGTGCAATTTGAAACCCGGAGTCTTCATCTTCTGCAAAGATTGATGGCGGTAGCGATATTGAGCTCTCACATTTCTTTGACAAAGGCTTTCCACACAGACCTGAGTTTCCTTGGTATGAATCTTCTAGGAATGTACCAAATTGTTGGCCAAGTGGTATAGGACCCCAAAGATGGTTATGGGAAACATTGAAATATGCAAGGAAAGTGAGTTGTGCCAAATTACTGGGGATCCTTCCTGAGAGCTGGTTCCGGGATAGATCCAACGATTCAAGAGCATTCAAGTTGGCTAAAGATGAGGGGATGCGACCAGTGAGAGCATTGTTGGAAAGGTTAAGCAAAAGCAGGACTCTAAGCTTCCCAATGACACCTGCTGGAATCTCTCCTTCAAATCTATTACTTGAGAAATCTATGGATCTAAGAGGATAAGGGGTCTCCACATATTCCAATTCAACACCTTTTGCAAAAGTCGTCATTGAGTATTGATAAACATAGCCACCCGCATATTTAGCTGAGCTGTCAGACATCGAAATGACTTGAAAATAAGTTTGCTGGCTCTCGACAACAAATTTCATGGAATTCCAGTTCTCTAAGTAGTTAGAGGGCAAAACACCTGAAAAACCATTGTCAGATAAATCAATGATGCACAACTTTGGGAAGTCATGGTTAGTTGCAGACTTCCCAATCATACCATGAAATCCATTAGACCTCAAACTGAGAAACTGTAGTTTTGGAAGTGCCCCTAACCAAGATGGGAAGATGTCACTCATCTGATTGTTTCCAAGGTTAAGAAACTCTAATTGAGTGCAATTGGCCATTGATTTTGGTATCTTCCCTTGTAACTGATTGTAACTTAAATCAACCATTTTCAAACTACTTTCGGCTGTTGGACATATTTGAGGAATACTGCCGTGAAAAGAATTATTCTTCAGCATCAATATTTCCAAAGAACTGGAGTTACTCAAACACTGTGGAAGCATGCCACTCAGGCTGTTGTTGGACAAATCAAGAATGTGCAAATGATTCAAGTTGCAGAACGAGGGCGAAATTTCTCCACTGTAATGATTGCTCCCGACCATATAGCTTCTAATTGATTGTGGTGGAATTGGCAGTGATCCTTGTAACATATTGCTCCGGAGATCTAAAGAATCTAGATTCTGCCAGGGAAGATTGATTGGATTTTGGTCGAATCCTGTTAAGAAGTTTGCAGAGAGGCGGAGCGTCACCAAAGTTTCTCTAGTTGCGTTCCACAGCCATTTTGGTATTCGCCCTTGAATGTTGTTGCTGCTAAGTTGTAAGTAGAGCAATTCGGATTGATATTTTAAAAATTCTGGAAACTCTGTTAAGTTGCATGAAGCCAACCCTAGACCTTGAAGCTGTGGAACAGTAGCACTCAAATTGGTTATGATCTGCAGAGATAACTTGTTGTGTGATAATTGAAGTTCCTTTAACTTTTTGGACTGGGAAAACTGATCAAACTTAACTTGTCCACTCAAGTTATTAAAGGAAAGGTATAGAGATTCAAGATTTTTGAGCTGGAAGAGTGACCTAGGAATTGCTCCTTGCAAATCGTTATTACTGAGGGATAGAGTAGTTAACTGGGTCAAATTCATAAGCCAAGATGGGATTTGACCAGTTATTTCGTTACCATACAAGTATAGAAATGAAAGTTGCGTGAGGTTCGCCACAAAGCTTGGGAATTCTCCCCTGAATTTGATATTCCCAAGGGCCAAACTGGAGAGGTTGGTTAAACTCCCTATCCAAGACAATGAATATTCAGAAACTAATTGGCCTGTGGAAGTATTATTTGAAATGTCGTAAAATGAAGACATGTCAAGGTACTGGAGCTGGGTTAGGTTGCCGAGTGAAGTTGGAACAAGGGGGTAAAATTGACAGTAGGAGATGTCCAACGAATTTAAGGAATGAAGGTTTCCAATAGAAGTAGGCAGCATGCCAGAAAAATTCGTATATGCAACACTCAATTCCTTCAAGAGATTATTGCTCCGGTTAAAGTTAGGGAAATAACCGGTAAGGTTTGAGTCACCGCTCACATCAAGAACCTCTAAGTTTGGTAGGTGGAAAATGTCTGCTGGGAATTCCCCATTCAACCCACAATTTACAAGTTGGAGAGATGTGAGAGAAGATGTATTGACCAAGATATCAGGCACAGGGGAGTATATCTTAACCCAACTAAGATGAAGTATTTTTATGGTGGTCAAGTTTTGAACCAGGCTTCTCATGTTGGCCTTGGTCAGTTTCAAAGGGGAATAAGCATCATCAAGTTTCGGATAATAGAAAGACAGATCAAGGGTAGACAGCTTCGATAGCTTTGAAATTTCTGATGGAATTTGGCCAGAAAACAAGGAACTCGAAAGGTTGAGATATGTTAGACTCAAAAGATCATGACCGAACCTTGATGGTATTTGAGAGAAATTGAAGTGATTATCTGAGAGGTCAAGCCTCTGCAGGTGAACAAGGCGAAAGAGACTGTTGCTGGAATTGATAGAACCGTAGAGACAGCTACTGCGGAGGTCCATTCCAATAACATGGCCAGACTCCTCATCACACTCAACACCATCCCATGGACAACAATTACTCTCATTCTCATCTCCTCCACGTGTCCATAATGCAACCTTTGGGTAAGCAAAAGGATTTGCAGAAGCAGACTTGTTAATCGCGAAGCTTTCCTTGAATTGTAACAAGGCAGAGCACTCATCAACATGGGCAAGGGCCTGAGTCTGCACAAATAAAAACCTTGAGTAGCAATGAGTAATAGCAAAATAAAACAACGTACAGAAATGAAGTTCGACGGCCATGATTCCATTCCCATTGCAATTTGTTTTCTAATATTATGTATGCTTAATTATTTCTCTCACATAATTACATTAAGGGTGGAGAAATTAAACTCCTTTATAGACGCACAAGCACAACTAATAAAAAAAGGAAAAAACAAAGAGGATTAGTGATGAGTGGTTGGTTACACACACAAAAAAGTGAACAAAAGAATCGAAATAAAAGTAAGGGAATCAAATAGAATTGATTGTACCAACGTTCTCTCTCCTCTTTCTTTTATTTTTTTTCTTTCCTTTCCTTCTCTCTTCTGTCTATTTCATATTTTTCCCCTTTGTTTATCCTGCTTCTCTCTCTCTCTCCTCCCCTTCTTCTTCTTCTTCCTCTTTATTCCCCATCTCTTCTCTCTCTGTCTTTTTTTCCCGACATTTCCCCTACTCTTTCTCTCCTATTTCTTTTTTTCTTCTTAATCTCTTGACTGGCTTGGTGCGGTTTCTCTATCCATTTTTGTCCATAATCGCACTACAAGAAAAAAATTTGGATTTCACCCATCCATGGCCCTCCTCACTGCAGAACTTTCTGCTAAACTTATATATATAACGAACAAAGCCCATAAAAAAATTAAGTGAGCCTTGTTAAAAAAAATAAAAATGAGTGAACATATGTAGCAAGTTTCTTCTTCGTACAGTTGGGTTGTTCATGAGGTGCAAAATTCTTCTCGCTGGTTGGACATACCCGTTTTACTTAGAAGAAGGAGAAAAAAAGGAGAGGGGGAAACGAGGAAGAAAAAAATAGAGACAGAGAGAGGAGAGAAAAAAAGAGGAAGAAGAAGAAAAACAAAAGGAGGAGGAGAGAGAGAGAAGAAGGATAAACGAAGGGGAAAAATAGGAAACATGGAGAGAAGGGAGAAGGAAAGGAAAAACAAATAAAAGAAAGAGGAGAGAGAACATTGGTACAATCAATTCAATACTATTTTAATGCCCAACTTGGAAACCATGAGCAGAGAGACACGTGGATAGCGAGTTTGATGGCAATCGCTTTTGAGCGATTGTGAATAGTATTCCTCTTCAAACGATTACATCAATCATATACAAAGTTAACTTTAAGCCATCCATAAAGTTAAGCAAAAATTAGTTAAATTACACAATATCAATCATATTTGTGTACACTTTTCATTATTTCCACAGGTTCTCTCCTTTACTTAATCACAAATTCATCATGCCACTTTGAGTCAAAGTTTATACTCCATCTATTAAACTCATAATCTCCTATAAGCAGAAATATATGAAAACAGTTTTGATAATCATATTATTTATACTACTTAAAACAAAGTGAGTAGCAAAGAAAGAGTAATGGCAAAATAAAACAACGTACATAAATGAACTTCAACCGCCATGATTCCATTCCCATGGCAATTTGTTTTCTAATTATGTATGCTCAATTATGCCACTCATATAATTACATTAAGGGTGGAGAAATTAAACTCCTTTTATAGACGCACAAGCACAACTCATGAAAAACAAACATGGTTGTAGTACAACTAATAAAAAAAGAAAAAAACAAAGAGGATTAGTGATGAGTGGTCACAAAAAAAGTGAACAAAAGAATCAAAATAAAAGCAAGGGAATCAAATAGAATAAGCCAAGAAGGTGAACAGAAGTCAAGTCGTCTGCAACGTTTATCTCGTTGGAAGTGTTCCATGCTATGTTGCACGGACACTCCAAATTCTGGAGTGTCGGAGTGTCGGACACGCCGACACGCCGACACGGCTCGACACGTCCCCGACACGGGTTGGACACGGTCAACGGGTTGGACACGGTCAAGACACGGCGCCGACACGGTCAAGACACGGCTCCGACACGGTCAAGACACGGCAAGGACCTATTTGAAATTTTGAAAATAAAAATAGTGGTCAAAATGTAATTTTTGAAACTACGGTGGACCTATTTGAAATTTTGAAAATAAAAACTGGGGTCAAAACGTAATTTTTGAAACTATGGTGGACAAATTTAAAATATTTTAAAAAAGAATGGTTAAAACTGTAACAAAACTTTTTTAAATCTAAACCTCACATTCAACAGCCGTACATCTCATTTCATTTGTGTGCAAATTCCCTTTTATTTCTCGATAAAAAAAAAAATCCCTTTTCTTCTTCTCTCCCTCTCCTCCCTTTTCTTATTAATTGAGTATGTTTATTGATTAGAAATTTGGTTCATAATGAATATGTGTACATTGCTTTATTTTTTTTGGGAAAGATGAGTAACTCTAATACTAACTCTAGTGGGGACTCTTCTCATGCTCAATCAATTGATGATAATGCTTATCTATGAAAGTATGTTACAAAGGTTGAATCAAATAAAAAAGCTGGAGAACATTAGTTTCAAGTGTCATTATTGTCAAAGCATTTTTCAAGGGTCATATTCTAGGGTGAGAGTAGGATGTGGGATGCAGGTGTGCTTGAAATTGCAAACCTTTCACTTGATGAACCGGAATTAGAGAGCTTGTTGTTTTCTAATAACAACAACAATGAAGACATAAATGCTTGAAGAAGATTGAGAGTTTAGATCATTTATGTTTTATTTTGTGGTGTATTAATTATTATGCATGGATGATGAATATGATTACTTTGTTTTGTTTTATGGAATTTTGTGACATTGAAGTATTGAGAATGAATTATTATTTTTAAATATATATATATATAAGTATATACTATTATAATTTTATTAGGATTTATTATTATTTTAATTGCCGTGTCCTAGCCGTGTCCGTGTCCTAGTTTTTTGAGATTTTCCGTGTCGCCGTGTCGCCGTGTCGCGTTTCCGTGTCCCCGTACCCGTGTCCGTGCAACATAGGTTCCATGTTTACCACGCTAACCATTCAAAGTCTCTTCCACGTTTATCTCGTTGGAAGCCACTTTGAGTCAAAGTTTATACTACATCTATTAAACTCATAATCTCCTATAAGCAGAAATATATGAAAACAGTTTTGATAATCATATTATTGGAAGGAGTCGAGGAGATCAGTGTCCAAAGATGTGCATGCCCTTCCTCTTCAGGAATTATGGCAATATATCAAGAAAACAAGTGAATTAGTTTAAGACTCATGACATGTTTATTCTAATTCATAATCCAAATCAAAATAAGTAAATAAAGTATTAAAACACTCACAATCCCTTTAATTTAGCTAGCTTTTAGAAGTTTCTCTCCTAAAAGGTGAGGGAGTTTGTGGAAACTGCACAGTAAGTTGTTGAATATTTTTTTCATTTGGTTCAAAAACACGAATTGAAGGAGAGGGATGAAGACAAAAAGAAGAAGATGCTTTTGGAAAATGAGCTGTCTTTGCTTACTTGGTTACAACCAAGGAATAAAATATCCATAATATCCTCGATATTTCCACGAAATTTCCGTATTTTTGGATTACCGATATTTCCGATACCATCGATATTTTAGATATCCATAAACCAAAATATCGATAATATTGACGACATGGACCGAAATATCGATAATATCCCGATATTTCCATCGAAATTTCTGTATTTTTGGACTTCCGATATCATCAATATTTTATTCCTTGGTTACAACCATAGTATTAAATTTCAAGGGTGGGATTTGAACCCCTGCCCACCCATTTGTAAAATTACGGTATCTTTTCCAACTGAGCTGTATGTCAACTTATTATGTTCTTCCTTTCTTGTTCTATTTATACACACATATTTAATATTTGCTGGGTCCGATTTATACACACATACTTGGCATGACAACAACTCTTTACTCTCCACTTACGCTACAGCAATTCCCTTGTCAGGTTTGTATCCCCAAATTTATACTACTTTTTTTATTTAAAGAGAAAAACATATGGACTTAGGGCCAGTTTAGGATTGCTGTGCTGTGAAAATAATCGCCGTCAGATTTGATGTGAGAGAAATCAGCTCTGAGAGAAAGCAGTTTGGCGTTTGGTAAACTTTTTGTTAAAAGTTTTGTTGGTACTGATTCCCGCATAATCAGAAAATGATTCCTACATAATCATCAAATCCAGCGCCTCTTCAAAATTGATTCATGCGTAATCAGAAAATGAAAACACCTCATTAGCTGCTTTCCCTTATGGCTTTCTTTCACATCAATTTTTAACAATAAGTGATTTTTTCATAGTTTACCAAACAGGCTGGGCTTCCCAAATTTTTTTAAAAATCACTTATTACCCCAAATAAACAATGGCAAACGGGCACTTAATTACTCGATCAAAGAAATTATCATATATATATTTTTATAAAGAAATTTACATATATTGTTAATATTTTTACTATATAAACCCTTTTTATTACTGAATTTATACATATAATTTTGTAAATTTATATATATACTATATAAATCCCTCTTATTTATTATTGTCATGTATCTTTACATTTGTTACTCTACACATGTGTTATTCTTAACCTACATAATAGTCCCCCTTTTATTACTTGCATATTATTCATTTTTTAAGTTACTCTTGTCAGCTCGCACTATACTAAACTTAAATCACTTGAACCATCATACAATGTATTTTCTTCAATTTTTGTGTGTCAAAAATAGATAATTGACTAAATAAAGTTTTATTGAAAATTTTCATGATTTTCTAACAATTTCCATAGTTTTTATTCAATTTTTATCTATATTTTCATCTATATTTCCTTGTTTTTTGACCACCGATATTTCTGAAACCTTTGATATTTAATACCTTGGTTACAACTTTACAAAAAATGAGTTGACATTGACTTGAAGTCAAGCTATTAACACATGACCCACACACACCTTCCAGTTCATAACATAAATTTGACTCGTATTAAAAAAAATGTATTTGACTATCATAGATTCCACACTTGGAAATACATAATAACAATGACTTCTCCGAAGATATGAAAAAACCAATATTTCTGGTTCTGTTACGTTTGATAAAATTTCACGGTAATTGTTTGAGTATCCAAATACCAAACTGTTTCTTGTAGCAAACAGCTAGGAAACAAAAAAAAAATATGTAAATTCGTTTAGAAATACATTAAAAACACCATATAACGAAACAAATACAAGGCTCAAATACGATATTGAGCTCTCACATTTCTTTGACAAAGGCTTTCCACACAGACCTGAGTTTCCTTGGTATGAATCTTCTAGGAATGTACCAAATTGTTGGCCAAGTGGTATAGGACCCCAAAGATGGTTATGGGATACATTGAAATATGCAAGGAAAGTGAGTTGTGCCAAATTACTGGGGATCCTTCCTGACAGCTGGTTCCAGGATAGATCCAACGATTCAAGAGCATTCAAGTTGGCTAAAGATGAGGGGATGCAACCAGTGAGAGCATTGTTGGAAAGGTTAAGCAAAAGCAGGGCTCTAAGCTTCCCAATGACACCTGCTGGAATCTCTCCTTCAAATCTATTACTTGAGAAATCTATGGATCTAAGAGGATAAGGGGTCTCCACATATTCCAATTCAACACCTTTTGCAAAAGTCGTCATTGAGTATTGATAAACGTAGCCACCCCCATATTTAGCTAAGTTGTCTGACATCGAAATGACTTGAAAATAAGTTTGCTGGCTCTCGACAACAAATTTCATGGAATTCCAGTTCTCTAAGTAGTTAGAGGGCAAAACACCTGAAAAACCATTGTCAGATAAATCAATGATGCACAACTTTGGGAAGTCATGGTTAGTTGCAGACTTCCCAATCATGCCATGAAATCCATTAGACCTCAAACTGAGAAACTGTAGTTTTGGAAGTGCCCCTAACCAAGATGGGAAGATGTCACTCATCTGATTGTTTCCAAGGTTAAGAAACTCTAATTGAGTGCAATTGGCCATTGATTTTGGTATCTTCCCTTGTAACTGATTGTAACTTAAATCAACCATTTTCAAACTACTTTCAGCTGTTGGACATATTTGAGGAATACTGCCGTGAAAAGAATTGTTCTTCAGCATCAATATTTCCAAAGAACTGGAGTTCCACAAACATTGTGGAAGCATACCACTCAGGCTGTTGTTGGACAAATCAAGAATGTGCAAATGATTCAAGTTACAGAAAGAGGGCGAAATTTCTCCATTATAATGATTGCTGCCGACCATGTAGTTTCTAATTGATTGTGGTGGAATTGCCAGTGATCCATGTAACATATTGGTCCGGAGATCTAAAGAATCTAGATTCTGCCAGGGAAGATTGATTGGATTTTGGTCAAATCCTGTTAAGAAGTTTGCAGAGAGGTCGAGAGTCACCAAAGTTTCTCTAGATGCGTTCCACAGCCATTTTGGTATTCGCCCTTGAATGTTGTTGCCGCTAAGTAGTAAGTAGCGCAATTCGGATTGATATTTTAAAAATTCTGGAAACTCTGTTAAGTTGCATGAAGCCAACTCTAGAACTTGAAGCTGTGGAACAGTAGCACTCAAATTGGTTATGATCTGCATAGATAACTTGTTGTATGATAATCGAAGTACCTTTAACTTTTTGGAATGGGAAAACTGATCAAACTCAACTTGTCCACTCAAGTTATTCAAGGAAAGGTCTAGAAATTCAAGATTTTTGAGCTGGAAGAGTGACCTAAGAATTGCTCCTTGCAAATTGTTACCCATGATGAATAGAGTAGTTAACTGTGTCAAATTCATAAGCCAAGATGGGATTTGACCAGTTATTTCGTTAACACCCAAGCCTAGAAATGAAAGTTGCGTGAGGTTAGCCACAAAGCTTGGGAATTCTCCCCTGAATTTGGTAAAATCAAGATCCAAATGGTAGAGGTTGGTTAAACTCCCTATCCAAGACCAGGAATATTCAGAAGTATTATTTGAAATGTTGTAAAATGAACACATGCGAAGGTACCGGAGCTGGGTTAGGTTTCCGAGTGAAGTTGGAACAAGGGGGTAAAATTGACAGTAGGAGATGTCCAACGAATTTAAGGAATGAAGGTTTCCGATAGAAGTAGGCAGCATGCCAGAAAAATTCGTCCATCCAACAGCCAATTTCTTCAAGAGATTATTGGTCATGTTAAAGTTAGGGAAATAACCGGTAAGGTTTGAGTTATCACTCACATCAAGAACCTCTAAGTTTGGTAGGTGGAAAATGTCTGCTGGGAATTCCCCATTCAACCCACAATCGACAAGTTGGAGAGATGTGAGAGAAGATGTATTGACCAAGATATCAGGCACAGGGGAGTATATCTCTACCCGACTAAGATGAAGTATTTTTATGGTGGTCAAGTTTTGAATCAGGCTTCTCATGTTGGCCTTGGTCAGTTTCAAAGGGGTATAAGGAAGTTTCATATAACTGGAAGACAGATCAAGGGTAGACAGCTTCGATAGCTTTGAAATTTCTGATGGAATTTGGGCAGAAAACAAGGAATTCGAAAGATTGAGATATGTTAGACTCAAAAGATCATGACCGAACCTTGATGGTATTTGAGAGAAATTGAAGTGATTATCTGAGAGGTCAAGCCTCTGCAGGTGAACAAGGCGAAAGAGACTGTTGCTGGAATTGATAGAACCGTAGAGACAGCTGCTGCGGAGGTCCATTCCAATAACATGGCCAGACTCCTCATCACACTCAACACCATCCCATGAACAACAATTACTCCCATTCTCATCTCCTCCACGTGTCCAAAATGCAACCTTTGGGTAAGCAAAAGGATTTGCAGAAGCAGACTTGTTAATCGCGAAGCTTTCCTTGAATTGTAACAAGGCAGAGCACTCAACTTGGGCAAGGGCCTGAGTCTGCACAAATAAAAAACCTTGAGTAGCAATGAGTAATAGCAAAATAAAACAACGTACAGAAATGAAGTTCGACGGCCATGATTCCATTCCCATTGCAATTTGTTTTCTAATATTATGTATGCTTAATTATTTCTCTCACATAATTACATTAAGGGTGGAGAAATTAAACTCCTTTATAGACGCACAAGCACAACTAATAAAAAACGGAAAAAACAAAGAGGATTAGTGATGAGTGGTTGGTTAGAGCGACTCCAGTGGTAGGGCCCGGACAGGGGGGAATGGGTCCCACGGGCCTGAGCCCAAAATGCAGTTCCAGCGGGTTTTGTATGCAAGGGCAGGCAGTGGGCCCCATGTGAACTGGGCTAGCCCTCGAGGCAAGTCTTGCACCGCTGCCGCGCAAGCCGACGTCGTGATATTTTTTGCTAACGTCGCCGACGTAAAAAATATTTAAAAAATCTGAAAAGAAATCTGAAAAATCCAAAAATTCAGAAATATTTTTTAATACATACCTATCAATTTTATTATTATTAATTTCATACATACAACTAAAATTAATCTCATGTAAAAAATAAAATAAAAATAAAAGTAAATAGTAGCATTTCTTTGCCATGGCAACGGGTGGAAATGCACATTACTATTTGCAAGGGCAGCTACTATTCACATGAATAGTAGCCCCCTAGCTCCCCACCCCTCCCCCTTGCCATGACAACTCCCTAACGGGTGGAGTTGCTCTTACACACACAAAAAAGTGAACAAAAGAATCGAAATAAAAGTAAGGGAATCAAATAGAATAAGCCAAGAAGGAGAACAGAAGTCAAGTCTTCTGCAACGTTACTTTATTTATTTCGTTGGAAGTGCAAGTTTATCGTCTTCAATCATAACTAATAGACCAGTATGCTTGGCTTGGCAATAATTCAAAGTCTCTTCCAAAAGCTGTAACCATTCAAACGATTACATCAATCATATACAAAGTTAACATTAAGCCATCCATAAAGTTAAGCAAAAATTAGTTAAATTACACAATATCAATCATATTTGTGTACACTTTTCATTATTTCCACAGGTTCTCTCCTTTACTTAATCACAAATTCATCATGCCACTTTGAGTCAAAGTTTATACTCCATCTATTAAACTCATAATCTCCTATAAGCAGAAATATATGAAAACAGTTTTGATAATCATATTATTTATACTACTTTTTTTATTTAAAGTGAAAAACATATGGACTTAATTACTGGATTAAAGAAATTATCATATATATATTTTTATAAATAAATTTACATATATTGTTAATATTTTTACCATATAAACCCTTTTTATTACTGAATTTATACATATAATTTTGTAAATTTATACATATACTATATAAATCCCTCTTATTTATTATTGTCATGCATCTTTACATTTGTTACTCTACACATGTGTTATTCTTAACCTACATAATAGTCCCCCTTTTATTACTTGCATATTATTCATTTTTTTAAGTTACTGTTGTCAGCTTGCACTATACTAAACTTAATCACTTAAACCATCATACAATGTATTTTCTTCCATTTTTGTGTGTCAAAAATAGATAATTGACTAAATGAACATCTTCTAAAGTTTTATTGAAAATTTTCATAGTTTTTATTCAATTTTTATCAATATTTTTCATGTTTTTTGACCACCGATATTTCCGAAACCTTTGATATTTAATACCTTGGTTACAACTTTACAAAAAATGAGTTGACATTGACTTGAAGTCAAGCTATTAACACATGACTCACACACACCTTCCAGTTCATAACATAAATTTGACTCTTATAAAAATAAAATAAAAACATGTATTTGACTATCATAGATTCCACACTCGGAAATACATAATAACATTGACTTCTCTGAAGATATGAAAAAACCAATATTTCTGGTCCTGTTACGTTTGATTAAATTTCACGGTAATTGTTTGAGTATCCAAAAACTGTTTCTTGTAGCAAACAGCTAGGAAACAAGAAATATGTAAATTCGTTTACAAATACATTATAAACACCATATAACAAAACAAATATAAGGCTCAAATACGTCTCCTCCTCCCTTTCATCCTGTTATCGACGCGCAAATCATGCCATCCATAACCAAATAATCCAAAACATGTGGATAATAATCCAAGAAAGGAGAAAATTTAAAACTAAAACTAAAGGAGTCAATGGAGAAGAAGCCAAGAAGGTGGAAAACAAATATGGCTTGAATAAAATCAACCATAATCACTTAAAATAATGGTGGAGCCAGAAAATTTTCACAAAAGAGGCACCTCATATATTAATTAAAATATATTTTTCTTTAGGGTCACAATCAAACACATCCAAAACATGTGGATAAACATGTGTATGAAGACATTGCAGAGGGTGGGGAGCGAGGCCATAGCGAAGAAGCCAAGAAGGTGAAAAACAATTTACCCAATATGTAGCTTTCACATATTGGGCTTGAATGTTTACCTTTACCCTTATTACCCAATAAGTGATGCCCTCCGCCACTGCATAAGTCAAGTCGTCTATGAGACGTTCATCTTTGTCTTGCTGGAGTTGTTTCACTCAGAGTGTATAACACATAAGTCAAGTCGTCTTCACTTTGAGTGTATATGCATAAGTCAAGTCTTCTGCGAGACGTTCATCTTTGTCTTGGTGGAATTGTTTCACTTGAAGTGTATAATGCATAAGTCAAGTCGTCATCACTCGGAGTCTATATGCATAAGTTAAGTCGCTTATAGACGTTCATCTTTGTCTCGCTTGGAATTGTTTCACTCGGAGTGTATAATGCATAAGTCAAGTCGTCTTCACTTGGAGTGTAATGCATAAATCAAGTCGTCTACGAGACGTTCATCTTTGTCTCGCTGGAATTGTTTCACTCGAAATGTATATGCATGTGCCTCTCTCCATTAGTCAATACTCCTATAAGCAGAAATATATGAAAACAGTTTTGATAATCATATTATTGGAAGGAGTTGATACCAGGTAAATAAAGTATTAAAACACTCCCAATCCCTTTATTTAGCTAGCTTTTAGAAGTTTCTCTCCTAAAAGGTGAGGGAGTTTGTGGACACTGCACAGTAAGTTGTTTGGAAAATGAGTTGTCTTTGCTACTTGGTTACAACCACAGTACTAAATATAGGCAAAAATTGTTAGAAAGTGATTGCAAGGGTGGGGATTCGAAACCCTACTCACCCCTTTGTGAAATTCTGGTGCCTTTTCCAACTGAGCTGTATGTAAACTTATTATATTATTCCTTTCTTGTTCTATTTATACACACATATTTGACATTTGCTGGGTCCTATTTATATACACATACTTGACTTCGCAACAATTCTTTACTCTCTACCTGCGCTACAGCAATGCCCTTGTCAGGTTTGTATCCCTATATTTATACTACTTTTTTGATTTAAAGAGAAAAACATATGGACTTAATTACTCGATCAAAGAAATTATCATATATATTTTTATAAATAAATTTACATATATTGTTAATATTTTTACTATATAAACCCTTTTTATTACTGAATTTATACATATAATTTTGTAGATTTATACATGTACTATATAAATCCTTCTTATTTATTATTGTCATGTATCGTTTACAAATACATTATAAACGCCATATAACGAAACAAATACACGGCTCAAATATGTCCCCTCCTCCTTTTCATCCTCTTATCGACGCACAACTCATGCTATCCACAACCAAATAATCCAAAACATGTGGATAAGTAGGCGTAATATCACAAAACATCCATAAGATTTACGAAACTATCAAATTGCATCCTCAATGTTTTTTGTCATTCGTGGTCCTCAAGATTAGTATGTGTGCTCACAAATGGTCCTTCTTGTTAGGTTTAGTCAAAAACTCCGTTAGTTTGCTGCCGTGGCATATATATATATATATCACAAAACATCCTTGAGGTTCACGTATCTATCACAAATGGTCCCTGCGAATTATTTATTTGTTTTTTCATTTAAAATTCATAAAATTTTGGTTTTCTTTTAAATTATTTAAAAATATATATTGTATTTTAAATACACGTGACATCGTATTATTGAAAATGTGGGCTCTACATATATGCCACATCAACAAACTAATTGAGTTTTTAAAAACAATTTAAAATTCATAAAATTGAAAAATGAAAAAACCATTTATATAAAGATTTTAACCTTGAGGACCATTTATGAATCCTAAATCCTTGGTTTTTTCATTTTTCAATTTTTTAAATTTTAAATTCTTTTAAAAACTCCATTAGTTTGTTGATGTGACATATATATGGAGCCAACATCTTCAATAATATAGTGTCACGTGTATTTAAAATACAATATATATTTTTAAATAATTTAAAATTCATAAAATTTAAAAAGAATACCAAAATGTTATGAATCTTAAATTTGAAATAATAAAAAATTTCGCACGAATCATTTTTGATAGGTGCTTGAATCTTAGGGATGTTTTGTGATATATATATATATGTTACGTCACTAAACTAATGGAGTTTTAATGGAACCTAACGGCAGGAACCATTTGTGAGCACACATACTAACCTTGAAGACCACGAATGACAAAAAAAAATAAAATTAAGGATGCAATCTTATAGTTTTGTAAATCTTAGGAACGTTTTGTGATATTAAGCCGGATAAGTAATCCAAGAACGGAGAAAATTAAAAACTAAAACTAAAGGACTCAACTCAAATATGTTTCCTCCTCCCTTTCATCCTTTATCGACATTCTTGTCAAGCTAAATGTGGAAACAAATATTTCCATATCCTAGGTCAAATAAATTCCCTATCAATTTGGGAATTTATTTGGTTAAATTGGGATTTATGCCAAATTAGTCAATACTTCCTTGTCTACCATTAATTAATATAATGACTTGATCAAGTTTATCATCTTCATATCTATTTCTAAGATCTACCAAATATATTTATTTCGTGTTTATCAGTTGAAGTCATCAAGGCTGAAAAATCTTGAATCGAGTTGATAAGCCATGGATCACCACCACAGACATTCTTGTCAAGCTAACTGTGGAAAAAAATATATATTTCCAGATCCTAGGTCAAATAAATTCCCTCTCAATTTGGGAATTTATTTGGTTAAATTGGGATTTATAACATAATTAGGGATTACCAAATCAAATTCCTAATTTGGTTCTAGCTTTCCAAATAGGGGAAGAAATAATTCCCTTCCATGTGGGGAATTATTCATCCTGAAACCCTAACTCCCGAAGTTCCTATATAAACAAAGCTACACCAAGGCTTGAGGTAAGTTTTTCTAAGTTTGAAACTCTGTCAAAATTCCCTCTCACCATTGCCCTTGAGGAATCTGTGCAAAAAAGCAACTTCTCTTCTCTCATATCTCATGACAGCTTAGTGGGACAGACTCAGAATCTCTCTCTTAATTCGTCAACCCCAACAAAACAAGTAAAACAGGAAGATGACCTATTGAAAGATCTTGATTTTGCAAAAGCCAAGTCATCTTCGTCTTCAAACCCCAATAGGTCATTTTGAGTTGTTCCTCGCAGTCAGTCCAGCTTCTGGATATTGTTGCCTGTTACTAAATAAATATTGGTAGGAACTTTTTGGTTTTGGTTTATGTATGCTTTTTAGCTGGTATGTTTCCGAGATGACCTGCGCATTGCATATAATTCAAGAAGGTACATCAATATGACCCGCTCTTGAAAAGCCATATTAGCCAAATCTTAGTTGGCAATGCCTTACAGGCTGCTTTTGCTTTTGAAGACCCACACTTTTCCTTTGGTGGAGGCTAACATGCGCCCGAATCATGAGCGCAAAATAGAAGGGGCATTGCTGAAAAACATTGGAGACATGCTTTGTCTATTTTGGTGAGAAATTGACAACCACTTGAGATGAGGGATGCCAGATGCTGATGTTTTGATTGGCTAAATTAATAGAATCAAGCAATTGATTTGAAAGAAAATTGTTGAAGAGGCAAAAACAATTTCATGATTTACTGCAGACTCAAAATTCATGAAGGCATATTCTGAACGGGAAGAAACAAACAAGATAGTAATTCAACTCCATCCCCAAAGAACTAAGCCCGATTCTGTGTTGGCTACAACTACTAATTCTCCTTTTCACAATTCAGGAACAACTCAAAACAATTTTCAGTTCCATCAATAAGTTTTCAGGAGATACGAAAAAAATAATCAAATTTGCAAATCTCTAAATATTGTGTTCCTAATCTAACTACAAAATAAGCTGCAGTTACCGCTGAAAAATTAAAAAAATAAGAATAAAAAGTTATCCCCGCCTAATAGAATAGCTTAGAAACTTTAATATTTACATATTTTTGTTGTTGAGAAAACAGTGAATAAATACCAAAATCCAGTACAGAATAGATCCTAGGTCTCAACAACTTGAAGTAATAGTTCTTTCGATTTGGGGGAATAAAAAAAAGTTCAAAATTTAATCATTCGAATATAAATTTAATTTGAAGGAAGAAAATCCATCCATATTTGGGGGAAAATGAGGAAGAAAAAAATTACACCGGAAACTTAGCCCTAATATAAAACATATGGAAACTTTCGGAATAGCAAAATTTCTGAAATTCAACACCAGTATACATAAGATCAAATTCTCAAAAGGATTCAACGTACAGCTCTAGCGATTTACAGGGAAATAATGACCGAAGCAAACCCTAGAATCAATAACAATAGCAGAAGATATTTAATA
The DNA here is from genome assembly GCA_024362665.1 of Prunus padus. Classification (NCBI taxonomy): domain Eukaryota; kingdom Viridiplantae; phylum Streptophyta; class Magnoliopsida; order Rosales; family Rosaceae; genus Prunus; species Prunus padus. Next base: position 22,466,447 of record JANFAM010000013.1, read on the forward strand.
AACAATCTGAAAAATCAGAGCTTTGGAATACCTCTCCTTAGCGAAAAGGAGAAACTTGCAAAATTCGATAGAGGAGCACAACCTGAAAAATCAGAGCTTTGGAATAAATCATAAGCCCTAGCAAGTAGCTCGTTTTGTACCCCAAAAGGTCAAGTCGGTTCAGGATGGGCCGGGCCGAACTAAACCTACTTTGACCCAGAAACAGATTTGAGTTGGACTTTAAATTGTCCGATCATTGGAGTCTATGGGCTTATGGACCTAAGTTTTCTATTCCTCTCTCTAAAAAAAGTACCTTTTTTTTTTGGGAGGTTTTGTTTTTAGCCAACCAAAACTTTCATAATTTGGAAAAGGCCAATGAAGAACAAATGTTTCAAACCAAAACAACTGAATTCATTGGCCTTTTTCTAAGAAAAAAAATTCTCTTTTGGCATTTTCTTAAATAATTTTACTTTCTTTGACTAAAACCAAATAAATACTTTTTTTTTGCAAGGTTAGACCAGTTAGTTGAGAGAAATTTTTGTATGTTTCAAGTATACCATGTGGCTGGTGTACCATCCGATACACATGTAACAGGTGAAAATATATTGCAATACACATTGGACATAAAAATAAAATATACGAGTCACGTGGTGTGCCCAGAATAGATCACGTGCGGCGGCGCCTATTGCACCTAAGTAGTTTAGGACATTGGTTTATATAAAATTAAAAAATAAACCTATCTCCTATTGCTTGGCCTAAGTTTTCTATCCATGTTTTATGGGTTTTGATCACCTCATGATTTCCCTTTTTAATTTTTTGTGTGTGTGGAATTTGTTGGCAAACCAGAGTAGTTTATATATTCCAAGCATATACCGCAGATACTAGAACCCAATTGTTGGAATTTGAGTGATTTATCCTCTAATGTCATTGTTAAATGCTTTCCTAGCAAGGTGATTCGCTTACTAGTTACTAGAATGGAAGATAAATGAATGTCCTATTTTCTTTAATGATTATGATTTAGCCAAGGAAGAGGAAGTGCAAGTGCAAAACGCATCAATACCATTTCAATAATAAGATCCTCTAATCTTGAGCAGACAGCATTTGCAATAAGTTCAGTTATTTCCTTCTGCTCCTCCATCTTCCAATCCAAGTTTTCCAGCTTCTTTGTCAGATGCCTTTTTGTAGACTGCAAAAACAAGACGACAGTGTGCCGCGGACCCTTTGAACAAACACATAGTGATAAGAAGTTGGAAACAATGTGATCCAAACAAACAAGCAGCAGAGAAAAAGACTAGGAAAAGAAACAATGAAATTACAGCCAAAGTTGACATACTAAGCTAACTGCTCTCTTAGCTACAAGTGAACCGCTGTGGAATCTATGCCCTCACAAATGCTTGTAGGTTTTCTCTGTGACCTTGTTCTTGCCATGGGATATTGAGGGTTTGTTGGTCATTCAAATTTCAACAGGGTAATTATTGTATGCGTGGAAGGCATGAAGGAGAATATTGAAATGGGTCAAAAGCCTCAGTTGAATGGAGGCGTGTGTATTGATTGTTATATATTGTTTATCAAGGCAGAGAAGGACAGAGAAGAACCTCAAGAGAGTTGGCAAATTAATTACTAGAATTTGATATTAGCAACATATACTACTTTTCTGTACTCGTACAGAAACATATTACAAACATTGTTGAACAAATTAATACAAGCAACTTACAACACCACAGATTAATACAAGCAAATATTACACCACCACGCTTATTGTAATAAAACAGATTGCACCAGACTCTATGCAAGAATTCAAACAACAACAGCAGCTGCAAGAGAAACATGGATTACAAAGAAGTACTAGTTTCTGTGTCCCCTCCTCCCCCTTGTGCCTCTTGGCTGCCTCTTCCTGCTAAACGTCTCTACGAACCATTCATGATTCTTGGTTGTCCAAAAGTTCCCAGCAACCACTCCAACTATTAGACCACTAACAACTCCGGGCAGAACCACATACCAATCTAGTGCAATTTGAAACCCGGAGTCTTCATCTTCTTCAAAGATTGATGGCGGTAGCGATATTGAGCTCTCACATTTCTTTGACAAAGGCTTTCCACACAGACCTGAGTTTCCTTGGTATGAATCTTCTAGGAATGTACCAAATTGTTGGCCAACTGGTATAGGACCCCAAAGATGGTTATGGGATACATTGAAATATGCGAGGAAATTGAGTTGTGCCAAATTACTAGGGATCCTTCCTGAGAGCTGGTTCCGGGATAGATCCAACGATTCAAGAGCATTCAAGTTGGCTAAAGATGAGGGGATGCGACCAGTGAGAGCGTTGTTGGAAAGGTTAAGCAAAAGCAGGGCTCTAAGCTTCCCAATGACACCTGCTGGAATCTCTCCTTCAAATCTATTACTTGAGAAATCTATGGCTCTAAGAGGATAAGGGGTCTTCACATATTTCAATTCAACACCTTTTGCAAAAGTCGTCATTGAGTATTGATAAAAAAAGGAACTCGAATAATTAGCTGTTCTGTCTGATGTCGAAGAGACTCCAAAATAAGTTTGACGGCCCTCGTCAACAAATTTCATGGAATTCCAGTTCTCTAAGTAGTTAGAGGGCAACACACCTGAAAAACCATTGTCAGATAAATCAATGATGCACAACTTTGGGAAGTCATGGTTAGTTGCAGACTTCCCAATCATGCCATGAAATCCATTAGACCTCAAACTGAGAAACTGTAGTTCTGGAAATGCCCCTAACCAAGATGGGAAGATGTCACTCAGCTGATTGTTTCCAAGGTTAAGAAACTCTAATTGAGTGCAATTGGCCATTGATCTTGGTATCTTCCCCTGTAACTGATTGTAACTTAAATCAACCATTTTCAAACTACTTTCGGCTGTTGGACATGTTTGAGGAATACTGCCGTGAAAAGAATTTTTCTTCAGTGTCAATATTTCCAAAGTACTGGAGTTACCCAAACACTGTGGAAGCATGCCACTCAGACTGTTGTTGGACAAATCAAGAATGTGCAAATGATTCAAGTTGCAGAACGAGGGCGAAATTTCTCCACTATAATAATTGCTGCCGACCATATAGTTTCTAATTGATTGTGGTGGAATTGGCAGTGATCCTTGTAACATATTGGTCCTGAGATCTAAACTCTGTAGATTGTGCCATGGAAGATTGATTGGATTTTGGTCAAATCCCGTTAAGAAGTTGTAAGAGAGGTCGAGACTGAACAAAGTCTCTCTAGTTGCTTTCCACAGCCATTTTGGTATTCGCCCTTGAATGTTGTTGCCGCCAAGATCTAAGTAGTTCAACTCGGATTGATATTTTAAAATTTCTGGAAACTCTGTTATGTTGCATGAAGTCAACGATAGAAATTGAAGCTGTGGAACAGTAGCACTCAAATTGGTTATGACCTGCAGAGATAACTTGTTGTATGATAATTGAATTCCCTTTAACTTTTTGGGCTGGGAAAACTGATCAAACTCAACTTGTCCACTCAAGTTATTAAAGGCAAGGTATAGAAATTCAAGATTTTTGAGCTGGAAGAGTGACCTAGGAATTGCTCCTTGCAAATTGTTATCATAGAGGTATAGAGTAGTTAACTGGGTCAAATTCATAAGCCAAGATGGGATTTGACCAGTTATTTCGTTACCACCCAAGTATAGAAATGAAAGTTGCGTGAGATTAGCCACAAAGCTTGGGAATTCTCCCCTGAATTTAAAATTCCCAAGGACCAAACTGGAGAGGTTGGTTAAACTCCCTATCCAAGACAATGAATATCCAGAAACTAATTGGCCTGTGGAAGTATTATTTGAAATGTCGTAAAATGAAGACATGTCAAGGTACTGGAGCTGGGTTAGGTTTCCGAGTGAAGAAGGAACAAGGGGGTAAAATTGACAGCTGGAGATGTCCAACAAATTTAAGGAATGAAGGTTTCCGATAGAAGTAGGCAGCATGCCAGAAAAATTCGTATATGCAACACTCAATTTCTTCAAGAGATTATTGGTCATGTTAAAGTTAGGGAAATAACCGGTAAGGTTTGAGTTATCGCTCACATCAAGAACCTCTAAGTTTGGTAGGTGGAAAATGTCTGCTGGGAATTCCCCATTCAACCCACAACCTTCAAGTCGGAGAGATGTGAGAGAAGATGTATTGACCAAGATATCAGGCACAGGGGAGTATATATTTACCCAACTAAGATGAAGTATTTTTATGGTGGTCAAGTTTTGAACCAGGCTTCTCATGTTGGCCTTGGTCAGGTTCAAAGGGATAATATCAGAAACTTTCTGATCATTGAAAGACAGATCAAGGGTAGACAGCTTCGATAGCTTTGAAATTTCTGATGGAATTTGGCCATAAAACAAAGAACTTGAAAGGTTGAGATATGTTAGACTCAAAAGATCATGACCGAACCTTGATGGTATTTGAGAGAAATTGAAGTGATTATCTGAGAGGTCAAGCCTCTGCAGGTGAACAAGGCGAAAGAGACTGTTGCTGGAATTGATAGAACCGTAGAGACAGCTGCTGCGGAGGTCCATTCCAATAACATGGCCAGACTCCTCATCACACTCAACACCATCCCATGAACAACAATTACTCCCATTCTCATCTCCTCCACGTGTCCATAATGCAACCTTTGGGTAAGCAAAAGGATTTGCAGAAGCAGACTTGTTAATCGCGAAGCTTTCCTTGAATTGTAACAAGGCAGAGCACTCATCAACATGGGCAAGGGCCTGAGTCTGCACAAATAAAAAACCTTGAGTAGCAATGAGTAATAGCAAAATAAAACAACGTACAGAAATGAAGTTCGACGGCCATGATTCCATTCCCATTGCAATTTGTTTTCTAATATTATGTATGCTTAATTATTTCTCTCACATAATTACATTAAGGGTGGAGAAATTAAACTCCTTTTATAGACGCACAAGCACAACTAATAAAAAAAAAGGAAAAAAACAAAGAGGATTAGTGATGAGTGGTTGGTTACACAGAAGTCAAGTCTTCTGCAACGTTACTTTATTTATTTCGTTGGAAATGCAAGTTTATCGTCTTCAATCATAACTAATAGACCAGTATGCTTGGCTTGGCAATAATTCAAAGTCTCTTCCAAAAGCTATAACCATTCAAACCACTACATCTAAACTCTATTTTCATATACAAAGTTAACTTTAAGCCATCCATAAAGTTAAGCAAAAATTAGTTAAATTACACAATATCAATCATATTTGTGTACACTTTTCATTATTTCCACAGGTTCTCTCCTTTACTTAATCACAAATTCATCATGCCACTTTGAGTCAAAGTTTATACTCCATCTATTAAACTCATAATCTCCTGTAAGCAGAAATATATGAAAACAGTTTTGATAATCATATTAATTATACTACTTTTTTGATTTAAAGTGAAAAACATATGGACTTAATTACTCGATCAAAGAAATTATCATATATATATTTTTATAAATAAATTTACATATATTGTTAATATTTTTACCATATAAACCCTTTTTATTACTGAATTTATACATATAATTTAGTAATTTTATACATATACTATATAAATCCCTCTTATTTATTATTGTCATGCATCTTTACATTTGTTACTCTACACATGTGTTATTCTTAACCTACATAATAGTCCCCCTTTTATTACTTGCATATTATTCATTTTTTAAGTTACTGTTGTCAGCTTGCACTATACTAAACTTAAATCACTTAAACCATCATACAATGTATTTTCTTCCATTTTTGTGTGTCAAAAATAGATAATTGACTTAAACCATCGATTCTTTACTCTCTACCTGCGCTACAGCAATGCCCTTGTCAGGTTTGTATCCCTATATTTATACTACTTTTTTGATTTAAAGAGAAAAACATATGGACTTAATTACTCGATCAAAGAAATTATCATATATATTTTTATAAATAAATTTACATATATTGTTAATATTTTTACTATATAAACCCTTTTTATTACTGAATTTATACATATAATTTTGTAGATTTATACATGTACTATATAAATCCTTCTTATTTATTATTGTCATGTATCGTTTACAAATACATTATAAACGCCATATAACGAAACAAATACACAGCTCAAATACGTCCCCTCCTCCTTTTCATCCTCTTATCGACGCGCAACTCATGCTATCCATAACCAAATAATCCAAAACATGTGGATAAGTAGGCGTAATATCACAAAACATCCATAAGGTTTACGAAACTATCAAATTGCATCCTTCATGTTTTTGTGTCATTCGTGGTCCTCAAGATTAGTATGTGCTCACAAATGGTCCTTACTGTTAGGTTTTGTCAAAAACTCTGTTAGTTTACTACCGTGGCATATATATATATATATATATATCACAAAACATCCTTTAGGTTCACGTATCTATCACAAATGGTCCTGCGAATTATTTATTTATTTTTCATTTAAAATTCATAAAATTTTGGTTTTTTATAAATTATTTAAAAATATATATTGTATTTTAAATACATGTGACACTATATTATTGGAGATGTGGGCTCCACATATATGCCACATCAATAAACTAATTGAGTTTTTAAAAAACAATTTAAAATTCATAAAATTGAAAAATGAAAAACCATTTATATAAGGATTTTAACCTTGAGGATCATTTATGAACCCTAAATCCTTGGTTTTTTCATTTTTAAATTTTATAAATTTTAAATTCTTTTTGAAAACTTCATTAGTTTGTTGATGTGACATATATATGGAGCCAACATCTTCAATAATATAGTGTCACGTGTATTTAAAATACAATATATATTTTTAAATAATTTAAAATTCATAAATTTTGAAAAAGAATACCAAAATGTTATGAATTTTAAATTTGAAATAATAAAAAATTTCGCACGGACCATTTATGATAGGTGCTTGAACCTTAGGGATGTTTTGTGATATATATGCCACGTCACTAAACTAATGGAGTTTTAATGGAACCTAACGGCAGTGATCATTTATGAAAGCACACATACTAACATTGAAGACCACGAATGACAAAAAAAAATTAAGGATGCAATCTCATAGTTTTGTAAATCTTAGGAACGTTTGCGATATTAAGCCGAATAAGTAATCCAAGAACGGAGAAAATTAAAAACTAAAACTAAAGGACTCAACTCAAATACGTTTCCTCCTCCCTTTCATCCTTTTATCGACATGCATGTGCCTCTCTCCATTAGTCAATACTTCCTTGTCTACCATTAATTAATATAATGACTTGGTCAAGTTTATCGTCTTCATATCTATTTCTAATATCTACCCAATGTGTTTATCAGCGGAAGCCATCAAAGCTGAAAAGTCTTGAATCAGAGTTGATAAGCCATGGATCACCACCACAGACATTCTTGTCAAGCTAAATGTGGAAACAAATATTTCCATATTCTAGGTCAAATAAATTCCCTATCAATTTGGGAATTTATTTGGTTAAATTGGGATTTATTGTCACGACCCGACTCCTCTAAAGACGATATTGTCCGCTTGAGCCCCTCTCCAAACCCTCACAGCTTTGTTTCGGGAACTCATGGCAACTTCCCACGGCCACCCATCCTGGGATTGCTTCAACTCGCTTAACTTCTGAGTTTCAAAATCCGTCAGCCTGAGCTCCCAAAAGCGCCTTCAGCTAGGTGTAACATCCCCGACCCGATTTCACTATTCAATCCCAATTATTTAGTCAAATAAATAATTTTGGTGAAATTACGCTTTACCACTGGGATTAAGGGTATTTTAGGTACTTTAAATTTCCAAAAAGAATTTGGGAAATTGGTTTGCGCTTGTGTCAGGTTTGTCGAAAGCGAGTTCGTGGATATGCGGTCAGCGAATTAGGGTTGTAACGATCGAGAAGCGATAAGAAAAAAAAAAAAAAAAAAAAAAAAAAAAAAAAAAAACGAATTTCTGATTTTACTGTAGCGGCTACAGTAAAATGCTACAATGCCGCTACAGTGAACAGCTTCTTCTTCTTCTTCCCGACTCTCTCTTCTTCTCCCATTTCTTTTCTTCCTCTCTTCGGGGCAGTCACTTTGACTGCCCATATCTCCCTCATCCGAAGTCCGTTTTAGGTGATTCCAGGTGCTAAATCTTCGTCTCTTCCTCCTCTACAAAGCCTGCCCATTACCTCAGCTCAGAAACCCAAGGATTTTATACTGGAGCGACTGAAAGTTCGATGGTTACCGAACTTTCCGACGAAGTTTTCCGGCGACTCCGGCAACCATTTCCGTCGAGTGAGGTATGAAACTTCATCTACTCTTCATGCTCTATCCATTTATGTGTGTTTTGTAGATCGGTTTCAAGCCTAGGTTGTTCGATTTAGAAACCCATTTTAGGCCGGTTTTTGAGTTGAATTTCCGGCCACTTGCCGGCCAAACTAGGTGTTGCCATAGTTGAATAAAATGCTCCACGTGTTGAGTTGCACCTATACCTGAAGTATTGACCCTTGGTTTGGAGTTTTTCCGGTCACCGAATTACTATGCACACCCAATTCCGGCGAGTTTTGGGGCAATCGTTGTGGTGGTGCATTGTGTCCTAAAATGTTCCCTATGTCGTCCCGAGCATGTAGGTATGCTCGGATTCCAATTTGGTTGTCGTTTGACGGTCGAACGGATTTACGCCTATTATGCGTTATCCGGTTCGATATGTTCGGGCCGTTGGATCGGTCCCATTTCCAAGTATGTTGTTCCCCGTACCTCTAGGATCGTCTAGGAACAAACGAATCAAGAATCGGAGTCCGGATACTCCGAATCATTAACCCTAGGGTTAGGTAACCCGATTCTGGCGTCCGGTCGTGCGATTGGCGCGATTCGACCGCTCGATCGAGACCAAACTGCCTGGATGTGTTTAGTAAACGTTGTTGAACCTTTAGGAATGTTCGGATTGGAAATCGGAGGTCGTGGGCCCCGGATGCCCGGTTGACCTATTCGGGAAGTTTGACCAATCGGTTGACCGTGAGTCTTCCGAGGTGGTCCCACCTGTTGAAGAGCGTAGTTTGACTCTAGAAACTCCCGGTAGTTGTGCACGCTTACTTTGAGACCCGAGAACTAGTTTCTTGAGTTAAAGTTTGTTGGTTGGTACGCGTGTTAATTAAACCGTTTATTCCCTCAAATAGGTACTCTTGCTTCGCGTACTCGGAGGAAAAACTCTCTAAGGATTGAGCAGCGTGGACTTGTTGTGAGTGGACATTTGTTTTGAATGAGCATATTTTTAAAGATTGGAATTTGATGCATAAATGATTTATCTTGATTTTCGCATTCAAATATTGTTTAAGTCTTGGATTTGATTTTTGATGGAATTATCGGGAAATTTATGCATATAAAACTAGTCACTTTGACTAAGGGGTTTTAATAATATTTTGAATCTTGGATAGAATATTTTATGAGGTTATTGGGATTTAAATTATATTCAAAGTTTATGCAAGTTTTGGGGTCCCGGTTTAATTGTGGGACATTGGTGGCTATATTTTAAATTAAAGGTCTTTGAGTATTGAATTTGAGACGGACAAATGTCCGGTAAGATTTTGTATCCGGTTGGGTATGGTGAAGTACCGGGAATTTCTTGAGTTTTGTATTTGACAAATTGAGGTTTATGACTTTGTCGGGCTTCGAACTTTATATAAATCGGTTATATGAATTTTGATATTTTTAGATGATTCTAATGATGGGATCTCCTATTTACTTTAAATGTTTGAAACTTATAAATCTCGTGGGTTATATTCCATACCTTTGGGAATATATATATTTATATATTCTATACCTTTGTGGAATTATATTTTATACCTTGGAAACTTTATTCTATACTTTAGCGAATTTATATTTTATATCTCTTGGGAAATTATATTATATACTTTTGGGAACTTATATTCTATATCCTTAGGAAAGTATATTCCATACTTTTGGGAAACTTATAAGTTATACTTTTGGGAATTATATTTATACTATCGGAACTTATAAACATAGGGGTTCTCAATATATATTTCCATAACTAATATTATTATGTTAACTAAATATTTCTAGTGTTGGATTTTACGTTTTGAGAATTATTACTTACTTTTCGAATATGGAACTTTATTGTTATTTAACTTTTGGGACTTGTATTATACGGATTAATTGGGTTACTTTTGATACTTGGAGTTTATGTCCGTTTGAAGTTTATAATTGTGTCTTATGTTGCAAGTTTGCTACTTTATCAATTTATCGGGATATGTGTTGGTATTTGGGTTTTGGTGGCTATTGTGAGTTTTGGTGTATATACATTTTCGGTCTTTGACATATTGCAAGTATCTTGAATTATATAATATTTTCGAGAATGAATATATGTATGTCTGGTTATGTGTGGGGTACGTGGGTGTGGTTATTGTGGAAAGTGAGAAGTGTTTGGTTATGTCGGTTGAAGTGCTATAAGCACTACCCTATGTACCTCCCGGTTATGGAACTTTGGAAAGTGGATACTTGTGGAAATGGATACTTGGATATGTTGGATACCCGTGCACCCTTGATTGGGTGTGATTTGTAGACCCTTAGCGGGGTAGTCTGCGCGCGTAGGACTTGTCACAAAGGCGTCACGAGTATTAAGGATTTTGCTGTACGTGCTGATAAGCTTAGTCCCGCTTGGACGGCTTGTTCCCCTGGCCACATGGTTGTTGAGGACTCCTCTATGTGGTTCACCAAATGATCCCATGTTGGATTGTTTCCCGATACGAATATTGGTCTAAGAGTCTTACTATTTATATATGTATATATACCTATTACTATGCTTCTATTCTTATTTTCTTTTAAGTGAGGATCCTTCCTTACTTGCGTGCCCTACGGGCATTGCGTCGGGAAACAGCTTGGTTGGGAAATTTGGTTTTCTTGATTTTTTAGTCGTTTTGGTTTTATATTTTCCTTGTTGGGATTTTATGAGAATTTACATTTATGTTATTATAAATATATATATATATGTGTGGGTGTGTCTATGGATGTTATTTCCAGGATTTATTATATTTGGATATGTGCACCGACGCTTATGCACAGTACTGATTTTAAATTAAGGTTTGAAACCTGGACAGGTTGGGTTCCAGGAAAAAGGGAAGTTATTCAATGTTGTTATTTATGTTTTACTTAAATGGGATATTTTTGGATGGATTCCAATCCATGGTTTTTATTTTAAGAATTCAGTGTTTAAGTTTGTGGTTTCCAAAAATTTATAGAAGTAGCAAAGCTACAGCTTTTCATTATGGTATTTCAAGGTACAAATTTAACGGAATTGTTTTCAAGTAATTGTTCGTATAAGTATGTACATTTATATAAGGATTTTCTCTTGCATAGTGCTTTGTCATTATTTGCGAAAACGGAGGGGTTATCATGTTCATTGAAAATTGGTGTTTAAAGTTTGATTTTTCGTCCACTCACATTTTCTGCTTTGCGCCCCAGTGTACTAGATCCCGAGGTCAAGACCACCACGTCGAGGCATCACGGCTAATGGCTCCTGTAGGAGTTTTCTTGTATTTATACTTTGCTATCCTTTACTCAAAGTTGTAAAGTTTAAATATCTTTAGATTGCTTCGTAGCGCTCACCTAGGATTGAGGTAGAGGCCGAAGGCCTCCTATTAATCTGTGTGCTTCGCTTTGTGCATGCTGCCTGTTGGGAAATTTTCTGTTGTTTTTAACAGGTGGAAAATTTTGGGAAAGCCCACTTTTCAGGGAGACTGTCGAATTTTCGGCGAAGTCAACTTTCCTATTTCCTTAAAACAAGGTCAAGGGGCGTTTTAGTAAAGTAAGTTCCTGCGTCGGGGTAGTGTCGGCGGGAAGCAGGGGTTGGACACGAGTTCCGAGGGGGAATTCGGGTCCGGTCTGTCAACTTGGTATCGAGCATTAGGTTCAATTTTCTGTGGACTCCGCACCTCGTGTGCATCCTTAGTATCGTTAAGTGTGGTGTTTTCGGTTCTAAAGTGATGCCTCTTCGACGTGGATGACCTCGTAAGACCTTTCGTGCGTTTTGTAAGTTTGTTTTCTTTGATTTGTGGTAAAGTTTAACCGCCGGTTGGTAGGGTGGTTGAGTTGACTGTGAGAGTTGACTAACTCTTTTAAAGAGTAACGGTTTTGTGGTAACAAGTTTACATTTACCGCTCGGTGAGACCGTGAGGTAACTCTGTGATCTCAAAACAGCGTTAGCAAAGGCCTCTTGGGTCGGTGGTGTGAATCAAGTAGTCTGGTAGGAAAGTTTGCGATGAGCTTTGAGAAAAGGTTTGGTTGACTAGTAAGTTAAAACGAAAAGGTGTTGTGAGCTTAACCAAAGGAAGGTAGTGGAGATCGCTAACTAGATGATGACAAGTGCGTCCTTTGTTAGCAAAGGAACTGGTTAGTTTGAGATCGACAGTTTATTGGAACAAAGTTCCATATGACTGGGTACGAGTTAGTGAAGTGCACGTGTTTAAGCCGGAGAGGATAAAACTGTTGAACTTCTCAATGGTGTCTTGTGGGGTTGATTGGTGGTGAAGTTATCACTAGATGAAGTTGGGGAATGAGGACGTTCCCAAGACTGTTGTCGTTGAAGTTAGGGACAACGTTGTGGTAGTAAGTGTGGTGGGTATCGTGATTCACTCGAGAACTTGAGGAAATCACATAAAGAAACGGTTTGCGTGGAGGTTGGTTTCGATTGAGTGTCATGGTTGCATTAAGCTGATGCAACAACAATTTTGGTTCGATTCTTGGCACGGGTGGTTGAGAGGCAAGTAGTTGTATCGGAGGACTGGTACGGCTACTACCTCGGCGTTGATCATTTTCTCAAAGTGAAAATGGTCGAGTATGTGTGTAATAAGGGAAACCCGAGACTTATGTTTCGGATAATCAAATACCCATGTTCGGGCAATTGAACGTGTGAATGGAGTAAGTAGCGATGTTCTTTGACGAAAGGTTGAACTTTTACAACTTGGTGAAGGTTGGAACTCGGGAAATTTGAAGGTATGAAAAGAGGAATTGGAGAAAAGGAAGGTTAGTGAATTTCACTAAGTTGGCATGTTACACTTGTGTGGCATCCAGGGAAAAGCTAATTAGTCGTGGGTATCTCAAGCCCGAGAGCCCAGCGACCTTGGAGTCGGTTAAATTTGGTAAGGAAAGTTGAAGAGTCAAAGTAGTTAAGGGGTTAAGAGTTGTTTGTTGACATTGAAACGGTGACCCTAAGGTAACTTGGTGGTCGCGGAAAAATTGGGATCGAAGCCTAGTGAGTGGAACTGGGTTAACTGCCGATCTTTTTCGGCGGTTGACTTTCGGGAAAATGTTCAGTGCTCGGGGTAAGCCTTACGAAATGTTAGTTTCCTTGTGAGTGAGTGCAATCGTTATGGTGCACGCGTTTCGCTTGGAAGGTGTAAGACGGTTCGCATTTGAACCGAGTCTTGACAGCTTGAATTGTTGGCGGAAGTGCTCTGTCTAATCGAAGCAATGTGGCAGGTGGTCTTTGGAAGGTAGAAAGGAAAAAAAAAAAAAAAAAAAAAAAAAAAAAAATCGTGACTTGTCGGTTTCCATGTGGACCGGACTTGTCGAATTGGTGTTGGGACCCAACAATAGAGTTGGAGTTGGATGGGTTAAGTCCAAAGTAAATGACGATTCGAGGAGAATAGTTACCTTGTGTAACATCGGAGTGATAGGTTAATTCCTGGAGACACGTTGCCCAGTGTACTTTTACGGTGAAGTATCGGATGTCCAATGACGTTACTTTGACTTCTTGACCTTGTCGGAGTCATGGGGATGTCTTTGAAAAATTTGTTTAGGTTTTCTGTTGAAAAAGTAAGAACTGTGTTTGCGACATCGAATGACAAGTTGTAGAGTGAAAGGAAGTTGTGTAGTCGAAGTGTGATTTATGAAGTTAAGGTGAAGTGCAGCTCACTCTTTTTCCAAATTGGTTGCGGAATTTCGAGGACGAAATTCTTATAAGGGGTAGGTTGTAACATCCTCGACCCGATTTCACTATTCAATCCCAATTATTTAGTCAAATAAATAATTTTGGTGAAATTACGCTTTACCACTGATTAAGGGTATTTTAGGTACTTTAAATTTCCAAAAAGAATTTGGGAAATTGGTTTGCGCCGTTGTGTCCGGTTTGTCGAAACGAGTTCGTGGATATGCGGTGCAGCGAATTCCGGGTTGTAACGATCGAGAAGCGATAAGAAAAAAAAAAAAAAAAAAAAAAAAAAAAAAAAAAAAAACGAATTTCTGATTTTACTGTAGCGGCTACAGTAAAATGCTACAATGCCGCTACAGTGAACAGCTTCTTCTTCTTCTTCCCGACTCTCTCTTCTTCTCCCATTTCTTTTCTTCCTCTCTTGGGCAGTCACTTTGACTGCCCATATCTCCCTCATCCGAAGTCCGTTTTAGGTGATTCCAGGTGCTAAATCTTCGTCTCTTCCTCCTCTACAAAGCCTGCCCATTACCTCAGCTCAGAAACCCAAGGATTTTATACTGGAGCGACTGAAAGTTCGATGGTTACCGAACTTTCCGACGAGTTTTCGGCGACTCCGGCAACCATTTCCGTCGAGTGAGGTATGAAACTTCATCTACTCTTCATGCTCTATCCATTTATGTGTGTTTTGTAGATCGGTTTCAAGCCTAGGTTGTTCGATTTAGAAACCCATTTTAGGCCGGTTTTTGAGTTGAATTTCCGGCCACTTGCCGGCCAAACTAGGTGTTGCCATAGTTGAATAAAATGCTCCACGTGTTGAGTTGCACCTATACCTGAAGTATTGACCCTTGGTTTGGAGTTTTTCCGGTCACCGAATTACTATGCACACCCAATTCCGGCGAGTTTTGGGGCAATCGTTGTGGTGGTGCATTGTGTCCTAAAATGTTCCCTATGTCGTCCTGAGCATGTAGGTATGCTCGGATTCCAATTTGGTTGTCGTTTGACGGTCGAACGGATTTACGCCTATTATGCGTTATCCGGTTCGATATGTTCGGGCCGTTGGATCGGTCCCATTTCCAAGTATGTTGTTCCCCGTACCTCTAGGATCGTCTAGGAACAAACGAATCAAGAATCGGAGTCCCGGATACTCCGAATCATTAACCCTAGGGTTAGGTAACCCGGTTACCGTCCGGTCGTGCGATTAGCGCGATTCACCGCTCGATCGAGACCAAACTGCCTGGATGTGTTTAGTAAACGTTGTTGAACCTTTAGGAATGTTCGGATTGGAAATCGGAGGTCGTGGGCCCCGGATGCCCGGTTGACCTATTCGGGAAGTTTGACCAATCGGTTGACCGTGAGTCTTCCGAGGTGGTCCCACCTGTTGAAGAGCGTAGTTTGACTCTAGAAACTCCCGGTAGTTGTGCACGCTTACTTTGAGACCCGAGAACTAGTTTCTTGAGTTAAAGTTTGTTGGTTGGTACGCGTGTTAATTAAACCGTTTATTCCCTCAAATAGGTACTCTTGCTTCGCGTACTCTGAGGAAAAACTCTCTAAGGATTGAGCAGCGTGGACTTGTTGTGAGTGGACATTTGTTTTGAATGAGCATATTTTTAAAGATTGGAATTTGATGCATAAATGATTTATCTTGATTTTCGGCATTCAAATATTGTTTAAGTCTTGGATTTGATTTTTTGATGGAATTATCGGAAATTTATGCATATAAAACTAGTCACTTTGACTAAGGGGTTTTAATAATATTTTGAATCTTGGATAGAATATTTTATGAGGTTATTGGGATTTAAATTATATTCAAAGTTTATGCAAGTTTTGGGGTCCCGGTTTAATTGTGGGACATTGGTGGCTATATTTTAAATTAAAGGTCTTTGAGTATTGAATTTGAGACGGGACAAATGTCCGGTAAGATTTTGTATCCGGTTGGGTATGGTGAAGTACCCGGGAATTTCTTGAGTTTTGTATTTGACAAATTGAGGTTTATGACTTTGTCGGGCTTCGAACTTTATATAAATCGGTTATATGAATTTTGATATTTTTAGATGATTCTAATGATGGGATCTCCTATTTACTTTAAATGTTTGAAACTTATAAATCTCGTGGGTTATATTCCATACCTTTGGGAATATATATATTTATATATTCTATACCTTTGTGGAATTATATTTTATACCTTGGAAACTTTATTCTATACTTTAGCGAATTTATATTTTATATCTCTTGGGAAATTATATTATATACTTTTGGGAACTTATATTCTATATCCTTAGGAAAGTATATTCCATACTTTTGGGAAACTTATAAGTTATACTTTTGGGAATTATATTTATACTATCGGAACTTATAAACATAGGGGTTCTCAATATATATTTCCATAACTAATATTATTATGTTAACTAAATATTTCTAGTGTTGGATTTTACGTTTTGAGAATTATTACTTACTTTTCGAATATGGAACTTTATTGTTATTTAACTTTTGGGACTTGTATTATACGGATTAATTGGGTTACTTTTGATACTTGGAGTTTATGTCCGTTTGAAGTTTATAATTGTGTCTTATGTTGCAAGTTTGCTACTTTATCAATTTATCGGGATATGTGTTGGTATTTGGGTTTTGGTGGCTATTGTGAGTTTTGGTGTATATACATTTTCGGGTCTTTGACATATTGCAAGTATCTTGAATTATATAATATTTTCGAGAATGAATATATGTATGTCTGGTTATGTGTGGGGTACGTGGGTGTGGTTATTGTGGAAAGTGAGAAGTGTTTGGTTATGTCAGTTGAAGTGCTATAAGCACTACCCTATGTACCTCCCCCGGTTATGGAACTTTGGAAAGTGGATACTTGTGGAAATGGATACTTGGATATGTTGGATACCCGGTGCACCCTTGATTGGGTGTGACTGTAGACCCTTAGCGGGGTAGTCTGCGCGCGTAGGACTTGTCACAGGCGTACGAGTATTAAGGATTTTGCTGTACGTGCTGATAAGCTTAGTCCCAGTTGGACGGCTTGTTCCCTGGCCACATGGTTGTTGAGGACTCCTCTATGTGGTTCAGCCAAATGATCCCATGTTGGATTGTTTCCCCGGTACGAATATTGGTCTAAGAGTCTTACTATTTATATATGTATATATACCTATTACTATGCTTCTATTCTTATTTTCTTTTAAGTGAGGATCCTTCCTTACTTGCTGTGCCTACGGGCATTGCGTCGGGAAACAGTTGGTTGGGAAATTTGGTTTTCTTGATTTTTAGTCGTTTTGGTTTTATATTTTCCTTGTTGGGATTTTATGAGAATTTACATTTATGTTATTATAAATATATATATATATGTGTGGGTGTGTCTATGGATGTTATTTCCAGGATTTATTATATTTGGATATGTGCACCGGGACAGTTATGCACAGGTACAGATTTTAAATTAAGGTTTGAAACTGGACAGGTTGGGTTCCAGGAAAAAGGGAAGTTATTCAATGTTGTTATTTATGTTTTACTTAAATGGGATATTTTTGGATGGATTCCAATCCATGGTTTTTATTTTAAGAATTCAGTGTTTAAGTTTGTGGTTTCCAAAAATTTATAGAAGTAGCAAAGCTACAGTTTTTCATTATGGTATTTCAAGGTACAAATTTAACGGAATTGTTTTCAAGTAATTGTTCGTATAAGTATGTACATTTATATAAGGATTTTCTCTTGCATAGTGCTTTGTCATTATTTGCGAAAACGGAGGGGGTTATCATGTTCATTGAAAATTGGTGTTTAAAGTTTGATTTTTCGTCCACTCACATTTTCTGTTTTGCGCCCCCCAGGTACTAGATCCCGAGGTCAAGACCACCACGTCGAGGCATCACGGCTAATGGCTCCTGTAGGAGTTTTCTTGTATTTATACTTTGCTATCCTTTACTCAGGTTGTAAAGTTTAAATATCTTTAGATTGCTTCGTAGCGCTCACCTAGGATTGAGGTAGAGGCCGAAGGCCTCCCTATTAATCTGTGTGCTTCTGCTTTGTGCATGCTGCCTGTTGGGAAATTTTCTGTTGTTTTTAACAGGTGGAAAATTTTGGGAAAGCCCACTTTTCAGGGGAGACTCTGTCGAATTTTCGGCAGAAGTCAACTTTCCTATTTCCTTAAAACAAGGTCAAGGGGCGTTTTAGTAAAGTAAGTTCCTGCGTCGGGGTAGTGTCTGACGGGAAGCAGGGTTGGACACGAGTTCCGAGGGGGAATTCGGGTCCGGTCCTGTCACTAGGAAGATACGTGCCCACACATATAAGGCACTTCACCTTTCCCTCGCCGAGCGATGTGGGATTGCTCACCGTTCTTGCTTACTTCCCCAAGCTCACGGGTCTTACATTTATGCCAAATTAGTCAATACTTCCTTGTCTACCATTAATTAATATAATGACGTGGTCAAATTTATCATCTTCATATTTATTTCTAAGATCTAACCAATATATTTATTTCGTGTTTATCAACTGAAGTCATCAAGGTTGAACAGTCTGGAATCAGAGTTGATAAGCCATGGATCACCACTACAGACATTACTGTCAAGCTAAATGTGGAAACAAATATTTCCAGATCCTAGGTCAAATAAATTCCCTATCAATTTGGGAATTTATTTGGTTAAATTAGGATTTGTGCCAAATTAGTCAATACTTCCTTGTCTACCATTAATTAATATAATGACTTGGTCAAGTTTATCGTCTTCATATCTATTTCTAATATCTACCCAATGTGTTTATCAGCGGAAGTCATCAAGGCTGAAAAGTCTTGAATCAAAGTTGATAAGCCATGGATCACCACCACAGACATTCTTGTCAAGCTAAACGTGGAAACAAATATTTCCATATCCTAGGTCAAATAAATTCCCTATCAATTTGGGAATTTATTTGGTTAAATTGGGATTTATTGTCACGACCCGACTCCTCTAGCATGATATTGTCCACTTTGGGCCCCCTCTCTCCGGCCTTCACGATTTTGTTTAGGAACTCATGAGCAACTTCCCAGTGGGTCACCTATCCTGGGATTGCTCTAGCCCCAACTCGCTTAACTTCGGAGTTCCAAAGAATCCGAAGTCAATGAGCTCTCAAAAGGCCTCGTGCTAGGAAGATACGTGCCCACACATATAAGGCACTTCACCTTTCCCTCGCCGAGCGATGTGGGATTGCTCACCGTTCTTGCTTGCTTCCCCAAGCTCACGAGTCTTACATTTATGCCAAATTAGTCAATACTTCCTTGTCTATCATTAATTAATATAATGACGTGGTCAAATTTATCATCTTCATATTTATTTCTAAGATCTAACCAATATATTTATTTCATGTTTATCAACTGAAGTCATCAAGGCTGAATAGTCTTGAATCAGAGTTGATAAGCCATGGATCACCACCACAGACATTCTTGTCAAGCTAAATGTAGAAACAAATATTTCCAGATCCTAGGTCAAATAAATTCCCTATCAATTTGGGAATTTATTTGGTTAAATTAGGATTTACGCCAAATTAGTCAATACTTCCTTGTCTACTATTAATTAATATAATGACGTGGTCAAATTTATCATCTTCATATTTATTTCTAAGATCTAACCAATATATTTATTTCGTGTTTATCAACTGAAGTCATCAAGGTTTAACAGTCTTGAATCAGAGTTGATGAGCCATGGATCACCACCACAGACATTCTTGTCAAGCTAAATGTGGAAACAAATATTTCCATATCCTAGGTCAAATAAATTCCCTATCAATTTGGGAATTTATTTGGTTAAATTGGGATTTATGCCAAATTAGTCAATACTTCCTTGTCTACCATTAATTAATATAATGACTTGATTAAGTTTATCGTCTTCATATCTATTTCTAAGATCTACCAAATATATTTATTTCGTGTTTATCAGTTTAAGTCATCAAGGCTGAAAAGTCTCGAATCAGAGTTGATAAGCCATGGATCACCACCACAGACATTCTTGTCAAGCTAACTGTGGAAAAAATATTTCCAGATCCTTGGTCAAATAAATTCCCTCTCAATTTGGGAATTTATTTGGTTAAATTGGGATTTATAACATAATTAGGGATTACCAAATCAAATTCCTAATTTGGTTCTAACTTTCCAAATAGGGGAAGAAATAATTCCCTTCCATGTGGGGAATTATTCATCCTGAAACCCTAACTCCCGAAGTTCCTATATAAACAAAGCTACACCAAGGCTTGAGGTAAGTTTTTCTAAGTTTGAAACTCTGTCAAAATTCCCTCTCACCATTGCCCTCGAGGAATCTGTGCAAAAAAGCAACTTCTCTTCTCTCATATCTTATGACAGCTTAGTGGGACAGACTCAGAATCTCTCTCTTAATTCGTCAACCCCAACAAAACAAGTAAAACAGGAAGATGCCCTATTGAAAGATCTTGATTTTGCAAAAGCCAAGTCATCTTCGTCTTCAAACCCCAATAGGTCATTTTGAGTTGTTCCTCGCAGTCAGTCCAGCTTCTGGGTATTGTTGCCTGTTACTAAATAAATATTGGTAGGAACTTTTTGGTTTTGGTTTATGTATGCTTTTTAGCTGGATGTTTCCGAGATGACCTGCGCATCAATATGACCCGCTCTTGAAAAGCCATATTAGCCAAATCTTAGTTGGCAATGCCTTACAGGCTGCTTTTGCTTTTGAAGACCCACACTTTTCCTTTGGTGGAGGCTAACATGCGCCCGAATCATGAGCGCAAAATAGAAGGGGCAATGCTGAAAAAACATTGGAGACATGCTTTGTCTATTTTGGTGAGAAATTGACAACCACTTGAGTTGAGGGATGCCAGATGCTGCTGTTTGATTGGTTAAATTAATAGAAGCAAGCAATTGATTTAAAAGAAAATTGTTGAAGAGGCAAAAACAATTTCATGATTTACTGCAGACTCAAAATTCATGAAGGCATATTCTGAACGGGAAGAAACAAACAAGATAGTAATTCAACTCCATCCCCAAAGAACTAAGCCCGATTCTGTGTTGGCTACAACTACAAATTCTCCTTTTCACAATTCAGGAACAACTCAAACAATTTTCAGTTCCATCAATAAGTTTTCAGGAGATATGAAAAAAATAATCAAATTTGCAAATCTCTAAATATTGTGTTCCTAATCTAACTACAAAATAAGCTGCACTTACCACTGAAAAATTAAAAAAATAAGAATAAAAAGTTATCCTCGCCTAATAGAGTAATAGATACCAAAATAAGCTTGGAAACTTTAATATTTACTCTCTCTTTTTTTGTTGAGAAAACAGTGAATAAATACCAAAATCCAGTACAGAATAGATCTTTCGATTTGGGTCAAGTCGGTTCAGGATGGGCCAGGCCGAACTAAACCTACTTTGACCCGAAAACAGATTTGAGTTGGACTTTAAATTGTCCGATCATTGGAGTCTATGGGCTTATGGACCCAAGTTTTCTATTCCTCTCTCTAAAAGAAGTACCATCTTTTTTTTGGGAGGTTTTGTTTTTAGCCAACCAAAACTTTCATAATTTGGAAAAGGTCAATGAAGAACAAATGTTTCAATCCAAAACAACTGAATTCATTGGCTTTTTCCTAAGAAAAAAATTCTCCTTTGGCCTTTTCCTAAATAATTTTAGTTTCTTTGACTAAAACCTAATAAATACTTTTTTTTTTCTGTAGGGTTAGACCAGTTAGTTGAGATAAATTTTTGTATGTTTCAAGTATACCATGTGGCTGGCGTACCATCCGATACACATGTAATAGGTGAAAATATACTGCAATACACATTGGACATAAAAATAAAATATACGAGTCACGTGGTGTGCCCAGAATAAATCACGTGCGGCGCCTATTGCACCTAAGTAGTTTAGGACATTGGTTTATATAAAATTAAAAAATAAACCTATCTCCTATTGCTTGGCCTAAGTTTTCTATCCATGTTTTATGGGTTTTGATCACCTCATGATTTCCCTTTTTAATTTTTTGTGTGTGTGGAATTTGTTGGCAAACCAGAGTAGTTTATATATTCCAAGCATATACCGCAAATACTAGAACCAAATTGTTGGAATTTGAGTGATTTATCCTCTAATGTCATTGTTAAATGCTTTCCTAGCAAGGTGATTCGCTTACTAGTTACTAGAATGGAAGGTAAATGAATGTCCTATTTTCTTTAATGATTATGATTCAGCCAAGGAAGAGGAAGTGCAAGTGCAAAACGCATCAACACCATTTCAATAATAAGATCCTCTAATCTTGAGCAGACATCATTTGCAATAAGTTCAGTTATTTCCTTCTGCTCCTCCATCTTCCAATCCAAGTTTTCCAGCTTCTTTGTCGATGCCTTTTTGTAGACTGCAAAAACGAGACGACAGTGTGCCGCAGACCCTTTGAACAAACACATAGTGATAAGAAGTTGGAAACAATGTGATCCAAACAAACAAGCAGCATAGAAAAAGACTAGGAAAAGAAACAATGAAATTACAGCCAAAGTTGACATACTAAGCTAACTGCTCTCTTAGCTACAAGTGAACCGCTGTGGAATCTATGCCCTCACAAATGCTTGTAGGTTTTCTCTGTGACCTTGTTCTTGCCATGGGATATTGAGGGTTTGTTGGTCATTCAAATTTCAACAGGGTAATTATTGTATGCGTGGAAGGCATGAAGGAGAATATTGAAATGGGTCAAAAGCCTCAGTTGAATGGAGGCGTGTGTATTGATTGTTATATATTGTTTACAAGAAACATAATGATGATAAAGGTTTACAGCACAATGATGTCTACCTATATAATAATGTACAACACAATGATTCTATCGATATAATAATAGTGGAATGCAGTGCATCATGATGATGGAGGGGAGGAATGTGGAGTGGAATCCGGATTATGTTTATCAAGGCAGAGAAGGACAGAGAAGAACCTCAAGAGAGTTGGCAAATTAATTACTAGAATTTGATATTAGCAACATATACTGGTTGGACAGTAAGCATTAATCATCCAAAGATTTGATACTTAATTAAGAACAACAATACAGGAAATCAAAGAAACTAAGCAAACAGGAAACAGAGAATGTAGTTTGTAGCTAATCGAAAACGTACACTACTTTTCTGTACTCGTACAGAAACATATTACAAACATTGTTGAACAAATTAATACAAGCAACTTACAACACCACAGATTAATACAAGCAAATATTACACCACCACGCTTATTGTAATAAAACAGATTGCACCAGACTCTATGCAAGAATTCAAACAACAACAGTAGCTGCAAGATAAACATGGATTAGAAAGAAGTACTAGTTTCTGTGTCCCCTCCTCCCCCTTGTGCCTCTTGGCTGCCTCTTCCTGCTAAACGTCTCTACGAACCATTCATGATTCTTGCTTGTCCAAAAGTTCCCAGCAACCACTCCAACTATTAGACCACTAACAACTCCGGGCAGAACCACATACCAATCTAGTGCAATTTGAAACCCGGAGTCTTCATCTTCTTCAAAGATTGATGGCGGTAGCGATATTGAGCTCTCACATTTCTTTGACAAAGGCTTTCCACACAGACCTGAGTTTCCTTGGTATGAATCTTCTAGGAATGTACCAAATTGTTGGCCAACTGGTATAGGACCCCAAAGATGGTTATGGGAGACATTGAAATATGCAAGGAAAGTGAGTTGTGCCAAATTACTGGGGATCCTTCCTGAGAGCTGGTTCCGGGATAGATCCAACGATTCAAGAGCATTCAAGTTGGCTAAAGATGAGGGGATGCGACCAGTGAGAGCATTGTTGGAAAGGTTAAGCAAAACCAGGGCTCTAAGCTTCCCAATGACACCTGCTGGAATCTCTCCTTCAAATCTATTACTTGAGAAATCTATGGATCTAAGAGGATAAGGGGTCCCCACATATTTCAATTCAACACCTTTTGCAAAAGTCGTCATTGAGTATTGATAAACATAGGCAACCCAATATGGAAATGACGTGTCTGATGTCGAAATGACTTGAAAATAAGTTTGCTGTTCCTCGTCAACAAATTTCATGGAATTCCAGTTCTCTAAGTATTTAGAGGGCAACACACCTGAAAAACCATTTTCTGATAAATCAATGATGCACAACTTTGGGAAGTCATGGTTAGTTGCAGACTTCCCAATCATGCCATGAAATCCATTAGACCTCAAACTGAGAAACTGTAGTTTTGGAAGTGCCCCTAACCAAGATGGGAAGATGTCACTCATCTGATTGTTTCCAAGGTTAAGAAACTCTAATTGAGTGCAATTGGCCATTGATTTTGGTATCTTCCCTTGTAACTGATTGTAACTTAAATCAACCATTTTCAAACTACTTTCGGCTGTTGGACATATTTGAGGAATATTGCCGTGAAAAGAATTGTTCTTCAGCATCAATATTTCCAAAGAACTGGAGTTACTCAAACACTGTGGAAGCATGCCACTCAGGCTGTTGTTGGACAAATCAAGAATGTGCAAATGATTCAAGTTACAGAAAGAGGGCGAAACTTCTCCATTATAATGATTGCTGCCGACCATGTAGTTTCTAATTGATTGTGGTGGAATTGGCAGTGATCCATGTAACATATTGGTCCGGAGATCTAAAGAATCTAGATTCTGCCAGGGAAGATTGATTGGATTTTGGTCAAATCCTGTTAAGAAGTTTGCAGAGAGGTCGAGAGTCACCAAAGTTTCTCTAGATGCGTTCCACAGCCATTTTGGTATTCGCCCTTGAATGTTGTTGCCGCTAAGTAGTAAGTAGCGCAATTCGGATTGATATTTTAAAATTTCTGGAAACTCTGTTATGTTGCATGAAGTCAACCCTAGAAATTGAAGCTGTGGAACAGTAGCACTCAATTTGGTTATGACCTGCAGAGATAACTTGTTGTATGATAATTGAATTCCCTTTAACTTTTTGGGCTGGGAAAACTGATCAAACTCAACTTGTCCACTCAAGTTATTAGAGGCAAGGTATAGAAATTCAAGATTTTTGAGCTGGAAGAGTGACCTAGGAATTGCTCCTTGCAAATTGTTATCCGTGAGGTATAGAGTAGTTAACTGGGTCAAATTCATAAGCCAAGATGGGATTTGACCAGTTATTTCGTTAGAAGCCAAGTTTAGAAATGAAAGTTGCGTGAGATTAGCCACAAAGCTTGGGAATTCTCCCCTGAATTTGATATTCCCAAGCTCCAAATGGTAGAGGTTGGTTAAACTCCCTATCCAAGACAGTGAATATCCAGAAACTAATTGGCCTGTGGAAGTATTATTTGAAATGTCGTAAAATGAAGCCATGTCAAGGTACTGGAGCTGGGTTAGGTTTCCGAGTGAAGATGGAACAAGGGGGTAAAATTGACAGTAGGAGATGTCCAACGAATTTAAGGAATGAAGGTTTCCGATAGAAGTAGGCAGAATGCCAGAAAAATTCGTCGATCCAACATCCAATTTCTTCAAGAGATTATTGCTCCGGTTAAAGTTAGGGAAATAACCGGTAAGGTTTGAGTTACCCCCCACATCAAGAACCTCTAAGTTTGGTAGGTGGAAAATGGCTGCTGGGAATTCCCCATTCAACCCACAAAAGCGAAGTTGGAGAGATGTGAGAGAAGATGTATTGACCAAGATATCAGGCACAGGGGAGTATATCTCTACCTGACTAAGATGAAGTATTTTTATGGTGGTCAAGTTTTGAACCAGGCTTCTCATGTTGTCCTTGGTCAGTTTCAAAGGGATCATATCATCAACTTTCTGATCATTGAAAGACAGATCAAGGGTAGACAGCTTCGATAGCTTTGAAATTTCTGATGGAATTTGGCCATAAAACAAAGAACTTGAAAGGTTGAGATATGTTAGACTCAAAAGATCAGCACCGAACCTTGATGGTATTTGAGAGAAATTGAAGTGATTATCTGAGAGGTCAAGCCTCTGCGGGTGAACAAGGCGAAAGAGACTGTTGCTGGAATTGACAGAACCGTAGAGACAGCTGCTGCGGAGGTCCATTCCAATAACATGGCCAGACTCCTCATCACACTCAACACCATCCCATGAACAACAATTACTCTCATTCTCATCTCCTCCACGTGTCCATAATGCAACCTTTGGGTAAGCAAAAGGATTTGCAGAAGCAGACTTGTTAATCGCGAAGCTTTCCTTGAATTGTAACAAGGCAGAGCACTCATCAACATGGGCAAGGGCCTGAGTCTGCACAAATAAAAAACCTTGAGTAGCAATGAGTAATAGCAAAATAAAACAACGTACAGAAATGAAGTTCGACGGCCATGATTCCATTCCCATTGCAATTTGTTTTCTAATATTATGTATGTTTAATTATTTCTCTCACATAATTCCATTAAGGGTGGAGAAATTAAACTCCTTTTATAGACGCACAAGCACAACTCATGAAAAACATGGTTGTACAACTAATAAAAAAAAGAAAAAAACAAAGAGGATTAGTGATGAGTGGTTACACAACAACAACAAAAAGTGGACAAAAGAATCGAAATAAAAGTAAGGGAACCAAATAGAACAATCCAAGAAGGTGAACAGAAGTCAAGTCGTCTGCAACCTTTATCTCGTTGGAAGTGCAACTTTATCGTCCTCAATCATAACTATTATAGACGAGTATAACCATTCAAAGTCTCTTCCAAAAGCTATAACTATTCAAAAGATTACATCTAACTTGGAAAAGTACGTCTTATTTCTTTCTTTCAGGCTTTCAACAACTAAATCAACTAGCCGTCCACATGACATGATCCACAACTAGCCTCTTCTTTATCTACCCCTAGTTCACATTGGAAAATGAGCTGTCTTTGCTTACTTGGTTACAACTTTACAAAAATGAGTTCACATTGACTTGATGTCAAGCTATTATAACACATGACTCACGAGTCACACACAAATTTGACTCGTATAAATAATTTTAAAAAAACATGTATTTGACTATCATAGATTCCACACTCGGAAATACATAATAAAAATGACTTCTCCAAAGATATGAAAAAACCAATATTTCTTGTTTCTTGTAGCAAACAGCTAGGAAACAAGAAATATGTAAATTCGTTTAGAAATACATTATAAACACCATATAACGAAACAAACACAAGGCTCAAATACGCCCCCTCCTCCCTTTCATCCTTTTATCGACATGCAACTCATGCAATGTGTACTCCCTTTAGTGAATGGAGAAGAATCCAAGAACGTGAAAAACATATATGACTTGAATAAAATCAGCCGTAATCTTTGAGAAAATGCAATGTCTGCGAGACGGTCCTCTTTGTCTCACTGGAATTGTCATGTACGTCTCTCGCTTGAAGTCAAAGCTATTAAGGCCAATTTGCCTGCCATTAATTAATATCTATTTGTTTTTTAGAAAAAGCGGCTAAACTCAGCTGAAATCATTAAGGTTGAAAAGTCTTGAACCAGAGTTTATATTATAATATAAGCCATGATCCAAAAGACAGACAGACATTCTTATCAAGCTAACCATTAATCAAAAGTCATTCAAAAGCTAACCCTTTTTTTTGGCATTTAATCCAAAAGTCGTCTTCACTCGGAGTGTATATGCATAAGTCAAGTTGTCTTTCACTCGGAGTGTGTTTGTGTTTTACTGTCAATTTAGTCCCGTATTTTTAATTTAGTCAATTTAATTATTGTGTTTACCATTATTAGTCAATGTAATTCCCGTGATTCATTCTGTTAAATCTCAATTTAAAAAATTAAAAAATTATTTAAACATTAATAATAAAAAAAATACATAACTATTTGAGTTCAATTAAAAAATAAATAAACAAGAACTCAAAAAAAAAATCCGCCTATCCCAGCCGCCTCCCCACTCTCCGCCTATGCCACCCAATGTTTTGAAAGGCGAGGCGTTAGGGTCAGGCGTTTTATGCCTTATGAGGTGAGGCGTAAGCCTCAAAACGTTGAAGCGTAAGCCTTTCGGGTATTGAGTTATTATAATTACAAAAATATAAAACAACTATTGAATGTATTAAATGTCACTCTAGAATATAAATTAACCATCAAACTTGTTTTTTCAAAATTTCTCTTACTATTGCTCAATTCTTTGCTATATATCCATTTGATTATATATTATCTCTCTAAGTCTAGTGTCTTTCTACCTAGTTCGAATATATAAAAGAGTATATTATGGAGGTGGACTGAACTGATGGTGGAAGGTGGGAGGCGGTTTCTGTTGGTCTATTGAGGAACTTTGGCTTTTGGGAGAGGGAATGAATAAATGGGTAAACTGGTTTCTTTTGAACAAAACGGTGCGTGTCTAATGTTAAAACTTAAAACTGAAACGCATAGCTTAACTAAAGGGAAACAAAACAACACAGCCTGTGCAAACGACAACGTCCGAAATTAGATTTTTCAAATAAAGGAACTCTATCTTCCTCGCGAGGCTTGCGCTTTTCACAGTGCATCTGCGTTCAGCGACCGCCTCGAACCGCCTCGACTTCAAGGCGTACGCCTTTCCTTCAAGGCGTACGCCTTTCATGACATTTGCTAAACTGAGCTACGCCTGAGGCGAATCACTGCCGCCTCGCTCTGAGGCGGGCCTCAACGCGTGCCTAGGCATGCCTTTGAAAGCTAACCATTAATCAAAAGTCATTCAAAAGCTAACCCTTTTTTTTTGGCATTTATCCAAAAGTCGTCTTCACTCGGAGTGTATATGCATAAGTCAAGTTGTCTTTCACTCGGAGTGTGTTTGTGTTTTATCACAATTTAGTCCCGTATTTTTAATTTAGTCAATTTAATTATTGTGTTTACCATTATTAGTCAATGTAATTCCCGTGATTCATTCTGTTAAATCTCAATTAAAAATTAAAAAATTATTTAAACATTAATAATAAAAAATACATAACTATTTGAGTTCAATTAAAAAATAAATAAACAAGAACTCAAAAAAATCCGCCTATCCCAGCCGCCTCCCCACTCTCCGCCTATGCCACCCACCACAACCCTTCTCTCTTCTCTCTTCCTCTCATTCTCCCCAATAACAACCCAATTCTCTACTCCCAGCCACTTTCCCCACCCATAGCCCCAACTCCAATCCACCCCACCCCTTATATCTCTCTCTCCACACACAAAGAAAAACATTCCTTAACTGGCTAGCTCCCAAAGAAGATCTTCCATAACCCAACCATTGCATATCCATTTACCCCATCATCGACGGTGGCCCCCAGATTTTCCACCCCATCTCTCCACCTTCTGTTGTACGCCTTCGTTCATCACCCTCCCCCACCCCTGCAATGGTCACCCCATTTCCCACTACTCCTCTCTCTAAGCAGCCCTTCTCCCCACTCCGAACGAACTACTCCCATTCTTTTCTTTTTTTTATAATGTTATGTTAGTTTAATTGAATTTTTAATATATATTTTAAAATCAATTCAACTTTTTTTAATTTAAAAAAGCTTTATAGGTTTTCAAAAGAAAAAAAAGAATTATCACGTTCATATTTAACGGCAATTTTTAATGGAATAGACTAAATTGGCTAACGGTCCTAAACACAAGGACTGAATTGGTCAAATTAAAAATATAGGGACTAAATTGGCCAATGTGGTAAAACGCACAGACCATTTTGACATTTATCCCTTCTAAGATCTACCCAAGTTTAAATATATTTTTTTCATGTTTATCTCCATCAAATTTGTCACGTGTGCACCCCTCGTGCCCTCCCTCATTTCCTTCCATTTATTCCCCTCGTCTACTTCTTCCAACCATTTCATCATTTCAACCATTTATTCCCTTCATGGACAAATTTAGTGAGCACTAGCAAAAGGTGCCCGCGCGATGCTACGGGTTTTAAAACCAAAGGCAGTTTGTACTAAACATATATGTCTGAAAATCAACCCAAAACATCAATCAAATGAAACCAAATGCAGTTTATAACCACTCCATGTCCTTTTTCATGTTAAAAAAGCTCCATAAAAAAAACAAAAAATTTCAAAAAGCTTCAGCACACGAAAAGGCATTAATATATAATCAAAACCAATATCATGTTGTTATCACTCTTATCAACAACTCCTCCAAACACATCATATCTTCCATAAAGTAAAAGTTAGAAGTCAAAAATATTAATATGCATCTAAGCACAGATCATACATGAAACAGAGTTGGCATTTAGGCTTAATCGGCTTAAGTTATATTTGTCATTGGTTCAAACCACATAAGAATTACTTGGCTCTATTTACAGCTGCACAACCATAGGAATTAGTTCAAACTTATCCTAACCAATTGTCAATTGATGCCATTAGCTAATTCCTATGCTCTATTCACAAAAGTTAAAACAATTAATTGGAATTTCAACCTAGAAACTCACCTCTTACTTAAGAGAACCAAAAACACCAACTAAACTGCTCTATTCAAAGCAACAAAAGACCACCTGCAAAAGATCAAAAGCAAACATGGTTTAAAAAATAAAAAAAAAAGAAAAAGGAAGAAAAAACTGAAAAATTGGAGAAGAAAACCACATAGGGAAAACACATATATCCATATATAAATAAACGAAAACGAAAACAACATGAATCAACAAAAGAGAAATTACTTGAAGATTCTCCTGCAATGATGTCCAAGTAGATAGCACAATAAATACTTTAGCCTAATAATACCTAATTCACTATGGACAAAGAAGTGATGGATCGGAGCATAATTACCCCGACTTATACAGATTACTTTCTGGAGGGGCCCATTGATCTGGAACTTTCATGAACCTATCAAAGTCGTCAAACATGTTGACAACAAAAATATGTGATCTGTCCAACTTGTATCCATGAGTCTTCTCCTTGGCAAGCTCAGCTTCCTAAAATTACATTAACACATGGTCACATATCTGAATTCAATTGTTCACGTATTTAAACATAGTTTGGAACCCAAGTGATGGTTAATGGTTATACTTCTGTATCAATTTGTGAAAATTCATTCAGAGCATAAAATAAAGCATAAAAAGTTAATTTTTAAGAGACAATGATACATGAGGAGTATTATACTCGATGAAGCAATAGCCCAATGTTTTTTGGGTTTCGGGATCAAGTGACATCCAAAATCTATTGTCCTTGATAAAACCAATCGACTGTAAATTTTACGAATTACATTTTCAAGCTTCTCGTACTTTTCTTCAGGAACCACGGGCAGGTTATCAACAACAATTATGTTGCCAAACCCTAAGTCCAGCTTCGAATTTTCCTCTTGGTATATATCATCATCGCTGTGCAACCATAAATAAATTAATTAATTAAAAATCGTCCATATTTCCTCCCTGAAATAGTCTAACAACAATCAAAGTGAAAAAGAATTGAATAGTCTAACAACAATGAGGATGAAAGCAGACACAAACCTGAGACATACATTTGCAGGAATTAAAATATTGAATATTAAAATATGGCAAAAAGTGGATTGAAAAATCAGAAGCATACCTTAAGAACACGCCTAAGATTCCATGTAGGGTGATGACTTGCTTTCCACAGCCATTTTGGTATTCGCCCTTGAATGTTGTTGCCGCTAAGATCTAAGTAGTTCAATTCGGATTGATATTTTAAAAATTCTGGAAACTCTGTTAAGTTGCATGAAGCCAACGCTAGAACTTCAAGCTGTGGAACAGTAGCACTCAAATTGGTTATGATCTGCAGAGATAACTTGTTGTGTGATAATAGAATTAGCTTTAACTTTTTGGGCTGGGAAAACTGATCAAACTCAACTTGTCCACTCAAGTTATTAAAGGCAAGGTCTAGACTTTCAAGATTTTTGAGCTGGAAGAGTGACCTAGGAATTGCTCCTTGCAAACTGTTATTACTGAGGTATAGAGTAGTTAACTGTGTCAAATTCATAAGCCAAGATGGGATTTGACCAGTTATTTTGTTAGAATCAAAGTATAGAAATGAAAGTTGCGTGAGGTTAGCCAGAAAGCTTGGGAATTCTCCCCTGAATATGGTACTCGCAAGCAACAAACTGGAGAGGTTGGTTAAACTCCCTATCCAAGACGATGAATATTCAGAAACTAATTGGCCTGTGGAAGTATTATTTGAAATGTCGTAAAATGAAGACATGCCAGGGTACCGGAGCTGGGTTAGGTTTCCGAGTGAAGTTGGAACAAGGGGGTAAAATTGACAGTAGGAGATGTCCAACGAATTTAAGGAATGAAGGTTTCCGATAGAAGTAGGCAGCATGCCAGAAAAATTCGTCCATCCAACATCCAATTTCTTCAAGAGATTATTGGTCATGTTAAAGTTAGGGAAATAACCGGTAAGGTTTGAGTTATCGCTCACATCAAGAACCTCTAAGTTTGGTAGGTGGAAAATGCCTGCTGGGAATTCCCCATTCAACCCACAAGCTTCAAGTCGGAGAGATGTGAGAGAAGATGTATTGACCAAGATATCAGGCTTCTCAAGTTTTATGGTGGTCAAGTTTTGAACCAGGCTTCTCATGTCGGCCTTGGTCAGTTTCAAAGGGATACTATCATCAACTTTCAGATAATTGAAAGACAGATCAAGGGTAGAGAGCTTCGATAGCTTTGAAATTTCTGATGGAATTTGGCCATAAAACAAAGAACTTGAAAGGTTGAGATATGTTAGACTCAAAAGATCATGACCGAACCTTGATGGTATTTGAGAGAAATTGAAGTGATTATCTGAGAGGTCAAGCCTCTGCAGGTGAACAAGGCGAAAGAGACTGTTGCTGGAATTGATAGAACCGTAGAGACAGCTGCTGCGGAGGTCCATTCCAATAACATGGCCAGACTCCTCATCACACTCAACACCATCCCATGAACAACAATTACTCTCATTCTCATCTCCTCCACGTGTCCATAATGCAACCTTTGGGTAAGCAAAAGGATTTGCAGAAGCAGACTTGTTAATCGCGAAGCTTTCCTTGAATTGTAACAAGGCAGAGCACTCATCAACTTGGCCAAGGGCCTGAGTCTGCACAAATAAAAAACCGTGAGTAGCAATGAGTAATAGCAAAATAAAACAACGTACAGAAATGAACTTCGACGGCCATGAGTCCATTCCCATTGCAATTTGTTTTCTAATATTATGTATGCTTAATTATTTCTCTCACATAATTACATTAAGGGTGGAGAAATTAAACTCCTTTTATAGACGCACAAGCACAACTAATAAAAAAAAAGGAAAAAAACAAAGAGGATTAGTGATGAGTGGTTGGTTACACGCACAAAAAACTGAACAAAAGAATCGAAATAAAAGTAAGGGAATCAAATAGAATAAGCCAAGAAGGTGAACAGAAGTCAAGTCTTCTGCAACGTTACTTGATTTGTTTCGTTGGAAGTGCAAGTTTATCGTCTTCAATCATAACTAATAGACCAGTATGCTTGGCTTGGCAATAATTCAAAGTCTCTTCCAAAAGCTATAACCATTCAAACGATTACATCTAAACTCTATTTTCATATACAAAGTTAACTTTAAGCCATCCATAAAGTTAAGCAAAAATTAGTTAAATTACACAATATCAATCATATTTGTGTACACTTTTCATTATTTCCACAGGTTCTCTCCTTTACTTAATCACAAATTCATCATGCCACTTTGAGTCAAAGTTTATACTCCATCTATTAAACTCATAATCTCCTATAAGCGAAATATATGAAAACAGTTTTGATAATCATATAATTTATACTACTTTTTTATTTAAAGTGAAAAACATATGGACTTAATAACTCGATCAAAGAAATTATCATATATATATTTTTATAAATAAATTTACATATATTGTTAATATTTTTACCATATAAACCCTTTTTATTACTGAATTTATACATATAATTTTGTAAATTTATACATATACTATATAAATCCCTCTTATTTATTATTGGCATGCATCTTTACATTTGTTACTCTACACATGTGTTATTCTTAACCTACATAATAGTCCCCCTTTTATTACTTGCATATTATTCAGTTCTGTTGTCTTGTCAACTTGCACTATACTAAACTTAAATCACTTAAACCATCATACAATGTATTTTCTTCAATTTTTGTGTGTCAAAAATAGATAATTGACTAAATGGACATCTTCTAAAGTTTTATTGAAAATTTTCATGATTTTCTAACAATTTCCATAGTTTTTATTCAATTTTTATCGATATTTTCATCGATATTTCCATGTTTTTGACCACCGATATTTCCGAAACCTTTGATATTTAATACCTTGGTTACAACTTTACAAAAAATGACTTGACATTGACTTGAAGTCAAGCTATAAACACATGACTCACACACACCTTCCAGTTCATAACATAAATTTGACTCTTATTAAAAAAAAAACATGTATTTTCTTCATTCCAACCAACAAGTTTCAAAAACACGAATTAAAGGAGAAGGGTGAAGAAAAAAGAAGAAGATGCTTTTGGAAAATTAGCTGTCTTTGCTTACTTGGTTACAACTTATAAAAAATGAGTTCACATTGACTTGAAGTCAAGCTATTAACACATGAACAGCTCCATAAATGATAGTGGAGAAAAAAAAAAAAAAAAAAAAAAAGGGGGCCTTTAAAATTTGGGTAAGAAAAGTAATCATTGTAGTATTAAAGAAAATTTGAGAGGGGCACGCGCCTTTGTCCGCCACTGCTTAAAGACTTGGAAGTCGTCTACGAGACGTTCATCTTATAGCATCTCCAACTGATATATTAAATTGCCACATGAATATAAAATGATAAAAATTGAAAGTTAAAGTTACTCTAATCGAGTAGTCAAATTTTACATAGATAAAAAAACTGAAAAAGATATGTCAAAAATGACATATCAAAAAATTTGATGTCAAATATTTTTTTAATCATAGACCCCACTATTATTTACTCTCTTTTAAAACTTATGTATCATATAAACCCCATTTACTTTTAAAAATATAATAAAATAATATGATATTTGACATTTTGATGGAGTTAAATTTTTTCTAAAGTGTCAAATTACCACATAAACCATCAAATTCAAATTTAACTTTTTACATTTGACATCTCAATCTTAGGTCGTTTGATTCATGGGAAATAAGAGTTGGGATAAGAAATTTTTTTCATATTTAGTAAGTGCAGACATGAAAAATAGTTGAATAAGGGGGAAAGTGAAACCCTCCTTCCCCTTTAGGTTTTGTGGCAAAAGGCATCTTCACTCGGAGTGTATATGCATAAGTCAAGTCGCTTGCTAGCCGTACATCTTGGCTCGCTCGAATTGTTTCAGGGGGAGTGCTAGCAACCTTCTCTCTAACCTTCTTTTTTGGACCTTCTCCATTATCTTCATGACATGTGTCAATTTCTACACTAAAAATAATACCATTAATACATTAGACATTGTTTTTAATGTAGAAATTGACACATGTCATGAAGATAATGAAGAAGGTCCAAAAAAGAAAATTAGAGAGAAGAATGCTAGCATTTATCTTGTTTCAGTTGGAGTGTATATGGATGTATACCTCTCCATTTGCCAATCTCTGTACTTCC
The DNA here is from genome assembly GCA_024362665.1 of Prunus padus. Classification (NCBI taxonomy): domain Eukaryota; kingdom Viridiplantae; phylum Streptophyta; class Magnoliopsida; order Rosales; family Rosaceae; genus Prunus; species Prunus padus. Next base: position 22,501,734 of record JANFAM010000013.1, read on the forward strand.
TTTTCTCTGCTTTCTTGTCTGCCATTAAGTGCCCGTTTGACATTGCTTATTTTGGGTGATAAGTGATTTTTTAAAAAAATTGGGATGTCCAGCCCGTTTGGTAAACTATAAGAAAATCACTTATTGTTAAAAATTGCTATAAGAGAAAGCTATAAAGGAAAGCAGGTCCACCCCTGCTTTCATTTTCTAATTTTGAGGAAATCAGATTGACGAGGCGCTGAGTGTTTAATGAAAAATTCATACTTCCAAAAATACCCTCATTTAATTTCACGCTCGCTCCCTTTCCGTTTTGCTCTTCACGCCCTCTCTTTCATGAATGATAATGGGTTTTACAGAAGAAGAGGCCAGAACAACCAAAGGGATTTCAATTCCCAAAATTTTCGTGTTGCTCTGAAATCTGCTGATGATTTCTTTCCCTGCGGGTTGTTGTGCCAGACGGAGAGGAAGATGGAGATGAAGGAGACTTAGAAGACGTTGCCAAATTGTTTGACTGGCTTGTTAATTTCTTCTTGTCTCCTTCATCTGCCTTATCTTTGATTCGATGATGTCGAACTTCTGTTGAATTTATAGTCACAGGAAGAACACAATTGCAGAGGAAAACTGTTTTCACTTTAATAAAAAGTTTTTAGAGTACTGCTTTATTAAAAATAATAATTAAAAAATTAAAAAAATCTTGGATGTGGCTTTTACAGCTTTTCTTGTTCTCTTTGTCTTGTTATATATCCCATTATTTTGTCAATGACTCTGATCACTGATTCACAGGTACTCATCCTTCACCATTCACCATGTTTTTGTTTTAGATAACAGTTTCTTGTTTTAGGGCGTGATAAAAACAAATTTAACACAAAAAATATATAAGTAAAAGTGAAAATGTTTTTCTTTTAATCAAACATTTGAATATAAAAATCATTTCAATATAATGTCTTTTTAGTCATTATACACAGCTCACATCACTTTCACACAAAAATTTACTAAACACTTAAAAAACTGATTATTGTACAAACATCACTTTTAACAAAAAGTTTATCAAGCACCAAACTGTTGCGTTTCTGTGGTTCCACTTAGGATCCCTCCTAGTGGAGTGAACTAATTATAGTGGGACAACATAATTGGAGTGAGACAACATCATGGTGTCTAAATGATGGCTAGCACCAACTTGTTTTGGTGGAATGGCCTTCGGTGGTTTCTGCATGGTTTATAAAATGATAGCAATAATTTGTCATGATGGCATAGCAATATTATTTGCCTTTAATGATATTGTCTTGGGGAAGCTCTTTTTTGACCAAGCATTGTAGCCGTTGCTTTCTTGGGCTTTGTATGGTTGCTTCCTTGGTAGCTTATGCATGGGATTATATAATAGGACATTGGGGGAGCACATGAGTGGGGGTTGGCAGCAAGAAAGGGAGCGGCAATGAGGGTGCAAACAGAGCTGGAGAGACAGAGAGCAACATCTGTGTAATCAAGAGAGGTTTTTCTCTTGGGGTGAGAGTATTTTTCACGGGCTGAGAGAGGGGTGTACAAGGGTGTATCATATTGGATACAGGGCTTGGGTTTGGGTACAAAATCCTTGAGTGTATTATTCCTTGTACTTGTATCTTTCTCATTATAGTGGAAGGTGGTAACTCTCCGAGGACGTAGGCAGGATATTTGCCAAACCTCGTTAATTCTCGGTGTGCTGTGTATTTGTTATTTTGCTCATTGGTGGTTCTCTTGGTGTCTCCAAATCCCAAAACAAACTGCTTTCTCTCACAGCTGATTTCTCTTACAGCAAATCTAACAACGATTATTTTCACAGCACAGCAATGCCAAACTGGCCCTAATTAATGTAATGACTTGGTCAAGTTGATCTATTTCTAAGATCTACTCAAATTTAAATATATTTATTTCGTGTTTATATCCATCAAATTTGTCACGTGTGCACGCCTCGTGCCCTCCCTCATTTCCCTCCATTTATTCCCCAAGTTACTTCTTCCAACCATTTCGTCATTTCAACCATCTATTCCATTAATAGACAAAATTTAGTGAGCATTTCCATGCTCATGTAATATCAGAAATTGGAGGAATATATACATGTTTTCATATTTGTATGAGCTGCCTGTCGAAAAGACGTCAAAATAAGTGAATGAGCAACATACCTGAAAAACCATTGTTAGATAAGTAAAGTATGCACAACTTTGGGAACTCATGGTTGGTTGCAGACTTCCCAATTATGCCATGAAATCCATTAGACCTCAAAATGAGAGACCTCAAAATCCATTAGAACTCATGGTTGGTTACATAATGTCATAATTACAAATTCATCATGCCACTTTGAGTCAAAGTTTATACTCCATCTATTAAACTCATAATCTCCTATAAGCAGAAATATGAAAACAATTTTGATAATCATATTTTTGGAAGGAGTTGAGCAGATCAGTGTCCAAAGATGTGCATCCCCTTCATCTTCAGGAATTATGGCAATATATCAAGAAAACAAGAGAATTAGGCCTCGTTTGCAGACTCAAAATTCATGAAGGCATATTTTGAACGGGAAGAAACAAACAAGAGCGTAATTCAACTCCATCCCCAAATAACTAAGCCCGATTCTGTGTTGGCTACAACTACAAATTCTCCTTTTCACTATTCAGGAACAACTCAAACAATTTTAAGTTCCATAAATAAGTTTTTGGGAGATACGAAAAAAAAAAATTTGCAAATCCCTAAATATTGTGTTCCTAATCTAACTACTGAATAAGTAGCAGTTACCACTGAAAAATTTAAAAATAAGAATAAAAAGTTATCCCCGCCTAATAGAATCGCTTAGATACTTTAATTTTTACCTTTTTAAAAAAAAATTATTTATAAAGAAAACAGTGAATAAATACCAAATTCCAGTACAGAATAGATCCTAGGTCTCAACAACTTGAAGTAACAGTTCTTTCAATTTGGGGGAATAAAACAAAGTTCAGAATTTAATCATTCGAATATAAACTTAACTTGTAGGAAGAAAATCCATCCAAATTTGGGGGAAAAGAGGAAGAAAAAATTACACCGGAAACTTAGCCCTAATATAAAACAGATGGAAACTTTCGGAATAGCAAATTTTCTGAAATTCAACATCAGTATATATAAGATTAAATTCTGAAAAGGATTCAACGTACAGCTCTAGCGATTTACAGGGTTATAATGACCGAAGCAAACCCTAGAATCAATAAGAATCGCAGAAGATATTTAATAAACAATCAAGTTAAATTTGTTTCAAAATTTGAAGAAAGAAGAAGGTAGAAGAATACCTCTCTTTAGCGAAAAGGGGAAACTTGCAAAATTTGAGGGAGGAGCACAATCTGAAAAATCAGAGCTTTGGAGAATAAATCAAAAGTCCTAGCAAGTAGCTCGTTTTGTACCGCAAAGGTCAAGTCGGTTCAAGATGGGCCAGGCCGAGCTAAACCTACTTTGACCCGAAAACAGATTTGTGTTGGACTTTAAATTGTCCGATCATTGGAGTCTATGGACTTATGAGCCTAAGTTTTCTATTCCTCTCTAATTAAGACGTTTACTAACCCGTAATCGGAATGAGAATAAATTCGATTTCGATTACGTATTATACGTGTGTTTACTAAAATTAGGAGGAATCAATAGTGCGCGGCCCACACAAAAATGGAATTCAATTCCAAGATTTGGGTGATTTGGATTCCCTACATTTAGGTGGTATTTGGATTCCGGATTTCATCCGTAATCGGAATGATAATTTTTTCCCTTTATGCCCTCACTTACTTTCATTATTTCCAAGATTATCCTTATCCTATAAATAAAAACAAAATCATTTTAGTATTAAGAATTAACTAATAGAAATACTTACATTTATAAATTTTAAAAAATACTTAATAGAAATACTTACATTTATTTTTAAAAACTTAATAGAAATAATTACATTTATAAAAAAATACTTAATAGAAATATTTAAATTTATAAATAAAAAAATAAACAAATTCATTTTAGTGTGTCTATGAAATAAAAAAGCAATTTAATTTTTTCTTACTATTATATACTATATCAAATTTTATTAAAAAAGTATATAAAATATTTGATTTGGGACAAGGGCATTTTAGTAATCATACCTGGTTTATATTCGATTTTGCTGAATTAGTAAATGTACTTTATGGAATTCTATTCCGATTCCATACGCTTTAGTAAACAACTTCAACAGAATCGATTCGATTCCTCCTAATTTCAATTCCTCCTCAATTCAATTCCTCCTCAATTCAATTCCTCTCAATTTGATTACGGATTAGTAAACGCACCCTAAAAGTAGTACGTTGGCAAACCAGAGCGCTTTATATATTCCAAACGTATACCGCAGATGCTAGAACCCATTTGTTGGAATTTGTTGAAGATACCTTGAGTTATTTATCCTCTAATGTCATTGTTGAATGCTTTCCTAGCAAGGTGATTCGCTTACTAGTTACCAGAATGGAAGGTAAATGAATGTCCTATTTTCTTTAATGATTATGATTCAGCCAAGGAAGAGGAAGTGCAAGTGCAAAACGCATCAATACCATTTCAATAATAAGATCCTCTAATCTTGAGCAGACAGCATTTGCAATAAGTTCAGTTATTTCCTTCTGCTCCTCCATCTTCCAATCCAAGTTTTCCAGCTTCTTTGTCGATGCCTTTTGTAGACTGCAAAAACGAGACGACAGTGTGCCGCAGACCCTTTGAACAAACACATAGTGATAAGAAGTTGGAAACAATGTGATCCAAACAAACAAGCAGCAGAGAAAAAGACTAGGAAAACAAACAATGAAATTACAGCCAAAGTTGACATACTAAGCTAACTGCTCTCTCAGCTACAAGTGAACCGCTGTGGAATCTATGCCCTCACAAATGCTTGTAGGTTTTCTCTGTGACCTTGTTCTTGCCATGGGATATTGAGGGTTTGTTGGTCATTCAAATTTCAACAGGGTAATTATTGTATGCGTGGAAGGCATGAAGGAGAATATTGAAATGGGTCAAAAGCCTCAGTTATATATTGTTTACAAGAAACATAATGATGATAAAGGTTTACAGCACAATGATATCTGCCTATATAATAATGTAGGACACAATGATTCTATCGATATAATAATGTACAGCACTATCTATATAATAATAGTGGAATACAGTGCATCATGATGATGGAGGGGAGGAATGTGGTGTGGAATCTGGATTATGTTTATCAAGGGAAGAACCTCAAGAGAGTTGGCAAATTAATTACTAGAATTTGATATTAGCAACATATACAAACATTAAGCATTAATCATCCAAAGATTTGATACTTAATTAAGAACAACAATACAGGAAATCAAAGAAACTAAGCAAACAGGAAACAGAGAATGTAGTTTGTAGCTACTCGTACAGAAACATATTACAAACATTAATGAACAAATTAATACAAGCAACTTACAACACCACAGATTAATACAAGCAAATATTACACCACCACGCGTATTGTAATAAAACAGATTGCACCAGACCCTATGCAAGAATTCAAACAACAACAGCAGCTGCAAGATAAACATGGATTAGAAAGAAGTACTACTAGTTTCTGTGTCCCCTCCTCCCCCTTGTGCCTCTTGGCTGCCTCTTCCTGCTAAACGTCTCTACGAACCATTCATGATTCTTGCTTGTCCAAAAGTCCCCAGCAACCACTCCAACTATTAGACCACTAACAACTCCGGGCAGAACCACATACCAATCTAGTGCAATTTGAAACCCGGAGTCTTCATCTTCTTCAAACATTGATGGCGGTAGCGATATTGAGCTCTCACATTTCTTTGACAAAGGCTTTCCACACAGACCTGAGTTTCCTTGGTATGAATCTTCTAGGAATGTACCAAATTGTTGGCCAAGTGGTATAGGACCCCAAAGTTGGTTATGGGAGACATTGAAATATGCAAGGAAAGTGAGTTGTAGCAAATTACTGGGGATCCTTCCTGAGAGCTGGTTCCGGGATAGATCCAACGATTCAAGAGCATTCAAGTTGGCTAAAGATGAGGGGATGCGACCAGTGAGAGCGTTGTTGGAAAGGTTAAGCAAAAGCAGGGCTCTAAGCTTCCCAATGACACCTGCTGGAATCTCTCCTTCAAATCTATTACTTGAGAAATCTATGGCTCTAAGAGGATAAGGGGTCTTCACATATTTCAATTCAACACCTTTTGCAAAAGTCGTCATTGAGTATTGATAAAAAAGGAACTCGAATAATTAGCTGTTCTGTCTGATGTCGAAGAGACTCCAAAATAAGTTTGACGGCCCTCGTCTACAAATTTCATGGAATTCCAGTTCTCTAAGTAGTTAGAGGGCAACACACCTGAAAAACCATTGTCAGATAAATCAATGATGCACAACTTTGGGAAGTCATGGTTAGTTGCAGACTTCCCAATCATGCCATGAAATCCATTAGACCTCAAACTGAGAAACTGTAGTTCTGGAAATGCCCCTAACCAAGATGGGAAGATGTCACTCAGCTGATTGTTTCCAAGGTTAAGAAACTCTAATTGAGTGCAATTGGCCATTGATCTTGGTATCTTCCCTGTAACTGATTGTAACTTAAATCAACCATTTTCAAACTACTTTCGGCTGTTGGACATGTTTGAGGAATACTGCCGTGAAAAGAATTTTTCTTCAGTGTCAATATTTCCAAAGTACTGGAGTTACCCAAACACTGTGGAAGCATGCCACTCAGACTGTTGTTGGACAAATCAAGAATGTGCAAATGATTCAAGTTGCAGAACGAGGGCGAAATTTCTCCACTATAATAATTGCTGCCGACCATATAGTTTCTAATTGATTGTGGTGGAATTGGCAGTGATCCTTGTAACATATTGGTCCTGAGATCTAAACTATATAGATTGTGCCATGGAAGATTGATTGGATTTTGGTCAAATCCCGTTAAGAAGTTGTAAGAGAGGTCGAGACTGATCAAAGTCTCTCTAGTTGCTTTCCACAGCCATTTTGGTATTCGCCCTTGAATGTTGTTGCCGCTAAGATCTAAGTAGTTCAATTCGGATTGATATTTTAAAAATTCTGGAAACTCTGTTAAGTTGCATGAAGCCAACTCTAGAACTTCAAGCTGTGGAACAGTAGCACTCAAATTGGTTATGATCTGCAGAGATAACTTGTTGTGTGATAATCGAATTTCCTTTAACTTTTTGGGCTGGGAAAACTGATCAAACTCAACTTGTCCACTCAAGTTATTCAAGACAAGGCCTAGAATTTCAAGATTTTTGAGCTGGAAGAGTGACCTAGGAATTGCTCCTTGCAAACTGTTATTACTGAGGTATAGAGTAGTTAACTGTGTCAAATTCATAAGCCAAGATGGGATTTGACCAGTTATTTTATTAGAATCAAAGTATAGAAATGAAAGTTGCGTGAGGTTAGCCAGAAAGCTTGGAATTCTCCCCTGAATATGGTACTGCAAGCTCCAAATGGTAGAGGTTGGTTAAACTCCCTATCCAAGACAATGAATATTCAGAAACTAATTGGCCTGTGGAAGTATTATTTGAAATGTCGTAAAATGAAGACATGCCAAGGTACCGGAGCTGGGTTAGGTTTCCGAGTGAAGTTGGAACAAGGGGGTAAAATTGACAGTAGGAGATGTCCAAAGAATTTAAGGAATGAAGGTTTCCGATAGAAGTAGGCAGCATGCCAGAAAAATTCGTCCATCCAACATTCAATTCCTTCAAGAGATTAATGCTCCGGTTAAAGTTAGGGAAATAACCGGTAAGGTTTGAGTTATCGCTCACATCAAGAACCTCTAAGTTTGGTAGGTGGAAAATGTCTGCTGGGAATTCCCCATTCAACCCACAAAAGTGAAGTTGGAGAGATGTGAGAGAAGATGTATTGACCAATATATCAGGCACAGGGGAGTATATCTCTGCCCAACTAAGATCAAGTATTTTTATGGTGGTCAAGTTTTGAACCAGGCTTCTCATGTTGGCCTTGGTCAGTTTCAAATCGTTGAAAGACAGATCAAGGGTAGACAGCTTAGATAGCTTTGAAATTTCTGATGGAATTTGACTAGAAAACACGGAATTCGAAAGGTTGAGATATGTTAGACTCGAAAGATCATGACCGAACCTTGATGGTATTTGAGAGAAATTGAAGTGATTATCTGAGAGGTCAAGCCTCTGCAGGTGAACAAGGCGAAAGAGACTGTTGCTGGAATTGATAGAACCGTAGAGACAGCTGCTGCGGAGGTCCATTCCAATAACATGGCCAGACTCCTCATCACACTCAACACCATCCCATGAACAACAATTACTCCCATTCTCATCTCCTTCTCGTGTCCATAATGCAACCTTTGAACAAGCAAAAGGATTTGCAGAAGCAGACTTGTTAACCGCGAAGCTTTCCTTGAATTGTAACAAGGCAGAGCACTCATCAACTTGGGCAAGGGCCTGAGTCTGCACAAATAAAAAACCTTGAGTAGCAATGAGTAATAGCAAAATAAAACAACGTACAGAAATGAACTTCGCCGGCCATGATTCCATTCCCATTGCAATTTGTTTTCTAATATTATGTATGCTTAATTATTTCTCTCACATAATTACATTAAGGGTGGAGAAATTAAACTCCTTTTATAGATGCACAAGCACAACTAATAAAAAAAAGGAAAAAAAACAAAGAGGATTAGTGATGAGTGGTTGGTTACACACACAAAAAAGTGAACAAAAGAATCGAAATAAAAGTAAGGGAATCAAATAGAATAAGCCAAGAAGGTGAACAGAAGTCAAGTCTTCTGCAACGTTACTTTATTTATTTCGTTGGAAGTGCAAGTTTATTGTCTTCAATCATAACTAATAGACCAGTATGCTTGGTTTGGCAATAATTCAAAGTCTCTTCCAAAAGCTATAACCATTCAAACGATTACATCAATCATATACAAAGTTAACTTTAAGCCATCCATAAAGTTAAGCAAAAATTAGTTAAATTACACAATATCAATCATATTTGTGTACACTTTTCATTATTTCCACAGGTTCTCTCCTTTACTTAATCACAAATTCATCATGCCACTTTGAGTCAAAGTTTATACTCCATCTATTAAACTCATAATCTCCTATAAGCAGAAATATATGAAAACAGTTTTGATAATCATATTATTGGAAGGAGTCGAGCAGATCAGTGTCCAAAGATGTGCATGCCCTTCCTCTTCAGGAATTATGGCAATATATCAAGAAAACAAGTGAATTAGTTTAAGACTCATGACATGTTTATTCTAATTCATAATCCAAATCAAAATAAGTAAATAAAGTATTAAAACACTCACAATCCCTTTAATTTAGCTAGCTATTAGAAGTTTCTCTCCTAAAAGGTGAGGGAGTTTGTGGACACTGCACAGTAAGTTGTTGAATATTTTTTTCATTCCAACCAAAAAGTTTCAAAAACACGAATTGAAGGAGAGGGATGAAGACAAAAAGAAGAAGATGCTTTTGGAAAATGAGCTGTCTTTGCTTACTTGGTTACAACCATAGTATTAAATTTCGAGGGTGGTGATTCGAACCGCTGCCCACCCCTTTGTAAAATTATGGCACCTTTTTCAACTGAGCTGTATGTCAACTTATTATATTCTTCCTTTCTTGTTCTATTTATACACACATATTTAACATTTGATGGGTCCTATTTATACACACATACTTGACATGACAACAACTCTTTACTCTCCACTTACGCTACATCAATGCCCTTGTCAGGTTTGTATCCCCATATTTATACTACTTTTTTGATTTAAAGAGAAAAACATATGGACTTAGGGCCAGTTTAGGATTGTTGTGCTGTGAAAATAATCGCTGTCAGATTTGCTGTGAGAGAAATCAGCTCTGAGAGAAAGCAGTTTGGCGTTTGGTAAACTTTTTGTTAAAAGTGTTGTTGGTACTGATTCCCGCATAATTAGAAAATGATTCCTACATAATCATCAAATCCAGCGCCTCTTCAAAATTGATTCATGCATAATCAGAAAATGAAAACACATAATTAGCTGCTTTCCCTTATAGCTTTCTTTCACATCAATTTTTAACAATAAGTGATTTTTTCATAGTTTACCAAACAGGCTGTGCTTCCCAATTTTTTTTTAAAATCACTTATTACCCCAAATAAGCAATGGCAAACAGGCACTTAATTACTTGATCAAAGAAATTATCATATATATATTTTTATAAAGAAATTTACATATATTGTTAATATTTTTACTATATAAACCCTTTTTATTACCGAATTTATACATATAATTTTGTAAATTTATATATATACTATATAAATCCCTCTTATTTATTATTGTCATGTATCTTTACATTTGTTACTCTGCACATGTGTTATTCTTAACCTACATAATAGTCCCCCTTTTATTACTTGCATATTATTCATTTTTTAAGTTACTGTTGTTAGCTCGCACTATACTAAACTTAAATCACTTAAACCATCATACAATGTATTTTCTTCAATTTTTGTGTGTCAAAAATAGATAATTGACTAAATGGACATCTTCTAAAGTTTTATTGAAAATTTTCATGATTTTCTAACAATTTCCATAGTTTTTATTCAATTTTTATCGATATTTTCATAGATATTTCCGTGTTTTTTGACCACCGATATTTCCGAAACCTTTGATATTTAATACCTCGGTTACAACTTTACAAAAAATGAGTTGACATTGACTTGAAGTCAAGCTATTAACACATGACTCACACACACCTTCCAGTTCATAACATAAATTTGACTCGTATAAAAAAAAATGTATTTGACAATCATAGATTCCACACTTGGAAATACATAATAACAATGACTTCTCCGAAGATATGAAAAAACCAATATTTCTGGTCCTGTTACGTTTGATTAAATTTCACGGTAATTGTTTGAGTATCCAAATACCAAACTGTTTCTTGTAGCAAACAGCTAGGAAACAAGAAAAAATATGTAAATTTGTTTAGAAATACATTAAAAACACCATATAACGAAACAAATACAAGGCTCAAATACGTCGCCTCCTCCCCTTCATCCTTTTATCGACACGCAACTCATGCAATGTTTCACTCCATAACCAAATAATCCAAAACATGTGGATAAGGAGAAAATTAAAATGCAAAACTAAAGGAGTCAATGGAAAAGAAGCCAAGAAGGTGAAAAACAAATATGGCTTGAATAAAATCAGCTGTAATCGTTGACCGAAAAACAAAAATCAGCCGTAATCACTTAAAATGGGCACCTCATATATTAATTGAAATATATTTTTCCTTAGGGTCCAAAACATGTGTATGAAGTCATTGCAGAGGGTGGGGGAGCAGGGCCCTGGCGAAGAAGCCAAGAAGGTGAAAAACAAATTTACCCAATATGTAGCTTTCATATAGTGGGTTTGAGTGCGTTCACCTTTATTCCTTGTTCCCCAATAAGTGATGTCCTCCGCCACTGCATAAGTCAAGTCGTCTCCGAGATGTTCATCTTTGTCTCGTTGGAATTGTTTCACTCAGAGTGTATATGCATAAGTCAAGTCGTCTGCGAGACGTTCATCTTTGTCTCGCTGGAATTGTAGCACACAGCTAGGAAACAAGAAATATGTAAATTCGTTTACAAATACATTATAAACACCATATAACGAAACAAATACAAGGCTCAAATACGTCCCCTCCTCCCTTTCATCCTTTTATCGACGCGCAACTCATGCCATCCATAACCAAATAATCCAAAACATGTGGATAAGTAGTCGTAATATCACAAAACGTCCCTAAGGTTTAAGAAACTATCAGATTGCATCCTTAATGTTTTTTTGTGTCATTCGTGGTCCTCAAGGTTAGTATGTGTGCTCACAAATGGTCCTTACTGTTACGTTTCGTCAAAAACTCCGTTAGTTTGCTGCAATGGCATATATATATCACAAAACATCCTTGAGGTTCACGTACCTATCACAAATGGTCCTTGCAAATTTTTTATTTATTTTTTCATTTAAAATTCATAAAATTTTGGTTTTCTTTTTTAAATTATTTAAAAATATATATTGTATTTTAAATACACATGACACTATATTATTGGAGATGTGGGCTCCACATATATGCCACATCAACAAACTAACTGAGTTTTTCAAAAACAATTTAAAATTCATAAAATTGAAAAATGAAAAAAAACCATTTATATAAGGATTTTAACCTTGAGGACCATTTATGAACCCTAAATCCTTGGTTTTTTCATTTTTAAATTGTTTTTTAAAAACTCCATTAGTTTGTTGATGTGACATATATATGGAGCCAACATCTTCAATAATATAGTATCAAGTGTATTTAAAATACAATATATATTTTTAAATTTGAAATAATAAAAAAATTTGCAAGGACCATTTGTGATAGGTGCTTGAACCTCAGTGATGTTTTGTGATATATATATATATATATATATATATATATATATATGCCACGTTAGTAAACTAACGGAGTTTTAATGGAACCTAACTAAGAGTGACCATTTTGTGAGCACACATACTAACCTCAAGAGCACGAATGACAAAAAAAATTATGAATGCAATCTCATAGTTTTGTAAATCTTAGGAACGTTTTGTGATATCAAGTCGGATAAGTAATCTAAGAAAGGAGAAAATTAAAAACTAAAATTAAAGGACTCAAATACATTTCCTCCTCCCTTTCATCCTTTTATCGACATGCATGTGCCTCTCTCCATTAGTCAATACTTCCTTGTCTACCATTAATTAATATAATGACTTGGTCAAGTTTATCGTCTTCATATCTATTTCTAATATCTACCCAATGTGTTTATCAGCGGAAGTCATCAAGGCTGAAAAGTCTTGAATCAAAGTTGATAAGCCATGGATCACCACCACAGACATTCTTGTCAAGCTAAATGTGGAAACAAATATTTCCATATCCTAGGTCAAATAAATTCCTTATCAATTTGGGAATTTATTTGGTTAAATTGGGATTTATTGTCACGACCCAACTCCTCTAGCACGATATTGTCCGCTTTGGGCCCCCCCTCTCATGCCCTCACAGTTTTGTTTAACTCACGAGCAACTTCCAAGTGGGTCACCCATCCTGAGATTGCTCTAGCCCCAACTCGCTTAACTTCGGAGTTCCAAAGAATCTGAAGTCAGTGAGCTCCCAAAAGGCCTTGTGCTAGGAAGATACGTGCCTACACATATAAGGCACTTCACTTTTCCCTCGCCGAGCGATGTGGGATTGCTCACCGTTCTTGCTTACTTCCCCAAGCTCACAGGTCTTACATTTATGCCAAATTAGTCAATACTTCCTTGTCTACCATTAATTAATATAATGACATGGTCATATTTATCATCTTCATATTTATTTCTAAGATCTAACCAATATATTTATTTCGTGTTTATCAACTGAAGTCATCAAGGCTGAACAGTCTTAAATCAGAGTTGATAAGCCATGGATCACCACTACAGACATTCCTGTCAAGCTAAATGTGGAAACAAATATTTCCAGATCCTTGGTCAAATAAATTCCCTATCAATTTGGGAATTTATTTGGTTAAATTAGGATTTGTGCCAAATTAGTCAATACTTCCTTGTCTACCATTAATTAATATAATGACTTGGTCAAGTTTATCGTCTTCATATCTATTTCTAATATCTACCCAATGTGTTTATCAGCGGAAGTCATCAAGGCTGAAAAGTCTTGAATCAAAGTTGATAAGCCATGGATCACCACCACAGACATTCTTGTCAAGCTAAACGTGGAAACAAATATTTCCATATTCTAGGTCAAATAAATTCCCTATCAATTTGGGAATTTATTTGGTTAAATTGGGATTTATTGTCACGACCCGACTCCTCTAGCACGATATTTTCCACTTTGGGCCCCTCTCCGGCCCTCACGGTTTTGTTTCGGGAACTCATGAGCAACTTCCCAGGTGAGTCACTCATCCTGGGATTGCTCTAGCCCAACTCGCTTAACTTCGGAGTTCCAAAGAATCAAATCGGTGAAGCTCCCAAAAGCGCCGTCTTTAGGAAGATACGTCTTGCCACACATATAAGGCACTTCACCTTTCCTCGCCGAGCGATGTGGGATTGCTCACCGTTCTTGCTTGCTTCCCCAAGCTCACGGGTCTTACATTTATGCCAAATTAGTCAATACTTCCTTGTCTATCATTAATTAATATAATGACGTGGTCAAATTTATCATCTTCATATTTATTTCTAAGATCTAACCAATATATTTATTTCATGTTTATCAACTGAAGTCATCAAGGTTGAACAATCTTGAATCAGAGTTGATAAGCCATGGATCACCACCACAGACATTCTTGTCAAGCTAAATGTAGAAACAAATATTTCCAGATCCTAGGTCAAATAAATTCCCTATCAATTTGGGAATTTATTTGGTTAAATTGGGATTTATGCCAAATTAGTCAATACTTCCTTGTCTACCATTAATTAATATAATGACTTGATCAAGTTTATCATCTTCATATCTATTTCTAAGATCTACCAAATATATTTATTTCGTGTTTATCAGTTGAAGTCATCAAGGTTGAAAATTCTTGAATAAGAGTTGATAAGCCATGGATCACCACCACAGACATTCTTGTCAAGCTAACTGTGGAAAAAAAAAATATTTCCAGATCCTAGGTCAAATAAATTCCCTCTCAATTTGGGAATTTATTTGGTTAAATTGGGATTTATAACATAATTAGGGATTACCAAATCAAATCCCTAATTTGGTTCTAGCTTCCAAATAGGGGGAGAAATAATTTCCTTCCAAGTGGGAAATTATTCATCATGAAACCCTAGCTCCCGAAGTTCCTATATAAACAAAGCTACACCAAGGCTTGAGGTAAGTTTTTCTAAGTCCGAAACTCTGTCAAAATTCCATCTCACCCTCGCCCTTGAGGAATCTGTGCAAAAAAGCAACTTCTCTTCTCGCATATCTTATGACAGCTTAGTGGGACAGACTCAGAATCTCTCTCTTAATTCGTCAACCCCAACAAAACAAGTAAAACAGGAAGACGCTCTATTGAAAGATCTTGATTTTGCAAAAGCCAAGTCATCTTCGTCTTCCAACCCCAATAGGTCATTTTGAGTTGTTCCTAGCAGTCAGTCCAGCTTCTGGATATTGTTGCCTGTTACTAAAAAAATATTGATAGGAACTTTTTGGTTTTGGTTTGTCTATGCTTTTTAGCTGGTATGTTTCCGAGATGACCTGCGCATTGCATATAATTCAATATATTGATGTACCTTATTGTTTGGTTTCTTTGATATCAGTTTGTTTCAAATGGTTGGCCAAAATTTTCTTTCTTTTAGTGGATCGTATGCCAGATACATATTAAAATGAATATATATAAGAGAAGACTCAGATTAGAATTCCATAACTAATTTTAACATAAATGCTTATTGCAGAAGCTCCATGACATGAAGAGTGCTCAATGATGAAGCGCAAAGCAAAGATACTTAAATACCCCCATATTGCAGAAGCTCCATGACATGAAGAGTGCTCTTGAAAACCCATATTAGCCAAATCTTAGTTGGCAATGCCTTACAGGCTGCTTTTGCTTTTGAAGACCCACACTTTTCCTTTGGGTGGAGGCTAACATGCGCCCGAATCATGAGCGCAAAATAGAAGGGGCATTGCTGAAAAAACATTGGAGACATGCTTTGTGTATTTTGGTGAGAAATTGACAACCACTTGAGATGAGGGATGCCAGATGCTGATGTTTGATTGGCTAAATTAATAGAAGCAAGCAATTGATTTGAAAGAAAATTGTTGAAGAGGCAAAAACAATTTCATGATTTACTGCAGACTCAAAATTCATGAAGGCATATTCTGAACGGGAAGAAACAAACAAGATAGTAATTCAACTCCATCCCCAAAGAACTAAGCCCGATTCTGTGTTGGCTACAACTACAAATTCTCCTTTTCACAATTCAGGAACAACTCAAACAATTTTCAGTTTGTTGGAATTTGAGTGATTTATCCTCTAATGTCATTGTTAAATGCTTTCCTAGCAAGGTGATTCGCTTACTAGTTACTAGAATGGAAGGTAAATGAATGTCCTATTTTCTTTAATGATTATGATTCAGCCAAGGAAGAGGAAGTGCAAGTGCAAAACGCATCAACACCATTTCAATAATAAGATCCTCTAATCTTGAGCAGACATCATTTGCAATAAGTTCAGTTATTTCCTTCTGCTCCTCCATCTTCCAATCCAAGTTTTCCAGCTTCTTTGTCAGATGCCTTTTTGTAGACTGCAAAAACGAGACGACAGTGTGCCGCAGACCCTTTGAACAAACACATAGTGATAAGAAGTTGGAAACAATGTGATCCAAACAAACAAGCAGCATAGAAAAAGACTAGGAAAAGAAACAATGAAATTACAGCCAAAGTTGACATACTAAGCTAACTGCTCTCTTAGCTACAAGTGAACCGCTGTGGAATCTATGCCCTCACAAATGCTTGTAGGTTTTCTCTGTGACCTTGTTCTTGCCATGGGATATTGAGGGTTTGTTGGTCATTCAAATTTCAACAGGGTAATTATTGTATGCGTGGAAGGCATGAAGGAGAATATTGAAATGGGTCAAAAGCCTCAGTTGAATGGAGGCGTGTGTATTGATTGTTATATATTGTTTACAAGAAACATAATGATGATAAAGGTTTACAGCACAATGATGTCTAGCTATATAATAATGTACAACACAATGATTCTATCGATATAATAATAGTGGAATGCAGTGCATCATGATGATGGAGGGGAGGAATGTGGAGTGGAATCCGGATTATGTTTATCAAGGCAGAGAAGGACAGAGAAGAACCTCAAGAGAGTTGGCAAATTAATTACTAGAATTTGATATTAGCAACATATACTGGTTGGACAGTAAGCATTAATCATCCAAAGATTTGATACTTAATTAAGAACAACAATACAGGAAATCAAAGAAACTAAGCAAACAGGAAACAGAGAATGTAGTTTGTAGCTAATCGAAAACGTACACTACTTTTCTGTACTCGTACAGAAACATATTACAAACATTGTTGAACAAATTAATACAAGCAACTTACAACACCACAGATTAATACAAGCAAATATTACACCACCACGCTTATTGTAATAAAACAGATTGCACCAGACTCTATGCAAGAATTCAAACAACAACAGTAGCTGCAAGATAAACATGGATTAGAAAGAAGTACTAGTTTCTGTGTCCCCTCCTCCCCCTTGTGCCTCTTGGCTGCCTCTTCCTGCTAAACGTCTCTACGAACCATTCATGATTCTTGCTTGTCCAAAAGTTCCCAGCAACCACTCCAACTATTAGACCACTAACAACTCCGGGCAGAACCACATACCAATCTAGTGCAATTTGAAACCCGGAGTCTTCATCTTCTTCAAAGATTGATGGCGGTAGCGATATTGAGCTCTCACATTTCTTTGACAAAGGCTTTCCACACAGACCTGAGTTTCCTTGGTATGAATCTTCTAGGAATGTACCAAATTGTTGGCCAACTGGTATAGGACCCCAAAGATGGTTATGGGAGACATTGAAATATGCAAGGAAAGTGAGTTGTGCCAAATTACTGGGGATCCTTCCTGAGAGCTGGTTCCGGGATAGATCCAACGATTCAAGAGCATTCAAGTTGGCTAAAGATGAGGGGATGCGACCAGTGAGAGCATTGTTGGAAAGGTTAAGCAAAACCAGGGCTCTAAGCTTCCCAATGACACCTGCTGGAATCTCTCCTTCAAATCTATTACTTGAGAAATCTATGGATCTAAGAGGATAAGGGGTCCCCACATATTTCAATTCAACACCTTTTGCAAAAGTCGTCATTGAGTATTGATAAACATAGACAACCCGATATGGAAATGACGTGACTGGTGTCGAAATGACTTGAAAATAAGTTTGCTGTTCCTCGTCAACAAATTTCATGGAATTCCAGTTCTCTAAGTAGTTAGAGGGCAACACACCTGAAAAACCATTTTCTGATAAATCAATGATGCACAACTTTGGGAAGTCATGGTTAGTTGCAGACTTCCCAATCATGCCATGAAATCCATTAGACCTCAAACTGAGAAACTGTAGTTTTGGAAGTGCCCCTAACCAAGATGGGAAGATGTCACTCATCTGATTGTTTTGAAGGTTAAGAAACTCTAATTGAGTGCAATTGGCCATTGATTTTGGTATCTTCCCTTGTAACTGATTGTAACTTAAATCAACCATTTTCAAACTACTTTCGGCTGTTGGACATATTTGAGGAATACTGCCGTGAAAAGAATTATTCTTCAGCATCAATATTTCCAAAGAACTGGAGTTACTCAAACACTGTGGAAGCATGCCACTCAGGCTGTTGTTGGACAAATCAAGAATGTGCAAATGATTCAAGTTGCAGAACGAGGGCGAAATTTCTCCACTAAAATGATTGCTGCGGACCATATAGTTTCTAATTGATTGCGGTGGAATTGGCAGTGATCCTTGTAACATATTGGTTCGGAGATTTAAAGTATATAGATTGTGCCATGGAAGATTGATTGGATTTTGGTCAAATCCTGTTAAGAAGTTTGCAGAGAGGTCGAGAGTCACCAAAGTTTCTCTAGTTGCGTTCCACAGCCATTTTGGTATTCGCCCTTGAATGTTGTTTTCCTGAAGTCGTAAGTAGCGCAATTCGGATTGATATTCTAAAAATTCTGGAAACTCTATTAAGTTATTAAAGGCAAGGTCTAGAAATTCAAGATTTTTGAGCTGGAAGAGTGACCTAGGAATTGCTCCTTGCAAATTGTTATCATAGAGGTATAGAGTAGTTAACTGGGTCAAATTCATAAGCCAAGATGGGATTTGACCAGTTATTTCGTTAGAAGCCAAGTTTAGAAATGAAAGTTGCGTGAGATTAGCCACAAAGCTTGGGAATTCTCCCCTGAATTTGATATTCCCAAGGTCCAAACTGGAGAGGTTGGTTAAACTCCCTATCCAAGACAATGAATATCCAGAAACTAATTGGCCTGTGGAAGTATTATTTGAAATGTCGCAAAATGAAGACATGTCAAGGTACTGGAGCTGGGTTAGGTTTCCGAGTGAAGTTGGAACAAGGGGGTAAAATTGACAGTAGGAGATGTCCAACGAATTTAAGGAATGAAGGTTTCCAATAGAAGTAGGCAGCATGCCAGAAAAATTCGTATATGCAACACTCAATTCCTTCAAGAGATTATTGCTCCGGTTAAAGTTTGGGAAATAACCGGTAAGGTTTGAGTTAGAGCTCACATCAAGAACCTCTAAGTTTGGTAGGTGGAAAATGTCAGCTGGGAATTCCCCATTCAACTCACAACCTTCAAGTCGGAGAGATGTGAGAGAAGATGTATTGACCAAGATAATCAGGCACAGAGGAGTATATCTCTACCCAACTAAGATGAAGTAATTTTATGGTGGTCAAGTTTTGAACCAGGCTTCTCATGTCGGCCTTGGTCAGTTTCAAAGGGATACTATCATCAACTTTCAGATAATTGAAAGACAGATCAAGGGTAGACAGCTTCGATAGCTTTGAAATTTCTGATGGAATTTGGCCATAAAACAAAGAACTTGAAAGGTTGAGATATGTTAGACTCAAAAGATCATGACCGAACCTTGATGGTATTTGAGAGAAATTGAAGTGATTATCTGAGAGGTCAAGCCTCTGCAGGTGAACAAGGCGAAAGAGACTGTTGCTGGAATTGATAGAACCGTAGAGACAGCTGCTGCGGAGGTCCATTCCAATAACATGGCCAGACTCCTCATCACACTCAACACCATCCCATGAACAACAGTTACTCTCATTCTCATCTCCTCCACGTGTCCATAATGCAACCTTTGGGTAAGCAAAAGGATTTGCAGAAGCAGACTTGTTAATCGCGAAGCTTTCCTTGAATTGTAACAAGGCAGAGCACTCATCAACTTGGGCAAGGGCCTGAGTCTGCACAAATAAAAAACCTTGAGTAGCAATGAGTAATAGCAAAATAAAACAACGTACAGAAATGAAGTTCGACGGCCATGATTCCATTCCCATTGCAATTTGTTTTCTAATATTATGTATGCTCAATTATTTCTCTCACATAATTACATTAAGGGTGGAGAAATTAAACTCCTTTATAGACGCACAAGCACAACTAATAAAAAAAGGAAAAAACAAAGAGGATTAGTGATGAGTGGTTGGTTACACACACAAAAAAGTGAACAAAAGAATCGAAATAAAAGTAAGGGAATCAAATAGAAGAAGCCAAGAAGGTGAACAGAAGTCAAGTCTTCTGTTACTTTATTTATTTCGTTGGAAGTGCAAGTTTATCGTCTTCAATCATAACTAATAGACCAGTATGCTTGGCTTGGCAATAATTCAAAGTCTCTTCCAAAAGCTATAACCATTCAAACGATTACATCTAAACTCTATTTTCATATACAAAGTTAACTTTAAGCCATCCATAAAGTTAAGCAAAAATTAGTTAAATTACACAATATCAATCATATTTGTGTACACCTTTCATTATTTCCACAGGTTCTCTCCTTTACTTAATCACAAATTCATCATGCCACTTTGAGTCAAAGTTTATACTCCATCTATTAAACTCATAATCTCCTATAAGCAGAAATATATGAAAACAGTTTTGATAATCATATTATTTATACTACTTTTTGATTTAAAGTGAAAAACATATGTACTTAATTACTCGATCAAAGAAATTATCATATATATATTTTATAAATAAATTTACATATATTGTTAATATTTTTACCATATAAACCCTTTTATTACTGAATTTATACATATAATTTAGTAATTTTATACATATACTATATAAATCCCTCTTATTTATTATTGTCATGCATCTTTACATTTGTTACTCTACACATGTGTTATTCTTAACCTACATAATAGTCCCCCTTTTATTACTTGCATATTATTCATTTTTAAGTTACTGTTGTCAGCTTGCACTATACTAAACTTAAATCACTTAAACAATCATACAATGTATTTTCTTCCATTTTTGTGTGTCAAAAATAGATAATTGACTTAAACCATCGATTCTTTACTCTCTACCTGCGCTACAGCAATGCCCTTGTCAGGTTTGTATCCCTATATTTATACTACTTTTTTGATTTAAAGAGAAAAACATATGGACTTAATTACTCGATCAAATAAATTATCATATATATTTTTATAAATAAATTTACATATATTGTTAATATTTTTACTATATAAACCCTTTTTATTACTGAATTTATACATATAATTTTGTAGATTTATACATGTACTATATAAATCCTTCTTATTTATTATTGTCATGTATCGTTTACAAATACATTATAAACGCCATATAACGAAACAAATACACAGCTCAAATACGTCCCCTCCTCCTTTTCATCCTCTTATCGACGCGCAACTCATGCTATCCATAACCAAATAATCCAAAACATGTGGATAAGTAGGCGTAATATCACAAAACATCCATAAGGTTTACGAAACTATCAAATTGCATCCTTCATGTTTTTTTGTGTCATTCGTGGTCCTCAAGATTAGTATGTGTGCTCACAAATGGTCCTTACTGTTAGGTTTTGTCAAAAACTCTGTTAGTTTGCTACCGTGGCATATATATATATATATATATATATCACAAAACATCCTTGAGGTTCACGTATCTATCACAAATGATCCCTGCGAATTATTTATTTATTTTTTCATTTAAAATTCATAAAATTTTGGTTTTTTTATAAATTATTTAAAAATATATATTGTATTTTAAATACATGTGACACTATATTATTGGAGATGTGGGCTCCACATATATGCCACATCAATAAACTAATTGAGTTTTTAAAAAACAATTTAAAATTCATAAAATTGAAAAATGAAAAAAACCATTTATATAAGGATTTTAACCTTGAGGATCATTTATGAACCCTAAATCCTTGGTTTTTTCATTTTTAAATTTTATAAATTTTAAATTCTTTTTTGAAAACTTCATTAGTTTGTTGATGTGACATATATATGGAGCCAACATCTTCAATAATATAGTCACGTGTATTTAAAATACAATATATATTTTTAAATAATTTAAAATTCATAAATTTTGAAAAAGAATACCAAAATGTTATGAATTTTAAATTTGAAATAATAAAAAAATTTCGCACGGACCATTTATGATAGGTGCTTGAACCTTAGGGATGTTTTGTGATATATATGCCACGTCACTAAACTAATGGAGTTTTAATGGAACCTAACGGCAGGGATCATTTGTGAGCACACATACTAACCTTGAAGACCACGAATGACAAAAAAAAAATTAAGGATGCAATCTCATAGTTTTGTAAATCTTAGGAACGTTTTGCGATATTAAGCCGAATAAGTAATCCAAGAACGGAGAAAATTAAAAACTAAAACTAAAGGACTCAACTCAAATACGTTTCCTCCTCCCTTTCATCCTTTTATCGACATGCATGTGCCTCTCTTCATTAGTCAATACTTCCTTGTCTACCATTAATTAATATAATGACTTGGTCAAGTTTATCGTCTTCATATCTATTTCTAATATCTACCCAATGTGTTTATCAGCGGAAGCCATCAAGGCTGAAAAGTCTTGAATCAGAGTTGATAAGCCATGGATCACCACCACAGACATTCTTGTCAAGCTAAATGTGGAAACAAATATTTCCATATCCTAGGTCAAATAAATTCCCTATCAATTTGGGAATTTATTTGGTTAAATTGGGATTTATTGTCACGACCCGACTCTTCTAGCACGATATTGTCCGCTTCGAGCCCCCCCTCTCCGTCCCTCACAGTTTTGTTTCTGGGAACTCATGAGCAACTTCCCAGTGGGTCACCCATCCTGGGATTGCTGTAGCCCCAACTCGCTTAACTTCAGAGTTCCAAAAAATCCGAAGTCAGTGAGCTCCCAAAAGGCCTTATGCTAGGAAGATACGTGCCCACACATATAAGACACTTCACCTTTCCCTTGCCGAGCGATGTGGGATTGCTCACCGTTCTTGCTTACTTCCCCAAGCTCACGGGTCTTACATTTATGCCAAATTAGTCAATACTTCCTTGTCTACCATTAATTAATATAATGACGTGGTCAAATTTATCATCTTCATATTTATTTCTAAGATCTAACCAATATATTTATTTCGTGTTTATCAACTGAAGTCATCAAGGTTGAACAGTCTGGAATCAGAGTTGATAAGCCATGGATCACCACTACAGACATTCCTGTCAAGCTAAATGTGGAAACAAATATTTCCAGATCCTAGGTCAAATAAATTCCCTATCAATTTGGGAATTTATTTGGTTAAATTAGGATTTGTGCCAAATTAGTCAATACTTCCTTGTCTACCATTAATTAATATAATGACTTGGTCAAGTTTATCGTCTTCATATCTATTTCTAATATCTACCCAATGTGTTTATCAGCGGAAGTCATCAAGGCTGAAAAGTCTTGAATCAAAGTTGATAAGCCATGGATCACCACCACAGACATTCTTGTCAAGCTAAACGTGAAACAAATATTTCCATATCCTAGGTCAAATAAATTCCCTATCAATTTGGGAATTTATTTGGTTAAATTGGGATTTATTGTCACGACCCGACTCCTCTAGCATAATATTGTCCACTTTGGGCCCCCCCTCTCCGGCCTTCACGATTTTGTTTCTGGGAACTCATGAGCAACTTCCCAGTGGGTCACCTATCCTGGGATTGCTCTAGCCCCAACTCGCTTAACTTCGGAGTTCCAAAGAATCCGAAGTCAATGAGCTCTCAAAAGGCCTCGTCTTTAGGAAGATACGTGCCCACACATATAAGGCACTTCACCTTTCTCTCGCCAAGCGATGTGGGATTGCTCACCGTTCTTGCTTGCTTCCCCAAGCTCACGAGTCTTACATTTATGCCAAATTAGTCAATACTTCCTTGTCTATCATTAATTAATATAATGACGTGGTCAAATTTATCATCTTCATATTTATTTCTAAGATCTAACCAATATATTTATTTCATGTTTATCAACTGAAGTCATCAAGGCTGAATAGTCTTGAATCAGAGTTGATAAGCCATGGATCACCACCACAGACATTCTTGTCAAGCTAAATGTAGAAACAAATATTTCCAGATCCTAGGTCAAATAAATTCCCTATCAATTTGGGAATTTATTTGGTTAAATTAGGATTTACGCCAAATTAGTCAATACTTCCTTGTCTACTATTAATTAATATAATGACGTGGTCAAATTTATCATCTTCATATTTATTTCTAAGATCTAACCAATATATTTATTTCGTGTTTATCAACTGAAGTCATCAAGGTTGAACAGTCTTGAATCAGAGTTGATGAGCCATGGATCACCACCACAGACATTCTTGTCAAGCTAAATGTGGAAACAAATATTTCCATATCCTAGGTCAAATAAATTCCCTATCAATTTGGGAATTTATTTGGTTAAATTGGGATTTATGCCAAATTAGTCAATACTTCCTTGTCTACCATTAATTAATATAATGACTTGATTAAGTTTATCGTCTTCATATCTATTTCTAAGATCTACCAAATATATTTATTTCGTGTTTATCAGTTTAAGTCATCAAGGCTGAAAAGTCTCGAATCAGAGTTGATAAGCCATGGATCACCACCACAGACATTCTTGTCAAGCTAACTGTGGAAAAAAAATATTTCCAGATCCTTGGTCAAATAAATTCCCTCTCAATTTGGGAATTTATTTGGTTAAATTGGGATTTATAACATAATTAGGGATTACCAAATCAAATTCCTAATTTGGTTCTAACTTTCCAAATAGGAGGAGAAATAATTCCCTTCCATGTGGGGAATTATTCATCCTGAAACCCTAGCTCCCGAAGTTCCTATATAAACAAAGCTACACCAAAGCTTGAGGTAAGTTTTTCTAAGTTCGAAACTGTGTCAAAATTCCCTCTCACCATTGCCCTTGAGGAATCTGTGCAAAAAAGCAACTTCTCTTCTCGCATATCTTATGACAGCTTAGTGGGACAGACTCAGAATCTCTCTCTTAATTCGTCAACCCCAACAAAACAAGTAAAACAGGAAGATGCTCTATTGAAAGATCTTGATTTTGCAAAAGCCAAGTCATCTTCGTCTTCAAACCCCAATAGGTCATTTTGAGTTGTTCCTAGCAGTCAGTCCAGCTTCTGGATATTGTTGCCTGTTACTAAATAAATATTGGTAGGAACTTTTTGGTTTTGGTTTGTGTATGCTTTTTAGCTGGTTTGTTTCCGAGATGACCTGCGCATTGCATATAATTCAATATATTGATGTACCTTATTGTTTGGTTTCTTTGATATCAGTTTGTTTCAAATGGTTGGCCAAATTTTTCTTTCTTTTAGTGGATCGTATGCAAGATACATATTAAAAGGAATATATTTAATGGAAGACTCAGATTACATTTCCATAACTAATTTTAACATAAATGCTTATTGCAGAAGCTCCATGACATGATGAGAAATTGACAACCACTTGAGATGAGGGATGCCAGATGCTGATGTTTGATTGGCTAAATTAATAGAAGCAAGCAATCGATTTGAAAGAAAATTGTTGAAGAGGCAAAAACAATTTCATGATTTACTGCAGACTCAAAATTCATGAAGGCATATTCTGAACGGGAAGAAACAAACAAGATAGTAATTCAACTCCATCCCCAAAGAACTAAGCCCGATTCTGTGTTGGCTACAACTACAAATTCTCCTTTTCACAATTCAGGAACAACTCAAACAATTTTCAGTTCCATCAATAAGTTTTCAGGAGATATGAAAAAAAAAAAAATCAAATTTTGCAAATCCTAAGTATTGTGTTCCTAATCTAACTACAAAATAAGCTGCAGTTCCCGCTGAAAAATTAAAAATAAGAATAAAAAGTTATCCCCGCCTAATAGAATAGCTTAGAAACTTTAATATTAACATTTTTTTTTGTTGAGAAAACAGTGAATAAATACCAAAATCCAGTACAGAATAGATCCTAGGTCTCAACAACTTGAAGTAATCGTTCTTTTGATTTGGGGAATAAAAAGTTCAAAATTTAATCATTCGAATATAAATTTAATTTGAAGGAAGAAAATCCATCCATATTTGGGGGAAAATGAGGAAGAAAAAAATTACACAGGAAACTTTCGGAATAGCAAATTTTCTGAAATTCAACACCAGCATATATAAGATCAAATTCTCAAAAGGATTCAACGTACAGCTCTAGAGATTTACAGGGAAATAATGACCGAAGCAACAATCGCAGAAGATATTTAATAAACAATCAAGTTAAATTTGTTTCAAAATTTGAAGAAAGAAGAAGGTACAAGAATACCTCTCTTTGGCGAACAGGGGAAACTTGCAAAATTCGATAGAGTAGCACAATCTGAAAAATCAAAGCTTTGGAATAAATCAAAAGCCCTAGCAAGTAGCTCGTTTTGTACCGCAAAGGTCAAGTCGGTTCAAGATGGGCCGGGCCGCACTAAACCTACTTTTACCCGAAAACAGATTTGAATTGGACTTTAAATTGTCCGATCATTGGAGTCTATGGGCTTATGGACCTAAGTTTTCTATTCCTCTCTCTAAAAGAAGTCCCTTTTTTTTTTGGGAGATTTTGTTTTTAACCGACCAAAATTTTCATAATTTGGAAAAGGCTAACGAAGAACAAATGTTTCAATCCAAAACAACTGAATTCATTGGCCTTTTCCTAAGAAAAAAATTCTCCTTTGGCTTTTTCCTAAATAATTTTACTTTCTTTGACTAAAACCTAATAAATACTTTTTTTTTAAAGGGTTAGACTAGTTAGTTGAGAGAAATTTTTGTATGTTTCAAGTATACCATGTGGCTGGTGTATCATCCGATACACATGTAACAAGTGAAAATATACTGCAATACACATTGGACATAAAAATAAGATATACGAGTCACGTGGTGTGCCCAGAATAGATCACGTGCGGTGCCTATTGCACCTAAGTAGTTTAGGACATTGGTTTATATAAAATTAAAAAATAAACCTATCTTCTATTGCTTGGCCTAAGTTTTCTATCCATGTTTTTTGGGTTTTGATCACCTCATGATTTCCCTTTTTAATTTTTTGTGTGTGGAATTTGTTGGCAAACCAGAGTAGTTTATATATTCCAAGCATATACCGTAGATACTAGAACCCAATTGTTGGAATTTGAGTGATTTATCCTCTAATGTCATTGTTAAATGCTTTCCTAGCAAGGTGATTCGCTTACTAGTTACTAGAATGGAAGGTAAATGAATGTCCTATTTTCTTTAATGATTATGATTCAGCCAAGAAGAGGAAGTGCAAGTGCAAAACGCATCAATACCATTTCAATAATAAGATCCTCTAATCTTGAGCAGACAGCATTTGCAATAAGTTCAGTTATTTCCTTCTGCTCCTCCATCTTCCAATCCAAGTTTTCCTGCTTCTTTGTCAGATGCCTTTTTGTAGACTGCAAAAACGAGACGACAGTGTGCCGCAGACCCTTTGAACAAACACATAGTGATAAGAAGTTGGAAACAATGTGATCCAAACAAACAAGCAGCAGAGAAAAAGACTAGGAAAACAAACAATGAAATTACAGCCAAAGTTGACATACTAAGCTAACTGCTCTCTTAGCTACAAGTGAACCGCTGTGGAATCTATGCCCTCACAAATGCTTGTAGGTTTTCTCTGTGACCTTGTTCTTGCCATGGGATATTGAGGGTTTGTTGGTCATTCAAATTTCAACAGGGTAATTATTGTATGCGTGGAAGGCATGAAGGAGAATATTGAAATGGGTCAACATCCATATATTGGGTACTTAATTAAGAACAACAATACAGGAAATCAAAGAAACTAAGCAAACAGGAAACAGAGAATGTAGTTTGTAGCTAGTCGAAAACGTACACTACTTTTCTGTACTCGTACATAAACGTATTACAAACATTGTTGAACAAATTAATACAAGCAACTTACAACACCACAAATTAATGCAAGCAAATATTACACCACCACGCTTATTGTAATAAAACAGATTGCACCAGACTCTATGCAAGAATTCAAACAACAACAGCAGCTGCAAGATAAACATGGATTAGAAAGAAGTACTAGTTCTGTGTCCCCTCCTCCCCCTTGTGCCTCTTGGCTGCCTCTTCCTGCTAAACGTCTCTACGAACCATTCATGATTCTTGCTTGTCCAAAAGTCCCCAGCAACCACTCCAACTATTAGACCACTAACAACTCCGGGCAGAACCACATACCAATCTAGTGCAATTTGAAACCCGGAGTCTTCATCTTCTTCAACGATTGATGGCGGTAGCGATATTGAGCTCTCACATTTCTTTGACAAAGGCTTTCCACACAGACCTGAGTTTCCTTGGTATGAATCTTCTAGGAATGTACCAAATTGTTGGCCAACTGGTATAGGACCCCAAAGATGGTTATGGGATACATTGAAATATGCGAGGAAATTGAGTTGTGCCAAATTACTAGGGATCCTTCCTGAGAGCTGGTTCCGGGATAGATCCAACGATTCAAGAGCATTCAAGTTGGCTAAAGATGAGGGGATGCGACCAGTGAGAGCATTGTTGGAAAGGTTAAGCAAAAGCAGGGCTCTAAGCTTCCCAATGACACCTGCTGGAATCTCTCCTTCAAATCTATTACTTGAGAAATCTATGGATCTAAGAGGATAAGGGGTCTCCACATATGTCAATTCAACACCTTTTGCAAAAGTCGTCATTGAGTATTGATAAAAAAAAGAACTCGAATAATTAGCTGTTCTGTCTGATGTCGAAGAGACTCCAAAATAAGTTTGACGGCCCTCGTCAACAAATTTCATGGAATTCCAGTTCTCTAAGTAGTTAGAGGGCAACACACCTGAAAAACCATTGTCAGATAAATCAATGATGCACAACTTTGGGAAGTCATGGTTAGTTGCAGACTTCCCAATCATGCCATGAAATCCATTAGACCTCAAAATGAGGAACTGTAGTGCTGGAAGTGCCCCTAACCAAGATGGGAAGATGTCACTCATCTGATTGTTTCCAAGGTTGAGAAACTCTAATCGAGTGCAATTGGCCATTGATCTTGGTATCTTCCCCTGTAACTGATTGTAACTTAAATCAACCAACTTCAAACTACTTTCGGCTGTGGGACATATTTCAGGAATACTGCCATGAAAAGAATTGTCTTTCAGGAGCAATATTTCAAGAGCACTGGAGTTCCTCAAACATTGTGGAAGCATGCCACTCAGGCTGTTGTTGGACAAATCAAGAATGTGCAAATGATTCAAGTTGCAGAACGAGGGCGAAATTTCTCCACTATAATAATTGCTGCCGACCATATAGTTTCTAATTGATTGTGGTGGAATTGGCAGTGATCCTTGTAATATATTGGTTGAGAGATCTAAAGTATATAGATTCTGCCAGGGAAGATTGATTGGATTTTGGTCAAATCCTGTTAAGAAGTTTGCAGAGAGGTCGAGAGTCACCAAAGTTTGCGTTCCACAGCCATTTTGGTATTCGCCCTTGAATGTTGTTTTTCCGAAGTTGTAAGTAGCGCAATTCGGATTGATATTTTAAAACTTCCGGAAACTCTGTTAAGTTGCACGAAATCAACTCTAGATCTTGAAGCTGTGGAACAGTTGCACTCAAATTGGTTATGATCTGCATAGATAACTTGGTGTATGATAATCGAAGTACCTTTAACTTTTTGGAATGGGAAAACTGATCAAACTCAACTTGTCCACTCAAGTTATTAAAGCCAAGGTCTAGAAATTCAAGATTTTTGAGCTGGAAGAGTGACCTAGGAATTGCTCCTTGCAAATTGTTATCATCGAGGTATAGAGTAGTTAACTGGGTCAAATTCATAAGCCAAGATGGGATTTGACCAGTTATTTCGTTAAAACTCAAGTCTAGAAATGCAAGTTGCGTGAGGTTAGCCTTCATAAGCCAAGATGGGATTTGACCAGTTATTTCGTTAAAACTCAAGTCTAGAAATGAAAGTTGCGTGAGGTTAGCCACAAAGCTTGGGAATTCTCCCTGAATTTGATATTCCAAAGGGCCAAACTGGAGAGGTTGGTTAAACTCCCTATCCAAGACAATGAATATCCAGAAACTAATTGGCCTGTGGAAGTATTATTTGAAATGTCGTAAAATGAAGACATGTCAAGGTACTGGAGCTGGGTTAGGTTTCCGAGTGAAGAAGGAACAAGGGGGTAAAATTGACAGTAGGAGATGTCCAACGAATTTAAGGAATGAAGGTTTCCGATAGAAGTAGGCAGCATGCCAGAAAAATTCGTTTCTGCAACATTCAATTTCTTCAAGAGATTATTGGTCATGTTAAAGTTAGGGAAATAACCGGTAAGGTTTGAGTTAGATCTCACATCAAGAACCTCTAAGTTTGGTAGGTGGAAAATGCCTGCTGGGAATTCCCCATTCAACCCACAACCGCGAAGTTGGAGAGATGTGAGAGAAGATGTATTGACCAAGATATCAGGCACAGGGGAGTATATCTCTACCCAACTAAGATGAAGTATTTTTATGGTGGTCAAGTTTTGAACCAGGCTTCTCATGTTGGCCTTGGTCAGGTTCAAAGGGATACTATCATAAACTTTCTGATCATTGAAAGACAGATCAAGGGTAGACAACTTCGATAGCTTTGAAATTTCTGATGGAATTTGGCCATAAAACAAAGAACTTGAAAGGTTGAGATATGTTAGACTCAAAAGATCATGACCGAACCTTGATGGTATTTGAGAGAAATTGAAGTGATTATCTGAGAGGTCAAGCCTCTGCAGGTGAACAAGGCGAAAGAGACTGTTGCTGGAATTGATAGAACCGTAGAGACAGCTGCTGCGGAGGTCCATTCCAATAACATGGCCAGACTCCTCATCACACTCAACACCATCCCATGAACAACAATTACTCCGATTCTCATCTCCTTCTCGTGTCCATAATGCAACCTTTGAACAAGCAAAAGGATATTCAGAAGCAGACTTGTTAATCGCGAAGCTTTCCTTGAATTGTAACAAGGCAGAGCACTCATCAACTTGGGCAAGGGCCTGAGTCTGCACAAATAAAAAACCTTGAGTAGCAATGAGTAATAGCAAAATAAAACAACGTACAGAAATGAAGTTCGACGGCCATGATTCCATTCCCATTGCAATTTGTTTTCTAATATTATGTATGCTTAATTATTTCTCTCACATAATTACATTAAGGGTGGAGAAATTAAACTCCTTTTATAGACGCACAAGCACAACTAATAAAAAAACAAAGAGGATTAGTGATGAGTGGTTGGTTACACAGAAGTCAAGTCTTCTGCAACGTTACTTGATTTATTTCGTTGGAAGTGCAAGTTTATCGTCTTCAATCATAACTAATAGACCAGTATGCTTGGCTTGGCAATAATTCAAAGTCTCTTCCAAAAGCTATAACCATTCAAACGATTACATCTAAACTCTATTTTCATATACAAAGTTAACTTTAAGCCATCCATAAAGTTAAGCAAAAATTAGTTAAATTACACAATATCAATCATATTTGTGTACACTTTTCATTATTTCCACAGGTTCTCTCCTTTACTTAATCACAAATTCA
The DNA here is from genome assembly GCA_024362665.1 of Prunus padus. NCBI lineage: Eukaryota > Viridiplantae > Streptophyta > Magnoliopsida > Rosales > Rosaceae > Prunus > Prunus padus. Next base: position 22,533,286 of record JANFAM010000013.1, read on the forward strand.
TCATGCCACTTTGAGTCAAAGTTTATACTCCATCTATTAAACTCATAATCTCCTATAAGCAGAAATATATGAAAACAGTTTTGATAATCATATTATTTATACTACTTTTTTTATTTAAAGTGAAAAACATATGGACTTAATTACTTGATCAAAGAAATTATCATATATATATTTTTATAAATAAATTTACATATATTGTTAATATTTTTACCATATAAACCCTTTTTATTACTGAATTTATACATATAATTTAGTAAATTAATACATATAATTTAGTAAATTAATACATATACTATATAAATCCCTCTTATTTATTATTGTCATGCATCTTTACATTTGTTACTCTACACATGTGTTATTCTTAACCTACATAATAGTCCCCCTTTTATTACTTGCATATTATTCATTTTTTAAGTTACTGTTGTCTTGTCAACTTGCACTATACTAAACTTAAATCACTTCAACCATCATACAATGTATTTTCTTCCATTTTTTGTGTCAAAAAATAGATAATTGACTAAATGAACATCTCCTAAAGTTTGATTGAAAATTTTCATAGTTTTTATTCAATTTTTATCAATATTTTCGTGTTTTTTGACCACCGATATTTCCGAAACCTTTGATATTTAATACCTTGGTTACAACTTTACAAAAATTGAGTTGACATTGACTTGAAGTCAAGCTATAAACACATGACTCACACACACCCTCCAGTTCATAACATAAATTTGACTCTTATAAAAATAAAAAATAAAAAAAAAACATGTATTTGACTATCATAGATTCCACACTCGGAAATACATAATAACATTGACTTCTCCGAAGATATGAAAAAACCAATATTTCTGGTCCTGTTACGTTTGATTAAATTTCACGGTATTTGTTTGAGTATCCAAAAACTGTTTCTTGTAGCACACAACTAGGAAACAAGAAATATGTAAATTCGTTTACAAATACATTATAAACACCATATAACAAAACAAATATAAGGCTCAAATACGTCTCCACCTCCTCCTCCCTTTCATCCTTTTATCGACGCGCAACTCATGCCATCCATAACCAAATAATTCAAAACATGTGGATAAGTAGGCGTAATATCACAAAACGTCCCTAAAGTTTAAGAAACTATCAGATTGCATCCTTAGTGTTTTTTTGTGTCATTCGTGATCTCAAAGTTAGTATGTGTGCTCACAAATGGTCCTTACTGTTAGGTTTCGTCAAAAACTCCGTTAGTTTGCTGTCGTGGCATATATATATATCACAAAACATCATTGAGGTTCACGTACCTATCACAAATGGTCCATGCGAATTTTTTATTTATTTTTTCATTTAAAATTCATAAAATTTTGGTTTTCTTTTTTAAATTATTTAAAAATATATATTGTATTTTAAATACACGTGACACTATATTATTGGAGATGTGAGCTCCACATATATGCCACATCAACAAACTAATTGAGTTTTTAAAAAATAATTTAAAATTCATAAAATTGAAAAATGAAAAAAAACCAAGAAAGGAGAAAATTAAAAACTAAAACTAAAGGACTCAAATACATTTCCTCCTCCCTTTCATCCTTTTATCGACATGCATGTGCCTCTCTCCATTAGTCAATACTTCCTTGTCTATCATTAATTAATATAATGACTTGGTCAAGTGTATCGTCTTCATATCTATTTCTAATATCTACCCAATGTGTTTATCAGCGGAAGTCATCAAGGCTGAAAAGTCTTGAATCAGAGTTGATAAGCCATGGATCACCACCACAGACATTCTTGTCAAGCTAAATGTAGAAACAAATATTTCCCGATCCTAGGTCAAATAAATTCCCGGGTAAAGTGCTGTTTTGCCCCCTGAACTATAAGGCAATTCGAACTTACCCCCCTAAATTATTTCGTCTGCCGATTTTGTCCCTCAACTCGTAATAAATAGTCAATTTCCCCCTTACCGTTAAGTTTATCTAATTCCATCAATTTTTCTGTTAATAACAAGGGCAAATTTGTAATTCTAACTTCAAATTCATAAAAATATTGTAAACAATTAACTTTTAGAAGAAAAAAAAAATCTTTGGGGGTGAAGAAATCGGTGGGGGTGGGGGTTCTGTGGGGAGAATATATTTTTTTTTCTTCTGAAAGTTAATTATTTACAATATTTTTATGAATTTTAAGTTAAAATTACAATTTTGCCCTTGTTATTAACAGAAAAATTGATGGAATTATATAAACTTAACGGTAAGGGGGAAATTGACTATTTATTACGAGTTGAGTGACTAAATCGGCAGACGAAATAATTCAGGGGGGTAAGTTCGAATTGCCTAATAGTTCAGGGGGCAAAATGGCTAAAAATCCTAAATTCCCCATCAATTTGGGAATTTATTTGGTTAAATTAGGATTTACGCCAAATTAGTCAATACTTCCTTGTCTACCATTAATTAATATAATGACTTGATCAAGTTTATCGTCTTCATATCTATTTCTATGATCTACCAAATATATTTATTTCGTGTTTATCAGTTGAAGTCATCAAGGCTAAAAAGTCTTGAGTCAGAGTTGATAAGCCATGGATCACCACCACAGACATTCTTGTCAAGCTAAATGTAGAAACAAATATTTCCCGATCCTAGGTCAAATAAATTCCCGGGTAAAGTGCTGTTTTGCCCCCTGAACTATAAGGCAATTCGAACTTACCCCCCTAAATTATTTCGTCTGCCGATTTTGTCCCTCAACTCGTAATAAATAGTCAATTTCCCCCTTACCGTTAAGTTTATCTAATTCCATCAATTTTTCTGTTAATAACAAGGGCAAATTTGTAATTCTAACTTCAAATTCATAAAAATATTGTAAACAATTAACTTTTAGAAGAAAAAAATCTTTGGGGAGAAGAAATCGGTGGGGGTGGGGGTTACGTGGGGAGAATATATATTTTTCTTACGAAAGTTAATTATTTACAATATTTTTATGAATTTTAAGTTAAAATTACAATTTTGCCCTTGTTATTAACAGAAAAATTGATGGAATTATATAAACTTAACAAGAAGGAAATTGACTATTTATTACGAGTTGAGTGACTAAATCGTGACGAAATAATTCGGGGGTAAGTTCGAATTGCCTAATAGTTCGAGGGCAAAATGGCTAAAAATCCTAAATTCCCTATCAATTTGGGAATTTATTTGGTTAAATTAGGATTTACGCCAAATTAGTCAATACTTCCTTGTCTACCATTAATTAATATAATGACTTGATCAAGTTTATCGTCTTCATATCTATTTCTATGATCTACCAAATATATTTATTTCGTGTTTATCAGTTGAAGTCATCAAGGCTGAAAAGTCTTGAATCAGAGTTGATAAGCCATGGATCACCACCACAGACATTCTTGTCAAGCTAAATGTAGAAACAAATATTTCCCGATCCTAGGTCAAATAAATTCCCAGGTAAAGTGCGGTTTTGCCTCGAACTATAAGGCAATTGAACTTACCCCTAAATTATTTCGTCTGCCGATTTAGTCCCTCAACTCGTAATAAATAGTCAATTTCCCCTTACCGTTAAGTTTATCTAATTCCATCAATTTTTCTGTTAATAACAAGGGCAAATTTGTAATTCTAACTTCAAATTCATAAAAATATTGTAAACAATTAACTTTTAGAAGAAAAAAAAAATCTTTGGGGGTGAAGAAATCGGTGGGGTGGGGGTTACGTGGGGAGAATATATTTTTTTCTTCTGAAAGTTAATTATTTACAATATTTTTATGAATTTTAAGTTAAAATTACAATTTTGCCCTTGTTATTAACAGAAAAATTGATGGAATTATATAAACTTAATGGTAAGGGGGAAATTGACTATTTATTACGAGTTGAGTGACTAAATCGGCAGACGAAATAATTCAGGGGGGTAAGTTCGAATTGCCTAATAGTTCAGGAGGCAAAATGGCTAAAACTCCTAAATTCCCTATCAATTTGGGAATTTATTTGGTTAAATTAGGATTTACGCCAAATTAGTCAATACTTCCTTGTCTACCATTAATTAATATAATGACTTGATCAAGTTTATCGTCTTCATATCTATTTCAAAGATCTACCAAATATATTTATTTCGTGTTTATCAGTTGAAGTCATCAAGGCTGAAAAGTCTTGAATCAGAGTTGATAAGCCATGGATCACCACCACAGACATTCTTGTCAAGCTAAATGTGGAAACAAATATTTCCATATCATAGGTCAAATAAATTCCCTATCAATTTGGGATTTATTGTCACGACCCGACTCCTCTAGCACGATATTGTCCGTTTTGGGCCCTCCCTCTTTGGCCCTCACGGTTTTATTTCTGAGAACTCACGGGCAACTTCCCAGTGGATCACCCATCTTGAGATTGCTCTAACCCCAACTCGCTTAACTTCGGAATTCCAAAGAATCCGAAGCCAGTGAGCTCCCAAAAGGCCTCGTGCTAGGAAGATATGTGCCCATACATATAAGGCACTTCACATTTCCCTCGCTGAACGATGTGAGATTGCTCCCCGTTCTTGCTTACTTCCCCAAGCTCACGGGTCTTACATTTATGCCAAATTAGTCAATACTTCCTTGTCTACCATTAATTAATATAATGACTTGGTCAAGTTTATCGTCTTCATATTTATTTCTAAGATCTACTCAATATATTTATTTCGTGTTTATCAACTGAAGTCATCAAGGTTGAACAATCTTGAATCAGAGTTGATGAGCCATGGATCACCACCACAGACATTCTTGTCAAGCTAAATGTGGAAACAAATATTTCCAGATCCTAGGTCAAATAAATTCCCTATCAATTTGGGAATTTATTTGGTTAAATTGGGATTTATGCCAAATTAGTCAATACTTCCTTGTCTACCATTAATTAATATAATGACTTGATCAAGTTTATCGTCTTCATATCTATTTCTAAGATCTACCAAATATATTTATTTCGTGTTTATCAGTTGAAGTCATCAAGGTTGAAAAATCTTGAATCAGAGTTGATAAGCCATAGATCACCACCACAGACATTCTTGTCAAGCTAACTGTGGAAAAAAAAATATTTCCAGATCCTTGGTCAAATAAATTCCCTCTCAATTTGGGAATTTATTTGGTTAAATTGGGATTTATAACATAATTAGGGATTACCAAATCAAATTCCTAATTTGGTTCTAACTTTCCAAATAGGAGGAGAAATAATTCCCTTCCATGTGGGGAATTATTCATCCCGAAACCCTAGCTCCCAAATTTCCTATATAAACAAAGCTACACCAAGGCTTGAGGTAAGTTTTTCTAAGTTCGAAACTCTGTCAAAATTCCCTCTCACCCTTGCCCTTGAGGAATCTGTGCAAAAAAGCAACTTCTCTTCTCTCATATCTTATGACAGCTTAGTGGGACAGACTCAGAATCTCTCTCTTAATTCGTCAACCCCAACAAAACAAGTAAAACAGGAAGACGCTCTATTCAAAGATCTTGATTTTGCAAAAGCCAAGTCATCTTCGTCTTCAAACCCCAATAGGTCATTTTGAGTTGTTCTTAGCAGTCAGTCCAGCTTCTGGATATTGTTGCCTGTTACTAAAAAAATATTGGTAGGAACTTTCTGGTTTTGGTTTGTCTATGCTTTTTAGCTGGCATGTTTCCGAGATGACCTGCGCATTGCATATAATTCAATATATTGATGTACCTTATTGTTTGGTTTCTTTGATATCAGTTTGTTTCAAATGGTTGGCCAAATTTTTCTTTCTTTTAGTGGATCGTATGCAAGATACATACTAAAAAGAATATATCTAATGGAAGACTCAGATTACATTTCCATAACTAATTTTAACATAAATGCTTATTGCAGAAGCTCGATGACATGAGGAGTGCTCAATGATGAAGCGCAAGGCAAATATATACTTAAATACCCCCGCTCTTGAAAAGCCATATTAGCCAAATCTTAGTTGGCAATGCCTTACAGGCTGCTTTTGCTTTTGAAGACCCACACTTTTCCTTTGGGTGGAGGCTAACGTGCGCCCGAATCATGGGCGCAAAATAGAAGGGGGCATTGCTGCAAAAACATTGGAGACATGCTTTGTCTATTTTGGTGAGAAATTGACAACCACTTGAGATGAGGGATGCCAGATGCGGATGTTTGATTGGCTAAATTAATAGGAGCAAGCAATCGATTTGAAAGAAAATTGTTGAAGAGGCAAAAACAATTTCATGATTTACTGCAGACTCAAAATTCATGAAGGCATATTCTGAACGGGAAGAAACAAACAAGATAGTAATTCAACTCCATCCCCAAAGAACTAAGCCCGATTCTGTGTTGGCTACAACTACAAATTCTCCTTTTCACAATTCAGGAACAACTCAAACAATTTTCAGTTCCATCAATAAGTTTTCAGGGGAATAAAAAAAAGTTCAAAATTTAATCATTCGAATATAAATTTAATTTGAAGGAAGAAAATCCATCCAAATTTGGGGGAAAAAGAGGAAGAAAAAAATTACACCGGAAACTTAGCCCTAATATAAAACATATGGAAACTTTCGGAATAGCAAAATTTCTGAAATTCAACACCAGTATACATAAGATCAAATTCTCAAAAGGATTCAACGTACAGCTCTAGCGACTTACAGGGAAATAATGACCGAAGCAAACCCTAGAATCAATAACAATAGCAGAAGATATTTAATAAACAATCAAGTTAAATTTGTTTCAAAATTTGAAGAAAGAAGAAGGTGGAAGAATACCTCTCTTTAGCGAAAAGGAGAAACTTGCAAAATTCGATAGAGGAGCACAACCTGAAAAATCAGAGCTTTGGAATAAATCAAAAGCCCTAGCAAGTAGCTCGTTTTGTACCCCAAAAGGTCAAGTCGATTCAGGATGGGCAGGGCCGAACTAAACCTACTTTGACCCGAAAAAAGATTTGAGTTGGACTTTAAATTGTCCGATCATTGGAGTCTATGGGCTTATGGACCTAAGTTTTCTATTCCTCTCTCTAAAAGAAGTACCATTTTTTTTGGGAGGTTTTGTTTTTAGCCAACCAAAACTTTCATAATTTGCAAAAGGCCAATGAAGAACAAATGTTTCAATCCAAAACAACTGAATTCATTGGCCTTTTTCTAAGAAAAAAAAAATTCTCTTTTGGCATTTTCCTAAATAATTTTACTTTCTTTGACTAAAACCTAATAAATACTTTTTTTTTTGCAGGGTTAGACCAGTTAGTTGAGAGAAATTTTTGTATGTTTCAAGTATACCATGTGGCTGGTGTACCATCTGATACACATGTAACAGGTGAAAATATATTGCAATACACATTGGACATAAAAATAAAATATACGAGTCACGTGGTGTGCCCAGAATAGATCATGTCTTGGCGGCGCCTATTGCACCTAAGTAGTTTAGGACATTGGTTTATATAAAATTAAAAATAAACCTATCTCCTATTGCTTGGCCTAAGTTTTCTATCCATGTTTTATGGGTTTTGATCACCTCATGATTTCCCTTTTTAATTTTGTGTGTGTGTGGAATTTGTTGGCAAACCAGAGTAGTTTATATATATCAAGCATATACCGCAGATACTAGAACCCAATTGTTGGAATTTGAGTGATTTATCCTCTAATGTCATTGTTAAATGCTTTCCTAGCAAGGTGATTCGCTTACTAGTTACTAGAATGGAAGGTAAATGAATGTCCTATTTTCTTTAATGATTATGATTCAGCCAAGGAAGAGGAAGTGCAAGTGCAAAACGCATCAATACCATTTCAATAATAAGATCCTCTAATCTTGAGCAGACAGCATTTGCAATAAGTTCGATTATTTCCTTCTGCTCCTCCATCTTCGAATCCAAATTTTCCAACTTCTTTGTCGATGCTTTTTGTAGACTGCAAAAGCAGAGACGACAGTGTGCCATGAACCCTTTGAACAAACACATAGTGATAAGAAGTTGGAAACAATGTGATCCAAACAAACAAGCAGCAGAGAAAAAGACTAGGAAAACAAACAATGAAATTACAGCCAAAGTTGACATACTAAGCTAACTGCTCTCTTAGCTATAAGTGAACCGCTGTGGAATCTATGCCCTCACAAATGCTTGTAGGTTTTCTCTGTGACCTTGTTCTTGCCATGGGATATTGAGGGTTTGTTGGTCATTCAAATTTCAACAGGGTAATTATTGTATGCGTGGAAGGCATGAAGGAGAATATTGAAATGGGTCAAAAGCCTCAGTTGAATGGAGGCGTGTGTATTGATTGTTATATATTGTTTACAAGAAAGATAATGATGATAAAGGTTTACAGCACAATGATGTCTACCTATATAATAATGTACAACACAATGATTCTATCGATATAATAATGTACAGCACTATCTATATAATAATAGTGGAATGCAGTGCATCATGATGATGGAGGAGGAATGTGGAGTGGAATCCGGATTATGTTTATCAAGGCAGAGAAGGACAGAGAAGAACCTCAAGAGAGTTGGCAAATTAATTACTAGAATTTGACATTAGCAACATATACTGGTTGGACAGTAAGCATTAATCATCCAAAGATTTGATACTTAATTAAGAACAACAATACAGGAAATCAAAGAAACTAAGCAAACAGGAAACAGAGAATGTAGTTTGTAGCTAGTCGAAAACGTACACTACTTTTCTGTACTCGTACAGAAACATATTACAAACATTGTTGAACAAATTAATACAAGCAACTTACAACACCACAGATTAATACAAGCAAATATTACACCACCACGCTTATTGTAATAAAACAGATTGCACCAGACTCTATGCAAGAATTCAAACAACAACAGCAGCTGCAAGATAAACATGGATTAGAAAGAAGTACTAGTTTCTGTGTCCCCTCCTCCCCCTTGTGCCTCTTGGCTGCCTCTTCCTGCTAAACGTCTCTACGAACCATTCATGATTCTTGCTTGTCCAAAAGTTCCCAGCAACCACTCCAACTATTAGACCACTAACAACTCCGGGCAGAACCACATACCAATCTAGTGCAATTTGAAATATGCAAGGAAAGTGAGTTGTGCCAAATTACTGGGGATCCTTCCTGACAGCTGGTTCCCGGATAGATCCAACGATTCAAGAGAATTCAAGTTGGCTAAAGATGAGGGGATGCGACCAGTGAGAGCATTGTTGGAAAGGTTAAGCAAACGCAGGGCTCTAAGCTTCCCAATGACACCTGCTGGAATCTCTCCTTCAAATCTATTACTTGAGAAATCTATGGATCTAAGAGGATAAGGGGTCTCCACATATGTCAATTCAACACCTTTTGCAAAAGTCGTCATTGAGTATTGATAAAAAAAGGGACCCGAATAATTAGCTGTTCTGTCTGATGTCGAAAAGACTCCAAAATAAGTTTGACGGCCCTCGTCAACAAATTTCATGGAATTCCAGTTCTCTAAGTAGTTAGAGGGCAACACACCTGAAAAACCATTGTCAGATAAATCAATGATGCACAACTTTGGGAAGTCATGGTTAGTTGCAGACTTCCCAATCATGCCATGAAATCCATTAGACCTCAAACTGAGAAACTGTAGTTCTGGAAATGCCCCTAACCAAGATGGGAAGATGTCACTCAGCTGATTGTTTCCAAGGTTAAGAAACTCTAATTGAGTGCAATTGGCCATTGATCTTGGTATCTTCCCCTGTAACTGATTGTAACTTAAATCAACCATTTTCAAACTACTTTCGGCTGTTGGACATGTTTGAGGAATACTGCCGTGAAAAGAATTTTTCTTCAGTGTCAATATTTCCAAAGTACTGGAGTTACCCAAACACTGTGGAAGCATGCCACTCAGACTGTTGTTGGACAAATCAAGAATGTGCAAATGATTCAAGTTGCAGAACGAGGGCGAAATTTCTCCACTATAATAATTGCTGCCGACCATATAGTTTCTAATTGATTGTGGTGGAATTGGCAGTGATCCTTGTAACATATTTGTCCGGAGATCTAAACTATATAGATTGTGCCATGGAAGATTGGTTGGATTTTGCTCAAATCCTGTTAAGAAGTTTGCAGAGAGGCCGAGAGTCACCAAAGTTTCTCTAGTTGCGTTCCACACCCATTTTGGAATTCGCCCTTGAATGTTGTTTTTCCCAAGTTGTAAGGAGTGCAATTCGGATTGATATTTTAAAAATTCTGGAAACTCTGTTAAGTTGCATGAAGCCAACGCTAGAACTTCAAGCTGTGGAACAGTAGCACTCAAATTGGTTATGATCTGCAGAGATAACTTGTTGTATGATAATCGAAGTACCTTTAACTTTTTTGGCTGGGAAAACTGATCAAACTCAACTTGTCCACTCAAGTTATTAAAGGCAAGGTTTAGAACTTCAAGATTTTTGAGCTGGAAGAGTGACCTAGGAATTGCTCCTTGCAAATTGTTATCATTGAGGTATAGAGTAGTTAACTGGGTCAAATTCATAAGCCAAGATGGGATTTGACCAGTTATTTCGTTAGAACTCAAGTCTAGAAATGAAAGTTGCGTGAGGTTAGCCACAAAGCTTGGGAATTCTCCTGAATTTGGTACCATCAAGCTCCAAATGGTAGAGGTTGGTTAAACTCCCTATCCAAGACAATGAATATTCAGAAACTAATTGGCCTGTGGAAGTATTATTTGAAATGTCGTAAAATGAAGACATGCCAAGGTACCGGAGCTGGGTTAGGTTTCCGAGTGAAGTTGGAACAAGGGGGTAAAATTGACAGCCGGAGATGCCCAACCAATTTAAGGAATGAAGGTTTCCGATAGAAGTAGGCAGCATGCCAGAAAAATTCGTATATGCAACACTCAATTTCTTCAAGAGATTATTGGTCATGTTAAAGTTAGGGAAATAACCGGTAAGGTTTGAGTTATAGCTCACATCAAGAACCTCTAAGTTTGGTAGGTGGAAAATGCCTGCTGGGAATTCCCCATTCAACCCACAAAGGTCAAGTTGGAGAGATGTGAGAGAAGATGTATTGACCAAGATATCAGGCACAGGGGAGTATATCTCTACCTGACTAAGATGAAGTATTTTTATGGTGGTCAAGTTTTGAACCAGGCTTCTCATGTTGGCCTTGGTCAGTTTCAGAGAATTGAAAGACAGATCAAGGGTAGACAACTTCGATAGCTTTGAAATTTCTGATGGAATTTGGCCAGAAAACACGGAAATCGAGAGGTTGAGATATGTTAGACTTGAAAGATCATCACCGAACCTTGATGGTATTTGAGAGAAATTGAAGTCATTGTCTGAGAGGTCAAGCCTCTGCAAGTGAACAAGGCGAAAGAGACTGTTGCTGGAATTGATAGAACCGTAGAGACAGCTGCTGCGGAGGTCCATTCCAATAACATGGCCAGACTCCTCATCACACTCAACACCATCCCATGAACAACAATTACTCCCATTCTCATCTCCTTCTCGTGTCCATAATGCAACCTTCGAACAAGCAAAAGGATATTCAGAAGCAGACTTGTTAATCGCGAAGCTTTCCTTGAATTGTAACAAGGCAGAGCACTCATCAACTTGGGCAAGGGCCTGAGTCTGCACAAATAAAAACCTTGAGTAGCAATGAGTAATAGCAAAATAAAACAACGTACAGAAATGAAGTTCGACGGCCATGATTCCATTCCCATTGCAATTTGTTTTCTAATATTATGTATGCTTAATTATTTCTCTCACATAATTACATTAAGGGTGGAGAAATTAAACTCCTTTATAGACGCACAAGCACAACTAATAAAAAAGGAAAAAACAAAGAGGATTAGTGATGAGTGGTTACACAACAACAACAAAAAGTGAACAAAAGAATCGAAATAAAAGTAAGGGAACCAAATACAACAAGCCAAGAAGGTGAACAGAAGTCAAGTCGTCTGCAACCTTTATCTCGTTAGAAGTGCAACTTTATCGTCCTCAATCATAACTAATAGACGAGTATAACCATTCAAAGTCTCTTCCAAAAGCTATAACTATTCAAAAGATTACATCTAACTTGGAAAAGTACGTCTTATTTCTTTCTTTCAGGCTTTCAACAACTAAATCAACTAGCCGTCCAAATGACAAGATCCACAACTAGCCTCTGCTTTATCTACCCCTAGTTTTTTTTTTTGTTTTTTTGCCAAACGATAGGAAGATTTTATTAGAGCCGAATAGAAAGTTTTACATCTTTTGCCAGTAGTGTTGAAGAGCCATTCGGCCATAAACAGTCCCACAAGTGGGTACCCCTATTCGACTCACAAAGGCTGCAACCAAATGAGCGACTTGATTACACAATCGAGGAATACAAGAAAACATAACCGATCAAATCGTTGAGCCAGATTTTTATATCAAAGATAATTCCTTCAATCCTAGCATCAACAGGGTTTACTCCTTGAAGCATCTGAATAAGCAACTGCGAATTAGACTCCACAATTACTTTGTTTAAATTCGCACTTTGAGCATTGGTTAGCGCATCACGAATAGCTTGACTTCCATCATAAGGGCTGAATGACTAGGCAAGCTACCAGTTCCACCTGCCAATAGCATCCAACCCTCACTATCCCGAAGAACCCAACCCACACCTCCAGTCTTTGTTTGCTGAGCCCAAGCCCCATCACAATTAAGTTTCACAACCCCATCGGAGGTTTTCTCCACGTTGGAGGAGGTTTATTGGCGTTGGCTAACAAATTAGATTGCTCCAGGTCTCCATGCCCTTTTAAAGGTTTGCTTCCCAAGAATTCGAAACACAGGATTGCATTAAAATCATAGCCTCATACGGGTTTAAGATTTGACCTTTAAACACGGCGTTATTTCGGCATTTCCAAATCCTCCATAATCCGAAAGCAACCATCTGCATGACCTCCTCAGGGTGTGCCGTGTCTTTATACCTTTGTACTAGGTTGGTCCAGCATGTTATGAAGTCATTGTCATGGAGACAGCTAATGTCAAGTTGAATGGGACTGATAAACCGTAAAACTCTCGCATAATCACATTTAAGGAGTAAGTGAACAGTAGTTTCTTCATCCTTCCCGCACAGCCCGCAAACATTCTCCACATGAACCTGTCTTCGTTGTAAGTTGTGACGTACCGCTATTGCATTCCGACATGCACGCCAAATGAATAAGCGAATTTTTGGCGGCACATTCAACTTCCAGATAGACTGCCAAACCTTTGCTTGTTCAGTTGGATTGCTAGATTCTCCATCTCCTTTGCGACCAAGTTCACCATTTCTCATTAAATATGACGCAATCTCATAGGCGGACTTTACGGTGAAAATGCCATGAGAGTTATGATGCCAGATTAATTTATCCTGGGCATCCCCATTTACTTACAGCATGCTAGTAATGATCTTCATTTCCCCGGGTCAAAAAGCCTTTCAAGCAAGTCATTATCCCACTTTCTTGTTGTAGTGTCAATAAGGTCAGAGACTTTGTAAGGCATCTCAATATGGTGTGATTTAACCCGGTAAGAATGAGGAATTGGTAGCCACGGGTCCTCCCTAATTCGCACGTTCTCCCGGTTCCAATTCTCCATCGAATTCTGCTGTGAGAACTTTTCTCCCTTGAAAAATACCCTTCCAACCCCATGAGGAGTTCCGCACTGCACCGGTAGTCGAGGAAAGAACCACTTGGGTAATATTTCTCCTGTAAGAGTTGGGCTAAAATGGAATCTGGGGTATTTAGAATTCTCCATCCCACTTTCGCCAAAGATAGCCAAATTAAAACATATTAAATCCTTGAAACCCAAGCCTCCGTTCTTCTTTAGTCAGTGAAACTTTATTCCAAGCAATCCAATGAATGCCATTATGGTCATTGTTTCCTTTCCACCAAAAAGTGGCAATGACCCGCTCCAATTCTTTACATAGCCCCACCGGAAGCTTAAAGCAAGACATTGCATAGGTGGGTAGGGCCATTGCAATGACCTTAATGAGAACCTCTTTGCCCATTGTAGAGAGAAATTGTTCCGCCCATCCAGAGAGCCTATTTAATAAGTTTTTTCGAACCCCTTCAAGACTTTCTTTTTGACTGTCCAAGTCGGCATTAATACCAGTGTATCTGCCAAAATCAGTCTTGTGTTCAATCAGTAGGGTGTCCACCATTTGCTTCCGAATGCGAGCAGGCGGTTTCTTGAAGAACAGAGAACTCTTGTCGAAATTGATGCTCGGCCGTAAGCTTCCTCATACACCTGTAAAATGTTAAGTAAACAATTTGCTTCTGGATGTTGGCTCTACAGAAAATTATCGAGTCATCGCAAATAATAAATGAGAGATGCCGAGGCCATCCCGCTTGATACGAAAACCATGCACCAATTGCCTCTCCTCATAATTTTTTATTAACGCTGTGAACCCTTCGCACGAGCAAGAACAGAAAAGGGGATAATGGATCGCCTGCCGGAGTCCTCGAGTAGGAATAATATATCCAGATGGTTCGCCATTAATTAGAACGCTATACGTCACCGTAGAAATGCATTCCTCAATCCATTTGCAGAAAGTATCTGCAAAACCAAGGTATTTCATCAGACTCAATAGGAAACCCCATTCCACCCTATCATACGCCTTTGCCATGTCCAACTTTAGTGCCATATCATAATTCCCTTGACCCTTTTGATGTTTCAGGGAGTGTAAAATTTCATGGACAACCAGAATGTTATCAGTGATTTGCCTGTTTGCAACAAAGGTAGATTGATTGCAACTGATGACCTTGGATATAACTGATTTCAACCTGTTGGTGAGTATTTTTGATACAATCTTGTAAATCACATTGCATAGAGAAATTGGCCTCCATTGAGTCATCTTCCTGGGACTGTCCACTTTTGGGATTAACGCAATATGGGTATGATTCATCTTTCTCAAAAGTTTCCCAGAGTGAAAAAAGCTCTGCACAGCTCCCACAATATCATTTCCAATGACATCCCAGTAAGAGTGGAAAAATCTTGACGTAAATCCATCTGGCCCGGGAGACTTTGCTGGGTTAATTTGGTTGGCCGTTTTAAGCACCTCATCAGCATCGGGGCATTTTATCAGCATCTGATTATCAATATCAAAGATTCTTGGATTGATACAATTAAAAACATCAGAAGCATTTGAAGGGTGACTCGTGGTGAAGATATTTTCAAAGTAATTCACTGCAATTTGTTTAATATCCGGTGGGTCTTCATGCCAGATACCACTGGGGTCTTCCAAACCTCTAAGCTTATTCCTCCTCCTGCGAGCCATCATTTTAGAGTGAAAAAAATTTTGTGTTTTTATCCCCTTCGTTCAACCATTGAATACGGGACTTTTGCTTCCAGTACAATTCCTCATTGTGAAGGGCCTGCTTTAGCTCTTTTTCTTTTTGTCTCACTTGGTCCCCATGAAAGGTAGTTGCCGAATACTCCTCTTTTAACTCCCTTCTTAGGTTGTCAATCCGAATCTTGGAATTCCTTCTGTTTCGTTTTCGCCAATCAACTAAACCCATTCTGACCCATTTTAATTTTTCATAAACTTGTAGCCCACGAGATCCTGGGAAAGTTTTCCTCCATCTTTCTTGGACCATCTGCTGTGACTTTCTTCTTCGCACCATCTAGGATCATAAAAGAACCTTGATTTGCATCTCGTGTTCAAGAGGTTGGGTGTTGAGCACAAGCATACTATGGTCCGAACCTTCCACTAAGTGATGGGTCACTTTGGCTTCGTGGATAAATATTAATCCAGAGGTTGTTGGCTAGACCACGATCTAATCTCTCCTGAATGAAACCTCCCTCTTTCCTGTTCCTCCACGTGAAAGGCCAACCCACGAAACCCAAATCTATTAACTGGCTGTCAATCGTAAAATTGCGAAAATCTTGCATCTTTGCTCATTGTCCGCGGAATACCACCTTCTTTTTCGGAATCATCAAGGATGTCATTAAAGTCACCCATAAGCAAGCAAGCCTCCTGGCACGAGGTGATGCGTTCCTGGAGGATACGCCATTGAATTCTCCGGTACCTAGAATCAGTGCTTGCGTAAATGGTAAAGAAGCGCCACTTGCTTTTCTTTTCCTCATCTTCCACTACAACTTCAATAAAGAAATCAGCATATTTTACTAAAAGAACATGTTGATAATTTTTCCACAACAGGAAGATGCCCCCACTTAAGCCTTTAGGATCCACAGCATGCATAAAGCTCATGCCAAGCATGCGCTTTAGAAATGAGAAGCGGTTCCCCTTATTTTTTGTTTCCACTAACACTACCAGATCAGGGGTGTGGAGCTTTACCTGCTCCTTGAGGCTTGAAACTGTCAGGTCACCCCCGATACCCTGACAGTTCCAGACTATTGCTTTCATGGCGACTGTGGAGACCCGTTGTGGCCGGTCTCCGCTGCCTCATTTAGAGGGAGGTCAAAGGGCAACATCCTTCTTGCCCTACCGCTCTCCATTGTATTTGCCCCTCCTGCCGCTAGGCACTCCCGTCTCGATCTTTTATCCATTACATGTTGGATGTCTTCTCTGCCACGTTTATTGCTTTTCCTTTTCTCATTTCGTTTTCCTTCTTGTTGAAGATTGCTGATCAGTGGACCTAACTTAAAGGGGTCAGAATCTTGAGTATAGCTGTGAGGTTCTCCTGTCTGTGCGTCTGCTCCTTCCTCTTCGTCATGAACCTCAAGGTTTGGTTCATTTTCCTTCTCCACAGTGCCCATTACCACATTTAGATCAATCATTGTGCCATTCTCAGAAGGCACCCCGGCCAATGTCCCTTCTCCTTGCATCCCGGTCTGTGTCACAAGGTGGTCATGCACATTTGGATGGGCACTGTCAGACTGCGCCCCATCATTTTGAGTATCATTACTCATATGAGGCCTCCCTCCTCTATCGAATTGTCCTTCATTCCATGCCTTTTCTCTTAGTGTGCGTGAGGTTTCCTCCTCCTCTCTTTGTTTTCTAATTGATGCTGCAAGGCCAGAGTTGTTTGATGCAGTCTTGCATGGTGACGACGCCGTGTCTTCTAGCTCCGCTCCTTGGACTTTGTCCCAAGTCGACCTATCACGTCCGAAGAAAGTACTTTTATATTTCTCTGGCTTAGCTGTCCATTGTCTTTGGTTATCTCGCTTCCATCGAGGGTAGTGGCCTTCCTCTCCACTTGTGTCTCCGCAGTTTGAATTGTACGGTGTTCTCCTTATTATTGGTTTCAGTTTCCTCCCTCGTATGTCCTCTATCGCTTCTAGTCCCGTGTAGGTAAATCTGTCCTCCCCGATATTTGTGACATGCTTGCCTCGGTTCCTTCAGGCTGCACTTTCTCATTTGGGTGTCCTGTGCACCCACATTTGAAGCAATATTCCGGGAGGAATTGCATCGAAAGTCCACCCATCGACTTCCAATGTCGGGAAAGTTCACAAATGTTCCCCGCATTAATGGCTGCATAACATCAAAGCGTATGCGGACTCGCAGGAACCTACCAATGCAATCTGCTTCATCCGACTTATCGATCTCTAGAACTTGCCCCATTAACATACCAATTTTTCTCGCCACCGCTGTCATATTCAAAGGTGGAACGCCATGTATTTGGAGCCGAAGACACCATATGACAGCTCCACTTTTCGTACATCGCACTCCTTTTCCACCTCTGTTAGAAGAACCAATGAGTCACGGAATGTCCACGGTTCCATAGCTAGGACTCGGAACTTATCTTTTTGATTTTTAAATCGCACCAAGAACTTCCTTTCCTCAATCTCCTTTATTGAAACCTCCTCTGTTCCCTTCCAGAGCCGGTTGAAAACTTCCGTGAAGCTTTCTCGGTTCACGTTTTCATCGTTATAACTTGGGCTACTAAGGTGTTTTGTGATCCGAGCATCATGTCTGCCACTTCCCCTTCTTCAATGACAACCCCCGTTCGTTCCCGATCTGAGAGTCGCATGTTGGCTCCAAATTTTTTCTCCAGTTCCTTCAAAACTCCGTCTTCTCCAGTCTCCATTCTTTCTCTAAATAGAATTGTGTCCGTCACCCAATAAAGACAAGACACTCCCAGGCTATCCGGCTAAGGATTGAGCACCAAGGTGCCCCTGTACCTCACGAGCTCCAAAAAAAAAAAACTGTCAACCCATCTCCCTTGCAGGAGAGAGAAGCGACTTATTTTTTCTCAAACTCTCTTTTTTTCTCTTTTTAAAATTAAAAAAAAAAAAAAAAAAAAAAAAGTTGACGACCAAAATGTTGCCTCCACTCGGAATTCCAGGCACCCACAGCCCACGTCTTCTGGTTGCCTTCGCTTTTCTGATCCCCTGTCTTGGCTTTTCCACCGAAAGAAGCACTACCCAAAAAAGGAACCTCAAGCTCCACCACCCAAGGGAAGTTTTGTTTGCTTCCCCATTAAAATAATAAAAGCCAAACAAAAGTGGACAGAAAGAACATACGCTAATTTTCTTCTTTTTTTTTTCTTTTTTTCTTTTTTTTTCCTCTTTTTTTTTCTCTTTTTTTCCTTCTTCTTCAAGCGTTTCCTTCTTCCACTAAGATTAGCCCTTGCAAATCTACATACATGGAACCACTACACCAGTCTTCAAGCACGGAAACATTACCCCAAGTGAGTTGCTGCACATGGCTTTGAATTCTCCACCGGAACATGTGTTGTCTGAAGCATCGGTAAAGCCGATCTCACGTACCCCCATTCGTGGTTTATTTCCGCTGAACCTTCCTCTCCGCGACGATGAAGGTACCAGAGCAAGCACTCCTTGCATGCACCACCGCTCTTTACCACTTGGCTGCGCTCCCTTATTAAAATTGTTTTCCTCCCTTTCGAAATACTCTTACGTCTCACAAGGGAGAACCCTTCCTCTCCTTACGAGAAACCTCTACCCCTAGTTCACATTGGAAAATGAGCTGTCTTTGCTTTTTTTTTTTTTTTTTTGCCAAACGATAGAAAGATTGATTGATAGAGTAGAATACAAGAGCACAAAGGCCCTACATACGTAGCCCAGACATGAAGAGCACAAAGGCTCTACAATACGTAGCCCATACAAAAACCCACTACAGAATCATACAGATACAGGGTACATCGAAATTTTCTTCTATGGCACCACCCCAAGACAACACCCAACACGTCACCCAAGTACACAAACCTGGCACAAACCAGCACGACTGAGATAACCGAGCCTGGTACTAGACCAAAGCACTCATGGGTAGATCACGAACCTCTCCCAAAGAGAGCACCAACGACCTCCGCACAAAGGCAAAACATTGTGCGAGTTATTACAACCTCACCTAAAGTGAGCACCCAGGGCAACCTCCGAAGAGTTGCAACCTATTTTTAACACAAAAAAACAAAAACTAGAGACTCTACCACCACCATCACATAGATCCACCAAATCCACGCCACCGAGAGGCCGAGAATGGCCGGATCCACCCGGATCTGATGTAGATTCACCACAGCAGCTACAACCTGCAATTATCACCACTTAAGACCAAGGTACACCGAATCTATCCAGATCCAAAGCACACCGATCGGTATCAAGCCTGGTGGTTCACGAGAAGGAGGATGGAGAGATAAAGAGGAGGGTAGCCTAAAAGGGAGATTAGGAGAACAGAGGGGCGGAAAGAGGGAGAGGTCGGGAGAAAAGAGGGGAGAAGGGGGAAAGCAGCGTAGGGAAAGGGAGAGAGGGAAGAGGGGAAGGGAGGAAGGGGGAGGGAGGAGGGCCGCAGGCCACTCCCCTGTAGTTGTTGCGATCGGCGAGGTTTTTGAGAGAGAGAGAGGGTTAGAGAGAGAGGAGGTCCTCGAGCTGTCTTTGCTTACTTGGTTACAACTTTACAAAAAAATGAGTTCACATTGACTTGATGTCAAGCTACTATAAAACATGACTCACGAGTCACACACAAATTTGACTCGTATAAATAATTTTTAAAAAAAACATGTATTTGACTATCATAGATTCCATACTCGGAAATACATAATAAAAATGACTTCTCCGAAGATATGAAAAACCAATATTTTTGGTTTCTTGTAGCAAACAGCTAGGAAACAAGAAATATGTAAATTCGTTTAGAAATACATTATAAACACCATATAACGACAGTGGCCCCCAGATTTTCCACCCCATCTCTCCACCTTCTGTTGTACGCCTTCGTTCATCACCCTCCCCCACCCCGCAATGGTCACCCCATTTCCCACTACTCCTCTCTCTAAGCAGCCCTTCCCCACTCCGAACAAACTACTCCCATTCTTTTCTTTTTTTATAATGTTATGTTAGTTTAATTGAAGTTTTAATATATATTTTTAAATCAATTCAACTTTTTTTAATTTAAAAAAGCTTTATAGGTTTTCAAAAGAAAAAAAAGAATTATCACGTTCATATTTAACGGCAATTTTTAATGGAATAGACTAAATAAAACAACGTACAGAAATTAAGTTCGACGGCCATGATTCCATTCCCATTGCAATTTGTTTTCTAATATTATGTATGCTTAATTATTTCTCTCACATAATTACATTAAGGGTGGAGAAATTAAACTCCTTTTATAGACGCACAAGCACAACTAATAAAAAAAAGGTAAAAAAACAAAGAGGATTAGTGATGAGTGGTTGGTTACACACACAAAAAAGTGAACAAAAGAATCGAAATAAAAGTAAGGGAATCAAATAGAATAAGCCAAGAAGGTGAACAAAAGTCAAGTCTTCTGCAACGCAACTTTATTTATTTCGTTGGAAGTGCAAGTTTATCGTCTTCAATCATAACTAATGGACCAGTATTCTTGGCTTGGCAATAATTCAAAGTCTCTTCCAAAAGCTGTAACCATTCAAACGATTACATCAATCATATACAAAGTTAACTTTAAGCCATCCATAAAGTTAAGCAAAAATTAGTTAAATTACACAATATCAATCATATTTGTGTACACTTTTCATTATTTCCACAGGTTCTCTCCTTTACTTAATCACAAATTCATCATGCCACTTTGAGTCAAAGTTTATACTCCATCTATTAAACTCATAATCTCCTATAAGCAGAAATATATGAAAACAGTTTTGATAATCATATTATTTATACTACTTTTTTGATTTTAAGTGAAAAACATATGGACTTAATTACTCGATCAAAGAAATTATCATATATATATTTTTATAAATAAATTTACATATATTGTTAATATTTTTACCATATAAACCCTTTTTATTACTGAATTTATACATATAATTTTGTAAATTTATACATATACTATATAAATCCCTCTTATTTATTATTTTCATGCATCTTTACATTTGTTACTCTACACATGTGTTACTCTTAACCTACATAATAGTCCCCCTTTTATTACTTGCATATTATTCATTTTTTAAATTCTTGTTGTCACTTGCACTATACTAAACTTAAATCACTTAAACCATCATACAATGTATTTTCTTCCATTTGTGTGTGTCAAAAAATAGATAATTGACTAAATGAACATCTCCTAAAGTTTTATTGAAAATTTTCATAGTTTTTATTCAATTTTTATCAATATTTTTGTGTTTTTTGACCACCGCTATTTCCGAAACCTTTGATATTTAATACCTTGGTTACAACTTTACAAAAAATGAGTTGACATTGACTTGAAGTCAAGCTATAAACACATGACTCACACACACCTTCCAGTTCATAACATAAATTTGACTCTTATTTAAAAAAACATGTATTTTCTTCATTCCAACCAACAAGTTTCAAAAACACGAATTAAAGGAGAGGGGTGAAGAAAAAGAAGAAGATGCTTTTGGAAAATTAGCTGTCTTTGCTTACTTGGTTACAACTTATAAAAAATGAGTTCACATTGACTTGAAGTCAAGCTATTAACACATGAACAGCTCCATAAATGATAGTGGAGAAAAAAAAAAAAAAAAAGAAGAAAAAGGGGGCCTTTAAAATTTGGGTAAGAAAAGTAATCATTGTAGTATTAAAGAAAATTTGAGAGGGGCACGCGCCTTTGTCTGCCACGCTTAAAGACTTGGAAGTCGTCTGTGAGACGTTGATCTTATAGCATTTCCAACTGATATATTAAATTGCCACATGAATATAAAATGATAAAAATTGAAAATTAAAGTTACTCTAACCGAATAGTCAAATTTTACATAGATAAAAAACTGAAAAAGATATGTCAAAAATGACATATCAAAAATTTGATGTCAAATATTTTTTTAATCATAGACCTTTACTCTTTTTTAAAACTTATGTATCATATAAACCCCATTTACTTTTAAAAATATAATAAAATAATATGATATTTGACATTTTGATAGAGTTAAATTTTTTATAAAGTGTCAAATTACCACATAAATCATCAAATTCAAATTTAACCTTTTACATTTGACATCTCAATCTTAGGTCGTTTGATTCATGGGAAATAAGACTTGGGGATAAGAAATTTTTTTCATATTTAGTAAGTGCAGACATGAAAAATAGTTGAATAAGGGGGAAAGTGAAACCCTCCTTTCCCTTTAGGTTTTGTGGCAAAAGGCGTCTTCACTCGGAGTGTATATGCATAAGTCAAGTCGTCTGCTAGTCGTACATCTTGGCTCACTCGAATTGTTTCAGGGGGAGTGCTAGCAACCTTCTCTTTTGGACCTTCTCCATTATCTTCATGACATGTGTCAATTTCTACACTAAAAACAATACCATTAATACATTAGACATTGTTTTTAATGTAGAAATTGACACATGTCATGAAGATAATGAAGAAGGTCCAAAAAAGAAAATTAAAGAGAAGAATGCTAGCATTTCTCTTGTTTCAATTGGAGTGTATATGGATGTGTACCTCTCCATTTGCCAATCTCTGTACTTCCTTTTCTCTGCTTTCTTGTCTGCCATTAAGTGTCCGTTTGACATTGCTTATTTTGAGTGATAAGTGATTTTTAAAAAAATTTGGGAAGTCCAGCCCGTTTGGTAAACTATAAGAAAATCAATTATTGTTAAAAATTGCTGTAAGAGAAAGTTATAAAAATAGAATAAGCCAAGAAGGTGAACAGAAGTCAAGTCTTCTGCAACGTTACTTTATTTATTTCGTTGGAAATGCAAGTTTATCGTCCTCAATCATAACTAATAGACCAGTATGCTTGGCTTGGCAATAATTCAAAGTCTCTTCCAAAAGCTATAACCATTATTCAAACGATTACATCTAAACTCTATTTTCATATACAAAGTTAACTTTAAGCCATCCATAAAGTTAAGCAAAAATTAGTTAAATTACACAATATCAATCATATTTGTGTACACTTTTCATTATTTCCACAGGTTCTCTCCTTTACTTAATCACAAATTCATCATGCCACTTTGAGTCAAAGTTTATACTCCATCTATTAAACTCATAATCTCCTATAAGCAGAAATATATGAAAACAGTTTTGATAATCATATTATTTATACTACTTTTTGATTTTAAGTGAAAAACATATGGACTTAATTACTCGATCAAAGAAATTATCATATATATATATTTATAAATAAATTTACATATATTGTTAATATTTTACCATATAAACCCTTTTTATTACTGAATTTATACATATAATTTTGTAAATTTATACATATACTATATAAATCCCTCTTATTTATTATTGTCATGCATCTTTACATTTGTTACTCTACACATGTGTTATTCTTAACCTACATAATAGTCCCCCTTTTATTACTTGCATATTATTCATTTTTTAAGTTACTGTTGTCACTTGCACTATACTAAACTTAAATCACTTAAACCATCATACAATGTATTTTCTTCCATTTTTGTGTGTCAAAAATAGATAATTGACTAAATGAACATCTCCTAAAGTTTTATTGAAAATTTTCATAGTTTTTATTCAATTTTTATCAATATTTTCGTGTTTTTTGACCAACGATATTTCCGAAACCTTTGATATTTAATACCTTGGTTACAGCTTTACAAAAAATGAGTTGACATTGACTTGAAGTCAAGCTATAAACACATGACTCACACACACCTTCCAGTTCATAACATAAATTTGACTCTTATTAAAAACAAAACATGTATTTTCTTCATTCCAACCAACAAGTTTCAAAAACACGAATTAAACAAGTTTACTTAATCGCAAATTCAACATGCCACTTTGAGTCGAAGTTTATACTCCATCTATTAAACTCATAATCTCCTATAAGCAGAAATATATGAAAACAGTTTTGATAATCATATTATTTATACTACTTAAAACAGTGAGTAGCAGCAAAGAGTAATGGCAAAATAAAACAACGTACATAAATGAACTTCGACCGCCATGATTCCATTCCCATGGCAATTTGTTTTCTAATTATGTATGCTCAATTATGCCACTCATATAATTACATTAAGGGTGGAGAAATTAAACTCCTTTTATAGACGCACAAGCACAACTCATGAAAAACAAACATGGTTGTAGTACAACTAATAAAAAAAAGAAAAAAAAAACAAAGAGGATTAGTGATGAGTGGTCACAAAAAAAAGTGAACAAAAGAATTGAAATAAAAGCAAGGGAATCAAAAAGAATAAGCCAAGAGGGTGAACAGAAGTCAAGTCGTCTGCAACGTTTATCTCGTTTTAAATAAAGTATTAAAACACTCACAATCCCTTTAATTTAGCAAGCTTTTAGAAGTTTCTCTCCTAAAAGGTAAGGGAGTTTGTGGACATTGCACAGTAAGTTATTGAATATTTTTTTCATTCCAACCAAAAAGTTTCAAAAACACGAATTGAAGGAGAGGGATGAAGACAAAAAGAAGAAGATGCTTTTGGAAAATGAGCTGTCTTTGCTTACTTGGTTACAACCACAGTATTAAATTTCGAGGGTGGGGATTCGAACCCCTGCCCACCCCTTTGTAAAATTATGGCACCTTTTCCAACTGAGCTGTATGTAAACTTATTATATTCTTCATTTCTTGTTCTATTTATACACACATATTTAACATTTGCTGGGTCCTATTTATACACACATACTTGACATGACAACAACTCTTTACTCTCCACTTTTGCTACAGCAATGCCCTTGTCAGGTTTGTATCCCTATATTTATACTACTTTTTTGATTTAAAGAGAAAAACATATGGACTTAGGGCCAGTTTAGGATTGCTGTGCTGTGAAAATAATCGCTGTCAGATTTGCTGTGAGAGAAATCAGCTCTGAGAGAAAGCAGTTTGGCGTTTGGTAAACTTTTTGTTAAAAGTGTTGTTGGTACTGATTCCCGCATAATCAGAAAATGATTCCTACATACTCATCAAATCCAGCGCCTCTTCAAAATTGATTCATGCATAATCAGAAAATGAAAACACATCATTAGCTGCTTTTCCTTATAGCTTTCTTTCATAGCAATTTTTAACAATAAGTGATTTTTTCATAGTTTACCAAACAGGCTGGGCTTCCCAAATTTTTTTTAAAATCACTTATTACCCCAAATAAGCAATGGCAAACGGGCACTTAATTACTCGATCAAAGAAATTATCAAATATATATTTTTATAAAGAAATTTACATATATTGTTAATATTTTTACTATATAAACCCTTTTTATTACTGAATTTATACATATAATTTTGTAAATGTATATATATACTATATAAATCCCTCTTATTTATTATTGTCATGTATCTTTACATTTATTACTCTACACATGTGTTATTCTTAACCTACATAATAGGCCCCCTTTTATTACTTGCATATTATTCATTTTTTAAGTTCTTGTTGTCACCGCACTATACTAAACTTAAATCACTTAAACCATCATACAATGTATTTTCTTCAATTTTTATGTGTCAAAAATAGATAATTGACTAAATGGACATCTTCTAAAGTTTTATTGAAAATTTTCATGATTTTCTAACAATTTCCATAGTTTTTATTCAAATTTTATCGATATTTTCGATATTTCCGTGTTTTTGACCATCGATATTTCCGAAACCTTTGATATTTAATACTTGGTTACAACTTTACAAAAATGAGTTGACATTGACTTGAAGTCAAGCTATTAACACATGACTCACACACACCTTCCAGTTCATAACATAAATTTGACTCGTATAAAAAAAAATGTATTTGACTATCATAGATTCCACACTTGGAAATACATAATAACAATGGCTTCTCCAAAGATATGAAAAAACCAATATTTCTGGTCCTATTACGTTTGATTAAATTTCACGGTAATTGTTTGAGTATCCAAATACCAAACTGTTTCTTGTAGCAAACAGCTAGGAAACAAGAAAAAATATGTAAATTCGTTTAGAAATACATTAAAAACACCATATAACGAAACAAATACAAGGCTCAAATACGTCGCCTCCTCCCCTTCATCCTTTTATCGACACGCAACTCATGCAATGTTTCACTCCATAACCAAATAATCCAAAACATGTGGATAAGGAGAAAATTAAAAAGCAAAACTAAAGGAGTCAATGGAAAAGAAGCCAAGAAGGTGAAAAACAAATATGACTTGAATAAAATCAGCTGTAATCGTTGACCGAAAAATAAAAATCAGCCGTAATCACTTAAAATGGGCACCTCAGATATTAATTGAAATATATTTTTCCTTAGGGTCCAAAACATGTGGATAAACATGTGTATGAAGTCATTGCAGAGGGTGGGGGAGCGGGGCCATGGCGAAGAAGCCAAGAAGGTGAAAAACAATTTACCCAATATGTAGCTTTCATATAGTGGATTTGAGTGCGTTTACCTTTATTCCTTGTTACCCAATAAGTGATGTCCTCCGCCACTGCATAAGTCAAGTCGTCTCCGAGATGTTCATCTTTGTCTCGCTGGAATTGTTTCACTCAGAGTGTATATGCATAAGTCAAGTCGTCATGCGAGACGTTCATCTTTGTCTCGTTGGAATTGTTTCACTCATAGTGTATAATGCATAAGTCAAGTTGTCTTCACTCGGAGTGTGTATGCATAAGTCAAGTCGTCTGCAAGACGTTCATCTTTATCTTGCTGGATTGTTTCACTCGGAGTTTATATGCATGTGCCTCTCTCCATTACTCAGTCTCTGTACTTTCTTGTCTGCCATTAATTAATGTAATGACTTGGTCAAGTTTATCGTCTTCATATCTATTTCTAAGATCGACCCAAGTTTAAATATATTTATTTCGTGTTTATCAGCTGAAGTCATCAAGGCTGAAAAGTCTTGAATCAGAGTTTATAAGCCATGGATCACCACCACATACATTCTTGTCAAAGCTAACCATTAATCAAAGATTACCCTAGGCCTAACGATAATGAGAGACTCACTAAGCATTCGTTGATCAAAACCTTAAAATACATTGAGAGACTCTTTGAACAAACACATAGTGTTAAGAAGTTGGAAACAATGTGATCCAAACAAACAGGCAGCAGAGAAAAGGTAAACAGAAACACCATTGTTAGATAAGTCAGTGATGCACAACTTTGGGAACTCATGGTTCGTTGCAGACTTCCCAATTATGCCATGAAATCCATTAGACCGCAAAATGAGATCCCTTAATGCTGGAAGTGCCCCTAACCAAGATGGGAAGATGTCACTCATCTGATTGTTTCCAAGGTTAAGAAACCCTAATCAAGTGCAATTCGCCATTGATCTTGGTACTACCTTCCCTGTAACTCATTGTAAGTTAAATCAACCATTTTCATACTACTTTCGGCTGTTGGACATATTTGAGGAATACTGCCGTGAAAAGAATTGTTCTTCAGGACCAATATTTCAAGAGCACTGGAGTTCCCCAAACATTGTGGAAGCATGCCACTCAGGCTGTTGGTCTAGATAATAAGTTAACTGGGTCAAATGCATTTGCCAAGATGGGATTTGATCAATTATTTCGTTAGTACTCAAGTATAGAAATGAAAGTTGCGTGAGGTTAGCAACAAAGCATTGGAATTTCCCCTTAAGTCGGTATGTTCGCAAAGGCCAAACTGTAGATGTTGGTTAAACTTGTTATCCATGGACAAGGAATATTCAGAAAAAAAGTGGAATTATTATTTGGAACGTCAAAAAATGAAGACATGTACAGGTAGCTGAGCTGGGTCAGGCTATGTTGCACGGACATGGGGACACAAAAACGCGACACGGGGACACAGAAAATCTCAAAAAACTAGGACACGGCAATTAAAATAATAATAAATCATAATATACTTACAAGTTATATATATTTAAAAAATAATAATTCACTCAATGAACTATGCTATGAGTTATATATAGTCCAACCCATTACAAGTTATATATTTTAAAATAATAAACTCTTTACAAGTTATATATAGTCCAACCAAAACGATGAGCTCTGCTACGAAGGAACAAAGAAAAAAAATTAAATAAAAAAATTGACGCCAAAATAAGAGATAGAGGAAGAGAAAGAGAAAAGAGAAAAGCACGAAGAAAATAAGAGATAGAGAAAAGCACGAAGAAAACAAGAGAAAGAGAACAGCAAGAAGAAGAGATAGAGGGAGAGAAAGAGAAAATGGAAAATAGAGATAAAGGGAGAGAAAGAGGCAAGCACATTTAAAATTTACATTTTTAGCCCACTTTTTAAATTTACATTTTTAGCCCATTTAAAAAAAATATTTCAAATATGTCCACATATGTTTCAATAATTATGTTTTGACCCCAATATTTATTTTAAATTTTCAAATGGGTCCCTGCCGTGTCTTGACTTTCATTGACCCTTGTCCAAAAGTGTCTTGATCGTGTCCAAAATGTGTCATGACCGTATCTTGACCGTTGACTCGTGTCCAAGGCGTGTCCAAGGCATGTCCAAGGCGTGTCCGCGTGTCGACACTTCAACACTTCGGCCTGATGGAGTGTCCGTGCTACATAGGGGTCGAGGTTTCCGAGTGAAGATAATAACAGTAGGAGATATCCAACAAATTTAAGGAATTAAGGTTTCCTACAGAATTAGGACATCTCCTATTGCTTGGCCTAAGTTTTCTATCAATGCTTGATGGGTCTTTTGATCACTTATGATTCCCCTTTGATCGGAATTTTTTGGAACCTGAGTTCTTATATATTTCCAATTCCAAGCATATACCGCAGATACTAGAACCCATTGATAGAGCAAATTAAACAAATGCCATCACAAAACACAGCTTATTTGACTTTATTTTATACATAACAATGACGCCACGGCAGCCACAAATTGCAATCCCTGCACTTTCCTAAGCAGAGAAGCAATGTAAACTTACACACCCATGTTGACAAATTGAAATACAGATGAGTACCAGAACCTACAGCAAGAATCAATATGAAGGGCCCCCTTCATAAAATAAATCACATATGAAGAAAAAAAAAACCCAAAAAAGAAGAAGAAAAATTCACAAATCCGAGCCCGTGATGTCCCGGGTCAAAGAAATCCCAACTGGATATGACCTGTGTATTCTTGTTTTCATTCTTGGAACCTTTTCTCCAGGGAAGTTGTCGGGATCATTCTTATTCGTACTTGTCGTTGATTTCTCAGTCACGCTTGGCTCTTTAGTGTCAGAAAGGAATTGTAGGCCCTGAAGTATTGTTGGAAGTTGGAACATGTCACAAAGTAAATAAAAACAGCATTACATAGAAAGCAGAAGAAAATGAGGCTGAAGATACCTTGAGTGATTTATCCTCTAAAGCCATTGTTGAATGCTTTCCTAGCTTAGCAAAGACATTCTGCCAATACACAACTAAGATAACTTAGTAACTGAATGAGGTGAAAGACAATGAGTCGACGACAATGTAGACGCACAGTAAGCTAATCTCATTGACTAACCAGATAGAAATCTCATCTAGCTCATTTAGTAGTCAGTTTTCAAATGAACACAAAAAGAATATCTGACCTGAAATGGCTTGGTATCCAACCCATCTTTGACACTGACATTTATCTTGCTCATAACAAGGTGATGCGCTTACTAGTTACTAGAATTGAAGGTAAATGAATCTCCTAGTTGCCGTAATGATTATGATTCAGCCAAGGAAGAGGAAGTGGAAGTGCAAAACACATCAATCCTATTTCAATAATAGGATCCCCTAATCTTGATTAGTCAGCATCCGCTTATTTATGTTAAAGTATGTAAATATATTGTACCATACATCATTTGCAATAAGCTCACTTATTTCCTTCTGCTCCTCCATCTTCCAATCCAAGTTTTCCAGCTTCTTTGTCAGATGCCTTTTGTAGACTGCACAAACGAGACGGCAGTATGCCGCAGACCCTTTTAAGGACTATCATCTAGAAAAGACACCCACACAATGGGCAATGAATCTGACTTACAGCCAATGTTTCATGGACATGCTCTAATTGTTTGGACACAATTGCAACAGCATTTGCCATATTGTGCTTTGTTACATACATTACATCAGAAAATGACCAGCCCTGCACAATATCACAAACATACCCATACATCAGCAATAATACAAATCCTCACAAGTGCAGAACTCAATAGAATGTGTTTGTAATTGTGACCACAAATTTTCAGAATTCAGTCATAGGTAGAATTACCTTCCACCACATGTAACAATAGCCCATTGCACCAAGTGCAGCAGCTGGAACTAAATATGAAGCATAATTCCCTGTACTGACATGAAATGTGTGAGCTCATCTATCTGCTTAAGATTTAACAAAATCTTGCACATATTAGAAATTAACTCCTGATGAGTCCGAAGCAGACACTAAATGTGGAAAAAATATTAACCATATTCCCAAAGGAAATAAATTGGTAGTTTCTGAAGAATTCATACAAACTGTAATTTATAAAACACACAAAACTGATAACTAAGGCCTCTGAAGAAATGTTTATACCACCAGAGGCAGAGTTCTCCTTGAAGATGGTTACAGGGACAGATAAGGTTAACTCCCTGATTTCTTGAGCCAATTGTTGAATCTGAAGGTAAAGACACATATAATATAAGTATACAAACTGTACAAAGAGATTGTGGCTACGAGCATAAGATAACTACAGTTATGGGGTAAACAGTTCAAAAAAAGAACAAAATTATAACAGTACCGATAACCTAACCTAGGACCTCCACCTTCACCTTCTAAAGAGCTCAAAAAGAAAGATAAACAAAAAGCAGCTTCTCGGTTTTTATACAATAATTTTTTCGCTTCAAATAGATGCCAATACTGATTGAGCCATCAAATATTAATATACAAACTTTTCAAACTGAAACTAAATTAAACTTGTACCATTTGCCAATGTTTGATGATGACAAAACATCAGTACACAGTATCTCTAGCAAACTTTGAATCTTTTCAAGTATAAAGACCTAATTGAATTCAAGAAGTTGCAATACCTGAGCTCTGATGATTGCACCATCATATTTCTCTGACAAAATCTCAGCTTCGTTTACACCCTTCAATAACTCATGAAGCTGTGCAATAAGATCAGATAATCGCCCGCTCCTCAAAACAATAGAACTGGTCAAGCCTAAATTGCAAAAGGGAACAAAAGTATTAATAGTTAAAGAAGAATAGTAATAAATGGAAAAGAGCAAAGAACTAGATACAAACTGTGTTTCATAAACCATACAGTACTTTTGCCATGGCCAACGACAAAAAGTACTTCAATGCTTTTTTTCTGTTTTTTTGTTGTTTACTGCGTTGATTTTGTTGCAGACTCTTATCATACACCTATTTTTCCTTTCTTTCCTATTAAAATTTCTCATTAAATAAACAGGAATTATACTTTCGAAGCACTAGGATCATTCCTTATGAAATGAAAAAGAACCCACTTGGTAATTTTCTATGTCCAACAGCCACAGCCGCCAAAAGACAATCTGCTCTAAATTATCATTCAGTTAATAAACTGAATTCCTATTTGTACAAGCACACGCGTAGGCAGCTACAAAAACCCAAAGTAAGAATATAAGGTTCATATCCTAAGATAACCCAGTGGCTGTTTTCTATTGAAATTTCGAGAATTTAAAGCAAACTGGAAATTGTGAGCGAAGATGATGATGGTAACTGGTTACAAAGGCTAAAGAGGAACCAAGAAATATATTAGGTTTTTAAAACCTCACCTGCTCCAACGAGGACTAGTTGAAACCCCAGCAGCCTGTAATGCCATTTTTCTTGGCCTTCTTTATTCTTTCCCCAGAAAGATCCAATTTTTGACTCAACGACAGCTGAGGGTGTATTCAATTGAGATTTTAAAAGGTTGTTTTAGGATAAATAAGTCATGTGGTATTCAATTAAGATTTTTAAGTAATCTAAATAAGTTTTGCGTCATTCGATTAAGATTATTATGATTTTTAAAAGAGAGTCGTTAAATCTAGTGGTATTCAATTAAGATTTAAACAAATAACAAAAAATATTGTGGTATTCAAAATCATGCTAATTTTGCAGGATTTTTTAAAATGTGGAATTATGTGAGATTTTTTAGTGAGAGGTATATATATCAAGCCCTATCTCAAATCCCACCTTAACCTATTAGACTTTTGACGTGGGATTTTTTTTTGTAATTCTTTCCTCACCTTGACCTTCACCCACGCTGTTGTGCACTGGGTATAAACCATGTCGTCCAAACCACCAATAAAGACCACTAGATATGTTCTTTCCTCAACTTTCCTCAGAGGATGACCAAACCACCTTCAACCAGAGCTACCTGCTGTTGGGGTATAAGCTTCTAACATGTGGACCTCCACACATCTATTTGACAAAGCTGGATGGCTGGGCAAAAATTGCCCACCATCTGTTCGACACAATCCCCCAAAGCTTATGTTTAGATTAGTTACTAGAAAATCGTTAATATAATTCTTGTGGTGGAAGAGTTTGGCATTCAAAGGCAACTCGTGTATATGGGATGGTGGTGGTGTGGACCCAAATGCGGTGGTGATGCAAGCAAAGGCTTGGCTGGCTGAATATCAGCAAATGAGGGATGACTCAAATGGAGCTGTCTTGGGCAGGAACTGAGAGACCAACATCAGCCCACTTTCCCAGTCTCAGGGTCATATGGAGTTGGAGGTAGATGGAAATCAGGTGAAACTTGAGCTACCCAGATGGCCAAATTGTTCTGATGATAAATAAAATTAAATTTTTTTTAAAAAAAACTTATGTTGTTTCAAGATCTTGCTTCACCAAAAGCAGAACAAATCCCGCCAAGAAAAAAAGCATAAGCAAAATTGGCATTGTTAAATGCCAAATATACATCACCATAACAATGGCTTCTTTTTCTTTACTATTTTCTCAAATCTCTCTAGATGTAAGGTGTGTTGCCAACCTCATAGAAACCATCGGAAGCAAATGAAAAATCAAAAAAATTCTTCTACATGCCACCCAGGCAGCGTCTCCATCAAGTACTCTGATATGCTGCTTGTTGAAACAGAACTATTATCACTACCACAACTGTACTTGCTGTTAACAAAAGTGACTCAAATGGAGCTGTCTTGGGCAGGCTTTATGAGGATTGTGGAGAGCTCCTTTCTGGTTTTCAGGACTCAATTGACCATGTGCCAACGAGCTGTAATGAAGTTGCCCACAGACTTGCAAGATATGCTTTGACCTGTGGTTAAGATTATGTTTGGTTCCTCGAACCCCTTGTTTTGATTCATGATATTTTGTTTCAAGATTGTACCCTATTTGAGTTTCAATGAAATTTCGTCTTTTATAAAAATATAATAAAAACTACATTTTGATACAAATAAATGATTTTGACAGAGGTGAAAACCAAAAGCATTGAAATTGTTGGCATTGGCTGATGTGATGTACTGATAAATAGTTTACTTGCAAAA
Organism: Prunus padus; assembly: GCA_024362665.1. Taxonomy (NCBI): domain Eukaryota; kingdom Viridiplantae; phylum Streptophyta; class Magnoliopsida; order Rosales; family Rosaceae; genus Prunus; species Prunus padus. Next base: position 22,566,841 of record JANFAM010000013.1, read on the forward strand.
TCCATACAAAATGGATGCGACTCCACAAACCAAAATACACAAGTGAGAGAGTGTGTGTGGTCTGTGAGAGGGTGGGCTGCCGAGAGTTAAAGTTGCCTTTGTGGGTGTCTGGCAGGGGAGGAAGAGATGGAAACAATATTAGCGTTTCATTTTTAAGGGTTTATTTTTTCTAAAAAAATCTTATATCGACCCCGGAAAAAATCTATGTGGTATTTTCAAATCTTATAAATCTTGTGATAAAAATCTTTAAAATCTATTCGTAAAAAATCTTGATTAGAGAAATCCATTAAAAAAATCCTATAAGTAATTATATTCTGCTTAAATCAGTAAGACTTTTTAATCCCTAAATAATCTTTTAAAATCTTAATTGAATACACCCCCTAAAACTTACTGACCGACCAAGGAAAATATATAGAAGTTTGGGGGCGTTCTCGACATTTCCACCAAGCGTTTTGTTTAAAGCTTTGCGCTTTTTCCATTTTCTCCTTGTGCCATGGCCAAAATCAGTCCTCTTTTTTTCTCTTGCCCAGAGACCTCAATGGCACCACCAACCATTGTCTTGCTTCTCATAGCTTCATTCTTCATTTCAACTCAGACCCATCTCCAAGTCCAAGCCACAGACGAAGCCTTCACATCCATAGTCATATCCCAAAAGGGTCTTGATTTTCTCAAGGACTTGCTCATAACCAAGGCTGTTTCTTCCATAATTCCACTGCAACTGCCCCAAATTTCGAAATCCACGAGGATCCCATTTCTGGGAAATGTTGATATGGTGCTCTCCAACATCACAATCTATGGAATCGATGTTGGTTCCTCGTATTTCAAGCTGGGAGATGATGGAATTGTCATTATTGCTTCAGGGACCACATGCAATCTGAGCATGAGTTGGTATTATTCCTATAGTACTTGGATTGCACCTGTTGTTGTTTCAGATGAAGGTCGTGCCTCTATTCAGGTATGGCTTTGATTATAGGCTCATTTTACGCTTCAATAATTTTTTTGGGTTTAATTTTGGGGGTTTAAATTCTGCAAATTAATAGGTGAAAAATGAACTTTAAGATAGTTTTTGATATATGCAATTGGGTTTTAGCTGATAAGGATGCTTAAATGAAAATTAAGTTGCTTTATTGTGCGGCATGCTTGAATGGAATTAGTGGTAGTAGATAAGAACATAGTTGCCTGCGTATGATCGCAGTTGGAGAAGAAATTGGTGCTATTATTGTTGTATAGCTTGTGCACCCCCAATTTCGCATAAAGGCGGTGCTTTTGTTTACATAATAAGTTCGAGTATTAGAATGTCCCGTTCAGGCTAGTGAGAGAGTGATTCTTGAATTTTATAGATGTGATTGATGAGCTTCTTTTTATTGTTATTTTGTTTCTTAAAATGTATTGGACTTTGAGAAAGATGTGTTTTTGTGTGTGTACACATATTTATTGATCTGATATCATCTAACTTTTAATTATCAAAACTGAATTTCATCCAAATAATGTTGGCTTTTGGGAAGGAACTAGGTTGGTTTATTATTTTTGTTTGGCATCACAGATATCATTAGTATAATAGTTACTGGATTTTATAGATAGAGCTATGACATGGAAATTTGCTCGCTTTTTTTATCATTTTATTTTAACGAATTTGGGTTCCTCTTTGGAAATTGAAATACATGAGCTTTGCATATCATTGAACCTCATCTGTTTCAAGTGTGTTTCTGTTCATTTTGTGTCCTTTAACAAGGGAAGTTTGACGAGTGCTGCTTCTGCCTAAGGTTGAAGGCTTGCAAGTTGGGCTCACATTAGGCTTGGGGATACAAGATGGAACTTTAAAGCTTACCCTCAAGGATTGTGGTTGTTACGTTAAAGATATCTCCATAAAACTGGATGGAGGAGCCTCCTGGCTTTATCAAGGGTATGCAAGTTTTCTATTTGTTGTGGAGAACTGTTTACACTTCATTGTTGTTCCCTTTCTGTCTCTACCTCAGGTTTTTATTATATACATCTATAGGCTAGCAGTTTATACCTCGTATGATCTTCTCTCTCTCTCTCTCTCTCTCTCTCTCTCTCTGCATGACTTATGCACCTTTTAGTCGAAGAGAAGGATCAGCATTTTGATTTTCCTTCTGTGAATAATCCATTCCCTTGTCTTCCTTTAGGATGATTGATGCATTTGAAGAGCAAATAGGATCTGCAGTGGAAACTTCTGTCACCAAGAAACTCAAAGATGGGATTTTAAAGCTTGATTCACTTCTGCAAGCTCTTCCAAAGGAGATCCCATTGGATGATAATACTTCTTTGAATGTCACTTTTGTGAATGACCCAGTATTGAGTAATTCTTCTATGGGGTTTGAGATTAATGGTTTATTTGCAAGAAGAAATGCTTCAGTCTCTAAGTACCGCAGTAAGGATTCACAACCATTAGTTTCCTGCTCAGATCCATCTAAAATGCTTGGAATTTCGCTTGATGAGGCCGTGTTCAACTCTGTCGCAGCTGCATATTTTAATGTCAGTTTGGGAAATATTCGTGGATTTTCTTAGGATTGTGTCTCTAAAGTATTTGTCATTGCATAATATCCTTCTTGCCTGCATGATGATTTTTTAAAAATATTAATAAAGACTGTCTATCTTTGGCCAGGCAGAATTTATGCAATGGATTGTGGATAAAATACCAGATCAGTCTTTTTTGAACACTGCTGGATGGAGATTTATTGTTCCTCAGCTATACAAAAAATATCCGAACCATGATATGGACTTGAATGTTTCCTTATCTTCTCCTCCAGTGGTGAGGATCTCAGAGCATAATATTGATGCTACCATTTACGCAGACCTGATAATTGATGTTTTGGAAGATAACAGAGTAATACCAGTTGCATGCATCTCATTGGTAAGTTTATCGATGGAAGGTTTGAATAGTTATATCATGTTATAATTTTTACTTTTCACCTCAGAATAATTTGTGTTATTTATGCAGGATAATCATGTTTGTCTTCTTACAACAAATAATAAGAAATATTTTATGTTCTTTCAGGTCATTCATGCATCAGGTTCAGTTAAAATCTCAGGCAATAACCTTGCTGGTAGCATAAAATTGAATGACTTTTCAATGTCATTGAAGTGGAGCAATATTGGCAATCTTCGCTTGTATCTAATTCAGGTACTCTTGCTTTATAAAAGCTTCCTCTAACAAAAATTTAGTTCCTGCATTAATTTTTAACGAAACACTTGATGTGTCTTACATTGCAGCCAGTGATGTGGACAATTATTCAGACTGTTTTCTTGCCATATATGAACTCGCACCTCGGAAAGGGATTCCCGTTACCAATCATTCACAGCTTCATGCTTCAAAACGCTGAGCTAGTCTGCTCAAGTTCAAGAATTATGGTCTGTAGCGATGTAATATACACGGCGGCATCACGCTCACAGAATCTTAACTGGCTTCTGCACAGCTTTGTCTAAATACATACATAATGCATGGCTTGTCTTTGCTTATGAGGGTTCAAAGAGTCAACTTTCCCTCTTTGTACGATAACTAAAATGTGCATATGTAAAGTTCAGATGCAAGAACAACATTTCTGCTAGTTGAATGTGAGAAATTGTGACCTAACTTCTTGAACGTTGCAACACCACCAATGTACATGTTGTAGTTATAACTTATAAGCCACTTTGTTCTTTTTCTTTTTAAATGTCCATTCCCCTTCATGCAATGTCACCGCTAATATATTGCAAATTACTTGCTTTGTTTTATAATTAATAGTGTTTTTTTCACCTTCCATTTGATTCAACGCATGCCTGCCGTGGATGGATATCTATAAAAGCTTTTGCAGCAGTGCCAAAACAAACGTCTTCTTTTCGCTGTTTTTGTGCTACTGGCCGTCAGAACGCACCGTTTTACAAATGCTTTGCATACTGTGTAAACCCGCCACACAACAGCCAAAACGCAGCGTTGAGCCTCTTCTCCCTCCTAAATTAGATAAAGTTCCCCCAAAATATCTGTTTCTGTACTTTACTCAGACCAACAAAATCCACTCTCGCTGGCAGAAAAACCTCTCTAAAGCCCTGTGTCTCAGTCTCTCTTGTTTTCTTCTCTCCTTGGTTTGCTATCTTATGAGCTACTCTCTCAACTCAAATCCACAAAAAAGATGCAAATCTTTCTGACAATTTCACCCTCCAAAGCCCCTCTAATTTTCCCATTCCACCAACCCATTTCACAGACGCCAAAAACCCAGAGAACTTCACTGAAAACTCTTTCCAAAACTGTAAATTCTCTTAAAGGGTCGCCTCTTTTACCGGCATTCGGCCGAGCAATCGAGGATGACGAGTACCGGCTAGCCCGGTCACAGGTTCTCCGGAAAGGTCTGGACTTAGAAGGCTATTCCATTGAGGGTCTTTCAATTGGTGGCCACGAGACTTGCATTATCATCCCAGAGTTCAAGTGCGCTTTCGATATCGGCAGGTGTCCCTCCAGGGCCATTCATCAGAACTTTGTTTTCATCACTCATGCTCATCTTGATCATATTGTGAGCTCCTCTTGCTTTGCTCTGTTTGGGTACCCATAATTGGTTTGCTTCATTGTCCACAGTTTGCTTCGTTCAAGTTCATCAGTCAATAATTGTGAAAATACTGTATTATTGAGGATTGGCGTTCTCTAATTTTTTTGAAAGTTTGTAATTTGCTATTTTAAGTTGTCTAAGTTATTATAAGGTTGGTGTAAAAGCAATTTTGGTGTGATGACTAGCTGTGTCCAAAATTGCTTGCTTGATTTTTATTTTCTCACACTCAGCCATTTACTTAATTTGGAAGTTAAAATGTTAGTATGTGCTTCAACTGGTGTTCATTGTTTCAGGGTGGGCTGCCAATGTATGTAGCCAGCCGTGGCTTGTACAACTTAAAACCTCCAACAGTATTTGTGCCTCCTTGTATCAAAGAGGATGTGGAGAAGCTAATAGACATTCACCAGACCATGGGCCACGTGGAATTGAACCTTGATTTAGTTGCATTGGATGTGGGTATGTAGTACTGGTTTAGTGAGCGTATTTATATCTCTTCATGCCAGAAATGATGTTGCAATTTTGGATTCAGGTGAGACATATGAAATGCGGAATAACCTTGTTGTCCGGCCATTTAGGACTGATCATGCTATACCCAGCCAGGTGTGCTTCACTGAATTATTGTTCATCTGCACAACAGAAGCAAATACTCAGAGTGTTTGGAGTAGTTTACTTTCAGTATACGCATCTTCTGCAAAGTACTCTATTCAACAATTAATGGGTTATGGCTCCTGACCTCTTACTTCAGGGTGCAAATTAGGATTCGTTATTTGCATTCTGCCTGATTTTGAAATTTGATTATAGTTTTTAGAGATGCCATAGAAATCATTAGTGATTGTAGGATTTTATACTAATAATGGCTTTAAAATTTGAAATTTTCTTCTGGAAGGCTTTTGGTCCCCTTAGCTGATGTGGCAAGTCTTGGGAGCATATTCCCACAGGTCCAGACACGTATGAATCGAAGTTATAAATTTTTTACTAGTGAGGCCTGTTTGTTATTGTTGTTGCTTGCTAATGTATGATGATCTAGTAGCATTCCTCTACTTCTTTTTTCTTTTCAGGGTTATGTTATTTACTCGGTTAGAAAAAAGCTGAAGAAACAGTACATTCATCTAAAAGGGAAACAGATTGAGAAATTGAAGAAGTCTGGTGTAGAGGTTTGTATTAGCTGCAGAATAGTTTTGTTTTCATCTTCAATGAACTGATATTGATTTTGAATTTTCCTTTTTAGATTACAGATGTTATATTGTCACCAGAGGTGGCCTTCACTGGGGATACAACATCAGACTATATGCTGGATCCACGCAATGCTGATGCCTTGAGGGCAAAGGTTCTTATAACTGAGGTGTGTAGAAAAACTATCCTTTTAGGAGTGCTGCTTCTTAGATTGGAAGATAGAAAAATAGGCATAAACTTTCAGTAGGGTGTAAACACTGCATATAGTTCCTCAACATTAAACACTCCATTAAGTCGTCGTTCTAAGTAGCTGTTTTTTTTATGTCTTACATTCAGATATTTTGTCTCAAATTGTCTGCCTAAATGGCATTTTTCTAGGCATTGAAAAAGCTCAGCATTGTGGGAGAGTAATATGTTGAAAATGTTTTAATGGTCTTTATTGAGTGTTGCATAATTTGGTTAAAAATCAGCTCTAATGGGTGAGATCTTTGACAGGCAACTTTTCTGGATGAAGGGTTCAGCATTGAGCATGCACGACAACATGGTCATACTCATATAGACGAGGCATGTGAAAATTTGGTTTTTAAAATTGTTTGTAACTTTTAGATAGTTCTCTCTTCTTTAACTAATGACAATATTGCATCTTTTATGGCATAAACTGTGATTTTAAATTTAATCTGTGTTACAAATGCAGATCATTGAAAACGCCCAATGGATTAGAAATAAGTCAGTTCTGTTGACCCATTTCTCCTCCCGCTACCATATAGAGGTACTTACTTATCTGAACCAAGTCTTGTCTTGGTTTCTGATACTAACATCTAATAATCCTGTGTTAGCTTATGTCGTGTTGTTGCATAAGAATATCATTTAGGAAATCGTATGTCCATTGATCATCCGTTTGTTTCAGAAATTTGTCAATGAATGGTTCTCCTTCAATTGCAGGACATTCGCCAAGCTGTATCAAAGTTGCAGTCTAAGCTCTCGGCAAAAGTGGTGCCTCTTACAGAAGGTTTCAAATCTTTGCACGCTTAGATTCATAAAGTTTTGGGCTCATTTTGTCCAGCATTAGCATTTGTAATATGTATAGAGAGAGAGAGAGAGAGAGAGAGAGATATATGTAATCAATTTTCAGTAGATCAATTGTAGGCTGTTGTTTGAGTTAGCATTGGTAGGCTGCGGTGGTGGTGGAATATAACAATGATATTTATCAATACAACATGGATTAACGTAATTCTAGACATTAGGCTATTCTAAGAGCCTCGTATGTTCCTGAGATCAGGACTGCCAACTCAGTGCCCTAGTATGCTCTTAAGATATATGATATTTCAAAATTGAAATCTGAGTTTAAGAGGAGTTTACAGTTACATTATTTTCATGAAAAAAGGCTCACTGGTCTTGCAAGATTCCTAGTTCCATTGGTAAGAAAAGTAAAGATGGCATTTATCAAACCACACACGAACTAACTCTTGGTCTAGTAGTACTTCTCTATCTAATGTAGGAAGAAGTTCCGCGTTCGAATCCCCACTCCATTGATTATGTATATATAATATTAATAGACAAAATTACATTATCAGTACAACAATATATTCATTTCGACTTATTTCCCTTTGGGCCAACAACGGTTCATTGGTCTGTCTCTTGAAACCTAAGTCATGAGCCTCAAAGCTAGTTCTGTTAGTGAGGAAAAGTTGTTGAGAAACCCTACGTAATTTCCTGTCAAGCTAACCATGATTACAATTGAAATGCAGCCGAAATGTTGAGCTAGCCTACTACCACTAATCTCATCTCTAACAAATTTCAAAATTAAGGAAAAAAAATTGCATTTATGGCCATCACACTTGGATATCCCATCAGCTCCATTTCTAGAAGATGTGAGTTTGGATGTTGCAGATCTTTTTGCATTTGGAGAATGATGCCTGTGGTACACATTCTAGACGAGAAGATATCGCCAACCCCATTTGTCAAGGAGCAGATGTAAACAGCAGGGATGCATTTGTTCCCCAAAGGCCAAAAGAGTTCGACAAAGCTGCTCTTATTGGCATTTCCTTTGAAGCTGTCAAAGGCATGAAGGCATCCTTAAACACCGGATCTGGTTTTGAGAGATTCAGTGTTAGTGGTGCAATTCCCTGCAATAAATCAGGAAAGCAACAAATCAAAAAGAAAGGTCACTGTCACTGACGCAGACAATTTATCAGTCAGCTATGTTTTCTGTGGATATTTGTTTCCACCTCAATCGTCAAAGCAGCAACTTACATGGTGTATGGCCAAAACAGAAAATATTGCTTCAACAGCTCCAGCTGCACCAAGGAGATGACCAAAAGCTCCCTGAAATTTTATAAGCGAAGAAAACAAGAATACAACACCACTTAGATACAAGCAACAGCTTCTTAATATTGAGCTTCACAAGTTACGTTGTTTACATCAGAAATACTTAAATTTACCTTGGTGGAGGACAAGGCTAAAGCACCTGATGTCGCATGGTCAGCGAAAATATGTTTGATAGCATTGGCTTCTATTGCATCACCTGAATAGTACCTAAAAACAAGATAAGCCACAACTATACTAGTTTCAGCACATACTGGCATTCTAAAGCTACCAGCTAAAATCATTGAAGTGTAGCAACTTCTAAAGGTCCAAACTCCAAAGCACTTACCCAAAGGTATTGAGGTGGCATGGGCATTTACATAATCCACTTGTTTTGGATGAATACCTGACTGCAAGTCAAGGGCAGGTGCATTACTATAAATCCCAATTTTCTCCGCATGTATACTGACAACAGAAAATTAACTATGCCCAGGGAACCTATTAGACCACACCATAAACAAGGAACTTTCTATGTATGTCGTTAGGGCAATCATTACGATCTTATATCTACCAACTTAGTATTTTTCTATGCGAGGCAATTACATACACATCATGATTTTTCATCCATGATTCTCATTTGGGAGGGGGGTTAGGGGACAACAGACATCCCAGATCAGCAAAATGATTATAAGAACGTGCATACATGCCCATTAATCTTTTACCTGTTTAAAGGCACACATCATGGCCAGAATGGTACCTCTTCCATCAACATGTGGTTGAGTAATGTGATGTGCATCTCCTGTACAGAGTCAATAACTTCACAAATTAATATGTTAGCAGAGCATTATCAAACAGATAACAATTTATTGTGTTTATGGTAAACTACCTGACGTTCCATAACCACGAATTTCTGCATAAATTTTTGCTCCTCTATTCTTTGCATGCTCAAGCTCCTTCATTGGAAAAATATTAACACAATAGCAAATACACCATTCAGAAATGGAAATACACGAGAAGCCCTTAGAGAATTATATTTTCAAAAATTGATGGCTCAACTACCTCCAAGACCAAGATGCTAGAACCTTCACCTATCCCGGGTTCAAAGTAAAGGTTAGATAACAGGAAGTATCAAAAACAAAACAGCAACAAGCAACCTATGTAAAGAAACCTTTCCAAGAGTATGTAGTTACACAAACCCATCTCGACCACAGTCAAAAGGTCGTGATGATTCTTGAGGGAGGAGAAGAGTTGTATTTTGCAGTTAACGCCCTTGACCTAGAAATTGAGAAGAGAAAATACAACGCCTTGTGAGGTTAACTTTGTACGCAGAGCCAACTATGCTACAAGTCAATGTAGGTTGTGAACTCAGTATGAGCAGTAAAAGAAACTGTGCAACAGCTACCTAACGAAATGAGAAATAAAGAAGGTCTGTGCACTTGTGCAGTACATGGCTTAGTCAGATAAAGGGTTATAATGTATGGCACAATATACCGGCAAAATCCTGCTATTGATAAAGCATCAATGCTAGACTCTGTGCCTCCAGCCACCATAACATCTGAATCCCCAAATTGAATCATCCTTGTGGCATCACCCAAAGAATGTGCACCAGTAGCACAAGCTGTCACTGCAGCATGGTTTGGTCCCTATGTTCAAAATAACACCAGATATATGTTTTATTATAGGAAAATAAGTCGGCATGATCTTCAAACTACAGAGGGGCATTTTTGTTTGAAAAATTGAAATAGAAATATAAGACGCATGGCTTAACGAGTTCCAGCCAATTGTAGTTCCTGCCAATCTTGCCAACTCATCACTCTAATGGTTCAACGGATAGGTGCCAACTTCAAACTTAAAAAAATTAAAAATTAAAAAAAATCCAACATGACAGCTAATGACCAGCAACTCAATCTAAGAGGGCCTTTTTATTTTTATTTTTAGAATAAATATATCAGAATTAAGTTGCCACCAAACTCAACAAGCTGATGTATCCAAAACAAATGGCCAATGAAATCAGAAGCATCTAGAGGACAAGGCACCATCTGAATCCTGATCAGTGCCTGTGTTGTCCATATGGTGATGGAGTTGCATGCCTAGCCAGCCCTTTGTCCACAAATACTCATAACAAATAGAACAAAATGTATCTCAGTTTTGCAAGTTGTTACACACCTAGAATCCATACTTCATGCTGATATGACCAGATGCCATGTTGATTAATATCCGGGGGATGAAAAAAGGACTAAGCCGACGAAGATGCTGGTTATATATAATCACAAACAGCACATATCAAGTTAATCGTTCTGCAATTTCCCAGGCCATTGCATAGACATTAGGAGAAATGGGAAATGCCAAAACCAAAATCTGTTTACACCATGTACAGGGTAGTAAAAAAAAAAACCAACCTTTTCACAAATCAGTTGTGCAGCATCCAATATGTCACTGATGCTTCCAGTTCCCCCACCAACTGAGACACCCTGCCATTCATAAGTTAAAATATGTCCACATTTTCTTTCATTTCAAATTTACCCACTTAATAATATTAACAATTACCGTTCTTTCCCTTTGATCAGGCTCAGTGGGCATCCAATTGGCATCTTTAAGTGCTTCTTCAGCAGCACAAAGCGCATACCCAATAAACCTGGCCATTGAACGATGCTCCTGACAGAAAATAAACGTACATAAATACATTTTTACACAAAAACATTAAATTATTGATACTTGATACTGAAAAATAGCATGGTTAAGCATCAGGAAGGTCCAAATTTAATACCTTAGAGTTGAACCACAAGTCCTCGTTGAATTCACCTGGGTTGGTTCCACAGGGCACAATTGCAGCGACTTTGGAGGTGAGCTGGTCGTAAGTGTACGATTGGGTCTCTGTATCAAAGCCATTCATCTTGAGATCTTGAGGGGTCAATGCCCTTATGCCACAATCACCCTCTATCAGTCTTTTCCATGTAGTCTCCACCCCACACCCCAATGGAGTCACCATGCCCAACCCTGCAAAACCGAAGATTATAATACACACACGCAGAGAGAAATTTGTAGTAATTTTAGAGAGAGAGAGAGACAAAGACAGAGAGTACCAGCGACGACGACTCTGTGAGAACGAACAGGTGGCGGGGGTTCAAAAAAGGAAGAGAACATACGACGAGTGAAGAGTTTGCGCCAAGCAGGAGCAGCCATAGCTATCAAAGCGCCAACAATGGCTATGGCTTTGGGTTTCTCTTTTCAACGTAACTTTGTTTCGTTGAGATATCTTCCTGGGCTTGTCTGGACAAACCCGTCTATTGATTTGCTCAAAGCCTCAACCCAATGGAATGTGGGTTTAATTTGGGCCTTACCACCATGCGCATGCAACCCATGAAATGTTTCCTTTAGCTATTCTTAATAGGGTGAAACTATAGTGAGGGGCTTGATGAGGGGTTTCAATCTCACCATCAACAAAGCATGATGGGGGGTGCATCAATGGTGAGATTGAAACCCTCATCAAGCCTCTCACTATAAAAGCTCCCTTCTTCATAATATCTCGAGTTGTCAATGTTGAAAATTGCACAAATTTCAAATCTCTCTCTCTCATGAAGAAAGAATAATTTCAGCCGTAAAGTATTTATTCATATATTCACACAATCCATTAAAATGTTTCTTTATTATTTACCATTATTTCTTGAAATAATGGTATGCTCTGATCAATATATTGACTATAATTTCAGCCGTAAAGTATTTATTTATGTATGTATGATAAGAGTTTAACTCTCGTCAGTCTCATTTTATTAAATAGAAGCAAAAAAAAAACTTAAATTATAAAGTACAATGCAAGGGAAATTTGAAAGATATTACAATTTAAGTTTTTCATTAACAACTCCTAGAAACGGAGCTCTACAAAGGAAATTTGGGGTATAGAATTGATGCCTCTAACTTTGATTCTGAAATATACTGCAAATCAAAATGATTTTGTCACATTTTCTTTTAGCTATAGTGAGGTTTGACCTAGTGTAGAAGAAACAAAGTAGTAAAAAAACAAATTTGACATAGGGAGAGAAGAACTCACTATTTATGATTGGAATATTTGAAAACCTGGGTCAATTTTGCCAATGCAATGCTGAATGATACCTAACGTCAAGCTTGAGCAAAAACTATGATGTTGACCATGACTGCTCCTGCCACTGATCCCTAGTGAGCAGTACAATCCAGATGGCATGATGTGATTGGAGAAGAGGTAATGGGCCCCATAACAATAGGTGGTCCATAGAAACACATGATTAGGTACTAATGGGTGGGGCTTGGGGAAAAGCCCTCTTGTGGATGATGATGATGATGATGATGATCAAAAGAAAAGGGAATCTGGGCTTTTCAGTACTCTTATCACACGGCCTTCAACAACAAGAAGGAGAAGCTCAAAGCAGCAAAACAAAAGCAAGTTAGACAACAAACAAAGAAGAGGAATGCTAGTAACCTTCTCTTTAACTTTCTCTTTGGACATTTCTCTCATGTGGCGTGTCATTTTTTACACTTAAAAAAATAGAGATTTTGACATAAATATTGTCTAATGTAATAATGACATTGTTTTAAGTGTAAAAATTGACACGTGTCATGAGGAGAATGGAAAATATCCAAAAAAGAAGGTTAGAAAGAAAGTTGCTAGCATTCCCCAACAAAGAAAATCCCAAAATCTCTCTCATCCCTCTCTTTCTATTCTAATTTCTATCCATCTAAGACTTCCACGTCTTCTGTAAATAGGGAATGTAATAAATATTCAAAATATATATATAAAGACACTGCCCTTGATCTCATAGCTTTGCCTGTCTTTCTTCTTTCTCCTATGAAACCGTTACTTAGGATAGGACAACGTTTATCAGTGAGAGAATAGAAACCCAAAGCCAAAAAGCGAGTCCGAGAAATCACAACTCATCATCTATCTGGTAAAAAGAGGCTTCCTTGTAACGCCCTCTACTTCTTCACTCTCTCGTTCTCTTTATAAATCTCTCTCTTTTTCATTTCCCACTTCAGGCTTTATCAAAGTTGAAATCGTTAACGACCCACTTTGATTTTTTCTCACGCTCTCATCCAATCCGCATCGATTTCTCTATTTATTGATCTGGGTTTTTGGTGTTCTGTGATTTACAAGTCTTTTTCACATCTGGGTCGGAGCCTAATCGCTGCCTTAGGCTATGAGGAAGAGGGAGAGGGAGAATCCATGTGGGGTTTGTGGCCACTATCACAAATACGAAGAAGGAGAGGTCTGTGGGGTTTGTGGCCATCGAATGCCGGATTTATCTGACAAAACTTCGATCCCAGTTAGTGCTTTTCCTTCTGAGATTGTGGCAGAGTTTCTCTATTTGGGTAGCTACGATAACGCTTCGCGCTCTGAGCTTCTCAAGACTCAGGGCATCTCTCGTGTTCTAAACGTAAGATTTTGCACCTTTGTTTTTTTATGCCTGGGAATAAAATTGTAAATAAAACGAGTTTTGGGTTTGGTTTTGCTATTTAGGAAGAGTCAGTTTAATTTAAAGGTTCGATTTTTTTCACTGGCATTCGTTTTCGTATGTTGATTGTGCTAATTGGACGTGTATGCAGAGTATTATTGAGTACCGTCAAATGGAGAACAGTATTGAGTGTTTGATACGTGCTTTGTCTCTACTTAATCCATTTTTTATGGATAAGAGATACTAAAGCTGTAAATGTTATCTGCGCTAGTGGTTTGATCTCAACCTGCAGGGAACTTGCAGAATGCGGAAGTGTACACAGAATTCAATGAGATAGCTATGAGAGCATCTATGCTTTGTTAAATGTAGTGGTTGAGATCAAAGTTAGGGTGTCTATAAGCTTAAAGTAGTTGAGTTGATGTTGAGATTCATGACTAGAACACGAAGAAGTAAATAGTAGCATCAATGCGTAAAGTTCATCCTAGATTGTGGAAGATTCATTTTGTTCTCAAGGAGCTATAAGGACAATAGGAAGGCTAAGAAAGGTGTATAAAGGCTGTGTTTGGGGTTATGAGTATATATGGACCTGGATAAAGAACGAGTGCTTTACTACTTGACCTGAATTTATTGGAATGTGGTCATTGAGTTGTTTTTTATGATTTGTATTTTGAGAATTAACATGTGATTTTAGTGTGGAAACTATCTATACATACATACATGCATATATATATGTACAAATCTCAGCTTTTTTTTTTCTTCTTAAAATAGTTAGTCTCCAGCAATTAAATGCTTGACATTCTTGTGTAATGTTTTTTCTCACTCTATATGCAGACGGTTCCTGCATGTCAAAATCTTTACAAGAACTCTTTCACTTATCACTACCTCCAAGATGACAAAATTTTGCAATTTGAGGATGCAAATCAATTTTTAGGTGTGTACTCCTTTTTTGAGTCCCATATGTGGTTAATGTATGCCAGTTCTGTATATGGTTTTGATGCAAATCAATTTAGCTCATAATATGTTTAAATAACAGGGATTTTCTAATTGGAAATTGTTTTAGTGATAGTTGGGACATACCTTTTACTTCCTTCACTGACATCCACACATTTAAAAAAAAATTCTGTTGCTTTCTATTTAGCGGGGTACATTTTCAGCATATTGGTTTATAGGTTTTCTATAGATTCTCCTTCATAAAAAAAACTCCTGATATAGGATAGATTAAAGTATTTCCAGAGCCATTGAAACTTGTTAACAAAAACATTGGAAAAATTTGATCTTGAGGGGTTTTTTAATGTGGGACACTTCATAGCTAAACAGATTGAATGTTGATGAGTAAAGATTATTGGCAGAAACGATTTTAACTGTTCCTGAGCTTTTAAGCAAGCTTTTTCTTGGCCCTGTTTTGCTCATTATGATAACAATGAATGCTTTCTTGATTCACACTCACCTAATTGTCCCCTTATTTGAATTCTTACTTTATTTGACGAAATATGTGGTTTCTGCTGTCACATTGTGGTACCATCCACTGGGTTCAGCATGCTTGCAACACAAAAACGTTATATAGATTTACCTGTCAACTACCCCAATATCCATTCTCAAGTTATCTTTTCTTGTTATAACCTTTGGACAAAGGGCAAATCAAGTTTGAAACAATAGAAGCTAATGGAAAGTTGGAACAATGAGATGGACCTTATTATAGCTGTTCAAATTTGCATTCTATTGCTTAAATTTCCTACTGATTGGAGCGTGCTTGATTTTGCAGAGCAGTGTGAAAGGGACAAAGCTCGTGTTTTAGTGCACTGCATGTCAGGGAAAAATAGGTGAACTACTGAAAATCATGCTTTTTTTATAAAAAAAAAAATAGACAATCTTTTTAGTTACTTTCTGGGTACATTCCTAAAGTGCGCACTGAGTTGCACACACAACTCTAGAGTGCAATTAATATGTCGCTTAGCCACCACCAGCCTGTTGGTTTTTACTAAATCCTTAATCATAGGAAATGCTTTTTCTCATTTATTTCATGAGATTTATGTTCTTTCTAACAGGTCGCCGGCTATTGTAATAGCTTATTTGATGAAATCCAGAGGATGGAGACTTGCCCAGTGTTACCAGTGGGTGAAAGAACGGAGACCATCTGTTGAATTAAGTGAAGGTATGCAATGAAGATCTGTCTCAGCATTTCTGAAAAGGAGCATTCAATTGAACAAAAACTTTATATATTGGAACACAAGCCAGAACGTTTGATTTTGGAAACTAGCCTGCTTGCATAGAGATAGATAAAGGCTTATTTATGCATATGCCCCCTGTGCTTTCAAACGAGTCTCAGATTACCACATGCTTTGAAGTGTCTCAATATACCACCCATGCTTTCATTAAGTGTCTCACGTAAGCGATTCCGTCAAATTTGAGAGAAGTTCCGTTAGTGTATGTGGCCCCCACTTATTTTCTGTTAAATATAAGGGCAAAATAGTATTTTTGTATTATTTTTATAAAAAAAACTATGTTTCTCTCTCTTCTCTCTCTCCCTCTCCTCTCCCTCTCCTTCCCCCTGCGACCCCACAAACCCAAACCCACAAAACCTAGTTTGCAGGTTTAATTGCAGTAGTTGTGCGAATTTTTTTCTTTTATTTGCACATTTGTTAATATAACCATGGATGGAGAGAGAGGAGAAGAGGGAGGGGGTGGGGTGGGAGGTGGGGTTAAGTGTGGCAGCCATGGATAGCTGGGGAGCTGCTGCGGGGGATAGGGGCTGGGTCGCAGAGGGGTCGCAGGGGGAAGGAGAGGGAGAGGAGAGGAGAGGAGAGGAGAGAGAGAGAGAGAAACAAAGTTTTAAAAAAATATATACAAATATACTATTTTGCCCTTGTTTTTAACAGAAAAGAAGTGGGGGCCACATCAGCTAACTGAACTTTTCTCAAATTTGACGGAATCGCTTATGTGAGACACTTAATGAAAGCATGGGTGGTATATTGAGACACTTCAAAGCACAGATGGTAATTTGAGACTCGTTTGAAAGCACAGGGGGCATATGCATAAATAAGCCATAGATAAATGCTGATATTGTTGACTACACTGGAATGAAATTTTTTTATTTGGTTGGGTGGGTAGATGCTATTGCACCTTGTTTTTCCCTCTTTCATCTTGATGAGGGACCTCTGCAGGAAACTTAGAACATGTCCTTCAAACAAAGTGAACATTGTTGTCCACTTAGTTTTGAACAATTTTACATCTCTGACTTTCATTTGTGTTTATGGATGCAGCTTACTACCGGCAACTGCAGGAGTATGAGGAGAAAATCTTTGGATCAGCTGATAGTGGCAACCCAACCTTGCCGGCCTTCCCACCGGTAGTAGCTGCACCATCGTTCAGCTTTGGATTCCCAAGAGTTAATGATTCAATTCCTATCCCTACATTTAACAATGTTGGCACGACCTCCATTTTTTCCCGGCCTGCCCTAGATATTCCTCCGCTGGAGTTTACATTTGGAGCTAGCCAGGCTCGAAATGATATCTCCGGGAGCGCTTTTGGTGCGAGTCCACCAAATTCAAACACAAGTGATATTTCAATGGATAGTTCTTGAATTTCCTGTTTTTGAAAACCCCTTTTGCGGATCAACTGTGGAGCAAGTATCCTGACTCCGATGAGTTTTATTAATATCTGGATGTAAATTGGGAGTGACTGCTCATACTACAGTGTATAAGATTTGACAGGGTGATAAGGATGGATGCCTTTCTTTTCTCTAGTTTCAGTTCTGTAAGTGGAACTATTTTTTCAGTCACGCATGGCCTAATACAAAGTTAACTTCACTACATCTACTCTTGTAAATTTTGTCTGCTTAATTTTGATGTTATTGCCAACGTCCATGAGACCTCTGACCCAAGCTTAATAGGATTTGCATTTCCAAAACTCACCTCTGGTTGCAAAGCTTAATACGATTTGCATTTCCAAGCTTAATAGGATTTGGGTCAGAGGCCTCATGGACGTCGGCACTTTTTGCAACCTTTCCAATCCGTCCTTTCTCTATGTTCGGTAGAAGTATTATGATGAAAGATTAAAAGCATTGGTAAAAGTGGGTGATTGGTCGGTGTGATACCATTAAATGTTGGCTGTATTTCTCTAAAGTTGTCCATTGATTGCATGGAAAATATACAGGAGCAGATTTACTGTTATTGAGGTCTTTAGGAGGTCATCCAAGGCCCAAGAAGCTCCTATCATTGAGGCTTGTTGCATTTTTACTCCCTAATTGGATAAATAGAAAAGAGATGGAGCATGCAAAAGGCTTCCTTGGCTGGCAGGTCTTTGAGTTTGCAAGTAATAGGAAGCGTTGGCATTTCAACTGCGAGTTCTGTTCCGTAAAACTCCGGTGAGACGGTGGATGGTGGCAATTCTTCATCAAAATAAAAGTCACCTCCTTGTATAAGAGAAAAGAGGGGCTAACTTGCAGGGAAAGGCGTCTGAATATAAAAACACCCATTTTTATTTACAATGGTTACCTGACATCTTCCTGTGCCAAGTGTACAATCATATGTATACATCAATGTTCTACTTAAACACGTTACAGTCAAATGTACAACCAAGCATGCATTACATGAAGCACAATACAGTAGAGAAAAAATTGAGCAGACTATTTTTGTTTTGCTTCAATTGTAGCCTTCAGGTAGAACTCCATATGTTGATATTTCCAGGACTAGAAAGTAATACATGTCTCAAGGGAGGACTTGGCAAGCCATAATAAGCCCGGATCATCCCGCTTCAACACTAGATAAGTTTCTGGTCTTCCAATTTCATCCACCACATTTTCATTGAAGCCAACCAGGAAAAGGATAGCCATGGCAGCTATAATCACACAAAAAGGAGGGGGGGAAAGGGGGAAGGTTAAAAGTTCATTTTTCATCATGAAGCTACAGCTTTAATTTCAAGCAGAAAAATTATCAGATATATTCGCATGACCTTCCTATAATTATTATCCTACCACTCAGAGTTCCATTTAAATATGGGAAATATTCTATAAACCAGATTAATAAAAATAAAATCCAGATGTAAGAGAAGTTTCAGACCTTTGTAGTTTGTCACATTCCTTTGGATTGTGGAGTTAGCCTGCAATATATCATCCGTCAGCTATTAGCAGAAACATTTAACGAGGAGGAAACTCCAATATTAAAGGTAAAATGAAATATTATTCAGGGTAACAATGTTGTACCTTGCGCAGTCTTCTGTATTTCATCTCACCTGGGTGTTCGAGCACATTCCTACAAAGAATATGGATAAGCAACGATGAACAACTCAATGTAGAAAGGTACCACAACAGATTGACATAACAATGCAGTACGTTGGGGCTTCCTCAGTCCTATAAGTTGCTTCAAAGCAAGAGACTGAATATAAACGTGACCCATCCCATGCTCATTGTAAAAAATAAAAGATAAAACCGGCTGGTGATACACCATTCGAAAAACTTCTATATGTGCATGGAGGAAGGCTACAAGCTAAAAGTCAAATTAGATTACTGTACCTTATTATCTTAAAGAGAGTTTGGAGGACTGTGGTAGCCTGTGTGGGATTAACCTCAGCTTGCAGCATCTCAATGTTCTCCTGTAAGCGTTTACAAAAAACTGTAACAGGGTCTTGAATTCTTTGAAATTCTTCATCATCTGGATCAGGTTCATCAATCTGCATTCTGGATATTTCCCGTGGATGCACCAAATTATCATCAGGATCAGGCTCTGCCTGAATGATTCCTATTGATTGAGAATCATCAGGACCAGGCTCTGCCTGAATGACTCCATTTGATTGAGAATCATCAGGATCAGGTTCATTATGAACCTTCCTTGGATGGGCTTCATATTTGATAGTTTCACTAACCAAAGAATCATCATGGTTAGGTCTTATGATATTTCCATAAGAACCACATCCTAAATCATCTGGTTTTGCATCCAAGTCATCAGGATCTGGTTCGTCCACATTATTCCTTGGCTGAATCCTGCTTTCCAAAATCTCCTTCTCGTGAGAGTGAAAAGGTTCAGGTTCAGCTACAACATCATGCTTCAAGCAAGCTTCCATGTAATCAGCATCTGGTTCTTTACGAGACTCTGTCCCTTCCAACTTCCTGTTACTTACCAAATGCGACACAGGTTGAGACATCATAGACTCACTGAA
The DNA here is from genome assembly GCA_024362665.1 of Prunus padus. NCBI lineage: Eukaryota > Viridiplantae > Streptophyta > Magnoliopsida > Rosales > Rosaceae > Prunus > Prunus padus. The sequence continues at coordinate 22,586,435 of JANFAM010000013.1, forward strand.
ATCTTGTCCAAAAAGGGTCCCGCTTCCCAAAGATTGTGAGGAAGATTCATCAGGACTGGGCTCAAAATTGTTCTGATTACCAGACTGGTCATCAGGATCAGGCTCCATATCAGGTTTCCATTGAATTTTGTGTGAACTTCTAATCTCTAAGTTTACTTTTCCCACAAAATCCATATGGCTGGATTCTTTTTGCATATGGGGGATGGAATCATCAGGATGTGATTCTTCATGTACTTCAGACACACTATCATGAGACGCAGTTTCTAGACGTTGATAAGCAGCAGCCACTGAAGATGTACGAGCACTTGGAAGCCGATCTGACATATTTCCTCCAAGCTTCTGAGAAGAATTACCTCTGCCTCCAACATAGAAATTTTCTTCATAATGCTCTGAATACTGCACTCCACTCAGTGTGTGACTCCTTGATCTCGTCCAATCTAAACTTTCAGCTTCTTGGTTCAACTAAACAGTAATAACATTAAATTAAATGAAGGAAACTAAGGTGGAAACAACCATGGAAGCCTAAACATGCGCACTCTCACATATGAACACCATATTTTTTTACCTGTTTATCCAAAGCATAGAAGTTCGCATCATGTTCAGAATATACCATGTGAGCCTGAAACGAACATAAGAAAACTATAAGGCCCCTAAAACCATAACACCATATCATGTAATCATATGCATACACCACACAAAGCTTCTGCAGACAACTAATGTACCCACACAAAATATATGCACACAGTGAAAATATGGTAAATATATAGCTTACAAGCTCATGCAAAAGAGTTTTCTTGATACTTTCATATTTCCTGAACCCCTTAAGGTCATCAGTTCGAAGGCGCAGAGATATCTCCTCCCCGTGGTTCTGCAACAGCAACCAAGTGTCAACAAGAAATTAAAAGAAAATAGAATATACTATTGCTACTAATTTCATCATATATTCTGATGTTTAGAGTGTGATTACCTTGTTGAAGCCGAGGATGCATTTGGGACTTATGCCAACATAACCAACAGGGGCCATCTCAGTCATGATTCCCACACGCCAACGATGCTTTAAAAAGAACAATGCAAAGATAAATTATCAGCAGGGACATAAGAGTATACCAAGGAATCATATGCACAGAATACTGGACATTCTGTTTATACAAGTGTGAGAATATGCATTCAATGATACCTTGTTCATGACAGAAATGATTCCAGGATCTGCAGCAAGCATGTACATTCTTGTCAATGCCTCTGACGCCGGAGGGTTCAACTGCAGCAAGTAACAAGAAGTTGAAGTTAAAAGCCTCTACCAAAAATTGATAATTGCAATATCTTCACATTTCCTCATATATAATTTTAGAATACCTCAATTCCAGGAAGTTGAAGTGTTTGGAAATCACAAAAGATATAAGGTCCTTGTGGAAGTTTCAGAGTCTGAGGACTGTATGACATTCGCTGCCTCAATCTCATTTCCTCTTCATCAAATCCAGCTATCCTTAAGTTTGTCTTTGCATGTTGTAAAACTTCATCAACCTCATTTTCAGACACTCCCATCATTCTGATGGACTTTCCCTGAACAAGAAGAAAAGCAATCAGTTATCATGCAAGAACTCAGAAAGTTCAGTTATGGAAATTCAATCAAATAGCAAGATTATCTCCTTAAATAAATTCATTGCACATCATTAGTGAAACTTGAACAGAAATCGAAAGGGCGCTTAAGTGTGCCGTCTTGCCATCTAAGTCGCTGACATTGAATTTCTTTTGGGACAAGTTATCAGATCTTATAGACAAGTACAATAACCAAACTCCATAAGCAGTATCCATATCTGGATATTTTTTTCTGATTGTTAAACCATATATGCGAAGACAACTAAATATGATACCTCAATGATTGAAGTTTCCTCTAAACTCAACTTCTCATGCTCATCAGAGAAAGGAGATAGCAATTTTGAGCTTTTATCAGAAAACTGTGGAACAATTAGCTTCATCGTATCTGCTTTGACATTAGTTAACTTTTGCAGTTCATGCCCGAGGTCCTTGAGAGTAGCACCTGCGTTTATCTCCACATTAAACTTCTTTCCTCTCCATATGACCCAAATGTTGTGTTCAACTTGTGGATCTTGCATGTTGTCCTGCAAAACACGGTGTGAGAAAAGTTTTTGATTATGTGCATGTTTATTGCCTTTAATAATAATAGCTATAGATCCAAAGAGAAAATGTCGACTTCTGATATATAAGAATGCATGCAATGCAGATTTACCAACAAACCAAGATTACTTATACAAGATGCATACTTTAATTCTTAAACTTTATTTACTGAAATGCAATAATGAAGAAAGCTAAGTGAAAATCATCAGTCTTTTCAATAGCCCAATGAAAACTATCATTTCTTCATTCCACCATCAAATTTTTGAAATGACATAGAAAACCCACATAAAGTTTTCCACTTTAGCGGTAATCAAAGCACCCCATAAGTTCCTAAGATTACCCCACTGAAACAAAAACAAACAAGAATTCACCTGAAATTTCAATGAAAATCAGCTCAAACTGAGAAAAAATAAATGGGCAAACAGTTTTCAAACCATCGACATCATCCATAGAAATGAACGAACTAAACTGAATAGTACAGAGATTTTTGAAACCAAATAAGCCTCAATCATGAAATTATGAAAGAAAAATCCATAATTGAAGAAACCCCGATTGAGAATTGGGATGACTTACTCAGATTATGATCGAACTCTGTCTTTCTGAGAAGCGGATATTCTGAGAATTACGTTGTCCTAAATATCAGCTCAATTTTTAAGACGTCAAATGGTAAAAGAATTTTGACAACCAATTGCTTACATAGGCATGGGAGCGCAGGATAAGAGGCGGTAGTGTCATAGTTGGGAATACCAGCATCTCCAATCAGCCTTTTCAATCACTTTGAGATGCGTTCAAATAGATGAGTAACATCATAAAAATTTCCTCCAATAGTCTCTTCAACCTTAGTCATCAAATCTGCAACCACATTCTCTCTCTTCAAATCTGGTAAGTTAACCTTGCCTCTTTCAAACATTTATTTTGTTTTAGGAGAATCAAAATCATATCAAAAGGCTAAAAACATTTATTTTTCTTGATGAGTTTGATGTAAATTTAATAAATATTATCTTTTTAAAAAAAGAATGTTATTAATTATTTCAAATGTATTATTGTTTTAAGTCAAATATTGTATTAATTGAATTGAAGAGACTGATGAGACACAAAATATCAAAATACCAAATAAGGCTCTTCAAATTACCACGTAGGTCAACAAACTTCAATTTAAAGAGTTTTTTCTATCATTGTTGGAGATGCTCTAACTTTAACAGCAGCGCGTAGTTGACCATATATAATGTTACGTATGTGCTGGCGCATGGCCATAGGGATGAAGGCATTATGTACTGCAGTGCAGCCAGCTAGTGAACATTTCCTAGATTTTTCTTTTCCAAGTTTTTTTCTACTTTTTTTTTTCCTATTTAAAACTTTCTTTTATCTGTTATATTCATTTAATTTTTGGGATAAATTTTTTTATAGCAATGTTTATTACAAATGAAAAGTGATTGGTGAAACGTCGTGTTATGATTTAATGATTTAAGCCGTCCATAAAAAAAAAAAAGGGGGTTTTACAAAAAAGACAAATAGGAAGGTGAAATGTTAAAATAATTCAGCCCCTTCAAAATTGGACAAACTGGTCCATTCACTATCCGATAATGACATGAAATTACTCTTATGTCACTGTCGTACAGTAACTTCAATATTATTGTCGAACAGTGACATAAGAGTAATTTTATGTCACTGTTGGATAATGACTAGACTAGATTGTCCAATTTTGGAGAGGCTGGACTATTTTAACATTTTGGGCCAGTTTGACATTGCTGTATTGTGAAAATAATCGCTGTCAGATTTGATGTGAGAGAAATCAGCTGTGAGAGAAAGCAGTTTGGCGTTTGGTAAACTTTTTGTTAAAAGTGTTGTTAGTACTAATTCCCGTATAATCAAAAAATGATTGCCGAATAATCATTAAACCTAGCGCCTCTTCGAAACTGATTCCTGTATAATCAGAAAATGAAAGCACCTCATTAGCTTATTTCCCTTATAGATTTCTCTCACAGCAATTTTTAACAATAAGTGATTTTTGCATAGTTTACCAAACGGGTTGGGCTTCCCAAACTTTTAAAAAAAATCATTTATCACCCAAAATAAGCAATGTCAAACGGGCACTTTGTGTTGTGGAAAAGACTTTTTTAACATTTGCTGAAAAATTTTCAAATTTCAAATTGTTTAGCCATATGAATAAAAAAGGAATGAGTTTGTCATTGACCTCAATTGAAACCTGAGATTTGCACTGGCTAGCATAAGATACAGCTACCAAAATAGGCTTCATAGACAAACATAATCCAACATTAATCCATAAAAAAGTATAATTTTTCAAGTAATAACACAAATAGTTAAGTTAGTTGGGCACAACAATGTGCTTATTCCTTACACTCGAGTTTAATCTCACTCTTCTGTAATTTAGAGTAGTTTTACCATCAATTGTATTGAAAAAAGGAAGTAATATCAGTTTACATAACTCAAAGCAGAGCGTGCCCAACTAGGTATGCCAAGTTACTCTATAAGAAGTTCATGAAATGATGTTCTTCATTATTCTCGTGCCGCAGCTTGTTGGTTTTTGGGAGATAAGTCATGCCTGGACAATGTGGAAATGGATGATGATTAATTCATAAAAATTGCTTTTCAAAATAAGAAAGAGACTGAAAACTACGTATACTTCCTGAATTTTACGTGAAAGTTGAAACATGGAAGTTGCAGCCAGCCCAATACTGACACTGAAAAGATTCCAGTTCTTCTGCAATCTCAAAATGAACAAAAATGAACAAACTATAATCAAAATCATTGGCCTAAATAAAAAAATAAGCATTAAATTTGGTCTAATTAATAAACTGAGGTTTAGAATTAATTACTGGTGTAATTACTGCGCTGTATCTTGCCCATATAAGTCCATTGCATGTAAGGGCTGGAGATAATAAAATGGGGATGACAACAATTTCTATCAGAGGCCTCACAAATAAAAAAAATTAAAAAGAAGAAGAAGAAGAGAAGAGAAGAGAGAGAGAGAGAGAGTTCTATTAAACCAACCTGATTGTTGAGCATAGGATAGTTGCTCAGGAGCTTTTGAAGAGTCAATAATATTTGCAATAGTCACGGCCCATTTAAAAGTTGGAGCCCAAAAATGGACTGCAAAATTAAAACACATAATAAACCTTGAGTGGTTCTCTTCTGATGTTCTTTTACAATCTAATATCCCAAGATTAATTGGGAAAAATGGTATTAGGCACAAAAGTAGTTTTCATATTTTTGGTTGACTGAAAACAGAAGAGAAATAAGAAAAAGTGATCAATAATCTGAGGTCTGGGATTGAACACTGATGAGAGGATTTTCTTTTTATAAAAAAAAAGTTGTTTCTCAGTTAGAAACCAATAATAATCTCAGTCCTGATCTTTAATTTCAATAACTTTGATGCATAATAATCAAGCTGCACCATGTAGCTGATTTACATGGTTAACTTCTTACTAAAAGTTAATGTACAGAATTCAGTTATATGATCTGCAGGGGATGCTTTGATATCAAACCTTCATACCAGCAATTCATCATTAAGAAATTAAGAACAAATATATATATATCTAAATGATCAACACAAACATGTAGAGATTTGTAGGGTAAGGGGAATTAGAGAAGTAAACGAACTAGTTTTCGGGCCAGCTGGGTGGTTCCAAATTGCTTGCAGCTTAGAACTTGCCATGAAATTAGAATCTGACCCGTCTCTCTTGGTTTGAAGTAATGCAGCAAAACTGAGGAGGAAGAAGAAAGGAACTTACATGTTGATCATATTATGTCGATCTAATACCTTTTGACTACGAAGAAAGCGACTGTATAATATTTAAGCAGAGCAAAGAATGAAAATCCAGGCTCTTTATGATTTGGTCAAAGCCATTAAAAATTTGTACATCCCCTGGTTTTGGAATTTGGCTACTAAAGCAAGCAAGTTATTCATTTGTTGAGAGGTGACTTTGAAGGCATTTAAAACTCTTTTTCATGAACTTATTTGCCATTAAGAAATAGCAAGTCTTATACATCATCTGTTTATGTCATATTCTTTGGGCTTTTTCATGAATTGGTTTTGTAATAGGCAGATCATGCTGCAAAGCAGCCTTACAATACAACTGGCAGCTAGCATTGCTCGTAATTAGGTGATGGAACGCTGTTTTCTCTAGGCGAATAGTCGTTGTTAACTTGTTAGTGCCTGAAATACTGCAATGACCAAAGCTATGTAAGATTTTTCTTTCCTTTTTGTTAAAAAGAAGGCCAAAAGAAAAGGGAGGGATTCAAACTCTGGCTTTGAGTGCAGGGATTAACACACTCTACCACGTTATTAAGCCTCTTTCAATTGTTTGTAAGCACATGGTTTAAAGGTGCCGAATGAAGATGTTTATATAGAGAATTTCTGCTACATGTACCGTGTTGCAGACCCCAACGTATCACCTTGTTTTGTTTTATACAAACTGCAACTCTACATGATGCCTTCCACTCATAAAAGTAGGCCTGGGAGAAAGAAGTGATCGATGAGGCTAAATTTTTCATTGGCCTCAATTGAACCATGAGGTTCAAACATAATCCAACAATAATCCATGAGAAAGATTATGTTTTACTCTAAGTAATAATCATTTTACATGACTAAACAAGAGTGCGCCTAGCTAGAAACCAGCGTGCCAAGTTAACATACAATAAGTTGAAGTGAAATTGTCTTCATTCTTCTTCTGCAGCAGCTTCTTGGTTTTTGGCAGATAAGTCATGCCTGGAAAATATGGAAATGGATGACAATGAATCCATTGTAATTAATTAGTTTTCAAAACACAGACGCGGAATATGTAAATAGCAACTTACTGAATTTTACGTGACAGTTGAAACAGGCCACTTAGAGACATCCCAAGATTGACACTGACAAGATTCCAGTTCTTCTGCAATCTCAAAATGGACAAGCTATAAGAAGTGAAGAATCTATCTCAAACTTATACAACAAAAGAAACTTCTTCAGCCGCAAATTGTTTGCTCTAATTGATAATTTGAGGTTTAGAATCAATTACTGGTATAATTAATGTGCTGTATCTTGCCCATATAAGTCCACTGCATGCAAGGGCTAGATCATCAAATGTGGATGCCAAAAGTTTCTATCAGTAATGAGTTAACAACCAGAAAGTCATAGTGCTACTATACTAGTTAGGACCTGTTTGGGAGTGCTTTTAGTTATTTGAATGCGCTTTTAGTCATTCTAAAAACACTCGCAAACGGACCCTAATGTAGACTCTTGTGTAGAATTGAAAAGACATAGACATCAAATAAATAAGAGATTCAGAATTTCAACCAACCTGATTGCTGACCATAGGATAACTCCTCAGGTGGTTTTGAGGAGTCAAGAATATTTGCAATGGTTAGACCCCATTTAAAAGTTGGGGCCCAAAAATGGACTGCAAAATTAAAACACATAATAAACCTTTAATATATGAGTGGCTGTGATGTTCTTTTACAATTTCTTATCACAGTAAGTGTTCATATATCCTATGATCCATTGGGAAAGTTCTAGTTTTCATCTAGTTTTACCCACAAAAATCTGAGGCCTAAGCTTGTACCTAAATCAAATCTGAGGCCTGGGTTTAAAAACTAATGAGGGTTTTCTTTCTCCGATAAACTAGTTTCTGATTTAGAAACCAATAATCTCAATCATGTTCTTGAATCTCAATAACTTTGATGCATGGCAATTAAGCACCATTTAGCCGATTAGCATGGTATTCACTAAACAATGAACCAAACTCGGATATGATTAAGCTTTCAAACTTTGATATCAACAATTCATCATTGAGAAATGAAGAACAACAATATGGCTAAATGATCAACACAAACATTTCAAAACTTGTAGAGTAAGAGAAACAGAATTAATTAACTAGAGAAGTAAACAAACTAGTTTTCGGGCCGGCTGGGTGGTTCCAAATTGCTTGCAGCTTAGAATTTGCCATGAAACCAAACTCTGCCTTCAGCTCTTTTGGGTTGGGTAAAGTACCAAAACTGAGGAAGAAGAACAGAGAAAAAAAGATTATATTTGTTGATAATTATATATAGGGCCCCCATTATAGAGTTACAAGCCCTCACGTATAAAGCCTCTTTCGTGTCGGTGTGACGGATCAAGATGTTGATGTTTACAAAGAGAAATTCTACCACATGACCAAGTTGCGTGTAACCTTCACCACAATAGTACAAAAATTTCTAAAACCAATCAAGCCTCAATCATGAAATTATGAAAAGAAAAATCCATAACTGAAGAAACCCAGATTGAGAATTCGGATGACTTACTCAGATGATGATCAAACTCTGTCTTTCTGAGGAGCGGATATTCTGAGAATAACTTTGTCCTATCCTATATATCAGCTCAATTTTTAAGACCCCAAATAGTAAAAGAATCTCGACCAAAAAAAATATAGTAAAAGAATTTTGACGATCAATTGCTTATATAGGCATGGGAGCGCAGGATAAGAGGCCACGCACTTTAGTTCACCACATGTTACGTCATTAAGAAATTAGGAACAATATGGCTAAATGATCAGCACAAACATATATTTGTAGAGCAAGGGGAATTAGAGAAGTAAACGAACTAATTTTCGGGCCGGCTGGGTGGTTCCAAATTGCTTGCAGCTTGGAATTTGCTATGAAATTAGAATCTGACGCCTCTCTCTTTGTTTGAAGTAATGTAGCAAAACTGAGGAAGAAGAAGAAAGGAACTTACATGTTGATCATTATAAATAAAGCGACTGTATAATATTTAAGCAGAGAAAAAAGAGAAAATAATCCAAATCCTGGCTCTTTATGATTTGGTCAAAGACATTAAAAGTTTCTATATCCTCTGGTTTTGGAATTCGGCTACTAAAGCAAGCAAGTTATTCATTTGTTGAGAGGTGACTTTGAAGGCATTTTAAACTCTTTTTCATGAACATCATCACCTGTTTGTGTCATATTCTCTGGGGTTTTCATGAATTGGTTTATGTAATAGGCAGATCATGCTGCAAAGCAGCCTTACAATACAACTAGCAGCTGGCATTGCTCTTAATTAGGCGAGGGAATGTTGTTTTCTCTAGGCGAATAGCTGTTGTTAACTTGTTAGTGACTGAAATACTGCAATGACCAAAGCTATATAAGGTTTTTCTTTCCTTGTCATGAACACAACACGAACATGGCAAACACAACCCGTTTGCCAGGTGTAATTGAAACATGAGGTTCAAACATATTGAAAATAACCCATGAGGAAAGATTATGTTTTACTCCAAGTAATAATCATTTTACATGACTAAAACAAGAGTGTGCATAGTTAGAAACCAGCATGCCAAGTTAATATACAATAAATTGAAGTGAGATTGTCTTCATTCTTCTTCAGCATCAGCTTCTTGGGTTTTGGCAGATAAGTCATACCTGAAAAATATGGGAATGAGTGATAATCAATCCATTGTAATTAAGTTTTTTTTAAGACAGAAAAGATGTATATGACAACTTACTGAATTTTTCGTGACAGTTGAAACAGGGCAGTTAGAGACATCCCAAAATTGACACTGGCAAGATTCCAGTTCTTCTGCAATCCCAAAATAATCTATCTCAAACTTTTACAGCAAATTTCTTGACCAATAATAAACTTTCTTCAACTGCACATTATTTGTAATAATTGATAATTTTTGGTTAGAATAAATTACCGGTTTAATTACTGTGCCGTATCTTGCCCATATAAGTCCACTGCATGCAAGGACTGGAGATCATCAAATGGGGATGACAAAAGTTTATATCAGTAATGAGTTAACAATCAGAAATTCATTGTGCTATTGTACTGGTTATGACCCGTTTGGGAGTGCTTCTTCAATAAGCACTTCTCATAAGTGCTTTTGTTGGAAGCGCTTTTTCACTTTTAACTTTGTCTGCTAAACAACATCAAATTTACTCTAAAAGCACTCCCAAACAGACCCTAATGTAAACTCATATGCATAATTAACAAGACAGGGGCCTCAAACAAATAAGGGATTTCATCAGCTCAACCAACCTGATTGCTGAGGATAGGATAGTTCCTCAGGTGGTTTTGAAGAGTCAAGGATATTTGCAATGGTTAGACCCCATTTAAAAGTTGGGGCCCAAAAATGGACTGCAAAATTAACACACATAATAAACCTTTAATATATAAGTTGCTAGGATCAATTGGGAAAGTTCTAGTGTTTATCTAGTTTTACCCACACACAAAAATCATTAGTTAAAGCTGTCATCACAGTCCTAGAGGAAAAGATACGTGCACAATTTCAGTAATCATTTGTTAGGTTGCCGAAACAGTAAGGGAAATAAGAAAAAGTGATGAATTATCCTTTTAGTCATGCAAATCTACTATTTTTCTTTCCTATGCTTGTATCTAAATCAAATCTGAGAAGGAAGTTTCTGACTTAGAAATCAATCATGTTCTTCATTGAATCTCAATAACTTTGATGCATAAGCACCATCAAGCTCTGGCAAAAACAATAAAGAAATCAAGCACCATCTAGCTGATGACCAATATGGCTAAATGATCAACACAAACATTTCAAAACTTGTAGAGTAAGGGAAACAGAAATAATTAACTAGAGAAGTAAACAAACTAGTTTTTGGGCCGGCTGGGTGGTTCCAAAATGCTTGCAGCTTAGAATTTGCCATGCTCAGCTCTTGGGTTGGAGAAAATAGCAAAACTGAGGAAGAAGAAGAGAATAAATAATTATATCGTCCCTCCCAATACTTCTGAGTTTTGACTACAAACAAAGCGACTGTAATATTTAAATAAAGGAATCCGACAAAAAAATATTTAAACAAAGGAAAAAGTAAACATAAGATAAGATCCTGGCTCTCAATTATTGGAAAAGTCTTTTCAACATTTGTGGATTCCCTGGTTTTGGAGTTTGGCTACTAAAGCAAAGCAGTCTTGTAATTAACTATAGCACCAAAAGCTGCAAAAACAAACAGGAAGCAAGTACACCAAACACAGAAAATTCAAGCCACAGCCAGCATTTCTCCTACTTGGCCAATAACTAAATAAGTCAGTTAAAAAGGCATTGACTCGTATAATAGTAGTCTCAGATTCGAATCTCCTTTTATACTTTAAACTATTGCTTGTATTCAAAAGAAACAAAAAAGGTTATTAAAAAGCCTCCTTGTTTTGGTCTCTTTCCGTCTACAAAGGAGAGGGGTCATGTTCCAACTCTGGCTATTGAGTGCGGGCTAAATGCTCTCTACCACTAGAGTTAGAGGCCCTAACGTATTAAGCCTCTATTGATGGCATTAAGTGCATAATATCGATGTGCCGGATCAAGATGTTGATGTTTACAAAGAGAAATTCTACTACATGACAAAATTGCGTATAACCTTCCACTCAATACTCTAGAATTGACAATTGAAATTTGAAACAAAGCATATGAGGCTGCATTATTAATTGGAGATATGTAACCCAAAAAAAAGGGTTTATTTAGTTCATTACTGTTTATACCATATCTTACTGGGCCCTTCAGACCAACAAGCCCACCTGGCCCAATAAAACCCTAGGACACGTGGCAGCCACACGAGGCCATGCCCACGAGTCCCACATCGGAAAATAACAACATGTTGCCTCTCCCATCTTCCTATAAATAGGGGACTTACCCCCACTACAAAGGTAATGACATTTTGAATACCATAGCTTCATCCATTTACTCCATACTTATCGACTTAAGCTTCTGAGTGCCTACTACGGCACCACACCGGTGCCAAGCGTTCACACTTGTCTTCTTCCCCTTTTTTACAGTGTCTTACCCTGTCGCGAAGATTCCCTGCATCAAGGCATCATTATTATCATCATCATCTAAGTTGGGCTCAAATAGGGTCCTCCCATTTTTGAGCGTCAACAGATTGGCGCCGTCTGTGGGAATCATTACTAAAACATCTCTTCCTCTACCAAGTCAAGATGGAACCATCGCCCACCTCCAAGTTCCGTTTCCGCCTAGCACCCTCCTCCTGAATCATCCACGCGATCCGCAACGGCAGGCCGAAATGCAGATCCGGATGGACACATTGCGCAGGACATGGCTAAAATACAGAACACAACAATATCCTGTCAACCTTGACTCCAAGACACCCAAGGAGAGCTAAGGAGACAGCAGAAGCATTCGGCGCAGTGCGGGTGGGACTTAACAAAACCGCCCAGCTCCGGGAGCAATCATCCCAAAGCGCCATTCACCGACGACGAAGGAACAGTCCGGACCAGGCCGAAGTCGAAGTATCAAGACAACCGATCCTTCCTCCGCCGGTGAATAGCCCACATCGTGGTCATACGGTTTATTCTCGATTGCCGCGATATGTTGCGAAGTCGGGCGCGAAGAACGCCGGAGGTCTCCGATCGTAGTCAACGCCGGACTCGACAACCTACGAACGACCGACCTTAGGAATGTAGAGCCGATCCACCACAACGATCCGAGCGCCGAACCGAAGGAACAGGTGATTCGTAGTATATCCTTCGGTGAAAACCAATCTTACCGATCCACCGGAAGATCGGATCGCCAGTGGCGCGGATCACTCAGGGAGGAACGTTCCGAACGTCCCCCTCCCCGAACGCCGAAGACAAGGGATACGCAAGCCGAAGTGCCCAAACCAACACACGACGGATCGACCGTACGAGTTCGTGAGGTTCAGCTCTTATTCAAGAGTTAAACAATCGAGGACGATCGGACTAGCGCCCTTCACCGGCATGGGGAAAATCTAAACCCGGCCCCTTCTCGGAGCATATCCGGACGTTCAGACTGGAGAAGGACGTCCAACCATTGAGAATACCATTCTACTCAGGAACGGAGGATCCTTTGACCCATATGCACACGTTTCAATCAGCCTTAGGTTGCAAAGGCCTTGGCGACGAAGGGCAGTGCCTACTCTTCCCTTCGACCCTGGTCGAGCAACGCTTAATCGGTTCTTCCGATCGACCAGTGCAGTTAGTTCCTTTGATCAATTAAAGCGGTTTTCCTTAACCATTTTATGATTCGCATCGATCGCTTGTGTTCTGCCGATGATCTCGTATACCTGCGATGCGGCAAGGAGAGGATGAACAACTCAGGAGTACGCTGCCCGATTCAGCCATGAGTACTCAAGGTGCCCGGACACCGATGATCGAATCGCCCTCGGCGCATTCAAGAGCGGATCACGTAAATCCGGCTTCCGCTACATGGTTCACAGCAATAATCGGGGACTTATGCTTTGAGCTAATGAGGCAAGCAGCCATTCATGCCAAGGCGGAATTGCTAAGTGCGGAGAGGGACCTCGGCCCTCCAAGGTGGTTTTGATCCATCGGATCGGCCAGATCCTCGGTCCGAAACCAAGATCCTCCACTTCACCAATCGGCACCGCAGAGCACGCTTCCGAATGATCCAGATGCCTACGGTCAGAAAGACAAACGGAAGAACTCCTTTGGACCAGGACATGATAATCAGAAGCGGGGTAAAGGCAGGTACAATAGGAATCAACACAAAGGCCCACTAATCAATGAACCGAAACTTGGGGCTGAGGTGTTTACTCTTGAACACATCTTACGAGACCGTTCTCCTTCTTGAAAGTGACAAAGATTCGAAGCCCGCTATGCGAAAACCGCCCGCCCGAGCACGAAGGATACCGGACTCTTCTCGCGATACCATCAACACAACAGCCACGATACCGAATCATGCATAGCCTTGAGAAGGATCGTGGAGCGCCTCATTCAAGACGGCAAGCTTGACCAATACCTCCACGATCGACCGCCCGCATCAGCCCAGGCACATCGACAGATCAACACGATCAGCGGCGGGTTAACCATCGCTGAGACCAAGTGGCGCTCCATCAAAAGCTACGTTCGGGCCGTACAGAGCCCCCAAGTGCTCGGCATCGAGAATGGACGCAACTACAAAATGCAAAAGACTGGATGGGAGCCGATCACTTTTACTGAGGAAGAGGAGAAGGGGATCATCTTCCCCCACTCGGACCCAATGGTTATCCGAGCAGAGATTGCTGAATTCGACGTCGGAAGAGTGCTAATCGACACAGGGAGTTCTGTGAACGTTCTGTTCACTAACGCGTTCGAGGCATTCGATATAGAGGATCGGCATGTCAACCGGAGCATCACCCCCTTGCTAAGTTTCTCGGGCGATGTCGTACAACCAATAGGGAGTATCCAACTTCCCCGATCGTAGGCACCGCACCAAAGACAAACCTTCATCTACACCACTTTCCTTATCGCCGATTGCCCGACAAAGATACAATGCCATCATAGGCAGGCCAGCTACGGCCAAGATGAAAGCTTTCCTATCGCCCCATATGCTGTTGATGAAATTCCCTACCCGATCCGGCACAAGCCAGGTGCGTGGCGACCAACTTAGCGCGCGAACGTGCTATGTGTCATCCTCTGCCCCCGCCAAATCGCTACCAAAGGAGGCTCGCGGTCTCCAATGCCGCACCTTCATCACCCAACCACCAAGGGAACGATCGGCCAGACGATCCTCGCGATATGTCAACCACGCCACAGCGCAACCGATTGAGGAATTAGAGTCGGTTGTGCTATCGAAGGACCAGCCGGATCGACAGTTCGCATCGGCACGGGCCTCACCAAAGCCCTTCGGGCTGAATTCATCGCCTTCCTAAAAGCCAACTCAGGAGTCTTTGCCTGGTCGTATGACGACATGCCTGGCATCTCCCTGATGTCATCTCGCCATCGGCTCACCAACCCGCTTGCAAACTGTGAGGCAAAAAAGAATATCGTGCGATAGCGAACGGTGATTCTCGCCATGAAAGTCGAAGTAGACAAACCGAGGGCGATCGCCTTCATTAGGGAGGTCGATTACCCAATTTGGTTGGCTAACTCGGTCATGGTAAAGAAATCAAACGACACATGGCGCATGTGCCAAGACTACACCGACTTGAACAAGGCATGTCCCAAGGACAGTTTCCCCTACCTGCATTGATCAACTGGTTGACGCCATCTGCAGGCCATGAGTTGCTCGGCTTCATGGATGCCTATTCGTGCTATAATCAGATTTTCATGCATATCGCCGATCAGGAGCACACGGCGTTCATCACCGATAAGGGCCTTTATCAAGTTACAACGTGATGCCCTTCGATGCGAAGAATGCCGAGCAACCTATCAACGCCTAGTAAACAAGATGTTCGCGGAGCACATCGGCAAAGACGATGGAAGTCTATGTCGATGACATGCTGGTCAAGAGCAAGACCTCTGGTCAACACCTTGAGAATCTGTCCCGGATGTTCAAGTACTCAAATATTACAAGATGCGACTCAACCCCGCCAAATGCGCGTTCGGGTATCTTCGGGAAAGTTCCTTGGCTTCATGATCGACCAAAGAGGTATCGAGGCTAATCCAGAAAAAATCAAAGCTTTGTTGAATATGCAGTGCCAAGGACACGTAAGGAGATCCAAAGCTTAACGGGTCGCGTCGCAGCCCTCACACGATTCATATCTAAGGCTACCGACCGTTGTGCTCCTTTCTTCAAGGCGCTTAAAGGCCCCAAGAAGCAAATCCTCTGGACCTCCGAATGCGATGACGCCTTAGCTTGAAGGAATATATGAGCAAAGCGCCCTTGCTCTCGAAGCCAACCCCGTGTGAGGACTTGTCATCTACCTATCGGTCTCTTCTTCAAGCAGATGAGCTCGGTCCTCATCCGAAACCTGAAGGCATTGAGCACCCAAAGGTGTTCTACGTAAGTAAAGCCTTACAGATGCCGAACGCAGATACCCGGAGTTGGAAAAGCTCGCGTTCGCCTTGATCACTTCGGCACGCAAGCTTCGGCCGTATTTCCAAGCACACGCGACATCGTCTTAACCAATCAACCCTGCGCCAGATCCTCCGTGGCCAGAAATCTCCGGCCGATCGATCAAGTGGGCTATTGAGCTCGGAATTCGATATTCATTATCAACCTCGACCAACTCTAAAGGGTCAGGTGTGGCCGATTTCATCGCCGAACTAACCCCATCACCTTCAAGCCCCGAGAAGGCTCCATCCTTTGTAAAGACAACACCGAACGACCCATGCCGTCCCCGCCCCTCAATGGACACTATATGTGGACGGATCAACCAATCGAAAGGAAGCGGAGCTGGCCTCGTCCTCATAACACCAGACGGTGTCGCAATCGAATATGCGATCCGGTTCAGTTCAAGGCCTCCAACAATGAGGCTGAATATGAAGCCCCACTTGGCTGGCCTCCGGCTAGCCAAACACATGGGCGCTGAACGGATCACCATTCATAGCGACTCCCAATTAGTGGTCAATCAAATCACTCAGACTTCAACGCCAAGGAACCATCCATGACCGCGTACTTGTCCAAAACCACTCACCGTTGAACACTTTCGCCGAATACAAAATTCGACAAATCCCGAGATCCGAGAACAGCCATGCGGATGCATTATCTCGATTGGCTTGGCAATCGACGGCAGTTCGGCCGTCGGATCCCGGTGGAGGTTTTGTCGGCACCCAGCATTTCCGAAACAGAAGTATTCACCGCTCAGCACACCCCAAGCTGGATGGACCCTCTCCTCACCTTCCTCAAGAATGGCACCCTGCCGAACGACAAAGCAGAAGCAAGAAGGATAAGATACCGTTCGGCGCGATACTTGATTCTTGACAACACGCTATACCGCCGAAGTTACACCATGCCTTACCTAAAATGTGTCACAAAGACGAAGGGGGATTACGTCCTCCGAGAAATACACGAAGGAGTGTGCGGTAACCATTCGGGAGCTAGATCGCTTGCACACAAGGCCATTCGACAAGGGTATTATTGGCCCACCATGCATGAGGACGCTAACAAAATGGCTAGAAGGTGCGATAAGTGCCAACGCTTCGGCACGATCCCTCATCTTCCCGCCGAACCCCTCACACCCATCATCAGCCCCTGGCCCTTCGCACAATGGGGACTCGATATCATTGGCCCGATGCCACAAGGGAAAGGCCAGGTCAAATTCGCAGTAGTTGCCGTCGACTATTTCACCAAGTGGGTCGAAGCTGAAGCCCTAGCTACTGTCACTGCCGCCAGAATCGAGAACTTCGTCTGGCAGAACATCATTTGTCGCTTCGGGGTTCCCCACGCAATCACGACTGACAACGGCAAGCGATTCATCGCGCCTCTTCAAGCAATTATGTTCACGATACAAGATCAACCTCTTCTTCGCATCTCTCGCCCATCCACGATCCAACGGACAGGTGGAAGCCATCAACAAGATTATCAAGCAGACATTGAAAAGAAAATTGGACGATGCCAAAGGTTCTTGGCCCGAAAAACTTCCCGAAGTTCTTTGGTCGATCCGAACGACCGCACGCACATCAACCGGAGAAACCCCGTTTTCTCTCGCATTCGCACAGAGGCGATCGTCCCGGTGGAGATCGGCGAGTCCTCATACCGAATCGCAACATTTTGCCCTCAAGATAATAAAGAACAACTTTTGCTGAACCTAGATCTCGATCGAAGAGCGCCGAACCACCGCCGACCTTCTAACATAGCATACAAACAACGCACCGCTCGGTACTATGATTCTCGCGTCAAGCCTCGATCATTTAAAATTGGCGATTGGGTCATGCGCAAGGTTTCTTTGGCTACGAAGAACCCAACCGAGGGCACACTAGGGCCTACCCGGGAGGGCCCATACGAGGTTATCCGTGTCTGCCGACTGGTGCGTGCAGATTGCGAGATTCGAAGGAAAGACCCTCGGTCATCCTTGGAACGCCGATCATCTGAAATATTATTTTAAGTAAACTTCAACGCCTTCGGCATCTGCTTACTCCATATAAACTACTATGCCTTCGGCATCTGTTTACATGAAGTCAACTAGTACGCTTTCGGCACTTTCTAATCTTTATGTAAGTTATAATGCCTTCGGCATCTACTTTTGTATAGTGCCTTCGACACCAACTCTTGTATAATGCCTTCGGCATATGATTTTCAATACCGAAACATTTGAAAGGCAAACATGCTTCTGAATTCATTTCAAAAAATTGTTTCCAGGCCCATAAGCCTCATAATTCATTACAAAACCAAAAATAAGATCCTAACTAGACAGAAGATGGGCCATCGCCCTTGTCGGCCTCTTCATCTCCTCCATCTTCTTCTTCATCTTCTTCCTCCCCGCCAGA
The DNA here is from genome assembly GCA_024362665.1 of Prunus padus. Lineage (NCBI taxonomy): Eukaryota > Viridiplantae > Streptophyta > Magnoliopsida > Rosales > Rosaceae > Prunus > Prunus padus. The sequence goes on from JANFAM010000013.1 coordinate 22,604,679, forward strand.
TATCATAGCCTCTGTCACTCCTTCGGGCAGAGGGGAGGGGCTTTGTTCACGAAATCCAACTCCAGCCTCCTTGCCATAGTTGTATCGCGAACGTGCGCAGAAGCTTCTTGCTCGGCCTTCCCACTTCGTCATCAACCAAGTCCTCAAATTCAGCCGAGGTCTTGTACTTGGCAATGGCTTCCTCCGCCGCTTTACGCCTCGCCTGCTGCAGCTCCTCCTCTCTGGCCAACTCCATGGCCTTCAGCTGCCTCTTCAAGAAAGGACCGAGCGGCATCGCACACGGCTGCAGCCCTCTCGGCAGCCTTCGAGCTTCTCCCAAGCCTCTGTGACCTCATGCCCAAGATCCAGCAGCTTCGATGGGCATCTTCTTTTCCCTACGGCCGATGGTTCTCCCGCATGACTTCGGCAGCTTGGGCGATCTGGGCCTTGGCTTCAGCAGCCTTGGCCAGGGCCTGACTATGAGCACGTGCATTTACGCATCGTCACGAAGAGGTCCATGGAGCTCTGCAAAACAAAAAAAAAAATGTCAAGCCTACCAAAGATCGGCATTGACGCCTATGAAATAAAGCGTAAGATATGAAGGGCGGTACTTACAGCGGCATGAAGCAGAAGCTCTTCTCCAACTCCTCGGCATAGCTGTCCAGGACGAATGGAGTCGATCTCTCCCAGCTCCAATCGCCCCCGTCAATCATGGTGTTGACAAAGGGAACAGTCTTCCGAAGACATGCGAGGGTAACTTTCTCCTTCCCCTCGGCTTCGTCCATCTCCTCCTCATCCTCCTTGAAGATACCCTTCAAGAAGGCGGGCACCTTCGGTTTCTTTGGGGCCGGACCCATCTCGAGGGGCTCCCGGACACTTCTTCAAATTGGCGCTTCCCCGCCACTTCTTCGACGGCTGCCGAAGGGCCTCCGCCTCCGAACTTTCTTCTCTTGCCGCCTTCTAGATTCTCCACCAAAAAGCTGCCCCACCGCATCAAGCTTTCGGGAGTTACCTTCGGTTTCTTCCTTCGACTTCGCTTCTTCAGGCCGCAGCAACGCGACGCCGATCACGCTCATCAACTCCATCCCTGCAGTCACTACAGAAGACACAAGGAAAGGATAAACAATCAACAAAAGAGAACACACACCAAAGCCGATCCCATTGATAGCTACTTACTCTTATTCACCAACTTGACCTTGATCAAGTTCGCTGCCAAAGCAATCTCCTCCACTCCCTATCGACTTGAGGGACGATCGCCCTTACCCTCGCAGTCACGGCGTCTCCTTCGGTCCAGACCGGCAATTTCTTCCCTACACGTAAACAGAGTTCAAACACATCGGCATCGGCAGCAACGACTATACAAAAATATACTTATACAAACACCAAAAGTTTATGGTCAGCCATTTCCTATCACCTACCCGAGGACTGGAAATCTGTGGGGACCCGACTCTCCAAGGTTACCTTCGGATCAGCCACCTCCCGATGCCGAAGGCAAAGCACCGACGCTTCCTCCATGACTTCGAGACGAAGGCACATCATCCACAAAGTACCCCACGACTCCGCTTGAGACGGTTGGTTTGCACCCAACCTCCTTTCTCCTTCGACATGGCCCTAGCCTTCGTCACGCTATACAGATAGCCAAACCGCTCCAACGTCGGCTCTGCCTCACCAAAGAAGACAGAATGCGATAAAGGTCCCGACATGGTGATCCAAAAATTGGGATTCATCTGTCTTTGGCGCATAACCGATCCGGCCAAGATCTTACGCACCCATGGGTGCAAAGCGTCGAAAACCCAACTTGAAGATATCCGTAAAAATGGCCACATGACCCTCGGGAGGAGCACTCAACAACTCATTCTCACCAGGTATCCGCAGCCCGACCGATTCGAATCCCCCAATGCTCCCGGCCGAACCAAATCCTCTTGGTCAGCTCATTTCTCTCCAGATCATCAATATCCCATTGTTTTTCCAAGGGCCTCGCCATCGGTACCCTAATACCACCACCAACCACAAGAACCAAAGCTTGGCCCCAAGGCCGCCCTCCCGGACGTCGACGTTTCACCTTGGTAAGCCCCTCGGCGATGGGTCTTGAGTATCACCCATCGAGATAGTCACAGAATGCCCTCGTCTGTTCTACCTTACTCTCTTCGACGGCCACAGGTTCGTCAACATCCTCACCGACTCAGATTCGATTTAGCCGGTTGACTCACCTTCGGGATACTCACCGATCCTACTCACCTCCGAGTCACTCTCGACATCTACAAACAAAAAGGGGATACCTAAGCACTCACCACAAGATCACCCAGAGGACTTCCTAAAGTTTTTCTATGTGTTCATGCGAGTTCTATATGTTCATGCGAAATTCTTCCAAAATTCAAGCAACATTCAAACAAAAAGGAGTCTTCAATCTTTCAAAAAGGCAGAATGAGTCACATACCTTGTTTTTAGCCACCGTCGGTTAGATCGGAAATCGCCTCCGCCGTGAGTACCTCGTCGGAAATCGCCTTCGCCGGAAATCGCCTTGTCGGAAATCGCCTTAGCCGGAATTTGCCCTTTTTCACAAATTCTCTCAAAAAAGCAGTGTCACCACAATGCTCCCTCTACTATTTTTATACTATGGCCGAAGACCAAACGTCGCCATAAATGCCTTTGATCTTCACGCCCAACTCTTGGCTAACACATGGCACCCATGCACGGGCGAGGCAGAAGCTAAAACGTCGCCTTGGGAATCTCCCACACCGATCCCACGGCTCCATGCCGATCGGTACATCCTCTTCGGATTGGCTCAGGGAAACCTCCCCACCGATCGCGCTCCATCATGCCAATCGGTAAGGTCTCTTCGGATTGGGATTGGGATTCTCCCACACCGATCCCATGGCTCCATGCCGATCGGTACATCCTCTTCGGATTGGCACAGGGAAACCTCCCCACCGATCGCGCTCCATCATGCCGATCGGTAAGGTCTCTTCGGATTGGGATTGGGAATCTCCCACACCGATCCCACGGCTCCATGCCGATCGGTACATCCTCTTCGGATTGGCTCAGGAAACCTCCCCACCGATCGCGCTCCATCATGCCGATGGGTAAGGTCTCTTCGGATTGGGATTGGGAATCTCCCACACCGATCCCACGGCTCCATGCCGATCGGTACATCCTCTTCGGATTGGCTCAGGAAACCTCCCCACCGATCGCGCTCCATCATGCCAATCGGTAAGGTCTCTTCGGATTGGGATTGGGATTCTCCCACACCGATCCCATGGCTCCATGCCGATCGGTACATCCTCTTCGGATTGGCACAGGAAACCTCCCCACCGATCGCGCTCCATCATGCCGATCGGTAAGGTCTCTTCGGATTGGGATTGGGAATCTCCCACACCGATCCCACGGCTCCATGCCGATCGGTACATCCTCTTCGGATTGGCTCAGGAAACCTCCCCACCGATCGCGCTCCATCATGCCGATCTGTCAGTCTCTTCGGATTGGAATTGGGAATCTCCCACACCGATCCCACGACTCCATGCCGATCGGTACATTCTCTTCGGATTGGGGTTGGGAATCTCCCACACCGATCCCACGGCTCTACGCCGATCGGCATATTCTCTTCGGATCGGCTTCGTCGTCTTCAGCACCTATGCCGAAGCTCCTTCAAAAAAAAAAAAAAAAAAAAAAAAATTCCTTCAAGTTTCCTGCTTTACAGAACATCATTACTTGACAACTTGGGGACTACAACATGGGGTTAGCACCACAACACACATAATCCATCTGAAGGGCCGCTTGGTCCCAAACCAAAAGCAAACACCGGCAAGTCCCCAACCAAGAAGTTCCTTCTCAATCGGAAACTTGGGGGACTCCTGTTTATACCATATCTTACTGGGCCCTTCAGACCAACAAGCCCAGCCCAGCTGGCCCAATAAAACCCTAGGACACGTGGCAGCCACACAGGCCATGCCCACGAGTCCCACATCGGAAAATAACAACATGTTGCCTCTCCCATCTTCCTATAAATAGGGGACTTACCCCCACTACAAAGGTAATGACATTTTGAATACCATAGCTTCATCCATTTACTCCATACTTATCTGACTTAAGCTTCGGAGTGCCTACGGCCGGTACCACACCGGTGCCGAAGCGTTCACACTTGTCTTCTTCCCCTTTTTTACAGGTCTTACCCTGTCTGCGAAGATTCCCTGCATCAAGGCATCATTATTATCATCATCATCTAAGTTGGGCTCAAATAGGGTCCTCCCATTTTTGAGCGTCAACAATTACAAACTTCACCTTCAACAAGCGTAGATTTATATAAATAATCCACGCCTTCCTATCATGAATAAATAAAGTGTCTAATTCTCTTAACACACAAATCCGCAGTAAAAAGATTTTAAAAAATCAAAAAATTGCACCACTTAGTGAGTATGATCATTTTGATCATTCTGTCACACCAAGATCATCTTAACTTGTCTAGGTATGCACCAAAATTTTCGTCTGCCAAAGAACAAAATCAAGGATTTTTATGATAACTCAGACCGTCCCGGCATCGTTCTTCACACAAGCCCTTTGATATGGATTTATCTTCACTTTGTAGCAGTTGTCTGGATGCATAAAGCTGCATCCAGGAATGTCATCTCTTGACAGAGCGCCATAGCCAATCCTCAAGCCCTCTACATCTTCACCCAAAAATATTGCACACACAAGGAGGCTGCTTAGGGACAAAACGGTCATTTCCTTGGTCGCAGCCATTTTATCAATGAGGCTATGAGAATGAGACGGTGTATAATTATTAAATTAGAATGCAGTGAAATTGCATAGGCTGAGCTCTCTGGAATTTATAGGGGGAAGTTTGTCCAGAAATATTTTGGAAGGAATTGATTGATCTTAATTTTATTCTAATTACCTCTAATTAAGCTAATTGATTGATCAGGCTTGTAATTACTTTGGTTGCTTCTAATTAGTCCAGGCTAGCTTTAAATTAATTATTTCTCTATGAATTTTGTTTTATGGTTATTGATCATCGTTACATGCATATTTCTCCAGTGAAAGTATTAGTTGTTTTGCACCACATATACCGATTGCATTAGTGACTACATCTTTGATAGAAATGAGATCTGCTTATGTAGACGGCGCGTCTCATCTCTGTTAAAAAAAAGTGACAAGTAAAATGAATTATTATAAATAACTGAAAAGCTTGATAGTGTGTGTGATCACAAGCATTGTAGTTAGTTCATTATAAGTTGAAAAAGAACTAATTTTTTAAAATAAATAAAAAAACCAACAAGAGACTAGAATGAGCTTTTATGATAATGGAACCCATCTCACATTTGATCAAAGCTAAAGAGGAAATCAATTCAAAAGGACAAGAAAACGCAATGCTAAAGCAAGAAACAAATGCAAAAATATAAAATATAAAAAGCCTGCAGCACTGGTGTATCCATTTGCTAATCAATGTCCCAGTACAATCAGATGACTTTGGTCCTCAGCGTCGTCTGGCTCTGCCTCATCTGGCTCTTGTGTTGAGCTTGCCTCTGGCTGGTCTTGTGTTGTGCCTGCCTCTTCAAAATCCCCCAGTCTACCAGTGAAAGACACTGCAACCTTGTTCACAATCTTGTAAGTGTCATCTACATCATCGTCTCCAATTACATCCTCTTCATCTTCCCTGCATTGATCGCCTTTGTTCGGGTCCCCGTGACAGGGACCAGAATGGTGGTCATGAGCCTCAGCCACTTTGATCAAGAACACACTTACCATAAGCGTCCCTAGGCAAAGTAAAAGCATTCCTCTTCTTGATACAGCCATGGTTAATATATGAAAAAGGGATTGTCAAGCTTTTTGTGAGGGGCTGTGAGTAGAAATTCGGATTTTGGTGCTTGAGGAGTTTGATAGTGTGATTGGGATTTAAAGAGAGTGTTGTTTACTAAAAATAAGATGTGGTTTTCTTATGTGTCCTTGAGGAGTTTGTTTGAGTTGAGCTAGTCTTGAGGCTTAAGTTAGCATGGGAAGTGGAAGACTACGCTACATTTCAAAGATGTCCATGTCCGACAGACACAGAGAGAGCGAAAGAGGGGCCTTAAAATAAATTTTAAATTTTGAGTATGGTTCTGTGTGGGCCCAATAACATATGTGGCTTAAACTAAAAACTTTCTTTCACCTCTTCCATCCATACCCAGGCCCATTAGGATTTTTCTACTTTTTAGATCCATACCCAGGCACATTAGGGTTTTTCTTTTTAAATATATTGCCCAATAACATACGTGGCTTAAACTAAAACCTTTCTTCAACCTCTTCCAAAACTCTCCCTCTACGTCTGCCTCTGTTGGGTGTCGCCACAGCAGTTGTACACTAGCAACCTCGTCGATCTCCGACTCCAAACATGAGGCCTATTCTGATGAAAGGGCACGAGAGGCCCTTGACTTTTCTCAGATACAATAGGGAAGGGGACCTCCTCTTCTCATGTGGGAAGGACTCCCACCCTACTGTCTGGTTCGCCGACAATGGCGAGCGTCTCGGCACCTATCGCGGCCACAACGGTGCCGTTTGGTGCTGCGATGTCTCAAGGGAATCCGCGCGCCTCATCACCGGTAGCGCGGATCAGACCGCCAAGCTGTGGAACGTTCAGACCGGTCAGCAGCTATTCACCTTTAATTTTGACGCTCCGGCGAGGGCGGTTGACTTCTCAGTCGGCGATAGGCTCGCAGTCATAACCACCGACCCTTTCATGGAGCTCTCTTCTGCGATTCACGTCAAGCGCATAGCCGAAGACCCCGCAGATCGTAACATTCTCTTCCTTTCCCTCTTTTTAGCTTTTCAATTTTTACATAATAATTGAATTCTGAGTCATCGGTGGTTTCAATATTTTCAGAGGTTGGTGAATCGGCTCTGATACTCAAAGGAGCTCAGGGAGAATTAACAGAACTGTTTGGGGGCCTTTGAACAGAACCATCATAAGCGCCGGAGAAGACGCTGTTATTCGTATTTGGGACTCGGAGGTGACTATTGGCTATGATGTTATTCGATGCTTGCATTGGAAATTCGGAAGCTTTTCGTTTATTTTCTAAGTTTTGTTTTCCATTCTTTCCAATTTGCAGACTGGCAAACTACTAAAGGAGAACGATAAGGAAGTGGGTCACAAAAAGACGATTACATCACTTGCAAAATCTGTTGATGGTTTGCATTTCCTCACTGGCTCGCTAGATAAATCGGCCAAGGCACTGCGTCTCATAAACTCCGTCTTTTTGTTTCTATTGTGTTGTAGCTTCCGTATTTGTACTGATTTTGTGTTTTCTGCTGCAAATTTTTCAGCTTTGGGATATTAGAACGTTGACGATTATCAAGACCTACGTGACTGAGCGTCCAGTCAATGCCGTTGCAATGTCTCCTCTTCTTGATCATGTATGTTATTGTAATCTCATTTTTTACTAGTTTATGCACTGTTTTTCCTTGTTCATTGTACAAGTCTTTTTTTTTCTCAAAACAAAATTCCTGCTGTCCAGGTGGTACTTGGTGGTGGTCAGGATGCATCAGCTGTCACCACAACTGATCATCGTGCTGGGAAATTCGAATCCAAATTCTATGACAAGGTAAACCTTACTATTTTTGTTTATATTTTTTTGCACTAGGTTGTTGTCACTTCAGTACATCAATTTTTTTCCCCAATGACATATGTATAGGTTCTTCAAGAAGAGATTGGAGGTGTTAAAGGGCATTTTGGACCTATAAATGCTTTGGCTTTCAATCCTGATGGAAAGAGGTACAGTTCAATCCCATAATTGGTTTTGTTATTTTCATGAATACATAAGGAGCAAATTCTTCTTAATTAGATTTGGACTGCATTTTAATTATTCTTTGTGATATATTTGTGCGGCGGTATCAATTTATGCGGTAGGTATGGCGGTATCAATGTTTCTCAACTGATAAATCTGCCTGTTTGCATTGAGAAAATTGTCATGGACAGGAATTTCATGTTTCTGTAATCAGAAGTATTTTAGCATTACCCTTTGTTTTTGTAACGATTTGTTTATTTTATTGTATTTTGTAACTGCCAGTTTCTCAAGTGGAGGTGAGGATGGTTACGTACGTCTGCATCACTTTGACTCTGATTACTTCAACATCAAGATTTAGGTTGCAGCATACTTTGATATCAATTCTCACTTTGGAGCGTGCTGGAAAAGATTTTGGTTACATTCTTTCATTTCTGTTCATAGGTGTGTGGAATAGGCTATCCGATCCGACGTGATAACTCGTTAACTAATCGAACATGAGCCCAGTTAATCCAAATTGGTGATAATTTTATTGCCTTAATACGATATTAAATTTTGTTTAGATTTACGGTAATGCTACAGGCACCAACTCTTATACCAACTTTTTGTTACCAACAGGCGTGGTATATAACATGCCAATCCAAGTCATGTGCCGCATCCTTCATTTTATTTTATTTGGTTAATTTGTATTAATTTATATAACTTTTATATATTTATATCTTCAATAGGCATCTTTCATCCATTGAACGCAGCCACAACCAAAGAACACCCTCCATTGTCGCTCTACATCTCCTCCATAACCTCCTTCATAGTACTGTCACAATCATCACACAACTTTTGCAAAAAATTTAGGAAAAACAAACTCCAATTTTCTGAACACCATCAGATTTAATCATACATGAAAAAAAGAAAAAAAGAAAGATCCGATGCACGGGATATACTCATCTCTATAATCGATAACATTAGTTTTTTTCCTTAATTTTTTTTTTCACGATGTCTCGAGCCATGACATATCTTCTCTGTATCTTTTAGAGTGCAAAGAAGAAAGAGCAATAATACAGATTTCCCAACCCAAATAAACTTTATAATAAAAAATAAAAAACTTAATAGACGACATAATGAAACTAGTACGAAAAACCATATCTGAGTCTCAACTTTGGACTTATCAGATCATCAACTATGAAAACTCGAACAAGAAAGATGGAGGCTTTGGACCCAACCCGCACGCCTTCCTCGTTGCTAAATCCAGAATATATGCTGCTTGGTTGGGTTGGGTGACTGCAACAAGAACAATGGTCCCAAAGTTGAAGATTGAGTGGGATGGCACTGGGTTGTTTGGCTGCAGCAGTGGATAACGGTAGATCCTTGATGATTAGGTTTGAAACATTACTTTTTTATTTTATTTTTTAAAACTTAAGTTATGAACTTAACCTTTAGGTAATTAAATAGATGGTGTGACAAATGAAATAGATTGCCATTGTCATATGCCACATCACTTGGTAACGAAAAATCAGTATAAAAATTGGTGCCTCTAGCATTACTGTTAAATTTATGTGTTGTTGTAAATGTTGTATATATTTGGCATGAGTATGTCAAATAGAGATGTGTTTATCATTAATTTGTCCAATTTTGTTATTGAAATGGATTATGATGCAGGCCAATCCAATCCCATATTGGATCCGTTGATATGAAAGCATTTGTCAACAGAAAAAACCACCTTCAACATAAGGGAAACAAGCTTGCAAGGCAAAGAAAGCAAATACCCAATTTGCAAATGCAAGCAGCAACCCAATGTCCCAAAATCAGACCACAAATTTGGAGGCAGCAGATTTTGATTCTTCCTTCACAGCCTCTCCTAATCAATAAATCAATCAATAAATGAGAAAATTCCCACAAAAGATCAAACCCTAAAAAATTGTCCAATCCCTAAAAATAAAAGCAAAATCAAAGAGAGTGAAGAGTGGGAGTGAAATTACCAATTTGGGCAACGGGAGCTTCGCCGTAAATGGCTTTGAGTCTGGCGAGAGGGACCAAAACGGCGCCGTCAGTGGAGGAGGCCTCGGCGTACAGCTGCTGCTTCCAGTCCCACATGGTCTGCTTCGCGCTTCGCAGCCTTGTTCCATTTTATGAGCGACGCCTTCTCCGCCTTCTCCGCCTTCTCCGCCTCCAGCGATTCGATGTCGTTTTGCTGCTTCACCGACCTTACGCTCAGCGCGATGAACGAGCCTACCAGGCACACGTTTATCACCGTGTTGTTCTTCGCCGCTCTCGTTGCAGCGCTCACCGCCTTGTTAGCGAACTCCATTTTTGGAACACACAGAGCTCACGACCAACACGACGCCGCTTTAGAAATTTGCCTTCTTCTTCTCTGTGTTGTTGACCTACAGACCAAGTAAATTGGAAGATGAGAGTAACGGTGGATAACACAGAGAGAGGAAGACCGATACCGATTTAAATATTATAATATAAAGAGTATAGCCGCGCGGCTATACTCTGCATTACATTCGAATGTTTGAAATAGTATAGCCGGGCGGCTATACTATTAAAATATTCGAATATATTTAAACAGTATAGCCGAACGGCTATACTATTTCAAATATTCGAATATAATAAATAGTATAGCCGAACGGCTATACTATTTAAATATTCAAATATATTTAAAGAGGTGCGGCTATACTATTTAAATATTCGAATGTAATAAAGAGTAAAGCCGTGCGGCTATACTATTTAAATATTCGAATATAATTAAGAGTAAAGCCGTGCGGCTATACTATTTAAATATTCAGATATATTCAAAGAGTTTAGCCGCACGGCTATACTTCCCTTTGTGATGATTTGTAGCTGCGGATCCAATTTCTCCATACTCAGCCAGACAGTCACTCAACTCTTTCAGAGGTTTTTTGGAAAGGCAGCGTCTGGGGTTTTAGAGGCAAAAGCCAAACCCAGAAAACGACGAGAAGAATCAGATGCAGTCTGGAATATGATACTAACGGGACGAAGGATGACGTCACAGCGTACCAGAAGTTATGCCCTTCTTATCCTCGCTGCCATAGCTCTCACCACAACTTGACACTACTCGGTGCCAGAGCTAATGAGATTTTTTTTTAATCGAAGAGCTAATATCCTATTCTATTCCGAGTAGAATATAAAATGCTGATTGCGTTTTTCCAATAGTATGTTGGGCATGTGAGTTTATATTTTCTTGGTCTCCTTCATGCATCCCTTTGAATAATATTTTTGGCAATTTGATTTCATCCCCCTCAATATTATTTGTATTATTAAATACAAATCTCTCCGCATGCGCATCCCCTTTTATGAGAGGCTTTTTTATAAAATTTTTAAATTTATTTTAAAATTAAAAAGATAATGAGTAATTGTGTTTCATAAAAATATGATCCATTATCTTATTTTTCTTTTAATTTTAATTTTTTTAATATGAAAAAGTGTGAATTACCATATTATCCTCATTTAATTAATAATTTCAAGTCTTAATGTTTGCATTAACCAATGTCATTTTCTGGTATTTTGAATGTTTTACCATTATCTGTCTTTTGCTTTATATATATATATATATAAATCAAGGAGAACATTTGGATAGGATAATCAGAGTGAAAGAGTGAAAACGAAACTCTCCACCTTCTATTATAATCAAGCCAAAAGTTCATTGATGAGATGATATTAAACATTTGGACAACATTTTTTTCTTAAGCAATTAGCACTTCTGCCTTTGCATGGTACAGTATTGCGGTTGCTGCTATCATACTTGGTGTGTAATGGGGAAACCTCCCTCCTTGATGCTGTTGTGACAAGTTACCTAAATTTCTGGCCGGAGCACATAGAAGTCCGATAACCTTTTCAGCAGCAACGATCTGTTTTTCTCGGAGGCCATTGTTGTGTATCAAATTCCTGTGGTGGATCATATATACTTGAGTTATAAATCTCCAGTCTTTCAGTAATTAAAAGATCATGCTTGAATGAAAACAAATAAAACTTACAAAATCAATGAGGCTAGGTTTGTTGGAGTACATGCTTGAAAGAGGGCTTCAGGTATAATAGCTGAATCCATGAGAATATTTGGGAGGGAGATGTAAGGTATCTTGGCTTTATAACGAATAATCCACTCAGTTAGGAAATGAGCTCGATAAGCAATTACGCATGGTAGCCGCGCAAGCTGCAACTCCAAAGCAACTGTTCCAGAAGCACATAACGCAACACTACTTGCCTGCAGGTCAACATGAGTTAACTAGTTTGAGCAAGAATAGACAAAGCAATAAAGCACACATTCCAAATTACAGTCTCTGAAAACTTGGCTTTAGATATGCTCAGATTCATTCCCTGTTGGCTATCAAACAAAGTGACGAAAAATAATACACTGCAGTGAACATTGCTAACAGCCCGATTACTTGTCAACTCTAGATATTTAAATTTTTTGCATATACAAACCAACCTTCTAATATGTTCTGGCTAAAGGAGAAATTGGTTGGACTTAATTAGAACCCATATAGCGACAAGAAAGGTGATTTTTTCATTCACATCCACAGGAATCGATAGATCAAACTTTCTGAGAAATATGCCATGAAAACTTAAAACTAAAGCGAGAATCCTAGTCACCGAGTTTTATATCATCCACAAGAAAGGTGATTCATTTCACTTACACTGAATGCATCATATTTTTGGTGCAGGGATCCTCCTGAAATCAATATAGCAGGCACAGGCCACTTGTTAGTGATTGACATAGTTCTTCACATGCTGATTTGAAGCGACATGGACGACTGTCACTAACTCGGGAAAGGAACCTTTTAACAATCTCATAGTGTTTGCAAAGATGGAAAGCATTCTGGTGACCTCTTGTAATCTGCTTCCAGGAAGGAAGGAAATGACCGTGGTTCCTGCAAAATAAAAAACGCACACATTATATGGGATTTCAACATGGACAAAGGAAGAAATGTGAACGCACAGAAAGATGTGTGTCAATAAGGACTTAGGGAGAAATAAATATCAGAGGATAAATGATTCAAATATTATATTCCTAATCACAATACGGAGCTTAAATAATTTACTGAAAAAATACCTATAATAAGGAGAAGAAAGGGGAAAAACACCAGTTGATGGAGAAAGTGAAAATGTTCCGTCAATTAGATTTCAAAGAAAGGGTTCATTTGCAACCTCAATTCTTAGACCACTATAACACAATCACTCTTAGGTAGCACGTAGGATATTTAAAAAAATTAAAACAGAATAGTAGATTTTATTACCTGCAGGTATTGAATATCTCTTTCTGAAATCGCCACAGTTTCCTTCTATCTTCCATTCATGAGGGCAAGTGTCCTTCCAAACACAATACTACGTATCAGTACTTTAAACTTAAAAGTGAAGTCAATTTGAACAGCATATACTATGTTATATTCGGTCTTCTGGAAGAAATAACATTAAACTAAAAATCTGAGAACTCTCAAAAGAAAGAAAACAAATCATACCAAATTTAACTCCAAAACATCCTCCAGAATGGGGTGGCCCACAAAGGTTGCAGCCAGTCCATTTGATCTGCAAACTTCTTCTTCATTTGGAAGTATACACAAGACATGATCCACAAATTCAGTCAGGCCTCCGAGTCTTGCTTCACCCCCTTTCCAAGCCCAGAATGATGGGGATACATTATGAAAGTGTACTGGAACATCGAATCTCTGCTGCTTGTATCTAGCTGCAAAAAGCATGTCCCCAATTTCCAACACCATATGTATCCCTAAAGTCTGATTATAACTCCGAGAAGGTGGTGCATATTACCCCGTAACTGCTTTAAAAGACGGAAGGAGAAACCCTTGGAATCCACTGTTATAACAACATGAGGTTGAAACAGAAGAGCAGCCTCTATTGTCTCCTGCAGCTTCACCTGACACAATCATGTTCCAGTTTTAAAACCTTGACCTAACAAGATGCCAGGATGCAGCAATCTTTTCTCTTGTAACAAAGATGCTTACAAAGATAAAAAATTAAGAAATTAAAAATTAAAAAATTAAACCTGCATTCATCATAAACTTTTTAAAGTAAAGTCTTATGTAGCTCACACTCACTCTGAGCCTATTCAAATGAGGCAATAACTCCAATAATCCCATTACCGCAATATCCTCCATAGGAAACAGAGATTTCAATCCTTTATTAGACATCATGTACCTGAAAATAACATGACAAGAAAACAAAAACCTCCAACAAAGTCAGGAAGATGTTTAACCAAATATCATTCAAACAACAAAATTTTGAAAACCGTGATTTTGTCCAGAGTGCCTAAATCTCATCCATGTGAATATTTTCTGTCCTTATTTAAAAAAATTAACACAATTAATTAAACACACTCATCATTAGACAAGGAGATTTAACAAAAGAGAAGCTGCTAACATAACCCCATCATAAAAGGATTTCTGAAAAGAATTATAATTTCCAATAAGACTGCAGGGAAATTAAAAGTTTACCCTCCAACACCAGAAAAACGGACAGGAACAGGACAGAGCTTCTTTCGAGATGCCATGAGACGAGAGCCAATGGTGTCCCCAGAAACCTCTCCAGCGACTATGAAGACCCTCAGCTCCCCATCTTTAACAGCCATATCCATTACATCTCTGCTTGAAACTGATGTATATCTTCTGAGTGGCCTTGAGAAGCCCAAAACATTCCAACCATCCACATTCCATATTGTTCTGAACCACATTCCGAATAACTCTTAAGCATTCTGGTTCATGGCCACAAGAAAATCAGTGTGTTGAAAATGTTGGGCAATGAACAAACGAAACAATCATTACCCAAATGCAGGAAAAACAAAATACACAGTAAATTAACAAACTTTATACAGCAGGATAAGAAAAATTAGTACAGAATTGAAGTTAGTAAGCTCACAAGCACCCAAATTTAAGAGCCATTAGAACCCAAGAAAAATAATTGCTTTTCTTCAAGAATAAGCAGAACGTATAGAATCTAATAACGTCATTCAAAAAAAGAAAAAACTATATGGACCCAGAAAAAATGCTCGTCATGTAAGTTAAATACAGAGCAATTTAAATATTAAAAAGAAAATGAGAATGCAAAGGAAGAACTTTACAGTTGTGGAGCAGAGGCAAGAAGTGGAAGAAAGCAGAGGGTTTTCAGAAAACTGCTTCAGAATTTTTGGGTTAGTTTTTAGTTGAGTTTCGCCGAAGCCCACTTGAAATGTTCAATAGGGCTTTTTTCCCTTCTTATGGGCTAAAAGGGATGCAGGACTAGAATGGCCCAATAATTGGCTAAGACCAAAACGGTGATAAAAGCTAAAAAGATTTTATTTAGAAGAAATTGAAGAAGATGAATCAATATCAATGTTTCAGGTGAGGAAGCCAAAACTTGATTGATGGCAAATTGTTACTCTTCCACTTCCTTAGATTCACCAGATTTTCGCGTTGCATGGGATGTGTAGGTGAAAAACTTACTTACAACTGATTAATCTAACAGTTGTGTCTACAACACTCATCACGTGATCTAATTCTATCACAAGATAAAATTATATTTTCTCCTGAGGAGAACTTTTCGTAACCAGCGACCCGGCTCGGAGTGGTAGTCCACTAACTATCATTTTTGTAACCAAAAAAAAATTTATATTTTCATGTAACATTTGCTCAATATTTTTCCGCATCACTTATTCTTATGTGTGACACTAATACACGTCAAGCCACTTATTTTTGTGAATTCCTTATCTTATTACAAAACATAATTATTTATGAGATTCGAAAAAGATAGCTCAAAGGACAAATAAACACCTCAACATGAGTGTGGCATGAATAGACTGTGTATTATAGACACGACAAAAAACCTAACCACAAGCACAATGGATTGATGTCACAATCACAGATCTGTGAAGCCTTGCTCTGTTCTCTCTTTGGTGGATCCATTCCATAGTGTGTAAGGATTAATTATAAAATTAAATCATAATCTTCATCCTTTTGAGTGCTGGATTTTAATAGGATTTAAATATTGATTTATGTATTTACTCATGTATATGTGTGGAGTATCTTGAAACAAATATGTACATGAACTGAAGTGCTTGAAAAAATGAAGAGTCATAGATGGATGTATAGCTTGCTTGTAGGCATTAAGATAAAGTGAAGAAAGAAAAAATAAGAAATTGATATTTAGTTGTTTTTCATTCCCTAAGGACTAATGATTTTTTAGGAGGTCACCCATCTTAGTACTATTCTCGTCTAAACTCATTTAACTTCAAAGTTACGATGGGATCATATGAGTTGGTATGATCGAATCCCTCACCTGCAAAATGAACGTAAGAAAGGCAAAGAAATCTGGTTTAGGATTTATAGTCCTTGTAACTTGTAGTAGCCAATTCAGAGCACAGAAAAAGGTCCATAAATGAGCCTTATATAGAAAAGCCAGCTTTCCTTTGGGTTCAGAACAATTTAACTAGGGCCTGTCCTGTCACCGCCTCTGCCTCTCTTAAATGCTGCAACTACCCTCTGTCCCTCGTACTCAAAACTAGTTGGGAATTTATAATCACCTTCCTAACATCAGGACCACAAACTTGGGTTTATTGAGCTTTGCTTAATACAAAACAGAGTTCAACAACAATTTTTTGGATTAAAAACCCATTAATTATCATTTTTTCTATATCTGTTTTGTTCTTAATTTGTCATATATATCTAGAGTTGTGAAGTTTAAACAGATAAGATTAGGACCTATGCAATGTCCTGGTGCTGCTCCTGTAACTAGAACTCTTGCATATGTAATGGGTTACTGTCTGAATTTTAAACCAAGTTACCAAACACAACAACTGACAATTGCATTGGACTGCAAACTCATGGCCTTGCAGCTTGGTTTTACTGGTAGGTGTGTTTGCTTCTCCTCATCTTTATTTCCTTGTTTCCTAATTACCTCTTGAGGAAAGCAATTTTCTGGAGAAACACTTATGAGAAATGGGGATAGCATTGTTTTGCTATTCCCGACCAATCACAATATGTCAAGTGAAAAAATTATCGCTCGTGGCATATCGTGATTGACCAAGATAGTAAAACAGTACTATCCCCATGTCACACAAGTTTTTCTGAATTTTCTGCATCATTACTGTAAAACTCATTGGACATAACTATGCATGCCTGCCTTGTAGGCAGTGGGCTCCTAGTCCTAGGCTACAAACCACCATTAGATGTTCTCACCCACCAAACCACTCTTCTCCACAAGTTCTACAAATTTCTCAGCTCCTCTCATTATTTTGTATTGCAATCTCATCTCAAATATCTCCATCCTTGGCCAGTAGCCACTAACGCAAAGTAGCTAAGAGTTAATGGCATACTTATACACTCCATGGCTCTTGTTCACTCTAATCCTACTGCAAGTAGCAAAGTTTGAGGCTAAAGTTCCAGCTGTCATTGTGTTTGGAGACTCATCGGTGGACTCAGGAAACAACAACAGGATCTCTACACTTCTGAAGAGCAATTTCAAGCCATATGGGCGTGACTTTGCTGGTGGCCAACCCACAGGAAGGTTCTCGAATGGTCGAGTTCCACCAGATTTCATTTCTGAGGCTTTTGGGCTCAAACCATCTGTTCCTGCCTACTTGGACCCCAAGTATGGGATATCAGATTTTGCCACTGGTGTTTGCTTTGCTTCTGCTGGAACTGGCTATGACAATGCAACTTCTGATGTACTAGTAAGTCTCCTACACATCAAAAGATATCAGCCTCTTTCTATATATGTTGCATTTATCTGCACATTTTAATGCTATAATGTGAAATCCCCTTGTCTCAGAATTTGGATTTGTCTAATCATTCACAATAAGGGTTTGACTTATCTTGCTTTAATCATCATCTTATTACAATATGAATCATGCATGCATGCAAATACAATGCCCCATGTATTTTCATACTTTGCTTGTATAAATTTTAGTTAATGTTGTTCGCGTTACCTAGAATGTTATTGATGCAGGACGCGTAGGACCTAAATTTATTAGTTTCCTAATGTATTTGTTAGTTTCCTAGATACTCTAGTTTTCCAAATTCTAGTAGGATTTCTACTTTTCCAGATTTCCAGATTTCTAGTTTTAAGTTTCCTATTTTATTTGGGTTATGATTTCTGTTTAAGTAAGGGATTTTTATCCTATTATGTCTAGGTTTTAGTTTGCTATAAATAACCCCATGTAGTTCTTTAAAATTCAGATTTGAATGTTGAGTAAACTTTTTCCTAGAACTCTCTGATTTCGTCCCTTCGATCTATATTTTCTTCTCCTCGACCTCCGATATTCTTCTTTGTTATACTGTTTCTGCCCTTTATCTCATCTTTTCGATCTATATTTCTTCTCCTCGATCTCTTATATTCTTCTTTGTTCAATTGATTAAGTGATTAATCTAATAACTACGAAATGTACTACATCAATTGGTATTCAGAGCCAGGTCTCGATTTCACTTGTGTCTACTCTCTGTCATGGTACCCCAAATCGTGGCCAGCCTATCCGCACAAATTCATGAGTTCCAAGCCAAAGTTTCTGCCAATATCACCAGAATTGACGCCCAACTCTCCCAGCTGAGTGCTGACCAAAAAGAAGAGTCGGTATAGGTCCACAACCATTTTGTGACGACGACCCTTGCCATCAAAAAACTCCAAGACTCCGTTCAGATGCTTATCAATCACTTTTGGCTTGGAATGACTAAGCCTTCTTCTACCTCAGCGGTGCTCTCGGTGCTCTCGAGATAGTCTACGCCGCCGTCAAAAGGTGGCCTTCTTCCTAATCCACCGATGGATCAAAAACTCAAGGTCGTGCCACAAGGTATTCCAAATCAATCAATGGGACTATCGATTGGCATGCCCAAGGCTCAACTGGAGCCCATCTTTTCTTTTGGGTCTATGCCGCAGCCCAACCATACCCAACATACGATGGGTTCTCCTCTGGTTGACGACAACATTCTCGTCCCTACCCTACCACCCCGACCACACGACAAGAACTTCATGCACCGACACTTGGATTTTGAGATAGCCCGACATGCCAAGCCATGTGTTTTTCCTAAACCAAGGTACTCTGGCGACGACTTACGAACACAATGGATTGAGGGTCTATCACACCCACACACGCGCTTGCATGCGTTGGCCAATCATGTTCGTCATGGGTCTAGGCAGAGCTCTCTATTTGCCATTCTTACAATGACTAATGTTCCATGTTTGCGGAACGACTGGTTTGAAGGTGGCAAATATGATGCTGATTTTGAAGAACTACAGAACGCCACATGCTTCTTCACACTTCCTTGGGATTTTGATTTTGTCACTGTTTACTCGTCGGAGTCGAGTTCTTTTCAGCATAGGAGAATGATGCAGGACGCGTATGACCTAAATTTATTAGTTTCCTAATGTATTTGTTAGTTTCCTAGATACTCTAGTTTTCCAAATTCTAGTAGGATTTCTACTTTTCCAGATTTCCAGATTTCTAGTTTTAAGTTTCCTATTTTATTTGGGTTATGATTTTTGTTTAAGCAAGGGATTTTTATCCTATTATGTCTAGGTTTTAGTTTACTATAAATAACCCCATGTAGTTCTTTAAAATTCATATTTGAATGTTGAGTAAACCTTTTCCTAGAACTCTCTGATTTCGTCCCTTCGATCTATATTTTCTTCTCCTCGACCTCCGATATTCTTCTTTGTTATACTGTTTCTGCCCTTTATCTCATCTTTTCGATCTATATTTCTTCTCCTCGATCTCTTATATTCTTCTTTGTTCGATTGATTATGTGATTAATCTAATAACTACGGGCTGTACCACATCAGTTATGTTATTAGACTATCAATTTGGACAATTTCGCTTGATCAATGCTTCAAATTTGAATATGTGGTTAAAGAAAATTTCCCATAAAAACTAACTTGGTATATACAATGCAGAATGTGATACCTCTGTGGAAAGAAGTGGAGTACTATAAGGAGTACCAGAACAAATTGAGAGCCTATCTTGGCAATGCCAGGGCAAAGAAAATTTTGACAGAGGCTTTATATTTGATAAGCTTAGGAACAAATGACTTCCTGGAAAACTACTACACAATACCCACCCGGCAAATGGAATTCACAGTCCAACAGTATGAGGATTTCCTTATTGGACTTTCTGAAAATTTCATCAGGGAAATCTACAGTCTTGGGGTCAGAAAAATATCTCTAACTGGGCTTCCTCCAATGGGGTGTCTGCCATTAGAGAGAGCCAGAAATTTCATGGGTAATCATGATTGTGTGCAGGAACATAACAATGTGGCTGTGGAATTTAATGGGAAGTTAAACAATATGGTGGCAAAGCTGAATCGAGAGCTTCCAGGCCTTAGAATTCTGTTTACAAATAAAATATATCAGTTGTTCTATCAAATCATTAAAAGGCCTTCCTCATATGGTAAGCTTATACTTACTTATCAACTATTGATCTTTAGATACATGATTATAGAACTGCAATGATGCAATAGCCATATCTTGACAAAATATATACATTATTAGTCCATGACAGCATCTTTCTATTTTGGCAAAGTTCCAATCAGAGCACAGTCATTGGTAGTCTTGTACACTCGCTCTGGGGAAAAATCAGATCTTTGGTTTGTAAATTATGGGTACATACATGACACACATAATTATATCAATTGTATTATATCAGACTCTGCTAATTAAACTTTAAGTTGTATAGTTTAGACACCTAACAGCAGAAAATAGTCAACTTTGACTAGTAGTAGATGTGTTCTTTCTCATTCTGTTTGAGTGTCTTATGAATGAGAAAAACTTGGTTGCAACAGGGATTGCACTAGTTGGCTATCCCGGCCAATAATGCTATGCCATGTGGATGTGCAATCACGCGTGTCATAGCGTTATTGGCTGGAATAGCAAAATAGTGTTACTCCCGTTTCATGAAAGTCTTTCTCCTTAATAATATACTATTATAAGATTTTTCATAATATCCTAAAATATGCTTCATTTAATAATATCAGAGGTAAAACCGTAATAGGAGTTTGAAAAACCAGCTGGGGGATCATAGACCTTTGCCCATTTGACTCACAGAAAGAAAACCAGATTTAGCAGTCACTATGATTAATTAAATAAAGAGTATACCAACTGGCTAATTAATTAGGGGCCTGTTGGTGAAATCATATGCATGAAGTGGACAAGAAAGTAGTTGAAAAAGTTAGTGGGAAACTTTAATGTGGGTTTAAAATAAGCATGCAAGCAATTAACCAAGTTTGGTTTGGCACACATGGCTTCTGTTTTTTGTTGCAGCTACCAGAATCATTGTGTCATTATAGCACCTGAGTTTTTCTAGAATTAACTCAAGCTAATGGCTCTTAAATTTTTTTAAAGGCCTAAACTCATTCAATTAGTTGTAAAATTGGTTTAATTATGAACAAATTTGTTTTTGTTTTTGTTATTTGTTGACAGGATTTGAGGTTGCTGAGGTGGCATGCTGTGCTACTGGGACATTCGAAATGAGCTACCTCTGCAATGAGAATAACCCATATACATGCAAAGATGCAAATAAGTACATATTCTGGGATGCCTTCCATCCTACAGAAAAAACAAATAAGGTTCTTGCAGCCTCTGTGACTGGCATTCTTCTAGAAACCTTCAAGTGATTTTTTATTCTCTCTTTCAGAAGAAAAATGCTTTCTTTCTTCATTGGTAGTCTAAAAAAAAGCTATGTGTGGTTCTATTGGTAGTATTGCTTTCTATGTTAGATCATCTACACACGTAAACATCATTATGATTATTATTTCAGCTCAACTTTTTGTTCCTCGCAGATCAATTGATGATCTGAATTTGTATTAAATTGGGTTTGAAATTTTAATGTATGATCTGATATTTCTTATGACATAGATTGCGCAAGTCAACAATGTAATGGCTAATCAAAACAAGTCCCATTTCTTTCTTTTTCAGTACAAGCGATAGTCTAAACTAGAGAGGAGGGGGATTTCTCACACACACACAAATATGATGCCGTGGGGATTCGAACCTGAGACCTTTAGTCTGCAAGTCAAGCTCTTTTCCACTGAAAAAGATCCCATTGGCAAGTCCCGTTTCTATAATAGCATAGGGTGGAGCCAATGAAGGCAACTAATGAAATTATATACAATTCATAAAAAGTGATAAAAGTTATTAATACAAAAGGGGAGTTCAAGATAGAGTTTCCTTAATTTATAGAAAATGCATAAATTCACGTAACAGTATCTTCGTACATGTACTCGGGAAAGGTAGTGAGCTTGGATGTATTCGGGATTCTCTATTAAGTGTAGAAGTGTAAGTAACGAGCTGATTAAGTAGAGCTTAGAGTTTTAATGGTGTATGCATTTAGTCTAGAAGCTGACAAGTGTAAAGCTCTGATAGTGTAAGGCTGAAATAAGCCACATGTATTGATCCTAAGTTTTGGTAAGATGAAGGGCTGAGATACACTCCAGTTGTGTGTATCCAGCTCAGCATAACGGTCATGTAGTACATGCCGATTGTGCTAGTACATGAATATATCATCTCTTGCTCTCTTTTCTTGGAGAGTAAGCAGAGCATTACAATTAGACTTGCATCTCTCATTTTTCTCTCTGCAAGTTCTTCAATATCTTCAGCTCAATAATCAAAACATTAACATTAAGAAGGGAAGTAGAGATAACCATCCAAAAATATACTGGCTTACTGTAAAACCCTTGACACTTGACATAAGCTGCAACATGGTTTGAGATGTCTTAAACCATGCCAAGGAGAAGGGTGTTTTGAGCTGAGAGTAGGCAGCCAAGACATTGGCATGGCATACGCAACCAATGCCCAGCATGCACAGAGAGACAAGGTAGATGCAGATTGCCTTGACAGCGCGCAACAGTTGGCAACGCCAGCACGCACATGGTATCGACAGAATATCTCTGCACCGTGCACGCATGGTCGACAGGTTGTCTCAGCAAAGCGCACGCATGGTGTTGACAGATTGTCTCGGCAGCGCGTACGCATAGTCGACATGTTGTCTCGACAGCGCGCAACATGTAGCCTCCACAGCCCGCGTGCATGGTGTCAACAGTAGCTGTCAACAAATGCCGACAGGAGGTCTCGGAAGATGGTCGACATGCCTTGCGATAGAACTGGGCAGCAATACAGCAGGTGTACTGGGCAGTTGCTGGCAGTTACAGAGAGTTCCTAGCAGTTGTGTGCTGGTTCAGAATGATGCTAAAGGTGTGTGACATGCACATGAGGGTATTTGAACGTGGCAAAGTGTTGGGATGAGTAGACCTCAAGTTTTGGATAATATGAAGTGGTTATCAAGCGGTTATGGGAGTTTCCATGGCACAAAGGCCTAAGGTAAACGCTACACATGCAAAAACTCACATCCAGAGTTTGTCTTCACTTTGCCCAAGTCAAACCGTAAGGCCAAGGCTTGGCCTTTGTAATTATATTATTATTATTATTATTATTATTATTATTATTATTATTATTATTATTCTTCTGAAGGCCATTGAGTTGGCCAAATCTACATGTGAAAGCCAAGTTGGTACTAGGCAAACCATAAGGCCATCTTATATATATATATATATATATATATATATATATAAGCTAGAGAGTGAACAAATTTCAACCACAAAATCACGCCAGCACACACAATATTTCTTTGCAACTTGAAGACCTAACCAGCCATCCTCACAACAACAAACCCAGCCACCCTCGAAAACCAGCCAAGTCTGCTTGGCCGGCCAGCTCTCACACACCTCCAGCCAAAATCACATCCCAACCAACTTGACCTTTGCAAGTGAGACCATTCCGGATTTTTTTTTGTCTTGGCCTCTTAGAATTGGGTTCCGCCTCTACTTGGAGTTGGGTCCGCCTTGACCTCGGATTGGATTTTAGACCACACCCAAACTGTGATAACCCGATCCTAAATTATTATTAAATTATTAAATTATTCAAGTAAAAGACATTTTTACCTCGAGAGTATTTTAATTGGTTTAAAGTTGACTTTTCGTTCGGAAAAGAATTTGGAGAATTGAGCCACAGTCGCGTCGGGCTCGTCGATACGAATTCGTGGATATATTGTGTGCTCAATTCTAAATTATAACGAGAAAGAAATAGTCTTTAAAAAAAACGCAGAATCAGATTTTTGGGAGAGATTTAGTTTCTCTCTCCCCGAAACCAAAAGCCTCCCATCTCTCTCTCTCTTCGACAAACCCCCTCCCCTCCGTCAAATTTTTGCCGACCACCACCATCAATTCCGGCAACCATCTCTTACGATTTTACACTCCTTTTCTTCCTCTCCTCACCTTCTACCCAACTCACTAGGTTTCGGAGCTCAAAACTAAGCGATAGAAAGTCCGTAATTTGAGGAAATTTCGACGATTTTCTCTCTCCACGTTCTGGAGACTCCGACGACAAAATCAAGCGAGTAAGGTATGGATTTTCATCCTCTCGAGGTGTTCTAGCTGTTTGGGTAGGTGGTTTAGATCGATTTCGTGTTTTGGTGAGTGAATTTGGAACCCAAAAACCATTGGTTTTGGCTAGGTTTTTGGGCGGTTTCCGGTCACTTTATGGCCGAGGCCGAGAGTTAAAAACACTCCATTCAAGGTGCTTAAAAAGTAGGTATAGGTATTGGCAGGAGTAAGTGAGATATTCCGGTGACCGGAAAATCTCTTAAGCCACCCAACCGGCGGCGGCGCGTCGGCTGGGTGCCACCTGCATGTTTTTGGCCCAAAATGATCCTCATAACCTCCCAAGTGTGACAGTATGCTCGGATTAATTTTTGGTGATCGTTTGAACGTAAAACCAATTTTTACCGGTTAGGCTTAATTGGGTTTCGATATGTTTGAACCATCAGATCTTAACGAAACTTCTAGGATTTGTTAATTGGGTTCTTAGAAACCTATAGGAACTTTCGGATTGTTAATTGGAGGTCGCGAACCTCACGGAAGACCGGATCGAACTAAATTAAGGATTTAATCGCATAATTAATTCCGGGTCTTTTCAGACCATCCCAATTGGTAGAACGGTTTAAAATGGGCTTAGGAACTCTTATTATTATTGCACATGCACTTTTAAGGCCGGGGGTCAGGGTTTTGTTTAAATATTCATGCCGAGCTATTCTATTAATTAAATGTTGTTAATTGCTTAAATAGGTACTCAAGCTCCGTCAAACCCACAGGAGGGACTCTCAAAAGGTCAGGCTAGCTCGGACACTCAGTGAGTGGACTTTTGTTTTATAAAATAATTTTATTCAGTAAAAGTCTATTTAAATGATCGTGAATGGATTACTATGATTTATATTTTTTTTTAAGCTCATTGTTGGATTCAAATATTTTATCAATGTTTATTTATGATTTCCATTTCGAGCATGTGGGAATTGTAAATGAGTTTATGAATTTAAGTTTGTGAAATTTGAATAGCTCAGAAGGATGAGAATTTTCTTTATATGTTTGATTAAGAAAAGTTTTTAAACCACCATAGGTACCCTAGATGTTGCCTTCAGATTAAATGTTGCCTTCATATTAAATATTGCCTTCGGTTATTAATATGTCTATGGACATTTGGTTGCCTTCGGTTTGAGTATGCGCGCGTATGACCTTTGCCCCACGAGTCCTAGGGATATCCGAACAGTACGGAGCAAGGAATGCGTCTCAGGTTGACTATGTGTCCCATGAGTACTGCGAGGAATGCGTCTCAAGTTGACTAAATGTCTCCTGAGTACTACAAGGATTGCGTCTCAACTTTGTGTTTCCCGAGTATTGCAAGGTTGTATCACTTAGGTGATACTTGGAATTGACGGTAAACTATGGAATTGACGGAAAATGTGGGAATTGATAAATAAATAAAGGGTACACCAGGTTGAAATGAAATTATATATTTTAAATGCTTTCCAATGGTTTTGACGAATTGTTTGAATGTGTGAACATTATATTAATATAAATATGCATGCGTGGTTTTCTTGTACGGATATAGAATTGAATGAATTGTTTTCCCAAATGTTTTAAAAGTGGGGTTAATATGTTGTTATGCTATTTTATAACACTTTCTTTTTATCCACTCACATTTTCTAATGTTTTGTGCCCCTAGGCAGTAACTGAGTACCAGAGCACCACCAACGGGCACTTTGTCACCACCACTCATCCACTTCCATCTTGTAGGGTTTCTTAATTGTAACCAGACTTCTTTTGTAAATTAAATTAGTTTAATTGCTCTGATATTGCCCTGGTTTTCTGTAAGGCCTGAAGCCACACTATTTTACTGTTGTTGGCGTGTGATTTTATTTTGTGCATGCTGGAAGGTTGTGAATATAAAAATTTGTCTCTGTTACAGGTGTAAATTTTTGGGAAACGAGCAAATTACAGGGGAGAAAGAGTTTTCTTTTGAGTTTTGGTTTAAAATGGCAATTTGGTCAATTGTGCCCGGCACCCGACAGGTGTCGGACATACACAGGGTTCGACACCAATTCCAAAGTGGAATTTGGGTCGGGTCATGCCACAAACAAGCTTGTTCAAAGTTCTTGAGCACCATCATTGTAATTGTCCATTTATTATATCAACAAACAACTTTGTTTATCGTAGTTTTCGTTTGAGCACTACACGATCTATCTCTATCTCATTTTCTTTATTTCATTTTGATTCAAAGAAGACTTGAGAGATGATTTGGCAGCCAAGCATGGCAGTCTCAAGCACCTAACACGACGCAACACAAGTAGGCTTGTTACTAAGGCAAAGGACCTGGTTGTACCATATCTCGACCCGCCTCTCATGCCATGACACGTAAAAGGCCCATGACCCACACTCGACAAACACATCCTGAAGAATCAGGAGGTCCATTCGGTGCGAACGACCGATTCTTCGCCAAGCGTGACCGCCCTGCCCATTCCGGCTGGTTTAGTCCTACAATTGGCAGTCACCTCCTGCCGATCATTTGCTGACCAGACAATGAGCATCGTGTTCCTTCGGTACGCCATACCGACTCTACGTCATCACAGATATCTTGCAGATCTTTCTCGGGTTCTCCGCCGAGATATTTACTCCAACACGTGTAAGCTTCGGAAGGCACTCCCATGAGTCCCACATCGAAACTAAGTGCTTGGAGAACTCCCAGGTCGCTCTATAAGTAGAGCCTCTCACCCCAGCTACAAGGTAAGGACTGCTCACTAGACTTTATGCCCTTGCACTGTCAATAAGTTTGCTTCCCCTTCAAAACTAACTTTGGCATCGGAGCACCTTCGGCTAGTACCACACCGGTACTGAAGGTCTGATCAGTCTCTTCTTTGGCAAGGATCCAAGCATCGTTTGCCGAAAGAAGGAAAACCCCTCTCTCGAAGGCTCATTCGGTCCCTCAACCGTCCACATCACCTGTAAGTTGCCTTTAAACTATTATCTGTTTAGTTTTAGCGCCAACAGGACCCAACAGCCAAGAAATCGTTCCTAACTCGGTTCAAATCGTTGACGAAGTCAGATCCAAGGCGCACACTCCCATATCACTCTCTTCGCTTCCACGACCATCAACGATCGTGACAATTGGCACACCGCGCAGAGCACTAACACCAAAGAATGACGACTTTGTTTCCAAAATTGCTCGGCCCTTGATTATTCTATTCAAAATAATTGTCCTAGTTGGCCGAACAAATTTTGAGGTCAACAAATACATTAGGGGTTAGTTTGCTTTTTTTCCTTAAAGTATTAATGGAAAGTCCCACATTAGATACTTAACAAAATAGAAAGTCTCATATAATTAATGGCTTCACTCTTAATAACATCGAGACCTTTTGTATAAAACCCCACACCTACTAAACAGGTGGTTAAGTTGGAGACAATATCGATGTTGCTAGTAGTGGGCCAAGGGTTCGTCCCTCTGAAATCTTAACATGGTATCAGAGCGGGCCGGTTGACTGGACCCGATTAAACCCAAATCAAACAAACTCAAATCAAACAAAAAAAAAACCCCCAAATTAAAAATATTTTTTTTTGTAAATAAATAAAAAGTGACCTATGTGGAATTGGTTGTATGTATGACCCACTAAAAAGTGGTTCCACATGAGGAGTGTTGAAGAATACACAAAGTCCCACATCGGATACTTAACAAAATAGAAAGTCTCATATAATAAATGGATCCACTCCTAACATCATCGAGGTCTTTTGTACAAAACCCCACCCCTGCTAAATAGGTGGTTAAGTTTGGGACAATATCGATGTTGCTAGTAGTGGGCCAAGAATCCGTCCCTCATAAATCTTAACAAAAGCTACATAAAAGATCAATTGAAATCAAATATCGCTTTCTTTTCCTTTCCTTTTTTTATTTTTTTTATTTTTGTGATCAACAAAAGAATTATCCTAATGAGCAGCATAAACTAACATTACATACATACAAGATCAATCCCAGACATCATTACATATCAAATATGTATGGCCAAAACTAAACTAGATAGATAATAGTGGAACTAGATGTTGAGGCTTTAGGGGACAATGCAGCTAATTTTCCAAAGACATGTAAATGAGAGGCATGTATTTAATCACAGAGCTTAGCACCTCCAATTCTGTTGGAAAGAGCTTTAAAAACCCAAGTCAAGTTAGAAAGGACCTGGTCATTTCCTTGGGCGGTTGGCAACCACATGATATGTTTACATTAACTCACACAGGTCTCTTCCGCCTCACTTTCCACATTTGGCTGCATTTTTCGGTGTAGTAGTTGTGAAGGCCACTGCAGCCTTATTTGCTCTCAAATCTCTAGTTTAAAAGTTGAGGGCCGTATCTAAGTTTTTTTAAATGAAATCTAATATGATCTTCATGCCAATCCTCTTGATGTATATGAATGATTTGAATGCCAATGAAGTGAGTTTGGTTTATGAGTTTCAATCATTTTCCACTAACTTTGGCTTCATGCCTTTGCATAGTTTAATTTCGTTCGATTTTCCAACGTTTTCTCTTACATAAATAATTGATAGTTTATACAAAATCTACACGAAAGAAGATGAAACAACATTAATCCTTACCACATTTATTGGTACAACAATATTGGTGATCATGAGTTTGGTTTCTTTTTTTTCATTAACCGGAGGGAGGTTGGTGGTGTTGTGTGGGGAGAAGTCAAACTCGAACCTCTTCAAACATCAGAAAAATAAATATATCACGCTTATGGTCAAAATTATGTCACCACTTCTCAAATGACTCTAAATTGTTAACAATAATTTTTAAGATAACGTAATCTTTAACGGGTCAGAAAATATAAGAAAATGAGTGAGTGGTTTAATTTCTCTATACGAGTACTTTAATTTGTACAGTGTAGCCAGGGCCTTCTGCCTGATTGTATAAATTAATTTGACATATGTCATCCGTGTAGTGTGTGTGAGCTTAATATACTATCGTCCATCTCAATAAGAAATATTCTAAAAAACAATTATAAAATAAAATCTAGAAATCCCCTTGTAGACCAACCTCAGTAAAGTACTAGCAACAATTGAAAATCCCAACAACTTCTTCTCTCTACCCGAATGCCTTTTAATTCAAACTTTTGTATTTATGTTCCACCCAATATTATTTATACATGAGAAAGCCCCCTCATCAACCCATGTCCAAGGTTGTTCTGTTACACACAAATAATTAACGAGCAAAACAACTGAAACATGGCAAACTTGCACATTTCATTGCTTCTTCTGGCTCAATGCCTGTTGCTAGTCACCGGAATTAGTGCCAAGGTCCCGGCAGTCGTCGTGTTCGGGGACTCCTCGGTGGATGCCGGGAACAACAACCAGATTCCCACAATTCTCAGGAGCAATTTTGAGCCATATGGCCGGGACTTTTCCGGTGGCAAGCCAACTGGGAGGTTCTCCAATGGCAGAGTGCCTACAGATTTCATCTCCCAGGCTCTTGGACTCAAACCATTCGTACCTGCCTACTTGGATCCTTCCTATAACATATCAGATTTTGCCATTGGTGTCACCTTTGCTTCTGCTGGGACTGGCTATGATACTGCAACTTCAGATGTTCTGGTAAGTACCAAATATTTAGTATAAAGCTTCTCTATCTCACACACATATAAATCAAATATGGGTTACGCCTGTTAGCAAGGGCAGTGAGTCTACATACTTGCACCCAAGTTCGAATCCCCTTCTTCTAAATTAGATTAATTTAGAGTAGATTAACGGTTGTATTAAATATTTTGTGGATACTCTGCATTCTGCAAACATTTGGTCAATACTTAGTAATTAATATCACCTAAATATCGACAATGTTGCACTGTAGATTGATACTCGATACCAGCCAATCAGTGTCCATCAATATCATGTTCAATTTTTCGTTTTTTTCTAAAATCCCAGTTCATCATTGACACTGCCTCAATTTGCAGTCTGTGATACCACTATGGAAGCAACTGGAGTACTACAAGGAATACCAGAACAAACTAAGACTTTATCTTGGAGGAAGAAAGGCAAACGAAACAATCAATGCAGCTTTGCACTTGATAAGCTTAGGCACCAATGACTTCCTAGAAAACTACTACACGTACCCCGGCCGGTCATCCCAATACTCTATCCAAAAATACCAAGATCTTCTCATTGGAATTGCAGGAAATTTCATCAAGCAACTCTACCATCTCGGAGCCCGGAAAATATCCCTAGGAGGTCTGCCTCCGATGGGGTGCTTGCCATTGGAAAGAACCACAAACATCATGGGTGGAAATGACTGCATTGCAGATTACAACAATGTGGCTCTGGAGTTCAATGGCAAGTTGAAGGTCTTGACCACAAACCTGAGCAAAGAGCTTCCTGGGATCAAACTGGTGTTTTCAAACCCATATTACATTTTTCTGCATATGATAAGAAGACCTTCTTTGTATGGTAAGTCAGTGACTTGTATTAAGTGTGCTCTGCTGTAAATGATTGACCCAACCACAACACAGAAACTTTAGAGCACCACATTTCTCACTTTAGCATTTAAGTAATCACATTCTTTTGGGTGGTGGATATCATGTGATTTTTATTTCTAGTTTTTTACTTTTACTTTCTTCTCCCCTGTACTAGGAATTCGTATATGTGTTAAATTGTGATTTGTCTTATTAAATTCTCATGTGACTGACAGGATTTGAGGTGACATCAGTGGCTTGTTGTGCCACAGGGATGTTTGAAATGGGATACGCATGCAATCGAAACAACAGGTTCACCTGCACTGATGCAAGCAAATATATATTCTGGGATTCATTTCATCCAACAGAGAAAGCAAATCATATAATCTCTGATTATGTGATGAAAAATGTACTAGCCCAATTTCTTTGACTCTCTTCAATTTCAAGACCAGTGTATGTGTCCTATGTTTTAGTGTCATTTTATATAGTACAGGAAGAAATTAAGCATATGTTGGCACTTGGCAGAAAAATGGCATAAAGCCTGTGAACCTATGATCAAATTGGTGCCTGGGAAGTCAGTAAGTACTTGTTCTTAGTAACCCTCAGACTTTTCATGATATAAATTGTTTTTTTCCCCCCAAATTTTTATGCCCAACAGGCAACAGCAGCAACATGCTATGTGGAAGTACATTGTGGCAGGGTTGGCTGTAAATTTAAGTAATTTGAATTAAGGGCGCTAGTATAAGCAAGGTCTAAAATATCAAGGTTGTCAGAAATATCGGTAGTCCAAAAACACGGATATATCAATGGAAATATCAAGGAAATATTGATATCTATAAAAATTGAATAAAAATCACGAAAATTATGAGAAAAACTTTGAAATATTTATTGAAACTTTAGAGGATGTTCACTTAGTCAATTATCAATCATTTTATCACAAAAAATGGGATGAAAATGCATTGCATGGTGGGTTTGAGTGATTCAATTTGATTATGTGTCAAGCTGGCAAACACTGTGACTCCAAAAAATCTGTAGTAATTAGTGAAAGAAAATTAAACATACCATATTTTTTGTTATAATAATTTACTACAATATTTTACACTTTATACATATAATAAGATATAAGAGCTCGACCAAAAAACACAAAGATAAGATATATATAAGTAACTTAGTACCCCATAGAAAGAATTACTGTAAGGTTCAACCTTAGTATCACATATATAATGAACAATATTAAAACTCAATAGTAATGATACAACTCCATAATATATGACTTAAAAAAATACAACTCCATAATAAAATAATAAATAACATTAAACTGATTAAATTTATCCTAGGGAATTTTTTTTAGGGAAATTTATCCTAGGGAATATTAAAATAATAAGTAACATTAAAATTAGCTTGCATAAAGTTTAAAGCTTAAGACGTTATAAATGTTACACATTGTAGCTTGTGATCACAAAACTCATCCGCATCGCGTTGGATAAGGCTCAACAGGAGGAAGGAATGGAAGGTGTACGAATCGCCTTATGTGCAGCCTCCGATATTTTTTGATATGTGTTAAAATATCCCCCCTTAAAAAAACGCCGATAAATTATCTAGGTACGTACACGGTGCGCATATTTATTTTTCAGATGTCACCGCAGCCATTCTCACCCTAACCGCAGCCCTCTGCGACGAAGACAAGCAGGTCCTGGCACCAACAACAACTCAGCTGGCATCAAAATCTGTGGTAGTTTTGGGCATTGGTCCCCAAACCAATGTCATAAAGCTGTCAGATTTATTGGTGTATGAAAGCTACATAAAAGATCAATTGAAATCAAATATCGCTTTCTTTTCCTTTCCTTTTTTTTATTTTTTTTATTTTTGTGATCAACAAAAGAATTATCCTAATGAGCAGCATAAACTAACATAACATACATGCCAGATCAATCCCAGACATCATTACATTTCAAATATGTATGGCCAAAACTAAACTAGATAAATAATAGTGGAACTAGAAGTTGAGGCTTTCGGGGACCATACAACTAATTTTCCAAAGACATGAAAATGAAGCATGTATTTAATCACAAAACCTAGCACCTCCAATTCTGTTGGGAAGAGCTTTAAAAACCCAAGTCAAGTTTGGAAGGAACTGGTCATTTTCTTGGGCGGTTGGCAACCACATGATATGTTTTCCATTAACTCACACAGCTCTCTTCTGCCTCACTTTCCACAGTTGGCTGCATTTTTCGGTGTAGTAGTTGTGAAGGCCAATGCAGTCTTATTTGCTATTTGCTCTCAAATCTCTAGTTTAAAAGTTGAGGGCCATATCTAATATGATCTCCATGCATGTCAAACAATCCAATCAACATGATATATGAAAGATTTGAATGCCAATGGAGTGAGTTTTGGTTTATGAGTTTCAATAATTTTCCTCTAAATAATGGCTTCATGCCTTTGCATAGTTTAATTTCGTTCGTATAGGTAGGTGTGTATTTTTCCAACGTTTTCTCTTACATAAATAATTCGTTAGTGTATACAAAATCCATACACGTGAATGAAGAAGATATTTACAACATTTATTGGTACAACAATTTGGTCCTCCTGTGCAACTGGCTTGAGTTTGGTTTTCTTTTCTCTCTTTTTTTCAAATTAATAACCGGACTGCAGATGTTTGAGGCGTGGTGTGGGGAGATATGGAACTTGAATCTCTTCCAACACCTGAAAAATAAATATATCATGCTTATGGTCAAAATTATGTCATTTCAAAATTAGTACTAATTATCTTTCTCAAATTGTTAACTATAATTTTTAAGACAAGTCCGAAAATATAAGCGGATGAGTGAGTGCTTTAGGCCCGTTTGGTATCATATTTGGATCCAATTTTATAAACTCAAAAACATATTTGCCCCAAAAACGTATGCCCATTTTAAAAAATCCGAACCCAAAAAAATTCAAAAACACCCTTATTATTCAAAACAAAACAAAAATGAGGTTTTACAATTTTTTTCTGTCTCTCTCTCTCCGCCCTCTCTATCACCTCTCTCTCCTCCCTATGTCGTCTCTCTCTCTCTCCTCCCACTAAGTGTGCACATGGTATCCTGTAAGCAATACAACACCAAACAAAGACACTGATAAAAGAATGGTCGCTGCATGGTCTCTATTGTTAAAAGGAGACAGTTTTCAGTCTCAATAATTCACTTAAGGGACAATTACATATTCATTAGGTAGTGTCACCTTTTTTAGTAGTGGCTCTCTCTCCTCTCTATGTCGTCGCTCTCTCTCTCTCCTTCCTCTGTTGTCGCTCTCTCTCTCTCTCTCTCTTGCACACCACCAAAATTGATAGGATTTATGCCTAACATTTTTTTCCTTTTCTTTTGTTAATTTCAATTTAGGGATTAGGGTTTCACATTTTCTGATTTTAATTTGAATTTTTTTAGATCTTAAAAATAGTTTGGAGTTCAATACCAAATAAGTTTTTAGATCTTAAAATCACTATTTTAAAACTTATGTTTTTAAAAAGAATCATAGTTTTTTAGTTTACTTTTTTTAATAGGATACCAAACAGTGCTTAATTTTTCTCCGAAATTTGTGCAGTACGGTGCAGCTAAGGCCTTCTGTTTGATTGAATAAATTAGTTTGACATATTCTATCTGCAGAATTATCACCTCTTCGCAATTAATTTGATATTTTTCATTTTTGGATCCTATATATTTTGACACCAAATATTAATTGCTCCATAGTAATGCAATGGACCAATTAATGGTACATCCATCTCTTGCCAAGCAAATTTTTTTTTGGGTTAATTACTCATTTGGTCCTTAAATTTGTATTCGATTTACATTTTAATCCCTCAATTAAATTATTCGTTCAAATGGTCCATCAACTCTATATAATTCGTTCCATTGGTCCTACCGTTCAATGTTGCAGTCAAATATAAGGGTAAAACCGTCTTAACAGTCCAGAAGGTGATAAAGTGGTGATATAGTAGTGATACAGTGGCGACAAAGGGGTGATAGAAATCACTTTATCACCTATTTATCACCACTTTATCACATTGTGGATGGTAATTGACGATTTTACCCTTACATTTGACGGCGACATTGACAGAAGTTAACAGTATGACCATTTAAAAGAATAATATAAAGTTGATGGACCATTTGAACGAATAATTTAATTAAGGGACCAAAATGTAAATCGAGTACAAGTTTGAAGACCAAATGAGTAATTAACCCTTTTTTTTTCTTCCCTCTGTCTAGAAATCTAGAAATCCCCTTGTAGACCAACCTCAGTAAAGCATTAGCAGCACTTTAAATTCCCAACAACTTCGCTCTACCCCAATGCCTTTTAAGTCAAACTTTTGTATTTATGTTCCAACTATTATTTATACATAACAAAGCCCCCTCCTCAACCCATGTCCAAGTTTGTTCTATTAACAAGCAAAACAGTTGAACATGGCAAACTTGCACATTTCATGGCTTCTTCTTGCTCAATGCCTGTTGCTAGTCACCAGAATTAGTGCCAAAGTCCCAGCAGTCGTCGTGTTCGGGGACTCTTCAGTGGATGCCGGGAACAACAACCAGATTCCCACAATTGCCAGGAGCAACTTTCAGCCTTATGGCCGGGACTTTTTCGGTGGCAAGCCGACTGGGAGGTTCTCCAACGGCAGAGTGCCTACTGATTTCATCTCCCAGGCTCTTGGACTCAAACCATTGATACCTGCCTACTTGGATCCTTCCTATAACATATCAGATTTTGCCATTGGTGTCACCTTTGCTTCTGCTGGGACTGGCTATGATACTGCAACTTCAGATGTGCTGGTAAGTACCAAATATTTAACTTGGGGGAAGCAAAGGCCATTCCCAGTATAAAGCTTCTCTGTCTCACACACATATAATATCAGGTGGGCTAAATATATGGGCCAGTTCGCCAGGACAGTGAACTCGCTTCGTTGCACCTAAGTTCGAAACTTCCTCCCCATAAATTAAATTAATTTAAAGTAGATTACTGTCTGTATAAAAAATAAAAAATAAAAAACAGATGGGCTACGAATCTATAGTATCTAGTACATTATTCTCGATATTTTGACAACATTTTGTGGCCACTCTGCAAACATTTGATTGATACTTAGTAATTAATATCACCTAAATATCGACAATTAATGTTGTACTAGCCAATCAGTGTCCATCAATATCAATGTTATGTTCAATTTTCCTTTTTTAAGAAAATCCCAGTTCATCAATTGCCCCTACCTTAATTTGCAGTCTGTGATACCACTATGGAAGCAACTGGAGTACTACAAGGAATACCAGAACAAACTAAGACTTTATCTTGGAGGAAGAAAGGCAAACGAAACAATCAATGGAGCTTTGCACTTGATGAGCTTAGGCACCAATGACTTCCTAGAAAACTACTACACCTACCGCGGCCGGTCATCCCAATACTCTATCCAACAATACCAAGATCTTCTCATTGGAATTGCAGGAAATTTCATCAAGCAACTCTACCATCTCGGAGCTCGGAAAATCTCCCTCGGAGGTCTGCCTCCGATGGGGTGCTTGCCATTGGAGAGAACCACAAACGTCATGGGTAGAAATGACTGCATTGCAGATTACAACAATGTGGCGCTGGAGTTCAATGGCAAGTTGAATGGCTTGACCACAAACCTCAACAAAGAGCTTCCTGGGCTCAAACTTGTGTTTTCAAACCCATATTACATTCTCCTGCAGATGATAAGAAGACCTTCTTCGTATGGTAAGCCAGTGACTTGTATTAAGTGTGCTCAACCACTACACAAAAACTTTAGAGCACCGTATTTCTCACTTGTAGTCACATTCTTTTGGGTAGTAGATATCATGTGATTTTTATTTGTAGTTTTTATTTTTACTTTTGTCTTCCCAATTTAAATTGGAGAATTTGTACACGTGTTAAACTGTGATTTATCTAATTAAATTCTCGTATGATTAACAGGATTTGAAGTGGCATCAGTGGGTTGCTGTGCCACAGGGATGTTTGAAATGGGGTACGCATGCAATAGAAACACCAGGTTCACCTGCACGGATGCAAGCAAATATATATTCTGGGATTCATTTCATCCAACAGAGAAAACAAATCATATAATCTCTGATTATGTGGTGAAAAATGTACTGGCCCAGTTTCTTTGATTCTCCTCAATTTCAAGACCAACGTATGTGTCCTATGTTGTCATTATATATAGTACATAAAGAAATTAAGCCTAATGTTGGTAGAAAAATATGATGTTGGCACTTGGCAGAAAAATGGCATAGAGCCTGTGAACCTTATGATCAAATAAGTGCCTGGGATATCAGTACGCACTTCTACCCATTTCTTAGTAATCTGAGACTTTTCATGATATAAATTGTGTTTTTTCCCAAATTTGTGTACCCTGCAGGCAACAGCAGCAACATGCTATGTGGAAGTACATTGTGGCAGGGCTGGCTTTGAATTTAAGTAATTTGAATTAATCGTTGTCGTATAAGTACTTGTAATTTGAAGGGCTAGGACTTAGTTAGGCAACTTGGGACAATGGCCACACAAGGATGGACCACAATTGGTGGTACATAATAAAGCAGCTATTTATGACACTCGCTCTCTTTTATTGATCCCTCGTTATTTAAGGATTTCTTGATATTTTTTTACAATAACAATAAGGTGTTCGATGAAATGTCTTAATGAAATGCCTTAAAAAAATGAAATGGCCATATGGTAATATTTTTCTTTGTTTTATTGCTTCTGGACTTGCCGAATATTTTGACAAAGATATAAATAATAATTTATGATATCCCACCATGGTTAATTGTAATAATTTATTTGCCAAGCATGGTTGAAAATTCCCTATTTTAGAACAAATTTATCTTTTTTTAATGAAGACGGGTCTATTGAGGACTCTTTATTACTTTTTTTTTTTGGACAGGACTCTTTATTACTTAGCAATGAAGTAACATGACTTGTGTGGGAGCAAATATTTTCGTCTCCAATCACAGCACGCCATGTGGAAAAGAAGAATATCCATTAAAATTAATTAATTGAGCCCATTTAGTTGGCCAATTAATTAATTTCAGAAAATTGAGATAATATCTTAATTAAATGATATTATCTTCATTTAATAAGATAATATCATTAATATTAATTCGGATATTATCCAAATAAATTGAGATAATATCTTAATTAAATGATATTATCTTCAATTTAATAAGATAATATCATTTGTTCAGATATTATCCAAATAAATGAGATAATATCTTGTTTATATGATATTATCTTCATTTAATAAGATAATATCATTAATTTAGATATTATCCGAATAAATGAAGATATTATCATATTCAATCTCTACGAAGACTTATCTCTCCGGAAACCCTAGCCTCGAGGCTCCTATAAATAGATGACTTCATTCATCATTCAAGGTACATCTAAATTTACTTCTGAAACCCAAGAAAAATACTTGAAGCTCTCTCCCTCTCCACTCTCCCCTCTCCATATTTTCTCCACAAGGCTCCGGTCATTACACACGGCTCCGGCCACGGTTCTCACCCTAGAGAAATCTCCGTACCCTTTTTAGCTATTGTGTCGCCCAGATTCAATCGAACTAACTGGCCACCCGGTTCTCACCCTAGTACCCTTTTTAGCTATTGTGTCGCCCAGATTCAATCGAACTAACTTAGGCATCGGAGGGCCTTTGGCGTCTGTTTACTCCGGCCTTTTTTACAGGTTACGAGGAAGAGAGA
Source organism: Prunus padus (assembly GCA_024362665.1). Lineage (NCBI taxonomy): Eukaryota > Viridiplantae > Streptophyta > Magnoliopsida > Rosales > Rosaceae > Prunus > Prunus padus. The sequence continues at coordinate 22,642,939 of JANFAM010000013.1, forward strand.
TAAGGAAGATCAAAGCTTGAAGAAGCACAAGGCGAATATTCTCCCGCGAGGATTTTTGCACAAACAACCGGCATATTAAATTTTAAATTTTCATTAAATTTGAGTTATGCTACAGTGACTTGTGCATGCTCGCGCATATAATTTCTAATCGAGAAATTATTCGGTCAAGATGAAGCGCACGTATTAACTTTCAGAGTGATGATCTCTTGGATCCGTAGGGTTCAAGAATTTGTGGTCATCCACCGTTACATTTAAATTCAACGGCCCAATAGAGTTTATTAAAAGGAGTTTAAATCAGAGTTCTACCTCAGTGATAAATGGCCTTCACTCTTCACTTGCAAATCAGAGTTCTCATGTTAAAACCTCCATGACATTTTAGTTGTGTGTGTGAAAAACATTATTATCTATAATTTAGTCTATCGTTTATATTAAAAAAATGTTAATTTCAATTTAATACCCTGATTTTTTTACTTTTAAGGCACGTTTGTCCATACACTCACTTTTAATGATTATATATTCTAATCTTTTCAATTTTGTGCAATATGGCTCCAGAGTTAACTTCATTGGCAAAATGTCCGTTAATTGTTTGTGTGACAAGTCTGGATCCAACCTATTCACTTCTTTGAATGTCAGTTGAAGAGTATTTTGTTAAAAAAATGGTTTGGTATTAATATGTGTAATATGTTCTTAATAGGCGAGAAGACACCAATTATCCAAAAATACCCTTCAACTGACATCGAAATAAAAGAATAGGTGAGACACATGTCTACATAAGGTATGTAATCGTTAAAATTAAGAGTGCATGAACAAACATACCTTAATGATAAGAATTTAGGATACTAAATAGAAATTAACCCAAAAAAAAAACTTTCAAGTGGTCATCAATTCATATTAGAACACTCCAATACTATATAATAATTTATCCCGAAGCTAGTATTTCTCCAGATGGGCCCCTAATATTATACTATTAGTTCCTTATTTTCCACGAAACAAGTCCAAAGAGATATAAAACGTGAGAACAGAGCCCAGGCTTCAAAGTTGAACGAAATCATTTTATTTTGTTCTGTAACCAAAAAAAGCAGAGCCTCCGTTATCAGAAGAAAAAAAAAACCCCACAACATCAACAGCCACCATGAAAAAGCTCTACAACAAGAAAGGTAAAGTCCACCCATCTCCATCGCCGACCTCCATAGCCGATCCTCTGGCTCTTCTCCCCGCAGCCATTCTCACCCTAACCGCAGCCCTCTGCGACGAAGACAAGCAGGTCCTGGCCTACCTCATCTCCTGCACCAACAACAACAACAACTCAGGCAGCAAAATCTGCAAAACCCACAAGCCCAACAGAAGCTGCGGCGAGGCTGGTGGGCCTCACCTGCACCACCCTCCTCTGTTCCAGTGCGACTGCTTCAGGTGCTACACAAGCTTTTGGGCGCGCTGGGATGCTTCGCCCAATCGCCAGCTGATACATGAGATCATAGAGGCTTATGAGGAGAGGCTGGTGGAGAAGAAGAAGGTGAGGAGCTCAAAGGTGAAGAAAGAGAGAAGGAAGATGAACAAAGTTGGTGATGAGGAATTAATTAAAGACAGCACGGGAAATGATCACATGGGTTCTGGGGAATTAGGTCAGGTGATGATGAAGGAGGTGGAGGTGTGCCCAGATTTTGATGTTGTTGATATGGGCGGTGGTGATTGTTCTGGTGAAAATGAAGGCTGTGAGGTTGGGATGGAGAAGGGGACCATGAGGAGGCTGGTGAGTTTCATTGGGGACAGGATTTGGGGTGTTTGGAACAGCGTTTAGTTCTGTCCTCAACACAGATAAGTTCCTGATTACCAAATTATTTTCCTGTTTCAATTTTATTTTTTTTAATCCTTTTTTTTGTAAATAACCCATCTCTTGTTCATTTAGGTTTTGGGTTTTGGGTTTTGCTTTTAGTTGGTTTTTTTTTTCCCAAGATAATTTTACTAGATTGGATATAAGTTCCAATATGGTGCTGAATTTTGGATTATTGGGATAGTGTTCCTCTTGTAAATGATCTATGTTTTTCTTCATTTGTGAGATTGATAATGTTTGATTCACCTCCAATAACATTTTTGCAGCATTTATCTTTCTGCATTGAGGTCACAATGTTTTACTCAATGTTATGCTTAATTGGAGAGATTTTTTATTTGTTTCTTTAATTTTAAGAATGTTGCAAGTTGCCGTCATAGTCATAAGTAGAATAAAGACTTCTATAAAATGGGAATATCACTGTTTTGCTATTCCCGATCAATAACTCTATGACACGCATAGTAAAACTTTCATATAACATAGCATTATTGATCGAAAATAGCAAAATAGTGTTACCCCGTTGCAACTAAGTTTTTCTCCATAAGTAGGCTAACAGAACTATGTTTTAGTTTAATAAAATTATCATTAATTTGAAGTTTTTTTTAGTCATAAAATAGTTTGATTGTAACTGGGTTGAAGTGGAAATGGTCAAAGGTCAATAATCATCAGCGTTGAATCGATCAACCACTAGAGTCTACAGATGATGACAGAAATATCTGAGTAACTATTCTAATTCTCCGTTTGAAAATGCCAATTTTCTTAGACCATGGTCCAATAAGGTTGTTTCCTCTAATGTTCTTTCTTATCTCTCTCTCTCTCTCTCTCTTCTTAAGTGTGGTAAAAATTAATCAAAATGGAAATTAAATTGAAGAGAGAAAAGAAGGGGATCTTTCATGGTTATTTCTGCATTATTTGTTAGCAAGGAAAAGAATATGCTGTTTTGTCTCGACATGTGAATTAGTCTAAGTTTTGGTTAGACTTTTGTTTTAGTCAAATCTATAATGCTCTCTTTTTTTTAGGTCATTGACAAACAGAACATGATAATCTATAAAATTATCTGCGTGCTGCTCAAATCACCTTTTTGGTAATGCCGTTGTAACTATTAAACTACTGAATATAAATTCAACTTTCATACTTGTGTTCTTCATTTGGATTTTGACAATCGGCCACACAGGTTATGTTCGGAATTAGGTTGGTGATTGGACTGAGTTAGGAATTAGATTGTTTTTATGAGAGATCTTTTAATTCGGGGCAGATTAGAGCACAATAAAAAGTGTCAATTTTTGACACGACACCACTCAAAAATGACATGAAATTAGTGGGTTTGGGTTAATCGTTACTTGACACGGATATGAACATGACATAACCCACTAAACACGAATATTAAACGAATAAAGTTAGTGTCAAACTTAGTAACTTAATTTGACACAATAAACACGTTAAGCTATTATATGAAGAAAATTATTCATCATTTCAATAACTAGTCTATTATATTGTACGAGAAAATGTATAATTGTAAGAGCACTTTTACTGTTTTGTATGTTTTCATAGTTAAGTGAAATTTTGTTTGATAACTAATGTATAAATTATAATGGCTTTTTATCACAAAACGTCCCTGACGTTTGCGAAATTATCAGATTGCATCCCTTAAGTTTTTTTGTATCACTTATGGTCCCTAACGTTAATATAGGTGCTCTTAAATAGTCCATCTGTCAAAAAAATTGTTAAATCCAGGGATATAATCGTCAAATCAATCCAAAATTATAAAATATATATTTTTTATTTCTTTCCCTTCTCTCTTTCTTTCTTCTTCTTCTTTCTCCCTTTCTTTTCTCCTTCTTTTCCGCCACCTCTGCCATGTCTAGGATGAGAAAAGCACCTAATGAACTTACCTAAATACTATCCCAGGTGAAGGAGCGTGCTGTCGAACTTGCCAAGGATATGGAGAATGAGGATGGCGTAACAGGTGCAGTGAAGGCCTTCTTTAAGCATCTTCCTTGCAGAAAGCCTGACCTCGAGCCAGAACCAGAGCCATCGAGCCTTTTCTCTGTAAGCAGATGTTTCGGTTGTTCCTGAAAGTCTTTCTATGGCATTTTTGACTAGCCAGTCAATCTGTTTATCACAGCATAGCATGAATAAATGTCCTGACTGTGCTTACAAAGAAAAAGAAAATTCAAGCCCCTACTCAGTCTTGTTCATAATGCTCGACCCTACTTGTAAATTTGTAATTATTTATATTGTTCACTTTCAACATTCATTCAGAGAAAGCCATGATTGTTCTAATTTCTCCCCAAGGATTAATTGTACATTTTTGAATGCTGTTGCTTCCACACTAATTTGCAAATGAAAAACTCCCTTTTTTTTTCCTAAAGAAATATTCACTTGGGGCCAAAGCACTCAGAGGTTGTCTGTCTCCTGTCACAAGCAGTTCTGGGCTATAAAATATATTATGAAATGGTTGTTTGGCGTTCAAATTCAGTTATGTGGTTCCGAGTTTGGAGAAAACAGAACAATGGTTTGATTCTCACAAACCAGAAGATACCGTGGCATGGAACTCTGACGCAGTGTTGGCTATTTTCAGCTACTGGGTTGGTGACACGTGTAACAGAGACGTGCTAATTGGCAAGTATTGGATTCTCTTATTGGGCAAGTGACGTTGTGACGTGGGATTGCAGTGGAGGATTGCATGCAAATTAAAATGGGATTTAATGAAAGTGACCATTTACAACATGGGATTGGCGGTGGAGAATAGAGAAGTGGAAACTAGTGGCCGTTAGCCTCATCACCATTTATAGAAAAAAGCAGAGGATTTATTTAGCAGAAGAAGCCATTTCCCCATCTGCATGCAGAGAGAGAGAATAGAGTCTCAGAACAAGTTGGGGAAAGAAGAAGAGGAAAAGAAAGGGAGAAAGAAGAAGAAAGAACGAGAGAAGGGAAAGAAATAAAATATATATTTTTTATAATTTTGGATGGATTTGACGATTATATCCTTGGATTTAACAGTTTTTTTGACAGAGGGACTATTTAAGAGCACCTATATTAACGTTAGGGACCATAAGTGATACAAAAAAACTTAAAGGATGCAATCTGATAGTTTCGCAAACGTTAGGGACGTTTTGTGATAAAAAGCCAATTATAATTGTTATAGGTTTAATAAGAATAATGGAAACTTACTTTTGAAATTCTTAGCTTGGGGTCAATCCCAACACAATATGATAATAAATGGTTTAGGTTAATTTTGAAAGTATTTTGAAAACAAAGACAAACATGAAAGGACCCTATGAACACGACTCCTTAACATGAAGTGTCATCCCCGTTATGCACAACCCATCCGACCCCTCGATTGGTCATGGATGGTCCCGGAAATTTGGTAAAGCAAAAACCTCTCTGCCTGAACATCATATTTTGCATGGTTACGAAGATGAAATGGGGATCATCTTGTGGCTAATGAAGCTTGACTAAAACAGTTGAACTTGACAAATGTAAGTCAAAACAAACCTAAACACACTCAACATGACTTGGGTCATTTTCACGCAACGTATGCCGTCCTCTATCTGCACCATATTCTTAATCCATGACCGAGCATGCTTAGTTAAGAAGATAATACATAATTTAGAATATCGCTCTCTTTTGTGCTTTCGATACCTGAGCGTGCCTATGTTGAACATACCATAAGCAATTCTTCCAAGCTAAACCTCCATGGAACGGTAGCCCGAACCGCATTGAAGTAGTGCACAACTAGGCATCAGTCTTTCTCTAACCAAATATGTCTCCAATTACGGACCCAACTTAATTGCTAGTGGCGGAGCTGTGTCCTTTATATGATAAATCGAACTTTGTTGAGAAAGTCCCCGAATCGATCGTACAAATGAGAGCATGAACGTCTGTACTTTAAGACAAGAGTGAATGGATTTAAATTGAATTTTCTTATGAAATCTTCTTTTCTTAGCTTAGATTCAAAAAAAAAAATCCAAATTTAAGAAGACTTTGGATTTATCTTGGTTGGGTCTTTGAAATATGAGGCCCAAGATCAGCCCATTAAGCCCAGTAGGCCCATAGTCAAACAAAAACTTCCCATGAATAAGTAAGAAAGACTTCCAAAATAAATCGCTTACAAGTGACTAGTGCAGCTACTATTCACGTGAATAGTGGCTGCCCTCGCAAAAAGATTGTGTGTTTCCAAAGAATTCATGACAAAGGGCAAACACTATTTATTTTTTTTATTTTTCCCAAAATTTTTTACCTAAACAATTAATTTCAATAATATGTTCAGATAATATTTTTGGGTTCGTACGTGTCAATATTTATTATAAAATTCATATCTCATAATCGGATAAAATTTTTGGATAAGATTTTCGGTTTCAAATTTCAGATAAATTCAAAATTCAAAATTCAGATAAATTTCAAATTTCAAATTTCAAAAAAATTTCATATGAATTTCAAATTTCAGATACATTTCATTTGAATTTCAAATTTCAGATAAGATTTTCACCCTCTAAAATTGTGCCACGTGTCATATCTATCTGCCTAAATTTTTCTATAAAACCAGAGGCTGGGTTCATACCTATCACACCAAATCTTCTCCATAGTTTCATTTCTCATATTTTCATTTCTCATATTTTAGAATTCATACTCCATTCTCAATGGAAGACATGAACGATCTCTTGGAGAGGCAAGTGAGAGAAACTATAGAAAGAAGGCGTAGAAAAGCTGCAGGCAAAAGGGTGCAGAGAGAACTAGATCTACAAATTTTCATAGCAGTGGCTTTGCTTGATGAAGAAAACCAGAGCCATGGTGGTTCACAAGTTGGTCGTGACCCGAATGTGGACAGACATAGGCATTCTCGGGGTAAGAATCTTCTGGAAGATTATTTTATCCCAACTTCTCTATATTTTGATGTTGATTTTCGAGGGAGATATAGAATGAAACCACGCTTGTTCAATAAAATCATGCATGATATTTGTAATTATTATGAATACTTTGTTCAAAAGAAAAATGCTGCTGGAATTTGGGACTTCTCCCCGAGCAAAAGTTTACATCTGCTATACGAATGTTGGCGTATGGTTCATATGTTGATCAAGTGGATGAGATTGCCTGGATGGGGAAGTCGACTGCGTTGGAGAGGGTGGTAAGATTTTGTGATGCAGTCGAAACTCTGTACACTAGGGACTACCTACGCAGACCTACACCCAGTGACCTGCACCGGCTTCTACAAAAAGCCAAAGATCAAGGATTTCCAGGAATGATTGGTAGCATCGACTGCATGCACTGGCAATGGAAGAATTGCCCAACTACTTGGCAAGGAGACTATGGGAATCGGAAAGGGCAAAAAAGTATCATCCTTGAAGTCGTTGCTGGATTTGATACATGGGTTTGGCATGCTTTCTTCGGAGTTGCCGAATCTCAAAATGATTTGAACGTGCTGGGTCAATCCCTAGTGTTCAACGATGTTTTGAAAGGTGAGGGCCCAACTATGACCTATACAATCAACAATAACGTCTACCAGAATGGGTATTATCTTGCAGACGGCATATACCCGAGGTGGACTACATTTGTGAAATCAATTCCACATCCCCGATCCCAAAAGCAAAAACTATTTGCTACCTATCAAGAGGGCTACAGAAAAGATGTGGAGAGGTGTTTTGGTATCCTCCAAGCTTGATGGGCTATTATTAGGGGTGCGGCGCATCTATTTGATGAGGAGGTGCTTAGGAGCATAATGATGACATGCATCATCCTCCATAACATAATTATGGAGGATGAGTATGATTACGATGTTGCAGACGTGTACGAACCAGATCCCATGAACACGGCCTTGACTAGAATATATGAACAACCCATGGGGCCAAATGGAGAACCAGTGGAGCATGAACCGTTGGTTAGGGACGGTCGTTTCATGACCCGTATGATTGATTGATATACGGAGATGCAATCGTCTTATATTCATGAACGACGTTAAGTTGACTTGATGGAGCATTTATGGGCGGTGAATGGCAATGACAGTGAATGAAGTGAAGTGAAGATGTTTTGCATATTTATTATGTTTATGTTTTATTTGTTTTTTTTTTAATGCTTTGGTTGTGGTTTGTTTTTTTAATGCTTTGGTTGTGGTTTGTTTTTTATGTATGGAATGTTTTGAATAAAAAGGTAACTTATTGAATGTTTTCTTTATTCACTCAAACAAACCCAACACTACTAATTAAAGAAAATACATGAATTACAACTAATTTTTAAAACAAAACATTAAAATGCAATGAAATAAAAGGCAACCAAACTAACTTAATGGTTTTGATAATTTAACCAATCCGTGTTGTTAGGTCCATCCTCATGATTCGTGTTGCTAGGTCCATCTTCATAAAAAAGTCTTCGTCTCATAACATCCCTACGTTCTAGCTTCCAAAATTGTTTTGTTTAAGGGGACATATGGCTTGTATCCATGGCCATGGTTGTTAACTCGCAAGTGCACGGGCCATTGGATAGTATAGCTTGTGTAAGTACGAGGTCGATCCCACGAGGATTGATGATAGATTGATTCAATTTGATTCCCTGCACAAAATAGAAATGAAAAGAAAATAAGTAAAACAAGAAAGAAAGAAAAGAAATTAACCCAAGCTAATTAGTTACCAAGTTCAATTTAGATTCACGGATTGATTCTAGCTAAAATATGATTAAGCCATGGTGTTTGGTCCTAACCTTGTATTCCTAATTCCCTAATTAGATCCTTGTTGTCGAACCTAAATTAAGCATTAGAAATCCATTAAGCATAGAAGAATGTTTTAAACAACCAAGTATGTATCTAATCCCTATTGTCGAATGTCCATACATACTCTTCCTATTCATAGTTCAATTTGAATTAATGCATGGTGTCTACTCTTAATTCAAACCAAGATAGCTAACATACAAGTTTTAATGGTGATCAATCATTCAAACAAGCATATTAACTTATAAGCATAATGAATAAGAACAAGAACTATAATTGAAACTTGAAAACTAATTAAACTTGAAAACTTAAGAAAAGAAATTACATTACAATGGAAAATAAATTACAACTAAGAAAAACTTAAAGGAAACAATTGAGAACTAAAAGAAAACTAAGAGAATTTGAGGAGAGAAGGGAGAGGAGCTCTAGAGAGATGTTTGAGAGCTCCCCCTTGGGGTGTGTTTACAAGTTTGGAGAACCTCACTATATATAGGCCTAGGGGAAGTGAAAATCTGAATTAAGTATTGCTTCTACCTATAAACTCACTTCACCAACTTACAACACTTAATTCACACAATTGCATTTGAAAACAATTCTTCTTGTCTTTAAGCTTAGTGTTGCAACTCCCACTTCATCTTCTTTTACTTTATTTGGCTGCTGCAAAACTCCACTTCAATTATATGTATTGAATATGCTCCACCAAAATTTCCCACAATCAATAACATTTCATCATGCATATGTCATGCTTGACAATGCATTTCAGTCTTCTTTTGGGCTCGTTTTGGGCTTGTTTCTCAATTCTGAAAAATCTGGAAAAATATGGATCTTGAAGCTCTTTGAATTATCTTTCCAAGCATATGCAGCCCAGCTCAAGGAAAAATCGGAAAGACCTTCAAATGTCATTTTTGGCCCAGTAATGCAGATCCTGCCGATTTTGACCTTAAGCTGCCAAAACTTGTATAACTTCCTCTAGAGGACTCGGAATCATGAACCGTAAAATGATCCAGAAAATAGACTTTCGTATCTTTCCAATGACGTATGGCTCATCATCTGGTTCTTCTTGAGCAAGTAGAGTCCAATCCGTGAAGTTGACTGATCTGCAGACACCGTTTTGAGCTAACTTGTCTCCAAAATGCATTTAATGAGTTTTAAGCTTATTATACTGAAACAAACACAAAATAGATTAAAAGCACAAGTTTAACTCAAAAACATAACCAAATCATAAGTTAGAATGGTACAAAATGATATGTAATTATGCACCGATCAATGGTTTCCCGATCCTTCTTCTCAATGTTTTCTTTGCGTAAATACTCCCTTTCATTGCGTAAATGCTCCCTTTCTTTTGCATATTCTACTTGAAATGCCCTCTCATTTTCTTGGGTTTTCATGTCTATTTCAATTCTCATGGCGCTTTGCCTTGCAATTTCCTCCAAAAATTGAGATGTATTATTGGTATATCTACTCCCTCTTTTTGCTTTCGCCGCCTTTCTTCCAATAGGCCTTGGCTCCCTTTGGATGGGTGAGTCTTGACTCATCGGGGAATCCATAGGCAACTCCGATGGCGGTGAATCATGGAGTGGCATCTTGTTCAAGACCACCGTCGGACCAGTTGGAATAATTCGGAATCTCTTACAATTCTTCACCACATCCCAACATTGGGTATGGTTGAAAGTTTTTTTGCCTTGCCGAGTAGCACCATACCACATTTGTGCTTGTATAATCTATATAAAAAGAATATTGGAAATGCAATAAACTTCAAAAAAAATATTGGTAATGCAACAAATATTAACAAATTAATGGAAATGCAAGAAATTTTAACAATTTATTGGAAATGCAATAAATATGAACAAAATATAGAAATTGCAAGAAACATTTCAATAAATATTGGAAATACAAGAAATATGAACAAAATATAGAAATTGCAAGAAACATTTAAATAAATATTGGAAATACAAGAAATATGAACAAAATATAGAAATTGCAAGAAACATTTAAATAAAAATTAATAGGACATTAAAATTAATAAAACAAAAATTACAAATAATTTACCTCATCGGTAAGATTTTCCCCGCTTCTATGGTTGTCCATCGCTTTTGCCAAGGCATCTCTCCATTTCCCCAACTCTTTATTGAAAATTTTCCACCTATTAGACAGTGCCATTTCCGTTCGAGTCGAACCCGATCTTTCACAAAATTCATTATGAATTTTTTTCCACATATGACAGAATTTCATCTGATTGCCCGATATTGGACAATGACTAATTTGAACCCAACACTCACACAACAAAACATCTTCCATGGTGCTCCATGCCCCAACACCGTCGATAGAAGAAGCCATAAGATGATATGGAAAAATAAAACTTCAAAGTGAATAAAATGTTGAGTAAAAAGTGCATAATAGTAGAAGTAAAAGAAAATGTATGAGGATTTAGTGTTGAAAGTGAAGACTATTGGTAGGTATTTATAGAAAAAAAAAATTCAGTATTTTTAGAATTTTTTTGGAATTTTTTTCATATTTTTATTGCAAAAATATTGAGAGCCGTTGGATTGGAGAGAAAAAACCAATCAGAGCTCCCAGACGACGACACGTGGCGCATTGCCGTTGGAGTAGTGAAGGGTTGACGTCAGCGCATGCGCCAACGATAAAAAAAAATTTAAACTCCACTCGCTGACATCACCTCCCCCTTGTTTTGGACCTGGGGCTCGCCCTGCAATGCACGCGCGTGGTAAAAAAAAATTTAAACTCAACTCGCTGACGTCACCTCCCCCTCGTTTTGGACCTGGGGCTCACCCTGCTCTTGGGCCAGCCCGTTTCCGTGGACCCCACCAGCAGCCCGAGCCTTGTTTTGTTGCTGGAAACACCATTTGGAGCCAAACCCCCCCAGCCCTCCCCTTGGTCCCCTCTGCTGGAAGTGCTCTAAGTAACAGCCCGCCCCGAAATCAACACCAACGCTCCCGGCGCACGTTATCACACTCCGCCCAAAACCTCCACAACTCCATTTCTTCATCTTCTTCCACCACTCTGCTGCAGACCATACTCCACCGAGCCTCTCCAACCGGCACTCGCAGCCGTCCGAATCGCCGAAAATGGACGCCCTGTTCGACTCAATCAACGTCCGAGAGCTCCTCTCGGCGCAGGACCTCAGCGACCCCACCACCCCTCTGTCCGCACCAGATCTCCGCCTTCTCATCCAACGCCTCGACTCCCACTCGCTCCAAATAAAGTCCAAAATCCAATCCTACCTCCTCTCTCACCACAACGACTTCGCCAACCTCTTCTCCGTCTGCGACGACGCCGTTTCACGCTCCAATCAAATCTCCGACGACGTCGTTCAGCTTCTGAGTTGGATTTCTGACCGCCCGATCGAGGCGGAGGTCGGGCAGATTATGAAGCAGATTAGTGCCACGACGAAAGAGGTGAGGGAGAAGAAGGGATTGTTGGAGTTGGTGAGGGCAATTCTGGAAATAAGTGAGAAGCTGAAGGGTGCCAGAGAGGGGTTGAGGAGTGGGCGGGTGAGATTCACAGCTGAGCAACTGAGGGAGCTCAAGAAGGCTCTTAGGGTGTCTGATGATGATCGGGTTGATGAGAGAGAGCCTGTGGTTTACAGATTGCTGAGGAAACAGTGGTCAGAGTGCTTTGAGGAGGTAAACGGGATAACTTTCTATTTGGTCGCCGAGAAAATGAACGAAAATGAGAGAAAATTAAATAAGTTCATGGCAAAAAATATTAGCGTTGTTCCAGTGAAACGTGATTGTTTTTGTGGTGATTTTTATTTGAGTTTTGTGATTGTGTTTTTTAGAGGAATTCGGTTTGGGTTTGTAGATTCAAGAGGTGCTTGTGAGGTTCATCGGAAAAGCGGTGCGGTTTGAACGGGAATCTAATAGAATCCGAGTCAAGTATGTACTAAGCGTCGATGGAAATGATGGGATTGAGCTCCGTACAGTTTTGGAAGCGTTGGACGTAAGCTCACGTCAAGATCTTTTGTTCCTTCCCTTTAACATTGACAGTAGAAGTAGACGCATTATAACCTTGTAATGTTTAAAACTAAACGAAATTCAGCAGTTACAAATCGTTTTTGGCTTTACGCAATGAGGGCAATGTGCTTTGCAATGAATTCAGTTCTCTGATTTTGTGAAAGGGATCTTGTAGGTGGTTGGAATTTTGGATTATGGGCTTGCTAAAGTAGCCGACTTGATGATCAAGCATGTCATCTCTCCAGCTCTAAATTTTGGAGCTCCTGTGTCCTTTGTGGCAGAAGTAAATCCAGACTCACAAGTAATGGCTGAGGCGATACTGAACATTGTACCATCAATTGATCCTAAGGTAGATTTTGCATGTGTTGTCTAAGTTTTTTTTTTGGTTCCAATGGTTTGTCTTGAAAATGTTTAATGGCAGAACATGTAATCTGTGAGAAAAAATGGGTTCACCTTAGTGCATTGTATGGCTGATTTGAGGGAAAGACTATTAGTTTTTCAATTTAATAAGTGCATTTCCACAAATTTCTCCTCACCGGATTCTGCTAATTGTTGCATTGGCATTTTTCCTTTGCATTTTCAGATTGAAAAAATGGATGGTGAGACTATCTACTCAGGGATTATTCAGGTTATCAAGTTTATTAACAACCACATTTGCCTTCAAGATGTATCTTGGATACGATGCTTTGGAAGATTGACATGGCCAAGGATTTCAGAGTTAATTATTTCTAATTTTCTTTCTAAGGTTTTCCTTTTATCTCCTCCCACCCTTTCCCTCCTTTTCTATTAGTTTATTTGAACTCTATTATAAATATAAGTTAACAATTCAAGAATTCTAGTCCACTATTTTATTTGAGTTTGACCTGGGAAATCGACGTTTAATCATTGATCTCACCATTTGACCAATCAGTTCAATTAGTGTATAGATATGTGATTAAAAAAATTAAAAAGAAAACAGTTGTGCCCTGAGTTTTACTATGTTTGCTTAACTATTATGGTTATTGATGTATTTGTTGCATCTGGCTTTTGCGGAGTGCCTTATATGAGAACCAGATTATTTTTCATTATTGATGTCATTATAAGTTAAAAATAATAATTGGTTCTGATGTCTTGTCACTATTAGTAAAGGAGTTTTTACTGAATACTCAAATTTACTTCATCACTATCTGTGATCAAATATGTTGCTTGCATATCTGGTTCATGACATTTTTCATTTTGCATATTTCTATGCTATGAAGACATACCGTTTGTCTTCCTTTTTTTTATTAGGTGAAGAAAAATAATGCAAGTTTATTATGTCAGGTTGTCCCCGAAGATGCTTCAAAACTTGCTGACTTTCTGAAGATCATCAAATGTACTTCTGATTTTGAGACTGCTTTAAGGGAAATGAAGTTTATTTCAGCATCTGATAACAAAGATAACCAACTGACCAATTTTGCTGAAAATGTCGAGGTTCACTTCGCATCCAGGAAGAAGACAGAAATCTTGGCAAAAACTAGAAATCTGCTTCTACAATGTGATTTTGCTGCTCCTCAAGTAAGCTTCTAAGACCGTCTTGAATGCATTTGTAGCTATATTGATAAGTTAGCCTTTGAATAATATATTTTTCCACAGGAGTATACAAGGAATGGTAAGAAAGATGGCGTTGCTGCCGAAACTCCAGGGCATGTTGACTTGCTATTCCTGTCAGAGAGGTGTGTGGTGTCCAAAGCAGCAATTCAACTAATGAAGCTAGTGCATCAGACACTTAAGGTATATGGATTAAAATTTATGGTTATTTGGTTTTCCCCTCTAAATGTTGTAGAACATAAAAAATAAATTACTTTTCTCCATACAATAACACTAATATGTGGCTCGAGGCTAGCAGGTTGCTTGCTTGTCATAAAAAGCTTATTAGATGATTTGCTGTAATTGCCAGACATGATCAACTATAGTTTCTCTAACATTGTTACGTATAAAAAGAAAGTATTGTTGAAACTGTAGATCAGATGGGAAGGAACCTAAAAGAAACAACTTCCAAAAAAAAAACTTTGAAGGTCTAGAAAGTAAGAAAAATTGATATGCTGATCTCTCGAAATATTCTAGTTATAAGGACATCATGATTTCATTTTAATGATTATATCATTTTACCTTAAGGCCCCGTTTGGTTCATGGAAAGGAATTGATGGGAATCATTTCCCATGTAATTTCCCAAGGGATGGGAAATTGAAGATTCCTTTCCCATGTTTGGTAATGTTGGGAGAGTAACCTGGAAATACCACTTTATTTCATTTCCCATGTTTGGTTTGTGTAGAAATGTAAAACAAAGTTTGTTTAATTTTCCAATTATACCCATATGAAATTAAATAAAAAAAGAAAGCATTTAATGCTATATTGTAATTCTAAATTGTTAATGGGGACAAAATAGTCATGAAAAATGTGCATTTAATGTTGGCTCATTTTCCCAAACTTTCCCAGGATGAGGGAAAACAAAACCCAAGGGGGGAGGAGGGCTTCACTTTCCCCCCTACTTTCCCATGCGTTAGGCAACCATTTCCCATGCCTGGACTTACCAAACATGGGAAAGCAATTGATTTCCCATCCCCAAGCCTCCTTTCCCATGAACCAAACGGGGCCGAAGTGCACTTATCTTTCCTCATGGGTGTTCATAAATTACAATTGTTCTATTTTAAGGCCACAACTGTGATTGGTTTTGTGCAGGATGTTTGCTTATCATCCCCAAGAGTTGCTTTTGAGTTCTATCGTGCAGCAAGGGATGCTCTACTTCTCTATGAAGTTGTGATTCCTGTCAAGGTCAGTACATGGAAACCAGTACTACAAAACTTGCCCCGCTAAACCATCTGGTAATTTTTTTCAAACACAATTATGCATCATTCTTATATTAGTAATCTTCTCTCTTGATTTGTGAAGCTAGAAAGGCAGCTTGATGGAATCAACCAGGTTGCTGTTCTTATGTACAATGATTGCCTTTATCTATCTCAAGAGATACTTGGGCTTGCTTTTGAGGTATCCACGAACAATCATAATGAGCTCGTGTTATTAATTTGTAGAATCTATTCTCGCCACCAACACAGCATCACATGCACGCATGCATCTATAATATCATGTCCCACTATCCAAAAAATAAAAATGATGTTCTAATATGTTCCAAAGAATGATGGTCCACTATTTCCAGGATGCACAACATAAAAGATCGCAACACTATGCTGATTTGCTATTCCATCAATAGGGAATTCATTTGATCTGAACAGTTCCTAAAGGGCATTTAACTTTAACTTTCGTGTAATATCTAGATCTTTTGCTGGCTCATACAATTATTATCTTTTTGCCCCAGTATCACTCAGACTTTCCAAGTTCCATCAAAGAACATGCTATGTTTGTTGATATGGCTCCAAGATTTCATCTAATGGCAGAGGAAATGCTTCAGAGACAAATTCAACTTGTTATTCATAGTTTGAGAGAGGTAAAATCTTGTTGAAATGTTCCAATTCATATAAGAATCAGAAAGTTATGTACTTTATTTTAGAAACTTGCAGTTTCCTGTTTGACTTAAGCAAATTTTTTTTGTTTATCAGGCTCTAGATGGCGCTGACAGATTCCAGAATACCCATCAAATGCAACAATTTCAATCTGCAAAATTTAGTATAGATCAGGTAACTTTCATGTGGCACGTTTTTCTTTCATATATTATTTGTTGTTATAGTTGTTAAGGGATTAGCCTTTCTCTTTCTAGTGAGTTATGGCTATAAGGCTAAATATATCTTGGTCAGGTTGTATTCATTCTGGAGAAGGTGCGGATGATATGGGAGCCACTCTTCTTGGCTTCAACTTACAAGAGAAGCATGTGTATGGTCCTAGAGTCAGTTTTTTCTAGAGTCGCAAAGGACATACTTCTTTTGGATGATATGGCAGCAGAAGAAACATTAGAGGTATAATCCATCAGTCGTACATCTGGTTCTTGTACTTTCGATGCTTTATATGTCTGCAGCTAACTAAATCATTGTATTCATGCTCCTAGCTTCAAAGACTGATTCATGTGATGCTGGAAAGCCTAATTTCTTTGCTGGATGCCCTGGCCGCCCTCCAAGTAGTGAAGTCACAAGAGGGCATCAATTGCACTCTTGATGATCTCGTACCCTCATTACGTAAAATTCGTATACTGGCAGGCAAGTTTTCTGTCTAATGCTGAAAATTGATTGATTCAGTAGAGATCTAGTAGATGTCTTGCAAACAAAGACCCAATGCCCTTTTTCATTGTGTTTCTTTTTCAGATTTATTAGACATGCCTCTAAAATCCATTACAACAGCCTGGGAAAGTGGACAATTGCACAGTTGTGGTTTTACGTCGTTGGAGGTATGATTTCACTGGAGCACATGTTTTGTTCGGCTTTCTGTGCTGTTCATTATTCATTGATTTTACAAGCTCTTCATTTTTGCAGGTAGTAGATTTTATTAAGGCCATATTTCAAGATTCAACTTTGAGAAAAGAATGCTTAGGGAGGATAAATGGCGACTTTTAAAAGGTCCATTCAACTTTCCAAGGAATGGCCGTTTTGATTTTACTTTGATGTCAAAAGGAGAAATTCTTGAAATAGGTAGAAGGAGATGTACTTAGAAGCTACAGAATGTATAGGCGATTCACGTTTTATCTACTGTGCATCCAGGGGGATTAGCAATTTATTTAATGGATCAACGTTTCTTCTTCCAAAAAATGGGTGTGCTGATTTAATTTCGGGGTTAGAAACCCCTGTTCCCTGAGCAGTTCCACCGCACCCCTTTTGCCATGCCAAAAGGGGGCCTAGGCTCCAAAAACAAACTTCACATCATCCCCTTTTACCATGACAAGAAGTGGGTCATGAAACTGGCCAAGCCCAAGGACAAGACTTGTTTGTGCTGCTGTTTAGGTAAGTTGACGTCATGCTGACATCAATAATTAATTTAAATGCCAAAAAAATTGAAAAAAAAAAACCAAAAAATTCAGATTTTTTTTTTCTATAAATACCTAATCATGTTCTTTACTTCACACCAAAATTCATACAAATTCCTCTCTCCATATCCCATATGAATAGTGATTGCCCTTGTTGCCATGGCAATGAGTGGGAATGCATCAAAAAAATTGCTAGAGCAATCACTATTCACATGAATAGTGTCTACCCTTGCTTGCCCTTGCCATTTTCCATGGCACCATGAGTGGAAGTGCTCTTATAAGATTAGATGGGGAGTTACTGAGTTAAATACAAGCACACAAAAATCGATCAAGAGTTTTGAGTATAAAATTTATGCATAAGAAATTTTTTTAATCCAGTCCCAAGCAAGCAAAGAAAAGAAGCCAGAATCCGAAAAACCAAAGTCCTTGCTGCTATGAATTGACGTTCCTCAACAATGAACCCTTTAAAGGGCATCACACTATATTGATAAGTTTGCTAAGAAGAGAAAAAAAAAAGAGCCCTTCCTCATAAGAAAGCTCTTGAGCACTGTTGACAACGTCATTTAAATACAGAAACACTAGAATGACCAGCAACATTAAACTCGTAGCGTCCTCCAAAATAAATCTTAGCTTGATAAAGATTTTCTCTCTACTATAATTGCTTTTAATTTATCACAACTCATCTTTGCTTGTAGTATCATCTTCTCCGCCCATAAGTTCTTCGAGGGAGAACTCATCCTCTTCAATGATATGTCCATCTTTACCATCCCAGGGTTCGATCTTTGAAATGTTGGGGGTGCCGTCCAGAGGCAAGTTTCCCTTTCCTCCACGCCCAGCTTCCTTGACAAATTCTCTGAAAAAACGAAGTAGAGTTATATTAATTTGTTTTATTCATCACGAGGCTCGAGGGCAGTTCAAGATGAGGCGGAGGCAGAAAACTTACATAATCTGATCAAGCTCAAATGCACTCTTAAGTGGTGCATAAGCACCTTTTTTCACATTTAAGGCCACCAATGCTGGATATCCATAACCACCAACACCTACACGATTCTCGAGGTCTGGCTGCTTACCAGCGGCTGCCCAGACATAGCTGCAACATACATGAATGTTCATGGTCAGTAACTATATATTCAGCTTCTCAAGCAAGAGAGGTTTCATTGGGGATGATTTATGCATTATTCCAGACACTTCCGCATGAGAGAGAGAGAGAGAGAGAGAGAGAGAGAGAGAGAGAGAGAAAGAGAGAGGAATAGTAAGAGAACTCCCAAAAACTTGCCTATAGGGACTCCTTTTGAACTTCTCTGCAACGGATAATAACTGCTGAATGTACTTGTTCCTCCCTTCTGCCTTGGAATCCAAGATATCAGGTAGGAAAGTGACAAAACAGATGGCAGCTGAACCACATTTCTCTTCCATGACATCCTACAAGGGAAGATTATAGTAAAGCTTTAGTCCCCTAGGTTACTTACAATTTCACACAGCTTAATTATCTAAGAGCTTACAGGGCCAGTTAACTCAGTCACTTCAGGAGGTGCAACATTTGTTTCCAACTGTTCAAGAGCAAATGATTCAATGGCTTTAGCAGTCCTTGCACCCTCATAGGGGAGTGGGGTATCTTTGTCAGCTCCAAACACCAATATGGTTGGGAATCCTTGAACATTGAACCTGCTCATCAGAGACTGGTAATGCCACCTCATTAGAACCATATAGTACAAGAAATAAAAACATGTAGATCCAGTACATGCTGCCAGCCCGCCCTGGCCTGGTTGCCCAAAAAGAAAAGCCTGAAGCCAAACTTACCTTCTCTACATCACAGTCAACGTGTCCCAACTTCACCTTCCCCTGCAAGTTTTTAGCGGCCTTCTTCCACTCAGGTGCCAATTTTTTGCAGTGCCCACACCTTTAAGAAAAAGGAAATTGAAAGAAAGTCGATAATTTGCTACAAGCAGGTGCACTTTAAGTTCATATAGTAGACTGAGAGATTATTATCTGAAAACAGCTTATAAGATCATCATACCAACTAAAAGCACTTACCAAGGTGCAAAGAACTCCACAATCCAGAGTTCTTTACTTTTAACCACCAATTCATCAAAATTCTGGGAATTTAATTCTACTGAAGCATTAGGTTCAGATTTTTCACTTGATCCTCCTGTTGCTTTTCCACTTAAACGGTCCTTCAACAACACCTTTATCTGTGAAAGACAACGGAATGGTCACATAACTAATACTTCAATGCATTTTATGCTAGAGGATTATATGACCAAGTGAGACAAATGATTATCACCGTCTATCCATCCAATGAATAAGTGCTAAAGCAAGATAAGACATAGTGGGGCAGACATGAATACAAAAGACTATCTCTACAAAAAAAAATAAACTAACAAAGAAGAAGAAGAAATAATTTTGAACAAGAGATGACAAACCTGTTGGAGTGCAAATTCTGCAATGGGTTTCACATCCCTTGCTCCCTGATAGTCAACTGGAGGTTTCCCAGGTACAAACACCTTTATTGTTGGAAATCCTCTAATCCCATATTCCTATAGAGCAATCAAACACATCAACAACACACCAACACAAAATTAACGTATTAGTAAATATTAAGAAAATACAAACCAGAAATCTTCAGATTTCCTTGTCCATATACTGCAAAATTATTATAGAATGGGAACAAATTTTCAAGCAACCTAATATATGAATCATATGGTTCTATTAAGTCATTTGAAGGCAGAGAGACGTTGGTAATCTACTATTGCACCTTCAAACTTAGAAGTCAAAATTGGTAATTGCAAGAGTAACTATAGGAAACCTGAGCAAGGGACTTGTGCGCATCAGCATCAAGAGCTGCCACGGTAGCCACGCCCTTTAAGACAGTAGCCGCCTTCTCCCATATAGGTGTTAGAGCTTGACAATGTCCGCACCATGGTGCAAAGAATTCAACCAGAACAACTCTGTTTGAGTCCAGAACCTGCCACCATTGCAAAGGATTAAGTTCGAGGCAATACTAGTCAGATTGTGGTCTGATCCAATGTCTTATTGATCATGTAAGATGATCGCAAACGACAATAACAATTACATTAAAAACACTTATCGATAATGTAAGTAATATACTATCCTAGGAATCCATAATTAACCGAATAAGAATCAGAACTTATTGATCATATATCAAATGAGAAAAAAAAAACATAAACATAAACAAAAACAAAAAGAGAAAGTGCATTCAACTAAGCAAATGCATTACATAAGTTCCACTCAGTGTAAAATTGGCTTGCTTTTCCAAACCAAAAATACCCAAGAAGCTATGAACCAGATCTAATCCCCGAACAGTCAAGTAGCCAACATAACTAAATCCCACTAAATTAATAAGTTCTGTAAGAACTAAAAGTCTAAAACCAATAAAAGAAAGAACTTTGCTTTGCTTTTCGAGGGCCAAAACCCAAGGGGCATGCTTGCTTTCAACAGAAATAGAATTACTTCTGAAATGAAAACCAATCGATGCCCAGGTGCTTCTTTCGATCAAAATGGTGACGAATTCCAACAAATTATGCAAAAGATTAAAGAACTGGAAAAGGGTACGCTAAAGTTATTGCTAAAGATTCAAAATTTACCTTGGACTTGAAGTTGGAAGGAGTTAGCTGAACAACTGGCGATGATGGTCCGTACAGTGCATCACAGACACTGAAGACGAAGCAAAATAAGAAGATGATTGACACAGCTCGAAATTGATTACCTCTCATTCTCATTCTAAATCTCTGTATCTGTCTCTGTCTCTGTCTCTCTCTCTCTGAGATTTGTTCTACGAATCAGTTCGGAAACCTCTCAAGGCATAGACAAAGCCCCAGCCTTTACTGGGTTTTGGGCTCTGGGCGAGCTACGTGTGTGGACCAATGATAGATTTACACGTCAGCAAGCCATGGTTTCTCATGAAATTTATTGGTGTGTTTTGTTCTTTATTATTTGTTCATCACGGATTGGACCAATGGGTTGCTTTTAGCTTGATCATAATAAAGCAATAAACATATATATTTTTAGGGTATAGCCAATAGCCGGGCGGCTATACCTTTAAAATATTTGAATACATTCAAAAGTATAGCCACGCGGCTATAATTTTAATATAAACATGAATAATGGAAATCTTTATAAGAATTTACGCATAACTTATTGATCATAAAAAGAATCTATAATAATAATAAAAAATTATCCCGACGAAAATTAAAGTAAAAAAAAATAAAAACTAATATAATTTCTTATGTTAATTAAAATAATTAATACTAATAATTTACTAAAAAATAATAATTAAAACATAATTACTAATGAAAGTAATTAAATAAGGTTAAGACATTATGTAATTACAAAAAAGAAAATTAAAATAAACTATTTATTGACCTAAAGAAACTAATTTTATATTATTTTAGAAAAAAATCATCTACCAACGAAATTTCGTAGGCCAAAACTTTTCCCGACGCATAATTTGTCGGCATAGACGTCTGAAGCATTAAATTCATAAAAATATATATATTTCCTTCTTTATGTATTTGAGTGTGATTGAGTAGTAGTGAGTTAGACTCTTTGCCTCTCCCATATATCTTTATCATACTCTTTCCTTCTACACAAGCTGCCAATGCTCATACCCCACAATCTCGAGTCAGAAGGACTTATGCGTGGCACCCAACTGCTATTTGTCACGGGTATGGATTTACGTAGGAATTTACAAATCGTGCAGCTTGTGACTATTTGTTTTTGTTCAGTGTATCTCCTTGTACGTGTTTTATAGCATAGAACACCAAACTGTATTTTAGATCACTTGGTACATTTACTTGGTATAAAAACACTCGATATATGCGTTTCCTTGCAACAATATCTTATGTATTCATTTACTGCTGAAGTTTTGTAGCTGAAATTGAGACTGTAAAACGCAATTTTGATTGATGGCGTAAATGTAAGTCATCTGCCCTAGTTACCTACTTTGTAAATCAAAATTGATATTTTTGATCATGAGTTCGTTGCCGGTATTGTTCATTCAGGAATTAAGGATTAGTGTACCATTTTATATTTGATACAGCTGCATACATTGGTAACCTTGTCAAAATGACAGAGAGATAAAGAACAACCGGGGAAAAGAGCCCATTTGAATTCAAAAAATAAGGCCTTTCTTCATTCGGTAAATTCTGCTTTTTTTCTGTTTTCCTTACAAAATATCTTATGTATTCATTTACTCAAAGTCATGGCATTTGCTAATGGATCTGAAATTGCTTGTTAAAGAATAAGGCCATCTCTTTCCTTGGTGCTGGTGGTATATAAACTGCAAGTATACAATTAATCCAGGGTCTAAAGTCTCAAAGCTCAAAGTCATGGCATTTGCTAATGGATCTGAGAATTAGAGATTTTGGTTACCTGGGATGTAGACATGTACCGCGTAGTTCCCTTCCACGCGAGAAAAGTTCCAAACTCTACTAGACTGAGCTTTTGGTGAGAAGTCCAGAAATCCTTCACAGTCAAAACATCAAATACTTAGTCGACAAGACGATCGAAAGTTCAAAACCATACCAAAACAAGGCAAAAAGAGAGAAAATTGATTGCAATTAGTAGTTACCAAAGGAATTCGGGCTGTTGAGCCAACATAGGAGAGCTTGATTCTTCGGAGCTGTTGAGCTCTGGAGGTGGCTGTGGAATTATATAATATATATATATATATATTTAAAGAGTACAATAGAGAAGGAAATTATGCCACACACAAAAAAAAGTATATTCAAATTGTATAGCCGCGCGGCTATACTCGTTAAATACTTTTTTATTTAAATAGTATAGCCGCGCGGCTATACTTTTAGTTAAATAGTATAGCCGAGGGGCTATACTCCTGAAATATATTTTTTTAGGAAAATAGTATAGCCGCACAGCTATACTCCTTAAATTTATTTTTTATTTAAAGCGTATAGCCGCCCGGCTATACTCCTGAGATATATTTTTTATTTAAATAGTAAAGCCGCGCGGCTATACTCCATAAATATATATATATTATTTAAATATTATAGCCGCGCGGCTATACTCCATAGATATTTTTTATTTTAATAGTATAGCCGGTCGGCTATACTCTTAAAACCCATCCCTTACGCCATTGTTGGAGAAGATGATGGGATGAGCAGAATGGCATTTTTCGTACTCATCCTTGGTCACCGCCATCACCGAGTCTTTGGTGTAGTTGACATCTAAGTCCATGTAAAACGAAGCAAAATAACATCACCCAAGTTAAGTGGCAAGCTTAATTAGAAAAAAAAAAAAAGCTCTTTTGATGCAAAGGATATTGCAGGGGGTTTTTGAGAGAGAGAGAAGAGAGAAGGAGACGACAGTAGGTTATCTTTAAAGTCAGGAAAAGAAAATCTATATAAAAAATAGGGCCCGCCTAGGCCCATTTTTCGAAAAAGACTATCTAGTAGGTCAGGGCAAGGCATAGAATTGTTGAAGAATGAGTTTTTGTTGATCTCCAAACTCCAACACAAGAATCTTGTAAAGCTCATGGGTTGCTGCATTAACGATGATGAGAAGTTGATGCGAAACAAAAGCTTGGATATGATATTATTGGGTTAGTTTCACTGGCCCTTTATGTTTGGCTGCAATTTCTCATTGTTACCTATCTTTCTTAAATATCATTGATAATGTCTGAGCTCTTCCTATCCTAGTATGCCCAACTCAGGGGAACTATTGATTTCATTTCTAATGGCAATGAGAAGAGCAGTGCTTGATTGGGCTAAACAGTTCAATATTATTCAAGGTGTTGCTAGAGGACTTGTTTATCTCCACCATGATTCCTATTTGAAGGTGTTGGATTAGAAGATGAGCCCAAAAATTTCAAATTTTGGTTGGCACGTATCTTTCAAGGGACACAGAATCTAGTAAACACTCGGAGTCAGAAGGTTATGGGAACTTTGTAAGAATCATTTCTTTCCTACTATCAGAATTGTTATTATTTCCCAACTAAACTTGTGTAATATGCTTTTTAGCATGTTATATCAGGAATAATAATAAGTTAGTGGATAATGAATTTCCTGTGCAGTGTGCGGCTATATGTCTCTGGAGTATGCCTGCCATGGGCGGGATATTTTCTGAAAATTCTCATGTATATAGCTTTGGGGTCTTGCTATTGAAGGTTATTGGGGGCAGGAAAAATACCAGCTTCTATTACCATGACCAAAAGCTCCTATATTTACTTTCCAAAGCTCAGTCTCTGATCCTCTACCATAGTATGACAATATTTGCTCCGCAAACGAAGCTACCATAACACTGCTTAAGGGACGATAAGCGATACACCGGTCTACAAGTGAATCGTCCACAACCCTGAAAGAACCTGTCGGAGTGGACTCCATGGAGCATGTATCCGCTACAGTGTTATCTACCACCAACATCCATGATCTATCTCAAACAGAAAAGGGGTTTTGTTAAAACAAATTGAAACCTCATGGGGTGTTCGGGTAATTTTTCAGACCTAAAGGAGTTTTGTGAAAACACAATAAACCTCAGGGGGTGTTAGTGTAAATAACTTTAAGTTTTTGGCAAGCATATATATTTGATTTTCAATTTTTTTTTATTCGAATAAAAGAAATCATGTAAATTGGTAGCTTTTGTGCTTTTGCAAGCAGCTAGATAACATCAGAAATAGATCAATTCACCACTTATATATTTTAATTTAAATGGAAACAAATATGAATATGAATAAAATTGGAAGATGCAATGAAATTATTGTTTGATCCATTCAACTTTTTCCTAATAAGCTAAGAAACCAAAAATCTCCACTTTCTCTCTCTGTAACAAACTGAACGTAACATCCCCAAGCTAAGGCTGCAAGAGCGTCATAAAAGCAACAAAAAGACGAGGCCTATGGGCCATGAAAATGTTCCCATTCATTTATGAAATAACAGAAGAAAAGCAAGTTTCATGAAAACTACAAACTCTTGCTCTTGTAGAGTAGCTTACACAATTTTCATGTGATGCCAGAGCACACTTTCAACTCGTAACTATATATATGTATAAAGCTGAGCAAGCCCCAAAAACCCACCATTGCCAACTTAGAAGAGTGAGGTACGTTATGAGAAGCACAGCAAAGAAGCTTAAAAGGATGGAGAAGCTCATCAATTTGGTTAGCAAGCTGAAGAAAATGATGGGGTGCTCAGCTGATAGGAACCTTAATCGCCAAGTTAACGTTAGAGCTTCACCGCCTTGTACTGTTCATTGCGAAGAGCTTTTCTTGCCTTCGAAAGGCGCAAAGGGCCATCGAACAAGAAACAATGATGTCAATCCTTTTTTAGCAGTACATGCTGCAGCTCAGAATCATTTTGCTCTTAGACCAAACATCTATATTTGAGAAGACAGAGAGAGCAAGGTTATTGACTTATTGTTGAGTCTTCTGTTTTGTAATGATCTTGGTGGAAAAGAGAGCTTGTTTGATCTTCGCAGTTAGCTAATTATAATTCCAGTTGAAACTGCCTAGTTGTTCATTACCTTTTCATAATTATATGGTAGAATGTGAAGCCCAACATCACAGTGCATGCTCATCCAGATGCAGATAATCTGTAGTATTCTGTTTCGTGATTAATTTGTTTTTTTAATCATATAATTAGCCTCTAATTAAGGGCACCTAATGCAGCATTTAAAAAGCATGTTCAACCTGCCTATCTACAACAGGCCTTGTAGACATGGTTATAAATCTCATTATTAATGGTCAAAAAAGCCTACAGAAGGCAATATATTTTAGATTGGAAAAGTAACTAAACTCTCAATGGAGCCTGAAGAAGGCCAGTGGAGGACCATACACAACTTGATTGGCATTCATACTCATAATAAAATCCAAATGAGCATACTCCTCTATGCACTGTACCACAAGCTTGTCCGTGTCATGATCTTTGAGGTCGTCAAGCAAATGCCCCACATCATTAGCATCAGAAAGTTCATCTCTCAATCCGTAGCTGAGGAAAAGAGGAACGTTTTTCGGAATGTTTGTCATGTTGTACACAGGAGGAGTAGGCTGCTTGTAGTGTTCCATGTTTGTGTCTTCGAGATCATAATCGTACATTTTGATCGTTCCCCTTCTGACCACTTTTCAAAATCCACAGACAGGAGCAAACATTGAGCTTTTATAAGAATTTAATTTAATTAGAGAGGATTTCTGGGAACTTAAAGCTTCAAAGTTCAAATGCTATAGTTTTTACTTTTTGTTATACTTTAGACCTTTAGATGCTACAACTTACAACTCACCATTACTGAACCTAGAAATGAAAGAGACTTACTCTGAGACACATGTATCAAGTTCTTTGTCGCAGTGGGCTCGGGGAAATGCTTAAAGAAAGCATCTTTGCTTGAAGAACTGAGGCAGCAATTTGGGCCTATAGATTGCCAGGGAAAAAAAATTGAAGTCAATCAGCAATGGAGTTATAAAAAATAAAAATAAATTCAAGTTAAGCGTGTGAATGTGAAGCGTTAACTCTAACATTCTTACTACCTGCTATAATTCCCAGTATGTTGGAGCAGTCAATGCCTGGTAGTGTGCAGATAAACTCCACAAGTTGTTGTGTCTGCCTGTTGGAATTTTGAGAAGAAAAAAAAACAATTGTTATTGATGTCATTTGTCACAAATCAGTGACTAACTAAGAAGCAGATGGATTAATATTTCAACTTTCTAATTTTGTTTCCTAAAATCTTACCTGGAGGAGAAGACTACATATTCACTAATGTAAAGAGCATTCTTGCCAACTTAAAAAACATACTTCAAAAAAATTTCATTCTCTAGCATTGTTGGCCTGAGAGCAAGGGAGAATTGTGAAGAGTATAGCTAGGAAGTTTGGTTTCTCTCCAATTCTTTAACAAAATGTTTACAATTTTATACCAAATTGAATTAAACTTGTGATAATGTCTGCATCTGCTTTTACAACTGAAGCAAAACAGCTTAATAAGTTGCTATCTCACCTGTTTGGGAATTCATGTAAACCCAACATTTTCAGTTTCTGTTGAACAAAAGAAGAGAACATTTTGTTCAGTTATTCTATTTTTGTAACAATGAATTTCAGAATCCATATTTGAAAACAAAAAAGCTCATTGAGTTGTGTTACCTCTGATAAAAATATGTCCATTAGAAGTCTTCCAAACAGTGAGGACATCTGGCCCAGATAAGCCACCGGACAAAGCAAAGCAGCTGATCTTAGCAAGTTTAACAGCTTTTCTCAGGAGAAGGCAGCAAGGGCAGTCAAAGTTCCCTATAATTCATCACTTCAAGTCTCAGTCATCCTTTTTTTATATGTCTAACAAAATTCAAAAGTTTGAAGTATGAACAAAGTACAAATATTTACCAAGGAATGCCCAACATAGTGTAATTTATGTCCTGTTTGATCGTTCACATACTGGAAGAAAGCCGGAAGATCATGAGCTGCCCATTCATCCCATGACCAGTCCCAGTAAGCCTACATATCATTAGTATGAAATCATGATGCAGATGGCATGATGTGACCAACGTTGGAAAAGGCAAAGAGAACCGGATTATCAGGACTAAGTGATGTGTGTCCACGGCTAGAGTTTGTCCCGCGAGAGTTGGCAAGCCATACATCAAAACCATTATCTGCCAAGATAAATGCCAAAGATTGATCTGGAGGATTGAGTAGCCATGCTGAAGCATCCTGTTGTCACACACAATTGTTTTTCAGTTCATTCATGTCTTGAACATGTGTATGTATGCATGCTCAAAAACATGGTGCCTATAGGTGCAAACCATTAAGAGCGCATGTTGTAACAGAACAGGCTGCTTGTCTGCTGTCTGATTACCAGACCGTCCCTTCGGAATTCTCTGCAAGCCAAGGATGTAACCATCTTCTGTTGTTACCTGAAACTCATCAACAGTTCCATGACAAATGACAAAAACATTGATATCTGTGACATAAACTGAAAAATATATAAATAAGGCAGGAACTTTCTGATGATTACTTGATGTTCTTGGCAAGTATAGCCTTGTGTCTCCACCATTGATTTGCAAATACCAACAACATCCAGATTGTTGATTGACTGCAGCTTAGTTCTTGTTGCTGCAACCACTGAAACACAAAGTAGAGCCAAAACAAGTAGAATGGTTGGAGGATTTTCCATTTGAATCTAAGATGCCTCTGTGTGCAACAGTATTGTGTTATTTATAGTAGGCAAATGCATATCAAACAGATTATTGTAACACAGGCCATAATGGCTGTGAAAATTATATGAATGGTATGGAGCTGATTGAACATCTCTTTCAAGTCTAGGATTTTAATCAAATGAAACAAAAACTTCATCCCAACGTAGAGTGTCCACAACTTATGAACTGACCATCATTTTCATAAACATAAAATTTCTGGTAATTGAAAATTGGTGTTTATGATGATAATACAACAGGTGGTTTACAATGAAACTAAATCCTTTCGGTTACGCTGTGTCACTGTCTATTGGAGACTTGGAGTTGACAGTTTCCAACGTTTCCATATTCACCAATTTTTGAAACTTCCTTTTGTTCAGCACTAGTTTTTATGTATAGCTTTAAATTATTTGTACTATATTCCTGATAAAGAACACGTTACACTACAAGAAAGCTCACACAAGTAGATGCATACTGCTTAACCCGCAAGGCAACCAATATAGAATATCACCAAATCAAAAACATATTTTTCAAGTCTAGAATTTGTATAATTTTGTGCAGTGTCAAATGGAAAAGAACTTTTCAACGTAGCAATTAGCGCTTGGTCGAGTGGTATATCTCTTTTCAACGTTCAAAGGAATTTCAAGTTTGAATACCCTCTCTTTTCAACATAGTGTGTCCACAACTGAAGTCTAAGCACTTAGTCTTAGTGTACGTGTGAGTTTAGGTTCACTATAAACACCCAGTTTAGTTACTTTAATGATAAACACACCCGTTTTGGTTGAGCACACTTGACAAAGCCTCCATGTAGAGAAACTAGAGATGGGCTGAAAACATTAAAAGTATAAATGAACTGTAATTAATATGGTGGTAATTGTGCTACAAACTTACAACCAGTAAATTCTATCCTGACATTTTCTACGACTTTTGCTGGTAAAGAAAAAGTATACAGTATGAGCAAAATACAACTCTATGATGAGGGAGAAGAAGAGAAGATTATTGGTATTACTCTTTGACAAGTAAATATTCTCATTGAAGTTTTAAGAAGGCCATTAGAGGATCATACACATCTTGCTTAGCAGTTTCACCCATGACAAAATCTGCATGAGCATAATCATCTCTGTACTGAACCACAAGCTTATCTCCATCATGATCTTTGAGGCTGGCTAGCAACAGCTTCACATCTTTAACATCAGAAAGAGCATCTGCCCCTCCATAACTGAGGAAGAGAGGAAGGTCATTTGGGATGCTTGTCATGCTGTACACTGGAGGATTGGGCTGCCCATAGTGTTGCATGTTCTCATCCTTGTTATTATAGTCAAACATTGCAACTGTTCCATCTCTTATCACTGTCCACAAAATCACAGGATTGAATTTGATTTTCAATCTTATTATGAGCGCACAAAAAAAAAATTGCTTTTATAATTTGAAGATTTTTCCATGGTGTCTGTGAATCAGAAATTAAGAGGACTTACTCTGAGATATATGGACCATGTTTTTTGTTGAAGTTGACTGAGGTTCATGGTCCAGAAAAACATCAACTATGGAAGAGTTTAAGCAGCAATTCTTGCCTTCAGTTGTCAAAAAAAATTTAAGTCAATAGAAGAATGTTTAAGTGTTAGTAACAATGTTAGGGACATCTGTGCTACCTGTGAAAGCGGTCAACAAGTGGGTGCAGTCAACACCTGGTTTGCTGCAGACAGCCTTAAGAACTTCGACTAGTGCCTTCCTGTTCGAATGGGGAAACATAAACAGACCAGATTATAGTTCATCAAATGAATAGGAATGAATATTATGTCTGTAACTAGGCTTCTCTTGGAGACATTGGAAAAACACATGTCAATTTGTATATGCAAATAAATTTAAATCAGAACTCTCAAGTCTTCTGGAAAAAGTTTAAGGCATATATATAACATCGAAAAGTTAGAAGCATTTGGAGAAATCGCAAGTTTCTTAAAGTACAAGAAAAAATATTATACTGCTGTACTTGGTAAACAGTGGTTTGAGAATCGTAAAGAACAAGTGAACAAGAATTGTTACCCTTTCGGATTAAACTCTCTGATATCTGCCTTGTATAATGCCTGTTAGAAGAAGGTAATAGGTTGTCAAAGAGTTGATTTCTTTTGGACAACTAAAATAACTAGGAAAAGGGATTTGTTCTTACCTCAGCAATAAAGTTTTCAGCAGCAGTTCTTGCAAGGGGTGAACGTATCTGACCAACATAAGCAATGGGGCTAAGTAAGACAGCTGATCTCAATCTATTCAGTTGCTGGTCTTTGCAAAACGCACCAAGAGCTACCAAAGTTCCCTACAAAAAATAATAATAATAATAATAATTCTATTAATATTGTGTCTTTAGAGAAAAAATAAGTCCCAGAACAGAATAGAACAAAACTTCAGAGTTTGTGAAATTCACCAGTGAATGTCCAACATAGTGAATTTTCTGTCCTGTTTGATCATCCACATACTGGAATGTAGCTGGAAGATCATAAGCGACCAATTCATCCCATGACCATTCCCAATAAGGCTGAAAAAAGAGCAAAATGGCATCTAATATGAAAACAATATGGTGTTTGTGTTATTGAGCATTTTTATGCTTTCACAAGTAACCAAGAAAAGAATGACATGTAGTTACCGCATCATCGGGACTGAGTGATGTATGGCCGAGGCTATATTTGGTGCCGCGAGTGTTGCCAAGCCAGACCTCATACCCATTATCAGCCAAGAGGAATGCTAAAGATTGGTCTGGAGGTAGTAGCAGCCATGTTATCCCATCCTGCCCACCACACCATAAAAACAAACTGTTACATCTTACCAATTTACTGAACCTATTGAAGATTTCAAGTTGCCAGCGCAGAATTACTGACCATCAGCAGCCCGTGTTGTAGAAGTACCGGTATTCGGTTTCCCGATGCCTCCCCTGACTTTCCAACTGAAATTCTCTGCATACTGAGTATATAGCCATCTTGTGTTGTTACCTATAGAACCCAAAAATGCAACTTTCAGTCAATATTTACTGTGAGTAGCTCTTGATAAACTGACCAGAAACAAAGGCAGGCACATAACTGTGTGTTCTTCACAAGCATAGCCATGAGTTTCCACCATTGTTGCACAGATGCCATCATCATTGGCAGATGGAGCCAATGCAGAAGTAGAATCCTGACCATTATTGGGTGAGAGTAGCTTTGTTCTTGCTCCAGCTGCTGACTCACAGAACAGAAGAATGACTAGAATAATAGAGGCTAAAATGTTATTAGCCATCATCTTCATCATATGTTAAATTAATTGTTTCCCGATAGAATCACCTTTAAGGCTCTGACATGTTTTTTATAGGTACAGAAAAACCAGATAAAAACAGAACTGGGGTGTTCACATGAGCTCATACACCTCCTTTCGTCAACAGATTGCCTTAGTGGTTTGAACTATAAAGTTAATCAAAGGCATTTTTGTGGGACCTACTCTCTTCCAAATTTAAAACATTTAAAAACTACATCAACCTTAGATTTCGTCGCTGCCACGATTCCATATTTTAACAAGAATTTCCTCGATTAGTTCAAACCTAGTCCAAGAGTGTAAGCCAAAACATGTTCATGTCCAGAGACTCATACGTTGTCACTGTCTGTTTTGTCTAATTAGTAAGAGGTGAAGACGTACTGCCAATGGAAGCACAGAAAGCTAAAACCCCATTGACTCATTTCACACATGGTGAAAAAAAGAGTTCTTACATTTATGAAGATTTCATTATTAGCACATTATAATCTGACCACAAAGAGAGAGAGAGAGAGAGAGAGAGAGAGAGAGAGCACATAATAACAAACGAGGTACCTTTTACAAGGCTCTAATCACAAAACAATTCGACAAGGGAGAAAAAAAACAAAGCCAAACTTCATAAAACCCCCGACACTTCCTTTGGTTGAGAGAAACTGTCAAACTAATAAGAGCTCAAACACTTTCCTCCTGTGTGGCCAATCAGAGTAAAAAAAACCTCCAATACTTTCATTTCCAGGCAACCATTCTCCGCAAAAACGAGGTACCTTAAGCAAGTGTACCTCATCTCTCACACAGGTTGCGCTCAGGAATAAATGAAACCAGAAGGACAAAAATTCATCAACCGGTATATTTCAAGCGGTTAGCGAGTACACTACAAAGCAGTTTGCTATGTGCAATAACTTGGAAAAAAAAAGATTCATTTACACATATCTTGATTCACAACAAGAAAGGCAATGCTGAATCTAATTCCTTTAGATGATTCTCATAATTTATCTTACGTTTCAATAAATACCAGGCACAAAAAATCAAACCATTAAGCTCTATCAACAATCTTTTTCCATCGGGATTTCTCAGCACACAAAAATCTGTCATGATTTATGCTTGCTAACAAGATTGATGCGATTCTCCAAAATTAGGTGGGGTATGAGTGTCCTTTTTCTCCAAAGTTTTGACTGCATTGTCCTGAGTTCTTGGTCTGATCAATGGTCTCCTGAGCAATTGCCACCTTTTAGGTTTAATTTGCCCTAACAATTTCATCTGCTCCCTTCTGAACTTCCTATTTGCATACCACCTTCCACCTCGCCAACCCAAAGCATAACTGCAATTCAGTTAAAAAGGTGGAAGTGTAAAAAGCCTGAATAGTTCAATATTTGTAGTTTCATTAGGAGAAGCAATTATATTTCCAACAAGGAAATTAAGATTTAGTAACAAACCCGACAACTAAAGTGGTTCCGGCAGTGGCTATGCATGAAGGAATACCAATACTTCCAGAATTAACAATGTTTCTAATTTCCGAATGTTCCAGATTATTATTGTTTTTCATCTGCTACCAAAACAGAAACAGACATCCAAATGTAAGCATAACCAAAATCTAACTAAAAAAATTAAGAATGAGACCTGGCTCACATAATGCCTTATCCTACGATAAAAAAATATTAACAACATAAATGGGATGAAAACAAGAATACAAGACATGGATAATAGAACTAACAGGAAAAAAAAAGTTCTTGTCCTTTCAGGGCGACTTCATAGCCTAACAGTGTTTTTGTAAAGAGTTTAGCAATATACTAAGTGAAATGTCAACTAGTTTTCAATACTGTGCTTACAGCTTTTTCAATTGATTTGAGCCTTTGATCAACTCTTGATTCATGTACATGACGTAAAGTATATCCTGCACCCATAATAGATGTGTATTGGATAAGACATTCTTTTCTAACACGTTATTGAGAGAGACAATAGTAATAAGGTTCAAGGAAAACTTTTGCACCTCAATGCATTAGCATGCCAAATTTTTTAAATTATAATGAATCTTTCAATCATAGATAAATAAGTTAGTCAAAGAACAACATAACCATAATATGTCTTCTTGACGAGGCCTATATAGTTCAACCATATCCAGAATTGATTAATAATTAATTTTATCATAACGTCATAAGTTTGGCACTTTGCAAATCTAGCACTAGAACTCACCTATGACTAGAAAATATTGAATATCTGAAATTTACATGTTATAACATACTGGAATCAATTTGTCCATGTTTACCCAACTTGTAATTCGGACAAAGACTTCATACCCGTGTTTGGTAAACTTATCAAATACGTTTGATTGACCCAAAGCTCAGGTTGAATTCAAGTTCATCCAACTGAAATCACACTCCTAAGGCTTGCAAAAACCCATTTACCCTTTTATGTGAGGCTAGTTGAAGGGAATTTGTATATGTACCCTACAATTTGCTCATTATACCTTACACTTAATGAAATAAGGTGAAGTGCAGTGAGAAAATTGTAGGTTACAAAAACTTTCCTTAATTTAAATTAGGGACTAATTTCAAACAAATTACAACGCAATGTCTGCCAAAATTTCAACCCGCGATTGAAGTTAAGTGCCAAAATGTCACTCTTTTTACCATATAGCTAGCTAAACTCAAAATACTAATCATTAACTCACGTCCTTTATCAATTTTGATGATCATAAACACCCCTTATCAATTGATGATCATAAACAAACATATATGCAGAAAAGCAAAACAAAATTGAGAATCAAAAAGTGGCCAAACAAAAATTCACAAAGAAACTCACCAAACCATGCTGTGGCGACTGATGCTATGGAAGTTCCAACTGTAAATACAACCTTATGCGTTTCAAATATATCCTAAAACATTCAGCACCAAAAAAAAAAAAAAAAAACCAAAGCGTTTAGAAACCCCACAAAACTGCATCAAAATCAAACAGAACTCCATGAAAACCAATTGGTACCCATTTGTTCAAACTCAAAGAAAAACCCAAAAATTAGAGAAAGCAAGTACCTTGGTTGAAAAGTAAGTGTCCTGAACAGCTGCCCATGATCTGAAAGCTTTCTTCCTTAACTGGGTCACGGCTAGAGAGCGAGAAATTACGGTCCCCGCGCCTCTAAGTCGCTGCATGGTGCATTCTAGGGGAAAACCAACACGATATTTCTGGGAGGGAAAAAAAGAAGGCAAAGCTTCAACCTTTCCCTTTCTTCTTCCTTGTATTTTCCTTTTTGGGTCGTTTATTGGCTAAGAATCGAGATTAGATGTGCTCTCGGAGAGTTCATCACTCTTTTAACTGTCGGGGAGTCCATAACTTAGCAAAAACAGAAAAAAGGCCAAATTGAGCAAATTGGGCTAGAAATTTCATTAAGATTTGAGATCTGGATTGGGCCCAATCTGTTTCACTTAACCTACCCAATTCTATGTGTAGAGTACTAAACATTTTCTTATTTATAAAGAAAAAAATAAGATTCGTAATGGGGTTCAGAAAATTATAATTGTAATTATAATCTAAAGGACAAATTAGCATCACACTTTTCTTCTTGTTGAATGGAAAATAAAATAAGTATACAAAGTTGCTCAATTACATTTTAAATCGTCATTTTCAGTTATATATTATAGTCTTCCCTTGTTTGGGTAGCAATCAAGTTCTGCAAATGTAAGGTTATTAGAAATACGAACCAAACTAAATTGTCAAAATCAAAATGATGGAGACCAAAATGAAAAATTAAGCAAGTTCCGGCCACCAACAAAATTATTCAACCTAAAAATATCAGTAAGCCATAAAACGACGAGTTTTTGAAATGAATATAAATGATGGCTTGGCTTGTGGTCAGTGCTTCTTCTTCACCACCACTCATTTCGACGAACACCCAAAAAAAAAAGGTGATGGGCTGATCTCCAAGATAAGCATAAACCAAGCCCCAGTTTCTTGTGCATGGCTGCAAAGATCAGTTGTTTGCCAAATGCCAAAGCTCAATCTTTTTACTATGACAAAAGTCCTCTTATACGACATTATTTGTTTCTGACAATATTGCTTACTTGAAAAGAAGATTAAATATTCGACCCCAAAAAGAAGAAAGAACATTATTTGCATGACTGGCTACGTAGTAAAGGAGAGTGGTTCGTTTTTTGTTTTTATACGAACAATAATCTATTTTAAACTAACCAAAACTACGGGAATGAGAATTCGAATCCGGGTGCAGAGTGGGGCTCCAGTGAATTTGACTAAGCTCATGTCTGCAAAGGAGAGTGGTTCTTTGTAGGGGTAGAAATGTTTGAACGTAATTTTACTTGTGCGGTTCTTCATGAGTAATTGCATGGATCTCGAGTTTACCCTACAAATTTATTTGTTACTTGAAAAAGAAGAACCGAAAGAAAAGAAAAGAAAATGATTATAAATGGTTCCTATGGGGAACAAAATCATGAAGTCTTCTTCGCACTAGAAAGAAATAATGATCATGCTCAACACAAAGCTAGGAATTCCCCATTGGACAAGTCTTCTTGCAAAGAGAGGGGATCATTTTAAACACAAGACATGATAAGAGCAAAAGCCACGTCTTCTCCAACAACTACTAGCTAACACCCACCAAATAGAATCAAAGTACACAAATCTCACACACCCAAAAATAAAAAAGAATCCAAAGATGAAACAACTTAAGTTGAACAACAAAAGAGATGTTCCAAACTAAAATACTATAAAAAAAAAACTTTTCTCACTTTGGAGACTCATAGCTCTTGCAATTAATTATATGCAGAGCAGCTCACATGCATATAAAAAAATTCTTTTTTTTCTTTTTCTTTTTTCTTTCATTTCACTTGTGGAGGAGGAGTGGGGTGTGACTGAAAAGAAAAAAGAAAAGGCATGTGATATGAAGGGCAAGCTTCTCCTCTCTCAGCATTATTCTGTAAGGTAGATTGGGAAGGGTGCCCTCTGTCTGCAGGGGCCTTGGGGTTTGGGGATTCTATTGATATTTGATATTTGATACTCAACCATTAGTGTATACAAGAATCTGCATCACATGTGCAGCTAATAACATGATTCTTATCAAAAACCCTATCTATCAACATGCATGCCCCCCTCTCACCAAACAAACAAAATGCTCCATCCATCCCCCTCTCCTCCTTCCCATTTCTGACTAATAACAAAATGGATATGAGTGAAAATCACCAAATTTAACAATAGAAACAAAATGGAAAGCTTTCCTTTGCATTGCATAAAATAAAATAGAGCCCTTTTCTAAATTCAGATCATGTTTTGTACACAAAAAGGGCAAAAAAATGATGGGTATTGAGAATCTGATCAAGAGGGCAAAAACCCAGATCAGATCTAGTGCTGGGTAAACAAGATCTAATATTAGCTTCAACAATACAGAGACTATTCCTCCAAAACCCATCAAGTTGAAGAAGAAAACCCAGATGCTATTTCTACACCATAACATTCTAACAAGGTAGAATTAAAACAAAACAAGAAGAAATTACAAAAAATAAAAACTCAAATTCTTCTTCTCAACCACCAAGTACCAGATTTTCTTTTCTTTTTTTTAATGATTTTCCCGAGAAAATAAGGGCAGACAGAAAAAAAAAACGAAAGAAGAAATGAAAAAGGGGGACCATTATTGAGATCCATACGGTAATTAGAGGCACAAAGCGGTGGCTTCAAGATCATGATCATCACCACAAACCTCACCGGATTTGAATAAATCGAGGCCGTCCATCATCGGGGGCGGCGGCAGGTTGAGATCGAACGGCAAAGGCGAGACTCTCCGAAACGACGACGTCAGGACGCAATCGTCGCCGTCGTCAACGACTGAGGATGAGGAGTCGCAGTCGCTGTGACAGTCATCGGGTGGGCCAGGGTGCACGGGTCGCCGCTGCACCTGAGTATCGGAGGTGGGCCTGGCCTGGGGGCGGGGCCCGCTGAAGGACTCGACGGTGCTGCTGAGGCTGCTGGAGGTGGGCCTGCTCGCCTGAACGACATCACAAACCGTGTCGTCGTCGTACAGAGAAGGATGATGAGGAGGGAGGCGGTGGTTATTGTTGATGTCGTAATCGGCGGCGGAGGTCGGGGGAGGGAAGTTGGTCTTGGCCTTGGGCCCACGGAGGGATCGAGCGGCTGCGTCGTAGGCTCGAGCCGCGTCCTCCGCGGAGTCGAAGGTGCCGAGCCAGACCCGAGTCTTTTTCCAGGGGTCTCTGATCTCGGCGGCGAATCGGCCCCACGGCCGCTTCCGAACGCCGCGGAATCGGATTTCTTGGGCCGCCGTGGGCTTGGGCTTGGGATTGCATAATTGGGCTCCTGCTCCTCCTGCGACTGCGGCTGCTGCTGCGGTGGCTCTGCCTCCTCGCCGCATGGGAAAAAAGAAACCGAGAAAAAGGAAGAAAAAAAGGAGATGGTAGGTAGAGATGAAGATTGAAGAAGGGGCCTGTGACTCTCTCTCCTTCTTCTACCACCTCCTTGAGGGATTGGGGTTGGAGGGGATCGTGATTGTTAGTGTTGTAGTTGTTGGGTCTTCCTCTCCATTTTTTTGTTGTTTTGGATTTGTTTGATCACTTTCTTCTCTCTGCCTTTGCTGTTCCTCTCCTGCCTTTCTTTCTTTCCTTTCGCTGTTTGTTATCATTTTGCCTTTTTTATTCTTTCGAAATGGGGGAATGCGGAAAAGAAAATGGCTATCGTGAAATTACCTAAACGCCATTCCTCTACAAAAACACATGGATTTTCTGCTTTTTTTTTCTGCCCTTTTCCCTGTGTCTTTCGATTTCCTTTTTTCTTATTTCAAACTAAATGCCCCTTTTCTTTTACACAATCCATATGGTCACTTAAGATTAAAACGCCACCACATGCACGTCACTTAAAATTAAAACGCCACCAAATGCACGCAATGAGAAGATTTTTTATCTTTACCCAAAAAAAAATCATCATTATATACATTTTTTGTTTTAATTGTTTAAATGAACCATTTATCTATATTTAAATTTGTTTAGTAAAAATTCGCGATGTATCGAAATTCATAAAAATACACGAGTGTTATGGTCGCATTGTTATGTATCTATGTGTTTCTATTCTATGTGTATATTTATTCGACTAATTCGTTAAATCATGTCAATACGATGATTACATGGTATGATTACTCAGCATAATTAATAATATGAAAATATGAGTGAAACACATTACAAATTTTTAAAAAGCAGGTGACATTATGTGAACAATCATACCATAAAATCAAATATGACAATGAGAATTTCCTCTAAAAGAAACAGAATAAAAGAAGGCTTTAAAATGAATTAATAGAAAAAGTTATTTCCAAAAAAAAAAAAACATTGGGTGAAGTTTTATACATTTATAAGGAATTGATACCCTGTCCTTTCCTTTCGTTTCCTCCACATATAGTCGCAATAAAATTGTTGCGGAAATTTTTGAAGCCTTATAGATACCCTTTTTCTTCACATAATAGACAATTTTCATGTCACATTATGGCCTTTTGGTACGACGTTGCAGGTAATTTTGATGTACTGAAAATTAAATACTAAACATCAGTACATAAATTAGTTGGTGGTAAACATACTAAAATGCCATCAAGTTAAATGGTAAATATTTTTAGCCACTTCAATTACAAGCTCCAATAATTTTTACGAGAGCTATTTACACGAACAACCCCTCAGGTTTTCGATTTTTTCACAAAATCCCATGAGGTTTCAAATTGTTTTCACAAAACTCTTTTTCATTTATTGTTTGTCTAAAACTTGATGATTTCATTTGAAGAAAAAAAAACATGTGCAAATGACAAAATCAACCTCAATGAATGTATGTGCAATCCAATCTCAAAGGCTAACTTTGTCATATGGAGAATTTTTTATATATAAAATTTTCAGTCTTTGGACAAAAAATCAACAAAAAAGAGTTTTGTGAAAACAATTTAAAACCTCAGGGAGTATTTGTGTAAATAATTGAAAACGTGAGGGAGTGTTAATGTAAATAACTCTTTTAATGACCCTTAAATACAATGAAAATTAGATATTCTCCTTCGCTATCTCTATACCAATTAATTGATCTTATGAGATGCACAAGAAGGGAGGTAATTTATCATGGTTAAATTTAGAAATAAAATCTTTGGGGCCACCCATTTACTATTTTACTGACAGTATATTATTATAGAAGCTATCTTGCTGTTGCTGTTTTAACAGTCTTTAATGTGACGGGTTTGCACCTCATGACTCCCACAATCAAGTAGGAGTGAAGCAGACAAATAGGAGTAGGTGCGTGATTGAAGTATTTATTTATTTTTAAAAATTACAATAAGAAAATGAAATCTTTTTTTATCGATGGAAAATTAGTTAGCTAAATTTGGACATATTCTAAAGTTAGAAAGATGAATGTCATTCACAGAGAGCTAATTGGTCAAAAAACAATTTGAGACTTTACAAAGTTGTTCTGTTTGTACATTGAGACTTATCGATGATGTGCACTTCAGTAATAAGTATTTTGTTTATATAAGCGATATTCTATTTTAAAATAATCTACACTACGAGAATGAGGATTTCAAACTCGGATGTAGAGTGAGGAACAATATATCTGTTCTACTTAACTTGACTAAGCCCATATCGGCTAGTAATAAGTTTTTCTAATTTGAAGAGATTGATGATATGATATATAGCAACGTTTTTCATCATACTTTAAACTCTTATCTCAAAATTTGTAACTCTAATTAAAATGGAAATATTTTATTTGTTTATATTTTTGAAAAAAGAGCATGCAATCATTTTAGAATCAATGGATGACTAGGGCTAGAGAAAAAAACACAACGGATATTAGTTTGCAATATTTGTATTAGGGTGCTAATTTTCACACTCTCCTTTTGTCCACTTGTACTTCATTTTATTTTTTTTGAATACTTTTTACTCTAGGATTCAGGAAGTGTAAGTGGACAAAAGATGAGTGAGAACATACAATTTCCAACAAATGTAGGGGGTGTATTAAATTAAGGGTTTAAAAGAATTTTAAAGTCTAGGTATATTTAATTAAGATTTTAAAAGAGTTTGTAAAAATTTGGGTGTATTCAATTTAGATTTCTATTGACTTTAAAATATACATCGAAATCTATGTGTATTCAATTATGACTTTTTAGAAGTCAAACAAAGTTTATATGTATTCAAAAAGTTATTTATTTTGAAAGAATTAATGAGTTGTCCAATTTTGTTAGAATTTAAAGTGGTAAGTATAAATAGAAAAGGCCTTGACAAATCTTATGTTAACCCTAGAAACTTTGAACGTGCTCTACGTTTTCTAGTCCTTGAATGAGTGTGCTTGTCAAGTGAATGTAAAAAATCTCTTCTATTTTCTACGCTTTCATATATGTATGATCTTTGATACTCCTCTTCTTGCAATCGTATGGTGTGGAATCGTATGGTTAATAGTCTTTGAATAGTTGTTGTACATCATATATCCATGTACAGAAGCATCCCAATTATTTTTTTCTACTTTTCCTTCTTTTTTTATTTTTTATTTTGGTTGTGGGTAACCATGGCGTCATTTTCTGTTGTTTTTGTACATCATATCATATATATGCTAGCCTTCTTTATCCATCTATAGTAAACATTCCTTTTTTGGTTCTGCCTTTTCCTTCTTTATTTATTTATTAGTTGTTGTTATTTGGTATTTGTTTATGCACAGTATATATATATATATATATATATCTAATAATTAAAGATTGCATGTATTATTTTTTTCTTATGATATATATGATATATCTAGTAACAAAAGGATATATATGATATTTATGATATGTGATATATATGATACTTATGATATACATGATATATATGATACTTATTATATATATGATACTTATGATATATATGATATATATAGTAACAAAAGGAAAAAATAATCTTTCATTTTTTTCTTATGAATTAATTAAAGATTGCATGTATTGTCTAGTAACATTATAAATGGGAGATTCATAACAAGGAAAAGGAAAAACACCTTATAACCCATAGACCTCGAAAGAGAGCAATATGTTGTTAGAACTAAT
Organism: Prunus padus; assembly: GCA_024362665.1. Taxonomy (NCBI): domain Eukaryota; kingdom Viridiplantae; phylum Streptophyta; class Magnoliopsida; order Rosales; family Rosaceae; genus Prunus; species Prunus padus. The sequence continues at coordinate 22,684,814 of JANFAM010000013.1, forward strand.
AATCTGATGCTGCCAACCATAGATGGCGCAATTCTAATGGTTTGCTAAGCAAACAAATAGTAGAAAGCAAGATACTTCATGTTCTTAATGCAAAACTTGGATGCCAAAAAACTTATCTTCAATATCAGAGCCGTCCGAAATGGTTTAAGACAATATATCATAGTTTTACTCAGCTTATGCGTCATAGTTCTGGATTTGGGTGGAACTCCGTCTCAAAGAAATTCACAGCTACTGAAGAAGTATGGCAATATTACTTTAAGGTTAGATTTCAATTTTGTTAAATATTACTTTATAATGATAACTTTCACTTTCGTACTTTTTGCATGTTATTAATTTTTTATATATATTGTTGGTTTTTGCTAGTCCTACCCAAGTCAAGTGCATCTTCAAAGAGAAACATTTGCAGACTATGAGGATTTGGTAATTGCAATTGGCAATGGAACGGCTGTTGGGAAAAACTCAGTTGGACTTGGTGATGATACCGACGCTAGAACGTATGAGTATGGTTCTTTGACATAAATCTTTATTTGGTTGCACATTTGAGCAAAACAGATGCCCCATTTTTATTTTTTTTTGCTTTTGATATATATTGTTTGGACGTTCTGTTTTTGTAAAGGTATTTTTCTATTTTGAAAATATGGTAAAAAGATAAAATGTTGAAAATTAAAAGAGGCTAAAGAAAAATAACCAGAACGTTGAAAAATAATAGGAAAGGCTGAGAGACTTCAACTTGATTCTTGATTGACTTGAATGAAAAATTACATCTTAAATAGAAATACCAAAGTTACTGCCGCAAGTAACTCAACCACAATTTTCAGATTTTGTGGAACTACATCCCACGATTAAAAGCATGAAGAAAGACAGACTACCCATGACTCCTACAAACTAGGGATTCTCTTATAAACTAGGTAATACCAGCCTCCTATCTATAGGCAACAACCTTTATTGAAAATAAATAAGTTTTAAAATAAATCTTAACACCTTCCCTTAAACTATTTTCTGCAGAAAACTGTTTAGAAATAGAACATTGTCTTCAGTCATGTGCAAATCTCCTCCCTTAAACAACACTCTGTGAACAAACTCCAAGCATGTCGGGAAGCTTTACAAACACTGGTTGTTTGAGAGGTTTTTTCATACTATCAACAGCTTTTTCTTCACTTTTGCAAAATTTCAACTCAATAACATTATCTTTGCACAGCTCTCGCAAGAAGTGATATCTAACATCAATATGTTTGCTCCTCCCATACATAACTGGATTCTTTGAGAGCTTGATGGCAGAAACATTGTCACAATAAATTGTTGTTGGACCTTGCTGCTTATAACCAAGAACTTCACACATTCTTCTTAGCTAAATAGCTTGACATGAGCACGAAGCAGCTGCTACAAACTCAGCTTCAGTAGACGATAGTGTCACAATTTGCTGCTTCTTTAATGACCATGAAACAGCACCTGAGCTCATTAAAAAAACATTACCAGAAGTGCTTTTACGATCATCAATGTCACCTGTATAATCATTGTAGTACAACCCAAGAAAATTGATTTTCCTCCCCTTTTATAAAGTATCCCAAGGTCAATTGTGCCATTTAAGTAACGAAAAATTCTCTTTGCTTCCCTGAGGTGCATTTCAATTGGATTCTCCATATATCGACTTATCAAACTCATCGCATACATTATGTCAGGCCTTGTTGAAGTCAAATACATCATACTTCCAACAATTTGTTTGAACAAGGTGTTGTCAACTCTTACACCATCCGGATCTCTACTCAGTTTCAATCCTATTTTAGTTGGTGTTCCAACTGGATTGCAATTCAGCATCTGAAACCTTTTCAAACCTCCTGGACATATTTCTTTTGACAAATAAAAATTCTAGCTACTGATTGCACTACTTCTATGCCAAGAAAGTAATGCATTAACCCCAAATCTGTCATATAAACTCTATCATCATAGACTTTTTAAAAACTTCAAACATATCCTCACCACTTCCTGTGTAGATTATATCATCAACATACAAGCATACGATAATCATTTTACTTTCTTCTCCAACCTTAACATACAAAGTATGTTCATATGGGCACTTTTGAAAGCCTTGTTTTGCAAAATAAGCATCTATACGGCTGTACCAAACTCGTGGTGCTTGTTTCAGCCCATATAGTGCTTTCTTCAGTCTATAAACTTTCTCCTCATTACCTTGTTGCACATAACCAGGGGCTGATCAATATACACTTGTTCATGCAATTCACCATGTAAAAAGGCTGATTTTACATCTAATTGAAAAATAGGCCTAGAGTTTTGAGCAGCTAAGGAGATTACCAAACGAATTGTATCTTGCCATACAACTAGAGCAAACACCTCTGTATAATCAACTCCAAATTCTTGCTTGTATCATTTAGCCACCAAACGAGCCTTGTGCTTGTCAACCTCACCTTTCTCATTCATTTAGTTTTAAAAACCCACTTCACTCCAATGGTTTTCTATCCATTAGGCAAATTAGCCAGCTCCCATGTATTATTTTTCTCTATGGACTTGATTTCAGCATCCATTGCCTTTTGCCACTTTGTGTCTTTGACTGCCTCTTCAAATGAGATAGGATTTGAATCTACAAACAAAGCAAAATGAGCAGTAGTGTCATCATCTGAGAGTTCATCTCCACTTACATAATAAATCATCCAAGCTGGCCTCTTTCTTAGACGTTAGTTTCGGGTGGATGCTCTTTTACCAGTGGAATTGGTGAAGAAATGATGTGTTCATCTGAGAATTGCATCTGCTGTTCAGTCCAACTTTCTGCATCTTCAAAATCGACTAGAATCAGCTGTTGTTCTTTGACTTTTCCATTCCAATCCTACATCTTTTCTTCATCAAAGATCACATCTCGGCTGGTAATCACTTTCTCAGTAATTGGATTGTACAATTTGTAGGCTTTGGAGTGTTCACTAACTCCAAGAAACACACACTTCTTGCCCTTGTCATCAAGCTTTTTTCTCTTTTCATCTGGAATGTGTGCATATGCTATGCACCCAAACACTTTGAAGTGATCTACGGTTGGCTTCCTTCCACTCCACGCTTCCTCAGGTATCATATTTTTAATAGAAAAAATAGGACATCTATTTAAAATATGAATGGACCATAGAACTGCTTCAGGCCAAAAACTTTTTGGAACTCTTCCCTTGACCAACAAGCTTCTAACCATGTTGAGAATGATTTGATTCTTCCTCTATGATACACCATTCTATTAAGGTGTATATGCTGTGAGCTGCCTTCTTATACCTTGTTCATCACAAAAAGTCTCAAACTCCTTTGAGCAATACTCTCCACCACAATCTGTTCAAAGGGTTCTAATCTTTCTTCTAGTTTCGCTCTCAACAAGTGCCTTGAAACTTTTAAATGCATTAAAAGCTTCTGATTTTTCCTGCAAGAAATACACCCATGCCTTTCGACTAAAGTTATCGATAAAAGAAACAAAATATTTCTTTTTATCATTTGAAATTGGATTAATTGGGCCACATATGTCTGAATGCACCAAATCCAGCATATTATAAGCCTTCCACGCCTTTCCTTTTGGGAATTGATCTCAGTGTTGCTTGCCAACAATGCAAGCTTCACAAATTTGGGATGGTAGTGTGATCATGGGAAGGCCAGTCAGCATTCGCTTTTGATGAAGTGTCCTCAAGCCATTGAAATTCAAGTGACCAAATCTAAAATGCCACAGCCATGACGGGTCATCTTCCTTAGCCATCAAACAAGCTTGAGCTGTCTTTATCTTCAGTGGAAACAATCTGTTTATTGTCATTTGAACTACGGCAATGGCACCCATTGTTGGATCATATAATTCACACGCACCTTTTTGAATTGTTATAACATAACCCTTATCTTGTAATTGGCCAGCACTCAACAGGTTAGTCTTCAACTCATGAACATAAAACACATTCGAAATTGTCTCAACAAAGTCATTTTTAGTCCTAATTTGAATATTACCCCTTCCCAACACATTAATGGCGCGTTTACTAATCCGTAATCGGAATGAGAATTCGGAATCCGATTCCGATTACGGATTATTCATGTGTTTACTAAAATTGGGAGGAATCAAAAGTGCGTGGGACCCACACGAAAAATGGAATTGAATTCCAAGATTTGGGTGATTTGGATTCCCTACATACATAAGGTATTTGGATTCCGGATTTCATCCGTAATCGGAATGCTAATTTTTTTCCCTTTATGCCCTCACTTACTTTCATTATTTCCAAGATTATCCTTAACCCCGTAAATAAAAACAAAATCATTTTAGTGTTAAGGATTAACTAATAGAAATACTTACATTTATAATAATAAAAAATACTTATTAATAGAAATACTTGCATTTATAAAAAATAAAAAATACTTAATAGAAATACTTAAATTTAAAAAAAATAAACAAAATTATTTTAGTGTGTCTATGAAATAAAAACAATTTAATCTTTTCTTACTATTATATATTATATCAAATTTTATTAAAAAAGTATATAAAATATTTGATTTGGGACAAGGGCATTTTAGTAATCGTACTAGTTTATATTCCGATTCTGCTGAATTAGTAAATGACTTTATGGAATTCTATTAGATTCCGCATGATGTTAGTAAATAACTTCAACAGGAATCTAATTCTGATTCCGCCTCATTTCAATTCCTCCTCAATTCAATTCCTCTCAATTTGATTACGGATTAGTAAACGCGCCATAACAGTTGAACAATCCCCAAAACTTACAGTAGTACGAAAATCTTCATTTAAAAAGGAAAAAGAAGACTTACTACCACTCATATGGTTGATGCAACCTGTGTCAACATAGCATACATCCAGCTCAGGTTCCTCCTTGGCATGGAAAGCCATCAAAAGTGTTTCTTCTTCATTCTTTTCAGCAAAGTTTAATCTTTCTCCTTTCTTTTTCTTTGTCTTTAGGCAGCTTCATGTAGCACTTACTTCGATAGTGCCCAAGGTTGCCACAGCTATAACACTCAATTTTGGACTTGTCACTTTGCCCTCTTCCTCTATTTTGGGAATGGTCATCATCCTTCTTGTGATTATGAGAGATCTGCCTTCATCTCTGTTGCCTCGACCTCCATCTTCATCTCTATTTCCTCAACCTCCTCTTCCTCGGTCTCTACCTCTACCTCGACCTCTTCCTCGGTCTCTACCTCTACCTCGACCTCTTCCTCGGTCTCTACCTCTACCTCGACCTCTTCCTCTTGAACCTGCAGATTCAGCAAAGGTATAAGCTTTCAAAGCTTGCCCATTTGCGGTGCCTCAATTTATCCTTTGCTCATGGACCAGCAAGGAGCTTTGCAACTCATCTATTGACATCTCATCAATATTATTTGACTCTTCAATAGAGCACACAACATAATCAAACTTAGGAGCCATAGATCTCAGGATCTTCTCAATAATGGCCACATCATCAAGCTTGTCACCATGGATTCTCATCTTGTTTGCAATTCCCATTGCTCTCCCAAAGGAATTAGTAACAGACTCTCCTCCTTTCATCTGAAGAGTCTCGAAGTCTTTTCTCAAAGCTTGAAGCTGTGCACGCTTCACTCTTACTGACTCCTGGTACTTTTTCTTCATGGATTCCCAGATTTTTTTGTTGTATCCTTTTGGAGAATAGTTTCCAAAATAGCACGATCAATAGCCTATAATAAATAATTCTTCTCCTTTAAATCTTTCAACCTCTTATCATCAAGTTTCTTCTGTTGTTGTTGTGTCAGTAGTGCTCCTTCTTCCGGCACTTCATATCCCATCTCCACAAGATCCCAATATTCTTTGGACCTTAGGAAATTCTCCATCAACATGCTCCAATGATCATAGTGACCATCAAAGCGAGATATGGTTGGCTGGACAAATGTCTCTGCTAGCTTGTCAATCACCATGGATTCTTGCTTCTGTTTGGAATTTTTTAAGTCAAGCCCAATGGGGCTCTGATACCATATGTTGAAAATTAAAAGAGGTTAAAGAAAAATAACCAGAACGTTGAAAAACAATAGGAAAGACTGAGAGACTTCAACTTGATTCTTGATTGACTTGAATGAAAAATTACATCTTAAATAGAAATACCAAAGCTACTGCAGCAAGTAACTCAACCACAACTTTCAGATTTTGTGGAACTACATCCCACTATTAAAAGCATGAAAAAAGACAAACTAACCATGACTCCTACAAACTAGGGATTCTCCTATAGACTAGGTAATTCCAGTCTCCAATCTATAGGCAACAACCTTTATTGAAAATAAATCTTAACATAAACAGCCCAAAAAAAAGGAAAAAAAATATTTTATAACTCTAATCAAATTTTTTAAAATCTATAATAAATCTCTAACAAATACCATTCAAATCAATCTAGGAATTCAGTCAAACTCCATGTGGAGAGTTTATTGAAATCAATTGAAATATATTAAACTCTATAAACTTAATAACTCCATTAAACTCTTTTAAAATCTTAATTGAATACATAATCCGTAATATAAGTGGACAAAATAGGCGTGGAAAAATCAACTTTTCTTTATTATTATTATTATTATGCTTTCACGTGATAAGTTTCGAAATTTTTTGTGCATTTTATCTTCTTTTGTCTTTTGTTAAATGATGAATTTGGTTGATGTATCTATATTTATCGATATCACATTCAATTTTTTATTTAAAAAAATCATGTCCTAATAAGAACTGTGATAAATTCTCCAATACTTTATCAAGTAATTTCCAGGTACACCACATACAAAAATTTATCTATTTTATGATACTTATGTACGTTGGTTTTTCAATTTTCACAAAAGTTAAAAAGGAAATAGAAAAGAAGAAGAAAAAAAAAACAAAACAAAATTATCCCTTCAAATAAGACGAGGGCAATTTTGTCATTAAATATCAATACATAGTTGCATCGATTGCACGTACCACCGACCGAGCCCCAACACCGTAATGGGCTTATGGGTCCCACTGTGAACATTTTTTTTTTGGTCGAACAATTTTGAGACCACCGGTCTGACATTTCTCGTTTCAGTGCACAAACGCGCAATCCACAGCCCACAGCCAGCTTTATATTCAATTTTATATATGCGGGGCTACATTTTTATTAGATAGCCACAGTGGTTATCTATCTCCCTTCTTCAGATTCACGAACCTGCGGTGCCATTTGGGCTAACTTCTTTCCCGCCTTATTATAATTTTTTTCCAATTGAAAAAGGGCTATTATTATCCTTTTAAGTTCGAATTTATAATCTTAAAACTCTCTCGTATGACATACGTGAATTAGCTCATTTAGTCAAGACAGTGAGTCAATTCATTTGCACTTAAGGTTATCTTTCTTCGTAAAGTAATTTAGATTATTACTTATATTTATAAAAAAACACTTTGTGTTATATTTAAATATGATAAAATGCAACAAGTTATTATTTCTTTATATATATTTTTTTCTTGGCAGTCAAGATGCAAATCCCAGACAAAAAGCAGGAACTACTGGGCTATAGGGCTAACCTTGTTTGAGTTGATCGGTATCTTTGGACTGGAATTAGGTCTTTTTGCATTTTTGTCATGTACAAGACTTATTGCTTTCATAAGATCCAAACTAAAATCAATTTGAATTGGCTTTCTCCTCAACCGGTTGGATTCTGTGTGAAAATGTTGAGAATTTGTATGTTTTAAATATCCACATAAACTAACATGATTGACGATGACGATTGCGAAAACACAAATTCAATCCAACTTATTATTGCATTAGATTGTGAAATACAAAACTTGACTGTAATTAAATTGGATGAGATTAATTTCGAACCTATGATTTCTAAATAATTAAATAAAATTAACTATATTATTAGGTCAAATTATCAAAAGATAGAACAATGATTAAGTTAGCCAATTTGAAAATTCATGTATATTTTTGTCTGAAAATTCATGTATATTTTTGTCTGAAAATTCATTTTATGTATTTGTCTTTACCATTGTCCCTTTAAAAAGAAAATATTTATTTATATGGTGTCCTTGACAAATTGAAAACAAAAATTAAAATTAAGAAAAAGCTATGTGGTGTTTTATTTCTAAATTCCTAATGAAAGACATAATCACTGCCACAATCAGACAGTAGTAAGTCAGGCATCTCCTACCATCCATCCGCGTGAATCACACTAATCAAGAACCGGGACCACCGGTTTCCCGGTCAAAACGAGTCAAGCATCTCACACAAAATACAAAACCGAGGCGGCCTTCCCTGAGACCCACACATCACACCCAACCGACAGCTGTAGATGCCTTCCCTCGCTCGGCCCTTTGCCTATATAATCTATAACCCACTCTCTGAGCCACACGTGCCCCTCTTGTACCCAATTGCCAAATTGCTTCGACTCAAAACTACCTTTTGACTTCAACCCTGTTTTGTTCCAGGCATAATGGACAATGTGCGCCATGTTGCTCTATGGGTGCCACGTCACTCGACTCAATGCTCTTAAATCACTTGAGTTGCCAACCCCTACCAACATGTACATAGTCAAAAGATAGATTTAAGCTCGAAAAGTTTGCTTGAAATTTTATTATTGAGGTTAATTTCCAAATAAAAATTAGGTATTGACGAACAATAGATAAAAACTACTAACGGCCAGTTTGACATTGATGTACTGTGAAAATAATTGCTATCAGATTTGCTTTGAGAGAAATCAGATGTGAGAGAAAACAGTTTGACGTTTGGTAAACTTTTTGTTAAAAGTGATGTTTGTACAATAATCAGTTTCTGAGTGTTTGGTAAATTTTTTTTGTAAAAGTGTTGTGAGTTGTGTATAATAACTAAAAGGGCATTATGTTGAAATGATTTCTGTTTAAGTGTTTGGTAAAAGGAAAAACACTTTCACTTTTACTTATATATATATATATATTTCCATCACACCTTAAAAATTATTTTAATTATAAAATAAATAAAGTATTCTATAAAAATAAATATATTGTAAATAATATGGTCATAAACAATCGCGAAAACATATGGGGTTATTTTTGGAATTCTAAAATTTTCATTAAACTATAGCCTCTCCAAACTGATTGCGGCATAATTAAAAAATGAAAGTAGCTTAATACCAGTTTTCCCTTATAACTTTCTCTCACATCAATTTTTAACAATAAGTGATTTTCTTTTTTTTTACCAAACGGCCCGGACTTCTCAAAATTTAAAAAAAAACACATATCATCCCAAATAATCAATGCGAAACGGGGCACTAAGAAGAATAAATCTCCTTGATCTAAGCTTTATACACAACCTACCAAATACAATGATACATAGTACAAAATCGGTTTGCAAAATTTGAGATCTTGTAATTCCATTTCAATTTGGTGGCAGAGTAGGTTTCCTATCATGTCAAAACTCTTAAAAGGTGAGGGCACAATGATGATGTAAAATGTATCTAACTCAGTACATTTTTGGTTTAATACTTAAGTCACTTTATGTGTCTCTAGACCTAATTCACATGTGTAATAACTTACCACCAACTAACCAATAATTCAGAGAATTACTTTTTGCTGGTCATCGTCTAAAGATGCATGCCCATGTTCAGAAAATAGGAGCAATTTTTTCCTCTTGTGTTGTGCTAAAGGCCAAACCATAGCAAACTTGCTAAGTTACTAACATAATCATGGCGTAGTGATTTTGGAGTTCCTATTTTTTTTTAAACCATATGCACACCAAATTAATTTTTTTTGGGACAAATTTATATTTTAACTACTCTAATGTACTGGGAGGGGGATCGAACTCATGTGCAATGTGGGAGCACCAAATTGAATATTTCAAGAGACTAAGGCCCTATTTGGTTTGCGAAAAGGATTTGATGAATGAGAAATGACTCATTCCTCATGTTTGGTAATGCTAGAAAAGTAACCATGAAATATCACTTTATTTACTTTCCCATGTTTAGTTTGTGTAGGAATGTAAAATAAAATTTGTTTAATTTTTCAATTATACCCATATTAGATTTAAAAAATTACATTTAATGTTATATTGTAATTCTAAATTGTTAACGGGTACAAAATGGTTATTAAAAATGTGCATTTAATGCTGACCTTAGTTTCCCATGGAAATGAAAAATAAAACCCAAGGGTTGAGGGGTGTTGCATTTCCCCTTATTTTCCCATATGCCAAGCAACAATTTCCTAGCCCCATTTTCCATGAACTAAACGGCTCCTAAGAGTTTGTTTGGGAATGCCTTTATAAGAAACACTTCTGTTCATAAGTAATTTATTTTAGTAGCAATGCTTCTAATAGAGGAACGTTAATTTTATTTTTTTATATTGAAAATCCAAATGCTTCTCGATATAATGTAAAAGCCTAGTAATAAATTAATATTAAGTGGGTGCAAATATATATTTTGGGTGCGCAAGTAAGAAATACAATTTGGTTTTGTTCCAGAAGGCATTGTATTGGAGAAATTATACAATAGTACCGTAGCACATATGAGGTGGTGCTACAGCCTAGTAGTTTTTTGACACGTAGTAAAACTTTAACATGTCAGCAATTAAACTGGAATGAAGTTAACGTCATTTGTGGTCGTTTGATGGTTTAACCCAGACTAGATTCTTCTTTGAAGCTATCCCTAATCGAAATTTCTGATAATTCGTTGATGCTCCTCAAATTTATGTCTTATTCTCAAGGTCTGTGTTTTCTATTGTTCAATTCCCTTAAGCCAATTTTTCGATTTCTTCTTAAATCATTGATGAAATTGAGCATTCATTGTTGTTAATAATCAAGACATTTATGAAATCCTTTTAGAATCTTCAAGATCTGTGATGGAGACTAGTTTTTTATTTTTTATTTTTTTCCAAACCAGCCGCTGCCAAGCACCACGACGACCGCCTTGACCTCGCCAACTACCACATTCAGATCTTGATTCCACCCAAAACAATATGATATCGTTCTTGATTATTAAAGAAAAAGAAACAAGAGTCTCATCTATACTTGAAATAATCAATCAAAACAATCATAACTACGAAGAGCTTTTCTTTTGGACCCAAAAGTGTTGAAGAGTTTGGGTTTCTTAGCAGAAAAAAGGAACATAATTCAGACCCAAAAAAAGGAACATAATTGACCTTAGAATTGTAACTTGAAAACGTAAGGTGGCGTTCGGTAACGTTTTCGGAGGTTGTTTTCATTTTCAGAAAACAAAAATGAGTCAAAAACACGTTCGGTGACATGTTTTCATTCTCGTGGAAAACGTTTTCATAAAATGAAAACAAGTTCATGTATACTTGTAGAAAACAGAAAAAAGTTGTTTTCATTCTCGTGAAAAATGTTTTCATAAAATAAAAACAAGTTTATGTATACTTATAGAAAACAAAAAAAAGTTATTTTCATTCTCGTGGAAAACGTTTTCTCAGAAAACATTCTCCGAAAACGTTACCGAACGGGCTCTAAGTAACCACGTTAGAATGCATTTAAGTTACTGTCCGACGTGTCAAAAATTTACCACGTGTTGAAAAACTACTGGGCGGTAGCACCACCTCATCTGTGCTACGGTGCTATTGTATAATATCTCATTGTATTGTTGGTCCTCTAGACGACGTGGCGAGAGCTCAGCCAAAATCAGAAAATCAGCTCATAAACCAATCACGGGGCTACGCTTCCAAAATAAGCTTACGATGCCTACCCGTCGCCTTGTTTGGTTTCTAGCTTCGGTTGCGTTTCGTTGCTTTGTTTGCGGGTTTGCCACAAGCGCACGTTAGCACCGGCCGGGTCAGCTTTTTTAGGGGTTTTAGTTTTGCGGGCAAAGAAAAGTAGATGGTATCGTACGCGACCTGCGCAAAAAGAGATGGGGCTGCCGGTGACTTAACTTTGCTTGATTGCTTGCTTGCGCCAACGAGGGGTATAGTGGTAATTTCGACAAAAGGTAGTTTGGTCGTTGTTAAATCATTGATCGGACGGTCGTAGTGAAGAGAGAGAGAGAGTTTGACTGGTGATGGGGAGATGATTAAATGCGCATGGTAGGTGTGGGACCCTGTTTAATTGGATCACAGATTTTAGATGGAAATATTTTGTTGCCGCAAAGTCACGTGACTCTGGACCTCTGTGCATGTGACCGTGTCTTGAGAGCATCATAAAGTCTATGATATAAATTATAATTGATCCCGTAAAGAAAAAATAAATGGTTTTGTTTACTAATATTAAATTATTAAAAAACATAGGTACAAAAAAGTTTTCAATCTTTTGTTGGAAAAACACAGATAATGAAAAAAAAAAAAATTTATGCCCAAAAAAAACACAGATAAAAATCTACAGCTACAACCAAAGCTTACAAAATACCCAACAATGTGATTTTTACATTTATATGCTTTATATAAAATCTCAATTTAAAGGTAATACAAAGATTAAACCATACGATTTTGTTGGTAAATTATAAAGAGATAGAACTATTAAACTATCATAATTCTAACTCATTTTCCTTCTATTCCTCACCACTCGGAGTCGGACTAGCCACAAAAATTTGTAGTACCCATTTTTGGTAGACTTATTATTTTCAATTTTTTAATTTCTCTAAACTTAAATCTACAGAATTGCTATTAGCACTCTAAAATAGTAATCCTTCACTCATTTCTATGTTATTTTTCTTCAATAGAAAGAAGTTCATGACGAGTATTTTAGAGTGATAATAATAGTTCCCTAACCTAACCTTAATGAAAATGTTGTCTCTTTTCCTCTTCCTTATTGCCTAAGGTCGCCCAGCCATCGTCAATTTAGCACGAGAAGAAGACCCACCTAGCCCAAAGTGTCAAGGAGATGTCACAATGAGGTGGATTTTGGTGAGGGGATTGAATGAGGGGTTCAATCCAACCATCCAATCATTAAAACGGTTTAAAGTCCAATATTTTCTATCTTATTGGATAGTCATAGTGGGTTCAATCCAACGAGCCGAAGGGTCATCATCGACCATGTCATCCACATTCTAACTGCTTACCATCAAACCATCTGATTTGCATAACCATCAGCTTAGCCATTTCTTGTCACTCGTAACAGAATGCAAGAAGTCAAATCTTCACACCCAATAGCAATCAAAATTGAGGTTTAAAAGCACAAACTTCCTTTGAACAAATAAAAACATCATGCATTGAGCCAAAATGGAGAAAAGGTATCATCCAAATAAAAAGACAGTTTGAGGGATGGGGAATTTAAAAAGAAAAAAAAAAGAAAAGGGAATCTTAGAATTTTCCACCTGCGTTTTATTCACCACAAAAAAATGCTTTCCGTGCCCCCCAGTTTTTGCTCATCAAATTAATCTCCAAAGAACCTATCCAACTCCGGAGATTCACAGGTGAAAATGGGGGGGCAGGAGAGTGTGTATTAAATATTCCCTTTTACGATACTGATATAAAAAATAAGCAAAGTGCATTTAAAAAAATCTGGCTTCAACCAGACTGGTCTTGTACAGGTTCTGAGGAAGTTGGAGAAGGTGGCACAGAACCATCTTGATCAGGGGAATCTTCAGCAGTTTTTGTATCTGAGTTCTCATACTTGTTGCTCACAGGTTTTTTGACCCCATCAGGAAATTTTGAGGATATGGAGGGGGAAGTCTCTAAACCATTGGCCACTGACCAGCTTCTGGGATAACTTAGGAGGGAGGAATCAAGTGGCAAAGCATTCATACCAAAATTATAGCCAGCAGAATGTTCCACAAACGGGTGATCGAATCTGCAAGTTGGTCCATACTTGCAGATTCCACACATGATGTAGTATGAACATACAGGTTGCCCCTGCAAGTTGGCTAGTAAATTAAAAAGAATATTGATAGAAGAACCATCGAAACAATTCTCTGAGTTGTTTATAAGAACTGAGCTGAACACTGCACAAACCAACATGCACATCACTGTAATCTAGAAAATAGAAATAAAACTTACAGGTCTTGAGGGAAGCCCAAGTGGGTGTGTAGCTGATTCTGCAATCCTTTCTTTTGGGTGATGGTACTTGCAATCTATTCCATATTTGCAAGTCCCCGTGCTCATAAAATACCGGCATTCAGGTTGTTCAGGCCTCTGCGGGAGGCTTGAGCTTAACAAGTGAGCCTGCCCATTGGAAGCTGACTCCCCATGAGTTCTAGAGTTGTATGTGAGGTTGGAGCCAAGAATGCCAGTGGAAGTCACAGGGCTAATGTTTCCCTATTAAACAAATAAAATATGAATTAGAAACAAAGAAAACTTGCAACAAATCCTCTTCAGTCCACAAAAAATTCAATCACTGAAATCACCAAAGAGTCAAAATTCTAAGGCCTTTGGGAGCAGCCATATCAACTTTAAAGAATAATGTAGGACATGACAATGTTAGGCTGCAGCTGCCTTTGGTTTGGTTAAGACTCTTGAGCAACTCATAATTACATGCCAATATGAGGGGGGAAAAGAAAGTAACAAACATTATTAGACTTCAATCCGCCCATAGAACACATTCATATAATGGGAAAGAAAATTTCTTCATAGCTAAGGATATAAAGAAGCAAGGAGCAGCATAGTTGACAATGACATCAGAGTTTCTTAAAGACTTTGTACTTTCCACTGTTTTCGACAGATGACTAGTCAATGACCCTTGAAGATCATATAAACTCTTCATACTAAAGAATGCATCAGTGTGAAGTAAACTACATGACAAATTTTGAAGTGTCATTGCAGCATTCCAAGCTGAAACCATGGCAATCTTATTCAAAAAGAAAAGTAAAAAGATTGAAAAGGCTATAAAGAAGTTTCTTGTCATTTCTCCACAAAAAAACAAAACCAGCTGTAACACAATGTGTAATACCACAATGTGAGCAGAGAAACCTTAGTGTTCCTCACAAATGTATGGCACTAATAGGAACATAATATAGTATGTCAGCGTTTTGTTCTATTAAAGAGATAAGACACTGACCACATAGGTGTTCCATCCATGGGCCGGTACAATGCCTTGGGGAGGAAGAACAACAGGCATGTAAGAATGTGGAGATTGTAAACGCGGGCTTGATAAATAAGGTGCTCTTGGAAATGACCATGCAGAAAGTCCACCTGCATAAGGTAGACCTGAAGAAGGCAAAACTGTGGAGCCTGCAGCTCCAAAAGCAGGTAAGACAGTGCCAAGTGACTGAGGCTGGGGATGATGAAACTTGCATGCAGGTCCAAACTTGCATGATCCAGTTCGCATGTAATAAGGACATGATTTTTCTTCCTGAGATTAATCAATCTAAAATTTGTTAAAATGAATGGCAAGCACACTTATTCTCTGAAAGTCTAGTTGTGAACAATCAGGACTCAAGTGACAAAAGTAAGTCAAGAACCTGATGCATGGGGAGTCCTAACATGTTGAATAAGACTGGTCCAGCTCCACGCCTGTCCCTTGGATGATGGAATTTACAGGTTGATCCATATTTGCAAGTTCCTGTCTTCAGAAAATACTGCCAAATATGTTTGGAAGTAAAAAGTCACAAATTACAAAGGTTTCCGACAAAGGTAAGTCTATCAGGTTTACAATTAAGAGATGATAAAAACCCAATCAATTCCTTTATTTATTTTTTGTGGCACAAGTCACATACTCTAGATTAAATTAAGAAAAACTGAAGAAAACGAAAGAGATAGAGGAGTAGCAGCATGAGCACAAAGTGCAAATATTTGCTACAATCGTTAATACCAATATTAATCCAAGTGTGAAAATTTCTTTACTCAATGGAAACCAACATCTCACAGATATATAAAGGAATAAAAAGGTCTTATGTTTAACCCCATGTTAATTGAAACAAGGAATTATGCCTACTAATGGTGAACAAATTTAACAAATACCCCTAAAAAAAGGAGCATCAGGTCATAATCAAATACAATATTCGATGTAGGAAACAACTGACTATAATCGGAATATCCTTAGAACAAACTTCTTCTAGATGTCATCATTCAACTTCCATGTTTCTTCTCAACTCTTAGAGATTCTCAGACCGACATTCTAAATAATAGTATGCACTCGGATAATATAGTAGATACATTTTTTAAGAGGAATAACTTGGTTATATCTCATTAAACAACTGACCAGTCTAATGTTCTGTTTATTCCCAAGCCCACACCACTAGGATCGGCAATATATTTGATATTTCTCTTCATATGATGATTCAAATCGCCAATTACATAATTTATACACCTAACAAACATATAAACTCAACCAAACAAAGTTTATCCGATGAACAAAACAATACACCGTTTTCGCTCTTATTCTTATTCCTAGAAGTTCTAATCTTATATGACTTAGAAAACATCAACGAAGGAAGCAGACAAAGAAGGAAAGGAGGGAGAAGAATGAGTAAGAAAGAAGCTGCTTAATCAGCACAATCTGAACTAAATGAAAATCTTACCCCACAGTCAGGTTGTCCAACTCTTTCAGGGAGTTCTCCATTGTACTGAGCACCCTGAACATATAATAACGTACCAGAAGTTTTAGTTCACTAATACCATTTGAGCCACACTCTGCACAGTTAAGAGCCGGAAAATAAAAAAAGAAAGAGGCTGTGTAGAAGCAATCAATAGAACCCCTCACAACACTCCAAGAAAAATGCAAAAGGCAAAGAAAGAAGCTGTGTCGAAGCAATCAATAAAACTCCTTGCAAGAGCCGCAACACTTCAGTCAAAATGCAATCACTCTATAGAAACCATGCATATCAATTAAAAGAACATTCTTAATTACCTGTGAACCATATTTAGGGTGATTAAAACGACAATTACTTCCATAACCACACAAACCAGTCCTCAAATAATATATGCAGTTAGGTTCACCAGGTCGATTAGGGTATGGGTTAGACTGAGCCACACTGCCCCCATCTTGATTATCGTTGATAGTCAATCGCCAAAATCCCTCTACAATGGACACAAGAAGTAGATGTGTAAATTACATATGGAAATCAAATCTTCAAATTTCCAAAGCCTCAATCTGCATGGTATAATCTATCAGAACTCCTCAAAAGCATTAACACGAAGTAGCAAAAGATTACAACTTCTGAAACGTGATACTAATAAAGCAGTAAACTAGGATCAATCAAATTTTTAATTGGTTCTGAAAGTGAACACGGAAAAACGAAACTTTGAAGGCATAATTGGAAATTTCCAAACGAGTCGAAATTTACAACTAAACAAAGATACAAAACAACATTCTTCAAAACCCCAATAAGAATATGACTTGCATCATTTAACATCATACTTTGTAACGAAATACCCACTTGTCACAAAAAGGTAAAGTTTTTATTTAAACAACTGAAAACAAAATTCTGAATTTTCAAGTAATATACCACGAACAAACACAAATTCCTTGATGACCCACAATATGCATTGCACCTACCACTGGAGTTCTCCGAAACCATGACAATATCAACACAGAATCAAAACAATTCAATACATTCCCAGAGTAAACCGACACATAACACATTGCACCGTCATGATCACAAAATATCAGAACCATATCATAAGAGATATATTTCAATACAAAACCATCATCAGATCGTTACACTCCCAACTGGGTACATCAAAACGCGGTGTTACCTTCAACGTTGCCATCGGATTGATTCGGAACAGCATTCTTCTGGGCCTGCCGAGTGTCTGGCATCGGTAGCACAGAGGTCGTGTACACCCGCTCTTTGTTTTGCTTTGCTCTGCTTTTCTCAGTTTCGCCAATCAAACTCATAAAAGAAAAAAGCTTCAGACTTTCTCAGGAAAATCACAGCAACCGACTCCCAAATCTCAGAAATTTGCAACGAAAACAGTCCCAAAAATCGAAATAAAAAGGCTGTGAATGTGATCAAAGACTGAAACTGGAGGAGATAGAAAAAAACAAAAAGCTTTTTGGAGCATAAAGAAAAGGGACTGAGAATCAGAGAGATATAACTCTGAAATCTAAATAAAATTATGGCTATGAGCCTATGACCCTATGACAATGTGTTTCCTATTTGATATGAATTTCTTTAAATTTAATTTATTTAATTTTTCCCTTTTCCTTTTCCAATTATATCAAAAAGACCAAGGAACTGTTGGGGATCTTTGAATGTGAACCCGAAAAAAGTAAGTTTCATCCCCTCGTGTACGAATAATTAAATAGTTCCCTCTGTGAAAAGACATTTATGCCCGCCACGCGTCGGGCTGTTATGCTGCGTTATTTTAAGTAATTATGTTGGTTAATGACTTTGATTAATGCAGAAGCATGTTGTCAAAACTAAAGCGCAAAGGCACATGCCATTATTTACTGCTTCATTCAGGCGATCAGGAATTTATTATCTTTTTATAAGAAAAAATATTTTTGGTCTGGAATATCTTTTTTTTTAAAAAAAAATTATATATTTTTAATATGAAACTATTTATGGTTTGTAAAAAGGAATTCAATGTGATATAATTGAATAAATCCATCACCTTTGGTTCATAAGCCTGTGATTTCATATTGATCGTTGGATTCAGAATTCCAGTGGAATAGATTCGGAGTGTCCTTTTGCAAATTACCGTATTTTGTATAAGACGATACTATCCCCACGAATGAAAAAGTTATTCACGATAATGACAAGAAGAGTGTTTTATGTCTTGCTGAAAAAAAGTATTTGTATTTCATTTTGTTGAGTTTGGAGAAATGTGAAAAAATGTCGTTAAAAGGGCAAGGGAGATTTTGGCAAGATGAAAGTTAGGGGGAGGTGGTGAGATTTGGACCACAAGATCTAAACTATAGGGAGTTAATTAGTGAAACCTATAGACCTTGAATTGTAACTCAAATTCGCAATGCCAATCATGGTTAGTAATGCACCTTCATATTTAATTAATTATGCTTACTAATTCTTCTACTAACCACCCCTTTTAATTACAAGGAGTGAGTGAGTATTAGAAAACGACACTTTTATGTTAAAATGCTAAAATCATTTTGAAGATGTACTTTTTTAAAGCATTAATTTATCTGCCAACTACTTTATTTGACCTCAAACAACACTTAAGAAAGAAAACCGACACATTTGTGTTAATACGCTAAAATCATTTTGAAGTTACTATTTGTTTCTTAGTTTATATATAGTTCCTTCAATCACATTTGTAAAGGACTGACGCTCCTATTTAGTGGTTGTGGTGGGAAATGTCTACTACAAATGGAATATAAAATTTCGGATAGAGAAAGATCTATGCTTCATCCTATAAACAAATGTCATGCTTCACGCTACTAGTAGCAACAAGGATAACATAGGATCACC
The DNA here is from genome assembly GCA_024362665.1 of Prunus padus. Lineage (NCBI taxonomy): Eukaryota > Viridiplantae > Streptophyta > Magnoliopsida > Rosales > Rosaceae > Prunus > Prunus padus. The sequence continues at coordinate 22,703,999 of JANFAM010000013.1, forward strand.
ACACATGGTTGGCAGTGTAGGATTTTCTAAACGTGTGCACGAATGTTGTCAATAGTTTTCTATTTTTCAAGTGGAAGAGCAGAACTGAACCAGTTCAAACATTATAAAACCCTTTTCCTTTTCCTTTTTACTTTATTGTTTGCGAAGAAGGAAAGAAAATGAGGGGAAGGGTATAGTGGTCAATATGAAAAACTGAGATCCCAGGCACTTCGCTGGGTGTCGCTATCACTGTAATTGAGTGGGAATTAAATTAATTACCGTAGAGGGAGACTCACCTGGGATTGGGAAGGGTACGATGGTCCAAAAATAGGTTAATTTTGGCCCAAGAAATCTCTTTGCACAATTCACACTACACTATCAGGTGTGGGTCCCGGGGGGAGAGTGAGCAATTAGAATCGACCCAGTGGGCCACCACCAATTAGCGGAGTAGAAAGTGTCATGTCCAGACACCGAGAGAAAGAGAGAGAGAGAGAGAGAGAGAGAGAGAGACCTTGGCCTTCTTTGTCACGGCTCGCCGAGTCATGACTCATTTTTGTGATTGGCTAAAGACCCCCTTGTGTAGTCCCAGTCCGCACTGGCCGCTTTAGGCTCTGTAGCACGAGAACAGGCCCTGATTTCTTAGGTTCACCACATCGCAGCAGCTCAGGCCTATTGTTGACGCCTACGTCAACTTAATTTCAGCCACAACAAACTGAGAATAAAGAATTCTCCACTTTTGACCACCTGTTTGGGTATGGGGTTATCTTTTCTTTTTTTCTTTCTCAAAATTCTTTGATAAGCTAAGCAATCAAACAACATAATTACAATAACACCATAATGACTTATTAAATTGTACAACAGTCTAATATATCGGTGTTTTATAAGTTTTATTTATGTTAAATTAAACAGTCACATCCCCACCACCCACATCAATGTACAAAATAGACACGGGACAAACTGTAGCACATGAATTTCTATACCAAACACCAATTATGTCACCACCTTATGAAATGTTTTTGCCCGTATCGAATTTTCCATTTTCGGTTAATAGAAGAGTTGAAATTCGTTCTAATTGATGTTTTACCACTCCTCCTGAAGTAGTCTTTATAAGTTCGCTAACTGTCACTTTTGTGGGTAAATCTTCATACCTTAATTACTGAATCTCTGGAAATAATTTTGACATTGAAATTATAGGACAACACGTGACATCTGTTTATCGAAAAGACAACACCCGTCAAGGCGTCCAAAATAGTTCTTTGGAAGGTCTGCCGGATTGAAACAAGGAAACGACTGTTGAGAGAAAGAAATCAAAAGGCAGTAGCCGCACATGGAAGAGTACCATGATAATAAGCAAACATAATTAGAAAGAAGGAAGTTGGCAGTTGGTCAAGGGCGTTAAAGCTTTAACATAAATTATGGAATGGAAAGCCAATAGGTCAAGCAAAGCCAGTAGAAGTAGGCAAATACTAGCATGACTTCAGGCTTCAAGGCCTTTAAAAGTAAAGTCGCCTTCACATTGGTTGGTTCAGGAGGCTATAGATTATTAGGATCCTAACCTTTCAGACCAGATGTCCCATGAAAACTCGGAAACCAATCATGTCCAACAAGTTCACTAGGGGACAAATTAGCATGCATAAAGGCTGGTCAAACCGTGCTTTGGAACACTGAATCATGACTAACTCACATTTTACCAAAAGAATTTGACTGAGACAGAAGCTAGGCTGTGATTTTTGTATAAGCATTTAAATTCCCCTACTTAAAACAAAAGGTAAACAGTAAATAAATTGAAGTTGAAAGAAGCCAAAAATGTGGAATCATACCAAACATTTATGCGAACAGGAATTCCAAACTTGACCAATACACTGATTCTGTTGGTCCAAGATCATAGAGCAAAGATAAGCTATATCATCAAGAAGCGTGAGAAAATAGTGAGAAGTAAAGTCATGAGATGATATTAAATATAGGACTTGTTCACCTTCTAAAGCATCATCCTCCTTAAGCCAGCAACTGATTCATTTCACCACATAAACCGTGGGAGAATCTCATTTTTGCGATCGTCCCAATGAGCTTTCTCACTATCCCCATAAAAGAAGAACAGTTTACTTCCAAAAATAGTTCCATCGAAAAATACTTCCACAAAAGAAAAATAATAATAACAATGAAGTAGAATGAAGTAAATTTTTCAAAGATAGTTCCATTGAAAAATTAAGTCAATTACTTCCAAAAACATTTCCTGATGGTCAAGTCTCGATTTTGAATGTCTTTTTTTTTTCCTTGTCATACCCAGAACAAGGGAGACAAAAAAATACTTGTTGAATTCAGCATACCTCAATAATATCCTCCTGTAACATATAAAGCCTCAAAACTTGTCTACAAACTAGACTAAGAGGTCGCTAATCTATCTGTACACCTATATCTCCGCCCCACCTAAGAGTAAGCCGGGGTTGTCTTTCCTGTGCATATACCCTTGTACCGCAAGAGTAACTATAGAGTCAAAAAGCTAATATCATATTAGCAATATTCACAAAGAAAGCTAGCAGCAGCAACTCAACAGAAGAACATGGAACCCTGGACATTCTTATGCAATTTAGGGAGCTCTGGAAATGGGACACTCTCAGCTGAAGTGACACTGCCGTTCCCTGATGAGGTTTCTGAGAGATCTTCAAACTTCATAAACTGCGCCACTTGTGCTGCAGCAAGGTGGGCATAACATATGGGCGCCACTGGAAAATGGTTGGTAATAGTGAGATGGAAGTAAAGCTCTAGACTAACTAGATTTTATCATTTCCACTGGAAAAGAATTTAATAAAAGAAAATAGATTTAATTGCACAAGTATGTATAATTTACCAATGGAGATTGCAGTTGTACTCCTTTGGTACCTGAAATAAGCAAACATATATCTAGATAAATTCAATTGAAAGGTTATTCAAGCTGAGTCATATGGAAAGGGATTGAAAATGAAAAGCTTACACGTAAGAAAGGGTGTGGATTAGGTTTTGCAAGCCATCAGGAGAAAATCCAATCTCATCAACCAGGACATGATAGTGTGCTGGCCGTGAAGTTCCCTGTAATACAAAAGATAAAAAAACGTGATAAAAGGAAATTTAGACACTTGAGTTGGGGGAAACAAATATGCTGAAATACTGGGTAGATGGTGGGTGCTTACAATCATTCCTGCATGAGCACACATGTAGAAATCATAATTCCTTGGATGCACAATATTTGTGTCCACAACTGTCCCTGGAGAGAGAGAGAGAGAGAGAGCATTAAAACAAAGAGATAAATGATACAAGAAATAACAAAATTCAGAAAGTAGCAGACCAGGTGGAACATTATCAGTGGAACCCCCGGTTCGAAATAGCTTCGTGTGATGGTTTTTCTGAGCAACAATCACAGTAAACTTTGGAACATCAACCTCCCCAAGGTGCTGGTAAGCCTGTAATAATAAAATTTGACCATCTTAATGTTGAGAAAAAAACAACAAACTTCAGCACACGGTTGATAGCAGGTCCTAGGTACAAACCCACAGTCCATTAATTGGCAGAAAGGGGCTTACGCAGGAATAAGGCAGGAACTACTAAACTTCTGGGTATTTCAACAATTTCAAGGCATGATTGGATTAAATAACACAGACTAACTGATTAAATATAGCAATTGTCTCCTTGAGTGGGTATTTCCGATAAAAAGGTTTACTTAAATCAGATATAATTAACTGTCAAAACTAAAAACGCAAATTGGGACATGTAGCAAAGAGAGAGGTAAACGTCCTTTAAATCAAGTACTACATTGAATGGCCCAAGAAAAAATTGAATTGCAGAACCTTTATGATTTGGTCCAGCTCGATGTTCAAGACTTGATTAAATTGTGATTCGCTGACTCCGTCCCTAAAATAAATAAATACAAACATGTCTTTACTAGTGGCAGTAGGAAAAACAAGACAGTTGCCACATTTCATGCTCCAAAAATAAGTATTAAAAAAACCAGTTCAACTGAGGGGAAAAAACGAACTAAGCAAATAGAAAGTTTCTAATTAAATTAAGAGGACCACTAGAAGCATAAACCACACAGAGCAATATTCCTATTTAAGAGTAAAATGGAAGGATGGGACAGCAAAAATAGGCCAGATACACCCTTCAGTAAGAATAGTATATATATATATATGTTATCACCACCATTAGGCAACAAAAGAGGCACATTTCTCTGTGGATTTAGCTTGACTATATTTGCAGCGTCCATACATATTATATGACAAATTAACGACTGCCATGCAGGGTGGCCAAGTTGCCACAAATCAAAATACGACTAGGATGAATGGCTTCCAACTGGAAAATACCAAGTAATATAAACTACACAAGTTGCAATGTGAAGTGAATCCACTATATCCGATATGATATCACCACCATTAGGCAACAAAAAGGGTACATTTCTCTTTGCGGATTTAGCTTGACTATATTTGCAGCGTCCACAAGCTATTACGAAACATACTGTGAGTTTAGGACTGTATTCTGGTTTCGCTTCGAAGGAAGTCACTTTCGAAAGACCAAAACTGGGTCATTAGCATTTTTTTTTTCAAATACCAAAATAGCCAGAAAATTACCACTACAATGTCATGATACCTGAAGACAATAATCTGAGTTGGTTTACGTCCGTTGCTTGTTTTATAGAAGTCCACAAGCAGTTCCCTGCAACAAAAGGCATTTCCAGCCTTAGCAGTATACTTGAATTGATAATTTAAAATAAATGAAGTTCACCAATCTATCTTAAATCTTTTTAAATTCATCAAACTTTTTACAAAATATAAAGTATTGTAATCAGGTCACATTTAAGTTACAAGAAATTAATAGCCACAACTTTTTTGTAATAAATTTGGGAGTGAAGACTTTTGAATCCGTCTAATGGGCCATATTAGAGAGTCCCGTAAGTGTTAAAGCAAACTATAATTCTTAACATGTGATCAACTGGTACGAATACTATATTCCCTGCTCAAATACCTGATAATTCCAGCATCAGTTCCATTTTCAAGTGGCTTGTACAGAGCATCAATCATCTCTAGTTTAGGAGATTGTGTTCTAACTGCTGCTCTATACCTTGAAATAAGTGGCCAATTTCGAGAGCCAACAACCTGAAACTCCAACAAAATTGAAGCAAAAACAAAATGACTATAAAGCACAGATAGGTATATAATATAAAAAGAAACTTGAATTGTAATTACCGCAGCAATAGAAGGAATATCTGAGCGACCAGGAGACCCATGAGAGACATCCATCCCTAAAATCATTGTGGGAGTATCATTCAACAGAGGAACACGTGAGGAGTGCTCTATTGCCAACAAAGAATTTATTCCTCCAAGCTATATAGAATTAAACAAACAGAAAAAATCAACAGGGTCTATTAATTATTAAAGTAGCGATATCAGATATTCACCATTTAGTTTCTTGCCTTAGAATTGATCTTAAGAAGAACATTTGTCAGGTACTGATCATTAATCTTGGCTGGGGAAATGCATTGTGTGACAATCCCGAACTCACAAAGACTTTTTTTCTTCCAAGGACCTATAAAATGTATAAGAGCATAAACTCATTACATAATCAAATTGAGGGGTAGTCGGATTGTCAATTATTAACAATATTAATAACAAAGCCATACCATAAATATCACAAATTTTTCTCTCTGGTAAGACACAGAGAATGAATTGAGGTTCCCCTGGAAGCTTAGCTACAATCTGTTCGAACATCTTTTCAACTCTTGCAACAGGGCTTTGTCTTCTACATTGCGGATCTTCTTCAAGTAATGTAAAGGGACGCTCAATATACTGCACATGTGGGAGAGAGAGAGAGAGAGAGAGAGATCAGAATCAGCAAAAGTCTAAAAACTAAACTTAGCAAATGGTGTAACCTACAATGCCCTTCTTCCTCCCACAGTTGATAAGCTCCCGTGAGATATGACTGGTATCACAGCGTGCAGAGAAGTTGACAACAAGCCAACGGTCAATGCGAGTAGGGTTGAAAAGTGTCTGGTAGATTAGGGAATTGCAAGCAGCATTAAGTTCAATAAGCTAAAATCAAATTCAAATAGTAGCAATGAAGGAAACAAAACAGTGCAACCTCTTTCTCACAGAACAACTGATATGAATTTTAGAAGGCATAGAAACAAATACCTTATTGTTGAAATTCCATCGTCCATTATGAGGGATGCAGTCATCACTGTTACCAACCTTTAGCTGTTCTTCAAAGGAGAGAATGCATTAGAAAGAGAGCTGATAGTTGATTGAGTGAAGAGGGCACACTCCTCGTTCACTCTCTTTCTCCCCACCTCTACAGACACATCCAAATATACAGAAACTGTTTACCTTCGGAGTCTCGAGAACACGGCCATTGACCTGAGTCAATTTATTCTCTATAGAAATACCACATGTAGCAAGCATAGGATCATCATCATACTGGTATTTTTTCACTGCCTGCAATAGTAAAGCAAATGAGCAAAAAGAATATTGCAACATGTGGTCAAAGAAGAAAATTTAGTGACCAGCAAACTCACATCAGTCACAGTTCGTATTCTTTCATGAGGTTTCTGCCTTGATTTTTCAACTAAGGATGCCCTCTGCATTGAAGATAAAGCCTTTGTATACCGTTGTAGCGAAACAAGCGAACAGAGCTAAAACACCTCATTGGGAGAGGAACACAAATCACGATCTCAGACAGAGGATAAGACTAACAAACAATGGTATAATAAACAAAAGAAATTTGCACACCTCCAGTGGCAGATAGTTGGGCTTTTTTGGCTTGCCAACATCAAGGCAAGGCATGTATTGGGAAGAGGTGAGTTCTACACCACAGTGCTTAGTAAAATACTCATACACAGTAATCTCCACAGTCTGACCCTCACTTGTGCCATTGCCACTTTTTAACTTCATTGGGAAACTTTAAGGAAAAAAAGGACAAAAATTAGGAAGTTTTTCAGATGTGAAGAAGTAGGAAACAAACTTTTAGGAGATAAGCACATACTATTGTTGATTACAGGGCTTCTCACTTAAGCCTAATATTTTGAATTCCATGTTACGGTGCCTTGCATTAATCCTCATATTTTTCAGCATTTTCTTGGCCTGTATGTTACCATGAAAGTGAAATTTTACAGACTAAAGTTGATGCTGAAATCTGAACCTTTAGTATAAGATTTAGCAGTTTTCTTTTTTACCTTAACCCAGTCAATGTAGCGAGCTTCTCGTACATCCTGGTTGGCTATCAGAAAATCAACGACAGGTCCAGGCGTTAGGATCATCGTTGTAGATACATCTGCACAAATAAATGGAAACAAAAATGTCAACAAAACAAGTGACAACAGTGCTAGTGAGTTTTGAAGACTAAAGAAACCTAATCATAAGATCTGGTACCCATATTCAAGGACAAGCCACCCTCTGTTGGACGGAAACTGGAATGAAAACCCCGAACACCCTTTACACCTGCTCCAACATCAACGAAGTTTCTGGAGTCATCATGAAAGAATGATTGTCGTACTAGAAGACACCCCCTGTGCATGTTTAATGGTCATAATTAAACAAATTTAGAGTTCACAGAAGAACAGAGTACAGTTTAAAAAGAATATAGTCAACATATGTGAGAGAGAGGTACATGTTAGCTGCTTGCTGCCGCAGAATGATATCAAGCACTTTCAATGCATCCTGAGTATTATCTACATCCGCTCCTCTCAGGGCAAGAGCGATTGACTTCAGAGGTATTTCAGCAGCATAACTTATCTCTACGTTGAAAGTTTTTGACCGAAAAGAACGTCTTGACCGTTTGTCAGTCCCACTGGGGCTCCCATTTTCACTAACACACAAGAATGCCAGTTGGACAATACAAATGAATTGTTGATAAGAGAATAAAAAAGAACTTTTAAACCAAGACCAGGAACAAGGAATAGGAGGACAAACTGCTTTGCAAATGTCTCCTCCAGCACGACAGAAAACTCAAGCCTTCTCTGTGGCAGAGGACCCAGTGTGTACAGAGCTTTGTCCCCATCATATGCAAACTTTTTACCACCAAGTTCTGAAGAGTATGTTTGATAAAGCCTGTCAATCAGTTTTCTCCCAATTCCCTTGCCTTCAACAGAGATCTTATCTTCTGAAGTAATACGAACCTGCAAATAGTATGGCATTATGAAATTGGTACAAGATACAACAAACTGAATGTAAAAACAAGAGTCGAATGAGGTAAACATACAAAATACTGGTAAAATACAGCATCTGGAACATTCACAGAAACTTTAAAGTGGTTTGCGAGCAACGGTATCAATTCTCCAGTAGTTCCAGTCCCACACCTACTCATAATAGAATATTTAGGAGGAGCCACTAGTTCTGGCTTCAAATTAGGAGGTATGGTTGGAGAAGGTGGGGGCGAATGTGTGTCCGCACCTGCGTTTCCAGGGCTTGCTACATCCTCCATTGTTCACTTGAATAAATATGATCTGCAAGGCTTTAAAGCAAGGAAGATCAAAACTAATTAGGTGAAGAATGGACTAATTCCCGTCCTCATGGAAACTGAACAGAAACAAATGTACTAATACATAAACTCAGATGGTCAAACATTCATGATTCCCTTAAGGTTACATACCAAAATCTGCCGAAAAGGTTCAAAGCATAACCATAAATTTCCTGATAGATCATTTGATTCATTTGAATTTTTATTTGGTTAGACTATAGAAGTGCTCTAAGTTCAGTAAAAAGCTGTAATTGCTCGGATCTTGGCTCTGATGCAGAAAGTACTGCTTCAGTCAGAACCAAAGTTACCAACAGTACTAGAAACCAATCGCACTAGCAAGTTCTTAAATTGACAATTTAAAATGACGGAAGCAAATCAAGCTAACTACTCAACCATTACATATGAACTTTAATGTGCATTATAATCAGATTTTTCTCTCAGATAATTAAGATTACAAATCCCTTGAGTTTTTTTTTTCTTCAAAGTTGAAGGGTAACCATATAAAAACAGGATAAAGAGTTTTCTAAAATGGGGACAAGAGACTCTTTTCAAACACACCATAACAACCACAAATTAGTCACACATTTTGTACCAAACATACCATATATAAATTTAGAAGGGATAACTGAGATAAAAGAGACATAAAGGCACTAACACAAATACGACCACAAATCCAAATATTCTAAAATAGAATGTTTTCCATGTGTTAGATCACTATAAAATAAAAGTTCAAAACTATGGAGATATATTAAGATTGACAGAAGAACTATATCAGATGAAAAACATTGACAACAAAAAAACAACAATAACAGCAACAGAAAGCAAGCGAAAATAATTATAGCTGAGATAGTATATAGATGAAATGAAACAAAAATTCCCAGGCAAGTAGTAAAATAAAACAAAAATAAGTGAAATGTGGAAAATACGTAGACATACGTACATTGCTTGAAATTTGACAACTCAAAACCACTGGCAGGTGAAGATGAAATATCAAGACACCATAAACGAATATCAAAATCCGGAAAATTAATAAATAAAGATTATTTGTGTATGCTATAAGGTAAGCAACGCTATCAAATTGGGGACTAGAAACCGTCGAACATTTGCAGTACAAAGAGTAGAATGCATGAAAAAGAGCGAGGGGGAGAAGTAAAAAACGGAAAAAATAATAAAAAATGACTAAAATCAACACTAACGCAAGCACAAAACATAAATTGAATTAACGAGAAACAAAGTTTGCCGGAGACTTCCAGAGAGCAATGCAGCAAGCGACTCACAAATTGCTTCCAAAACATTACAGTGTAAGCCGATTCAAGCAGAATTAAAACTACGAAAAGCGAAAAAAATACCTAACAAAGTAGACGAAATGAGCATAGAGCGATGCATGAACGAAATCGCGGAATGCAGAGCAAGGGAAAGAGTGAGAAAGCAAAGCTTAGAGCGAGAATCGTACCGTGAGAGCTCCGGAACAAGCTTCGCCTAGGGTTTTGCCGAGCCACTGAGAGTTAGGAGTGAGAGAATTCGAAGAGTCCCTGTCTATTGGCTTCAGAGAGAGAGCGAGCGCATGGAGGGAAAGAGCCTCTTTTAGGAAATTAATTTGGTCATGTACTGCTGTGTTGCAATTTAGATGAATTTCAAAAATTTTATGGAAAACCAAAAATTCCTTTTCCACAGGGAAAATGCATCTGAATTATGTCAGCCGTCCAATCTGAGTTGATAGCAATTTGACATCAGCACCGTGGATCCAATGGATGTTGGGTGAGGCATCACCCTGATCGGAAGAATGACGTGGCACTGGAGATCAAATCTCGCCCGTACGGAATTGCTCGCGGCGTTAGGTGGCATTCCGATAGTCCCGCAGCCTAGTGTCGTGGCCAGATGGATGCGGAATTCTGTGTAATTCTGGTGGAATTGTAGGGCTATTTTGGTCATTTGAGTATTTGGTTTGCTCGAGAGAGCCATTGGGTGCGATGAGGTCCATGAAATTTTAAAACAGCTTATTAAATAGAGCCGTCAAACAAATACATTATTGGTGGTATAATTGTTTAACGGCTCTGATTGTTGAATGCGTGCCGTTGCTTAGTCAAAGCGCCACTGTGGCCAACTATGGGCTTTCATGCAGCTTATTCATCAAGGCTATTTCGGCCCTTTGTAGTTCAAGGCTTTGTTCTTGTCGGCTTTTCTGGGTCTTTTGGGCCACAAGCCCCCAATGTATCAACAAGAAAAAACAATTCAATGGAACAACAGCTATAGTCTTTTTATTCTTCAACAATCGATAATCTAATTTGCGGAAATGAGGATTCAAACTTGAGTGAAGTGGGTAGCCAATGGGTTCATTGTCCTGCCCAACTAAATTAACAAATGCAAGGAGGCGGACAGATGAAACAGGTGAACTCATTGTCCTGACCAATTGTGTTAACCCACATGTGCAAAAGAGCACTAGCCTTCTATTACCAATTTGGTTTGGGAAAGTGTTCAATATGGATAATCACACAAATGTTTTCCACTTAAAAAACAGGGGATTTATACACGCATATTTCTTTCTTGAATTTTCCTCTTTGTTCGTACCACTTGCTCACATTGAAATATTATGGTAGGTAGACTATGAGTTATGAACTAACACCCAAAATAATTGGTGATTAACCCAGTATGAGTGGACCTGGTCACTTTCTAAAATTACAAGCTTTTCATTTACAAGCTGCAAGGCTTTGCATCGTCAAAGCATACACATATGAATGTCATCATAGCAAAAAAAATAAATAAAAAAAGAAAAATACATCATCATCTTTGCAACCCATCCAACACTGTGGTTTGGGTTGGAGATATACATAGCTAGCTCAGGAGGGATAGAAGGGGTAGAAGAAGATCCACGAACTCAAGATAGGGTGTTTGCATATTGAGCTATCTTGACCTGTACTTTTGCATTGTTGGGCTTGCAAGGTCAAGAAAACTCGAACATTCTTCGTGGAGTGTAAAAAATAAAAAAAATAAACATAACAAGAATAAGCTCAGAAGAGATATCGCCATGACTTCTACCAGCACATCTTTCTCTTTTCTTCTCCTATGCCACAAACTACTTGACGTACCGGACGAGCCATGAGACCCACGAACCAAAGTAGCACCAAGATATCATGCACCAACAGAGCCATGGCCAAGACCAAGAGAAAGTGGGTGAGAACCAGAGAGCTTGGAGAAGATGAAGGAGGGGATGTAGGTATTATAAGGGTTGACCAGTACAAGACTGCCGAAACAGTTCCATGAAGATAGAGAAGGGGATGGGATGCGTGATGCCATTTATATTGAGGGAGTGGTCACAGAATGAAATAAACGCAGATGGGTATAATTGGATCTTTAATGGAAAAATAAGGTGATGTGTCGTTTTCAAGCTAGGGCAGACCCTAGGCATAATGAGAATTTGTTTTCTTGGGATTCAAAACCCGACTCTATTTCCAGATTTGGACTTCTTTTTTGTGTTTTTGTTCTAGTTTTTTCAAACAGTAAGTTCCCTTCTGGTTTTTTAGAATTCTACTACTGCCATATCCTGTACTAAACTTTTTACAACTGATAAAAGTATGTATATTATATTCAACTTGGATGAGAAATTGAAAAAATTTATGTTTTTAAAAATAAGAAATCTGACCTAATTACTAGTTCACAAATTTAATCCAATGTGAGATGATTAATTAGGAAAAGAAGGTTTGGTGCATGTATTTTGCTGGCAACTTGTTGCAGCATACATCTGTGTATATGAAAAAAAAACTGCATTACATGCATGCGAAGGTAGCTTTGACCATTTTGATAAATAAGAACAAAAAACAAGAAAAAAGAACAGTGTGGGTTTTGACCATTGAATTTCTCACCATGTAATCTTTTCAAGCAAATCTCTGCCTTGCAATTCAAAACCACCCATCTCTCTTTCTCTCTCTCTGCTGATACAGATAGAGAAAGAACAAGAACAAAGCCCTAGGAGTTTAGCTACAGATGGGTCTCTTCAGCTGCAAACCGCTACTTTATTCACTGTTTCTTTTGTCCATTTCTCTGCAACCTTTCCAAAATCACACAAAACAAAAACCCCCCAAACCCTAATTCTCATGTCTTATGTAATTATTATACCCTTTGCTGCTGCAATTCTCTCAGAATTGGGACCTGCACTATTGAAAAGTCAATCTCAGATATTATGGCCTCCTATTTAATGGCCCTTTGAATCTTTTGTTTGTCACACCTTTTATATGTAAATTTTCAAACCAAAATCAAGTCTTGAAAGCCTTTTTATTTTATTTTTTCGGCTAAAGAAAAAGTAAATTTTTATATAATGACAATACAAATCAAAATCAATATTATAACTAATATCCACAGAAAGATGAATGAAACCAAATACAAGTATTATCAATAAAATGCCCTTCCGTTCGTGGCCAAAAGTGTGTTATCATATTAGCTTTTCGATAAATATGTCAAAAAGAGACCAGAGAAAAAGAAAAATAATTGGGCAAATTGTAAGCCCGTAAGCCTTGTTGACATGTCTCTGGCCATTCCTAGGGTACACTATAAGCTCAGACTCTGCTGCAAGTATTAATTTCACATACTCGAGTGCTTCAAGCAACTTGTATGACTGATTCAAAACCCGTGAAGGCTACTCTCAGATCATCATGAGCCCTTTACGTCACCACTATGTCACTTGCTTTGTTGTGGGGACCCATCTTCATATACGCCTTACGTATATCATGTTGTTTTGTTGGGTATAATTTATATGGTTAATTTCAGTTTAATACTCTGTGTTTACACCATTAAAATATATTAGTCTCTATTTTTTTAATTTTTACAATTATATATTTCAATTTTTTATATTTGTTATAATGTGGTTCCACCGTTAGTGTACCGTCATATTTCACTATTAGTTGCTTACATAGTATTTATGGGTCCCATATTTTTTTTTTAAATTTAGATGTAATAAAATATTGATATAATTTTTTTTAAAATCAATTACAAAAAGAAAAAAAAAGTCATCTATCTCTCTCTCTCTATTTTCTTTTCTCCTCGGATTTTCAGCTGTTTTAACTCATGAACTATTACCCTTGTAGAAATTAACCTCATCAAATTAAAAAAAATCAGCCAATTTTGTCCCTGAACAAAAAAATATAGCCAATTTCATCCATGCCGTTAGATTTTATCACATTTCATCTATAATTCTGTCAATACTATCACGTGAAGCGCACATGGAACAAAAATATAGGGCGATTTCGACATTCAAGATCTGGTTTGACTTTCAACATCGTCTTCCTCTTCCTCTTCCTCTTCATTTTCAGCCTCACTTTCACTACTCAAAGCCAATGTGATGTTGTCGCACTGTTTACGCAAATATGAAGCAATATCATCACTGAAATCTCCTTCTGCCTCTGCGACCCCACCTCTATGATTTCCACCATCACTGGAATTCCGCCTTCTTCGACCAGAGACATAACTATTGAACCGTGCCAATACAAACAAGGTAGCTTAGAGAGAAAACCGTAAATTTGTAAATATGAAATAGACCTAGATCATAAAATATGATGAGGCAAGCCTCAGTCTTTTCCCTTCCTCTCTGACAAGCAGAAAAAACGCCTCCTCTAACAACAACCTAGATTCGCACCTCCGAAATTCATGCTCAGCACAAATCCTATCTCTCTTACCTAGTTAATTGCTAGCCCATCCCCACCCGCACCTTAGCTAGATCCTAACCCCATCATTCTTCGAATCCATTTAACTAATTAATTAACAGGTTCAATTTCGTTTAGTATAATGGTGCTGGTGGTCTTTTCGTTTGGAGGAATTGACAAAGCTCCAAGATGGAGCGAAAATTTTGCCTAGAGAAATAGGAGAAATAGTTGCACAAAGAGAGAGGAGTTTTCGTCTAGGGGTTCCCAGTGATGAGAAATATGAGGTTATGAAAGAATTGGTGTTTGCCTGGAATCATCATAAGCCGATAAAAATTAGTTCATGAGCTTCATTGCTTTTCGCAAAACAAACTCCGAAGATAAAGCTTGATCTGGGCGAGATAGAGGAAAAAGAGATATGGTGCAGGCGCGGTAGGGGCAGTGGTTAATTGTTTTTCGGTATTGCTCTGTTTGACACATATGGGCATCAAAATCTGAGGTCAATCAGAAAGTGGGTTGCAGTCATGGAACAAAATATCCATAATATCCTGATATTTCCATAGAAATTTCCGTATTTTTGGATTACCGATATTTCCGATACCATCGATATTTTAGATCTCCATGGAACAAAATATCGATAATATTGACGACATGGACCGAAATATCGATAATATCCCGATATTTCCATCAAAATTTCCGTATTTTTGGACTACCGATATTTTCTGATACCATCGATATTTTATTCCTTGGTTGCAGTGAAGCTTATGACTTGTTGGAGCTAGATTTGGTTGCAGTGGGTTTCATTGTGAGATTTGGTTGGGTTGATTTTGTTTTCAGGGTGAGAAACACAGAGAGAAAAAAAGAAGAAGGTATGAGGACAGGGAAGGGTATAGGAGGACAAAAATGCCCTCCAAATAATACACACGTGCGCCTCACGAGTTTGGGTATGCGGGAGATTGGATGAAATCCCACAAAATCTAACGATATGGATGAAATTGGCGATATAAATTAGTCGAGGGGTTAAATTGGATGATGTTTTAGTTCAGGGTGGGGTCCTGGTTCAGGGAGGGTGTACGGCAATTTACTTTTTCCCCTATAACACATACCACCCCCTCTCACCTCCAAGCCCTATCCACGATGCAACTCCAAACCCCACCCCCCAACCCTGGGCTCCATTCTCCACTCCCACTCCTAGCCCAACCCAAGCCCCACTTCCACTCCCAACCGCAACCCATCCCCCGATCGCATGGGGGAATGGAAGGATGAGGAGGAGAATAAATCGCTGGGGTCTTTAGCCTCTGCCGAACGATGAGTCGTCACAAGGTCGTGTTTGAATAAAGGGGTTTAGGGCCGCGCAGCCAGATCTATGTTTAAAAAATGGGGTTTTGGTTTAGGGATGAGTTTGTTTGTTTTTCATGCCCTTTATTTGTGTTTTGGAAATTTTAAGAGTGATTTTAATGACGATGATGATTGTGAATTTGATTTTCTTGGCTGCTCCATTGAAGGTGGTGATGCAAGAATGTAGAAAGGGCCAGTGGGGGAGAAGAAAGGTGGGAGGAAGGGATGGGTCCTGGTCCTGTGATTAGGGAAGAGACATTTTTGTGGTGGTCAAGCGATGGTTGTCGGGTAGGAGGAAGGTTCCTCGGTGCCGGAGAGAGAGAGAGAGAGAGAGAGAGAGAGAGAGAGAAAGAGATAGAGTTTTGGGAGGTAGAGTAAATGTGGGGTGGGAGGGATGGGTTTTTGGGGGTGTCGCATGTGGTTATGGGGGAGGAAGGGTTAAGGATTTTTTCCTCTTTTTGCTTCAATTTTTTTAATAAAAAATAATATTTTATTCATATTTTAATATATTTTAAATGTTTAAAAAAAAAGTAAAGATATGGGCCTATAGTGCCACTATGGCAACTAACAAAATGAGATTTGATGTAAAACTCTAATGACGGAACCACATTGTAACAAATTTAAAAGACCGAGGTATCTAATTGTAAAAATCGAAAAGATATGGCCTAACATGTCTTAATGGTGTAACTACATGGTACTAAACTGTAATTAACCTTAATTTATAGTGTGGATTATGTTTTGGGGTTCCATCTCAAGTCGTTATTCTAATTAAGGATTTAAAATTAAATCAACCAATGGCAAATGACCCACTAATGTAGTGATTTGGAGTAATTACTCATTCAGGCAAGGTCCTGGATTAGAGTCTTATCATCTGTTAGGGATGGGCATGGTTTGGTTCGGTCCGGTTTCCACCTCAACCTCGAACCAAATTGATACTATTTAACCGGTCTAGTTTGGTCCGATTTTAGTAAAAAAAATTATGAAATCAGCCAGTTAGGTTTGAACCGATTCTGGTCCGTTTTTCGGTTTTTTCGAGTTTTGGACAAGATTATTATTTTTTTTGTTTCAATTTTTTTTTGTATTCCAACTAAAATTTTATTCTTTATGCTTACAAATTAACAAATGATCTAATTTCATGCAAATAGAGATATTGGGCCTAGAAAAGAGAGATGTTTTGAAGTTGGGCTTGGGAAAATATTAGTTATGAGATTAAAAATGTAGCATTACATTTAAATAATTTTGTAAAAAAATAAAATAATACACAAGGTCCAGTCCGGTCCAATTTGGTAAGGTGTGAAACCGAAACCGGTCTAGTTCTTTTCGGTGCCAGTTTGTTGACTTTTTTAGTGAATCGATTTTTTTTCATCAGGTCCGGCTCGGTGTTTCGATTTTTCAGTCCTGATCCCCACCCCCAGTATCCGTAGGTCCTCAAAATAAATGAATTAAATTAAATTAAATCAACCACCATGTTGTTTTGAGGTTATTTGATTACATATTTTAAGCATGATAAATACATCAAATAATTTCATTCTAGTGATATTATAGATATTTTTTTAATTGTATTATTAGTTCAATAACAAACTTTGTCAAATAATCTAAACATGACATAAATAAAATGTCAATATTATGTTGGTATTGTCAATTTACTACAGTAATAAATTAATAATGTTATTTAGTAACTTTATTACAATACTAATGATATTTGAGAGCTACAGTTTCACTCTATTATTGGTTAAAAACTATAGAGATGACTAAGTGTATGGTTTGTGTTTCGACCCCAAAAAAAAATGTGCATGGTTTGTAAGTAATTTTATGCATATAAAGAAAATAAAAGTAATTTTATGACACATTAAAAATGTGTGTGTTACAATTTAGCTATGGGAGACTGCATTCTTGATGAGGCTCCTAGTTGGCTGGGAAATGTTCTTCTTGATGACCTTCTGGGGTTCGCTAGACCCCGCTTCATTCATGTTTCTTAGTGTACTTGTTGTCTGGGCCGTTTAGCCCCCCTACTTCACCAAAAATAAAATAAATTGTGTGTTCAATAAAACTTGTATTAAAAGAAAAGAAAAGAAAAGTTAACATTAAACACAATAGCAAACAAGTTTAGGATATTGTCCCCTGCCAGAATGAAACGCTATGGGCCCTATAATTCTGTAATCCAAGAGCGATATATCTGTGCAGGTTGGGCTTTTAACCCATACATTCCATTCCACCGTCAAATTGTGTTTGATTTTATCCAATGTTTATATCTCAATATTTTATTTAAATTTTGTTTTTAGGACATTTCCTATTGAGAGATGAGATAACTAAACTCACACACATAATACAGATATTAGGATTCAAACCCATGATCTTGCATGGGAAAGCAATTATTCCAAACCACTACACTAGTGGGTTCTTTGCATGTTAATATCTCAATATTTATTACTTGAATGTGTGTGTTTTGAATAATTTGTTCTTACTATTTATATAAAGCAAAAGGCAGAGAATGCCCTTGGTTAATGCAAACATTAAGAATTAAAATTATTAATTAAATGAGGATAATATGGTAAATTCACACTTTTTCATATTAAAAAAAATTAAAATTAAAAGAAAAATCAGATAATTGATCCTATTTTTATAGAACACAACTACCCATTATCTTTTTAATTCTAAATAAATTTAATTTTTTTGAAAAAGCCTTTCGTAGGCGCGAAAGCTCGTACGGAGAGGCTAGCAATCATGAATGCATACTTTCCATTTGTTGTTTTTGTTCGCCAAATAATTTCTAACTACTTGAATTACTGGGAATTTCACTTAGGAACATATTTATCACATTTATAGTGCTAATTAGTAATTACAACACTTTTAACAAGAGAATGTTAAATATGGTAAAAGTGATTTTACTTTTTCAACCATCCTTTGGACTCTTCAATTTGCTCGCATGTCTAAGAAGCATGGTGGCAGAACTAAATGATGTTCAATTTCAGCACGTGTATCGTCAAGCCAATTTGATCCCTGATGAATTAGCAAAATATTATAATTCTTGTAATAATTAACATATTTGGCTATCATGTTCCCTCTAGTGGTTGATAAGAAAATTATGTATGAAAATCAAAACCAAAATTATATATGATAACAAGAACTTAGCGATTCCGACAGGATTATGATAAACGCAATCTAATATCAAAGAGTTAGTACTATCGAAACAAAGGGTGTTATTCTCTTGCTAAGACTGTCAATTTAGTGTATATATATACACAAAGTTATTCTCTTATTCGGATGTATTAACGTAACGCGATACTCTTGTAAACATGCAGAAGCGAGGATAAGTACAAAATACATAGCGTCACACGATAATAACGTCCAGGATGTCCGCAGTAGAATTTTTGTATATACATATTCAAATATGAATCTAGTTGAACGTTGATACAAATAATATTGTTACTTGTGCTTTTTTTTAAGTACAAAGCGATAGTCTAAATTACATGGAAGATGAATTTCTTACACACACTACTATAATGTCGTGAAAATTCAAACATGAAACCTTTAGTATGCAAATCAAGCGATAGTTATTTGTGCTTCTTATCTGCAAACAATTCAATACTTGTTAATAGCTTCATAGTCAATAATTTCAATCGTCACATTTCTCACGAAACCATCCAAAACCTATAAATTATTGTTCCATTCCACCGAAGAAAAATAAACCCAACCCCACCCCCTCCTCCCTCCCTCTAGATTCTATAGCTATAGCTTTCGTATTGCTGCATCCCAAGATAATGTGGCCACATCCCCATTCCCATAGTCAACCTATCCAGCTGGGCCTCCGTACAAGCAAAGCAACCCACACAATAAAATTTTCAATTATGAAACCCAAGTTTTTCCAAACTATGACTGAGCATACGTAGACCTTTACGTATTTTACTGGGCTTTCAAATTCTCATTAACTTAGTTTATTTTATGTACTTCCAATACATTAGAAAATTGGGAATTAATACATATTTTTGTATTTTTCATGCTGATGAATTTTAGACGTATGCTCGAATTTGGGCAAGCACGCGTTGTCCGTTTTTACGTGTCTTGTTAAAACAGTTTGTGACCTAACAACAATGAAGACTCGTTCCTCGGGGTTTGAAGTTTGAAGCAAGAGCATCCATCCATGCCGCCAGACTGTGTTTCCCACAAATAATCTTTATTATTTGCATGCCTGCCTTGGATCTGACAAAGTAGGGTTGCGTTAATACTCAACCTTATTGACACTAATGCTTTGTGTAATGTTTTGCTTGGGAGACCTGACTTGTTATCTCTATCAATGTGGATTATATATTCAAATAAGAATCTGCTTTATTGATAGTTTGATAATATAACATAATAGACTATCCGATATTAGAATGCGATTTCCTTGCTGAAGCTACGAGTTCTATGACTCAGTGAAAAATTTGGTGGCCACCTCTTCAAATAATTGAGCCTTAATAATGTCAGCAAAAAGGGCATTGATATTTTGTGTTAATTAATACCTTTTGTTGACTATATGATCGAACATTATGGATGAAAAGGGTTACATTCTTTATTTATATATAATAAAAAAGATACAATTTTATTAGATCAATAAAAAGAAAAAATATAAATGACAAAATTAAAAAGAAAGTCATCTCATTAATAATATAGCGTACATAGATAAAAACTCGGTAGATTCACTATTATACCCAATATTGGGGTCCAAATTATAAAAAAGCCCTACATGAAATGGACTTTAGAAACACACTCAAAATTCATTTACAACATAATAAAGAGACTTCAAACTTTCTATAATTACAAAACTACCATGATTTTCTTAAAACAAGCCCAACCCCAAAACCTCATAAAAAACCCAAAACACTCAATAGGGCATTAAAGTAATTTAATAATTAAAATTAAATTCAATAGAGCGTTAAATTCTTTTTTTGGGTTTGTTTACAGAAATTACATGGTGTATGGTTTATTTATATTATTACTAAGAATGAGTATTTAACTAAATATCTCTAAAAACTTCCCTACGAAGTCAGCCGCAAAGCTAAAATGATATGAACTGGAGAGAAATCAATCTCGCAAAAGTGTTACATTTTTTAATTATTTGAACTTCACATATTCTAAATATGATCATACATTGATGTATGTGGGTGTGGTTAAGTCCTAGCGGCGGGAAAAAACGCATGATCAATTATAAATGTCTGACCTAATTCCGTGGCAATCATTTTTGTGGACACAATTATACTGGCAGATTGGCCAGAGCAAAAGCACAAACATGCACTGATCACATTAAACTAGTTATTTATGGTAGTGCCAAAACCGACCCAATAGTTAGTATGTCTGGTACTACCGCCCTTCGAATATAAACCAACGAAGTTGCGCATGGGAGGAACCATTAACTCGAGCATTAGTTTATGCGTGCTTGATCGTCATTTAGTTAATTATTTTTTACAAAACCTAAACTCTAAAATGATGACGTAAATATGAACACAATATTAGTACAGAAAATATAGGTGCTGTTATTTTCATATAAAAGACAAATGCTGAGAGAGAGAGGGATAGAGATAACTTATTGAAGCTACTCATCCAAAATAAAGTATGCATGACTTATCATTATCAAGGAAGAGTATATAACATAGCTTTGACAAATTTTGATTTTCGAATTAGGACACTGCTTGTTTTCTTTCATAAAAAGAGATATTTTTTCTTACTACAAATCACGGTTTGATATATGTGCAAAAATAATTTACGAAAAATACAAAAAGGAGGATTTCTATGCACATGACAAACTATGATTGACACGAAAGTAAGAGTTCCTGCATCCTCAAAGAAAAAAGATTCCCTTTTATTTCATAGCGGAGGACAACTCATAACTTTGATATAACACTTATCTCTAGTTAGTGGAAGCATATTAATATCATTGATGATCACAAGGCCATTTGCTACTTTCAATCTAGACTTGACAAACTCCTGGTCATGATGGCATCTTTCTTCGAAAACGATATATCATTGTAGGTGGAGGTGTCAATTTTTGGGATTCAATTAATTATAAGACTTTGACATGTCACATGATTTTTATCCAGACATAATTTGTGGAGCCGAAAGAGCATACTCAAAAACTATCCACAGCAATTACTTTGAATCACTTTCGTGTATGCTTCTAATTAAAGATATGATACGTATGATCAATTATGTACATTATGGGTCTGCTGGGATATGTTATAAGCATGTAAGGTTGATTTCCATGTCGACATGCATGTCACAGTCATACTTTTTGGATGGGTTTTTTGTTTTGGGACGTTGTTTTGAGATGTGACAAAATGTAGTTAATTAGGGCAAAACTATATATAGTTTAGTGATTAAAGAGTGAGGATTAATGTAGTAATTAAATAGTGATGATATACCATGCTCATGCTCTCATGTATGATGATATGCCATGCATGTAGTCGATACCGTTGTCTCAATCTTTAAAAATTAAAATGGAGTTTTAGGAGAGTCATGCCCATTAACGGTTAGTTTTTGTCATTAATTTTATTGGACTAAATTCGGAAAAATTATGAAGGTTGAAAGAGATTATATAAAAGTTATTTTTAAGAGTGATTCTCTCTATATCGTTTCAACTTTTCAACTAGCTTAGGTCACTGTGAAGTTTTACCCATGTCTGTCATAGTATTATTGGAATATCTCCTTTTACAATTTGTGTCATTTGTACTCTTTATTTCTATTGATCTAATAAAATTCTATCAGTTTTTTATAAATAAAAAATGGAACTTAACAACTTCATGACGTTTGTTTTGACTTTAAACATATATAGCATGATGATGAATTATTAGAAATTATTAATTTGATATCCAATAGAATGAGATTATGTCAGCAGCTAGACTTCATGACTCACGACTCATTCATATACATATGTTTAAATTTTAAAACCTGTGGGCCTTGTTTGGTGGCTGGATTTGAAATTGTTTCAATTAAATGGGCTTAATTGAGCAATAATTTAATATATTGTGTCTCGTCTAAAATAATGTGACTCATAAAAATTGACTTGAACCAATCACAAAACAAGCCCCCCAGACATTGGCAATAGGTCTATAGATGGTCTATATAGCCCACCAACAAATTGATGCCTCTATTATTTGGTCAAAAGTTGAAAGGGAGCTTGAAAAAGGTTAAGCAAACTTTTTTTTATCTTATAGTTATAGTAGAGATAATTTTTAAACCCGCAAAAATTAAGACTAATGTCAGCAATGACAAAAGAACATACACCTTTGAATAATTCAGTTAAAAGCTCCCAAGCCTCCAACTATGTGACTTAGGGCTCGTTTGTGAGTGATTTTGGGTAGGCAAAGAATCACTTCTATGGAGAATTACGTGTCCATATAATCACTTTAAGTGGTTTTAAGTGATTTTACGAAGAAGCACATCGGAGGTGTTTCTCCCTAGAATCACTTGAAGTGATTATATGAAAAAGCACGTGCAATGTATTTCTCCTCATAAATGATTATGGCATTCCTAAAATCACACCTAAACAAACCCTTACCCCATGTTATGAAAAATAGGAGTATCTGACCGTTTACTTAAATAGAATATATACAATTAAGATTCAAATTGGAAGTTTTTTTGGTCGAAATATTCAAACTGGAAGTTAGAATGTATCTATTTACCCATCAACTTATTTTGGAAGTTTTATTTTATTTTATTAATACAAGTGATAATCTAAACTATAAAGTAGAGGAGATTTCCCACACACATATGCTATCAAGGTGCTATATAGGTTATAACCTGAGACAACTTATCTACAACTTAATGTCATTTTCCACTAGGTTATAACCCGGAAGTTTATAATATTAAAGCAACATTGCATTTGTATAATTTGCACCAATAAATTTTTTTCCAAAATATGTCAATATATATTTTTCAAATGACACAAATTGTAACTCATGTATATTACGTTAATTAAAATATGAATAAATTGATACAGTTCCAATCTCTTGAACAACAAGGGTTCAAGAGATTATGGTCACCTATCGTTAGATTTAAATTCAACGGTTTAAAAAAGTTTCTTAAAATGAGTGCGAAGTGAGTGAACCGTTGAATTTAAATCCAACGGTGAATGACCACAAATTTCTTAGATATCTGTGGTCCAAAAGTTCGGGACTATAAATATAACACTATATCCATAATTGTGACCCCCAAAAATAGCTAGCGAAGAAACCAAGTTAGCAATGAGTAAGCAAAGAAAGGTTCACTTTTTTTTGGTACACTTTTCTGGAAACTTCATAGCGTTGGATTTTACACAAACCGACGAGACATAAAGTACGTGGCGCGCGGGCCTCGCATTTCCAACGCACTATAATACAAAGGCAACCTTCTCTGTCTCTCTCTTTGCAACGAGCATATTCCTCAGAATGTACCATTTATATTCTTCTCTCACTTCCATATATATATTCATATTCATTTATTAATTAATATGTACTTTTGTGCACGATATTTAAATTAATATAAACCATTTTTTCGTTATTAGCTTGTGGGGCTGTGCTTTAACACGCCCGTCTCATTGGACCATCGATTGCAAGTTTGGAGCATTATCAATGTTCTTAGACTAGTATCCGGAAGGAGCAAGTATGGTCTTTATTAAATAAGTGTGTTAATTCACGATTGGAGCTTTTGAGGTATAATTTAACAAGGAAATGGCCTAATGGGGATGATCAAGTAAAACTAATTTTTATAGTTGGGACCTCAAGAGAAGTTAAAAAGATAGAATACTTGTTCTATATGTTATTTTGAATGATGTTCTATTTGCATTATTGATCTATAAAGTTGTCATAAGTATTGGTCTACAACAAGAATCATTCTACGTCAACAAAATCAGTTTCATTTGTGTACGTTTATCACTAAATAAAGTTACGCACGTAATGAATGAGATTCAAATTATATTTGCTGATTACATTATTGATGCGTAGATGATGTGATATACGCAACACAAGTTTTCTCACATTACATTAGCATTGAATAAAAAGATAAGTTCATCCAATCCAATTGTTGATTTTGTTTGGATATGTACAACAACAACAACAAAATTAGGACTTATTTTGGTAAAAACATAATTAAGATTTCCCTCATTTTTCATATTTTCTTCAATATTTTATTTATTTTCATGATTTTATTAACCTAGATCCACGCAGTTTATATTTCTTATTTATTTATTATGCGAAACACAATTTTCTCTCTATAAATACAGTTACCATGGATGCAATCACACAGCTCATTTTAACAACCTGCGGCACCTGATTTTTCTCTCTCCCCTCTTATATGAGAGATAGCCCCCCTTTTTCAACTGCCTGTCACCAAAAAATTAAAAAAAAGAAGAATCGCAGCCCGAAGCGAAGGCAGAGGCCATAGGAATATCCTAAGCCTGAGCCCCCGACTTTCACTCTCTATAAATACCACGCTCTCTCTGTCCTCGTCTGCCCTCGTCTGACCTCCTTCTTCTTCTTCTTCTTCTATAAGCTGGATATGAAAGTGGAGCTCAATCCTAATCATCACCATCAGGATCAAGGGACCGATACCGAGATGTGCAAGACTATCGAAGTCGTCGCTGGAGGCGTTGTGCTATCTCCGGCGAAGCAAATCGCCGGAGACGACGACTGCGCCGACGACTTCTTCATTCCGCCGCTCAACTTCTCCATGGTCGATAACGGCATTTTCAGGTCCGGCTTCCCGGAGTCCGCCAACTTCTCCTTCCTCCAAACCCTAGGCCTCCGCTCCATCATGTAAGCCATTACTTATATAATAACATCATGATTCATATATAACTGTTTGATATTGTTTTTATTGTTATTATTTTTTCAAAATTTTTTTGGTATTTGAATTATATTTTTGTGTGATTAATTTATGTTCATGTGTGTGTATGCAGATGTCTGTGCCCAGAGCCGTATCCAGAGGCGAACGTGGAGTTTTTAAAGTCCAATGGGATTAAGCTCTTTCAATTTGGGATTGAAGGCTACAAGGTATGTCTACTTTTCTTTTTGAATTCCATTGGATTGAGTACTGTCTCTTTAAGCTAAGTTAAAAAATTTATGCTTTAAGTTGATTGTTGTGAACTGGTGACTGCTATGTGCTGCTTACATTCAAATTGAATATTTGAAATGGAGGAAATTGATGAAAGTGTGATCTTTTAGAAATTACTTTGGTAATACAAAGAGATAAGAAGGTGCGGTTGGATATATTTACCAATGAAGTAGAGGTTTGGAGGCTTCTGCGTTTCTTGACATTTGGGGTACATATCATGAATAATATCAATACTCTTTGCTAGCTAAGATGTATATACAGAGAGCTTCAGTTAAGGGATCTCTCCATAGAAGGGGACTGTATATATGTATATGTTAAATAACAACGAGAGCTAGTGGTTTAGTCTTGTACCTATATGGCTCCATAAATCAATCAAAAATTACATATATTCATCTTAATCAAACACTCCTTAATCCTTGTCAAGATGATTTGGTGGTTGAGTCATAATGGCTCATTTATTATGATCGCCCTTGTTTTTGTTGCCTGATAAGTTCAATAACATAACTACATAATTTTGTTAATAATGATATTTTTTTTAATTTCTGTGGGGTATTGTTGGTTTGATTTTGTATGGGATGGCAGTTATCTTGTCTTGGCATATCTAACTAGAGGCCACGATTTCTGTCATACATATAGAAACAATGTTTCATGGATTCCTTTCAGTTTCAGACATAATGCATGCGTTGTGTTTATGTGATCTACACTGAACACATGCGTTTATTCTTTCTATTGTTTAATACCTTTTTGGTTTGAATTTTATCTAAACTTTATTGTCCCTTTTTGGTTTTGAGTTTTTCCGGAAACAAGCGATGTATATTTCATTAATACCTTCTGATTTTCAATATTGACACTGAACTGTCTGCCAAGGTTTCCTTGATTTTATTAGTTTGACAGAAGAAGCTTGGCTGAAACTAGCTTCGAAAACTTAACAGATTTTGTCGCATCCCAATTGTTTTAAAATTCAAGTATCGTACTTTGAGTATTATTGTCTGAAGTAAAGCTTTTACTGTTTTACATATTCAGGAGTTTGTGTGCTTGCCAATGTTGTTACACTACATAATTTTTACAAATGTACTTCTCGCTCTAGGTGTAGGTACCGCTACATCCGTCTTGCTCCAATATAGAATCTTTGTTATAGTTTTAACAATTACCTCTCTCAATGATTTTTGGTCTGAGTTTTAGTGGAGGCATCTTAATTTTAGTCATCAAGAACCAGATTGAGGATCAGTTTTTCTTTATTTCTAGAGTCATATCGATCCTTCGTTGGTGTACATCTTTAATTACTTGATTGCATGAATGTTGAACCAAGTTCCCAATTAGAATTATGAATTATATCCAATGTTATAAACTGATATTCAAATTGCATTGTGTGTTCAGGAGCCTTTTGTAAACATCCCAGAGGATACAATCCGTGAAGCACTTAAAGTTGTCCTTGGTACTGCAAGAAATTAACCATTTTGCACGTAGTTTCATACATACCAGAATTACAGCACTGTTATATGCTTACATTAATTTTACTTTTCTGCAATGCAGATGTAAGGAATCATCCTGTCTTAATTCATTGTAAACGAGGGAAGGTATGTGCACTACTGATTGATCTGTTATAGATTCGTGGCCTGATTTTGAATAATCCGTGTCAGTTTTTATGTTGTTATTGGCTGCTAACTACTTTGATCGTATTTTCAGCATCGAACTGGTTGCCTTGTGGGATGCTTGAGAAAATTGCAGAGGTGGTGCCTGACATCTGTTTTTGACGAATACCAGCGGTTTGCAGCTGCGAAAGCTAGAGTTGCAGATCAGAGGTTCATGGAGATGTTTGATGTTTCTAGCATGAAACATCTGCCGATGCCATTTTCATGTTCAAAGAGGTAAAATCAGCCAGTATTATTGAATGGCTTTTGCTTCTTCTTTTAGTCAAAGAAGAGAATCCCAGGTCCTTTCTACTTTGTCTGAATAAATAGGAAAAGGTGATGATGAGTTCCTGGTATGCATTTCAGCGGAAAAGGAATTATTTCTTCTTTTTCCTTATTCATAAATAATAACCAGCCTATATATAATATCACTTTATGTGCTTTGAGTGTTAGTACCCCTTTTTCCTCACATCTCACCCCCACCCTCTCCTTCTTTTCCAATTTTTTATTTTATTTTTAATTTGTAATTTTTACTTCTTCTTTTACTTTTATTTTCCTTAAATTACCAAGCTGATGCCGAAAAAGTCTTCACTCTTGGCAATGCAAATCAAGATTGCAGCTGTTCCTTCGCTTAACTTCCATGAATCTTGTACTGAGGGCGACCCATAGTTATTAGTTATGTGGGGCCCAGAATTGGAATTCTAAAAATAAATCAGTATTTATATTTGTATTTTATTGAAAAGTAAAATACGGTGCAAATGTTACTAACATATCAATAGTACATGGAAAGCTGTATATTCGAGCAGAGTGAAAAAGATAGATGATCAAAATAAAAATGCTTCGGGGAATCTGAGCAAAGGTTCAGTTCAGGCGTACCGTCGTTTACTGCAAAATGTACTTTATGCAACCATACCGTGAACCCTTGGAAGGATATTTTTGATAGCGCCAAAACGCTATTTTGTAGTTCAGGGTTTGGTTCACTTTTTACGGTCAAAGAAGCACTTTTATGTTTTCTTGACCGAGGGGTTTACCTCAGTTGTGAGGTCCCTCCCCTTCCCCCTTGGTCACCCGTTCGAATTCCAGTGGATCTGGGATACTAAAAAAAAAAAAAGTTTTATTATATCTCCCAATTATGTCGGGCTAAACTCAAATTTCCACCTTTCAAAATATAACTATTGAAGTATTTTCATGACTTCAAAAAAATTTTCCTCATTCAATAATGTTATGAACAAGTACCACGCAACTTATATTAAAAACAATGGAATAACATGACCTATTTTGTTAGTTGCAATGCGGTCACATCATCCCAATCTATAGCCCCTGAAACAACTACTTTTGCGTACACACGAAATAATTTGAACCCTTCATTGAAGCCATTGTTATAATTGTCATCCATTTTTTCTTTATGCTCTTATGACGTTAAATGAATTGTGTCATTGTCATGTTTATGAACTATATATTTCCCTTTGATGATCTTGGTGTTGGACTTTGGATATAGCTTATGGGCTCGGATTTATGAAATTTGAGTGAAGTTGGACTCTATGAACACTTGTTTAATGCATTTCTTGATTATTACAGGAGGTGGAGGTGGATTGCATCTAGGATGGGAGCATCACCAATCAAATGTATGATGCTTCCTTCAATTGTTAGGTTCTATTGGTGTGGTTGATTATGCTGCAAATATGGATGTAAATATTTATAGGCAAATGGATGGGTATATTGGTTTTTTACTTTTACTTTTACTTCATTGGATTCATTAATCCTCCTTCAATAATGTTATGAACTCTTGCATACCTCCATTTGTCTTCTTCAATTATTTTATGAATCCTTTCTCATCTCCTATTGTCTTGGTTCAATCATGTTCTGAATCATTGCTCATCTTTGTCCATCTCACTTTATTGGATTGCCTTATATTTCCTTATCTTCATTCAATTATTTTCTAAACCCTTTCCCATCTCCTATTATCTTGTTTCAATCATGTTCTGAACTAGTGCTCATATTTGTCCATCTCACTTTATTGGATTCCCTTATCTTTCCTTATCTTTTCCTATATTCATTAAATTATGATCATACATGTAGGTCATCTCATTTTTTCATGTTGCCATTATTTCATCTCTTCCGTATCCCTTTGTATCCTATCCTGATTTCCTATCACATTCCTTTCATCTTTTTGTATATTTAAGAAGTGTTATTCTATACCCAATTAAACACACAATCTCCTTCAATCTCATTCTCATTCTCATTCTTACAATGAATTCATGTGGGACGACTATACAAAATTTCTTTGGTTGAGATAACCTTCAACACATTAACCTTACTTTTTTTTATCATTCTGTTTATCTCGTCAGAGTGGCCTTGGAGTGGGCATGACCACATCATCTTCCAAATTGACTGTATTGCCACTATGAGAAGAATCTTTGAATGTTTGTGTGGAAGATTCACATTGGTCGTTCCACTTTGGACAATCTTTTAAGATTTGCTAAGCATGATACAACTTGAAAGACCTATTCAGAGGCTTATTATCATTCAAGGAAAGTGTTTTTGCATGCATATCCTACTCACGAAATAAAATAAAATAAAAAGCAAGTTAATAATTGAATAGAATTAGAATTATAAATTAAGTATGGAATAAAATGGGTACTCACCACATCTTCAAGATTGTAGCCAATCACATGCCTTGCATTGGCCTTTGTTAGACATGCCTTCCAAAGAGAACATTTTTGGTTGATGATCTTGAACCGAGAAGCAATAGTTTGCGGTGTTCTCGTCTCGGCTTCAGCCATGCCCATATCATTTTCCAAAAACTTGTGGTACACGCAACCAAAATAAGTCGTTTGATTGATTGGTCCAATAGCATCATCTTTAGAGACAAAAACCCACCATTTGCACAATGCCTCATCTTCTTGTGATTTCTAATTCACACCTCCTTGGGGTTTTGGGGCCATTCTCAACAATAATGAAAGGAGAATGAACAACTATAACAAAGGGAGAAAGGAAAAAAATGATTTTGGGTGGATTATTTAACAAATGAATGGCTAGTTATAGCGTTTGGGATGGATTTTGGGGTTGGATCTGATTTAGATTAATTATAAAAATTCTTTTGACCGTTGGATTTAAATTTTAGTTGTTCTATGAAATTTTACCGTTGAAATTGCCTAAAATTACTCATGGACGTTGATATGCTGATATAGTCGTTGCATTTTAAAAAAAATAAATAACTTCAGCTTTCAAATGGAGCCGTTAGATTCCAATGGCTCATTCACCATGCGCTGCCACTTGTCACGCGGAAGCAAATGAAGAGCATACAACTTTTTGTCACGCGCGACATGCTCTCTTTTTCTCTTCACGTGGGTTGTGCAGTATGGGTTGTGCTCCACACGAAATTATCAGTCCCGGCAAAACCCAGACCATAATTCCGCCTAGAATTCCACCAATCGCTAAATTCCAGCCTCCAAAATACTTAGATTGGAGATGGATTTTGGACTCAAAATTCAAAATTTGAGTTTCCACCCCTTGTGTTGAAGATGGTCTTAAGAGGTGCTAATATTGCATATCACGGCTAAGCCAAGTTAGTTAGAGTTGATGTGCTCCCCACCTGCAGCTAAGTTCGAATTCCCGTAATTTAGATTAAATTAATGTAAAATATTGCTTGTATAAAAAAAAATAAGATGCTAAAATTATAGAGACGCTTGAAGAAGGGGGCACTACAAGAAAAACAGGTATTAGTGGCCACCGACTTGGTCACAGAAACTACACTTTTTGGTCATTGAATGCAATCAATGTCTAAATATTGGTGGTCACTGCGTGGTCACTAGAAGCTCGTCACAAATTCTCTTTAGTGACCAATGTCAACTATTGGTCACTACAACAAAAAGAATAAGTGACTATCCCTGTGTGGTCACTGATAAAAATGCTATTAGTGACCACAACTTTGGTCACTAAAGGGCTTACAATTTGGTCACCAAAACATGCATTTTGGTCACTAAAACTGGGTCACGTGCCCAAATTAGTGCCCAATTTGCTTGGTCACTAATGTATTTCCAAAAATTGGTGACTAATTAGGTTTACCTCTCCATGTTCTTTATTTATGGTATTACAATATGAAATCACAATTAATTTCTTTTAAATAGTGTTGTAGATAAAATTTATAGCATCAAATAATTCATTGCATTCAAAAGCAATCCATATATATAACATTCTTCCAACAAATTCACAAGATGTCTCAAAAACAAAATGCTAGATATTTAAGTTCAACCTAAATGTCAATTAATTCCCAAAAACAAACATAAGATTCATCATTAGTCGATTGTCTTATGTCCTCTATCCTCTGATATAATAGAAATTTATCCATCAGACCTGCATCAAACAAAGAACAAAAATGAAGGAAAAAACAAAACAGCAAAAAGAAAGAAAAATTCATGAAAACACTTGTTTGCAATAGTTTTATAAAGCTATTTAACTAAACATATCACAGAGTTTTCTATGGAAACACTTGTTTGCTACAGGTCTACGCCTAGGAGAACAAATACAGGGAAACAAGGGAAGAAACAAAAAATCCAGCCTATATCTATGCAAATGCATAACTTATGATTGTTCTCACATTATATAATCAATGTATGAGAAGCATCATAATAGACAATGAGCATCTTTAAGATTCTTAACACTTTCAAATAAAATCTGTAAGACAATTAACGCAGAAAAATCCAACATGACTAGTATCAAATAGATAGAAATTCATTGTAGTAAGATGAGACTTATAAGCTAACCTCATTGATGATGATGAAGTCAAGGATAACTTCTCCAGCAATCTTTATACTAGTTCATCCGTTTCATTTGGCCTTGCCTGTAAACCGTCTAACTGATACTTTTGTGCATCGGAATTCATCTTCATTTCCATTAACTCAAATGAGGCTTACATTTTCATATCTAATACGACTAAAGGCCTTTGTCCCAGCACAATGTGTGATCTTCAATTTCTTTCTATTTTCCTTATTTTTTGGACTACTTTTTTGCAAAAAATGAACCCAGCTTGGATTAGTATATTTTAAGTAGCCTTAAAGTGAACCCCATTTACTAACATATCACTGTTATCACTGCAGAAAGAAAAGTAACAAGCCTGTTGTCCAGAAAGAAAAGGTACAACAGGCTTATCCGAGTACTGTCCAGATCCTTATTAATTTCTTCTCCACTTCAACATCAATTCTAATCTATCCTTTTTTCTTCTTCCTCTTATTGATAATCCAATCACACACATTTGACCCAAAACACCTCAACAACAAAAGTATGCATTATTGGGTAACCCCAATAAATTTAAACTTCATTTATCCTATCAAGAACTATCACAATTCTAAAGCAAATGGGAAATCTAGAATAGAAATTCAAGCCAGTATTCTTATCTAACTATGAGTATGACCCTCAGAAAGTAATGGGAGGAAGGCAACCGTAGAAAAACGAATACCTACAATGTTCCCTTCCCCCCATGAGGGGAGGACATACTATATTTAGATATGTGCAAGACGCAGTTTCCCCAAGAATATTATTGCAAATGAGACAGCAAGTCAAAACCAATGAGCCCCCAAGGCTCAAGCTAAGCATATTTACTCTAAAGTGCACTGTTAAAAATTTAAGCCTTTTCTAATCCAAGAGGAACTAGATATTGTCTCACCTTTCACTCATCTTTTTGCCAATAATTGAACTAGCTAGTTCCAATCATCCTCTCCCATTGTTTGAGGTCGATGCTCAAGTGCCTCCTCGGATCCATACTCCAGAAATTTCTTATGCAAATTGAAATATAAACAAAAACTGAAACTGAAATATTAACAGAAGCAGAAACAGAAATATAAACAGAAACAGAAATATAAACAGAAACTAGTGCTGATACATCAATTATTGATAAGGAAAGGTTCCTTACAGAGAATATTATATTTTCCTTCAATTAGTTTGTTTATCAGATTTTGATATTATGATCCATATTTGTCAGAATCTCAGAAACTCTAAGAATTCTTGTCACTGAAATATAAAAGTGGGAAAGTAGAAAAATTACCTGTAATGTTTCACTGTGATAAGATGGAGTAACTTGAGTTATGTTTTAAACTTTATCTACCAGGAAGATGGATTAACTTGATGCAAAAAGATATTATGACTCACCAACCAACCTATGAAATCTGAGTCCTGTCCAAAACCCAGAAAGCGACTTTGATAAAACCATGACTAGGGACATTGGTGAACGCCCTTTGCAAAACTTCGTGCACATAATATTTCAGTAAGAAAAATATTTATAAGAAAAAGGCCACTCACCACTCAACCTGAGTTGGCTATGAAAGAAAAACAAAAGAATTGAAGCACTTGAGGTATGAAGCTATATGATACTATGAAGAATGTAACTGTTAACAGCATTACCTTCTTCTGGATGGTAATCCCTTTTGATAGAATCCTCCCAGCGTTTCCATTGACGCATCTACTCCATTGAAAGCATAGAAAATAAAATTAATAAAATAAAGAATTTGTAAGCACTGAGAAACTTGATGGCATATAGAATTAATCAATTAGACAGACAAGAAGAGTAACAGATGAGAAGTTACCTCTGCCTTTGCAAAAACAATGGTTAGAATGCAGAAAGTTGCATGCACCTCAAAATACACCTCTGGTTGGAATCACACCTCAAAATCGAAGTTTTACTCCTACAGTGTAAATCAAACACATCATGACAAAGAAAGCTGCCACGTAACCCAATTTGGCCAAACTAATAGGCAGTGATAAAAACAAAATCTTCCAAGAAGTCATGTGAAAGTAGGGCTTGCTGCAGCTGCTTTTAAGCAAGTGCTTGTGCATAAGACACATTTCCAACTTCCATATACAGAGAGATGGGTCCTCCTCTCTCTCTCTCTCTCTCTCTCTCTGTGCAAAAACTCATTGTAAATTGACGACCTATCATACTCATTCTAGCAAAACAGATATTAATTACTGATGTTTGAGTTACTATTTATGCCATAAATCTGATTAAACAAATATTAATCACTTTGCCAAATATCGTTACTATTTACAAACTGTTTCTCTGTTTTTTTCCCCCTGAAAATATATATGTCATTGACTTGGAAATAGGGTTGGGTTGGGAATATTTTTTCTTTCCTTTTTCAAGCTCGTTTGAATATATCATTCGGAAAGAAGAATAAAAACCAGCACATGGATAGATATAGGGCCACCAGATATATATTCATGAAGAGTCTGACCAAGTCCAGCAAATCATAAGTATTAAGCCATATGGAAAGAAAAAGTAAGAATGAAGATGAAAACCAATTAGGAATCAAACAGGCAGAGATCGAAGAATTCTTACCAAAGAAGCTGATGGTCTCAAGAGTTGATTTCAGAATAGGATCTCACTAGCCTCAAGGTCGTTTCTCAAAATCGAAACATCTGCAACACCAATTAGGAAGTTAGGGTATCAAGCTTTTTGGAATCACACCTCAAAATCGAAATTGAAAGAGAAATCAAAACTGAAATAAAAATTGAACCTAAAATCAAGCTCTGCCTGAGTACCAAACGAAAACCTAGCTGATTTACGCTCGTCGAAGAGGGCGACTAAGAGGACGACGAAGAGGGCGACGAAGAAGACGACGAAGAGGGCGCTCGCTCTGGTCTCTCTCTGGTCGCTCGTTCTGAGCTCGCGTGGTCTCGCTGTGGTCTCGCGCTGTCTCAGTTCACTCCGTCTTTTTTCTCTCTTTTTGATGTGCTACCTCCGTGTTTTGAAAAAAAAAACTAGTTTAAAAAAATTTAATTGGTCACTGATGTATCAAATAAGAGAAGGAAGGCTACTTGGCATATGTGTTGGTCACTAATTACATAATTTAAGTTGTTTTTAGTGAATAATTAAAATATTGGTCAGAAAATTTAGTCATTAAAAATTAAAAAATATGCTTCAATCAATTTACTGACCATGTAATATTATTGGTCATTAAATTTACTATATTGTCATACCATTATTCATGTGGCACAAAAGAAATTGGTCATTACCGACCTTTTTCTCAGAGTGGGGTTGATCCTTTGTACAAATTTTATTCAATGGTACTTATTGGACGCTCCACCTGCACAAGTTGAACCATTTTGTTGTGTGGATGTTCCCAGTTACTATAAAGAGACATTATTGTTGTGATCGTCATTGATCATGTTAGGTAATGGTTTTGTATTTCAAAAATCTCTAGATGATTCTTTGCTTGGTTCAAAAGAAACTTGTTACATTAATTGTGTGTCCTACATGCATTGACAATCATGAATGCTAAGGATATATTGCTCAGCTCATGTGCGTGGGTGAGAAACTTACATGATCTGGGATATTTGTAATCCCTGTTTATCTCTTTCTCACGTGACATTTCATATTATGAGAGAAGCGTTTCATGTAAATCATTACTTTATTACAGGGGATATCATTCTATGCAACAGCTTTTATTTCCATGTCCCCTAAAGTAGTTTGAGTTTGAGCTGCCATTCCCAGCTTGGCTTTTCTTTTGTCAATGTGTCAAAAGAACTTAATTAGTTTTCTGGTGGCACATATCCTGATATCATTGACACAAATAGAAAGGTTTTTATGGTGCTAAACTAGTTTTAACCATAAACCAAATGTACGTCATGAATCATGATACTTTTCCCATCTTGAAAGCTCCTTCTTCGTTTTATAATTTGGTTTTATGCTTTTGATCATCCTCTGTTGCTGCTTCTGAAAGCTTCAGCTTCAGATGTTCACCAGGTCGGCATGGCTGCTTCTATTTGGCCACATATTTTATAGCCCCTTTTTTTAGTTGCAGAAGTCCTTGTTTTCTACGGTGAGACAACTTTGATAATTAAAAGTTAGGAAACCTTGGAATATAATTCAAGCGAAAACTTTGGTCACACCCGTAATTACTTTGAACAAACAAGCTTTCCTCCTTCTAGGAAAACTCAATTTCCTCTTAAGCTGTTGCAATTGGCCCCAAACTGAGATTAGCTTCCACTGCTTTCATGGCTTCAAATCTTGGTTCCTTGGCCTGGAACTTAAGGCCAGCATAGAGCTTCATATACTCTTCGAACACGAATTTCGGGTAAACTTGATTCTTCTCCTCTGCTTCTTTCTCCACCAGTGTTCACTGCCAGGGTTGTAGAAGGAAGTTATTGACATTCTGGTTTCATCAGTTTGGGCTCCACACTCTTGTACTTGCCATTAGTAATCACCTATAGAGAAATTCAAAATTGTTATATGTAAGCAAATTGACTTGGGCATGAAGTAACATTAATTTGGAAAATTGGGTTAATTGGGGTTACTAATTTTAATACCTCAAGTTGGTCAAGGTTGATAACAATGGAGTGGCAATCCATTGGCCATCTTTGAGGAGCTGGAGACCACTGACCTTGTCATCTTGGAAGAGCAGGATGATACAGCCGGCATTGTGCCCGGAGATCCTTGATCGGCTCAGGGTTGGGAACATGGAGGGTAGTTGCTAACCTTGCCCCAAAAGTTGGTCCATTTGTTCCATAGAAGGCCTTCCACTGCGTCTAAAAACTCATATGGTATCCCATGACTAACTAGCTACAACATTTGTGAACCCAAAATTTAAAATTAATCAGATGAAACGGACATTAATGACAATTGAATTACAACAAAAAATATGTTGAGAATATATAACTTTAAGTGGGGGTATTTTAGGGATCTGAAAATATAAAATCTGACATAACAAGCTTAATTAGGTTAAGAATAAATGAGTTAAAAGGGGATAAGTCAAATTTTCTATAAAATGAATCATATAGGACCATCTTTGTTTGGTCCAATCCATTATCCATGGGCTAAGGTAATTTTGCCTTGTTCTGCTGCTTACTAGCAACAAGAAAAAAGAAAAAGGTGACTCTCAATTTTCCCTAGATTTATTAGCATGGATTTGGTGAGAAATTAATCAAGGCTTCAAATGCGTAATTTATGAATACAATCTCCTTACTGTTTGACCCTAAAAAAAGAAGAAGGTAAACGGCTTCCATGCCTAATTAGTAAATTTTGCATCAAAATGGTTTTCCCACGAACTAATATATATATTAGAAACACCAAGTACTATATATATAGAGTCAATCATGTAAATTGAATGTCCAATGATTGAAATGAAAGGCGAGGCAACTATATATTATCTTTAGCACTGTTGAACCAAAAAAATTCACAAAAAAAAAAACCAAGATTGTCTTGATGTTGTATTTCACCAAGGTTGTATTTCACCAAACCTTATCTAATATAAGATGATAAGTGCTTCCAAAAAAAAAGGGATAAAACAAAACAAAGTAAACCAGTAGGCTTTTAAAATTTCAAAGGATATACAATTCAAAGGTGGGCTGATCCCACGTGCTTCAATAATAAATCTCCCTTTCATTGGAAGCTTTCCGAACAGACAAAGGAAGGAAATTAAAAAAGAAACTGCCATCTTCATTTATTTGAAATAAAAGCTAAAAATTTCTCCATTTAACCTTTTTTAGAAAAATAGAGTACAATAATGAAAAGATTGGAGATTTTTCTATCCAATATGTTATAAATTTTAGCTTTTTACAAGAAAGTTAGGCCCAATTGTTTAACAAAAATCAAGCCAAGAAGATGGCAGAGCAATAAAAGATAAACGCATGAGTTGTCAACTGGCTATCTGGAGAACAGGCTGGCTGTTTAAAGGCTTGAAGGTTGTTCAAGTGTTTATAGACATTGAGTCTGATTTTGGAGAGAGAGTCATCTTGGGCTGCTGTGGAGCTTCTATATTTATAGGCAAATGGCTTCAGCAATGGCGGTGGAGGATGAAGTATGAAACTTGAGTGTTTAAGAAATGGTGCAGACCTGCCCTTGCAAGTTGATCCATAAGGTGTCTGGGCTTTGATGAGAAATGACAGGAGTTGTCAACTATTAGACTTAAAGAAACTTCGTCCACTTGTCATTGATTGGAGAGTTTTAGCCAAAAGTAGCTGACTAAATGAATAAAGAAATGAAGATATAATGACCACCATCTCTACTTCTTTCTTTATTTATCCTTTAAGCCCAATTGCATTATTATTTTATTCTTCTTTCAACAATGGTGTAGCTTTTCACATACATATTGAGCTTTGACTTTGTTTTAATGTTCTTCATCACAAAGATTATTAAATTGTTTCTTTGACTTTGTTTTAATATTCTTCATCACAAAGATTATTAGATTGTTTCCATCTACCACATCTTTATTTATTCTTCTTTGAATCAACTCACTTGTGATGAAGTCCATCTATTGATGAAGTTTTACTTGATTAGCAGCCATTGAGTTTCTCCTCCGAACATGCCCTGATGCATAATAAACTGGGAATACTAGATTGATCCAATTGCTGCCAATTTCGGATAT
This sequence comes from Prunus padus, assembly GCA_024362665.1. Taxonomy (NCBI): domain Eukaryota; kingdom Viridiplantae; phylum Streptophyta; class Magnoliopsida; order Rosales; family Rosaceae; genus Prunus; species Prunus padus. The sequence goes on from JANFAM010000013.1 coordinate 22,742,477, forward strand.
GTTGTTCTCCACATAAGTAGGAACAACTTTCATGAAAAACTCAATTCCATTTGAGCAAATAGAAAAATCTGATTTAGCATGGTTACAACTGACTGGTCGTCACAAACTGTTGTCATGAACAAAAATCATGATTAATGCCCTGAAGATTCAATACCTATGAAAATGACGCCAAATTCGGATATGTTATAGTAGACATCCAAATGAACAATTTTCATGAAGAAAGAATATTCATTTGAGGATTGGAAGCTGGCCCGAATTATTACTGTTATAAGTTTACGATGTTGCTGATTTGCTTATGATTTTTGATATCGTGAGGATTCCACATTTATCCAAATAATTCCAAATTTGAATATGTTGCAGTAGACATCCTAATGAAAAATTTTCATGAAGAAAGACAATTCATTAGAGCATTTTCATTAGGCCCGAATTGGACCCTAATTAGGCCCAAATTTCTGCTATAAGCTTTTTGCTGGCGCTGTTCATCTGATGTTTTCAGCTCTGAGGTTTCCACATTTATCCAAATGATGCCAAATTTGGATATGTTGCAGTAGACATCCTAATGAAAAACTTCCATGAAGAATGAAACTTGATTTGAGAGCTGGAAGTTGAAGTTTGGGCCACTCCATCTGACTGCAGCAATGCATGTCTAGCCATATTTTGGGCATTTTGATGTTCATGGAACATTATCTTCCATTTTAGGCAAAAATACGATTTTTGGTACAAACACAACCCTCTAATCAAATTTCTTGGATGATAAACCCATGTTGGGTAGCAACCCTTTTATCAAATTTGTTGGATGATCAATCCATGTTGGGTGCCAACCCTTAATCAATTTCTTAGATGGCAATCCATGTTGGGTGGCAACCCGCAAATCAGATTAATGGATGGCAATCCATGTTGGGTGACAACCAGCAAATCAATAATGCTCTGCCGAACGAACCTCCATGCTTGGGTACAAAACCCATAAACTAAATCTGTCGGATGATAAATCCATTTTGGGTATAAAACTCAAACTGAATTTTCTGGATGATGAATCCATAAAGCAAATATTGGGTATTTAACGCACGAGAATGAAGCTCTCTCAACAAGAAAGCCTTTCGGTATTAAGCCCGCAAGAAAAGGATGGGGTGTTCAACCCATTGTACTATCTGTTTAACGATCCTAGAAAAAAGAGAAAATGAAGCCCATAAACAAAAAAAAATGCAAGTATAAGAAAATTTGTAGCTGTGGGCTCCATGGTGTTGTGCCTTTGCGCTATTCCCAAATGTGACACTCTCAAAATTGCTTTATGCAAACAACAATGAGAAGAGTCCATAAGAATTAAAACAAAAGGAAGGCTACATGTTGCATGACCTTTCTTATAACTGAAAGCCCATATGATTTATTGGCTATGAAAGTCTGTTTGTTTGATTTGGCAAGCAAAGAAAATGGGTTTGCTGCAAGATTGGTTTTGTCAAATTTTCATATGCTCCAACAAGTCATATGCAAGAGACCAGGAGAAGTAAGGAAGAATTGGCAAGTTTGACGAAAGCAAACAAGCCCAAAGTTGTCAGCTACAACAATCTAAATACATAGAGTTTGGATCAAAACTCATGCAAACTAATCCCAAAGAAGTACATATCTCTCTTGGTTCATCCTCTATAGTTCAAGCTATCAAGCCTTCTATTAGGAAGAAGTTGAACGAAAGAGAATAAAAATGAAGCAGGGTGGTGCAATATTATTGTTTCTTGAAAGTACATTGCTATGGTGAAGTTATTGCTTTACATTAATAGTTGATGCCAGAAATCGAAGTTAACAATTCACTTTCAAGCTCTCAAGTGTAACCTGTCTTGTCCTAAAATGAGTTATCAAGGCAGAAGCAAAATCCTCATGCCGATATAGCAAGAGGGAAGAATAAGGTAGCGGAGCAAAGTGATTGGTGAACATGCATATTGCTTAAACATTAACAAATTTAATGTTCAAAAGTATATGGTCTGGGATGCTCTACTCCTTGTAAAACATGATTTTGGTTCAGTAAGTTCTATAATTTGCCATACATAATAAAAATAAAATTTGGTTACACACCGGATAAAATGTGAGGCAAAGGAAATGTTAGCAGTTTAACAGCCGAAGCACAAGAAGTCCAAGACTTGTTTGAGTCCACCTTTACTGCTAGAAAAGTAATAATGAAATTCTTTCAGTATGCTGCAGCAACAAGGAACTAAATAGTGGAGTATCTTTCCTTCCTCCAAGTTGTACATCAAAGAAAATAAGGATGAACAGTTAGGTGGCCATATCAAATGAGACATTACTTGCAGCGCAAAGCTATGCAAGAGAGAAGTGGCGAGAACTGTCCGTGAAGGTTTCCGGGAACTAAATCAATTGGCTGTCAAAAAGGCTCAATAAAATGCTTGTGGCATTCGGGTTTATCTGCCTCAATGTTCCCATGAACTAAAGTAGCAAGAGTTTTCTCAAAAGCACGACATCTATCAAACAAGCCAATGAAGCTCTGATAAAGAAAAAGAGGTGGGGGTAAATCACCGTGGTTGTTCAAAGAACCAAAGAGCAATCTCAAGCCTCTCATCCCTTACTGTCAGAACCAACATCAAATTATGACGTGTTTAAGTGTAGTCCAAAAGCTAAAAAGATATCAATCCAAAGTGAAGCAGTTCAAAGAACTCTGGTCCAATTCCGCACTCAAATCAAGATATGAGTGAAGGTATGCATTAGGCCTAAACCCACAAGGAGTTCATGTGGCCTTACTCTTCCAAATTCCATTGATGGGTCGTGTTCCAAGCATCAAGCTCACTCCCAAAAGATACCAAAGGAGCATAAATATGGATTAGCGGGTTTGTCAATCACAAGAGCCCATTAATCTTAAATAATCCAAATCATGCATGGATACAAATGCAGTATCAATGATCAAATTAAATCCTGGGTTTATCAAAATTGCCTATTAGTTTTCTTTGACATTGACAATGAAAAATGGTACAAACCCATTCCAAATTTTCACATGAGTCTTCTACCCATGCAAATTTCAATGAGATCAAATTCAAATTTCTTAAACACAAATTCTCAATTAGTGGGTCATACTTACCCATTAATTTCCAAAGTTTTGGAACTACATCTGTTTTATCCCATTAATGGTATGTAGGCAGTCTAGCATCTCAATAGACGCAACCGCAACCAAATTCGAATCAGTGGTTACATCAACCAAATTCTCACAAATCAAATATCCATCTCCACACAAATCAATTCCGAACTACATTGGTTTGATCCCATCAAGGGTACTTAAGCAATCTAGCATCCCAATAGACGCAACCGCAATCAAATTTGAATCATTGGTTACATCAACCAAATTTCCATAAATCAAATATCCATCTCCGCACAAATCAATTCCGAACTACGATGGTTTGATCCCTTCGAAAGGGTATGTAGGTAGTCTAGAGACTCAATCTAGATGCAACTTCCCACATCTTAAATCCAAATAGAATCCCTGGTTCATTCATAACTAAATTTGCCCCAAAACACAATTCAAAATGGAATCTCTGGTTTATTTAGCTAAATTCATTCAAACACTTCTCAATACAATTCAAATCAAATTTTCCTTGCAATGAGTTATTCATTGCAATTCTTTGAACTACGAGTGATTTGATTCCTGTGATGGATACGTAGGCACCCTGTGGTTCGACTTTGGAGCAGTTGCAAAACCAAACACACACGTTATGTTTCTTTATGATGGCATCAAAGAGTATTCTCTTGAAGCAATGTATTGTAATTAAGAGACACTGCGTCTTGAATGGATCGAACCTAAAATAATAAAACACCATTATTCAAATAATAGTGGTGAAATTATGTTGGGAGGTTCACATTTTTCTTCAACAAGCACAAAGATTATAATTAAGCGCATTTATCATGAACAAGTTAAAGAGTGAACTCTTGGAAAATAAGTGTTTGAAAGTGAGTTTGGTAGTCTCAAAACTCAAAAGTGTTTTTAGATAGTGAAATTCGATTTTTTAAGTGTTTGGTTGAAGCAAAATGTCATAACTTTTGCAGCCAAAAGAAGCACTTCTCTATTAACTTAATAGGTGGTCTCACGTGAAATTATAGAGATAACTTCGGTTCATTATAAAGAAAAAAATGTCGATGAACAAAAGGTATAGAAGCACTTCTAAACATGTCCTACGTTAAAGTAGCAACAGTTCCTTTTATGTAGAATATGATAGCATTGTGTAGCATCTTGAATTATACTTAGATTTTTCTACTTTGCAAGCGAAGGAAAACAAAAAATAAAGGTATAGGCAGCTCAAAATAAAATTAGCACAAAGCTCTTGTTTATTGTTTTTTTGGAAAAATAATTAGCATAAAACTTTATCTTAATGTTTAATAAAGTTCACTTTAGATTATGTAATTATCCACAATGCAAAGGTGCTCTTTTTTGTGTTTCTTTAAGTGAATTGTCTTGGATTCCCAGACGCTTCTAGGTTTCCAACTATGGTTGAAACAGAAAAAGATGTTTGATTTTTAACATATTTTATTCTACTTGATACTGATTAGATGCCTCCACTTGCACAAGTTGAATCCTTGTGTGAATGTCCCAAATTACTATGTCATGATAAAGAGATTTTTGTTGTGGACTACATCGTCGTGATCTTGTTAGGTGAATGATTTTATATTTTAAAATTCTCTAGATGATTCTTTGCTTGGTCCAAAAGAAACTTATCATCGTCTTGTCTTGAGCGTTAAAAACATATTATTTTCTTCTATGATGTTGCTAGAAATTATTGTAGCTCGCAATGAGTCGTGTTGTATCGGGTTCGTGTCGTGTCATAATTATATACGTATTAAGAATGCTTCATCCAAACCCGATGCGTTTAATAAACGTGTTATTTACGAGTTGACCCACTTATTTTTCGTGCTAATTTTGGGTTGTGTCGGGTTGACTCGCTAAGTTATACCAAATAAAAATCCTAAATTTTGACAATTTAATCAAGTAATTGCAGTTTTTATTTTTTATATAAAAATAATGATTGCATTTTGTTTTTCCTATGTATGAAGATTGGGAAAGGAAAAAAAATTTAAAGAAAATGAAGAAGAAACAAAGAAATAGGTAGGCGGGTTACATATGTATTTTAGCCGGTTGATGGGTTGACCCAAAATTCACCTGTTTATAAATGGATCAGTGGCGAGTTGACTTGAAAATTTAGTTGTTCGGATTGACTCTCTAATTTTCCATGCAGATTTCGAGTCGTGTCGTATTGAAAATTGTCATCCTAGCGCTAGATAATAATAAATGTTAAGGATCTCCGTTTTTTTAATTTTTTTGTCATAAAGGATCTCTGTTTATGTGAGTGAGAAATTTACATGAAATAAGTTTATGGAACCTTTTTCATTATGTCTTACGTTACACCTCATGTGATGAAAGAAAGAGGTGTATCATACCCTTATTTCATGTCAGTTGTTTTTGTGTCGATGATCGTAAGCCGTTAATTTACTCTTTAAAGTACTATGAGCTGCCATTTCAGGCTTCAATCAAGTCAAAATCACTTGTTTTCATTCTCATCGGCACAAATAGAAAGATCTTTATGATGATAGACTAGTCAAACTATAAACCAACTGTTCATCGTGTTACTTTCCCCACCTTGAAAGCACCCTGTACTGTTTTATACTTCGGCTTATTATGCTTTTGAGCATCCCCTGTTTCCTGCCTTTGAAAACTTTAGCTTCAGCTCTTCATCAAGTTGGCATGGCTGCTGCCCTTGGCCTCATCAGCCGCTTTATCTCGTCACATATTTTCATGTACTTGTTTGCTAAGGTGACTACTTCAATAATGATTAAATCAATAGATTCTGTTGACAATCAAGTTAATTAGGCAAATTTTGGTTTGAATTCTTAGGGTGCGCATCAGATATTCTTTTTTTTAAGGACATTTCTTATTGAGAATGACGATATTATACTAAACCCACACACACTACATAGATGCTAGGACTTGAAAAATTAGGACCTTGCATGATGAAGTAAATACTCTCAACAACTACACTAGTGGATTCTTTGCCGCATCAAATATTCTTAATTTACTCCGTTTGTTCCCTTTAAAGCAATGTTTTTATTTATTTATTTTAGTACAAGTGATATTCTAAATTACAGAGAATGATGATTCTCAAACACACACACAATTATGATGTTGTGGGAATTTGAACCTGAAACCTCTAATATGCAAGTCAAGATCCTTTTTCAATGGGATAGAGCCGGTTGGCAAAGCAATGTTTTTTTTAAAAAAAAAAAACAACAACAATAACAATAATTGTTATTTGATAATTGGTACGTAAACAGTTTATTACAAAACTGGTACAGGAACAGCAAACTAACAAATTATTAGGCCATATTATACTATAAATTTACTTTCTACAAACAACAGATTGATACCCACACAATAGTCATTTAACTGTCTTTTAAAGAGACATTAAAAAACTTTGGCCACACCCATAATTACTTTAAGCAAACAACCTTCCCAGCTTCCTGGTAAAACTTTATTTCTCTTAATAAGCTGCTGCAATTGGACCCAAACTGATATTAGCTTCCACTGCTTTCATGGCTTCAAATCTTGGTTCCTTGGCCTGGAACTTGAGGCCAGCATAGAGCTTCATGTAGTCTTCGAACACGAATTTCGGGTACACTTGATTCTTCTCCTCTGCTTCTTTCTCCACCATTGCTGGTGCAGGGTAGATGACAGCATCGCTGCCAGGGTTGTAGAAGGAAGCTATTGACATTCTGGTGCCATCAGTTTGGGCAATCACTCTGTGCTCCACACTCTTGTACTTCCCATTAGTGATGACCTATAGGGAAAATTCAAAATTGTATGTTTATATATATGTACGTAAATTTGATATTAATTGGGCATGAAGTAACATTCATTTGGAATAATATTAGGTTACCTCAAGTTGGTCACCAAGGTTGATAACAATGGAGTGGCGCATAGGGGGAACATCAATCCATTGGCCATCTTTGAGAAGCTGCAGACCACTGACCTTGTCATCCTGGAAGAGCAGGATGATGCCGCCGGCATCGGTGTGAGCCCGGAGACCCTTGATCAGCTCAGGGTTGGGACATGGAGGGTAGTTGCTAACCTTGGTGCCAAAAGTTGGTCCATTTGTTCCATAGAAGGCCTTCTTGAGGTACCCTTGTTCAAGTCCAAGATTCTCACAGAGCAAGTCTAGGAGCTGCTCTGCTAATTTCTCTAACTTCAATGCAAATTCCTTCATCACATTCCTGCATATTTCATAAAAAATTAATTCCTCAGATCATGTAAATTAATTTCTCTAAAGAACAAACACCAGCTAGCTAGCTACCTAGCATCATTATCTTCAAATTTATTATGTACACAGAAATTTAAAAGTACTGTGTGATTGGTTTTACCTGTACTGATCCTCAAGATCTGGAACTTCAGATATGTTGGATTTTGGAAGATGGCGCAAGTAGAAGGTGCTTTCCCAGTCCATATCATTGACCTCTGTCTTGACAGCGTCAAGGCCCTTGCTGGCCACCAGCTCCTTGAACCTCTGCTCCAAGCACCGCCTGTAGTGTTCTTTTGTCAACCTCTCCACTGTGTCCAGAAAGTCAGTTGGTATCCCATGACTCACAAGCTACAATATTTGTGAAACCAAAAATAAGATGAGCATCTTCATCATCAGGTGAATTTTGACCAAGATAAAAAGATGAACACAACATAGAAATGAAGAAGCTAAGCATATATATATATATATATATGTATATCTTAATTACCTCAAAGAAACCCCAGTTCTCACAGGCGTCTTTGATTTTTTCCATTGTTGCTTTTCTTCCCTCTCCATTGAGGCCCTCCAAGTTAATGATTGGGAAGTTCTCCATCTCTCTCTCTTTCTGTATGTTTCTGTCTCTCTCTGAACAAATGCTTGTGTTTTTCGTTCTTGTGGAGTATAGTTCGGTGTGGGTGTGGTATTTATAGGAGTTTATAGTGTACTGTGGACTTTGACAAGAATTTATAAAAAAATAAAAGAAATGGTAGAAAGCAAGCAATTACTGTAGGGTGGAGGAGGACAGGTTTCAGGGTAGGGAAATTTTTGTAAAAAAGAAGTATTCTAAAAGGAAAATGATAAAATATATTCTAAAATAACACAGGCTTTGTAGAGTGGCCCACCATCTTTGTTTTGGTCCATTTGCCTTGTTCTACAGTCGTACTCTTCTCTCTGTGCTAGCAAAAAGAAAAAACTTTATCTCCACTGCTTGAGTCTTTGGTTGGTAATTTTGGTTTGGACCACCACTTTGGTGTCTTGGTCTTGGTGGCTGGCTGATCGATAATCGATCTCTTCTTTGTGCTTTGACCAATAATGAGTTTTGGCTGCCCCACACTTCCATTTCCATGCATGCCAATTCTGCCATTTGCTTTCTCTTTTGTTTGGATATGCCCTGAAAATGATCTATAAAGGAAGATGCCTAGCTCTTTCCCTTTCTCTAGCCCTTCCCAGACTCTGCATCTCTCTCCACCACCAAAATTCTTTTAAGTTTTTTAATACATGGATATTTATGTCATGTGTGTGTCTTCTACCATTTTATAATTTTACCTCATAGAGATTGTGTTTTTAATCAGAGTACAAATCAGTGTTAGATTTCGGGTTAACTAAATGGACATGTGTCACGTAAATGGAACAGGGACAATGAGGGACACCAAATTTGTGGAGAACAGATCCCCTCCAGGGTCCCAAGCAAGTCAAAGGTATAAAGATTTGGGAACCATGAGAAAATATTAAAATATATTCCCCTTTTCTCGAGGATCTCTCAAATAATTTTATTTGAGGGACAACCTTTAGGGTTTCCTATATATAAAAAATCAACGATTCAAACCATCTATTTTTCATATCTTTATTCATATATCATCCTTATAAAAAAATCATGCAAATTGAAAATCATTAAGGCATCTAATTGAGATCAACAAAATCAATGAACACGATGCTTCAAGAAAATACTTAAATTTCAATAATTTAATTGAATGGTCAAATAATTTTTTGCAGAAATGATATTCGAATGAATATCTACAAAATAAATTGTTAGATTAATGAAATACAATATATAGTGAGTCCTACAAAGATGTCCCTAATATAATTTATAATTTATTTTTAATTTTTAAAATGAAATGAAATGATTTTGCAGAGAAGCATTGTTGCCATGTGCACTTCAGCATCATAATAATGAACTTCCTCTTTTTTGGGTCTGAAAATAATAATGAAATTCCTACTCTACCAAGATTAGGATAAGGCCATAATTGTAAGTTCATTTGTTTGGATAGAAACCAAACCGCCCAAGAAAGATAGATTATATAATACTTTAATTTGGTCCATGTTGTGGGGGACTACAATGTATATGAATACAACAACTTCACTATCCACTGACTAAGAAAAAAGCCAATAAATTTATCTACTTTTCATCTGTAATTGTGCCTATATTAATTTATACTCAACAACATGAAGATGGGAGGCTAGGGGAAAAGGTTCAGTCATCTCTATATCTCCACAGGCATTGGATTCACCTATATCCCTTTGGCTTTGCGTGCCCTGATGTGACCTTAGCCAATCGAATTCTCCCAATCTTTGCAGGTGAAGTGAAACACCGTAAATTTATATAACCTTCTTCAACTCACTCCCTCATCCCATCAAAAGTTTGCTTTGTGAGGTTCTCCAACTCTCAGCATATAATTGAGACACTTCTGAGGTCAGGATATGAGACAAATGATATTTGTCAATCTCCTCTGAGGTAATTCTTTTTATTCATGTTGTCTTCTTAGAAAAAGGAAGATACTTCTTACACGTAACGAGTCATTCTTTTTTGTAAACAAATTACAATACGACATATGTGAGTATATTTTTTCTTTTGTAGTATTCATGAGTTAATTTTGCATATGTGTCACTCTATGATGAGACAACCAAAAGCAACTTTTGACGCTAATTTTAAGTAACTTCTTCTTCCTTCTTTTTTTTTAATCACCTGGCGTGTCTCTTGTAACTTAGTTGGTAGTGGAAGACAGAGTGATCCTTGTGAGGAAGGAAATGAGCCTTTAATTAGGCTCCTTTCACAATCGAATTCACCCATGACACCATCCATATATAACATAATATTTTAACAAGTTTCATATAAAGTATACAGGACTAAAGTATTAGTTTATGGGAAGCAAAGCAATCCTGCATGAACTAATGGTCGGTAATTGCCATGGCACTGAATTAGATAAAGTAATGGGTTGAGTCAAACCCCATTTCGACACAACAAACCACTTCTGGAAAGCATTGCACATGCCATGCATCATATAATTGCTTGCAAGCCAGTGATGATGATCGATGGAGAAAAAATGTGGCTCCTACCACCACCCGTTCTCGGTGGGTTTTTAGTGCAGAGGAAAGGTACCAAGTTCAAGATAAGAACATGTATTTGCAAGCAAGGTCCCAATCCCCAACTTGTGGAACCAGAATTTTCAATTTATTGGGTTTCTGTTAATTCAGGCATAAAAAATTGCATAAATAGGAGTGGGACAGATGACGGCTAAACTAAAAGATGTAAATGTGGGAACGAAATAAGTTTTTTTGTGTGGAGGATATACGAGATAATAGGGGAAGACATTCAAATATAGGACCTCGAATGCATAAATAATTGTTTTTAACCATTTGAGTTATAAACTCGTTGCAAAATGAGATTTACGTCCCTATATATGGCTCATATAAAGATTTAGGATTAATCGTTTTATTAGTCCCTGAACTTAGATATGATTTGCGTTTGGTAACTCGATTTAAAATGGTTAAAGTGGTCTCTTAACTTCGTTTTCGTTTGAATGATAATTAAGTAGTTAATTTTGTTAACTTTTCTGTTAAAAACAGGGGCAAAATGGTATTTTGGTATCAAAATTGATTAAAATATGAATACAAATTTTTAAAAACTATAAAATTAAAATTAAACTCTCTCTCTCTCCCCCTCTTTCCCGATTTCTACTCCCCCAAACTTGATTTTTCTTTTATTGTTATTTTAAAGATATGATTTTTTATTCATTTTTTTTTTGTTTTAATTTAAAAATACCATTTTGCCCATGCATTAAACAGAAAAAATTGACAGAAGTAACAGTGGGACTAGTTGTCCAAACGAAACTAAGCGGGAACCATTTTGGAAATTAAGGTACTCAAATGCAAATCGGGTCTAAGTTCAGGGACTAATAAAACGACTTTGGAATGAACCTTTTGGATCATTAGATCCCTTTAGTGGCTGCGATGTGAATTAGCTTTCAATACACGACAGAGTATCCAATAATTCCACGAATGTGGTATAAACTTGCAAGTTGTCCACAACCGACAGGAGACAACAAAATGGAGAAGGAAAGAACCAAAAATGGGGGCTTTCGTAAATTGCCTAACATTCTTGATACTAGCCTCTCGCGCATGCAAAAGGCATTTTTTTAATCACTCGTGCTATGCGTGTCTTAAAAAAGGGATTTGCTTATCACATGAACATCATTTGTGATGAAGGACGGATCGAGAGAGAGTTCAGAGAGAAATTTGAAAAGGAATTTGCTTATCAACTGCCAAAGAGAGAACGTGGAAGAAGAAACTGATAACAACTACTTTTGATGGTTTCTGTGTCTTTTTTCTTGTGCTTGAGCATTTGAATTCTTCAAAGGACATTTTCAGGATTTTTGAATGTTTCACCATCCTTTCTATTTTGCTTTATATATATATATATATATATATATATATGAGTTTTTCCCTTTTCATATTTTATTATATGTTTCCTTCAATTTCTGTTTTATTGTTTTTGGGATTTTAGAAAGGTACTTCAACCTAATAATTATTACATCATTTGGACTTTGTGGTGACAAATTTTGGCAATCATCTTGTTTCTTATTTCTTGGTTCAAATCTATGACTATTAGCTAACGACTGTTCACTGGTAAATGTAGGAAAAAACTATGTCCCGAAGGTCACGCCATGCCACACTCTCATCACCTTGAAGTAAATTGCTGGCACTCTTGGCTTGATCTACCAAACGCATTTTCTATTCATTTAGTCACGTATGCCTCTTAGTTCTTTCTTCATATCCTAGAATTACTTGACAAAACTTGCCAATTGCACATGTTTCTTAAACCTAATTTTAACGTTGTTTTGGTCTTTATATCAGTTTCGCACGTGGTACAGTACATATGTTTGACTTTCTCACATGAGGTAAGACCTTAATCACATTGTAAAATCCGTTTTAAACTAAAAGAATTTGTGAAACGTGGTTGAAAGAAAAATAGTTCAGCTCTATCTAATTTTTACCTATAACGTGATAGCCTGTGTAACATTGTTACGTCAAGTCGGGAAAGTTCAGACGTTATACTATCAATTGAGAGAGAGAGAGAGAGAGAGAGAGAGAGAGAGAGAGAGAGAGAGAGAGAGAGAGAGAGAGAGAGAGAGAGAGAGAGAGAGAGAGAGAGGAGCAATGTGATATATGTGCGGCACAGTGGCAGATCATTTCAACCAGCACGTGAATTTTATAAAACAAATTTTGTATGTATTTGCACAAATATTTAGTCTTCTTCTGGTTTGTTTGTCAATTGTAAAAAAAAAAAAAAAGAGGGGGAGAAAATCAAAAGAATGATGGCTATGACTTTTGAATTTTGATCAACTAGGCCATTGGTCATGACTTCACCAAATCATGACATAGGTTAATTAGGCATGAATCCTATGGTAAGAATATATTAATCACATGGTTAATTGAACCCTAATCATCCCCCATATAAGAAGTCAAATTAAAAGATTTCGCTGAATTGAATGTGATATTGATATTAGGGTAATGCTAGGTTTATCATATTTTTATACTACATTATATAGCCGACAAATATAATTGGGCCCACCTTATTAGAGAGGTGATACACAATGTGGTATAAAAATGTGTTAAGTCTAGGCCTAGCATTTTCCTTGATATTATTACGCAACATTAATAGAAAACTGAGGCATGCATGCATAGCTATCAAGAAATAAAGCAGCTGGTCCATCTTACAAAGACACAAAGACTGGAATCTAAAAATCTACGGTGGTTGGGAATTGGTGGTGAGAATAACTTCGTACCAAAGCCTCCAAGGCATAACGTATTTGACCAATTACAATTAGGTCCTCCAATTCCAATTTGCATTCTTTTACTTCCACAAACATACAGAAACAAAACATCGAAAATCTCGGAGCGATCCTGGCAACTTCCTCTGATTTAATAAATATTTGAATTGACATCACCCGAGAGAGTCAAATCAAATGACTTCACTGTTGTGGCCATGATCTTGGGCTTATTTTGTGTGGACAAAATAAGGTTCAAGAAGGGGGGGACCAAACAGCTGCCGTGTGCCAAAGAAACACTTGGATTTTGGAAATTGATTCACAGTTTGCGTTGTGTTTGATCTATAATAATCTTCATGAATATGACTGGTAAAACGGTCGCGTTTTGCAAACTTTTTTTTTTGGGTCAACGTTTTGCACGCTCATGTTGATGGGAGGCCCATTCACAAAAGAGCTTGCTAAAGTGAAACTAGTCTCTTCTAGCAGCTGCCCAAACCTTACTGGGCTTACAAGAGCTTGGGTTTTGTTCATTTAGACCAAAGGAATAATTATTGCATTTTAAATACAAAAATGGAGAAGAAAAAAGCCTAAAACCAACATTCGAGGAGTAACATTATTTTGCTCTATCTATTCTTTGCTTTTGAGTTTTTGTTGGGAAAAATATTAGTGGGGAAAGAAGCAAAACGATTCCCATCAAACATATGAGAATGCTGGTTAGTATACGCTCACTTCATGCTATGCTACATATCTCCAAATATCTAAATGTTTCTGTGGCTCGTCATCGAATCAAATCTAAACCAAGGGTTGCTCCATACATATCCTGCATAAGAAGTAAACTTACAGTTATGGTTTTGATGGCATGTTGAACGAATCACTTGGTTTTATATTTGAATGTAAAGTGTGATGAACCACCATTTGTTATCTATCAGACTGATACAGAAATTTTTATGCACACGTATGAGAAGGGAAGTTCTTACTAGGCACAAAAAGAATTCCTGGAAATCGGCTTTCGAAGATTTTACTGATGTCTGCACTCTGTAAAAGCTTGAAAAAAAGAAGTGTCAATATGTTGTGACATGGGCATTCGAAGAAACATAAATGCCCAGTAAAAGAAGTATATTACAACTACACTGGGCAGTAGCAGGAAAATGCAAGGGACTATTGAATGAGGTAAACTATGCTTTAACGTTAAGGATGTTAAACAAGTTGTGCTGCCTGTGGGCATGTGTGATTGTGTTGCCTCCCAAGTTAACAGAAACAGCATGCATCACATGGACAAAATGGACAAGGAACACATGAAATTACTATTATCAGAAATCTCTTACATATTTATGTGAACCTGAAGCAGGGGACTCGCCAAAAAAAAAAAAAAAAAAAAAAAAAAAGCACTTCCCTAGAGATACCTAAAATAGCCAAATCACATAATTTCATTAGGCTCACAGAGTCACAAACAAATTTGAATAAACAACAATTTTACTCTTTAGATAGTTTACCTCTTTATGGTCTACTTATAGCCTACTTGTAGCATCAAATGACGATAGCTACGGCCACGCATAATACGCTGCCATAGATATTGGAGCAACTTCAGGGAACTCATCTGCATCCTTTCTTGGACAAGCCTGAAGTCAAAAAACTGCATAAGCGACCAGCTAGAGCTGCATGATCATTTACTAGTACTTCAATCCAAGAAAGCTAGCTTACCATCTTACAATGCACCGCTGAATTCCCCTAGATATGGGGCGAATGATGGATGGATCCCGTTGAGCATAGAGCAAACCAACCTGAGAAGTGATAAGAAAGAAATCATGAGCTATTGCAATGCATATCTATTTGCAAATGAATGAAATAAGGAGACATCCAACTACCTCCAACAATGCAACAGTAGAAGGATCATCCAAGAGCTCAAGGCTACAGTCAGCTAGATAATTAACCTGCACCCGAGTACATAGGGATACAGAAATCACAAACTACACAAGGGACAAAAAGTCTGATAACAGAGTTTCTGTTTCTATCACAAAAGAAGAGAGAAGTGGTGGGGGAGACTAACAATATAGACCAGCTATTTATGAGGCAGCATTACAATTGTTAGCAACATTGTATATTTACAAATAAATCGTATAGATCTGAGAAATTAAGTCTAAATCATATAAAATATGTGTAAAAACATAGTGAAGCTAGTCCATAACAAACGATTATCACAGATTTCTTTCAGCTAATTGTCCCAAGTGCATAACTAGCATTCTAGCAAGACAGAAACAAAACAGAAAACCACAGACTACGTACTCCAAATTCTGTATTGACTAGGGACTGCACAAAATCCATCAGCTGAACCTTTGCCCATTGACGGCACAAGGCAGGATCATCTGTTGGTGGAGGATGTCTCCAAGGTGCACCAAAGCGTAGTCTGTCGTTTGAAATTTTTCCACTATGCGCATCAACAGCAAACTTTTGCAGAATCCCCAGTGCTTTCTCCATGGCAGGATTCACTACAGTAATCTAAATGAATAGACTTGAAGAGCAAGTAAGGCAGCGCAAAGGGCACAAAGAATCAGAAAATAAAGAAATTGAAAATTCTACTTTATTATAGCATGAGTAGGCATAACCATGGTTGTTCACAGGACAAGTTAGTCTGTAAGCCTTATGTCTATCTAATGAACTGAGCATAAATCTCAATTTGATGAATTTGCAAGCCATACATCACGTGAGATTACCATGCATTTATCAAAGAACCAAATTGCAAATAGGACACTAAGGGTTCACAAAATCATAAGAATAAATGAGTACGATGCATACTTCATGCTCCCCAAAGAAACTTACTTGCAAATATGCTAAATATGCATCCACGATGTCCTCAAATGTGCTATCTTTGTTGTCCTCTAACCTTCAGATGAACAAAAAGAGAAGTAATGTATATTAAAACTATGCAGCACCTATATATGAAATACACCATGTAGCATTAACCATAGAAGAACAGATTGACTGCTTAAGAAGAAACCAAAAAAAATTGAAAAAGGAAAAGAAAAATATTGCATTTTCCATTGCACTTCTGTTTATCATCACAAAATATTATTCCTTGATTTTAACAGTGATTGATGACTATGCAAGTCAAGATGAGAAAGGAATCCGCATACAACACAGTTGAAGGTACAACTAAGATGCGATGCACATTTCTTACGTGTTAGACAAACACATGGCTTTACACTCTACATCATATAAGTAAGAAAAAGGGATAAACAGAGTTCAGCTTCTAGTTCATGTAGCATGTATCATTATGATATGGAAAGGTAAAAATAAAAAAGGAATAAAACAAAAGCAAAAAGAGATATCATCCTTACTGCTGATAGTAAATGCCCTGCTTGAGTGCATATAGCTCAAATAAGTGTCTAGGGTTTGGACCAAACACCTCAGCAATAACCAACCACTGTATTTGACAAAAAGAAAATGCTAAAATCACTAAAAAGTCCAGTGGTTAAGGAAACAAAGAAAAAAAAGTACCACAAGAAAATGGAGATTCATCAGGAAGTCTAATGGACCTAATTTTCAGAATAAATATGAAAACCAATGGATAGAAGTCATGTTCTTTTCTTGTTTTTCTTTTGGGTTAGAGAAGCTCATTACCTCTGATTGACTGAAATAATCATTAACCATATGCAATTTAGCTTCTTGGGGATTCCAGCCAAAGGTCTGCAAAACAAAGAAAGTTTAAATGCACGATATCCACAAGCATCACCACAATCCACAACATGAGCAAAACATGCTTAAAACAGGCCCGGAATGACGTGGCAGTCTTGTGTGCCTGGCAGAGCATGATGTGAAGCAAAAATAATTTTAAAAAACAAAAACTCAAATCTAGTAGACCAAGTCCTAAAAAATTAAAAATTGACCACGATGCAAGTCATGCCACAAATGTGTTAGTGTTTAAGCCATTAATATGTGCATAGCAGAAAAGAATAACTAGTGTTTGTTCCTTTTAGGCAATAAAGTAAAAACAAATGCACACACAGGTAATGTCATCCCATATACACACAAAGATCATAACGTAATATAAATTCAGAGTTTCAGTTTGAGTACCTCACGAGAGATGAATATGTCTGGAAATCCAAAATCCATGTAAGCCCGGTATGAATAGTAGCTGCGGCATAGCAGCAGGAATTACAATTCAGAAACAAACCAGAAACATAGGCAATTGCAAAAGTTTAAAAGGTGAATAAGTTATGTGATGTTAAAGAAAAATAGAAGTTATGTGATGTTAAAGAAACATACACACACACACACACACACACAAACACTAGAAATGAACCCCACCTATCCGATGTCACAAGAACAACAGGAAAGCACCTCTCGTTTGCACCTAAAGCTATTATTCTCCATATCAGACTGTCATGATACATTGATCCACAGACTGACGAATTCTCATCTAACAGATTTGCATTCCGTAACACTTCGATATTGTTTATAACCAGCTTAGGCTGCTCAATATGTGAAACGTCAGCCAATTTAAGTTTCATAAAAGCACCAAACATTAATCAAAACCACACAAATCTACGCACCAAGAAACTTTTTTTCACAAGCAAATTTTAACCATGACTGGATTAAACTTAAACCACAACAACTCCAATATAAAAAAATTTGAACTTCATTACCTGGAAATGATCAATTTCAGCAGCTTGAGATAACAACTCCAACAGCAAACAAGGCCAATCAGTGCACGAATTTGCTAAAGACCTCGAAAACCCACCTGTCCGATTCAAATGTGCAATAGCATTACCCCTCCAACTTTGTTGGACCTTAATCACCTCCTTTGCCAATCTCAATGCCACTACAGCCTCCTTATAATACGAAGCCTCTTCTAATGGCAAACTCTTCCACTTCTCACGCAGACCCAAAATCCCATCAATCTCTTCGGCATTACATCGAGCACTTAGAGCGAAGACCGCCCGATCCCACAAAACCGATCCCGAAACTCTATTAGAAACCGCATTCTTGGACGCACTATTGCCCTCAATAACGCGGCGGAGCGCCGTGTTAATACCCTGCCATTTGCTGAGAGTAGAGAAAATTTGATGGGAGCCAATGGAACCAAGCTGGACGCCCTTTTGAGCCATGGATTCGAGGCAGCTCTCAAGCTTGGTTCTGCAATCGGGCAAAGTAGGTGGTGGGCAATTGGACCAAGAAGCCCAAGGAAACGACTGATTGAATTGTGGGTGGTGGTCTTTGATGGACTCGGCGAAGTCGACGTAGCCAGTGAGGTGAGGGCCTTTGTTCCAGTCGTTGAGCAGACCTGGAAAGACGACGAAGTGTGTTAGAAGAGAGAGAAATTTGAAGACGAAATAGTGCAGAGAAATGAAACAGGGTGAATACGTTCGAGGATGAGAGTGGTTTTTCCGACGCCTCTGGGGCCGTGGAGGATCAGAGGCTGAGGAACACGGTGGTGCTGAGTGTGGTTGTTTAGCACTGTCTCTAACAATGGCCTTGGTATGATCCTCCATGGTTTGTTCACCATTTTTGTAGTTCTTTTCTGAGATTTGTTGTGCTCTTACAATGTTCGTGGAAGAAGAAGAGGGGGTATTAGGAGGGTTTTAGAACAAGGGCGGCCTCTGCAAGCTACCTCAAGAGGTGAGCTGAAAAAGAGTTATTTTTATTTGTTAGCAAATAATTGCTTCATTTTACAATCGAGGGTTAGTTCAATTGGTAAGGTCTCTATCTTGTGTGTAGTCTCACTAAGGTTCCAGTCCCGTTTTCAGTAGTTCTCATTGGTGCATCATTTGTAAATTACTACGTAAATCAATACTGGTGGCCGCTGGCAGTTGGGTGCCACGTAAGTCTATTTGGCTTGAGATTGTGGATAGGCCCTGATGTTGGTGGTAAAAGTAGCCAATAGAGGTGTCAAACGGGACGGACCGGCCCAGCACGGCATGAGCCCCCCGTTTAAATGGGGCACGGTATGGCACGAGCAAGAATATTAGTGGGCCGTGCTCAGCATGGCACGAAAGCTTGGGCCAGACCGAAATCAAAAAATTAGATCCAATAAATCGGGCTGGCCTGTAGCCTAACATGGACCGGACTTGGTCCGAGCTCGCTTCAAACACGGCCCTAGCCCGAGCCCTCTTCAAGCATGGCCGGTGAAAATATTATTTTGTCAAATGGTAGAAATTTCTCTGTCAAATGGTTAAAGATATTATTTTGTTGAACTTTTTATGGCAACTTTCTTTGTGTTGATCTAGAATTTGCATCCCCTTTCTGATTATCTGTTTCTGTTGTAAATGATGGCAACTACAGGATCCTACAAAATATGTAGTTCTCAGTATCAAGTCTATGTGTTACTACTATTGTTGTGGTTACTCTTAAGGATTGGGTCATGGTAATGAGTATGGCTCATCTCCTTGTTGAGCGAATTGTCGCAGACTAGAAAATTTACATTAATATTTCAAGCTATTTGTTTGGGGACCAGTATCAAAATAAATTATTAGTCCATCACATTAATAGTATACTTTGATTACGTGAGCCCATTTGGTTATAATCGACAATATCTTTTTGTTAATTTGTTTGAGGCTTGTATCCTAATAGTTACTATATTTGTTTCTATTTCTTCATATTGTTGGTTAAAATCAAGATTCGAGTTGGCTGTACTTGTAATCGGCTTTAGATTATTTGGAGCTTTCAGTATTTGAATTCATAAGATTTGAACCTAACCCTCCCCTGTGTGTCGCCTGAGCCAAGGTTCAGTTGGGACAATTTCTCCATCTGGAAACTAGGAGAAGCTAATAGAATAGAACAGCTGAAGTTTAAATTTAACAAGCAGTAAAATGATAAGATGTCATGACTAATTGCAGTTTCATGCCACAACAACTAACATAAGTTGGGAAAAAAAAATCAAGTGAAAAAAATCAAATTAAATGGGCTGGTGTTTGGGTCCGAGTATGGCCCAACCCATTTCAATGTGAACTTGGACTTTAAACCGGACTGAAATAAATAATTTTACTAAATAAACCGGCACAGCACAACCCAATAAATTAAATAGGGCAATCAGGCACGGCACGAATACCTTTAAAAACAAAGAAAATTTGTATATCGTCATGTCTAAAACTTAACGGCCTGGACAAAATAGATTGGTATGAATCGAATCTTATCCCAAGATTATTGGGCTTATACCCAATAAGGTTGCAGGTTGTAGGCCACATGTATTACCCATCCGTCAATCTCCGTTTATGTTTTCCTTCGCACGTTTGACAAAGGAGACTTGGAACGTGCTAATCGGGGTTTGAATGCACTATTTATAATACAACAACCCCAATTTAAGCAAAAATTCTAGAATACTTAAATCAATCAATCAATCAATTTGTGGAAAAAAAAAAGTAACCATCAATCACAACTAAACTAAACTACATGTTCATTTATTGATTGACAATGATTTGCAATTTTTTTACATGTTTATTGATTTGAAATAGATAAGTGATCCAAAAAATATCAATATGGCAGGGATTTCGAGACTCTGCATTTAGTCATGGTGCATTTACTCGCATTTTATAAAATCTGGACCATTCAATTGATCCAATGCTTGTGAGTATGCCAGATCAGCTATAATAAGTTTGTTTCACTTTTTTTTTAACTGATGATGTTAAGTCCCTTTGACAAAAAAAAAAGTGGTGTTATTTTCACCCCATTGTCCTATTTTTCCATTCACTTTATCTTTAAAATTTTAAAGACAAATTTATCCCTTTATAAAATGACCAATAAGGACTTGCTAGCATCTACAACAAAACAACAAAATACAACACGAAACTTCTCAACCCAATTCACCAAAATCCCAACACAAAAATCTACATAAATTTTTTCAAAAAGCCTTGATAATAAAATCTTCATAAAAAAACTTGTGCCACATTTGCACACCCAGGAGCAATTCTTTAGCATAATAAAATCTCCAAAAACACATCTTCCATATTGAAAGTCAAATCATCAACATCCAAAGCATCAATACGAGCCTCAAAACTCGGCGAGGTCGTAATCTATGCACGAAGAGCCCAAAGCACCATTCGCGAACCCATTAAACAAACCTTTACTCCCACACCGGATCGAATTCAAACTAATATCTCCATTGTTAGACCTCTACCGTATAATTCTCATTGGTGGGCTCGTGTACAAAGCAATCGTAGGAACCGTCATGGCTTTTTGTTTGCGACGGTTTTAAAGCTCAGATCACAAACCCAAAAGAGCACAGACACCAGCCCATTTAGAGGGTCGAAATGGGTTGGCCCAACCCATTTCGCCGGTGTTTCAGAGCAAGAATCCGGCTACTTCACCTAGTTTGGTGTCGATTCAGGTGACTTTCGACCCTCTACCATGTTGTTCTTCATGTTTTAGGGATTAGTTTCGGGTGATTTCGAGTTTTGAAGAGTTTTGGGTGAGCTAGGGTTCTGAGATCGGAATCCGCCGATTTCGGCGTGATTCCGGCCGGTTCTTGGCCGGGTTTCTCAACCAAAACACTCCCCTCCACCCACTGATCACATTGCTATAAGTCTTGCCCCAAGATTCCGAGATTTTCCGTCGCTGGAAAATCCACTCAAGCCACCTAAACCTGCCGGTGCGTGTGGCGGCCCGTGGGCAGGGTGGTGGTGGTGCTTTTTTTCGTGCCAAAACACTCCCCGTACCCTCCTGAGTGCGTTGGTATGCTCAAACGAATTTTTGGAGACCGTTTGAGCGAAGAACTATTTTTGCCGGTTAGAACTAACTAAGGTTAATTTGGGTTCAATAGGTTTGAACCTTTGGATCGTAACGACACTTGGAAGGTAAGTTATCGGCAAGCTAAGAAACCTTTGGGAATTCACGGATCGTCCATCGGAGGTTGAAAACCTTATGAACGATCGAATTGAACCCAATTAATAATTTAATCGCATATTTAATTCCGGGGATTATAAAATTAAGCTATCGGTTAAAATCAAGCCTAGAGGGCTTAGGAACACTTCCTACTAAGTTTGAACACTTTTAGGCCTGGGGGTCGGGATGTTTTTATAAATTATCGTGCCGAGCTATGGTTAATTATTAAATGGTTTAATTTTGCAAATAGGGGCTCAAGCTTCGGCGGATTTGAAGGAAGGCCCCTCTAAGGGTCAGGCTAGCTCGGACCAACAGTGAGTGGACTTTTATTTTATTAATGAATTTTTAAGCAATAATTGTTTTATTAAATGCTTATTTATGAATTAATTAGAAATTATGCTTTTGAACTTATTGTTGAGATTAAATGGAATTTTTATTATTTTTCGATTATGCTTTTATTCCGAGCCTATGATTGATATTTTAAATGGAATTTTTGATTATGGAATTTGAATGGCTCGAGAAAATATGAATGGATTTAAGTATGTGTTTATGAAAGGTTTCAAACCACTCTAGGTACCCTAATGATGTTGCTTCGGAAAGATTATGCTGCCTACGGAATAAATATTGATATTGGTTATTACCCTGTCTACGGACATAGTTACTTTTGATATAAGTCTGCGCTCGTATGACTTTACGCCCCACGAGTCTCGAGGACGCCCAGACAGTGCGGAGCAAGGACGCGGCTCGAGTACATTTTGTGTTTTCTGAGTCTTGCGAGGACGCGGCTCGGTTGACTTTGTGTCACCGAGTCTAGCGAGGAAATGGAATTGACGGAAATATAAAAAGGGTACACCTAGGTGGATTTTAGAAAGTTTGATTTGATATTATTTCTTTTTATGAAATAAAAATTTCTGCTTTGGTGAAATTATATGAATATGTATATATGCATGCATTGTTTTACCGTACGAATATAGAATTGTTTACAAATGTTTTAACAGGGGGTTAGTATGTTGTTATGTTATTTTTCTAAAACTTTATTTTTGTCCACTCACGTTTTTCAATGTTTTGCGGCCCCAGGCTGTAGATTGTAGCTGAGCACTACCATCGGCCCTTCATCACCACCACCGCTTTCCCACGACTCTGTGTAGGGTCCACGACCCGAAGAACTTTGTAAACTAATTAGTTTAGTAGCTTTGATTGCCCTAAACTTTTTGTAAGGCCTGAGCCGTATTTTCACTTCTGTTGGTGTGTGAACTTGCCTTGTGCGTGCTGGATGTTTGGGAACCTTAAAATTGTGTTTTATTGCAGGTGTGAAGTTTGGGATTTGAGCCAATTGCATGGGAGACTCTGCCGAATTTTCGGCAGAAGTCAAACCCTCAAATTGTGTTCTTTTAAGGTTGTTTTAAGAAAAAGGGCAAAATGGTCAAGTGTGTCTGACACCCAACATATGTCAGACACGGATAGGGCATGACCCGATTTCCAAAGCGGAATTAGGGTCGGGTCCTGTCAATTGCCTCTATTGAGTCACAATGCTTTTTGGGTGATGTTTGCCCATCGACTTTGAGGTAGTATTTTTTTTTTAAAAAAAAAACAGAATGAGCATGATTTTTTTTGGTAATGCAATATTAGCAGTGTCGGATGTTTTGTTGTTTAGCCAATGGAAAAAAAAAGATCATATGAAGAATGAAGAGAGAGATAGGTGAGATGGAGATGAAGAGATTTTTTTTTTTTCTGTCAAAGGGACTTAACAGCGTCAGTTAAAAAAAAAAGGAAACAAACTTATTGTAGATGATGTGGCATACTCACAAGCATTGGATCAGTTGAATGGTTCAGATTTTATGAAATGCGGGTAAATGCATCATAACTAAATGCAGAGGCTCGGGATCCATATGGTACATAATGATATTCCCAAAATTTAATATGAATTTGTTGATGCATGATCACCAATCAGAGTGCGTCAAACTCAGTCAACCCTTCCACAAGTGTGGATGTGGTCATGAAGTTGTACTTTTGTATGTCTTTACCATACTTAGATTGGTCAAGTATAGTAACTAGTAACTCCAATCTCCTGAAAATGAAACATGAATGGGTCACTGGAGAGGTGGTGGGTTCACCGACCACCCTTCGATACCTAAGTCAATTTTTTCCCCTCAAATGAGGCTTATAAAAGTATTATACTCAAGTATGGGAAGAGTTTATATGGAAAGTACTCCCTTATATATAGGGAAGATGAAACCTCTTAAGTGTCTTTTTTCAATGTGGGATTCCATGAAGGTTAATGATGTGGCACAATTCTATTGGGTGATTGGTGACAGACTGACGTGTGTCCTTTCGTTTTTCGGAGACAATATGCGTCAATGGGATATGACGAGGGCCCATTCCGACTGTTCTTTTTCCCATACACGGGCCTTTGGGGAGAGGCGCATGGGTTAGTGTGCTGTGTCATGACCTCGTGGGCCTTAGCTGCCTCCCTTTACCTCATTTGGGCCACTTCAGGTGTGAGGCAAGGTTGGTGTAGTCTATTAGTCACCCTGGCCCATCTACGTCCTCAAGTGGTTTGAGCCTTTTCTTTTTTATACGGACCCTACTAATTATAGTCAATCCACACAACCTCATTAATTGATGTTTGACATCTTACTTTCGCACCATTTGATTCAATGTTTTACTCTCTTATTTTTCAAATGTATAGAAGTAGTATACAAGTAGGCTAAAAGTTAGTATAGAAGTAGTTTTTGCACATTGAATCAAATTAAGCATTTCTATCAATTTCATGAGGAGTTCACCAAAAGAGAAAGAAAGAAAGAATGCAAGAACCTTCGCGTAGACATAAACGAATTGGTTAACGTGGAAGACGAGGTATAAAAGTAGTTTTTGCACATTGACTCAAATTAAGCATTTCTATCAATTTCATGAAGAGTTTACCAAAAGAGAAAGAAAGAAAGAAAGAACGCGAGAACCTTCGCGTAGACGTAAACGAATTAGTTAACGTGGAAGACGAAGACACGAAGTCAACAATTGTCGTAAATTACGCGAGTTAACAAAAATACAAAAAAAAGGTATATAATAATAACAAAAGAGTGCAGACTGCAGCCGGACGAGCTGGACCATATATCTACTGGCCTACATATGGCCCAGACCCATTACTTCAGGTAGTTATGCTCTGCCTGCCTTAACAGTGAAAGAAAAAAACAACTGCCACACGATTCTTTTTCATTTTCTCTCTCCCATTCGCTGTCTCTCACTTCATTGTTTGCCATTGTTGCTCTTCCCCACACCTCACTCTCGATCGCTTCGCTTCTCTTCACTTTTCTGCACCTTCCTCCTCCATTTTCTTTTACTTCCAAAGCGACCAAACCCAAAAACTCACTCCTCTCTCTCTCTCTCTCTCTCTCTCTCTCTCATGTATTGTTCAGCGCTAACTCAGACAGACCCAAATCCGACCCGGTCCTAACTCGGACCCGCCAATCCCAAATGCATCGCGCCACCGCCGCCCCAAACCCACTCCAAACCCTCCTCGACCTCATCAACTCCACCCTCTCCCTCCTCCTCCGCTCCTCCCTCACCGTCCGATCCTTCGTCGGACGGTGGACTGCCCTCCACACCAAGCTCACTTCCCTCCACTCCTCCATCGCGGACATCTCCGACTCTCCCCACTGGGCCCAGAACCCCCTTCTCCACACCCTCCTCCCCAACCTCCTCTCCACTCTCCAGCGGCTCACCGCCCTCGCCGACCAATGTACGGACGCCGGGTTCACCGGAGGAAAGCTCCACATGCAGAGCGACCTCGACATGGCCTCATCCTCGCTCTCCAACCAGCTCCGTGACCTCGACTTGTTGCTCAGATCTGGAGTGCTCCACCAGTCGAACGCCATTGTTTTGTCCCACCCGGGTCCCGGGTCGGATAAAGAGGATTTGGGTTTTTTCGTCCGGGACCTCTTCACCCGATTACAAATAGGAGGCGTCGAGTTTAAGAAAAAAGCTTTGGAGTCTTTGCTTCAGCTTCTCAACGACGACCGCAAGTCGTCCGGCGTAGTCGCCAAAGAAGGTAATGTCGCGTATTTGATTCATTTGCTTGATTTCCACAACCAGCCTTTTGTGCGAGAACAGGCTGTCTTCGCCGTTTGTCTCCTGGCCTCAGCCAACGACGAGTCGTCGAGGAAGGCCGTGTTCGAAGAAGGGGGTTTGGGGCCATTGCTCAGAATACTCGAATCCGGGTCGACCCATTTGAAAGAGAAGGCGGCGATGGCCGTCGAGGCACTCACGGCTGATCCCGAAAACGCCTGGGCCCTTTCGGCCTACGGTGGCGTCTCGGTGTTGATCGACGCCTGCCGATCTGGGTCTCCGGCGACCCAGACCCACGCGGCTGGCGCCATTATAAACGTGGCCAAGGTGGAAGAGATCAAGACGGCTTTGGGAGAAGAAGGTGCTGTGCCAGTACTAGTCCAGTTATTGCTCTCAGGCACCATTACTGCCCAAGAAAAATCAGCAAATTGTTTAGCAATTTTAGCCTCTTCCGATGAGTATTTTCGAGCTTTGATCATTCAAGAACGTGGGTTGCAGAGATTAATGCATTTGATCCAAGATTTACCGCGCTCGGACACATTGGAACACGTCCTCCGAGCCATAACCTCGCTTTCAGCTTCAGATTTATGCTTTAAAGTCCTGTCTTATTCAACCCTTTTCCTAATCCAGCTCGGCGAGTTCATAAAGCACGGTAACACAACCCTGCAGCAAATCTCAGCTTCGTTACTCGCTCAATTATCGATCAATGTGAGTGACGGCAATAAGCGAGCATTGGGTAGCTGTATGGGGTCGTTGGTGAAGCTCATGGAGTCGCCAAAACCGGTGGGTCTTCAAGAATCGGCGGCCCAGGTGCTTGTGTCGCTGCTTACGGTCCGGTCGAACAGGAAAGAGCTGGTGAGGGACGAGAAGAGCTTGATGAGGCTGGTCCAGATGTTGGATCCCAAGAATCATGAGATGGTGTGCAGCAAGTTTCCGGTGGCGGTGGTTGCGGCGGTACTCTCCGGAGGGAGCGGTGGCTGCCGGAGAAGGCTGTTGGCCGCCGGGGCTTACCCGCATTTGCAGAGGCTGGCAGAAATGGAGGTGGCCGGAGCTAAGAAGGCGCTGCAGAGACTGGCCGGAAACAGGCTCAAGAACATCTTCTCCAGAACTTGGAGGGAATAATAATACTAACCAAAGAAAGAAAATACCCGTCAATGAAAGGTTAGTTTCGGAATTTTAATTTTGTGAAAAGTGTTTGACTTAGAGCTTTATGACTTTGACTCTGAGGTCTCATTGGGTTTATCCATTGAGAGGGTGCCATGCGTACATGGCAGCCTGGATGTGTCTTGGAAAGTAGCCACCTAGATGTCCTCTGGAGCAGCAAATGATAATTCTGCCCATCTTTTTTAATGTCATTTTTGGTAAATAAAAAACAACCGTGTTATTAACTATAAATCCTAAAATTGAGAAGATGGGATTAGTGTGTGATGATGTGCCTGGTGGTGGCGGTGGTGGT
Source organism: Prunus padus (assembly GCA_024362665.1). Taxonomy (NCBI): domain Eukaryota; kingdom Viridiplantae; phylum Streptophyta; class Magnoliopsida; order Rosales; family Rosaceae; genus Prunus; species Prunus padus. Next base: position 22,769,887 of record JANFAM010000013.1, read on the forward strand.
GGTGGGATGGTATGGCCCACAGAGCGTGGTGGGGCCCAATAGCTTTTTACTACTGACTCGTTGGGTCACAGGAATCCCTATATGTTATTAAAAAAGGAAATATTTTTGCCATGAAAGAGTAGGTGTATTTTTTTAAGCCCAATATTAAAAATCTGTACCTTGAGAGATGCCCTAAAGTGACGAAAAAAACTTTATTGTAACAGGGATGATACTATTTTGTCAATAACACGATGATAAGTAGAAAAGTTATTTAACGTATAATTAGTCGAAATAGCAAACCCGTTGCACGAGAGTTTCTCTACCAAAGTGAGACACAGATAGAGAATTTAAGGAGGTATATTTGCAATGTATGTATTCTAGATGGTCCAATTTTCAAATTGATAGATTTTGACTGTCTGACTCATGAGCGTAGCCTAGTGGCTGGTGGATGGATGCGGCGGTGTTAGTTAGGCAAGGCCATGGACTTTTAGTGACAAATGGCAAAAGTCGTGGCAAAATGTGTGGATATTTGCTTGTGCACATTTTCTCGGGTCTAAGATTGTGGCTGACATCAAATTTCAATTTGTTTGTTTGTTGGTTTGGTCAGATACAACAGGAGGAGGAGGAAGGAGGTTCGTTTGGATTTTGCTAACCGTCCAAGAAGGAGAGCTTGGACAAGCAACAAAAATACACACATCGTATACCCAACCTTTTATTTTATTTACCTAATTATTAATAATATTAAATTAAATACTACTTTATTATCCTGTATGTTATATAATCCTAATATTATAAAGAAAGTAAAAAAGAGAAGCATGGATGCGGTTTTTAGGGAGTATCCTCGTTTTGCTTTATCCTTTTGTATTTATTTAGTTTTTAATCTTATTACTTGGTTCACTTGTGAAAGCTGTAAGACAGAGAGAGAGGGAGGAGAGGGTTGATTTCATGATGATGTTTGTCAATTATTTTTTCATTACCACTCACTTGTTTTTGTTGTTTGATAAATCTTATTATTTACATCCTCCCTTCTAGAGAAGCCTTTCTTTGCTCCATTTGTAATGGACATTGACAAGGGTTTAGTGCAATTGTTTTTTAATGGTGATGTTATCTGAGCCCTTCAATTCATTTCTGTGTACATCAAGATGATGATGATGATGATGATGATGATGAATGTTGATTGATGGGAATGTGGAAGTGTAGCCAATAGCATTTCAGCCAAACCTCGAAAAGCATTAGCAGAATCTGATTTTGCTATATATCTATATATGTATCTATCTTTTTGAACAGGTTAATGGGAAGGAATCAAAGGAAAGGGCAGTGAACAATAATGAAGGTCTTTAGTTTCTGTAAACACTGAGTTGGCTTTGATGATGGGTCTATCTCTTTCAACAGATTTGGTGTTGTGTGGTGACAGTTGGTGGGTCCTCTCATCTCGCATGCTTGTTTTACAATAAGCACACTCAAACCCATCCCCACTGATGAATGAAATCCAGTCTGCACTTGTACCAGCTGCTACCAAAGCTTTATGCTTCAGCTTCACATTCACAATGAAAAGAAACTTTAAAATAAATTTGGGGCATATACAAATGAGTCTCAACTGTTTTAAATTAATCCCATTTATGGGAAGGGGACTCGAACTTAGGTGAAGGGTGTCAGATTCACTATCCTGACCTAAAGGAAAAAAAAAACCGTTTTATTGCGGAGAGTGATGTATAGGCGAAACAGTAGACTTGAAGAGAAGAAGGGGGCCAAGAAGTATAACTTCTCACACTTCACATCACATGGTTGCATTGGATGGTCCCTATGTCAAAAATATCGATGGTATCGGAAATATTGGTAGTCCAAAAATACAGAAATTTTGATGGAAATATCGGGATATTATCGATATTTCAGTCCATGTCGTCGATATTATCGATATTTTGGTCCATGGAGATCTAAAATATCGATGGTATCGAAAATATCGATAGTCCAAAAATACGAAAATTTCAATGGAAATATCGGGATATTATGAATATTTTAGTCCATGGATGGTCCTAAGCTAATTAAGAGCATATGTAATGTATTATTATTAAGTTAAATATCTAATCTAATTTATAATTAATTATTTAAGTAATCAATTAATATGAAGAATAATATGATGGGATATGTGTCATGTGGTACATTTCTTTTTCACAAGTTCACATGCTGTTGCTTGCCTTTGCCTTCCCCCAACCCCCACCTATCAAATTTGCATTTGCATCTGATACTCCTCCAACAAAACTTTGTTGTGACCTTTGTTTTTGTTTGCAGGCTCCTCATATTATATTTTCCCGTGATATCTCTCTCTCTCTCTCTCTCTATGAAAAGTAACTGCACCAGAAACTTAGCTGTAAAGCCTGTACAGCTCTTTATCTATCTGTCTGTCACTTTGTGATTCTTTTGCTTTTCTTCCATTTCCCGCCAACATTGCACGGTTAAAACGACAGTCCTTTAACTTAACTGTGTCTTCATTCAACAGTTAAATAAATGTCCCATCCCTGACTGATTCCTCCAATTTTTATTTTTTTTGATGGATTGTTATTTTCTTCTTTGGCTTTGTCCTTGTGCTCTTGAAACAGAATCGAATATGAGAGATAGAATAGTCACTATAAAACCTATGAGAGATAGAATAGTCACTATAAAACCTTACGCCTGGACTTTGTAAGTGCTTAAGTTGGGGACAATATCGATGTTATTAATAATGAGATGTTTAAATTTAACAGATATTTGATACATATAGGGGGTTGAAATATAACCTTGATGTTTTATGTTTACCTAGCAATGCATGGAATATGGAGGGTCATGCGCTTTGAATCTCTTCTCTGCGATTATGTTGGAAGTAATGATGATGATCAGCTTTTGACTTGATTACAATACAAGACATGGACATAGTTCATTAGTCTAAGATCCTTAATAATGTTTATTTTTTCAGTCAAAAGTACACCACTTTTTTCAGTTAGTAAGTTGTTCGGTTAGTTGATTTTGTTAAGTTTCACACCTAAAACTTGAAAAAAGCCACTCCATCAATGGCATGGTGCAAGAGAATAATGCTTCTTGTTCCCTCATAGGCTAACTCTCGTTCTGCCTGCGTTGGTGCATTACCCTACTCAAGATTGGATATGTATGTGGTATGGGCCTTTCTTTAATGGACAATGAATAAAACCAGCATCATATCAGCATTCAAAATAATAGGACCCAATTCGTTGGATTTTCATACCATGTTTCATTGTTGATGCATAAACTCACAACTGCCATTGCAACTTTGCTTAGAGAGAGAAGGATTCAAAGTCTTTTATTACAAGACCATTACATTTGTCTAGTTAATGCACAACAAATCAACTCATATGCTTTGCGATAATCTTGTTTTGCTGTTCCAACCACAGTCTCTGTTGATGCAAGAGGCTTTCTTGATTCACTAATCCATTACACATGGGTTCACTAGGAGTTGTCACCTTAGAGAAGCACGTCCCAAACAGGTCGTTGTTTTCTACGTTAGGCAATGCTCCTCTTGTCTTCATTTCACTTCTTGCAAAGAAAGTAGGTGCAGCAGTGAGCTTGTTAGGCTCATCTGCCCGAAAGGTCGGCACCATGGCCGAGTCACTACGATTATGTGCACGAAATGTTGGCGCCACGCTTTCATTATCATGAGCCACCGCGCTAAAGGTTGGTGCCATGGTCATGTGTGCACGAAATGTTGGCGCCACGCTCTCGTTGTCGCGAGCCACGGCGCTGAAGGTTGGTGGCATTCCGCTCTCTTGGGGATTTGAGGCGCAGAATGTTGGTGACATTGCGCTCCCATTTGTATCCCGTGCGTGAAATGTTGGTGGTGGCATTGTGTTCTCTTTTGGACTTTGTTCACAAGCCTCATTTGTGCTCCATACACAAAATGTTGGTGCTATTGTCATCTCTCTCTGGCTCTGTGCACAAAATGCTGGTGCCATTGTTGTGCTCTCATTTGCACGCTGTGGCCACAGTCTTGGTGACATTTGGCTCTCTTTTGGACTTTGGGCACTAAATGTTAGTGCCATTGTTGAATTATTTGAATTCTGCATGGGAAATGTTGTGACCACTGTGCTCTCATTTGAATTCTTGGCGCCAAATGTTGGTGCCATTGTTGTGGTCTCTTTTGAATTCTGTTCGGGAAATGTTGTTACCACTGCCAGCATTGTGGAAGGGAACGAAAACAGGTCGTCTTCTCCGAGATTTCCAAAGCCATTGCTGGCGGTGGCGTTTGGATTCGAAGAGGCTGTAAAGCTGTCAATTGGTATTAGGTCATCAAGAAATGGATTGTAATTGTGTTGGGGCACTGAGGAGTTATGAAACAAGCTGTCCAAGTTTGATGAATCAATGGGTGGAGTTGGTGATGATGTTTGCAATGGTGTTTGATTATTTGCAGACTCAAACAGAACAAGCTCCCAGCCCTGTTTTGCACCCTCTTGATCATCAACTCCTACTAGTTCTTGTTGCTTTATCTGATCCAGTTGAGGTTGAGGTTGAGGTTGAGTTTGAGATTGAGATTGAGATTGAGGTTGAGGTTGAGATTGAGATTGAGGTTGAGGTTGAGGTTGAGGTTGAGATTGCGGTGGCCAGCCATCAAAAGAAACAAAATCCAAACTTTCCGGCAAAGATTGGTTCGATCCGTTCTCATTTCTTCGTCTGCCGAGCGCATCCTCTGCCCGCTTCTCTGGTTGCTCCTCCGAGTTATAAAACTCTTGCTCCCCCGACCACGATGGGCTCACATTGCCATTCTGATCACAAACGCTCATCAAATCCTCCAACGACGTGCAGGCCGAACTAAACGCAGAACCTTTCTCCGACGCCGTTTCGAATTGCTCGGAAGATGCAAATTCACTCTGTTCCAAGCTCAACCCTTTATCCTTACTACCCTTGGCCTGCAAATGGGTCGGCGGCGACCGACCCGGAAATGAAGCTTGGTCCTTCAAAAACTCCTGCAACGTCTCCAAAAGCTCCTCGGAGATCTTCTGCACGCTCGGATACTCAGAGGTCCGCCCAACCCCCAAGCTCTTGCACGTCCCGTAAAACGCCGACAGCTCCTCAAATTGCTTCGAGGCTTTCACGCAGGCATGAAACGCGTTCACGCAAGATTGATACTGCAATTGAAAAAAGCTATCCAAAAGCAGAGCCAGCCCGTCCGAAATGTCCCGGTACAGATCGTACGTCTCCTGAACGATCGCGTACAGCGAAATCAGAACCAAACGGTTCGTCCTGGCGGCGCCGGTCGGCGTCGTCGCCATCGCCCGGTCCAGCAGCTTCTGCCAGTAGTGAATCCGGTCCAGCAGCATCGGCGGTTTCATGTCGCGAACCACCGCCACGGGCTCGTTCGACCGGCGGCTCCTCCGGCTGCTGTTGTATTCTTGGTCTCGCTGGTACGTGAAGCGCCGCTGGAGCTTCCCGGTGAGGAAGCAATCGAGGCGCTCGTCGAGGTAGAGCGCGAAGGTGCGGACGAAGGCGGTGAAGTCCCAGGGGCAGGAGTTGGAGTCGTCGCGGAAGTTGGAGAGGTTGAGGATCTTGGCGCCGCGCTTCATGGCGTGGAGGACCTCGATCGGGAAATAGGGGTCGCCGTCCTGGAAAATGCGGAGGACAAGCATGAGGGATTTGAGGGCGACGATCCAGTCGCGGGTTTTGCCGATGCGCCTGGCGATGGCCTGGGCGCAGGAGGACGCGTACGACTTGTTCGACGAAATGAGCGTGAGAATTTCCTGGACGTATTTGTCTTCGATGGGAACGACGTCGTGGGAGGTGGCTTTTAGGACGGTGACTTCGAGGTTGGCGGAGTTGGTGTTGGACACCTTGGCTAGGCTTATGCTCGTGTGGTCTTTCACTGCCCCAATTGCCTTCTTCAGCTTGCTTGGCATTGTTATTATTTGATGTTCTTCAAATAACAACTTTGGGTCATGAATTAATTTGTGTTTTCTTCAATGTGTTTTTGGTGGAGAGGATGGATTTTGTTTTGGGTGTGGGAATTTTGGGATTGTAATTTTGATGAATGGAACAAGTTTCTGGTTTTGAGAGGGTTGTTGAGGTTTGGAATTATTTTGGGTGGTGGAGAGGAGAGGAGGGAAAGGCCTTGAGACTCTCTTAATGTTTGTGGACGTGACTGAGACTCGCACTTGTTTAATTGACCAAGTCATCCATCGTCATCTACACCATATTTTCAGTGTTTGCACCTTTGCACTGAAACTCTCCGACGAATGTTGGGACGATTAGTTCTAGTACTTAAGAGCGTTTAGTTTTATGTCTGAAACTCCGACTTTGAATTTCTCGTTTTCTTCTACTTCGAAAAGAAAAGAAAATCTCAATTGGAATAATGGTTGCCATTTTCAGAACGTGCAGTCCTCCATGGGTGGATTATGGCGATCCACGCAGCCCTAGATTCTCCTGGTTTGATAGAGAGAGAGAGAGCACTTATTTTAGGGTCCGATTTAGAAGATATGCGTTCGCTTTTTTTTAGAATGACCTTAAATTAGCACAAAGCCAACGATATTGTTGTTAAGCCTCAATTTGGCAGTGTTTTCAAAATTTTAGGAGAAAACGAAAAAACTTGTAGCTGTATTTTAGATACGTGTTTCATGCAAGAAGCAGTTAGCTAACTAGTATTGGTTTTGACCAAGAAGTACGTACTCTAGACTGTTTGAATTTGAATGTATAAGTTATAACTAAAGAAGTGTGATTTAGGTACGTAGATTGGATAAATTCTATGCATGGTGCATGCGCTGCCAGATTGAGTCTAGAATCAATATTATTCATGCCGTCATGCAAACATGGAAATGAATTATGAATATGAACTTCTTTTACAAGCCCTGGCTGGCTCCTTTTTATGGTTTTTTTCATTTGTGGTTCTCATCAAGTGTTTGACTTTTTTCTACGCTGCATTGCATGTACATTGGTGGTCAAGGGCCCGAAAAAGTAGGACACAAATAGCTCTCTGGTCTGGGCTAGGATTCTGGCTATATCAGCTCATCAGCTAGCACATGCTGATGGCTCAAGAGCCCTGCCCAAAAAATGCAGCCCAAGTTTCTGCTACGAAGCCATCAGCAATATTGCAGAACGAATTGAAGTATCAATAATCAATCGACCAACCATGCCAGATCTTTAATGAAAAGGGGTACATCTTAATTTCTCATAAGATTCATAAAGTCAGTCCATATGTATCTATCTATATATATAGAGCAAAAAGATGAGAATAATTAAACATTCAAAATATCAAAAATTGTCTTTAGTTAATACATACATTAAAAATTAAAAGAGGATAATATAGTCAATTTATATTTTTTCTATTAAAAAAATTAAAATTAAAAATAAAATTGGATAATGGGACTTATTTTTATGTAACATAATTACCCATTTTATATTTTCTTAATTCTAAAATAAATAAAAAATTTAAAAACAAAACAAATAAAAAAAGAAAATCAATTGACACACACGGGTATATTATATATGAGAAAAGCAAACCAATTAAGCTGTAGAAAATTTTTCCTGCATCCGTTGCATGGAACATCGAGCATCTCACATTTACTGCATTCTATGAGAAGTATATGACGATGAATGTGAGACAACTGTTTCATGCAACAGGTGCATAAAAGTTTTCACAGCTAATCTAGGCTGAACACTTAATGAAATGGACAATGCAAGAAGTGAAAAAGTGAAGGAATAGTCATGCATGCTGTTTAAGTAACATGGGCTCATTATAAAAGGTCATTGTTGGTTCAACTGCTCAACCCTCTTTTGAAAGAGCCATAAAGGTGGGTTCAGACTTTCTAACCTATAACTCAAATTTCTACCATCACTGTACAAAAGAACATTACAATTTATTTACCTGGAAAAACAGGACATTATGGCCAGGGCGGAGCCACACTGGGACCAGTGTGGTCAGGGCCCCACTCAAATTTTTATATTTTAAAAGTAATATATTGTTATGTATTTCTATATGTATATTATTTTAAATATTTTACGTTTTGATATGTATCTACATGTGTGTTGTGGCGGCACTATTAAAGGCGAGAGGTGCTTCAAATTGCCCTTTGCACAGTTGGTGATGGTGCACTCCAGGTGTACATATTACCTTATTTCCATTTTCAACATTTAAGTAAATGTCTTTGTCCTTTTACTTTCATTTATTTTTATATTACTCAATTTACTTAAGTTTACAATGTAAATAAGGAAGTACCCCTTATTTGGATTCAAATAAAAATACTAGAAAATCAAATTCCCACCAAATCAAAATATGAAAAATCAGTTTTAGTGCAAAATACGATTTAGGCTAAAAATGATAGCTCATTAAGTCAATATATACTTCATACTAAAATCTCATAAAATCAAGTTTTCTTATTTGAAGTATAAGGAATAAAAGTCGCCAAAAATTATATTGAGAAAATGATTATTCCGAAAAACCATTTTTCATACTTAGTCAATATTTTTACATAAAACATTTTTCACGTATGATATGAATGCATAAATGGATCTAAGGTTTTTTTTTAGTTTGTGAATTTTGATTTTTTCTTTCTATTGGGTTTAATGAGGGGAAAAGCTATAAAGATATTTGCTAAATCGCCACTCTTTGTCTATCTCTTGCAATTTTTCTTGCTCAAAATGTATTTGTCTATCTCTTCTTCGAGTACAATTATGATTGCAACCAATAAGCAATATAATTCTTGACATATGTGATATATATATATATATATATATATATATACTATTTTTCATATGTATTGTGAGTTCGAATTTTTGATTCTTTATAATTTGTAAGAGGCCCCCACACACATGAAATCCTGGCTTCGCCACTGATTATGGCCTTGTTTGTTAGGGAGGATTAGACTAGATTAACAAAACGCTTACATTTTATGGACACTCAAGGCATAATTGGATATTGTTGTCTAACTTGGAGGATTAAGGAGGACTGTGGACATATTGGTTTTCATGCTTTTACAGGCAGGCAGCTTTATTTCTTCTGCGTCTCTGATTGAGTGGCTGGTTAAGAGTTATTATTTTTTTCTTTTATAATTAATATTTTTGTATTAAAGCCAAGCTGACACATACGAAATAACAATAAAGGCTCCAAAATCAAACATATAAAATCCAAGTTTCAGCAACATGGACTCATTACATTTGAACCAAAAGTTGGTTTAGCTAGGCAGCCATGGAGAAGAAGGAAAAAGAAGAAGCAGAGGTTGTGCCAATGCTAGAGTGGTACTTCTGGTTGGCCAAGTGGCGGGTACAACTTTTTGGGAGGCAATGGAACTTCTTCGATGTAACCTCTGTGATTGTGGTTTTGGTTTTGCATTGCCTGGCTCTTTTAGCACCATTTCATTTCAACTGGGGTGCAGTTTGGGTGGCCATCGCACTCAATTCCATCTCAGGCGTTGGAATAACCCTATCTTACCATAGAAATCTTGCTCACAAAAGCTTTAAGCTCCCCAAATGGCTCGAGTACTTCTTTGCCTATTGCGCGGTTTTGGGACTTCAGGTTTGTGCTTATGTAGAATAAATTTTAAAAGTTATGCTAGCATCAGTTGTTTATACTGCATGGGTCGATTATGAGTCATTCATCGATGCATTATGGCAACCACATGCATCAATGTAAAAAATTGTTTTACAACTTTGTCTTTGATTTGCAGGGAAGTCCACTCGAATGGGTGAGCACACACAGAAACCACCATCAATTTACTGACACGTGGAACGATCCTCATAGCCCCATTACTAAGGGATTATGGTTTAGTCATATTGGATGGGTCTTCGATTATCGTTCTCGGTTTGGAAGTGTACGTATACTCTCTCTCTGTGTATATCCCTTACACGACTAAAACTTTCTTGCAACGTCATTGTTGCTTCTTTCTCTTTATATCTCTCATCACGTAACTTAGCATATAATGAGAAATGCAGAAGAATGAGGTAAGGATCTTGTTATATATAAGTTTTCTCCTCTCTCACACTTCTCTCATGTAAATAGACATACCAATATTAAAATTTTGTTAAACTAATCATAAATCTTGAAATTTTGCAGTATGAAGGACGACTAAACAATGTTGGAGATTTGAAAAAGCAGCCCTATTACATATTTCTTCATTATACATACCCCTTCCACTCAGTGGCTCTTGGATTTTTACTGTATGTCGTAGGAGGGCTACCGTTTTTAGTTTGGGGAATGGTAAGATTGGTATAATATCAATGGTCAAATAGAAAAATTTACATGGTGTGGTGGCTTTGCTCATTTTCATTGTTGTCAATGGCGATCGCTTTGATCAGTTTCTATGATGTTCATTTTATTTTTGCAGGGTGTAAGAATGGTCTATATGTTCCACGTTACTTTCTCAATAAATTCGATTTGCCACACATGGGGAACGCAAGTATGGGATACTGGTGATTCATCCAGAAACAATTGGTATATTTTGTTGTAACCTTCTATATAGATATACGTCTGTTGGATTTGGATGGAAGACAATAATCTCCAACTTGGATGCGTATAATAGTAAATGTGATGTGTAATGAATTTTAATTCTGTTAATTAGGTTGTTTGGTTTGCTAGCACATGGAGAAGGTTGGCATAACAATCACCATGCATTTGACTACTCAGCTCGACAAGGTCTTGAATGGTGGCAAATTGATACAACTTGGTATTTGATACGATTTCTTCAAGCTCTTGGTTTGGCCACAGAGGTAAAGCTCCCAAGCGAGGCTCAGAAGAAACGAAAATCTTTGTACAACAAAGTCATCAACAAGAAGGAGAAGCTTGGAACCGTAGGCAACAATGGAAAACACCAAGCAATGAAATAATGGAGACTCAATACTTTTATGCTATCTACATTTTCGTTATTTGTTTTGTAAGAAGACTTATGCACCATAAGTATGAATTTTTGGAGAACGAGTTTTGTGTATGAATCATTTTTATGGTGTTTAATTTGTGTTTCTCATCAAGTGTTTGAATTTTTTTTTTTGGGTAGACATAAATAATGTGGCCCAAATCATGGTGAATGACCTATAACATTCTTGCAAGTTGTTTTTTGAATTCAAACTAAAATTTTCTGTAATGCAAAAAAACTTACTGAGAAAAAGAAACATCGGTCCAACATACCTTTTTTTTTGGTTACATTGGGAGAATCGAAACCCTTGATGAAAATAGACCAAAAGACTAAAATATGGATATTAATAAAAGAGTTTTTCTATTTAAACCCCACACTTCTCTTTGTTCACCCCAATACTTAAATCATTAAGCTGTTAAGTTTTATTATTGTGTAAAAAGACTAAAAAGGTCATCTAACTTAATATTTAATCCTAGTACATCTATACAAACCCTGACAGGACTAGACTCAAATTCCACTTTGGAATCCTTGTTGAGCCATGTGCATGCGTGTCCAACACCTATCGGGTGGCGGGCACGAATGACCAAAATGCCCTTGACCTAAAGTAAATTGAAACCGCTTAAACATTCGATTTCGAGCTGGGAAAAGTAGTGGGTTAGGTAGAGGATGAAGAGAGGAAAAAATGAGTGTAAGATTGTGCTTTGGGGTGGCCGGATTTGAGAGAAACCGGCAGGCGAAATTCTAGTTGGTTGAGACGTCGCGCGAGAGAGTGAGGGAGCAGAGAAAATCCATGGGAGAGAGAGAGAGAGAGAGGAAAATGAGGAAAAAAAATAATTTTGATTTTTATTTCAATTTTGACCTTTTCGTTTTTAGACTTTTTCTTTCTCGTTACAACTCGGAATTGAGCGTGCCGCCTATCTACGAACTCGTATTGATGAGCCCAACATAAAGGTGCGGATCAATTCCCCAAATTCTTTCCCGAACAAAAAGTCAACTCTAAACCCACTAAGATACCCTCAAGGTAAAATTGTATTTTACTTTAATATTTTAAGAATTTACTTAAAATTTAGGAGCGGGATATTACACACCCCACACACCTCACCGGGAAATAAGTTAAGTGCATGGCTCAATAGAACGAGAGTTAAATTAAACTAATTAACAAAGGCCTCTTACAACTCAAGTAATAATCCTCAACCAAAACATTGTAGAACCTTTTCTTTTAAACCCCACACTTATGTTCCGCTACTACGGGGGAGAGAATTTTTGCCATGTCAAAACCTTGAGGGATGAGGCATCTAGCTTAGGGGTGAGCATCGGTTTGAAACCAATGGTTTTTGACCAATCCAATCCAATCCAATCTTTAATTGGATTACAAATTTTACAATCCAATCCAATATGGTCAGATTTCAGGATCCAATCCAATCCGATCCAATGTACATTGGATTGGATTGGATTAGATGATCGGTTTGTATGAAAAAATAATCATCACAAAAAACTTCATAATCTTTCATTACATATATAATACAAAATTCAATATGATCAAAGATATGACATTAATATATTATTTTTAATATAAATTAATATAATAATATATTTAATATGTTAATGTTTTAATTTTTTCAAAAGTAAGATTAATATATTAGTGAGAAACAAGATGAAAGTGTAGATATTATACAATATGAATGTATATTAACGTGAATATTGGATTGGTTGATTTAGGTTGGATTTTCAATTCTTGATCCCCCATCCGATCCGATCCAATTGGATTTCTATTTTTGATCCAATCCAATCCGCCAATGTTGTCGAAACCAATGAAAATTGGATTGGATTGGATTGGATTGGTCGGTTTTAGCGGATTGGTTTGGATCTGCACAACCCTCTAGCTTCCATCTTACTGCATAAATTTTTTTATCATTTTCTTGTTCCCGCATCTGTTTAGTCCTAGACATAAATCAGATAAGATGCTTGAATCAAGAGCAAAGATCTCTCAAACATTTCTTTCAAGATTTCAACTGCTCCATCAAAATCCATGTTATTGCAGAAGCTAGTCTCTCAAGGTCTTGCCCTTTGGGTTCAGGAATTGTTCTGTGGGGTATAGAAAGTGGGTTCCAATTCCTTTTTCCAAATTTCCCAAAAATTGTGTGAAGACCAGCTTCTTTCAACCTTCTTATGATGATCACCAGATTTTTCAATGACTGAGGATGAGCTAGCACAACCACACCTCCTGTATCACAAATCATTTGTATTGCTTCTTCTGCCAGAGGTTCGCTTCCCCTGAACCCATACAACGTAAATAATTCTTTACAATGGTTTCTTTGTCATATAAATGCATGGGGTTTGTATAGGTGGATTATTTTGCAATTGAATTGGGCAAACTAGAAAAACTTACGAAATGGGAACTTAATAAGTTATTGGATCAATCCGAGGGTTAAGTAGGGTGTGTATAAATTAATACTTAACCCGAGGGTAGTTTGGGAAGATAGTGAGGTTTTCTTAGAAATTGTGAAAATTTGAATTAGAAGTTGGGGTGAACTTAGAAATGGGGTGAACAAAGAGAAGTGTGGTGTTTAAATAGAAAAACTCTTGATAAAATAATACACTAATAAATGTACCATAATAATTGCTATTTTATTTGATCAAATGTTAATAGAGAAAATTTTATAGTAAATTTAGCTTAACCCTTTCAAAATAATTTTTCCTCAACCAAAACTCATCTCTTTATTTTTCTTTGAATAAAATCTTTTTTTTTTCTAAATAAAACCCGATGACTAGGAGGATTCAACTTGGCGAGTTACCTAATCAAGCACAAAATCGAATTTATTGTACTTTTTCGATTCTTAAAATACCCCCAACTAAGCCATTATTGCATTTTGTATATTAATATAGGAACCAATATAGAAACAATTTTTAATTGGATTGTAACTAATGACACAAGTTGAATTTGAAAATTCAAGATCTCCAAATGGATGTAGGAATTAATTTGGAAATATTATTAAATTTAAAAATAAATTCATATTTAACATTTCTAATTGGTTTATTTAATAAATTTATTTAATATTTATTTATGAAGTATACGTAATTAATTATCTATTATATTATTGTTTTATAAATATATAGTAGGTAAATTACTTATTATTCAGTCAATCATGGCAGATCAACCATGACCTAAATGAATGAAAGATCAACCATGGCAGATAATAATAAAATTAAAATTGGGGACATATCTCGTAAAAGTCATAAAGTCAGTCAATATATAGCTGACAAGAGCAAACTTGTTGGGGTTTTGAACTTATTGAGATGGGCAATGGAGGAGTTGAAGAATTGAAGCAATAATCATGCATGTGGCTATGCAGAGCCTCTGCATGCAGCCTGCAAAATGATATCATGATCAGGCTATGAGATTTTCAGAGATAGAGAGAGCTACCCGCACGCAAACTACATATTGAACTCCCACTTGGCATGGGTTGAAGACCTTGCAGAGTTAAAATACAGTGTAATAATAAAAGTTATGTGAAAGTTATTAAATCCCACTAAAATACCCTTGCACCATCATCAAACTTAACGGAATTTTGAATGAAGTTGATGGTCGGGAGCAAAGTGAACACCAAATCTTGATTAAGGAGGTAAAGTGGGTCACTTTAACTTAGGAGCAACGTGATTTGACCAATATTTCAAGTGCACTATAGCAATAAAGCCTATAAATTATAAAGCTAGTTTCAGAGTATGAAAACCACACATTAGAAGTAGAATTAATCACACATTATAATATTTTTTTTTGGGTGATGCTAAAATAGGCCCTTGTAACTCAAATACTATACACGATAATCCACTAATAATACAATGTTTTAGTAAAACCCAATTTTAAAATTAGATGACAATGTGTCCATGTAAGTTGATTTATTTACAAATCATGCCACTAGATCTTTATTTGGTGGCTAACTATTTTTCATCCCCTAATTTTATATAAATGAATAATACATCTCATTGCACATTTATATTTGCACTCATGTAATAATGGCCTACAATCAAATTAGTTCAAATACTCCCTTCTAACCTCCTATTATAGGTCGGATAAATGAATTTTTTTTTTTATACCTACAACTTCCAATTATATATATTTACCTAATATCCTTTAGTTATATATATCTATGTATGTATATGTTTAATACAATGCTCATAGAAAAATAAAGTACATTAATTAGATGATATTATGTATTTAAAAAAAAATAAGAAAAATGACATTATGTATTAAAAAATAGGTAAAAAAATAAGTACATTAACATTTTCATGCCTACATATATTACATCATATGATTCATAGGAAAAAACAATAGATAAATTATTACTCATAAAATATCAGTTATTCTCTTATCAGGATGTTCGCACGTTAATAACGTGTGGATGCCATTAATGTGCATGAAAGCGAGAGAGGGTAGTAAAAAATACATGACGTTCGCAAGATAATAACGTCAGGATATCCGCATTTGAGAATTTCTGTATAAAAGATATTAGGTAAATTTCTATCCATAAAAGATAATAGGTAGATGATTATTCATAAAAAATAATAGGTAAATTATTGTACCTATTCATAAAAGGTATATTATCCATAATCTAGGTAAAGTATTATTCATAAAATATATGATTTTAATTGATTATTATTCATTATTGTACCTATTTGTAAAAATGAAATAGGTACATTAATATGTTATGGATAATATAACATTTTAATGTACCTATTAAAAATAATAGGTAGATTATTATTATCCATGAAAAACTAGGTACAATAATAGGTACCTATTAAAGGTAATAATTTACCTATTATCTTTTATTGATAAAAGGTAAATTATTTTTATAAAGTTATTAGGTACATTATTTTCAAAATACGTTAAATAAATTGGGTATATTATTTAAATCATAAGTAAATTCATAATAAAAACTGATTAATAAAGAGTATTGAATTGTAGGCTAATTTGGTGGGACGAAATCAAAACAATAAATTCATGAACCAAGACTTAATACATCTATCATATAACATGTTAACTTGTAAATAGGGGTAATTTTGGATTTTGAAAAATATAGTAAATTATATTTTAAGTTAGATTTGATAATTTGCTCAGTTGAATTCTAGTTATCGGATTTTATTTGAAAAATATGAATATTTTAAATAGAAATATAAAAGAAATAGCCGTAAGTGATTGATTAAAAATAATTTTTATAGGTGTAAGTTCAATGTACTATTTTTTTTTCTTCCCAAAAGAACAGATTTTAATGTGATGAGGCAGCTCATGTGTGTAGGTAGAAAATGAGCTACCAAATGCACTGTTTTCATCTCTGATTGAGTGACTGGTGGTCTCCCTCACCTCCACACTTCTTAATGATGGCCTGCTAAAGTTAAATATTGGTTGTGGTTGGGAAAAGTCAAGCTGACATGTATACATGCACTTATGTAAACAACAGTAATAATATAGGCTTCAAATTGTATAAAACAGGCCAACGAGAGTTGGTTTAGTTGTTAAGGTTGATGTTCTGTGTGTAGTTTCACTAGGGTTCAAGTTTTGTTGTCAGTAGTTTTTGTTGGTGTGTGATTTATAAATTTCTACGTAAATTCATATCGATGGTAGCTAATAGTTGGGTGTCACGGCCCACGCGTAAGTCCTTCTGACTCTAGATTGTGGGTATGCCTTGACACTAGTGGTGAGAGTAGCTAATCTACACCTAAATTTTATTTTATAAAAAAAAAAAATTGTATAAAACAAGCTTAGGTGAAATGGGTTTTCTCATTTTCACAACGATCTCTTTATTTTACAGTGGAGCCATAAGTTTCTATAGCTAGCCATGCAGAAGAAGCAGAAAGAGGAATCAGAGGCAGCGGCAATGCTAGAGTGGTACTATTGGTTGATGAAGTGGAGGGTCCAACTTTTGGGGAGGCAATGGAACTTCCTCGACATAGTCTCGGTGGTTGTCATTTTGGGGTTACATTGCCTGCCTCTTTTAGCACCATTCCATTTCAATTTGAGTGCTGTTTGGTTGGCCATGGCTCTGTATGTTCTCACAGGTCTTGGTGTAACTCTGTCTTACCACAGAAACCTTTCCCACAAAAGTTTTAAGCTTCCCAAATGGCTTGAATACTTTTTCGCCTATTGCGGGACTCTGGCACTTCAGGTCTGTGAATTAAGAAAACTTTTTGTAGGCTTTTTAAAATGCCGTATCGTTAGGTCGTCTCACGACATAAGATGTTTATATTGTAAAACTCTGTGAATCTTAACTATGTATAAACCTTACTTGACTTTTACATATCTTCTTTTGTTTTTCGTTATAACAGGGAGGTCCATTTGAATGGGTGAGCACACATAAATTGTTGGCGAGTCCTTACTTAGTTAGGATTTTGATTCCTTACTAAGTTAGGATTTTAGTTACTTACCTATTTATTTAGTCCAATTATAATTTAGATTTATTTCCTATTGTAATCTAGTTTTATATTCTATTGTAATTTGAATTTATTTCCTATTTTATTTAGGGTTGTACTTCTTTATAAATAACTCGGAGAAAAATAATAATATGAGAAAATATGAGCAAATTTGAGCATAACTGAATATTTGCCCTACTTTATTTGACATGGTATCGAGCCAGGTTTTCTTATGACCTGTGCTTGCGTTCTCCTCCCTCCTCTTCAAGGGGAGGGGGAGTGAAAAAGATGTGTTTCTCTTTTCCATGAAGATATTACCTATTTATTGACTCGACGACCCCTTCTCTTCGTGGGGAGAAAGGGAGTGAAGAGAAGTTGTGTCTGTGTGAATTTGCTAAACTTGAAATTGAAGTATTTGTCATTGTTGTTGCTGCTGTTGCTACCACCGTTGGCCCTGCCTTGTATTGCTCTTGTTGGTGCCAGAGTTGTTGCTCCTGCCATGTTCATGCCTCTGTTGTGTTTTCGCTGCGATCATGTCGTTGACCTTGCCTTTGCTCTTGCCTTTCTTTGTCATGCCTTGCCAAGCTTTGCCTGACCTTGCTTTGCCTTTATGTGTCCTTGATTTACCTTACATTGCCTTACCCTATTTTTAGGGTTTGGTTGCCTTTGCCTTTGTTGTGCCTTACCCTATATTTTAGGGTTTGGTTTTACCTTTGCCTTTGCCGTGTTCACGGGGTTTCGTGTTCTTTGCCGTGTTCATAGGGTTTCTGTGTTCTTTGCAATGTTCGCAAGGTTTCTGTGTTCTTTGCCGTGTTCACAGGGGTTTTGTGTTCTTTGACGTGTTTGCGGGGTTTCTGTGTTCTTTGCTGTGTTCACAGGGTTTCTATGTTCTTTGCCGTGTTCACAGGTTTCTGCGAACTTTGCTTTAGTTTGTCACTTGTTTCACTCGTGGCTGACGAAAAGACCTTATCTACAATTGGTGCTTCTCAAGTATGGTGTTCTGCGACTCGCTTGTCAAGTTGGGCATGCGAAACATCTTTGCTCCAACTTGAAGGGGAGTGTTGGCGAGTCCTTACTATAATTAGGATTTTGGTTCCTTACTAAGTTAGGATTTTAGTTACCTACCTATTTGTTTAGTCCAATTATAATTTAGATTTATTTCCTATTGTAATCTAGTTTTATATTCTATTGTAATTTGAATTTATTTCCTATTTAATTTAGGATTGTACTTCTTTATAAATATCTCCATATTGGAGAAAAATAATAATATGAGCAAATTTGAGCATAACTGAATATTTGCCCTATTTTATTTGACACAGATACCATCACCAATTTATTGACACGTGGAACGATGCTCATAGCCCTATTAGGCCACTTCCAGCAGCCCCTAGGGCTCGGGCTAGGGGAAGAGCCCAAAATCAAGTTCCAGCAACAAAGGCGGCTCGGGTAGGAGGTGGGGTCCACGAGCCTGGGTGGCCCGAAGGCGGGAGCCCGAGCGCGAGCCCGAAGGCGCTGCTGACGTCAGCAGGTGGGTTTCAAATTTTTTACCGTTGGAGCGTGCAACGCACTCGCCAACGTTAAAAAAATTTGCTGCGTGCGCGTCAGCTTTCCCCCAACGAATCTCTGCCACGTGGCGTGTTCAGGTCCTTCCGATTCGTTTTGTCATCCAATCCAACGGCCTGGAATTTTTCAAGGCAAAAAATTATGAAAAAAATTCGTAAAATTTTTTTTAAAAAAAACCCCCAAAAAATACTGAATTTTTTCTATAAATACCAATCCCTACTCTTCACTTTTAACAACAAATCCTCATACATCTTCTCCTTCTCCAACTATTATTCACTTTCTACTCAATATTTTTTCACTTTCAAGTTTGATTTTTCTCTATCATTATGGCCTTTTCTCAAGAAACCGGAGGGGCATGGAGCATCATGGAAGATGTCTTGTTGTGTGAGTGTTGGGTCCAAATTAGTCATGATCCCATATCGGGTAATGAGATGAAATTCAGTCAAATGTGGAAAAAAATTCATCACGAAGTTGTTGAAAGATCGGGTTCCACCCATACGGAAATGGCATTGTCCAGTCGGTGGAAAATTCTCAACAAAGAGTTGGGGAAATGGAGAGATGCCCTCACAAAAGCGATGGATAACCAAAGAAGCGGGGAAAATCTCAGCGATAAGGTAAATTATTTGTAATTTTCATTTTATTAATTTTAATGTCCCATTCTATTAATTTAAATGTTTCTTGCAATTTGTATATTTTGTTAATATTTCTTGTATTTCCATATTTATTTAAATGTTTCTTGCAATTTTTATATTATGTTAATATTTCTTGTATTTTCATATTTATTTAAATGTTTCTTGCAATTTTTATATTATGTTAATATTTCTTATATTTCTAATATTTATTTAAATGTTTGTTGCATTCTCTATATTTTGTTAATATTTCTTGGATTTTCATTAATATGTTTATCTTTTTTGCATCACCAATATTTGTTTTAAGTTCCTTGCATATTCATTTTTTTTTATATAGATTGTGCAAGCTCAAATGTGGTATGGTAAGGGAAAAAAACTTTCAACCATACCCAATGTTGGGAGGTGGTGAAGCATTGTAAGAGATTTAGCATTATTCCAACGGCTCCAACGGTGGTGTTAAACGAGACGCCACTCCAAGATTCACAAGCTTCGAATTCTCCTATGGAATCCCCTATGAGTGAAGACTCACCCATTGAAAGGGAGCCGAGACCTATTGGGAGGAAAGCAGCGAAGGCAAAGAGAGAAAATAATTGTACCAGTAATGCCTCTAAATTTTTGGAGGAAATTGCAAGGCAAAGCGCCTTGAGAATTGAAATAGACGGGAAAGCCCAAGAAGATGATAGGGCAATGCAAATAGAATATGCTAAAGAAAGGGAGTATGTACGCAAAGAAAGGGAGTATCAACGCAAAGAAAACGAAGACAAGAAGGATAGGGAAAGCATGGCCATGGATACAAGCCATATGTCTCCTCAAACAAAACAATTTTGGAAGCTAGAACGAAAGGCTATTATGAGACGAAGACTTTTTCGTGATGATGGACCTAGCAACACGGATTGGTTAAATGATGGAAACCCTTAAGTTAGTTTGCTTGCCTTTTCATTTTATTGTATTTTAATGTTTTGTTTTAAAAATTAGTTGTAATTCATGTTTTTTTTTATTAGTGGTATTGGTTTTCTTTGAGTTACCGAAGAAACTATTAAATAAAATTCATTTTTATTCAAAACATTCCATACATAAAAAACTAACCACAACCAAAGCATTAAAAATATAAAAACAAACAAACCACAACCAAAGCATAAAAAAACCAAACATACCTAAACATAAAACATAAACATTAAAATCTTAAAAAACATATTCACTTCACTTCATTCACCGTCATTGCCTTTCACCGCCCATAAATGCTCCATTAAGTCAACTTGACGGCGTTCATGAATATACGACGATTGCATCTCCGTATATCGATCAATCATACGGTTCATGAAACGACCATCTCTAACCAATGGTTCATGCTCCAATGGTTCTCCATTTGGCCCTATGGGTTTTTCATAAATTCTTGTCAAGGCCGTGTTCATGGGATCCGGTTCGTACACCTCTTCAGCATCGTAATCATACTCATCCTCCACAATCATGTTATGGAGGATGATGCATGATAAGTCCATAAATTTATACATTTATGTACTCTTTATATTTAGTTTTTGTAGGAGAATTGGATTTAAAAAGGACTTATTACTTTATTTTCTCCATTTTCAGATTTCCGGAGCAGTTAATTGATTTCCTATGAAAATACGACTTTTTGGTGGAGTTTTTGTGCAAGGCCAGTTGGAGATTGAAGCTAAGACCCTGAAGATAATTGTGGAATTTTTCTAGAATTTTTGGAGCAGCCAATGAGAGCAGTCTTTGAAGTTAAGTCAACTTAAAGTGCAATCCCGTCAGATTTGAGTTACTGTGCGAAAAAGGCAATTTGAAGGACTTCCCAATTTTTGCTCAAGTCCTGCGATATATGGTTGGAAAGATAAGACAAAGATCTGAAATTTAAATATTTTTCCTGATTTTTCTTGAAGGAGGAACGACCCCAAACATGCGAGCAAAGAAACTGACGTGTTATCCCAGTCAAAGTTGAAAAAGGAGTCAATTATTTACCCATTGTGGATTTATGTTTTAATTAGGTTTTTCTTTATTTTTGGGCTGCTGTAAAAGCCCAACTAGGGTAGGAATAGGATTGTGGTGCTTTATTTAAGCGTTAGAAAACAACTCATTTAGGGTTACGCAAGATTTGGAGAAATTGGAGACGCCGGAAGAGTACCGCAATTGGCTAAGTTTTATTATTTCTTTCTTATGTTTTTGCTTATGCCGAATTCTATGACTATGTGTAACTAATTTTCCTTTGATAGGGCATGATGTAGCCTTAGTATGATAATCTAGTTTTCTTATTTTACCTATCTATTGATTGCCGTTTGATGTTGGATTCTTAATCAATGTGCTTAATAACTTGGTTGATTATCTTGATGTTTGATCACC
Source organism: Prunus padus (assembly GCA_024362665.1). NCBI lineage: Eukaryota > Viridiplantae > Streptophyta > Magnoliopsida > Rosales > Rosaceae > Prunus > Prunus padus. The sequence goes on from JANFAM010000013.1 coordinate 22,791,656, forward strand.
ATCTAGACTTTTAATTGAGTTAATCGGATGCAAATTAGAGTAAATACCATACTTAATTTGAGTCTTGCTTCTTGTGATTAAGATTTGTTATTCGTCTAGGGCAAATACCATACTCCTAGGGTTTACATGCTTGTTGGAGGTTTTCACTGATCTTAATGAGTTTCTATGTGTTGATATTTGACCTAAATACCATAGGCGAATTGCATATAGGAATATACGAGTTAGCCTAAATACCATAGGTAATTCATGAAAAAGGGAAACTAAGCGGCAACATCAATTGGATAATTAATAGGTAGGTGAATAAGAGGCTAGATTGGATTACTAGTGGTGAATTCATTGTCCTAGTGCTTTTATCAATTTGAATTTCCCATCTTTGTGTTTCGTGGCTTTCTACTTGTTTTGTCTTTTAATTTCGTGTTAATTTAATCACTCATTCAAAAACCCCTTTTGTGTTTACGTGAGTATGCTACGTGTTTAATTTCTTGTTTGCCATACTAAATTACGATTGACCTTGTGCACGTGCGAGTATAATTTGTGTTTAGACTAATCTTTATAATCTCCATTTTGCAGGTTGTCTAAAATTCACAACAATGCATGTCATCATTATGCTCCTCAACACCTCCTCATCAAACATACGCGCTGCACCCCTAATGATCTCCCACCGAGCTGGGAGGATACCAAAGCACCTCTCCACATCTTTTCTGTAACTTTCTTGATAGGTAGCAAATAATTTTTGCTTCTGGGTTCGGGGATGCGGAAGTGATTTCACAAATGTTGTCCACCTCGGGTAGATGCTGTTAGCTAGATAATACCCAGTTTGGTAGATGGTATTGTTGATTTCATAGGTGATTTTCGGGGCTTCTCCTTTCAAAACATCGTTGAACACTGGGGATTGACCTAGGACGTTCAAGTCATTTTGAGATCCAGCAACTCCAAAGAAGGCGTGCCAAACCCATGTATCGAATCCTGCAATGGCTTCAAGGATGATACTTTTTTGCCCTATTCTATTGCCGTAATCTCCTTGCCAGGCAGTTGGGCAATTATTCCATTGCCAGTGCATGCAGTCGATGCTACCAATAATTCCTGGAAATCATCTCCATTCGGCTTTCTGTAGAAGTCGTTGCAAGTCCCTGCGCGTAGGTCTGCGCAGGTAGTCCCTGGTATACAGAGTTTTGACTGCATCACAAAATCTAACCAAACTCTCCAAAGCAGTGGACTTCCCCATCCGGGCAATCTCATCCACCTGATCAGCAGATGCACCATACGCCAACATTCATATAGCAGCTGTGAACTTTTGTTCGGGAAACAGTCCCAAAACACCAGCACAATTTCTCTTTTGAACAAAGTATTCATCATAATTGCAAATATCATGCATGACTTTATTGAACAAATGTTGTTGCATTCTATATCGCCCTGGAAAATGAACATCAGAGTACAGAGATGTTGGGATAAAATAATCTTCCATAAGATTCTTACCCCGAGAATGCCTATGTCTGTTAACATTCGGGCCACGGCCTTCATGTGAACCATGACTGCTCTGGTTTTCTTCATCAAGCAAAGCCACAACCATGACAATTTGCTGATCTAGTTCTCTCTGCACTCTTTTGCTTGCAGCTCGTCTACGCCTTCTTTCTCTTATTTCTCGTTCTTGCCTCTCCAAGACCTCCTTCATGTTTGCCATTGAGAATGAAATATGGAATCTAAAATCTAAAATCTAAGAAATGAAATTTTTGAGAAGATGTAGTGTGAGAGGTTTGTGAGCTGAGCCTTAGTTTTATAGAAAAATTTAGGTCGATAGACATGACACGTGGCGCAATTTTATAGGGTGAAAATTTTATCCGAAATTTGAAATTCAGATGAAATTTATATGAAATGTGAAATTCAAATGAAATTTATCTGAAATTTGAAATTCAGATGACACGTAGCGCAATTTTATAGGGTGAAAATCTTAACCGAAATTTGAAATTCATATGAAATTTATCTGAAATTTGAAATTCAGATGAAATTTATATGAAATTTAAAATTTAAAATTTATCTGAAATTTGAAACTGAAAATCTTATCCGAATATTTTATCAGAAAATCTCATCCGAAAATATTGTCCAAATTAATTGTTTAAGTAAACAAATTTGTGAAAAAAAACAAAAAATTGAATAGTACTTGCCCTTTGCCATGGCAACTGCTGGAAGTGCAATTTACTTTTTGCAAGGGCAGACACTATTCACATGAATAGTGTCAGCCCTAGCCCCCCTTGCCATGGCAAGAGTTTCATTGCTGGAAGTGCCCTTAAGGGATTCTGGTTTAGTCATATTGGTTGGATCTTCAATTATGGTTCTAGGTTTGGAAGTGTAAGCGCGCTCTCTTTCTCTCTCTCACTTAAACATTCTAATAGTATTTTTGTTGAAATTCATATGTACATACGTGTGAAATTTTGCAGATTGAAGGACGACTAAACAACGTTGGAGATTTAAAGAAGCAGCCCTACTATATATTTCTTCATTATACATACCCTTTTCACTCACTTGCACTAGGATTTCTGCTATATGCCGTGGGAGGCCTGCCGTTTTTGGTTTGGGGCTGGGTAAAATTGCTCTTATTATGTGAAGTCGCTTTACATAGAAGATTTAGTGGCCTTTGCATATTAATTTCTCATTCAAATGGTCGTTTTCCTTTTGTTCTTACGATTAATCACAATTGGTTTTTCATTCTTTTACAGGGTGTGAGGACAATACTTTATCTCCACGTTAATTTTGCAATAAATTCAATTTGCCACACATGGGGAAAGCAAGTATGGGATACTGGTGATTTGTCAAGAAACAATTGGTATTTGCAGCTTGGATGGAAAAGCAATTTCTAATTTCATTGGGAAATAAATAGTAAATGTATATTGAATATTCCAATAATTTTTCTGTTTTAGGTTGTTTGGATTGCTAGCACATGGAGAAGGTTGGCATAACAATCATCATGCTTTTGAGTACTCAGCTCGACAAGGCTTCGAATGGTGGCAAATTGATCTTACTTGGTATGTCATAAGAGTTCTTCAAACCAACAGACGTCGGTGCATAATTACATATCATTTTGTACCCTTCTAACTTATGATTTGGTTATGTTTTTGAGTTAAACTTGTGCTTTTAATTTATTTTGTGTTTGTTTCAGTGTAATAAGCTTAAAACTCAATAAATGCATTTTGGAGACATGTTAGCTCAAACGGTGTCTGCAGATCAGTCAACTTCACGGATTGAACTGTACTTGCTCAAGAAGAACCAGACAATGAGCCATACATCATTGGAAAGATACAGAAGTCTATTTTCTGGAACATTTTACGGTTCATGATTCCGAGTCCTCTAGAGGAAGTTATGCAAGTTTTGGCAGCTTAAGGTCAACATCGGCAGGATCTGCGTTACTGGGCCAAAAATCACATTTGAAGGTCTTTCCGATTTTTCCTTGAGCTGGGCTGCATATGCTTGGAAAGATAATTCAAAGAACTTCAAGATCCATATTTTTCCAGATTTTTCAGAATGGAGGAACAAGCCCAAAACGAGCCCAAAAGAAGACTGCAATGCATTGTCAAGCATGACATATGCATGATGAAATGTTATTGATTGTGGGAAATTTTGGTGGAGCATATTCAATACATATAATTGGAGTGGAGTTTTGCAGCAGCCAAATGAAGTAAAATAAGATGAAGTGGGAGTTGCAACACTAAGCTTAAAGACAAGAAGAATTATTTTCAAATGCAATTGTGTGAATTAAGTGTTGTAAGTTGGTGAAGTGAGTTTGTAGGTAGAAGCAATACTTAATTCAGGTTTTCACTTCCCCTAGGCCTATATATAGTGAGGTTCTCCAAACTTGTAAACACACCCCAAGGGGGAGCTCTCAAACATCTCTCTAGAGCTCCTCTCCCTTCTCTCCCTCAAATTCTCTTAGTTTTCCTTTTAGTTCTCAATTGTTGTAACAAAATCCTTTTGCTAAATTTTCCTTTAAGTTTTTCTTAGTTGTAATTTATTTTTCATTGTAATGTAATTTCTTTTCTTAAGTTTTCAAGTTTAATTAGTTTCCAAGTTTCAATTATAGTTTTTGTTCTTATTCATTATGCTTATAAGTTAATATGCTTGTTTGAATGAGTGATCACCATTAAAACTTGTATGTTAGCTATCTTGGTTTGAATTAAGAGTAGACACCATGCATTAATTCAAATTGAACTATGAATAGGAAGAGTATGTATGGACATTCGACAACAAGGATTAGATACATGCTTGGTTGTTTAAAACATTCTTCTTTGCTTAATGGATTTCTAATGCTTAATTTAGGTTCGACAATAAGGATCTAGTTAGGGAATTAGGAATACAAGGTTAGGACCAGACACCATGGCTTAATCATACTTTAGCTAGAATCAATCTAAGAATATGAATTGAACTTGGTAATTAATTTGCTTGAATTATTTTCTTTCTTTCTTTCTTGTTTTATTTATTTTCTTTTGGATTTCTGTTTTGTGCAGGGAATCAAATTGAATCAATCTATCATCAATCCTCGTGGGATCGACCTCGTACTTACACAAGCTATACTATCCAATGGCCCGTGCACTTGCGAGTCAACAAAATTTTGGCGCCGTTGCCGGGGATTGACGGCATAGTTTGGTTCTATTTTCTTTCCCTACTTGTTTTACTTTCCTTTTTCCTTTTCATTTCAGTTTTTATTTCCTAATCCTTTTAATTCCGTTTCAAGTTCTATGTTTGTTTTAGCAATATAGGATAGCTCAATAAAAAGGGAGAGAAGGAAACTTCAATCATAAGAATAGGAAGTATGGAGTAGTGGGAGGAGTAGCTACCTCCAAATGCATCCATGTTCGACCTAATCGCTTCAAGGGGGAGTATCCAATCCTTTCTCTTTACTTATATTGTTATTATTTTCTGTTTCTTTTATAATTAAAAAAATTTAAAAAGATTTTTCATATGAGCTAACTTTTGGTAACTCCAGTAAGCAACCTCCGTCAATGCAGTGTCTAGGAGTTCTTTAGGCGACACCTTCGGTGTCTAAGAAGTTTGGGTTTTAAGCGGGACCATTGTGACCCCTCCAACCTTCCCGAACCCCCTACTGTGTTTTCGAGGCCCTTAACCTGGTCATCCTAGAGTTGCTTGTATAATTGTGTGTTCTTAAAATAAAATTTGTTTTTTTTACAATAATAGTTTAGTTTAAATAAAAATTTAAGTTTGGGTATTGTATTCTTGCTTAAATAATAATTACAAAAATTAAAAAATTAAAAAATTAAAATTGCTTTTTGGAACTTCTTGGTTTTCTGTTAGTCTCTGTTTTTATTTTTTGTTTTTTAATTATTTTAATTTTTATGTGGTGTGGTTAGTTAGTTTGTTTTCGTGTGTTAAAATTTAAAAAAAAATTTACTCCAAATAAAGCTGCATCACTAAAAACTTAAAAACAAAAAAACAAAAAAAAAGAAAAAAAGCATAAAATACAAATAAATAAAACTTCATTTTCTTCTTCTTCTTCTTCTTCTTCTTCTTCTTCTTCATCATCTTCATCACACAAGATCAGCATCATCATGGCACGCTTCCCGATTCCAAAATTGGAAACTTAGCCGTCCTGGACGTCATCTTTTGGGTCTTCACGCACAGCCTCTTGGGGCCCATCACTTGAGCTCCCAAAGATCGCACTTATGGCTGCACTCTTGGCTTGAGCACCACTTGTCTCGTGCTCTGGTTGCTTGCGCTTACCCGGTCGCCCAATAGACTCCGGCCGTGCGCATGTCTTTGGCGTACAAATCTACCATCGATGATAGTTGCTTATTCTCCGCCCGCAAACCTTCTAGCCGACGTCGATTAAACTCCACCATCCTTGTCCGCTCCTTTTTCAAGTCCTTTATAATGCCTTGACAATCCTCAACCACATTCTGCGATGCTGCCAATCGAGCCTTTACTAGCTCCAACTCACGGGATTTCGCAATTAGGCGATAACCCACAGTTGCGATAGTGGTCGTGTTTTGTGCGGCCAGTGCCATGGCATCACTGACGATTCGATTGTCACACTTTGCGCCGAGCACTCGTGCATCTCTGGGAGTCACTAAACTCCTTGCGACTCCAAGGGCAACTTCGTTGTCCATGAGTATTGTGTCATTCACTGTCACGGGCCCTCTTGCTGTGCCAAAATAGGGCATCCACGTTGGTGCTGCTCCTTGACTCGACGTCTGAATTGGTTGAGCTAGGTTAAGATCGAGCGAAAATGGGAATGGAGACGACATTTTCTTTCTCTCTTCTCTCTTCTCTTTCTTTTTCTCTTTTCTCTCTTCTTTTTCTTCTTTCTTTTCTCTCTTCCGTGTGGCTGTAATTTTTATTTTTCTCCCTTAGTTTCCTTTTATAGACATCAAACCCTAGCACCACTCGAGCTCCACAGCCTTCCTGCTTTCCCGTCCCCAAAAATAATTTGTCGCGACGTACCTTTCTCGAAAGAACGCGTTCAACAAAGTCGTCACGACTTTTCATGACCCGTAATTTTCGCGCTTGAGCTGCGGCGCCTCTTTGTGTCGACACGTGGCTCTTGCTTCGTTGCTCGAGACGACATATGGACCCCCGTTTCAGAATCCACTTCCCACGTAAAAATAAAAAATTTAAATTAAAAAATTAAAAATTAAAAAAATAAAATGTGTGGGCTTGATTTCATTGTGGGTCGGGTTTAACGATGGTTTGGGTTTCAAAATTGTGGGCTTTGGGCTTCAAATTTTTGGGTTTCAATTTGCGTAAGCTTGTGTGTTTAGGGCTTCTTGTTTCGTTTTTATTTTTTATTTTATTTTATTTTATTTTATTTTTATTCGTTTGGTTGTTTTGCAATTTTTATTTTATTTTGTATTTTAATTATTGTATTGTGTGATATTTATTTGTTTTAATACCTTTCATTTATTTGTTATGACATTGCTTGTGCCTAATTTTTAAACTTTGAGGACAATGTTCATGTCTAAGTTTGGGGTATTAAAGTTTATCAAGTAAATTTGGTTTTTCTTAAAATAAATTTTTTTAAAAAAAAATTCTTGTTTTTCTGTTTTATTTTAGTCTTTCTTTGTTTTTATTTTGAGTCACTTTCCGAACACATATGATGAGATTGTGATAAATGTTTGCATGACTTAAATGAAAATTGGATTTCTTTCTATTAAAAAAAACAAAAACAAAAACAAAAACTTTTGGCATCGTTCTAGCATGATATGTTCAAACCTTCTTTACACTTGCCATTTGTTTCATAATTTTCCAATTAAAGGATTTGCATGATCCAAAGAATTGTATCAAGCATAAATTAAACTTGTATAACCATATAATGTGAGCTTTTGAGCCTTGTGCTTCATTTCATGAGTGTTATACACATACTCTTATTTTCTTGTCATCTAAGTTGTTGTTTGATCTCATTATTCATTGATTTGGTTGAACACTTAAAAGTCATTCATTCATATTCAATTTAATTACATGACATTTAAGAAATGATATTAAGGCCTTCTTTGGATCGTTTGTGCCTTTCAAGCTAACCTTATGCATGCTTAAGCATGATTTTTCCATTGTTAACCATTTTGAGCCTACATGTAAACCTTTTCTTTCATTTAACCAATTATATTTCCTCACCTTAGCCTGAAAAACAATTATTTACCTTTCTAAGGAACTCTAGAGCTTTTATTGGGATGTGTTTTTCATACTAAGTTTTGGAAGAGGTGTTACATTTCGAAAAAAAAATACACAATTGGTGAAAGAAAAGAGAAAAGTTGTGATTAAGTGGTGGTTGATTGAAAATTCATTTTTGGGTTTCTTTATTGGCCTCAAAATAAATTAGTGGTTGTTCAATTAAAAGAAAGGAGTGTGAATCCTTATAAATGGAGGTAAAAGGAGTTTTGAAAAAAAAAAAAAATCCTCATTGTGATGATTCAAGTCTTGGAAACAATTGTTTTATGCTCTTACATTATGAGTTCTTTGGACTTTGTGTTATCCATACCTTTCATTTCTCACTCACCTTACACCCTTAGCCCCATTACAACCTATGATAAAGACCTAAATTGATCCTAAATGTCATGTGATTGAATTGCATCCATTTTCCTACTTTTAAGTGTTTGGCATCCTTCTTGAGATCATATAATGCAAGTTCTTCATCTTTCAATTGTGAGTTAATTCCCTTATGGTTTAACTCTAATCTCATGTTTATAACTGAGTGTTGCATTGTAACCCTCCTCTAAGTGATTCATTTGTGAGAGAACAACTTTGGTGAGATTTGAAGTTGAATTTGTGCTTTATATGATTTTTGAAATTGTGTGAAAACTAAGACTGGAGAATTTGTTGCATTTGGCTATCACACTACTACACTTTGAGCATGTTATGTTTTGAACTTTGCCACATTATGAATAATGTCTAAAAATGAGCTTTTATTGTTAAAACTTTTGAGTCATGTGCATGAGTCATTTCTCTTCAGAAAATGTTCGAAATATTTTTTTTTTTTTATTTGTTTTTGTTTTGTTTTTGTTTTCTAACTACTTTGTTTTTTTTTTTTTTGTAGAGTCAAGAAACGTTTGTGGGTATCGTATCTGTTAAACCCTTAGGAGACACAACTCCTCCTACTAGGGATGCCTAGAGGTTTAAAGGCTTGTTGCATATGCTCAATGCAATCGAGTTACTGCGAAAGTGGTCTAATAAATTTATTTACTTATTTTGTTTTTATTTTTTGTTTTCCTTTTGTTTTGCTCGAGGACTAGCAAAATCTAGGTTTGGGGGTATTTGATCGGTGCATAATTACATATCATTTTGTACCCTTCTAACTTATGATTTGGTTATGTTTTTGAGTTAAACTTGTGCTTTTAATTTATTTTGTGTTTGTTTCAGTGTAATAAGCTTAAAACTCAATAAATGCATTTTGGAGACATGTTAGCTCAAACGGTGTCTGCAGATCAGTCAACTTCACGGATTGAACTGTACTTGCTCAAGAAGAACCAGACAATGAGCCATACATCATTGGAAAGATACAGAAGTCTATTTTCTGGAACATTTTACGGTTCATGATTCCGAGTCCTCTAGAGGAAGTTATGCAAGTTTTGGCAGCTTAAGGTCAACATCGGCAGGATCTGCGTTACTGGGCCAAAAATCACATTTGAAGGTCTTTCCGATTTTTCCTTGAGCTGGGCTGCATATGCTTGGAAAGATAATTCAAAGAACTTCAAGATCCATATTTTTCCAGATTTTTCAGAATGGAGGAACAAGCCCAAAACGAGCCCAAAAGAAGACTGCAATGCATTGTCAAGCATGACATATGCATGATGAAATGTTATTGATTGTGGGAAATTTTGGTGGAGCATATTCAATACATATAATTGGAGTGGAGTTTTGCAGCAGCCAAATGAAGTAAAATAAGATGAAGTGGGAGTTGCAACACTAAGCTTAAAGACAAGAAGAATTGTTTTCAAATGCAATTGTGTGAATTAAGTGTTGTAAGTTGGTGAAGTGAGTTTGTAGGTAGAAGCAATACTTAATTCAGGTTTTCACTTCCCCTAGGCCTATATATAGTGAGGTTCTCCAAACTTGTAAACACACCCCAAGGGGGGGAGCTCTCAAACATCTCTCTAGAGCTCCTCTCCCTTCTCTCCCTCAAATTCTCTTAGTTTTCCTTTTTAGTTCTCAATTGTTGTAACAAAATCCTTTTGCTAAATTTTCCTTTAAGTTTTTCTTAGTTGTAATTTATTTTTCATTGTAATGTAATTTCTTTTCTTAAGTTTTCAAGTTTAATTAGTTTCCAAGTTTCAATTATAGTTTTTGTTCTTATTCATTATGCTTATAAGTTAATATGCTTGTTTGAATGAGTGATCACCATTAAAACTTGTATGTTAGCTATCTTGGTTTGAATTAAGAGTAGACACCATGCATTAATTCAAATTGAACTATGAATAGGAAGAGTATGTATGGACATTCGACAACAAGGATTAGATACATGCTTGGTTGTTTAAAACATTCTTCTTTGCTTAATGGATTTCTAATGCTTAATTTAGGTTCGACAATAAGGATCTAGTTAGGGAATTAGGAATACAAGGTTAGGACCAGACACCATGGCTTAATCATACTTTAGCTAGAATCAATCTAAGAATATGAATTGAACTTGGTAATTAATTTGCTTGAATTATTTTCTTTCTTTCTTTCTTGTTTTATTTATTTTCTTTTGGATTTCTGTTTTGTGCAGGGAATCAAATTGAATCAATCTATCATCAATCCTCGTGGGATCGACCTCGTACTTACACAAGCTATACTATCCAATGGCCCGTGCACTTGCGAGTTAACAGAAACTCCCAACAGAGACTCGGAAGAAACGGAAGGCTTTATGCAGCAAGGACAGGCTTGAAACAATAGTCAACAATGGAAAACTCTAATCTAAACAATGAAATAATTATGGAGACTCATCTAATTTAAGCTATGAATATTTTTGCTATTGCTTTGTAAGATGCCTTTAGTTTTTCTTATATGCTTTCACTACTTATATAAAATATGCAAGGCGTGTTTAGTATAATTAGCATTGTTTGTCGCTGTATTTGTTCACACAAGCAATAAACGATACTGCTGGGCCTATAGACACCAAGGAGGTCCTCAACTAAGAAATTAATGTAGAATTCTATAGATCTATCTCTTTACCGTTTGTTCAAATTGGTTAGCTATTGGATCAAATTTGATCCAACGGTTAAGAGATAATTCATCTAAGGACTCACTATAGAATGGCTCGAAATTAAAAACCAGCTGAGATGGGGTGTGAAAAAATGGCAACCAATAGAGAGCCCAAGCCCATGGAGCAATCTGGAAATTAGAAGTGATACCCGTATGTAATAACAATTGAAAGAAAAAATAAGCCGTCCAATCAGATCAAACAAGCAGGAAAATATTTAGTACAATAAACTAACAACTGATCCATTTGAAGCAATTGAACACCACCACCAATTCAACGGGGCTAGAACAAATATGCAGCAGGAAAGCAATTCCAATATTTTCTTTGAAGGGAGAGTAAATTTGGGTAGGGCTGTCTCATAGGGATGGGGTAATGTTCTTACATTGGATTGGATGGGTCCAAATTATAGTGTCGCGCTCTTTTGTGAGGTTTGGTGGACAGGCAACGTGCGTGGTAAGGCGGCTTGAATTTGCTGACATCAGCAACGAAATTTTTTTTTTAATAAATATCTAATCATACTCTACACCAAGGAATAAAATATCGATAATATCGGAAATATCGGTAGTCCAAAAATACGGAAATTTCGATGAAAATATCGGGATATTATCGATATTTCGGTCCATGTCGTCAATATTATCGATATTTTGGTTCATGGATATCTAAAATATCGATGGTATCGGAAATATCGGTAGTCCAAAAATACGGAAATTTCGTGGAAATATCGAGGATATTATGGATATTTTATTCTTTGCTCTACACTTCCCACACCAAAATTCTATAAAAATTTCTCTTCTCATATCTCATGTGAATAGTAGTTATCCTTGGGTCTTAGAGCACCTCCACCAATTTGCCATGACAAAGGGCAAGGGCAAGGCAATGGCTATTACTATTCACATGAATAGTTGCAGCCCTTGCAAAAGGCTTGTATGTTCCACCCATTGCCATAGCAACCCAAGGGTAACTACTATTCACATGAGATATGAGGAGAAAAATTTGTATAGAGTTTTGGTGTGGGAAGTGAAGAATATGACTAGGTATTTATTTAAAAAAATTTTGAAAATTTTGATTTTTTTATAAATTTTTTTGGTTGTCGACGTCAAGAATTCGGCTCAGGCTTGTGGAGCCCACGAGCTGCCCGGGCAAGCCTTTGCTCGTTGGAACCAAAAACTGGGCCTAGGCCCCCTCTTGCCCTGGCAAGTGCTTCACGGTGGAAGTGCTCTTAGGGCGATTTGGCATTCTTTGTCTTTGTGAAAATAATCATTATTAGATTTGCTGTGAGATAAATCAACTATAAGAGAAAGCTGTTTGGCGTTTGGTAAACTTTTTGTTAAAAGTGTTGTTAGTACTAATTCACACATAATTAGAAAATAATTGCCGCATAATCATTAAACCCAGCCCCTCTTTGAAACTGATTCCTGCATAATCAGAAAATGAAAGCACCTCATTAGCTGCTTTCCATTATAGCTTTCTTTCACAACAATTTTTAACAATAAGTGATTTTCTCACAGTTTACCAAACGGGTTGGGTTTCCCAAAATTTTTTAAAAATCACTTATCATCCTAAATAAGCAATGCCAAACGGGCACTTAGAGTACGAATAAAGTATTTGTGCTTTTATTTTGACAAATGACTGAAGTGTTAAATAGACTGATTTGATTGGTGTGAGCTTTGAATATGATATATATTTCTTATAAAAAATATAAACACAATTTGAAAACCGTGCCAATTCTTTAAATAAATAAAAAGAAGATCATCTTTTCTACGGTGGTTACCATGACAATTATGGATTATGCAACAATCATAATCTAGCTGTATGAAATACACACTTATATGCGTACATTAATGTTCATACAATATCACCATCATGTTTGTTTTATTCACACAATCATAAGTTATAACACACCTGAATATATATACTATATGCCAACTCAATAACCTATATATATATTGATGAAAGTAAACTTAAGTAATCTTAAAAGCATAGGCGCTGCATATAGCGAAACGTTCATAGCGTTCCATATCTCCAAACTTCAAAGCTTTCCATTGTTGATCACTTCTGCCTCAAGCTTTTCCTCGCTGATTTTGCTCAAAGCTTTTCGTTTCTTCTGAGTCTCAGTAGGGAGCTTGACGTCTGTTGCCAAACCAACCACTTCAAGAAGTCTTATTACGTACCAAGTTACATCAATTTGCCACCATTCCAGGCCGTGCCGAGCTGATTGCTCAAAAGCATGATGATTATTGTGCCAACCTTCTCCATGTGCCATCAATCCAATTAACCTAAAACACATTCAAATTCATATTGCCTAAATAAATTAGAGAGTACATTTTCAATCACACACACATATATATATATATCTAAGTAATATACCAGTTGTTTCTGGACAAATCACCAGTATTCCATACTACTTGTCCCCAAGTGTGGCAAATTGAATTTATCCCAAAAGTAGCGTGGAGAAAAACCACAGATCTCACACCCTACAAAGAACGAAATCAAATCCAAGCAACTCCAAAAATAAAAGGAAAAGACAAGACCATAATTGAGATATATATTATAGCTATATTATAATATAGTATGCAGGTGTAGCCCACTGATTGATGAATGTCTTGTACGTGTATAACAGTACTAAAGCTTCACCATGAGATTTTTATTTTTATTTTTATAATTCCTTCGACTGTTGAATATTTGAAGATCTTTTGTCTAAAAGCTAGACCTTCACTTAACAAGAGCATTTTGATTACCAGTCCCCAAACCAAAAAGGGTAGTCCTCCTACAGAATACAGCACAACACCAAAACCAATTGCATGAAGGGGGTACGTATAATGCAGAAATCTGTAGAACGGTTCCCTTTTCAAATCTCCAACGTTCTTTAGTCGTGCTTCATACTGCAAATTATCAAAGTAGAAAATTATTGTTAGTATGTCAGTTCTCTATGTTAGGGGTGTGTAACCGGTTATTATACACAATCGTATGTTTTTTTTTATCTCTTTCATCACATGATTAAGAATGTTTTTATTTATTTCTTTACATGATTAAGAACTTGTGAAAGAGAAAGAATTCCATACACTTCCAAACCGAGAACGATAATCGAAGACCCAACCGATGTGACTATACCATAATCCTCTAACGGGACTATGAGGGTCGTTCAATGTATCAGTAAATTGATGGTGAGATCGGTGTATGCTCACCCATTCAAGTGCACTTCTCTGCAAACAAATTCGAAACGACAAAAAAGAGTCCAAATATTTTATAAAAAATCCCACTAAAATTACAAAGATAGATAAAATGAAACCCTATGACACACACACACACACCTGAAATGATAGAACAGCACAATAGGCAAAGAAGTATTCAAGCCATTTGGGAAGTTTAAAACTCCGATGGGAAAGTTGCCTATGGTAAGACAGATTTACACTAACACCTGTGACAAAATAGAGAGCCACAGCCACCCAAAATGCATCCCAGTTGAAATGAAATGGAGCTAAGAGTGTAAGGCAATGCAGACCCAAAACCACAACCACTGAGCCTATGTCCACGAAGTTCCATTCCCTCCCCAAAAACTCTACCCTCCACTGCGTCACCCAACTTCCCATTTCTTTTTATATGTGGAAATGAGATTAATATTGCATGGAAATGAAAGAAGAAAGCTTTCGTATTATATAGACTCAGAGTTGTTAGCAAATTAGAGCATGTCGTGTCATCTCTCTGGCCAACTTGCCAAGCATGTCATGTCATGTCATCTATGCCCATGTTGTTTCCTGGGCAATCCAGCCATGCATATGCATTCATGCCAAGTCTTTGCAACTTATATTTTAAATAAAATAAAATAAAAACTACAGAAAAAGTTTTTTCTCTTTAGAATTTTCATTTTTAAAAATTCACGCGGTATTGGAAAAATAATAATATAAGGGAGGAAGCTTGAAATAAATATTTGGAATGAAAATGTCACTTGGTATGGAACATCCCCACCCGTTCTTTATTAATTAGCACATGAACTTGTTCTTGAATCTTGACTTTATTAATTTTTTTGTAAAGTCACTTTCTGTAAAGATCATTATTGGGTGTGTATATCAAATTATAAACCCATTATAGCATTTGACTGTGTGTAGATATTCATCTGCTGATATTTTCTCTTCTCAATGTTCCAAGTTACGATATTGACATCTTCTTCCCCTATTAATCTCCAAATGAAAAGATTACAACGAGGGGTTGTAGTCGTGTTTATGACTTGGGCCTTTGTTAATTGTTTTGTCAGGGGTTTGTGGTTGAATTTATGTTAGTCTGGCCCAATAAACATGACAATACATACAAATGGAAAGGTGATTTGGACTCCACTCTAAACATGATTAACAAAACATTACCATCTTCACCTACAAAAGGACCGTACAATTTATAATTCAGAAAAGGACATTATTAATTTTGCCTAAAAAATACAATTATTTGCCGCTACTTGGTTTGGTAACTAAATCAAGCTCCAAGACATAGGCCACAAATTATATAAAATTAACCAACTTTTTTTCTTCCCAAATCTATGTGGCAAGCAAGCTATAATATGTTTGTGAGTTTCTTTTTGTTTTTTTAGGACCTTTTTATTGAGATGGATGATAATATACTAAACTCACACACACAATACGGATGCTAGCACTCGAATCCAGGACTTTGCTTAGGGGAGCAATTACTCCAAACCACTATACTAGTGGCTTATCTGGTGTGAGTTTATTTTTTGATCAACTTATAACATGACATTTTATACAAAAACCATTTGAGAGTCTATTTGGAGAAAAAAAAATCCTCGATTAGCCACTTGTCATTTTCTAATTGGTTCTTAATGTCTATTCTACTTCTCTTATTTTTTTGTAATGAGGTGAAATATGACAGTTGGAATGAATATGCTGTTGTGTTTTAGTTGGAGCCAGCTAGGGCAAAGACTTGCGTTTTCCACTTCATTTCAAACTCATGCTTTTTGAGATTGCTCTTGTAATATTGTTAGGGGCAAAGAGTCTTCCGTTCTTCAACATCTAACGTAATTATAAAGAAAGGAATGAGTGCAGTCATCTGCCAGCTCCACTCTCTTAGCTCTCTTTATACATGCACATCCTCATTACGTAGGTAGAGCAAAACTTGCCACGAATTGAAACATAAGAAGAAGAAGAAGAAGAAGAGATCTAGAAATATTTGTAGTTTTCGTTGTATCATAGATATATAGGCTGTGTGCTTTGTTTTGGTGTGGCAATGATCGATTGGGATCGTTGGTTGGTGAAGTGGCATGTTGAGTTTTTGGGGAGGCAATGGAACTTTGTGGACTTGGCCACTTTGGCTGGCCTTGTCTATTTGCATTACCTTCACTACTACCTATTACCATTTGCGCGACGGAAATATTTTCGTCTCGCAAAGTACATTTGAGTCGCACAAACATCAGTACGACAAAAAATTCGTCTCGCGTACTCAGTCACGCAAAGATCGTGAACAAAGACTTTGCGCGACGAAAAATTCTATTGGTCGCGCGTACACTGGGCGACGGTTAAACTTCGTCTCACAGAACTATAGGGACGGGAGCAATATTCGACTCACAAATATTTGCGCGACGAAACAATAGTCAGAAACTTTGTTGAAATCTAACATTTCATTTCTATATGAAAATTATATTATTGTGTTTTAATTTTTTTGTTTTAGCAGACAAATATGTTTTTGGGTTTGCAGAGAAGTCCACTTGAATGGGTGAGCATACATAGAGCCCACCACCAGTATACTGACATGTGGAAAGATCCCCACAGTCCAGTAAGGGTACTATGGTTCAGTCACGTTGGCTGGGCCCTTGATTATCGTACTCGATTTGGAAGTGTATAAAACCCTTGTCGCTCAAACTAGCTATAATATATCAATAATTAGTTTTGTTGATCTTGATTAAAATTTAAAATTTTGCAGTATGAAGCAAGATTAAAGAAAGCCAAGCATACTATAGGTTTCTTTATTATACGTACCCTCTGCACTCAGTTGCTCTTGGAGTTTTATTGTACGCTAAAGGAGGCATGCCCGTTTTGGTTTTGGGGAATGGTAAAATTAATTTGCAAGTGTTAATCATCTTGCATTGTTTTCTAATTTTGGCAATTAATTGGGGGGTTTATGGTTGGCAAAGTGGGCGCGGTCCGGTTCGGTTTCAAGCTCACATCGGAATCGGTACTATTCATCCGGTCCAATTGAGGTTGAACTTGAAAAAATATTAATTATAAAATTAAAAATATAGCATAAAATTTTAAAAAAATATATAAAAATATATTATTTAGATAGCATACCTTCGGCTAAACTTTAAGACTTAAAAAATATAGCATTGTTGACTTTTTGGTCAACCGATTTTTTTCTTTCGGTCCGGTCCAATCCGGTTCGAATGCCCACCCCTAATTGGCACAATAAGCACCATGCTTTTGAAGAATGTATGTCCCACATCGGAAATCCGGAAATTGACAAAGTAAAAATACAATAAATAATCAAATATTATGTACACTAAAGAGCCTGATAGCTGATAGCTGATACCGGACTGACAACTACATAAAGTTGTCTTTTGACTTTTTGATCACTTGAAGAAGGAAAAACCAGAGCTTTGGACTTAGTTGGGCGTTGGCTTTAAAGGGTTTGATCGAATATAATGTTTAATTGATTTTTTTTCCTCATACATAAGACGTACGCAGATCATACAAGTCTTTTGTCAAATTTCCCCAACAATATGTTTAGGTCGGTTTTGATAAAACCATTTAAGGCATTAACTGCCTTAGTTGAATTGAGCTAGATTTAGATTTTAGTTTTTTCGGTGCTTGTGGCTGTTAAGGGCAGGCATTAATGAATTAGTTGCCTTTGGTTATCCTGTCTTCTCCTCTGGGGCCAACTTTGGGCTTTATGGCTTGCTTTCAAGCTCTGGCAGTGGAGTGTCGACCAATTTGCTATGAAAGTTATTGGGCCCGACCTAGGGATGGCTAAGCTGGCTACCATAGCCCACGAGACTTCCCTCACCGCATATCAAATTAAAAAGAAAAAAAGAAAAATACTAAGATGTTCCCACATATGTAGGTGTAGCCCATCAAGATCTTGTGTCCTATCTCCCCTATTAATTTCTCACTTTTTTTCAATTGATATAAGCGATATTAGAAAAGGGGTTGATATAAGCGATATTAGGAAAGGGGAACCTACCACCTTGGATGCATGAATAAATACCCTTAATCAATTAAGCTACAAGACTCTAGCAATTTCTCAAATTTCCAGCATCCGAGCAGAAATACACAATTACACATGATAGAGAAAAAGAAGAAAGGAATCATTTGATAAAGGTGCTGGACCTATCACATCAATTTATTTGTTCCTTTAATTTCTTTTTCTACATCTAAATTCAAATATGACTTAAGAAAAACCCTAACTACTAGCAAGAATGATATTGACACGTCAACAGTGACGGATAATTTGGTGCTCTTAGCATTATTCGTAATTAAAAAAGATATCGAGAAAGATCAGACTATGAGCACCGTATAGCCTATATAATACGCAAGCACCTTCATTCATTCCCATGCAATCTCTTCATTTCATAACAACAGTATTGGAACCAAAAGTTGCTACTAATCACAAACAAAGAAGCAGCATCGGTTGTGTGGCCAAATGGGAGGTTGGGTGACCCAGTGGAGGGTAGAGTTTTTGGGGAGGGAGTGGAACTTCGTGGACATAGGCTCAGTGGTTGTGGTTTTGGGTCTGCATTGCCTTACACTTTTGGCTCCATTTCATTTCAACTGGCCTGCATTTGGGGCGGCTGTGGCTCTCTATTTCATCACAGGTGTTACTGTGAATCTGTCTTACCATAGGCAGCTTTCTCATCGGAGTTTTAAGCTTCCCAAATGGCTTGAATACTTCTTTGCCTATTGTGCTGTTCTATCATTTCAGGTGTGTATTTATCTTTGTAATTTTAGTAGAACAAAACTTTCTTTTATATATATATAGACTCATTTTCTTGTTGAATTTGTTTGCAGAGAAGTCCACTTGAATGGGTGAGCATACATCGATCTCACCACCAATTCACAGACACGTTGAAAGACCCTCATAGTCCCGTTCGAGGATTTTGGTATAGTCACATTGGTTGGATCTTCGATTATCGTTCTCGATTTGGAAGTGTATGAAAGTCTGTCTCTCACACAGTTGTATACAACCGGTTAACCCAGCATGGAAAACTGACATACTAATAATAATTTTCTACTTCGAAAATTTGCAGTATGAAGCACGACTAAAGAACGTTGGAGATTTGAAAAATGAACCGTTCTACAGATTTCTTCATTATACGTACCCCCTTAACGCAATTGGTTTTGGTGTTGTGCTGTATACTGTAGGAGGACTACTCTTTTTGGTTTGGGGACTGGTAAAATAATAATGAGTCTTGTACATTGTTTTTCTTCATAAGTTAAGATCAACCTTATTAACCATATGGAAAGAAAAAAAAAACGAAATGCTAGTTTTATCATTTGATTGTTGTAAATAATGGGTTTCTTCCACGTACTAATTTATCAAAAGATTTTCTTGGTTTCATTTTTGCAATTAATTAGTTCGGTTTTCTTTGGTTGTTTGTACTTGTAGGGTGTGAGGTCGGTAGTTTTTCTCCACGCTACATTTGGGATCAATTCAATTTGCCACACATGGGGACAAGTAGTGTGGGATACTGGTGATTTCTCCAGAAACAACTGGTATAGTTAGCTTCTATATATGCAAACCTAATTAATTTAGATATGATGTTCTCTTAGTCAATATATATATATATATATATATATATATATATATATATATAAATATAAATTCTCACATGTGAATATCCTGGACGTTATTATCGTGCGGTGCGGACGTCATGTATTTTCTACTACCCTCCATGCTTTCCTCCTTATATTTTCTATTATAGTGAATGAATTTGAATGTGTTTTAGGTTAATTGGATTGATGGCACATGGAGAAGGTTGGCACAATAATCACCATGCTTTTGAACACTCAGCTCGGCACGGCCTGGAATGGTGGCAAATTGATGTTACTTGGTATGTCATAAGATTTCTTGAAGCTATTGGTTTGGCAACAGACGTAAAGCTCCCTACTGAGACGCAGAAGAAACGGAGAGCTTTAATCAGCAACTACAAAATCAGCGAGGAAAAGATCAATGCAAAAGTGATCAACAATGGAAAGCTCGAATAAAACTGTATAATGGAAACTTACTAAGCTATAAATGGACATTTGAAGGGATGAATATAACCCTAAATAAATAAATAAATAATGTCCTATATATGTCCTTCTCATCCCTGCGATCTTGGTAACTGTTACTTCACTTCACATTCAGATTGAGGTAGCAGTTGGGTTGTAGGCTGTAGCAGAATTGGGAGAGATGGTTGTCTAAATATGCTAGTTTTCTTTAATTTCCTTTCCTTTGGGCTACGATATGTTTTGCTTTCTTATAGGGGCAACAGTCCGATAATAACTCTGCATTGGATCATATGATATTATTAAAAATTCCTTCACTATATAACCCCTGAATCATATGACATTATTAAAAATTCCATCACTATATAACCCCTCGTTCTAGCCTCCTTAAACTCTCACCTCTTAAGGGATACCCAAATTTATGTCAAGCTAATGTTTCCAAACCCGTGCCACCATCAAACTACCTCCTCAAGAACAATGTTTGGCCATCATGAAGAACACTAGCACATAGCCTTTTCATAAGTGAAGCTACCCCACGAAACCAAGCTCACATTGACCCAAGATACTTGGACTTCTCCATGGCGGTCTAGTAAGCCCAATCAACGGGCTCATCAAAAAGCCCAAAAACATTGATACTAGAAGTGAGTGAGGGTGTCATATATGAACTCCTCATATGGACTTTCATATTAGTCACATGATCATTTCATTAAAAACTTAAGTGAAGTTACTATTTGAATTAATTTTATGGTTAATATGAAGGTCCACATTTGTAATCCATATATTGCACCATCACCATAAAACGACCCGTAAAGTGAGACTACATGAGTTGTTCAAACTGCCCAAATCAAACTAATTTTAGAAATTTACATTTTAAAAGTGTAATCTTAAACCGGAAAATTAAATCAATCCGAGCAATTTACATAGAAAATGTCATCTTTAACTGAGCTGAGAAATGATAATTAATTTGGTTTGGTTTGACACAGTGTTGTTAAGAGGAAAGTCTTCAACCCTAAATAATGGTAAGAGGAGGAAAAGAGCAGGGAGACCAAGAGGATACAATGTACCGTAGTGGGTTGCAATGGAGTGTGGGGTGGTCCCTATATCACGAGAAAAACTTACCTGACACGGAATCCTATCCTCCTCCAATCAAATCGCGCCACTTGGATAAGTTTCTGAAAAAGGGAGAGAGAAAGGCCAAGTGGCGCGTTTTGATTGGAGAGGGATAGGACTACAGTCATATTCCCGTGTTAGGTAAGTTTTTCTCCTATATCACATGGGAAAACCAGAAGTTGAAAGAAAAATAGGGTCACCTTTTGGGTAGTCGTGTAAGACCATAGTCGTTTGGGAGTAAAATAAGAAAATTGTACCTATCAGTAAGATGCATCGTACAAATTTGTTCTCACTTGTCTTATAGCTACACAAAGCTACAGATATATATAGTTTCACCTTCACCATATTATTACTACTATTTTAATCTCTTAAATTTATTTTTTACTTGTATATTTTAGGGTGATGATGGCCCCCTTATTTACTTTGTTTAGGAATCTGGATCTACCAACTCTTCCCTTTTTATACTAAAATACCAAGCCACTCACTTGAGTACTGCGCCGCCATGCACATTGCTCCCACTAATTTAATCTCTAAATACTAATTACATTTGTTTAAGCAAGGCATGATCATGCTTAATTGTTTTTATTAATAACACCACGTGATTGTAATGTACACTATGTGACGGTCAAACCGGCACGCTCAAAAATCTGGGAGGATTTGACAGACACATATTATCATATACAACAGTGGCAAGACAAGGCTATATACATAATGCCCCATGACAATCTCGTGACTTGATGGACCATTGGCAGTGGTAGCTATCTGTATCCCAATTGTTTTTTCACGTGCCCATTTCAGACTCTGAGTCTTTCCATCATCTTGTTTTGTCACCGTGCAAACTAGGGGTGGCTGCGGTTCGGTAACCGCAAATTTTTGCCCAAATCGCAAACCGACCGACTATTTGCAGTATGGTGATTTTTGAAACCGCAAAAGGCGGTCGGTTACCGTGAATTAGCGGTTTAAAATCGCAAGTTCTTTTTATGTCATAAAAATCCAATCTTCCACATTTGAGGCCTAATTTTGATGCTTCTTTTGAAGCCTTTTGAGTTCAAGCATACTTTAACCCAAAAATATAAATTACAACCTAAAGAAATAAATTCATAATCTCAACTTCTCAAGCATATATAAATTCACAACTTCCTCAACTTCTCAAGCATTGACAACCTAAAGAAAATTAAAGTTACAATTCCAAGCATTCCAATTAAAGTTAAACTTCTCAAGCATTCACAACCTCAACTTCTCAAGCATTCCAATTCCAAATCCTTTAAAGTTACAAACCAAAAGGAAAATGCAATGCAAAATGAATTAAAGTTACAACCCAAAGGAAAAATCCAATTCAAAGTTAATTAAAGTTACCAAACTAAAAGGAAAATGCAATGCACCAATGTTACAAACTCAAGTGTTGGTGGTGGTGAGTGGATTTGAAGAACCCTGTTGTTGATTTTTAAAATATATTTGCGGTTTGCAGTAACCGCAAGTTTTGAAAATCAAATACCGTAACCGCAACCGCAAATGCGGTTCGGTTCTTCATACCGCAAATGCGGTTTGGTTTACCGCGATTGCGGTTCTATTGCGGTAAATTATCGGTTGGTTTTTGCGATTTTTCGGTTTTTCGGTCTAAAATGCCACCCTTAGTGCAAACTATCAATGTCTCCTTTTCTCTCTCCTCCACACAACTCAAATCTCCTCAATTTATGAAATCTAATATCTAAATTTATTTAAGGATCCAACGTTAACACAAATTATATAAGATTCTGAAAATAATAAAAATACAACTTATTTTTTGAAAGAAAATAACAGAGATTGACAATTAAGTATATAGTATGAACATAACAGTTAAAGTTAAATAGTCTGAGACACAAAGGTAACAGTCCAACTAAAACTACCCAACAATTAATACATACATACAAAGCCCAAAACACAAAGGGGACCCACGCTACCCAAGAATTTAATTTTAAACCAATAAACCCTACTTCAGCAATTAGGCTCAAACCCCCTTGCCACCAAAATTGCTAAATAAACCCCTCCTCCTGCCTGCCTTCCTTCTTCGTCTTCAGTCAGTATCCAGTAGGCAGCTCACATTTCCCATACTCTGCAACATAAAAACAACATTATTATATTACCCAAAGAAGAATATGAATAAAACTGTTTACCCTCTTTGGTCTACAGTCAAACCCTTGGTAAGACCAATGTAAACAGTAAAAGTAAAAGATAAACACAGCCCCCAATAAATCATGGTCACGTGATGTCATTTGACCCCGCGTGCATCACTTTCCCAACATTTCATGGACAAAGAGTCAAAGCTTTCACACGGCACTGGCCTCGAAAGCCCCGTTCCAGCGCATTTTAGCATCATAACATATTAATTCACTAACATGCAACTGTGCGTAATTAAAGAACTTTATATCACAAAACGTCCATAAGGTTACGAAACTATCAGTTGCATCCTTAATGTTTTTGTGTCATTCATGGTCCTCGAGGTTAGTATGTATGATCACGAATGGTCCCTGCCGTTAGGTTCCGTTAAAAACTCCGTTAGTTTCTTTGACGTGGCATATATATATATCACAAAACATCCCTCGAGGTTCACGCACCTATCACAAATGGTCCTTACGAATTTTTTTATTTTTTCATTTTTAAATTTTATGAATTTTAAATTATTTAAAAATATATATTGTATTTTAAATACACGTGACACTATATTATTGGAGATTTGGGCCCACATATATGCCACATCAACAAACTAATAGCGTTTTTAAAAATAATTTAAAATTCATAAAATTTAAAAATGAAAAAACCAAGGGTTTAGGGTTCATAAATGTTCCTCAAGGTTAAAATCCTTATATAAATGGTTTTTTAATTTTAAATTATTTTTAAAAACTTCATTAGTTTGTTGATGTGACATATATGTGGAGCCCACATCTTCAAAAATATAGTGTCACGTGTATTTAAAATACAAAATATATTTTTAAATAATTTAAAAAGAAAGCCAAAAATTTATGAATTTTAAATGAAAAAAATTTCACAAGGACCATTTGTGATAGGTGCGTGAACCTTAGGGATGTTTTGTGATATATGTATATGCCACGTCGGCAAACTAACGGAGTTTTTGACGGAACCTAACGGCAGGACCATTCGTGATCACACATACTAACCTCGAGGACCAAGAATGACACAAAAAAACATTAAGGATGCAATCGATAGTTTCAGAACCTTAGGGATGTTTTGTGATATAAACCCTAATTAAAAATGACAGCGAGAGAGGAGGGGGTAAATGACAGACTACGTCTTTGGGTGGTTGAGAGACCACGTAGGCCACCCCACCAAAATAACACGTGCCGACCCCCTGTGCCTTCTTTTGGTAATAACTGTTGAAAGCGTACGAGGCGTGGTTTTGAAAACCTTTCCTCAAATTAAGTTCACAAATCAAATCTCAACTTCCCAGTCTAATCTCAATAAATAACATACATAAACCTTCCAAATCATCTAATTGTAAAAACAGATGCTTGGAAAGTACAACCCAAACTTGTAATATCCATAAACCATCATAACTCTTTTTTTTTTTTTTTATAAAAACCATACTTTTATAAACTCATTTCAATTCAAACTGCATGATAGGAAAGTAAAAACCATGAATAACTCTTTCATAATGATTTAATAAAATCATCACTGCATAAAATTTTATAAAACAAACGTCCCTTCACAAAGAGTCCTTGCTTGCCTGACCTTTCGAGGGTCCCTCCTCTGGGGTACTTGGAGCCTGGGTACCTAGTTAATAATTAAAATAATTAATTAATAAATAAGCTCCACCATAAACATTTAGGGCCAGTTTGGCATTGCTGTGCTGTAAAAATAATCGCTGTCAGATTTGCTGTGAGAAAAATCAGCTGTGAGAGAAATCAGTTTGGCGTTTGGTAAACTTTTTGTTAAAAGTGTTGTTGGTACTAATTCCCGCATAATCAAAAAATAATTCCCGTATAATCATTAAACCCAGCGCCTCTTCGAAACTGATTCTTACATAATCAGAAAATGAAAGCACCTCATTAGCTGCTTTCCCTTATAGCTTTCTCTCACAGCAATTTTTAATAATAAGTGATTTTATCATAGTTTACCAAACAGGTTGGGCTTCCCAAAATTTTTTAAAAATCACTTATTACCCCAAATAAGCAATGCCAAACTAGCACTTAATCAAATCCCTGATACCCCCCCCCTCCCCCGCGGGCTTAAAAGTGCGTGTGCACAACTTAAGAGAGTTCCTAGGCCAATTTTAAACATTTCTGACAGTTGGAATGGTCTAATAAAACCCGAGATTAATTATCCGATTAAAATCTTATATTGGTCAACGGGTCCTCCGTGGAGTCCACAACCTCTGATTAATAATTCAAAAGTTCCTATTGGTTCACAAAAATCCCAATAACATGAACTTGTTCTTTGACTTTGTGATTTTTTTAATAGAAATTTTTTTTATAAACTCACTTTCTGAAAAGATCATTATTGGGTGTGTATCAAATTATAAACCCATTATAGCATTTGACTGTGTAGATATTCATCTGCTGATATTTTCTCTTCTCAATGTTCGAATGTACGATATTGAAATCTTCTTCCCCTATTAATCTCCAAGTGAAAATTTTACAACTAGGGGTTATAGTTCAGAAAAGGACATTATTAATTTTGCCACGTACCTTATGGAAAGGTGATTTGGATATAAAACAACTAATATAAAACGACAAAAATGGATATATTGAATATTAAATCAAAAGTAATTTTAATAAGTACACCATACACAACATATTGAACCCTAATCAAATTACAATTTCAGAATTTGATTCCAAACAGATTTTCTAGAACTCCCTAACATTTGACACGGCAGCTTACTAGATATTGAATTCATGACAGTGACAAACTTCAAAAATCACTTATGGATATATCTTCCTAGAAAACAGAAGAAAAATAAGAAAGGAAGGGAGAATAATGGAGTCAGTTAAAGGCGGATTCTGTATTGTAGAAGGTCCTGTATGGGACCGACTATTAGCAACATCATCTGAATCAACAAATTCATCCTCACTTGAACTAAATTTGCAAGATACAGGTGGAAATCCCGGAAGGGCCAAGCTATCTTCCAAGAGCTCAGTTTCATGTTGAATCCCATAGGAACCAAAAAGGTCATTCATGAATCAGCAACAGATCTTAAATTAAACCATTATATATTACATGGCCCATAAAATTTACCTACAACTGTCCTGAAAATTACCTTTCCAATTTTTCATGATATATATGTATATGAAAAAGTTTATACAAGTACTAATCATGTGATTTTAACTTAAGAATCTTTCATACACAAATGATTATGTGGACAACATTATATTCCTCATGGAAGGCATAAATAGGGTGTACTTAGTATTAGGGTGTTGTGTGATAGTGTATTAGGGTATATTATGGGTATTTTTGGTAGTTAAATACGGTGTACTTAATTAATTTTACATTTTGATTTAATTATTAGAGTGTACTTATATAATAGGGTGTACTCAGTTAATTTTAGGATTCGTTTAACAGTACTCTTAACAAAACATTACTATCTTCACCTACAAAAAGACCGTACAATTTATAATTGAGAAAAGAACATTATTAATTTTGCTTAAAAAATACCCATTATTTGCCGCTACTTGGTTTGGTAACTAAATCAAGCTCCAAGACATAGGCCAAAAATTATACACAATTAACCAACTTTTTTCTTCCCAAATCTATGTGGCAAGCAAGCTATAATATGTTTGTGAGTTTCTTTTTGTTTTTTTAGGACATTTTTTATTGAGATGTGCGATAATATACCAAACTTACACACACAACACGGATTCTAAGACTCGAATACAGGACTTTGCTTGGAAGAGCAATTACTCCAAACTACTACACTAATGACTCATCTAGTGTGAGTTTATTTTTTGATCAACTTATAACATGACATTTTATACAAAAAAGGCCTCCTAACATGACATTTTATACAAAAACCATTTGAGAGTCTATTTGGAGAAAAAAAATCCTCGATTAGCCATTTGTCATTTTCTAATTGGTTCTTAATGTCTATTCTACTTCCCTTATTTTTTGGAGTGCTGCTATTTCCACCCCCTTCTCCTGTTTCCCCACCCACCTTATCTTCAAAAAATTTAAGACAAATTTACCCCTTTGTAAAATGATTTCTAAGAACTTAAAGAAAAAAATATTTAATATTTAATATTTGATATTTAAATTATTTCTCCCATACATCCATCTCCTTCTTCCTCTTTCGTCCCATCTCTCTCTTTGAATGAACCCATCCATCCCTAACAGCCCTCATCCTCTTCCCCAAACATCCCATCTCTATATGTTTTTGTTAAGAAGGGGAGATACTCAAGAATAGGTGGAATAGTATTTTCAGCTAGCTCACGAGCTGAGACCTCAAAGAAGATAAGGACGACACCAGCAAACACAAGGCCAAGCAGAAGAAAAGTTTTCGAGGATGCCATATTGTTTTTGCTAATAATTCACAAGACAAGATAAGACGTGTGATTGTTGAGTGAAGATACTGGGGCTTGGCTCTCCCTCTTTAAGATAAGAGAGAGAGAAATAATTCGCCGTGAATTTTCTCACTCATTTTAATGTTCATCTTTCATGTCTCTCACTGTAGAGTAATTATGAAAGTCATTTTCAATTTTAGTTTTGGTTCTTATGTTTACATTTGTAGTCGATGATGGTGGAGACTTGGGGATGTGATTGTAGGGGCTAGCACTAGAGCCTAGAGGGGTGGGTTCATTCAGTTCGTCAATGATGAAAGGGTATTTTAGGAATAATGGTGGGTGAAAAGATAGGATTGTACTTTTTAAAATTTACATGGTGGGTGGAGAAATAAGACAGATGGTGGAAATAGCAGCACTCTTTTTGTAATGAGGAGAAATATGGCAGTTGGAATGAATATGCTGTTGCGTTTTAGTTGGAGCCAGCTAGGGCAAAGACTTGCGTTTTCCACTTCATTTCAAACTCATGCTTTTTGAGATTGCTCTTGTAATATTGTTAGGGGCAAAGAGTCTTCCGTTCTTCAACATCTAACGTAATTATAAAGAAAAGAATGACTGCAGTCATCTGTCAGCTCCACTCTCTTAGCTCTCTTTATACATGCACATCCTCATTACGTAGGTAGAGCAAAACTAGCTACGAATTGAAACACAAGAAGAAGAAGAAGAAGCAAAAATCTAGAAATATTTGTAGTTTTCGTTGTATCATAGATATAAGTAGGGGTGGGCATCTCATGCTGAAATACCGAAACCGAACACGTACCGACCCATACCGTATCAGGTTCATACCGTGTCAAATGGCCACCGTCTTCATACGGTATCATACCGTACCGTTTCTCAGCTGGTTGGCACGGGAGCGGTACCAGATATATGGTACCGTTCAATACCGTACCGTACCGCACAGTGTTTTTTAATTTTAATTTCATTCTAATTTCTATCTATCTCTCGTTATCTCCGTCAGTCTCTCTCTCTCTCATATCTCTCACTCACGAACGATTCTCTTGTTTGCCTAGCAACTCTCTCCCTCTCTCGATCTCACTCAAATCTCTCAATCATTCAAGGTCTCTCTCTCCAAAGCTAAACCTCGCACTCATCTCGATCTCTCACTCTCAGTCTCAGTCTCGATCTCTCGATCTCTCACTCTCTCACTGTCAGTTAGTCAGTCGCACTCATCTCGATCTCTCTGTCTCACTCTCTCTGATCAGCCCAAATCGACGACGGTCTGTCTCACTCTGCTCTGCCTCTGTCCCAGCCCTTCCAACCCAGTGTCTGTGTGGAGTCTCAATTAGCCCCAAATCGACGAAGGCAGAGAATGGTAAGTTTTTCTTGTTCTGATTTTTGGTTTTTCTTGATTTTGCTCACTTTTGTGATGCCTTGGTCTTACCCAGTTGCTGAAATTGAAAGGGTTTTGTTTTTCTGTTGGGTTTGATTGAAATATGGTAGATATGGAAATTTTAGGGTTTGTTTGTTTTGGCTTTTGTTTGTGATGAATTGAATTGTCTCTAGTACTGGTAAATTTCATGGTGTTTGGGATGTAAGTGTTCATGGATTCATGGAATGTAATCTGGATTTGCTGGATTATTTTGTGGGTTCTTGTGCTCTGGAATCTTTGTTTTCTGTTGGGAATTGCTCTTGATATTTGGATTGCATTCGCATCTCAGGCTTAGGAAATGACAAGTAAGAAACAATTGAGGCAACCCTTCATCAGTTGCAAACTTTGGTCTCAAATTCAATCAATTTTCTGATGACAGTAGGACTTAGATGCATGGAGTTTTGCATGAGTCGTTAGTGTTGCATGTTCACAATTCTGCCTGTGGAGTGTTGTTGCTTGTTAGATATTTTGATGGAAGATTAGACAATTTCATCATTATGGTTTAGTGGGTTTTTTTTGGGGATTGATTTTACCCATATAAACTTGGTATGTTCCTTCTTTGTTATTCTAGCGTTCATGATCAATTTGGTAGAAGGTTTGTCCATGTGAGGTTATAATGGGGTGTGTTAAGCAGAGTCCTTATGTTCTAAATTTCTAATATTGGTTTAGCTGTTGTGTGATTAGCACATAATCATGTGCACAGCGGCAGCTTTGCAAACAATACTAGGCCTCTGCTAAAACTGAACCCACTAAGCCATTTTCCCAAAAACCTGTTACAAAAGTTGGTTTTGTTTGGGCTTTTGTTGGGTTTTCATGTTCTTTTTCAAGCTCAATCAATGTCAAGGGCTTACCTTTTGGTTGGATCCATACCATTATCATTATTTGAGTTCATTGCTACTGATAATGCTCTTGATCAATCAAATGGTTGGTTTATTGGGAACCAGCTTAGCCAAAACTTGTTCTGCTAAACCAAAACATTAACCTGAGATTCTAAGACTTGTTTGGTGGGCAAAGAAAAAGAAAACCTAAAACTTCTCAATTTGGAACCATGAAAAATATAAAAGTTGGGTTTGGTTTGGTTTAGACAGTTGGAATCTTTGCCTTCATGTAGGGTTGAGAATGAGATATTGATTTGATTTCAATTCATTGGTTATAATTTTGTTGAGATTTCAATTCATTGGTTATAATTTTGTTGAGAATGAGATATTGATTTGAAAATGAGTGAATGAGATATTGATTTTGTTGGGTTTATTATTGTAATGCATGCAGTCTCAATCAAGTAAGCATCGAACTTGGAGCACAGTGGGCTTGCTGCTTCTTCAACGGCAACATCACCAAGCACCACCACCAATGCCAAACCCTGTGCGGGAAGGCCAACCTTAAGCTCCTGTGCCCTTTGCCCGGATCAGCCAGTGCAAGCCCAAGCTGGGAGTGAAGATACAGAAATGGTTAGTGAACTAAACCCGGATAGCAAAGCTAGATGCATTAAGAGAAGTTGGGTTTGGGAGCATTTTACACCCTATGATGATAAGAAAACTATCAAAAGAAAGGATGAGGCCACAGGAAGATGGTAGATGTAGAAGTTGTGCACAAAAGAGCTAAATGCATATATTGTCCTAAATCTAAACTTGGTCCAGGAGATTATGCATGTGATAGTGGGAAAAATGGGACTTCGGGAATGATAAGCCACATTAGAAAATACTGCAAACACTACCCACCTAATCAAGATAAAACACAAAAGATCATTCTTTGGTGATAAGGGTCGGACTAACAAAATGGTTGCCAGGGGTTTGTGCAAAGTGATGTTATGGATGCATGTGTTGAAATGATTGTCATTGATGAGTTGCCATTTTCTTTTGTAGAAAAGAAAGGTTTTAGGAGGTTTTAGGAGGTTTTGTAGTGTTGCTTGCCCAATGTTTGAAGTACCTAGTAGAAGAAAAACAGTTAGGCAGTTTCTTCAAATGTATGATGTACAAAAGGAACAGTTGAAGAAGGATTTGAGTGCACATAGGATCAACCTCACGACTGACACTTGGACAAGTGTCCAAAACACCAATTACATGGTGCTCACTGCCCACTTTATAGATAGTGATTGGAAGATGCACAAATGGGTTTTAAACTTTTGTGTTATTCCTAATCACCAAGGCAACACCATAGGAGATCTCATTGAGAGTTGTTTGTTACAGTGGGGTATAGAGAAGGTTTTAACCATCACTGTAGACAATGCCTCTGCAAATAAAGTGGCAATTGATTGGGTAAGGTATAAAATGAACTCCTGGAACAATCCACAAGCTGTTTTGGGTGGGAAGTACTTACATGTGAGATGTTGTGCTCACATCACTAATTTAATTGTGTCTAGTGGGTTGAGAAAGCTGCAAAAATCTGTTTTGGCAATTAGGAATGCTGTGAGGTATGTTAGGTCATCTCCACAGAGGTTGGATTATTTTAAAGCCTCTATTGAGAAGGAGAAACTTACCCATAAGGGTCTTGTATGCATGGATGTCCCCACAAGATGGAATTCAACATACTTGATGTTGGATGCAGCCTTGAAGTTTAAGAAGGCTTTTACCGTAATGGCAAAGGATTTAAACAGCCCATTCATGGCTTATTTCACGTAACCAGGTGAGGAAGTTGATGAGGATGGTGTAGTTCAAACTAATAGTAGGCGGTCTCGGGTTGGACCACCAACCAATGTTGATTGGGACAATGCAACAGTGTTTGTGAGGTTTTTGAAGGTGTTTTATGAGGTGACCTTAAAGGTGAGTGCATCTTTGCACCCTACAGTTCATAAAACATTTCACGCTGTTATAGCCATGGAAAAGGAGATTGACAAATTGTTTACGGCACAAGAACTTGCCACGAGGTTGAGATGCGAGAGAAAGTGTTGAATGATATGGCTGGAGCTATAAGAACAAAATACAATAAGTATTTTGTAAAATATCAGGATTTGAACACATTGGTGTTGATTGCACTTGTGTTGGATCCAAGGTTCAAGTTGAGGCATATCACCCATCTGTTTAAAAAGGAAAAGTTTGATGAGGATGATGTGCAAATGAAGACAAGAGAAGTGAAAGGAGTGTTAATGGCCCTCTATGATGATTATGTACCAAAGGTAGATGGTGGCATTCACATGAGACAGAATTCGACCACACAAAATGTAGGATCTACAAGTGGTAGTAATATGGTTCAAGAAAGTGTTCTTTGGTGATGATTTTTAGATGATTGGATTAGGGAGGTGGAAGAGAGTGATGAGGTGTGGTGTCACATGAAGTTGATTCATACTTGACAGATCCCTTGGCTTTAGTTTCCAAAGATGCATTTTTGACATATTGATTTAGTGGAAACTTAATGGACCCAAATATCCTGTCTTAGCCGCAATTGCCAAGGATGTCCTTTCAATTCAAACCTCCACAGTGGCATCCGAGAGTTGTTTAAGCACCGGTGGTAGAGTCATAGATGCATTTAGGAGTTCATTAACTCCTAAATCAGTGGAGGCTTTGATTTGCATGCAAAATTGGTTGAGAGGGGATGACATTTCAAGCTTGGAAGATACACCTTCCATTGAAGAATTTGAATTTTATGAAACCGTTGAATCGTGTGAATTATTTTAACTTGATTTGCTTTCTATTTTGTTTGAGAGTTAGTTTTAGTTTCCATTGAATTGTAATAGTTATTAACTTGATTTGCTTTATTGTTTGTTTCATTATGCAAATTTGCGAGAATATGCTGACGAGGAAGAAATGATGGCCGAGGAGTGAGCCTCTACTTGAATTGATTGAAATAGGCGCTTTCTTTCTCACAAAATTTGTAAGCCCTAAGGTTATGTAATTTGTAGTTTCTTCAATTTGAATTGAAATAGGCAGTTTACGCAATTTGAAGTTCAAACTTATTATGTGTGTTTGTATTTGTAACTTGTAAGCTAAGGCATTCTTGAATTGCATTTGAAACTTGTAATGGTAGCGGTTTACGCAATCACGATTCTGCAATCTGGCGCTTTCTTCAAACTTGTATTGTGATTGTATTTGTAACTTGTATTGCAATGCTGGCGATTCTGCAATGCGCGCGATTTACGCAATTTGGGCGATTCTGCGATTTACGCAATCTAGGCGATTCTGCGGTTTACGCAATCTGTGTTTGTATTCCCAAATTGTATTTGTAACTTGTATTGTAAGCCATAATTAAGGCATTGTTGAATTGCATTGCATTGCATGTGCATGTCAATGTGATTGTCTTGAATTTACATTCAAAT
The DNA here is from genome assembly GCA_024362665.1 of Prunus padus. Taxonomy (NCBI): domain Eukaryota; kingdom Viridiplantae; phylum Streptophyta; class Magnoliopsida; order Rosales; family Rosaceae; genus Prunus; species Prunus padus. The sequence goes on from JANFAM010000013.1 coordinate 22,824,807, forward strand.
TTGTGTTGTGAAAATCATTACAGTCATGTTCTTTGATTTGAGTATGTATAATTTGATTACAAATGTTGGAATGAATGCCAAATGTTCAAATAGGATTTTTGCTGCATGGTACCGAACCGCAGTTTCATACCGTACCGCTTTTGTGCGGTATGATACGGTATCAAATCACAAAGACTCACGCCACCGTACCATACCGCACTGCTCAAAATATCCCAGATCTGCACAGTATCACACTCCCACCGAACCCCACCGTCACGTGCCAGGCCTAGATATAAGGTTTGTGTGCTTTGTTTTGGTGTGGCAATGATCGATTGTAATCGTTGGTGAAGTGGCATGTTGAGTTTTTGGGGAGGCAATGGAACTTTGTGGACTTGGCCACTTTGGCTGGCCTTGTCCATTTGCATTACCTTGCTCTTCTAGCACCGTTTTATTTCACCTGGCCTGCGTTTTGGTCGGCCGTGGCACTTTATTATATCTCCGGCGTTGGTGTGACTCTATCTTTCCATAGGAACCTCTCACACAAGAGTTACAAGCTTCCAATAACCACCATGCTTTTGAAGAATGTATGTCCCACATCGAAAATTGACAAAGTAAAAATACAATAAATAATCAAGGCAAAACGACACTTACAGTCCCTGTGGTTTCCAACTTTTACCACTAAGGTCCCTGTGGTTTCAATTTCGTCACTTTTGCCACTGTGGTTTAGGATTCCAAGCAATTTCAGTCCAATTCTCAATTTCCGTCAAATTCCTTCAATTTCTGTTAGAACCTGAGCACGTGCCCCTCGCATGGAGGGGCATTATAGTCAAATTGAGGCATATAAACAGAGACTCCAGCTTTAGAGCTTCTCCATCATCTCCATCGACTCCAGCCTCCAGAGCTTCTCCATCGTCTCCAGCCTCCAGAGCCTCTCCATCGTCTGCATGGTTAAAGTATTGAACAATGGTATTGCTGGATTTAAGTTACATCCGTTGTTACATTATTATCCTAACAGTTTAATGCTCTGTTTTTGGAGCTGGTAGCTAGAAGTATGACATGTATGAATCATACATTTGTTTCTTTGCGATAATGAGAAGCTCAGTGTGAGCTTTTCTTGACTTTCGGACAGAATGGTTACTATTGTTCCAACCAGTAACCTCAAAGCTTTCTGTCATCTTCATGTGAGCAGGTTTGTTGACAATAAAGAGGACATTGCAAAATTGCGGAAATGCTTTGCAGGATTGTGGTGTTTGGATGACTCGGATATCGTAAAAGACGCAATAGAAAGGCCTGGGTATATGTTATGAAACCCCAAAGAGAAGGCGGAGGTCCGTGTTTTTAATGACCAAAGAGAAAATGATCTTGAATGACCAATGTGGCTACCTGATGCGGACCAAGGTTTCATCATCAGATGAAGGTGGAGTTGCAGCTGGATTTGCAGTCTTAGATAGTTTATATTTAACCTGAGGAATCTGGCTTCCTAATTCTGCTTAAATGGGTTGATTTATAGAGCCAGATACTTCACGGTTGATTTATTTACTCATACCACAAGATCCGAGAAGTTACTGAGTTTTGACAAGTCCAAACTTCATGTATTTGTTCCCATTTTCGCTTAAATTATTTACAAAGGTAAAAGAGTAACTTTTTTCTTGTAAGTTCATTTGTGAACGTTTTAGGACAAGAATTTCTCCGTACCCATACTTTCTTAATGGCACTTCAAATATATGAGAATGATGAGATAAGATGGATAATTATAGACCCAAACTTCAAAAGCCTGAAAGTTTCATTCCTCAAAACTATAAAACATTAAAAGCCTGAAAGTATTCATATCCACAAGAAGGGCCTCGAAGCATTAGTTGTACTTGCAGTCTTGCAAATGAAGGCCAAACATGACCAAGTTGGAAAACAAAAAACAAAAGAAAAATATTGGTAATGCCTTGATTCAAGAATTATCTGTATATCCAAGCTCCCTAGCTCGTCTCTCCCATACTTCTGAAAGCCTAAGCTCTTCTACAAGTTCTGCTTGAGCCCTCTCCCTTGCTTCTTCACATGTTTCCACTCCTGCATTGCATTTTTCTGCCTCTTTTTGGTAGTGCAAAGAGACTCTCCTTGCACCCATCAACAATGCATCAGTCCGTTGCAAGGTTTCGTTCGCTACAGTTTGCTGCAAACTTAGCTCCTCGGACATCAAGGCTATGATATCCTTCTCCATTTCCTCTTTCACTTCTGGTTCATGTTTACCAGTCTGCATCACAACAAAAACAGATACATCAACCGACAATGTTCTTCGGAAACAGGAAAGAACCGAGAAGTAAAAAATTTAATAACATTAAATGGATGCAAGACAGGGTTGAACTGACCTGAAAATGAGTTATTGATCATATCTGGTAAAGTAACACATGAAAAGGAGGTTAATTTTTTGTGTATTTCCACAAATAAATTCCATAGAAACATGCTTGAGACACACACAGAGCTACTAAGAAGCTTAGCAGAAGGCATCACTAGTTCCTCCATATAAACTGACATGGAAATATAACCAATTTAAAATACTTGACCCAACTAACAACGCCCCAGTATGCTTCTTTATGAGAACCTCAGGCTTTGAACATGAAAATTATAGAAATTTAAGAATAATTTAACAACTTGCTCTGCAAAAGCAAATCCAGTAAAGCATCATAGATTCATATGCTCTACCAAAAATAGGAACATGCCTTCCAAAACAATTGGTAACTGAAATTGAACCAACATTTCTATATTTGCTATGACTCCATTAACAATCATTGAAAAGTGAATCTCACCTACAGGTATAGGGTCGAAATCTTTTGAACAATCACAAGGACACTGAGGGCATGAACCCTTCTCCTTCAAGCTCCAGCGCAAAGATGGACGAATAGTGTACCCAACCAAACACACTGCCACTAAAACAAAAACCAGCCTCACAGCACCATTAGTACAAAACCCATGGTCTGTCGGATGAGCCATCTATTTCACACCAACAACAAAAAAAGAAAAAACCCAACTTAGGTTTGTTTGTTTCCAAATTTGCAGAATGCCCAAGATCAGATATCAAAAACCCATTTCAGGATCTGGGTTACATACTCAGAATATCAATAAAACTCAAAACTTGACTGCACTTGAATGATTTCTAGGAATGTGTGCAATAATGGTTCATTTCATTTTTTATGATCCTCCTCATGTGTTATGTGCAAGTGGAACAATCAAGTAGTTTCCAGCTTGAGTAGGCCATTGCTTGTGCTAGTTTGCACCAGAATTTTTCAGTATTTTAATTTAGCCCTTCAAGAAAAAGCAATAGAGAGAGACCAATTGTGTGCAGCTTGAGCACAAACTAGGAACTGCATGATTGATTAGTTTGCCATCTAAAATGTAAATGTCATTTGATGCCCATTTTTAAAAGCCCTGTTAGCCATGCATTCACATCCATCTCCTGTCCAAAATAAATCAGTCAAGCATGCAAATTTCACTCTTTCAACACATCCAGATTACACAATGAATATAAGAGCAGTATAACCCTAACCCTAATCCAGCCCATCAAATTCTCACAACACAGAAATCAGTAAAATTCTGAACTCCAATTCATATTGCTAATTTCTATTTCCAGCACTCAAGAGATACTATGAACATACAACAATTAACTACATGTTAAATCAAAAGACTTCCCAACCCAATTGCTGAGGAGCCTACTTTTATATGCTAAAAGAATCAGTTTGGTTTCAAGACTCGCACAATCAATTTGATTGCTGAATCTTTTCATCAGTTTCATGCCAAATGTCCCTATATCAAATTGAACCATTAGACAATCGAATAAAAAAACCATTGAAAGCAACAAACACTTTAACCATTAAAAGCCCCTATATCAAATTGAAAATAATTTAAAACTCTTTCTCACCTGGTTTGTTAAAGCTTCCACTGCCTTCTCCTGTGCTATTCGTCATTTTGGTTGTGTATCCAGCTCCTCCTTCAATCGATTAACTTTCCCCAAAAGAAATCCCTAATTCGTGTTTCAACCCTTTGTGTTCTCTTTCTCTCTCTTTGCAATGTTAAGAAAACAAAAATTAACCCAAAATCTCTATCTTTGATTAGCTTACTGAGCATGAGATTTGATTGTCGTGGCGCGAACCATGGTCGACGGCAGGAGATGATGGACGGAACAGAAGTATGAGGGAGAGAAAAACACGATTGCCTCTCATCTAATGGAAGCAGAAAACGTGATTGCCTTTGGGATTGTCTTTTGTGAGGATTTTACCTTCACGCCCCTCTATTAATTCAACAACTAACGGCAGGATTAGAAGACTTAACGGAATCTTACGGAAATTGAGAATTGGACTGAAATTGCTTAGAATCCTAAACCACAGTGGCAAAAGTGATGAAATTGAAACCACAGGGACCTTAGTGGTAAAAGTTGGAAATCGCAGGAATTACAAGTGTCGTTTTGCCAATAATCAAATATTATGTACACTAAACAGCCTGATAGCTGATACCGGACTGACAACTACATAAAGTCGTGTTTTGTCAAATTTCTGCAACAGTATGTTTAGGTTGGTTTTGTTGAAACCATTTAAGGCATTAACTGCCTTAGTTGAATTGAGCAGGCATTAATTAATTAGGTTGATTTAGATTTTAGTGTTGTGGGAGTCAGTTTTTTCGGTGCTTGCGGCTGTTAAGGGCAGGCATTAATTAATTAGTTGCCTTTGGTTATCCTGTCTTCTCCTCTGGGGCCAACTTTGGGCTTTATGGCTTGCTTTCAAGCGCTGGCAGTTGAGTGTCGAGTAATTTTCTATGACAGTTATTGGGCCCGACCTAGGAATGGCTGAGCTGGCTGCCGTAGCCCACGAGACTTCCCTCACCACATATCAAATTAAAAAGAAAAAGAAAAACACTAACCTGTTCCCACATATGTAGCCCATCAAGATCTTGTGTCCTATCTCCCCTATTAATTTCTCACTTTTTTTCGGTTGATATAAGCGATATTAGGAAAAGAGGACCTACGACCTTGGATGCATGAATAAATACCCTTAATCAATTAAGCTACAAGACTCTAGCAATTTCTCAAAGCCCACGAGACTTCCTCACCGCATATCAAATTAAAAAGAAAAAAAGAAAAATACTAATATGTTATTATGTTCCCACATATTTAGCCCATCAAGATTGTATCCTATCTCCCCTATTAATTTCTCTTTTTTTTTTCGGTTGATATAAGCGATATTAGGAAAGGGAACCAACAACCTTGGATGCATGAATAAATACCCCTAATCAATTAAGCTACAAGACTAGCAATTTCTCAAATTTCCAGCATCCAAGTAGAAATACACATGATATAGAAAAAGAAGAAAGGAATCATTGACCTATCACATCAATTTATTTGTTCCTTTAATTTCTTTTTCTACATCTAAATTCAAATATGACTTAAGAAAAACCATAACTGCTAGTAAGAATGATATTGACATGCCTATAAATTCGGTGAACATCACTGACTGGAGTAATTTTTGGATGTTCCCGATACACCACGTGGCTGGTGTACTATCCACTAGATGTAGTACATGTGGAATATTTCCAATGCAGCGCGCCCATGTGTCATAAAAAATAATACAGTAAATTATAAAGTAATTCAACATGTCCTAAGTCTATTGGATGGTACACCAACCACGTGGTGTACCCGAAACATTTAAAAAATTTCTCCATTGAGTGACGGATAATTTGGTGCTCTTAGCATTATTATTCAGAATTAAAAAAGATATCGAGAAAGATCGGACTATGAGTACCGTTTAGCCTATATAATACGCAAGCACCTTCATTCATTCCCATGCAATCTCATCATTTCGTAACAACAGTATTGGAACCAAAAGTTGCTACTAATCACAAACAAAGAAGCAGCATCGGTTGTGTGGCCAAATGGGAGGTTGGGTGACCCAGTGGAGGGTAGAGTTTTTGGGGAGGGAGTGGAACTTCGTGGACATAGGCTCAGTGGTTGTGGTTTTGGGTCTGCATTGCCTTACACTTTTGGCTCCATTTCATTTCAACTGGCCTGCATTTTGGGCGGCTGTGGCTCTCTATTTCATCACAGGTGTTAGTGTGAATCTGTCTTACCATAGGCAGCTTTCTCACCGGAGTTTTAAGCTTCCCAAATGGCTTGAATACTTCTTTGCCTATTGTGGTGTTCTATCATTTCAGGTGTGTATTTATCTTTGTAATTTTAGTAGAACAAAACTTTCTTTTTTATAAATATAGACTCATTTTTCTTGTTGAATTTGTCTGCAGAGAAGTCCACTTGAATGGGTGAGCATACATCGATCTCACCACCAATTCACAGACACGTTGAAAGACCCTCATAGTCCCGTTCGAGGATTTTGGTATAGTCACATTGGTTGGATCTTCGATTATCGTTCTCGATTTGGAAGTGTATGAAAGTCTGTCTTTCACACAGTTGTATACAACCGGTTAACCCGACATGGAAAACTGACATACTAATAATAATTTTCTACTTTGAAAATTTGCAGTATGAAGCACGACTAAAGAACGTAGGAGATTTGAAAAGGGAACCGTTCTACAGATTTCTTCATTATACGTACCCCCTTCATGCAATTGGTTTTGGTGTTGTGCTGTATACTGTAGGAGGACTACCCTTTTTGGTTTGGGGACTGGTAAAATAATGAGTCTTGTACATTGCTTTTCTTCATAAGTTAAGATCAACCTTATTAACCATATAGAAAGAAAAAAAACGAAATGCTAGTTTATCATTTGATTGTTGTAAATAATGGGTTTCTTCCACGTACTAATTTATCAAAAGATTTTCTTTGTTTCATTTTTGCAATTAATTAGTTGGGTTTTCTTTGGTTGTTTGTACTTGTAGGGTGTGAGGTCGGTAGTTTTTCTCCACGCTACATTTGGGATCAATTCAATTTGCCACACATGGGGACAAGTAGTGTGGGATACTGGTGATTTCTCCAGAAACAACTGGTATAGTTAGCTTCTATATATGCAAACCTAATTAATTTAGATATGATGTTCTCTTAGTCAATATATATATATATATATAAATTCTCCTATGCGAATATCCGGACGTTATTATCGTGCAGACGTCCATGCTTTCCTCCTTATATTTTCTATTATAGTGAATGAATTTGAATGTGTTTTAGGTTAATTGGATTGATGGCACATGGAGAAGGTTGGCACAATAATCACCATGCTTTTGAACACTCAGCTCGGCACGGCCTGGAATGGTGGCAAATTGATGTTACTTGGTATGTCATAAGATTTCTTGAAGCTATTGGTTTGGCAACAGACGTAAAGCTCCCTACTGAGACACAGAAGAAACGGAGAGCTTTGATCAGCAACTACGAAGTCAGCGAGGAAAAGATCAATGCAAAAGTGATCAACAATGGAAAGCTCGAATAAAACTGTATAATGGAAACTTACTAAGCTATAAATGGACATTTGAAGGGATGAATATAACCCTAAATAAATAAATAAATATATAAATAATGTCCTATATATGTGCTTCTCATCCCTGCGATCTTGGTAACTGTTACTTCACTTTACATTCAGATTGAGGTAGCGGTTGAGTTGTAGGCTGTAGCAGAATTGGGAGAGATGGTTGTCTAAATATGCTAGTTTTCTCTAATTTCCTTTCCTTTTGGCTACGATATATTTTGCTTTCTTATAGGGGCACCAGTCCGATAATAACTCTGCATTGGATCATATGATATTATTAAAAATTCCTTCACTATATAGCCCCTCGCTCTAGCCTCCTTAAACTCTCACCTCTTAAGGATACCCCAATTTATGTCAAGCAAATGTTTCCAAACCCGTGCCACCATCAAACTACCTCCTCAAGAACTATGTTTGGCCATCATGATGAAGAACACTAGCACATAGCCTTTTCATCTGTGAAGCTACCCCACCAAACCAAGCTCACATTGACCCAAGATACTTGGACTTCTCCATGGCGGTCCAGTAAGCCCAATCAACAGGCTCAGCAAAAAGCCCAAAAACATTGATACTAGAAGTGAGTGAGTGTCATATATGAACCTATCATGAGAACTTTCATATTAGTCATATGATCATTTCATTAAAAACTTAAGTGAAGTTACTATTTAGATTAATTATATAGTTAATATGAAGGTCCGCATTTGTAATCCATATATTGCACCATCACCATAAAACGACCCGTAAAGTGAGACTACAAGAGTTGTTCAAATTGCCCAAATCAAACCAATTTGAGAGATTTACATTTTAAAAGTGTAATCTTAAACCGGAAAATTAAATCAATCCGAGCAATTTACATAGAAAATGTAATCTTTAACCGAGCTGAGAAATGATAATTAATTTGGTTTGGTTTGACATACAGTGTTAAGAGGAAAGTCTTCAACCCTAAATAATGGTAAGAGGAAGAAAAGAGAAGCGAGACCAAGAGGATACAATGTTCCGTAGTGGGTTGCAATGGAGTGGGGGGTGGTCCCTATATCACATGGGAAAACCAGAAGTTGAAAGAAAAATAGGGTCACCTTTTAGGTAGTCGTGTAAGACCATCTTCGTTTGGGAGTAAAATAACAAAATTGTACCTACTACTATCAGTAAGATGCATCGTACAAATTTGTTGTCACTTGTCTTATAGCTACACAAAGCTACAGATATATATAGTTTCACCTTCACCATATTATTACTAATCTCTTAAATTTATTTTTGACTTGTATATTTTAGGGTGATGATGGCCCCCTTATTTACTTTGTTTAGGAATCTGGATCTACCAACTCTTCCCTTTTTATACTAAAATACCAAGCCACTGATTTCAGTACTGCGCCGCCATGCATATTGCTCCCATTAATTTAATCTTTAAATACTAATTACATTGGTTTAAGCAAGTCATGATCATGCTTAATTGTTTTTCTTTAATAACACCACGTGACTATGATGTACATCATGTGACGGTCACACCAGCACGCTCGAAAATCTGCAAGGGTTTCACAGAGTTGAGTTTGTTTCATTCCCTTGCACGTATTATCATATACAACAGTGGCAAGACAAGGCTATATACGTAATGCCCCATGACCACTGGCGGAACTACCCACAATGTTACGGTGGGCTGTAGCCTAGGTTGCTTTCTGAAGAAAAACAAACCATATATATGGCAAACTAGCAACTACAAATCATTAAGGAAATATGAAGTCTGATGGTTGTTTAATGAAAGAATTTTGAAGAAAAAAAAAACTGTATAGACTACCATAAACTACAACACATTAAGAAAATATTATTTTTCTCAAGTCTGTTTAATTCTCTTCTACCTTTTGGCAGTTGTATTATCTCAATGTGCGCATGGCACAATTTAAATAGGCACACCTTGATAATATGTATTTTTTGGTTGCATTTAATATGTATTTGTCTTATATTTAATTTTTATTTATTTATACAATTTAATATATACTTTTATTTATAGAAAAACTATAGAAAATCATAAGTTTTTTTACAAATCATTACATTTTAAGCTAAAAAATTTTAACTAATCCACCGTGAAAAAATCCTGATTCCAGCCTTGCCCATGACAATCCCGTGACTTGATGGACATTGGCAGTGGCTGCTATCTGTATCCCAATTGTTTTTCACGTGCCCATTTCAGACTCAGAGTCTTTCCATCATCTTGTTTTGTCACCGTGCAAAACTATCATTGTCTCCTTTTCTCTCCTCCACACAACTCAAATCTCCTCAATTTATGAAATCTAATATCTAAATTTATTTAAGGATCCGACGTTAACGCAAATTATATAAGATTCTGAAAATAATAAAAATACAACTTATTTTTTAAAAGAAAATAACAGAGATTGACAATTAAGTATATAGTATGAACATAACAGTTAAAGTTAAAAATAGTCTGAGACACAAAGGAACCATACCAGTCCAACTGAACTACCCAACAATTAATACATACATACAAAGCCCAAAACACAAAGGGGACCCACTCTACCCAAGAATTTAATTTTAAACCAATAAACCCTACTTCAGCAATTAGGCTCAAACCCCCATGCCCCAAAAATTGCTAAATAAACCCCTCCTCCTGCCTGCCTTCCTTCTTCGTCTTCAGTCAGTATCCAGTGGGCAGCTCACATTTCCCATACTCTGCAACATAAAAACAACATTATTATATTACCCCAAAGAGAATATCAATAAAACTCTTTACCGTCTTTGGTCTCCAGTCAAACCCTTGGTAAGACCAATGTAAACAGTAAAAGTAAAAGATAAACACAGCCCCCGATAAATCATGGTCACGTGATGTCATTTGACCCCGCGTGCATCACTTTCCCAACATTTCGTGGACAGAGAGTCAAAGCTTTCACACTGCACGGGCCTCGAAAGCCCCGTTCCAGCGCATTTTAGCATCATAACACATTAATTCACTAACATGCAACTGCGCGTAATGAAAAATGACAGCGAGAGAGGAGGGGGTAAATGACAGACTACTTACTGGGTGGTTGAGAGACCACGTAGGCCGCCCCGCCAAAATAACACGTGCCGACCCCACGTGCCTTCTTCTGGTAATAACTGTTGAAAGCGTACGAGGCGTGGGCCTCCAGTGTGTTAGGATCGTAACACGCGGAGCCTGGCTGGATCTGATGGCAGTCTGCCCCCCCTCACCGCAAGCGAAGTCTAGAGCCGCCTGCAGCTTCTCCTTCCCCGCCTCACCATTCGCCACGCACCACGTGTTCCCGCTCAAACTCTTCGACAAGTCGCCTCCTCCGTTGACCGGTGCGGTCAAGTGTTGGTCTCCAGCGACAGGCGACCGGTGGTCGTGGTAGTTCTTCAACCCTTCCACGGTAAACGGTATGTCGTAAACTTTGCGTTCGTTGGGGAAGAACAGGCCGTAGTTTCTCTCCGATGTGGGCCCGTTTTTCCTGTCCTCGTTAAATAGAGCGAAGAGATAGACGCTCAGATCTGCCTTTGGCCTCAAGGGGGTCCCACCGCCGGTCAAGATCCGGCGGATGAGGTTGCCGTTGTAGGCAGCTGCGTTCTCCAAGCTTGCACCTACCTCGTTCTCATCACCCTTGGAAGGCCAGCCGGTTTCGGATACGACCATGTTAATGTCGTCGTATTTTAAAGCCGACATGGCAGCAAAAACGGCATCGATCTGAGCGTCGAAGAGGCTGAGGTAACGGAGGCCGTTACCGGCGTCAACTACACCCGGGTTTTCACGGAAGAGAGCGTAGTCAAGTGAGATGACGTCGGAGTTTGACTCGTAAGCGAAGTAAGGGTAGGCGTTGACCATGAGGTAGGACCCGGTTTGACGAAGGAAGTCGAGCATGGGCTTGAACACGGTTTCGACGAGTTCGGGTCGGAACGAGCCGGCGGAAGCAGGGTAGGAGTTTTGAAGGGCGCTGAGGGCAATGGGGGAGGAGACTTTGATGGCGGAGTGGATGTCGAAGTGGATGAGAGCTGCGTGAATGTTCTTCATGGCGGGGATGAGGAACTTGGTGGTGTTGTGGGTGTCGACGAAGACCTCATTGCCGACGGCAATGGCTTCAATTTGGGTATTAGGATGGTAAGCGACGACGTTTCGCTGGACCCAGTTGGTGGCGAAAGACTGGGACTTGGCGACGGCGGAGAGGAGCTCGTTGGGGACGTCGACGGTGACCTTGATATTGGAACCGGCGAGGGCTCGGAGTACGGCCGGGTCGGAGTCGAAGACCTTGACCCGCTCCAAGCCCTGAGACTTGAGAAGCTGCACCACCCTATACGCCGACGGAAGATTGTCGGCGATTCTGCCGTAGTTCACTCCTACAGAAGCCGCATCTGCAAAACGTAGCACAAGACGACAAAATATATAAAACCCAAGCACCATTACAAGATACAGAGAGTTTAATTTGTTCAGCATTTTAGTTACCTGCGTGAGATGATAAGACGTAGAGAAGGAAGAGAGAGAGTGTGAGGAGCTGGCGGTCCATGCTCTGGTTTTTGGAGAAATAGAGCATTTTAGAGAGGTGCTTCTTCTTCTTTGTTGTTTCAGGTTTTTTTGCAGGGATGGGAGATCGGAGTGAGGCAGAGGGAAGAGGAGAGGGGTGGTGCTTTTATGGGGTTAGGGGAATAACGTGGGGATCGAGATGGCGGGACCCACGTGTGTGACAGGGACAGGAAAAAAAGACGCCAAACGGACCAGTCGACCATCTTCTTCTTTTCTTTCTCCATCTCCACTTGGTCTTATGGGCCCTACGTGGGCCCGCCCTCACGTTCCCCACAAAATCGACCGTTTTATTTTATGATTCACTTCACCTATATATCATGGATTAAATTATCTTGTGCATATACAAGCTGTACTGTACCGCTCCTAGGGTTCATCGAAATTGTGGTTTTATTATTGGAGTTTTATTTATTTTTATTTGTATATTTTTATGGGTATGTGGGAATATTTTTCTCATTATTTTAATTATAGGTATATTCTCATTATTATTTTCAATCTTGCGTATGTTAAGCACTGCTTATAGTTAATTTTTACTTTGTATTTATAGAACTATGATTATACATATGGATACGTGTCAAGCATTGAAAATAATAGTGATGGCACGCCTATAGTTAAAGTGATGAGAAAAATGCACTCATATGTATGTGGGTTGATGAATATTCATCTTCTACTGTTGAGTGTTGGCTTCGATTGCTTCCACCTGTCCAATCAAATGAGCTGGAAGTATGCAACGGATCTAATTTATGTACAGTGATTATTTGTACATAGGATGCTATGGGGTCCACTGACTTTGGAGGTTCAGAGGCAATGTCTTGGGAATAATCATGAATTTAACTAGGCCATCATATTATATAAATAAATATATATATGATGTTTCATTACTATTATTATTAATCATTTAACTGGTTTTCGAACGTTGGCTTAGTCTTGACGGAAATCGACAAAAAAAAAGCCGTAACGGGAAAGTCAAGTAACAAATCCAAGAATTGGAGATAATGATATCCAAAAGAAGGTGTGTGTTTATGGGCAAATGGCATCATGAAAAATGTTTTTGAAGAGAAATCACTTGACTTTAGGCATTCGTTATGTCAAGTTTAGGACTTTCGAGATCAGCAAATACGCAAACGTTGAATCCAAAACTTTCCTTAAGGTCTAGATCCTCTTCAGGATAGTGATGAATGGAACACATATGTATTTTTGTTTATTTTTATGGAGATGTAAAATGAACGACTCTCCTCCCCTTACTTATGGTCATTTCAAATAAGGGGTTGTTTTGGACTGTTTGTTTGAAGCACATTGGAGGAGGGAAACTGAACATAGAATCTTGAATGCATGAGTTTACTGAACCACTCAAGTAACAAAATCCCTTCCAAAGCTCTATTTTTTTATTATAAGCACATTGACATCTTTATAAAAATTAAAAAAATAAAGTGGTTTATTGTAAAGCTACATGGAAGTGCTCCCCAGAAAAAAGCACAAAATTGAAAGTGCTTCCTTCCTTAAGAAGCACATATCTTTCCATAAAATTGCCCTTATGACCTAAACACACTTTTAAGTTTTATGTCGGCTTTTAGCCATTTCCGAAATACTTCGAAATTATTAAATTTTTACATTGCTAATTTAAAGACAACATTGAAATCGTTTAATTAACATATTGAAATTAGTACTAACCTAATATCTTTATAAATAAATAAAATTCTTAAGATCCCTTTAATGAAAGAGAGTCATAGTATCTCTTCCATGCCAGAACTTTAAAAGGATCTCTCTCTTTGATAGTCCATTAGGTCATAAAACCACTACTGCACCCAAAAAGCCAACTTATGCATATCTCTAAACATTGAAAAGAAAGATAACGCAATGACAATGAACCCATATAGAGAAGTTGCTTTCCCTCCCTTTGCTACATCCAAAAGCCTTTTTTGATCTTGTCCATGACAGAGACATTACTTACATGTTAGCTTAGCACATCTAACAAATTGTCATCAATCAATCAATAAATAGCCCTGAGAAGGACTTTTCCTTTCTTTGTTTCTCAATGCATTGATGAAAGAATATAAACCCTAGAGAGCCTGGACCAAATGTTGTTGTAATTTGCCTGGCCTTGACCCAAAAGCTTATCTTTGGGCCTCGAGGATCTTGAAGACCCAATTTGTTTATTGGGCCGGTTTCAATTTGCTAACTTTCAGTGGGTTATATGACTTTTTACCATTTTAGCCCAGACCCATGATTTGACGAATTAAACTTTGACACGTGTCGAAGCTCTATTGCGCTGGGGCCACTCTAAAGGCCGTCGGTGGTAGCGCCGTAGTGGTACAAGTACAACGAAGAAAATAAAAACCAATAGGGGAGAGAGAAGAGAACCCTAATTTCATTCGTTTTACAAGACTAGAGACAGAGAGAGACGGAGACTCAGAATCAGAGAGAAAGAAGACGAAGATGTCGACTCCGCAGCAAGAAGAGGACAAGAAGCCCAACGATCAAGCTGCCCACATCAACCTCAAAGTGAAAGGCCAGGTCTTTATTTCTCATCCCACATCTCATCCATCTCTATTCTTTTGTTTTTTAAATATAATTTTTATGTTTCTTTTGTTGATTGTAAGTATCGCCTCTCAGGGTTTCTTAAAGTTTTGATTTTTGCTTCATACAAAAAAAAAGGTTTTGATTTTTGAGAATAATTTGAAGTTTATATATGTTGCATAGTCTTTTACCCTTTTAGGGTTTTTGTTTTTGGCAAACTGCCTGCATCTTTTTTCCTTTTTTTATTCAAAGACTATCAATTTAATTTTTGATATGATTCAGTTTATTTATTGTTTGTTTGATTTCGGAGAAATCTAACCGTGGGACAGAAAATGCGTAAGAGAGTTGTTGTTTTTCAATTTTCACAGCCCAGTGTTTGCTTGGCTTAAGGCGTTCAGATTGATATCCTGATTAGGCTGTGTTTGGTTGCTGTTTATGCTTATATTCGTTGTTTATCATCTCATCTTGTCATTCCGGCTGTATTTCCCTTACCCTTTTATTAGCTTGTAATACTATTGTTTTTTATTTCTTCCCCATTATGATGATTTTGCTTCCTAAGTATTTGAATTGTGTGTGTTCTTATCTGCTTGCAGTATGCTTGTCATTGTTCTACATTGTCTTTTGTCATGATAATAAGATAGTGGGTGATTTATTTGGTGAGTTGCGTTGAGTTCTATTTATTTATATCTCTATCCCATAACTTTATTGTGTTATGTTCATTTAATTCCATTTTTGCAATAGGTTTGAGATTTTCTTCTTGGTGATTCCAAAATTATAGAATCATAACCTACGAATTTGTTTGTGAGTGTTGTGCTCTCAAGACAGAGATTATTGTCATGAAAACTTTGGTGAGCAGATGAATGATGATTTTGTATTTCATTTGCAGGATGGGAATGAAGTGTTTTTCAGGATCAAACGAAGCACCCAACTGAAGAAGCTTATGAACGCATATTGTGATCGCCAGTCTGTGGAGCTGAATTCAATTGCCTTCTTGTTTGATGGCCGCCGTCTACGAGCAGAGCAGACCCCTGATGAGGTCCCTCTCTCCTCTTATCACATTTACATAATTTACGTGTGTCTCCTCATACACACCAATACATTCACTTGGAACCACATGGGCTAATGTTTTCCGCAGCATGATGAATTGTTTGTATTGTTTCTTTCTTTCAGCTGGAAATGGAGGATGGTGATGAGATTGATGCAATGCTGCATCAAACCGGAGGAGCCGTACAGATTTGATGCTATATGCTCGTATTGGAAGGAAGCTGTTATTATGATGAAGACCACTGTGTTCTATGGATCTAGGTTTTTAGTTTTGTACAAGACCTTTTGTAGTAGTATTTTGATTGGGTTGCTATTTCTCCAATATCATTGTGAGTAACTCGCTGAAATTGATGTGGAACTTGGCATCTAAGTATGGTTTTCCTTTCAATTTCATAGTCTTGTGTAGCAAGGCTGTATTTTAATCCAATTAGAATTTGATATATAATTTCTACTCAAATGGTGTTTCCATTGTCATCCCATTTGCTATGCTGTTTTTTCATTCATCGTAAAAATTTTGATTACCTAAACTATCACCAGAATTTAATCAAATTTGCCTAAATATCATCTTAATTTTTAGGCATGTGCGTTATTACAACATGAATCTTTTTTTTTTTAAACTACCTGAATTTTGTAAAGTGTTGCAATCCAGTTACGTCTTACTCCATTAAATTTTCCGTAAAGTTTAAGGTTATTT
This sequence comes from Prunus padus, assembly GCA_024362665.1. Lineage (NCBI taxonomy): Eukaryota > Viridiplantae > Streptophyta > Magnoliopsida > Rosales > Rosaceae > Prunus > Prunus padus. The sequence continues at coordinate 22,841,003 of JANFAM010000013.1, forward strand.
TCACCAATTCACTATAACTAAAAATTATTATTAAAAGCCAAAAAAAAAAAATTTTTTTTTTTAAAAAGAGAAGAAAGTTGCCATTATGGGTAATCCAGTAAAATTTTCAATTGCACCTCCTAAATGTTTTTTCTAGTTACAGAATCCACTTGATCAAAAAAGTTACAGAATCCAGTAATAAGATATCAGAGGAGGTTACAAGCAAAACCAAAAAGTGAACAACTTCTACAGTGACCAATTCAAATTGATGAATATTTTTTATGTAATTGCAACTCCAACCTCATTTTGTGTTAAATATCATCAGCAATTCCAGGGAACACACATAACTAAGAAGAAACAACAAATTTGTCTGTTTTTTGTTTTTGGGTCCAAATTTATCTGATTTGTTATCAGAAAAACTGAAAGGTCTTTTAGTTCTACTTATTGGCGAGTAGTTGGTGACGGAGGTGAGTAGTTGGTGATGAAGGTGACACCAGGAGTAGCACTATGGAGTTTATTAGGGGTGGTTGCAGTTCGGTTACCGTAACTTTTCCATGAAACCGAGAACCTATCTATATATTGCGGTATTGTAAAAAAATAAATCATGAACCAACCTACATATTGCGGTATACCGCAATTATCGGTTTATTGCGGTTGGTATATTGGTATACCGCTATTATCGGTATAAGAAACTTTACAAATTTAATTGGCTAATCCATTAATAAAATCTAATCTTTTACAAACCTTTCTTCCAGGAATATGTGTAAAAAAAAATATATAATCTTTTGCATACTTTTCTCGGCCTAGTTTTAAAGCCTTTTAAGTCCAAGCATTTTGAACTTTACAAATTTAAACAAATAAACTCACAACTCAAATAAAGATTTAAACCGAAGCAAATAAAGTTTAAATTTTGTTACAACCCAAAAGAAAAATGCAATGCAAGACAGAGAACTCAAGGGTTGGTGGATAGTGGATTTTAAGGACTCCGTTGTGATGTATGACAATCTACAAAAACAACAACACAGGGTTATGGACTAAGAAAATTAAAATGAAATGAGCATATAAAAAAACATTATAAGAAGCATAAAGAACATGAAAACAATAAACCAATTACTTACAAGTTGTAACATATTCCATTTCCTTATAGAATCCAATCTCATAATCAGAGAGAGATAAGATAATTAATTATCATGCTATTAAATATTAAATAAAATAATTATTTATATATAGTTGCGGTATACAGCGGTATTTGGTTATTCGGAACTGCGAACCAACCTACATATTGCAGTCGGTTCAAAAAATCGCAATTTGTGATCGGTTTTCCCACGAAGCCAGTTTGTATGCAGTTAAAATGCGGTCGGTAAATGCGATTTTGCTGTATTTTGGTTCAAAATGCCAACCCTAGAGTTTATCATCAACATACAGTAAATTGCAACACTTTACAAAGTTTTTTTTGGTCGAACACTTTACAAAGTTTAGGTGCTTAAAAATTAAAAATAAAAATTCAGGTGACGATAACGCATATGCCTGAAAGTTCAAATGGTATTTATACAAATTTCCCTAAAATAGCAATTACCTTAAAAGTTTGGTTTGCAATAAGCAGATCGTCCGAATCTTCGACATTTATGATGGGCATCCAAATTGAAAGATTAGCCATCAGCCTATCACCTACTCTTAATAAATAGTGGTCTCGACCTGAATCTAATAAGATGAATAATGATTTCAATTTTATAGTCCAATTATGATGCAAATCGGATTCAGATTATTATTTGTCATCTTTTTTTATTAACTGAAACGAACGGTCTGTTCTCAACTTATGATACATTATGTACAAATGTAAAGATTGTCTGCCCCTACAATTAACAAATGGAAACAAAGATTGAAAAGAATGAAGAAAAAAAGAAAAGAAAAACGAAGCTCTTCCTGTGGTATTAACATTTTGCCGTCGCTACATCTCTTACATTTTCTTCTTCGGCCATATGCATCTCTTACATTGTTCAAGGTTGTGTTTTTACACTGTGTCAGCCGGCACTTCACAAACAAAGTACTCGTCTTGACTGTGTTCCTCCAAAAACTATCCAAACCCTACGCAAGGTTGATTTTCCTTCTTAATTCTGACTGCAAAGCCAAAACCAAAATATAATAGGTTTATGTTTAGGAGCATGCAGACTCAGAAATACGAAAAGAAAAAGTGAAAACAGATAGTGCGTGCAAATTGACTGTACATGTACCTAGCAAGTGTATTTCTGTGCTGCAATCTTGTGCATGGAAGTGAAATCCATAATCAAAAATTCACACATTAGACTACTAACCAGATTCCGTGTCTCAACGGTCGGCTTACTACGTCTTGAATCTTCACGCTGTGATCTCCGGGTTCGACCCAGTAATCTTTGGATAAACTCTTGTATATGATTATAAATGCTGTAACCATCACATAAAATAACCATCAGCAAGGCAAAGGAATTTATTTGCATGCAGACTGAAAGAAATGGATTATCATTCGTCATGCTATAAGCGGGAAGCCAGCAATAGAAATTCAAAACAATTAGTTTAAAAACTACATGTATATAAAAAAATAATAATAATAATAAATAAATAAAAAGGTTAATAGTATCTTCCAAGGCCACCACTGACCACCATTTTTCCACAATAAGAGAAATCTCCCCTTATGATCTCCCAAGATTCTCAAGGGCAGTTGCCCCAACACTACTGCACAAGTCAAAAACCCTTGAAAATCTTACATATCTTCCCAAGCAAATGTCCAGCACAACCCCCACAATCAGGGAGGACATCTACAATGAGGCTGTTCTGAGTTTTATGGTCTGATAAACCCAATTCTGAAAAACTCTATTTATCCTTTTCCTTTTTCTTTTTAGTTCTATTTTCTTGTAAACAACTGCTAACTTGAAGATCATACTGTTCATAAATGCTATTTTCAGATTTCCACTTTGGCCTAAATATCTAATGGAATATGTACATTATGACAGTGGTATAGTGCAAGATATAATCATGAAACTTTGTAATGATACCGAAATTAGCCATCAGCATATATTGTCCTAGCTATAAAATAAAGTCTAACGATGGCCTAAGCAACCATGACAAACGTCTATGCATCAAAAGCTAGAGAGCAGAAAAATGCAGATCACTAAACAAGATGTAAGTAGTGCTAAAGAAAAGAATAAGCATACCTAAGGCGATGCCTGTTACAAGCTATGAAGAATGCAACAAAACCATTTAAGATACTCCTGACCGCACGGAAAACCTGAAACCCAAAAAGAAAAGAATGGTGATCAATAAAACCATCTACCTGACATTGTCAAAATGCATAATTGCAATTATATACTTTTATCTTCTAAACCTGAGAAAAGAGGTCATTCCAAAGTGAACGCCATATGGAAACTTCAACCGTTCTCACAGTTGCCTGAGAGGCTGAAGCAAACTGGAATATGCTGCTTGTAAACTGCCATATGTCTCGAAGCACTTCATATATACAGGCACAAATAAAAGCTAGGACATTCGCTAATGCAACGACCATGCGAACCGGAGCATAGACTATTTCCCATAGCATCCTCAACATAGGGTATACAATGGAAGTTCCTGCAACACAATGCAAACAAGAGTACATGCAATTAATACAAGATTTTTTGTCAATTGTATGACACCATTGATAATATAACTTACGAAAAAGGATGATACAAAAAATTTGATGACATACCAATGCTCCAGATGGCCGATAGGAGAAACCATATTGGAAATAGTAAAACCTGTACCAGGTTCCCCACTAGACTGCATGAAGACCCAACCAGAATCCAAATGATTGAACAGAGGCTCTCTATTACTTCAATAAGCACGTTCCATACTGGAATGAGGAATCCAAAACACTCTAGAAGAGGTTCTGCCAATGGCTGAGCGAGAACTGAAATAAAGGATCGAGTGGTGCTCCTGATTGTCAGAAACCACTGAACAACTTTCTGAGAGTTGTGTAGAAATAGCATTGTTCCCAAGTATTTGATCCTTGATATCATCGACCAGGTCTCTATCCAATCAAATAGAGGCCCACAAAGACGAGATGCAGTTACCTTGAGAACTGGAACATTTTTGTATAGGTCATAAAATCCTATTAGAACAGTGACAACTGAGATCAGCACATATAATGCTCTTGCAAGAGGGCACATCCACGGGCGATAGATATGGCAAAACCCTGGGTATGACTGAAGGAAGATAACCCAAGATGGAAGCCCAGCCTCAAGCAAAGTCAGTAACCGAAGATCAGACATTATTATTTCTCTTAGTTTAAATGGGAGGTCGCGGTCATTGAACCTGAACAAAATAAGTACATCCCTGTACTGGGTAGCTTCAACAGCATCGACGCAGTCACTGGTGTAGGTATCCACAGTTACTTGTATAGCATCTTCCCTGAACTGGGTAGCTCTAAAAGCATCATCACAGTCATTGGTTGTCTTCACAGTCTCTGGTATCGCGTCTTCACAGTCGCCGGTATAGGTCTCGGAGTTTTGCATTTCATCATCACAGTCACAGGTATAGACCTCAGAATTTTGCATTTCATCTTGACAGTAACAGGAATACGCCTCAGAGTTCTGCATTTCATCTTCACTGTAACAGGTATAGGTCTCAGAATCTTCAGAGTCACTGATATAGGTCTCAGGATTTTGCATTTCCTCGGGATAAGTATCTAGTTCAACTCCAGTACTGATGGACGTGGTTATTTTCCGTCTCTTATAAGGCCCAGTAGGTGGAGGTGGTGTATGTGCAACACTAGCCCCATTTTCACTGGTTTCTGGATGTACACTATAGTTGCTACTGAGGCAGTGGAGAGAGTTTTCCTCCATAGACAGATTATTATAAGAGAGATTTTCTTCAACAACTGGCATAGTTTCTGGATATTCTTCGGCATCTAGATATTCTTTGGCATCAAAGAAGACCTCTCCTGGAAAAGTTTAAAAACAAAAGACCATTGAACACTCATTTTGATTGATATTAGAGAAATACAGTAGTGTCAGCAGCCATCATGTAGCACAGTGGCACCTATGAAAATCTAACACTTTTTCCAGGCAAAGAAATTCTCCAATTATATGTTTATCCAAATTTTCTAATAAACCAACAAAGGAAAAATGTTCAAAAGGAAATTCTCATTGTGAGCTTCATGAATTTACCTTCTGAGTCCGGTGCAACAGAAGCACCCTTGTGGACACTACCTATGGCAGAATTCAGATACTCTTTCAACTGTAGCTGCTCAGAGATTGTTCCTGAGAACCATGAAGATATACCGCTTGCAGCTTGAGCAATACTGTCAAATTCCCATCTTTGCATGAATTTAGCCTCTACAGCCAGCGATGTATCAGTCTGCACATGACATAAACACGATATAATACAACAGCACTTACAAAGAACTACAAACAACTATTGAAGGATATAGAAAGGGGTGATACCTGAAGCTCATTGACGTAATTAATACCTCGAACATTGCTCCATGCAACTTCAAACACAATAAAACCGTACAAGGTCCTATGCAATTCCCGGCTTAGAAGCAAAGAACTCCTTAGTTTCTTCACAGGTAGCAATACCTTCTTCTGAGACTTAATCAACGCGAACCACCTAGCAAACTTCTTTGGTTTTGCAGTCTTGGGTCCGGAGCAAGCATCCTTTCCTTCTTTTCCCAACTTCCGTGCTTTAGTGTTTGCAAAAGGAGATAACCTTGACTGAAAATCATACACATAAAAACTTTATTCCCCCATATTGAATTGAAAAAAAAAAAAATTCACAAGTTGAACATTATGTGGGTGTAGTGACTAGTGAGTGACCTTGGTAACCATCAATTGCCACAAGTGTGCTGACCGTGAGCCTAGGTCTCCCAGCCATGGCCGATTGTCCACCAAGATATAGAATTTCTTGCTTTCAGGGGCCAGGAAAAGGCTAAGATCCGAAAGGTAAGACTGCAAGTCTCTGCAATCAAATAGCAGAAAACACATCACTTTATAATTTACACAAAAAAGAAAATAAGCAAAAACAGCAGCACATAATATGTTTCCAGAGGTGAAAAAGCACAAGGTTTTCTCTGTATTTAGCAATACTAAATCACAATCACAACAAAATACACACACATACACTAGAGCTGAAAATTAGAAACCAGCTTCAACTTCACTTGTAAATTGACCTGGGTTTGAGTGTTAAGCAAATTACAATTTATGCCATAAAACTCATAATCAAGGCTGCTAAACCACTTCTGGCACACACTAAACATGCTTGTTGCCTCAAAACGAGAATAAATTAAGCAAATTAATAACAAATAGAATTATAATTTAAGAAATTGAAGATTGTTACCCAATTTGCAAACTGGTGAGGGGGAAAATGCAGCGACCAGCGTCACCTTTCCCCATCACAATCAAGCTTTGCGCCCAATTTGTCACCAAACACTGCTTCACACAATTCACAGATGTAATTAATACAATACACAATCCAACATATAATTCATCCTATGTGTATATCATGCATGCATATGTATGTATGCATTTACTAGATAGAGAGAGAGAGAGAGAGACCTTGTTGTTGATGAAGAAGAAGGAAATTCCATAGAAAGAAGAGAAAGCAATCACCGGCGAACTTCATAACAGAGACAAAGGCACGCCGAGAAAGAAAGCGAGAGAGAGAGAGAATGGGGAGTCCACGTGGACGAATCAAGGGCGGGAATTGGAGGACAGCAGAGGAGGGAAGCGTTCACATTTCAGAGAACAGCAAAGCTTTCATCATCTTTTTTTTTTTGGGCTTTTGTTTAATTAATTCTGGAAAATTCGGTATTTATGAATTGCTTTTGCTTGGATTGGAAGGCGAGACGAAAGAGGTGTCGCGTCCGGAGGGAGAGCCAAGGACACGTCTCTTGGGAATTTATGAGGAGGATTGGGGAAGGGGGAGGAGGTCAAAATGGTAAATTCGAATATCCGGATCTCATATGGGTTCCTTCCCGCCGCCACTCCTCCTCTAGATTGTCGTTTTGCGCGGATGGATGGTCAGAGGTATTTCCAAACGGAAGACGAAGACATGCCGGAAACCTCAAGGAAACCGAAACCTGGGGAAATAACCGCGCCACTTGCGTGTACCAATATCCACAGGCTATTATCCCCTGCGCTCGTCCGCAGGCTCTTTACCGTATGATCCAATCATCTACCGTTCTTTTTTTTGTATTAATTACGAAATTGGGATGCAATTGGGATTAGGCGGCAATGGGTGGATAAAGTCAGAGTCACAGAGAAATAGGTGACCAGGGAATGATTAGGGAGGGGAGAGTAAAAAGCGCGTAGAGTGGTCCGATATTTTGTTTATAAAAAGAATCTGCTAGACTCACCCAGAAGTCAGTTAACTACACATTAACCTACTAATTACTAGAAAATACTAGATTAAGAAGCTTCTCACCTCCCCGATAAAAGTTCTTTCGAACTAATTGCCGTGAATTATGTTCCGGTGTTGTAGATTTTTATTAATGGAGTTAATTATAATGATTATTATGCCTTGTTTGAGAATTATATGACGTGGAAATTGTTTTTATATCAAACTTAAATTTCGCTCACTCTTGGAGTCACGCTGTTTGATATTAAAATTTTTGTGCTGAATTTAGTTGTTTGAAACTATATATTTATATTCGTATTTGATATGAATTCTAATCTCTTAATTAATGAGATTTTAATAAAAACAAGGGGGTAGCTGATTTTTTGTTGGCTCCATAGCAATAATGTATTTTTTTCAGGCTAAATGAAACATATACAATGATATACCTTTGCCTAATTAAAGTCCTTTTACTTTTGGTAATTTGTTAGACCATATAATAATGTATTTTGGCTAGACATGCGGCGTCTCTTGTTAGCTACCCTATGGGTCACCGCACCCAAACCCTACGCTCTCTCTCATGGTGCAAGGACCCACCACGATCAGGAATTACAATGATTAACTGTGGGACCCGCAATGTCCTTGGCCTCATCTGAGCGGCTGAGAGCCGAACAATCTATTATTTGGTGGTGGGGCCCAGGGGAGCCGTTGGAGGTTGGAACGGAGCCTTTATTTAGCAAGGGGCTAAAACTGAAAGCTGTCCACAAAAATAAGAGAAGAGGACAGCACAGTATACCACGATGTGCTGCATCATGTGGGAATGTGGTTGGATATATGATAATTTCATAATTCTTTTGAGTTTAGATCTGCCATCTGGAAAACAAAATACCCAAAGGCCATGCATGATGCATGCCATTGGAGAGTCGGATGATAATTCATCTTTATTCTTGTAATTTGCAACCTCATCTGTCACTGTGGGGTCCAATAAAATACGTTTTGAATTTTTCATCGTTATCCTTAGAAAGATCTCCAATGCCTCTTCAATACTTTAATTCTAAAATAGATGTAGCGCATCGTAAAATTCTCTCCAATGGCCTCTTCAACCTCGATCAAAGTTCGCAACCTCTCTCTCTCTCTTCAGTGACCTGGTAAGTTGACTTTCTCTTCAAATATTTAATTTTACATTGAAAAACAAAACCTACATTGAAAATGTTAAAAACATGCATTTTTTCTTTTCATATAATAAATACATGTACATTTTTCACATGTTTTCATATTTTTCATTATTTTCCATAATATTGCGCATTAATTGAATTCAAGAAATTGAAGAAAATTATTCAAGAAGCAAATAAAGCCTTTTCAAATTGCCACATGGTCAACAAACTTCAATTTGAAGAGTTTTATTTGCTACTACTTTGGAGATCTTCTTATGTATTTATGTATTCGTTAGACCATATAATAGGTTCATGAGAAAATGCTATCTTTATGTATTTACGTGAATGATTGACAGTCGTTAATTAGAATAGCTGAACTAATTGATTGAAGATTAATTTGTCCAGCTCCTCATGTTGCCAAAAAGATGTTAGGTTACAATAGAAAAATGACCTGAATTATCAATAACATTGATCAACAATTCAATCACATCCTGCAATTTTAGGATTTATAGGGACTCTAAGCAAAGTTTGATGATGTGTTTAGAAACTTTGAATGGTATTAGAAATGTAAAATTCTTTTCTATGGGCATGACAGGATGTTTCGATTGTAATTTGTAGTAAATTTTGTTATTATTTGGATGTTAGGTAGTTCGTTCCTTAGCCGAGAAGGTAACATAACATTGATTGATGATTTGACTGAAATAAAGATGATTTATTAAATAGATGTATTTTATTTTCATCTGGAGGTTGACGTTTGAGATCATAACTGCAGCTTGAATTCGTTTGGTGAATGCTTTGATTGTCTTTAACTCCTTCCCTCTCCTCATTTGACAACGTAGAATACACTTTTGCCTACTTCGTTTGCCTATACACTTGGCGATGCTCTTATAGCTCCTTCCCTCTCCTCGTTTGACAACGTATGTACACCTTTGAAGGCTCGTAGATGTGAAAGGTGCATGCAAATTTGCAAGTTGTTTCCCAGAGAGAGCATATTGAGATGGGTGCATCTGCATTTGGCCTTTCATTTTCACATTCAAGCACTGTGTATTCACACTATGCAACTCCTCCTCTCCCTTCAATTCAATGCAACCCAAGGCCGACTTGAAAATAGTTGAAATAAAAAAAGGAATTTCATTTCTGTATAAGGGAAAAATGTTGCATATGATATTAGGTGTGGTAAGATATCCATCAATTATCATACGACAAATGTTTATATTGTCAGACTCGAAAAGTGAAAGAATTGACTATAATCAACAGATGCATAGAACTAATCCGAAGTTGCTGGTGTCTTCTTGAAGTCCTCTGGACAAAGGTCAAAAGCATAACAAGATATGGTCATGATGGGAAAAGCCCATCAAATCCACTTTGATCTTATACTCGACAAAAGCAAGCATGAGCTGGCTTATCATTCAAGCATACATTTCAAACTAATGTACCAAGCCCAGCTGTTAACTGAGATACAGGCCCAGAAAGATTAAAATGGGAGAAGTCAGATGGCATCACTGAAACATTTCGACATAATAGAATACATGTATAGCTGCACAAACTAATGAGTGTCTCAATGTGTATAATTGTATTGGAATTTTTGCATACTTCTATTACAATGACTATTTCACACATAAACATACATTGAGTAACGCTACGAAATTCAGCTTATTGACTAAACACCATTCTTTTTAACTGAAGGAGGCCATGATAATCTCCTGTGGCTAGTTCCATCCCCCTCACTGTTTTCATTGTCTGCTTCTCGGTGCTCGACTTCTGGCCTCCTTGAGCTTCTGATAGCTAAGTCATCAAAGCTTGGTTCAGTTCTCCAAGGTGGTGGAGTAACACATTCAGAATCCCCTGATACTATTCGGGAGGAATCCTTGCCTGGTGTTGTAGGTGAAGACGTGTCACTATGACCGACTCTTAGATGCTGAAGTGTTGAAAACGATTCCCTCATAGCAGACATTGCTTCAAAGAACCGGGTGCAAGATGCTAAGGCAACAGGAATTGGACGAAGCATTTCCTGCATCAGTTAAACAAATGAGGATCATATCATGCAGAAGTAGCTTCCCTTGCAATGTAACAAATTTCTTGAATCAAGGAGACACTGGAAATTTTATGGGGACGAAATGATTTGACCTATACCAATCTCCGAACCCCTTCATGAGATCTTTGATGTTTGGCGTACCTTCATGGAAGAAATTTTATAGGACAAATAATTCCTTTCATGCTATTATCAGCAAATTGCAATAGTAACATACTCACACAGTTGCCAACAATCACATGTGGTCTAAACCAAACATCAGATATATACTCAAAGTTAAAGCAAATAATGGAAAAAAAGAAAATGTGCGACATGCATGGTCAGTTAATTTGGAAACAAATGAAAAGCTTCAGCATGCATACCCCCCAAACTGAAGGAGGCTCCTTAAATGTCTGACTCCACTGGAAATCTGCAACTGATGCTGTCAAGGCCCCATAATCACTAGCAGCCTTCATCAGTAATTCAGAGAATTGTTTCTGCACAGGCCCAAGCAAAAGATACCCTAAGCATTAAGAAAACAGTCTTTTCACTTGATAAGGTATCCACATAATCCTTAAGTTTATCAAAACAGTTGTTTGATGAATCTACACTCCTACAATTCATACAATATGACTTGGATTTAGTGAAAAACACTCTTTAGACTAGTCAAAATAAGATGGCTCTGATATAATCATTGCCTAGAATGTTTAATACAAGTCAACCTAAACAAATTCACAAACTTAGAATAAGAATAAAAATTACACAAGGGATTTTACATTGCTGAACACAAAGCGCAACCGACCTGATACTCCGCTTCCACTGGAATGCAATCGAGTGAATATGGTTGTTGAAGACGGGCTATGATGCGATCCTTCCAGTGATTAGAAAAAATATAAATGAGGAGGTATTATTGAGAGACAAAGATACATGTGAATGAATTCAACTATTTATGCCATAACATACACATAAGTATGTGGTACCAAAGAGGAAACCTAGTGTGTAAATTCGTTCTTCTATGTCCACCATAATTCAATTCTAAAAAAGCATGATACCAAAGCATCAGTTCACTATATTACTAGCCTTGACATATCTTCTAGAGCATAATCTTGAAAAGAAACGCTTCAAAAGAAATGTTATAGTCCATTTATTACAGATATCGAAGAATGCACAATGTACAGAATATGCAAATGATACTTAATGTTAAATCATTATATGGTTCGACAAAGACAATGGAAATCTAACATACAAAATAAGAGACTTAAGCATATCCTTTTCAAGAACACAACAACAGCCACATAAAATTTACCTTATTCTGAATCACATCTTTCAAAATGGTTGTAATCCTCGCTAAAGTTTCACACTTCTTTTCCATTTCACTCGCATGTGTCAAATGTGCTACGTTTTTATCATCCTAAGGATAATATAATTACCCAGTCAGTTCAACAGATAAGATAACGCAGTAAACTGAAAACAGGAAAGGAGAGACTCCAATAGCTCACTTTTCTCCCTTGAAGTTCGACTTGCAGATCTGCTATTTTTCTTTGTACAGAGGTAAGTTCCCTCAGAACCTTTATCAAGTCATCACCCTTCTCACCAGTACCAGTGGATAGGTTCTGAAGCTCTTCCTACATCAAAAAAATGATTGAGCTTTAGTGAAATTCAGAGCATGAAGTGTCCACATTGTAATTGACCAAACGATCAGCTTTGCTCTGGCACAAACATGAAACATTTGACAAAATTATTCATCTATACCCTCTACTGGCTCCAGTAGGAGCTTTAGACAAACTCATTTCCACCTATATGCCCATACCAATACCACCCTACTTGGTTCTTTCATTTTATTTCAATTGGGTGTCTAAAATTAAGCTTAAATATCAAAAGAAGTATGAAAAGCTAAACTGGGTGGAGCTGATTATAAGCCAAAAAGAGCAAAAAAGTGAAATTGGACACGGAAGACATAGAGGTATAGAGAAAGGAGACTGTGGCTTTACCTGGGTAGGAGGAGCGGCAACAGAAAAGCCAAGATCCGAAGCAATGGAGAGAGCATCGGACATGCCTCCGATGCGTCTCAGAGGCTTCTTCCCAACCCAAGTGCTGTCACTCCCCATCGACATTCCTACACACCCAAACACGTCCTTCAAGCAACAACAGCAATTGCTCTGCCCTTCCAACCACCACTATCTTCTTCTTGCTTTCCGAGACGGCAATGCGCTGGAAAAATTCAAACCTTTGCAAGGAGAGCTCTGGCCGGCCGAGTGGAACAAACTGTAAGACCTGTTCTTAAGGCCCAATTTACAGGGCCTATTATATTGAGCCACAATATAAGCCCAAAACACAAAACAAAGCCCATATTCGGAATTAGGGTTTACAAAAGATCTTTACTTTTCCTATATAAAGTCTTCTCTCATTGTCTCTTCCATGAATTGGCGACTCCTCGTTCTGGCGGTTAAACTTGTTCGACCAGAGCTGGTCTCTATTCTCAATTTGGGGTTTCAGTGCTTTATGGTTATAGTGTTTTGGGGTTAAGGTTTTGTAGTTGCTGCCTGATGATACCAATGAGGAAGAATGCCCAAAGTGATAGGAAGTGCCGTATGACACTTTAAACAGCGGCGGCTACACGGAACGAGCGGCTTCGTTCCCATCCGCCGATGATTGGTTCATTGGTCGGGAACAGGCGGCTCCGGTGTACCGCCGTGTGTGTGATTTGGAACGGGATTCTGAGGGTCGAAATTATTTTTCTTGAAATTATTAATTTCCAATATTTTCTTCTTTTCCCGATAATTTGAAGGTTCGATGCCACGTCGCCGGTAGCTGAAATAGCCTTGACCGACGATGCTACATTGAACCAACAGCGATCCCTTTCGCATTCTGATAGGAACCTGTGGATCCTAATACAATCTGGTCCACGGAGCCGATTTACTGCGATTACATTTCATTATTTTTTAATTTTGTTTTTTGTTGGTCTTTTTATTTTTGTGTTTTGTGTAATTGAAGCCAATGAGGATTTATGTTTTAGTTGGAATTACCGACTGAATATTCTTTGATGAAAAACGACTGGCTTTCTGAGGCTTCAGAAAATTTAATTTTTCTATTTTCATTTTTAAAATTATTAAAATGGCCTTACTTTTGTTTTTTTGTTTTAATTTACAAAAACAATGAAATCAAAATCGACCCTACAAATTGGGATGATGGCAGATCAGAAGTTCAGTTTTTCAAATAACAATTACAAATTAATGTCTAAAAATATTGTATAATTGATTAATGACCAATAACAGATCTTCCTCAGAAATTAAATGTATCAACCTATGGTGTTTCTAAAATGCCACTGCATAACTATTTCCGAATCATAGGGGCTTACAGTTTTTTCTGGAAGATATTTTCATATTGAGAGAGGCGATAATATCTTTAAATTCACACACGTGTTAGATCAATTACTGAGAAAGAAAGAAATTATATTCCTTCATTATTTTGGGCTACACAAAGAAAACATGGATGAAATGCTCTACAATCTCCTATTCTAGACCTAATGACAGAGGTACAGAAAAAAAATAGTGAAGCTGAAGAAAAATTCGCATTTGCTAAGATAATTCGTGGATTGGATATACTACTACTACTACACTAATGGAGATGAACAATCATTGTTAGAATATTGGAACAATCATCCAAATCTGGCTGCTACGTAGGTGGGAAGAATCTGTTGAGATTAAATGGCAGAGTGTAGAACTCTTCATTTCTGTTGTCTCCTTTGAATTTTCTGAACTTAACCCACCATGGCATCCCTCTATCTTTCTTTGATTTTTCGACCTCTAACGTGTTGTCGAGAAACACCGCGACGATCAACCCCACGGTCGGAGGAGAAGAGAATATGGTATTCAAAAATGCATTGAACTGCAAAGACACAAGATTATAATATCAATGGAATTAGTAGAGTTAAAAATGCATTCTGTGAATGTGTTCAGTTACAGATATATCCAGTTATATCGTAGACCTTAACCTGAATACTAGAATTTTGTTAGGATATTACTCACCCATCCAGCGTTGGTATGGACGAGACCATGGTGCGAGGGATTCCAATATTCGTTGAAGAAGCGAGGGACAGATATCCCAAGGAACAGGGAAAGCCCTGTAATAATGAGGTTTCTCATAGAGTTCATGTTTGTGAACTGAAGAAATGACAATCCTACTGAACCTGCAAACAGGCAAGGAATATTTGTGAAGAGAGTAATTGATAATCTTACTTAAGCTTGCATAGTATAGTGCTGAAAATAATTGACATACCGACGAGGCCGAAGACAACGCAGTATAGTGCTGCATATATTGGGAAGGGTATAGATGCAAATACAGCCCCAAATTTACCTGCAAAAGGAATCATGGACAATATCTTTTGAATCCCAATGAAAAACCATTAAGGCTGGCTGACTGCTATATGTAACTTTAGCTTCAAACCTGAATGCTATTGCTAAAAAAGGGAAGAAAAAAAATGCAATGGCAAATACTTGATTTCTCTTCAGACCCTCAATTTTTGAATGGAAAAGAACATGACATTCTTTCTTAGATTTCTTTCAAGACCAAGCCATTAGATGTAAAATGCCATGAACCTGCTCCCAACATGCCCTGAACTTCCTTGAGTCTCATAGAGTTAATAATACTGACCTAAGATTGAGAAGAATATCATGAATCCAGCAGAAATTTGAACAACTCTACGACTTCCAACTCGGGTCAGTCCAAGAAGTCCCACATTTTCCCTGGTACAGATGACCAAGATCTTAGTCAAACTAATTTTATATGGAAGAGAAGACCACAGAACAAGCTTTGCAGAAATCTATTGTAGTGTCTTACACAGACACAGTAGAACCAGTGCCTGTACCAAAAAGTCCATCAAGCAAAATGCCAATTCCCTGAAAATGATATATATAAAAAACCATTCAGCTTTTAAGCAATGCACATAGTGATTTAGAAGTCAACATGTTAGAATCACCATTAGATCCCCCAGAAAAAAAAAGTGTTATAATGAGAGTTGCCTAAACTATATTCTATATCTTCAATCTTTGTATTATATTCACGATGCTAGCCTGATGTATACCACAAAAGTCATAAGTGTTTGAGACTAGTTCACCTGCCAGCCAATACCCCGGCTCAATACATAAGCAGGAGGAGGAGTGGCAATCGCCAATCTTGATGCTGCCTTGTATGCACCGGTTGACTGCAATATATAAGTAACTGTCAGGACTCAAAAAGTGCTTTTGATGAGGCAGTCAGTCCTATTACAGAGACATGTAAACAGAGGAAGCTGACATATTCCCAACTCTTAAGCCACATAACAAAGATGGCAGACTAAGCCTTGTCGTTGATTAGTGAAGCAATAAAGCAAATCATCAAAATAATAACAATAATAATAATAATAAATACCTCAACCATTGAAACAAGAACAGCTGACATCATTGCGAATGAGTGACCAGCTGAAAATGTAGGAGGACCCCACTGCAGAGGATATGGGAACTTGAACCTGATATGGCATAATAAGAATATATCTCAAAATCAGAAAATATTCAGAAGGCACACTATGAGAAAGCAAATTCTTCTTTTGGCATACCATGGGGCGGTAGATATGAGATTTGCCCTGTCTGTACGGCAGCTGATTTGAGTTATAACAGGTTTGTCACGGTAAGCCCCACCGGCAGTTAAGATAAGGGAATAGATCCAAATGATTGTGACACAAAACAATACTGGAAACCGCTCAAAAATAGGGACATCTCTAAATGGTCTCACATGCTTCAGATACTGAGAATAAACAAACCAAACTCTCATGAAGGAAAGAAATGATTAATACAAGTGTCAATAAAATGATAATGCAAAAGCACTTACTTGGGACAAACCAATGACCAACAACAGCATTGGAATTCCAATTTCCACACAATTTCCCAACTGAAACAAATAGTGAAATTATATACTAGCATAATTTCCAAAAGAGAAGGAACTACAAAATTTGCAAAAGTGGAATATGAGGTATCCATAAGATATATAGTAAAAAGAACAAACTACATGAAGTATGCTTATCTAGAAAGTCACAATGTTCAGTTCTCATTAGGTTTTAATAATTCGGTTGAAAATAAAAATACTGCGTAGAGATTCTGCAGGAAAAGATGGGAGGTTCAAATTTCATTGAAAAATTCATTGAGAGGGTAAATACACTATGGAAAAAGGGTGAAAATTGTATATGCTGAAATCCTCAGATTGGCCCTCTTGAAGTTAGCTTCCAGAACTGTACAATATTCTAGAACAAATAGATGGTGACTGTCCAGAAAAAGAAATGCTGCTCCTAAAGAGGCACTAACCACATGACATGGAAGCTCATTTGGGGTCAACCCAATGGAACAATACATTGTCATAGAAAAACTTACCGCAGGAAACCCCCGTTCAAACAATCCCAAGCCAACCAATCCAACTACAGGTGCCATGCCAAGTGGACTGAAAAACCTGAAAAATAACCCATATGATGCTGAATCAAATCTATTACGATTTAGAAGCTTACACATTCCACTATATTTTCTACTATTATCATACCGTGAGAAGAGACCCCAAACTTGGCTGTAACCCAGAATGATTTGTATGCTTGAAGCTACAATTAGAGCTCCTTGGATAGCACGCATTGTTTCAATAAATCTCTGCAAACCAATGACATGGGAAGATCTCTTTCAATACCCTACCAAATAAGAAAGGTGCTTAAGTACAATTGCTGAATAGGAAATAAATGCAGAAATATCTGATGGGATTGAGGTTTACATGAACATGAAATGTAATATCAGAATCACAAAACTTATGAATCAAATGCACTCATCGGACCTTCTATTCAGTCTTGAAATGACTCATATAAACATGCATAAAGAAAAAAAGACCAATGGCTTATGCAAAGATTCCTGAACCAATGCAAAGCTCCTTGATACCATGCATTTTAAATTATTTCACCAATTCTGGAAGGGATAACATTTAGCAGGGGTAAGCTTGCAATTAAACTTCCTTTCTGCATATTCCTCTCAAAGGCAGGTCCTTCCCAGCGGTGGAACCATGGGTCCGCCTCTAAGAAGAGGTTGCTACTAAAGGTACTAGCCCTTCCAAAGCTGGCCAATAGTAAATCACTATATGAATTCTTCCTAATTTGGTGCATTAAAATGCCATGGTATTGTTGATGCATATATTTATTTCCACGAGGTTCCCAGACACACTTCCAAGGGGGTAAAGGGGAGTACGAGGAGAGTTACTTACTTCATGGGGTTCAACAATCCGTTGCAGTTTGGAGTCGCTTACAATATAAGCTATGGGAATGACATAAGAAAAGGAGCCTCCAACTACAGTAGGCAACCTGGTTCCAAAAAGTGCTTGGAGAAGTGTGTTAATTCCAGCTACAAAGAGGAGCGTTTGTATGACTCGTGCCTTGTCACCCTGGTTGAGAACGATAAAATGGTATAAGATAACAGAGAGAAGAAGTTTGTATCAAAGTGACCAAACATGATTGCGAGAGTAAAGTTGTTAGTTTGCAAGAAGACGGGCTTACATCGCTTCCACCCATTGCAGGGACAAGGGCTGAAGGAATCATTACACTTGTACCCAGCATCATGATGTAGTTTTGAAATGCTAGAACTATGGTTTCGACTGCAAAACAAAATTTAAAAATTACACATATAATCAACCTGCATACTTTCTCAATACCCCTAATAATCTATCCTACAGGACAAACATTTCTTTTCTTTTGTCATTTTGCCAATTAGTCTTGAGTATAGACTAAACCTTAAGAATGCACATATTTATCATTAGATGCCATGTCTAAAGCATGATTATTAACACGTGCGTGCCAGTCACAATCCCAACATCATCCTTCATACCACTAATGATACACTAACGAAAGTATTAATCAGCAGAAGGTCCAAAAGCAATGGAGAAGCTTTGCCCTGATGGGCAAATTGGTAACTACAGTCCACAAATTACTATATTCTTAACATAAGTATGACCCTGATGGCTACTAAACCTCTGTTTTGTAACCAAGAAATGAGAAGACACACTCATTACACCATCAGTAGCACTTTAAGCTACAGCTTCAACTTGAGAATTTCCTAATATGTTGCTGCACTTTAACATGTAATGATGTCACATTAACTTTTTTTTTTTTGGTCAAGCACGATGACATCAACTTACACCAACCAATTACAAATTTAATATTCCCAGCAACCAAACATAGCATATAAACTAATCTGTTCCAAGTTCCGCATGACCCACCAGTCTCAAAACGATAAATGTTCAAATTCCAAGATTTTCTCATTACTTATAGAACAACTAAGACACTCAAAAGTACACGCAAAGAAACAAGGTTTTCTTGAAAAGAAATGTTTCTCATACACAATGTCAAGTTAAATAATGCCACATTGCTTCAATTTATAGTCGATGAAGAAATATCCATTACCAGTAACTACAATCTCAGTAAGCACTAAAGCTTCAAACTTGACAACAAAAACTTAAAAACCCACAATCCCCTATCTCTAAAACAATGTTCTTTGGCATTAAAACCCCATGCCCAGATTACAAAAAATGGAGGCACAGATAGAGAGAGAGAAGAAGAAGAAGAAGAGATAGCTACTGGAACATACAAGCCCATTTGTTATTCAGATAGTGTAGAGAAAGTGAAAACAACATCCAGAGAGAGACAGAGCATACCCCAAGGAGGGTTGGAGTCTATGCAATACTCAAGGTCTTGGAGCTGTTCCATGGGAAGGTGGGTTATGTCAGCCATTGGTGAAGCAGATGAGCCGAGAGTGCTTTCCACACAAAACCCGGAAATCAAAAGAAGAAGAAGAAGATCGAAGATCGAAGAAGGGAATAACAAAGTAAAGTGCAGATATAAAGTGAGCACACAATAAAAGCAAGTGAGCTAAAAATAAATAAAGGCAAAGAGAAAAGAAAGAAGGAACAACATGCAAAGCAAAACACAAAGCCTCTCTGAGACGCTCTCTCTGCTGTCGTCGGCTAGCCTGCTCCTTTAAACAGTCTTTCAGATTACACATTTACCCTTCCCAGTTGGGTCATTGCTACTTCCAACAATTTTCTAATGGAATAACTCCGAAAAAGACGCTTTTATCCTTAATTTGTACGGCAAATCTTTTGATAAGGTTTTTGGGGGCCCAAGGAAAGCATTTTCTGTCACTCAATGACTGTGTTTGAGTGCATCCATAACATCACCCTCCAATGGTTGTTTTTTCTTTTTGCCAATAAGCATCCATCACTCTACCAATTATGACTGAGCCAGCATTGCGTTACATATATATATTCATTTCTTGTCCCACATTTTTCTTTTGAACAAGCTGAAAATTATAATTGTCACGTGGTGTACGTGAATGATTTGGTGATTTTAATTGAGGTAGGATTAACGGTTAGCAATTGCAATTATCAAATGAAAAATGCTAGTTATAATCGTCACGTATATATTTAAGTTATACACCAATTAACGATTGACAATTATCTACGTCTGGATTGTAACTAACAAAGTTGTTAACAAAACCAGCTAGACCTCTCTAGTTGAACTTCAGCTTTTGGTTAAGAGAAGGTCATTGTTGGTAATACACAGTGAGTGGTGGTTTGTAGGTAGGTAGAGCAAGTTATTGAGAGCTGCATTATGGCTCATTTTCAGGTGAAGTTTACCAATGTAAGTTGAAAGGCATTTAATGACATTAATTGTTCTTGCGTTTGAATTTGGATTTTTCCCTTCTATTTCGTTTGCGATGGAAAAAGAAAAAAAGAAGAGAGAATATGAGGGGCAATGGAGGTAAATATGGGGTAAGAGGGGGACCAACTTTATAAAGGGTCAGCATAAAGTCAAAGAAGGAAGGGTGGTGAGGTTTGCACGTGCGGGTTAGCTTTCGGCTTAAGAAGACCTCTTCTCTCTCTTTGCTTTTATATTCCCACTTCCCAGTTTCCCACCATGAGCATGACATTACATTCCCCACAAAAATCCGATTCCCATGGAAGAATTTGAAAAACAAAAAACACAAACCCAACCCATTTCTAACCAAAACCATATCTGAGCTTTTCTTTCGTTTTCAAACTTACAAGATAAGAATCTCTTTAAAAAAAAGCCCCCCTCTCTCTCTCTTCTTCCTCTATTGTGGACTTGGCTTGGTTTGGATGCATTGCCAGCCTAAAATATAGGGGGCTTCAGGCTCTTTGGATCTTTTTCAACAACAAAAAAAAAAATTTCATTCCTTATCCTGTAATAGGGGGACTTCCTACATTTCTATCAATAGCAGGATAAATTTTTATATGTTAAGGTATATCGCGTGATTGGTGTCTGTCCAATAGACTTAGGGCGTGTGTAATTACTCTCCAATTTACTGCGTTGTTTTTATAACGTGTGAGCGAATGCGTAGGAAATATTCCACGTGTCTACGTCACAGTGAATGGTGCACAGTCGCGTGGTATCTGAAACATCCAAAAATTAAATGACATATGTATATTAGTTTTTATTTTTGTGTTTTAGATGAATTAATTTTGTACATGTGTCAAGTCTTGATTTGCATAAAGGTGGAGCATTTCCTTCCTAGAAAAGAGACAAGTTGTATATGTATCAAACTGTAATTTACAGAAAAGAAAAGCATCTTCTTCTAATGAAGAAAGGCAAGTAGTATCCAAAAAAGAAACAAAAAAATAGATAGGCCCAATATTTTGGGTATTTGTAAGTCCTTTTTGGTTACAAAAGTTTGCATGAGGCCACTTGAATTGAGGTTTAGGAACAGATAGGACAGATTGTATACTGTATGATTGCTTCTACTTACTAAGAGGAAGAGGACCACCACCAGTTAAAATAGTCCTGCCATCGGAAAACTACATTGCTATGAAAGTGTTGGATGGTATATTGTGCACATATGTAGAGATTATAAAATAGTACGGTAATATAATCACATAATATAAAATTGTTATTTTTATAGTATGAGGTTTTCTTTAATAAGGTAAGGATTGTCTTATATTGTTTTCAATCTCACTTGATGATATTATTTTATTATTATTATTTTTTTTTCCAAATGTTTTAGGCACAATCAGGAGACTAATGTAATGGCTTGTCTTCCTTACTCATTTATGCCACCAGCTATCATCAATTATGTGCCCGAGAAAGACAATACCATCATATTAAAAAGAGAATAAAGTCAGCTCAGCTGCTCAGGATTCCCAATTTCTGCAACTGAGTTGTCACCCTCTGGTCTCCCTATCAATTAATCCAACAAGGACATCTCTGCCTCTGGCCAATAATGCTCTCTTTGATTTTTAAGTTTGTACTACAAAACATTCAATTAGGGTTAGAAATTTCAGTTATGCACTTGACTAACTCTTCTTAGACAAAGAAATATTTTTGAGTTGTGCTTGGATCAGTTAACCACATGCGAGTGCTCGATTCCAAGGCTCACATGCATCAACGATGGTGACTGTGCTCCCAGATACCTGTAATTGTAATTGTAATTGTGATTCGTTTGCCAGAAATGAAGGCTCTATTTGTTTGCAGCTATAAGGAAAAGCTTGTCAATCAGTTGCTGTTGCAAGATTAGAGAGGTGGTAAAAAGAATCAAAGGTGATGCAAGAAACGAAGGCTCTGTATTTGCTTGCTATCTTTCATTGTAACAATGCGTACAATTTTAATAACTCTACAAATGAACAGGTTGAGTACAACAAATGAGGTGCCCAACTTTTAACAAATCAGAAGAAATTGTATCTATCATTCCATTTCTTTATCGGGTCCAATATACATGGTGCAACAAACAGAAACAAAAATAAGCGCACATCCGAAAATACGACCAAAAGATAGAGCAATCCTTGAGGAACCAATGCCCCATAATTGTGACAGGGCAGCCTGAAACAAAGAAAAACAAGAATAAACTGGGTAGCATTTTCTGTGGTTAAAAAGTTCTCCAGAGTGTTGATGAATTGTGGGTATCATTTTAACCAAAATTTATTCTCATGTTCATGATGCAGTTTCTTTTGTTTCTCTCTTTCCCATCCCAATTAAGAATCAAATCATGCAAGTGATAACTACATTCAAACAGGAAAGTTACCTCCATGTATATAACATTTGCAACTTTGCCGGTTTTCTCAAGCTGCAGTCCACGTGCTAAAAATACCTGAAATTGACCACACAAGTTGAGAAGCCCATAACTGCTGGAGCATTATCCGGGAAATAGAAGTCTATAGTTGAGTGCATGCTTCCTTGCATCACAATTCTGTGTGTGACAGAAAAAAGATAGAAAAATAAGAAGTTCAGAACAGCACCTCTGCAAAGAAGGCCAGAACCCCAAGTACAAGCATAACTGAAAATGAATAAACATCCGGGAAAACAAACTCCTGAAAAAATGAGAGTAAATATTTAGCACACCTAAAGCATTCAGCAATCTTACAGTGGCAACTCAGAAGCATTCAACTCAAAAATTTATAAAAGAAACTAATAACAATATTCTAGAGGAGATATCTGTCTAGACTACAAATTATACTAGATGACACTGAAAATGCACCAGAAACGACTCTCCAGCTAGCCCACTTGTTTGTAAGAAAAAATATATCATAATCAGCATCAATTCATAACCATAAATTTAATGAGAAATTCATAACCGCCATAATAATCCTTCATTTGTCATAAAAGTCAGCATCTGTTAATAATTTATGATCAGATAAATCTCTATGAATTGGTAACAGAAAAGAAATTTGGATAACATCATAATGGCAAGATTTTGAATCTCCCCTCCCACTCCCTTGAATAAAATAAAGACGTAAATTAGGGTTTTAGGTTGATAGGCAATCAGTGATATATTAAACGGAATGTGGTAGACTGGAAATAATAATTTTATAAAGCACAGTGTTGCAACCATCACATCAACTTACCTCAAGGGCAAAAAGACCAATTCCTGAAGCAGGACTAGCCAGTACACCAAATGAAAAGACTGTCAACCTGAAAATTGAACAGAGAATTTATGTAGGTAGTTTTATTACATAAAATAATTTTTCTGTCATTTCCAAGATAGCACTTGGATGCAATAAAATGTTGAGTTTACCCCCTGTATGATGTACATTTTAGAAATGCAACATAATATCATATAATTTCTTACATGCTTTTAATTTTTTCTAGCCTAGATAATCATGGAACTGAAACAGTTATAGACATCTTAATTAAAGGTTATGCTCTTTGTATAAACCCCAACTGAAACTGCAAAAAAAATTAGCTACATAAACGGCCTTGAACATAACGGGATAGTATGGCAATGTTCCAGTGTTAATGGTTTTGAAGATAAAAAGAAGAGCACATTATCATCAATTTCATATTTGCTTAAAGTTTATAGCATTAATCAAGTGAAACATAATTGAAAAGCACAGAGAATACTTATTAACCATTTTCATGCAGGACTTAAATTTACAAAGAAGCAATCAGCAATCTTACAGTGGCTGATCAGATGCTTTTGCTCCAGCCCTTGTAAGGCAGTAGCTGATTCCACCAGTTATTGACGAAAGTACACCGGCTAAGATTGCATATATATGGCTGCTTCCCCTGACACTTGTATTCTTTCCTCCATTTTTATCTAATCCTCATGCATAATTCCAGAGTTAGTATTCCACGGTTCAAGGAAGAGTGATAGAAAACACCCAAATGTTACATTATTTCATGCCCTAGCCTTCCACATGCCCATTTCTCTTACAAGCATTAATCTGCTCAAGGTTAATAGGCAATATGAACTAGTTTCACAGAATTTACTGAAATATGATCTATGCACATGTATTACTAACTCTCACTCATACATACAAGTCTAAACCTTTTTTTTGACAAAAATCTATGCGTAGCTATCTCTCAAAAGGCATACAGAGGGAGTGAGACACATATACAATTTCTTGCTCATTTTTAATAAAGTATGCATGCACTTAGTGGACAACTGTCTTAGAGTTGTTTCCTTGCAGAAAGTGAAAAGGCAGGATAAGCCTTGCAACAGCATATACATGCATGTGTCACACCTAAAATTATCTATCTACTTTTATACATATCAAAAGCATCCACATCTAGTGTATAAAATAAATTATGTTAACTCCCTTCTGTACCTTGCGTAGTAAGCATTTGTCGAAAAATGAAGAGCACACCAAAGAAACTGCACGCAAGACCTGGAAGATGAACGGCAAACAATTGACATTGGAATCACCCCTGACTATCAAAAGGTAGTCTAAGAAACTCTTCCAGATGCTAAAGACTTCTTAAAGGACTCATATATGCAACATTATCTTCAAACTAGAGTAAGAAGAAAATAATTATAAACATTATAAACTACATACCTCCAACATCTGCAATTTTATACTTCTCATGTAGAATGACTCTGGCCACAATTGAAGCCATAATTGGAATGGTAAAGCTCAATACAATAGCCTCAGACAAAGGTAACCTTTGAATGCTGAAATGAAAAATGAACCAATTCTAGTTATTTCTGTGGTGTTTACACGTTACAGAAACAAGTTTTAAAGGGCAGAGCTCAGAAGCTGTCTGAAAAGCATTTCAAACATACTGTAGCGGACATGAAGAACATCAGACGGATAAACAAACTTTCAAATATAAGTTATCCAAATACTTGGAATGCTCTAAACAACAGTTGTTCCATTGGAGCTAATGGATGCATTAGTATTTCGTCTCTTCAGATCCTACAGTATCCTAATTTATGCTCTTCATTATAAGATGACATATAATTTTTTGGAATATAGCCTCATTATGATCAGCTCGTACACAGTTTACAAAACTAAAATTACATGCCTATGGGTAAATAAACTGTCATTTGCATATTGGCAGAATACAGTACGGAAACTGCTTCTATCGACGTGGCAAGTATCATGACATGAATACATTAACACCAGAGAGAATAAATCCTCCTACCAAACAAACAGGCAAAAACATACTCACCAATAAATGAAACTCATCAATGAGAGATATCCCATAAGGGCTCTAGAGATCAAAAGATTTTTCACATTTGCCAGCCCAGATATTGGCTGTCCGCTCTTTCTTAACCATACGAATGACAATACCAAGATAATCGTACATCTTGTAAATGCAGCCTCAAGCAAAGGAATGGGCTGAGCTGCCATAAGAAAACAGTGTGAAATATAATGAAAGAAGAAAATAGAGAGAGAGAGAGAGAGAGAGAGAGAGAGAGAAAGAGAGAACATAAGGCTGAAACAAGTGATGTGCACCATATGCCATGAGACTTGCAATTGAGTCATAAATAGAATGCAGAACTTACTAACCAGAAAAAACATCGGAAAATACTTCCATGGCAAAGTAGATGGTAGATGAGATGGCCATACACATTAGACCAGAGTATCTCGATCCACTCCAAACCCACGAAATAAAATGAGCTACTGGGGATGTCTCCGCTTCAAGTGGTTTCCTTACCTGATCCTATAAACAAATATAAAACATCAATTAAAATCAACAAAAACTTACCCTTGCAGACTTCAATCGTTGATTTACTTTTCCTTCTACATGTCCCTCCAAAATGACAAAGCAATCACTAGACTTAATTGAGACGGAACCAAACCTGAACGATCACTCTCCTGCACTAAGGCATTATACTATTTAATCATGACCAGTATTTTCAATTTTTTCAGTGCTTTGGTTACTAATCGAATTTTCGCTCCTTTTGCATTTGGAGTACGAGAAAACTGAAAGTGCAAAATTTTAAAATGAAACAGATAAAAAATAAAAATTCCAAGTGAGACTTCTTCAATTTTCACAGCAACCAAACAGGGCAAAACACAACACACTATCAAAAGCTAGAGAAATAAAACCCTAGCAATATTATCTATCATCTATATACCATTCAAATTCGTCGTGAACAATAACAAATTGAAAAAAAGAAGGAAATATTAGATTAAATTAAAGTGAGGGAATCTTACCCTAGGTGCTCTTCGAGGATAAGAGACGGTGAATATGTTGAGTTTGGGCTTCTCAGGCTGCGTTAAGAGAGGGGCTATCTCGTCCGTGGCGGCCAGGCTGCCATCATCGGAACCTGATGCGTCGCGCACGATTAGCTCCAGCTCGTGCTCTCCGTCGCTGGTCTCTGCGGACGACGCCATTCGCGCGCATCCGAATTCGCCAGAAACCCTAGAAAAGCTTTGGCAGCTTCGGAAGGAACAGCTGAAAATTCAATATCCCGGAGGAGAAGAAATGCCAAATGCTAGTCTTATGCAGTGTGCGTGCGTTGGTTCGTTGGAAAGCAACGCGTAAACGGTCAAATTGGTGGCACTGTCCACGTGGAGCGACGCAGTGGGACCCAGTGGGAAGCTGGGACTCTTTCTCCAGCTGAGTTGGACACAATCGACTGTTGTAATTTCCCGGGCAATGTCAAGTTTTCGCCCGCCATCATCTTTTTAATTAATTATGAGAAATTTGCTTCTTCTTTGTTTTCTGAGAGATGAGAGCTTTGCTTCTAGAAAAATGCTAATCCGAAATTTTAACCCAATACTTTTTTTTATTTCATATAAATACCCAAAAACTTGGACATCGAAATTTTATATGTTCTTTATTTGATTTCAATTTCTTTTATCATCGCAATACAAACAAATTCTTAATAATTAAACTTGAACCATCCTCCTGGGAAGAAGAATCGAACTTTGAAGTAAGAGGACGGTCATATTGCATTACCTAACTAGCCTAATCAAGCCACATCTTAGGACCATATATATTGTGACAAATCATAATTTGATGCTACTTTATTTGCTACTTTAATAGAGACACAAGGGACAACCAATACATCAATTATAATTACAAGTAACATGGCTCGTGGGTCATGTTTTATAAGGTGGTATATGCTATCAGTCTTAAGAGGTCGACATTTTAACTCATGGGAATCCGATGCCTCCTTTTGTTTGAAAAGCATATTTAAGAATAATTAAGAAAGTGACTTTTTCCCCCCCAAACTTTATGTCCTACTCTCTAGTTATATCGCGGCAGAGCTGAAAACGTTGCTGGTGGTCCGCAGAGAGTGACATGCGTATGCACATCCCATGCAATTTAAAACGTCAATGCGAAACCATGAAAACTGACCTTAAATTCAATCAACATCAAAACAAAAAATCTATACTGAATAATTATATATAGGGCTAACATCATTTTACCCCCTTCAGGTTTAGGGTCATTCTTGAAAATGGGTCAAAGATTTTTAATTTTGTCAATTTATGCCATAACGTTTTAAAATTCAACCAATTTACACGTTCCGTCTGTTTGACCGTTTGGTCTTCTAGTAAGTGATGATATGGCAAACGTGGGTCCCCCTTCTCTCTCTCTATCCTCTCTCCACCTCTTTCTCTCTCATCCCCTCTCTCAACACTCAACTACCAAAAAATCAATAAATTTTTTTAATTAAAATACAAACTTTGTTCTTCTATCTCTATACACGACCATGGACCACCTCCCTATCTCTCACGTCCTCACAGTCCATCACCGGCCATACACCCACCCCTACCCCACCACCCCAGACCAAACCCTCCCATACACCCTTCTCCCTCATCCGGACCAAAACCCCAACCCCTTCCCCCTCATCCCGCCCCCTTTCTCCCTCATCCCGACCAAACCCCCCCCACCCCACCCCACCCCACCCCACCCAAACCCCTTCTCTCTCATCCCGCCCCATTTCTCCCTCATCTCGACCAAAACCAAGTTCCCAGAGATTCGCATACGACTCGAGAATCCCACATTCGCATACGACTCGACTCGAGAATCCCACATTCGCATACGACTCGAGAATCCCACACTCCAGCTTCCTCTACATTGGCAAAGTCGAGCCCAGCCGTACGTCAACGACCACAGAGAAGCCGTGAGAAGGGGGTGATTGTCGAAGAGGTGAGGATGATTTTGAAGGCTGAGAATGGGGCGTGGCGGCTGGGTTTTATGTGCTATGTTGCAAGATGGAGTGAGGGTTGATACGAAGGATGGGGCTGCCGAGAGAGAGACGAGAGGGTTAATATTTAATTACACCTATGCCAAAAAAGTGGACCCTGCGTTTGCCACGTCATTATTTAATAGAAGACCAAACGGTCAAATTGACGTAATGTGTAAATTGGTCGAATTTTAAAATGTTAGAGTGTAAATTGACAAAATTGAAATTATGTGAAACGGAAGGGGTAAAATGATGTTAGCCCTTAAATATAATGTAAGTCTTCACCGTACAACATTTGCAAAATGCTGAACAAGAGCAGCCTCTAATGGTCTGGATGTGAAATTCCTATATGCTATGAGTATCCCATGCAGCCTGGGGAGTGGAGACTGAACCATCAAGAGTCACTCTGGAAAATCGCCACTGTAGAAACTTTAACGAGAGCTATGATTATCTGGGCACTTCAATCCTCCTTAATCTCGATACAGCAGGCGTTGACATACAGTCACTTGTCTCCAGACACGAAATCAGACCTTAGTGACATTTCAATTTCCTCAAGGGAGCGACCCTTAGTTTCAACTATAAAGTAGGTCGCGAATACTGCTGCCGACAAGGAGACTGCACCGAAGGTACCATAAACTGGAGCAACTCCGAATTTCTCCACTAAGTCGAGGAAAAATAGACCCACCAAGAAGTTGCAAACCTGAATTAAAAGTTATAAATAAATATGATAAATAGCACCAAATGCAAACTATCATCCAGAAAAATACGTGTGGAAATAATTGGGCGGCTCTCAGCCATGACAACACATCAATTGAAAATTGGAAATATAGCAACTAATGTACTTAATAAATCACAGAACAAAAAGACAAAAATAACAGTTATTTTAAATAATTAACCAAGGAACAAAACTCAAGGGCTCACCCAATGAGCAGAAAAACTGAATCCCATAATCTTCCCACGTGACCGGTTGCTGCTAAGTTCGGGTATGATAAGACCAGTAACTGGGCCAGCACCTATTGCAAAGGTGAATATGTACCTAGGAAATCATGTGAAGAGAAAGAACATCAATAGAGTTCTCTTCAAAGCACAATACGTGCCTGCTTAACAGAGCATAAATAGAGAATTCGAACATCAGCAAATCTTCATAGTATTTGGTGGTGTTAGCCGTCTTGATAATGAAAGCATTACCCTCCATCCCAAAAGAAGGAGTAAGAACGCAAAATGACATATTTTTGTTACAGAGGGGCTACCGGTTTATTGCAACTGTAATGTGTGAAATCTTACACGCTGCAGAGAGAACAAATGCTTACATGACAGTTCCCAGTATTGATAAGTTGTGACTTAGTTGCTCATCTAATGGAAAACTGATAGCACATACCACAAGAAACATCGAAACTGCCTGCACATAGACAGAATTTCTTAGTCCGACATGTCCTTGCTAAATAAAATATATGCATTAATAAACACATTTGATTGATATTTCCATGTTTGCAATTTCAAACTCATGAAACAGAGAGTTGCCCTCCTTTGTTCAATGTATGCAACAGTGACCTCGTGCTCACAAATACACCAGCACTATATGCATAGTATGTTCTATTCATCTCCAAGGATTAATTCTAAGTACAGCTCACCATTCCCAAGTAACTTCCAATCAAAAGCTTCTGCCTCCCTTGCTTATCAATCAAGTACAAAGCACAAAGTGCCCCTGAGATGACCACAATTGATGTGAATGAGGTTGATCAAGAAACATTTTTCATTTTACAAACATAGACTATCTCAAACCTGCAAAGTTGGTAACTCCAATAAGCAAGCTTGCCAAAGCACTACTTGTGATTCCGACATCTTGAAAAGTCAATGATGAAAAGTAAAGAACTCCATTTATACCCGCAAACTGTTGAAGTACAAAAAGGGAACCTCCAATGAATGCAACTGCAACCATGCAAAAATCTTCTCAGTCCACAAGTAAGGATTCCTAAGTTTGTGAAAAATGATAAATAAAAACCTGCATATAATTAAGAGAAGCATATTACATCGACCAATAAAAGGAGTTCCCCATAATTTTTTTTTTCATATTATTAATTACTCTTTGATTGAGATAAGGCAAGGTTTTCAAATCTAGTTCTGATGATTTTTCATGTGCAAAAGGCGACACTAAATGGCAAGTGCTGCAAGGCTTATACAATGTTCAACACAAAGATGCCATTACATGCTGGCATCCTAAGTCCACCACCTTGATACAACCTCTAGAGTTTGGCTCCTTCAAAAGTTCCAACCAGCTGCTGTCCAAATCACTACCATCATTCTTGATAACTGACTGAAATTCTTCAATTGCCTTTTCAACCTCAGATGCTCCCCACACATTTTTTATAACTGCTTTAGCATTGTTCAATCTCCCTACCTGCACAAACAACACATTAAAGCTTCAGGAAGAACACACTTGAAAATAAAACGCCATAATTTCTACCATAAAAGATAAAAATCTTACCTTGCATAGCCAACGGGGGCTATCTACAGCAAACTGCATTCCAAGAGCGAGGATAAATCCAGGGACACTTGCAATATAAAGCATCGTCCTCCACCTAAACAAGATATGCCAAAATATTAGTCAACACTAGACAGGTTCAGAGATTAAATTTATGCTTGATAGCACTAAATGTTCCAATAATTGCAAGAAATAATAATTTGTTCTTCAAAAATCCGTACTTAAGCAAATTCCATATGTATCACGATTTGGGGAAGGAAGCAGAGTTGTGTACGCTCTCTTGAAACCCAACTATTTCTGGCTCCTTTATCCCAGTATCTCTCAGAAACTTTGTCATTGTTTTGAAGGCCATTTTTATTAATGTCTGATATATAATGACTCTCTCTCTCTCTCTCTCTCATAGGCACAAACCAGAAAAAATAAGTCAACAGAACCTCACCAGTGTGGATCACTTTCAGAGGGAATGCCAAGAAACAGTGATGAAATAATCCCGAGACATGTGCCAATTTGACACAAGGTTCCCAGTGAACCCCTATATTTTGTTGGAGCAATCTGCATGGTACACAATAGGAATAGATGAGTAAACTTCTCTTCAGACACATAGTGGATATAATGCAGAGGAAAAGTATGACATAGTATAACCTTCAATTTCTCAAACAGAGGGCATGAAATCCAAGTTAACCAGTCAAACACGTTATGAATCTAGTGCGTACTAATTTGGGACTGTATTGGTGGCTTGGTGGTAAAGCTCAATGAGAACTTACGGAAGGTTCAGCAAAGTCTATATGCTAGTAGTACAAATTACTAGAATGAAGCAGCTTGGTCAACTTTCATCACTTTCTCCCAAAATTCTAAATATGTCATACTTGATCATCATCCATATTGACCAGAACCAATGGTTTGCAAATACAATTTGGCAACAAGTTAACTATCCCACCCGCCCCTCTTATCTAGTAGCCTCTACAAGTGGAAGATCAACAATAGCAGTAGCAGAATCCTTGTTTTCAACTACATAGCATTATCGTATTGGAAATTTGCATGAACAAAGTATGCAAACACAACCCATACCTCTGAGATATAGATTGGAACAAGAACAGTGTTAACACCTATGCCAAGGCCAACAAGAAATCTGCCCAAAATTACTTCATCCAAGGAATGAGCTTGTGCACTGTCACAAAATGAAAGGAACCCATCATCAAAAAACTGTAATAAGTGTACAACACCAATACAATACATTGTTGTGTACCAACAATTAAGGACACAATGTTGAACATGGAAAACTGCCAAGTCCTAATTCGAATAGCAACGTTAATTACCTTATCAAGGCACCCAGAATCAGAGGAATTGTAGCAATTTGAAAGGTCCTCCTACAGCCAAGTTTATCAACTATAAAACCACAGCCTATGCTTCCAAGGAAGGCACCAACAATGAATATGCTCACCACAAGTCCCTCAAGAATCGAGTTTCCTTCAAAACCCAGCTCGCGGGCAATTGAAACAATAGGACCATTCATCACTCTGCGAAAATAAAAAAATAAATAAGCACACCAACTCAAAACTCATCACAAAGCTGAAAGCTTTGCTTGCAATTGCAAGTTACAGAGACGACTGTGAGAGAATGAGACTCACCCAATGTGATAACCAAAGAGAAAATTGGACATGGAAGCTATAAACACGTGAGGAAAAGCAGGTAACCATCCCAAATCAAAACCTTCACCTTTCTCTTCTCCTACCCTTAATTTCTCACTATCTGCAATATTTTATATCATTAATTCCAAAACTATAATAATAATTACTGTGAATATTGTAATTAACATAACATGAATTGCATGAGTAGAGAATAGATGACCTGGTTTCTGAGCCTCTAACTCGGGGAGCTGCTTCTTCACCGCCGACACTTTGTACTTGTTAAGGCGGAGCCGGATACCGAAAGTGCCGAACCGAAACGCTTTCGGTTTCGGAAGACACTGATACACAAGTTTCGGGCTTGGACGGGCGGTGAAGATCGTCGGAACCGGGCCGGCCGGTTGCTGAGGTACTGTTGCTACCCACATCGGATCACTGTGAGCAGAGTGAGACGAAGTTCATTTCTCGAGGAACGCGATCATCGAGATGATTTCAGAAGAAATATTTGTTAAAGCCACATGGACAGCACGTGATCCACAGAAATTTGCCTCGTCAGCTAGCAAGTGCCATGTGTCCCTCAGCTTCGGAGGGATAAATATGGGGCCCATCAATCAACCCATCTCATTCTATTGATCGAATGACTACTGATTTTTTTCCCTGTCTGGGCTTTCTATTAGTATTTCAATTGGGTCCTGATTAGCCTAGTAGCCCAAGCTCAGCCCATTCATCAACTAAATAAGCTGAGCCAAACGCCTCAACTGAATTTTGTCTGGCATGTCCCATTTTATATGGCCTAATTTGAATTGTAAAATTTACTATGATGATAAATTCTTGTACAAATGGTTAAGGTTAGTTACTCATACACTCGGTGATGTGTTCAATTTTCCATTATCGCAATAGAAAATTAAAAATGATAGGCTAGCTAAAGTTATTAGATATATTGAAAAATGAAAATTGAACAAAAGTTGTTTGGTAACTGATTTTAGTTTTGTGTGAAACTTGGAAATGAAATTTTTTTGGGGTCAAATTGTGAATTTGAGATCATAGAGTGAAAGTGTATGTTACAAAGAGTTCGTAGAATTTTTCAATGAATTTTTTGAAATTAGGATGATTTTTCAGTGAGTTTTGTTGTTGAAATAAAATCTCTGTGGTGTTCTCTATCTTTTTTTAAATCTAAGAAAGGAAATGAAATCTCTCTCAAGAAAAAAAAAACCTTAGCCTCTATTCTCTCTCTCTCTCTCTCTCTCTCTCTCAAACCTCTTTAGCGTTGTGTGTTATGGGGAGGGTGAGGAGGCTCCTCTCTCCCTCTATCTTTCCTTACCTCTCTACTTATTTTCCCCTTCCACATCTACTGGATTTGAGGTTTTGTTGTAGGGTGACGTGTTGCAATCTCAGTGGTGTTCTTTATATGCAATCCGACAACGACGTTTGTGGTTGTGGTTGTGGTGGTGGCAACAACGACGGTAGTGACTCCTTTGGTTTTTGGTTGTTTGTTTGCAGTTTTCTTTTTATAATAATTGCATCAACTCCTTGAGAGTTGAATGTTTGATTGTTTTCTAGTTTATACTTGTATTTTATATTTGTGAGATTTAAAAGTTGTAGTTGTATTAGTATATTTGGGCACTACGATTCATGTTTGGCTTATTCAGTGCATGCGACTTTTATGCCAAAATTTATTTGGCCTTTTATGGTCTATATCTGCATTAACCGTATGTGGTTACTATGCTTCTATATTTACATTACCCCTTTGTGGGCATTTGTGTTTGCCCTTGTGGCTAATGATTTTTGTGCATAATTTATGGATACAATTATTAATTTTCTCTATAATAAAAAATTTGAACAATAGTCTAATACTTCAATTATATTACCTAACAAATTGGTTGAACAAACAAATGCAATTGAATTGAATTGAATAACGATCGATAACTAGACGAATCAACTTATCATAAGAGCTTAGGGTTAGCTCAAGATAACAAAAGTAAATCTTTTAATTGAGTCAATATAAATAGTCAAACAAGATACTACATGAAGTAAATTAAAGTCAACTTATTTTGGCAAAGTTGCGCCGGGAGGGGAGGGGAGTCAAATAGACTCACATCAGTCAAGAGAGTCTCACGAGTCATGATTATGACATTTCGAAGGAAACACAAAGAGTAAAAATTCTCGACTTTTCTTTCAATGTCTAAGACACGTTTCAATGGTTTTGGTGGGAAGTTTTGCTTTTTTGCTTTTTTTCTTTTTTTTTGTGTTGAGGTTGAAATCAAATTTGGTCCGTTACTCACTGTTTCCGTAATTTTCCTGCGATGTGGGGAGAAAAACTCTCTTGCATCGGGGATAGGACTCCAATCAAAATTCGCCACGTGAACAATTTTACTGAAAAAGAGAGAAACAGTATACATGGCGCGCTTTGATTAGAAGGAAATAGGACTACGGTTCAAGAGAGTTTTTCTCGTCGGCGAGGGGACATGCCCAGGTCCACTGCGAGTCGGTGCTTCCATTTGACCGGCTCAGCAGGTTTCGCGTTCGACACTCCTCCTAGTGCAGGCCCGTACGGTCCAGCTTCTTACACGTGGAGGTTGCACCGACAACTAATCTACGGAGTCAAAACGCGGTCGCCTCGCACATTATCCCACGATAGCTAATTATGAAATTTGCAATTTTAGCACTGCCAGATTTCCGGAATTGCTCTGCTTTTTAGGAGCATGCGCCTCCCAGCCAGTTTATGGTTTCTGACGAGAGCCTTCATGTAAATGGTAATCACTTTCCTTAATTTTGCTATCATTTGTAAGCTTTCCTACTAACACCATGATTATGACATGATATCATACCATACAAAGACCACCACCATCATTCTTGATTGATTGCTGTAATCAAGAACAAAATCCATGGTCCCTGCCTTTAATTATTATTTTTATTTAAAGAAATACATTATTTTTCTCAGTGAAATCATTCGACTGGTAATCATGTTGTCAGATTATTAATCCGAACTCAAAACGAATCGTGACCCTACAAATTCTTGATGCCCAAAGCATTTATGAAGACAACTTGGCATCTCCCCTTCTCCAAGAGACTAAGAGATTAAGAGCCAGAATTATATACTTGGAAAGAAACTGGTAAGCTATACCCCATGGCCCTGCACCACCAGTATTTTACACCAAACAATTTATGCATCAATGTATGGATCTTACACAATCTAATCCTCTGATCCAAGCGATCTTTAGAAAATTCATTGACCTTTGAACCACTCTATAACATACTTTAATGAGACTTGAATCATGTGTCGGGCCACTTAACCAAAATTCCATAACAATAATATGCCAATTTGGAGTGATGGTTCATGAATTTGTTGTCTAGTAGCTCGGTTTTAGTTTATGTAGTCCTTCAAAATAAACATTAAGGGAAAAAGAAAACATTACTTTCTATAGTTATACTTAGAATGAAATCAGATATTTTGATAAGAAAATAAAATGAAATAAAATATTCAGACAACAAAAGAATGAAATTATATATGAACAAATGAACTATTATCACATTAATTGAGATCTAAAAAGTTTGAATGGTAATGTAATTACTTCAAATGAAATTGAGAACGAAGAAATAAAATACTATCACATTAATAGAAAATGAAATACTATCACATCAGTCGAGATCTAACAAATTTTAAGTTGATCGCTTGATCACTACAACTCATTACATAAAGCCTTCCACAATCCATACCTTATGGCCATTCCTCTTCTTTGTATTGTATGTAGTACAAAAAGAGTGTCAAACCGTTGCAAAAATCACGCCTTGTGTTGTGCTGGACTAAAAAGGCCACTTTCATCTAATGTGAAAGTCACATGCACAGGACACCTCTCAGCCCTGAACACAAATTTAGTACACAAACAAAGTAGTTCTAGAAGTGAGAGTGCTTTTCCCATTTTCCCTTTCACTCTTTCACAACAAAAGGGTCTTTAGGAGAGGAGAGGGAGGGAGAGATATAGATACAATGGAGAAGAAGAAGAAGCCACACCATTGTGGAGCTCCAAAAATATCAAACACTTTTGTTGCACAATGGTATCTTCTTCTTCTTCTTCTTCCACTCATCATCCTCAACATTTCCGCCACCTCCCAAGCTTTCAATTACACAGATGCCCTCACAAAGAGCCTCCTCTACTTCGAATCACAGCGCTCCGGCCGCTTGCCCTACAACCAGAGGGTCACCTGGCGTGACCATTCCGGCCTCACAGATGGCCTAGAGCAAGGGGTATATGCATGTCCAAAATTGTCATTTAAACCACTCATTAACTTCGTACTTAAAAAAATTAAGTATGAATTAAGTAGAGGGTAAATGTTAATTTATTGCTGATAATTGTATGTATTTTGTGTAGGTGGACTTGGTGGGAGGGTATTATGATGCAGGTGACCACGTCAAGTTTGGGCTGCCAATGGCATTTACAGTGACGATGCTCTCTTGGAGTGTCATTGAATTCCGGCAACAAATTGCCGCCGCCGGTGAGTTGGAGCATGCAATGGAGGCAATCAAGTGGGGCACCGATTACTTCATAAAGGCTCACACCAGTCCCAATGTGTTATGGGCGGAGGTACGTCTAATTATTAATTTTTGCCACTTTGCTTTAATTAGCTAGCAGCACACATGGAATTAATTAAATTAGGCCTAAACTTCTGTTTGGGCACATGAAATTAATTATTCAATTG
Organism: Prunus padus; assembly: GCA_024362665.1. Lineage (NCBI taxonomy): Eukaryota > Viridiplantae > Streptophyta > Magnoliopsida > Rosales > Rosaceae > Prunus > Prunus padus. The sequence continues at coordinate 22,878,217 of JANFAM010000013.1, forward strand.
TGACATGCCTAGGTGGGTGATGGGGACACTGATCATTACTGTTGGCAACGGCCGGAGGACATGACAACATCAAGGCAAGCGTACAAGATTGACGACACCCATCCCGGATCGGATCTCGCCGGGGAGACTGCGGCTGCAATGGCAGCGGCAGCCCTAGTGTTCAAAAAAACTAACCCACACTATGCCCATCTACTCCTACACCATGCCCAACAGGTACCTCTAATTTAAAATTTTGAGCTAGCTAGTTGGTCCAATTAATTAGGTTAAAATAATAGTTGTCCTAAGTAAGGTTTAAAATGCTGAAGTGTGGATATTTTTTTTGTTTGCTTTTGTGTAGTTGTTTGAGTTTGGGGACAAGTATAGGGACAAGTATGATGGGAGCTTGGGAGTGGTGAAGAGCTACTATGCGTCGGTGAGTGGGTTCAAGGATGAGTTGTTGTGGGCAGCTTTGTGGCTATACAAGGCCACCGACAATGAGAAGTATTTGAAGTATGTTATTAGCAAGGCTCATAGCTTTGGTGGCATTGGCTGGGCAATTACAGAGTTCAGTTGGGACGTAAAGTACGCTGGTCTTCAACTCATTGCCTCTAAGGTAAGTAAATTTCTCGTTATGTATCATATTTAAAAAAATCTATGAAAATGCGGTGTATCTTAGTTTTCTATCACAAAATTATAGTGTAAGGTCTACCGTGCATTAGATATACTTAAAAGTTCGAAAATAATGTGATAAACAATGTGATCAGTAATTATGTTATAACTTATATTTAGTGATAGAATTCATTCTAGTTGCTTGCCATTTTTGTTTTTTTGGCTTTTCAAATTTTCAAATTGAGTGTTGTCTAGGTCATAAGTGCCTCAATTTGACCCTCTCAAATCTTTTAGGGATTTGGCTTTTCCACCATTCAGATATGAAATAATAAAAGAAACTTTATATCACACTTTTACTTTATAAAGTTGGTACAAGGAGTGAGCCCGAATTAAGGCACATAACTAGGATTTAACAGGAAAAAAATAAGGGAGATTCACTATTATACCCAATATTAGAGTTCAAATTATAAAAAAAAACTTTATATGAAATGAACTTTAGAAACACACCCACAACTCATTTACAACATAATAAAAAGACTTCAAACTTCCTATAATTACAAAACTACCATGATTTTCTTAAAACAAATCCAACCCGAAATTCTCGTAAAAAACCCAAAACACTCAATAGGGCATTAAAGTAATTTAATAATTAAAATTAAATTCAATAAGGCATTAAATTCATTTTTTAGGTTTTTTTATATAAAAATTAAATGATGTAGAGTTTTAGATATAGTAAAGCAAATCCTAGTGTTTAGCTATATCAAAAAGTAAAGCAAATAATCTTCTGCCACAAGGCCATGTGCAAATGATGCTTTGCATGGTAGTTCTTCTGAGGAAAGGCGTGCCACGTGGCAAATCCTAGTGTTTTACAGAACGTACATAGGTCATCCCACGATCCCTGAGTAGAGTTTCTGCCAAGGAAAAGATGGGAGACGATGCCCTGCCCCTGCATTTAGATCAGTAGATGTCATCATGGACCGTAGTAAAGATCGCTGATCTAATATGTTTTTGTCCTTCAATCTTCCTCAAATGGGTCCCAAAACGTTGCATGTGGCTGGCCCTCCTGTGTAAGCGAGTGGATACAATTCTTTCATTTAAGGCACAACCTCCCAAGTTTGATTATATATCATATTTTGCCACCCTTAATTTACAAAAAATTAAATTAGAGATGCAGACGTGAATTAGGTCAGTTTAATAAAATTTCGCCTGTTCGAATCCCTCTCTCCACAGTTGGAGATAGTTGTAAACAGTTAATGGCTGAAAAATAATGTACACATGGGTCACATGCAATGGTCTAGAATTATGATTCAAATGGGTTACATCATACATGTACATTTTGTCCCTGGGACCCTTTGAAATTCAGCCCTTTAATTTTGGATTTTCATAGCAATTAGCCCTACTATTTTTTCTTTAAAACAAGTTTAATGTTCCATCTGCAGTTGCTGATTGAAGAAAAACACAAGCAACACTCTCACATTCTAGAGTTATACAGATCAAAAGCAGAGCACTACATCTGCTCATGCCTAAACAAAAACATTGGCACCAAAAATGTTGAGCGCACACCAGCAGGTCTGTTGTATATCAGGCAATGGAACAACATGCAGTATGTCTCAACAGCTGCTTTCCTTCTAACAGTGTACTCTGATTTTCTCAAGACCTCAAACCAGAAGCTCAGCTGCCATGGAGGAGTGGTGGGCCATGAGGAAGTTCTTGATTTTGCAAAATCACAGATTGATTACATTTTGGGCTCCAACCCAATGAACATGAGCTACTTGGTGGGCTATGGTCCAAAATACCCTCAAAGGGTGCACCACAGAGGAGCCTCTGTTGAGTCATATAGAGAGAACAAAGGGTTCATTGGCTGCACCCAAGGGTATGACAATTGGTATGGCAGGGAAGAGCCTAACCCAAATGTTTTAGTTGGGGCTTTGGTTGGAGGGCCTGATTTCCAAGATAATTTTGTGGACCATAGGGACAATTATATGCAGACTGAAGCCTGTACATACAATACAGCTCCATTGGTTGGGGTTTTTGCTAAGTTTTCAGAAGTAGAGGTCCAAAAGATGGATCAAAATTTGGGTTTGGTTGCTTCTTATTAGATATATGATAGGTTTGGGGAAACAGAGTGCTGGGTTTATTTTCTATAAGCCCTTTTTTGTTTTTTGGATTTGTCACGGTGGCTGAACTAAGGTGTTCTAGCCCATTTTGTACCCTTCATTGTTGCAAGTGTTTATAGTATAACTTTTATGACGTATTTACTAATCCGTAATTGGAATGAGAATAAGGAATTCGATTCCGATTTCGATTACGGATTATACCTGTGTTTACTAAAATTGGAGGAATCAAAAGTGCGTGGGGCCCACACAAAAAATTGAATCCAATTCCAAGATTTGGGTGATTTGGATTCCCAACATAGAGAAGGTATTTGGATTCCGGATTGCATCCGTAATCTTAATGATAATTTTTTTCCCTTTATGCCCTCACTTTCATTATTTCCAATATTATCCTTAACCCTAGAAATAAAAACAAAATCATTTTAGTGTTAAGGATTAACTAATAGAAATACTTACATTTATAAATAAATAAAAAACTTAATAGAAATACTTAAATTTTTTTTTAAAAAAAACAAAACAAAATCATTTTAGTGTGTCTATGAAATAAAAAAGCAATTTAATTTTTTCTTACTATTATATACTATATCAAATTTTATTTAAAAAAAGTATATAAAATATTTGATTTGGGACAAGAGCATTTTAGTAATCATACTAGTTTATATTCCGATTCTGCTGAATTAGTAAACAACTTTATGGAATTCTATTCCGATTCCAGACAGTTTTAGTAAACAACTTCAACAGGAATCTGATTCTAATTCCGCTTCATTTCAATTCATCTTAATTTGATTATGAATTAGTAAACGCGTCATAAATGACATGTTTACTAATCCGTAATTGGATTAAGAGGAATTAAATTGAGCATGAATTGAATTGAGGAGAGTTAGATTTCAGATTCCTATTGAAGTTGTTTACTAAAACATATGGAATTGGGGTATAAGTGATACTAATTACTAAAATGTCCTTGTTGTTGGGTTAAAGTAAATGACAAATTTGGAATTTTTAAAATTGTGTGAGGATATAATGGGTAAAAAAGATGAATTCCTAATAGGTTAGTTATCCAGGAATTAGAATATCACATTCTACCCAAGAATTGAATTCCTCCTAAATTAGGAATTCAATTCCTAATTTTATGTGGGCCCCACTTACTTTTTAATTGTTTGATGTGAAGTAAATGCAGGAATCCTCCATATGTGGAATTCAATTCCTGATGAAAATTTCAATTTCTGATTAGTTAACACACCATAAGTATAAAGCTCAAAATTATGACTTTAGCTCAAATAATAATAATATTAAAGATTAGAGACATGAAGTGGGTTAGGCTAGTTGGTCAGGCAGTGAGCCGGCCGCACCCAAATTCGAATTCCCCTATTTGTAAATTAAAGTGGCTCCATACCCTTAAAAGGTGGGAATTCTCTAGAAACACAAGAAATAGTGAAACTCACTGAATCCTTGCACTGTGAATAACGGTAGATTAATTTAGAATGATTGAGACTGTTGCTTATATATTAAAAAAACCAACAAAAAAGACATGACGGAATCCTTCCTCCATTTGTTTCTCTATCTGACCAATGGAAATGGGCCAAAGTTTCTATGGGGTAGTCCAAAAGATTACAAAGATTAGCCCTGCCCTACGATCTACATATTATTGTCCTTAGTTATGCGATACACCCTCTGACCTAGGTTATATAGGCCATCTCTCAATTTTAGACCATGCAGCAACGTATATGAATTTCATGTTTATCAGCAAATGCATAGACACACGCACACCCACCACAGGCTTTAAATTATGATAAGCTCTTCTTCCCACATCTCTTTCCCTCAGATGCTTAATTAAAAACATAAAGTTCCCAATTAGTAGTTGTTATCTGCCAAATTTTGGCAAAGGTCCACCTAATGTTCAAATAGAAGCCACCCAATTCTCAAGTTGATACATGGACATAAATTTACACTATGTTCAGTCCTAACTTACATGATTCGGCAGTTATATTGCACCGATATTGTCTTTCAACTTAATATATTCGATGGTGAACAATCATGAACAATCAAACATACTTGATGTCATCTGATACTAAAGAGGCCCCCCTATCCTATGGACCGCTAAGGTCTCTTCAATGATACTGAGTATGATTGCTAAATGCTATTTAATAAATCGGCTCCCCCATAATCAATATCTAAGAAGAAGAAGGATGGTATGAGTCGTCAGTGTCACTGACCTGGAGAAAAAGATACTCCACATGTACGCGATTTTGGCCGGTCCAATAAACGTAGCTCATTCTTTTTCGTTTAAAGTTAAAAATATTATTGAGTTGCGTTTGTTTTATTGATCCCAGATGTGACATTATGATCGATCAAGTGTCAAGAACACTTGCAAAGGCAAAAGGATTCAAATCAACCACGTCATATACTAATATACCAAATTGTGAAAAGGAGTAGTTTATTATACAGTAAGGGTCGTTTATTACACATGATTGTCTTGACATTGATTATGCTTAGGGACTGTTTTGGCTTGGTTTGATCTAAGTTGGATAACATTTATCATGCATTATTTGGGCAATATCGTCAATATATCGATATTATCGCGATAATGTCGAAGTCGATAATTTCAACATTTATCATGCATTATTTGGGCAATATATCGCGATATTATCGATAATATCGCAATATCATACCCAAAAATACATGAAAATGTTGAAAACTCTCCCTTTTGCACATAGAGGGATTCAAACCTCTTCCACTACGCCCTAAACCCAGCGCCTTATCCAACTCGCTGAAGATAGGTTTGTGATTAGAGTTGCGGCGTGTAGTATTTATAACATCTTTAAAAATGTCTGCAATCTAGGATAAATTTCTATATTAAAAAACACGAAGTGGATTCGAACCCCTCCCATTTTACTCCTTCAACACCTTAACCACCATATCACTTATGTCTTTGTGAAAATATGCTAAACTATTTATATATATACACATGGTGTGTTTAATTTTCTTTCATTAATTACTACATATTTTCTACACTCACAGTGTTTGCTAGCTCGCTATATAATCAACTTAAATAAGTTAATATCAGCGATATTTCTATAAGGATAAAATATTTGAGAATATGTCTACGACATGTTGTATTTATAAGGTCTCTAAAATTTCTGCTAGAATAAATTTATGTAAGGATAAATTTAGGCATATGTTCAATGCTATTTATTATTTTATTATGGAGTTTGTTATATATTATGGAGTTGTATTATTATTCACCATTGAGTTTTAATATTGTTCATTATATGTGATACTAAGTTTGAACTTTAATATGAATTCTTTCTATGTGGTATTAAGTTACTCATATATTTTATCTTTGTTTTTTTTGGTAAAGCTCATATATCTTATCATATGTATCAAGTGTAATATATTGTAGTAAATTATTATAACTAAAAAATTATGGTGTGTTTAATTTTCTTTCACTAATTAATATATATTTTCTAAAGTCACGGTATTTGTCAGGTCGCTACATAATCAACTTAAATTACTCAAACCCACCATGACATGCATTTCCTTCCAATTTTTTATGATAAACTAATAGATAATTGACTAAATATACATTCTCCAAAGTTTCAATAAAAATTTCCAAGTTTTTCTTACAATTTCCGTGGTTTTTATCCAATTTTTATCGATATCGATATTTTCCCGATATTTCCTTGTTTTTGAACTACCGATATTTCCGAAACTTCGATATTTAAGACCTTGGGTATATATATATTATAATACACATAATATATATGTATATTACATATATTATAGGTATGTATATAATATGTATATGTGTATATACATGTATACATGTGTATATATGTATATTGTAATATATAATATATATGGGTATATTATATTATATAATATATATATGGGTATATTATAATAATAATAATATACATGTATATACATATATATATATATATATTATATAATACACATATGTATATACACGTATATATGTATATTATATGTGTATATATATGTATATTATAATATAAAATATGTTATTATTATTACAATATAATATATGGATGTTATACAGTGGTGAGCATGAGACTAGTTAATCCTCTTATTCCACATGAGTTTATTAGTTCCCTTCTAAGGATGTGTTTTTGGTGGGCCCAGTATTAGCAATCCCATTTAAGATTCGGATTAGATGAAACAAACATGTGACTAAATTTAGTTCAAGCTAGTCCAAGCCAATCATAAGTAACAAACGACCCCCAACGGAATTCAACTGTCAATCCTTAAAGAAACGTGAAAAGTGCAATTACCTCAGAGGCGGAGCTGTGTATAGGCCAGGGGTGGCCTTGGCCCCCCCAATTTATTTAACCCCCTTGAATGTATATATTGGATGTGGTAACAAATGCAAAGAAAAATTGCTATACTTAAGCCTATGGCCCCCTCACCACAAATCAATACTTATCAAGATTGAATTTTCAATATGAATATAATAGTTAAATCATACTACATTTATGAAAGAAAACCACTCATTTCAATTTAGTGCTTTTGTAGGCAATAGTTTACTCAATAGGCCAAAAAAAATATACAACTAAACTTTTTGTGTTTAACATTTTGACCCCCTCAAATATAAAATCCTAACTCCGCCCCTGAATTACCTTTGAATTTTTGTCGACATCAAAATATCCGAGTTTATTTGATAAGTATGGTTTATGGGTATGATTACGAAAAAAACATACCAAGTGTGTGGACCATTTGATTTTCCATACGACAAAACGTAGTCTTGGCATTTATCGACTCTAAATTGAGTAATGATGGGGAAAGGAAGGACAGGAGTGTCAGTATCCATTTTTTGGGTTGCAACTTGCAAGCATAGAAACCACAAAACGTATGTACTTCTTTCGAAAGTGTTCACATGCTTTAAAAATGAGCTGTAGCTCAGCTACTTCCTGACCACTAGAAATTGTGTTGATGATGACAAAGCTAGTAAAAACCGACCTTCTTCCTAGCCTTGTGGTTAATTGCGCTTGCATGAAACCGCAAGGTCTCGGGTTCGAAGGGTGGTAATGATATGATGCTCTTAGTGATGGCCCTCACTATAGAATTCTTGCTAAGATGACAAAGCTAGTAAAACAGTCCTTTACAGTGCTATATATAACCTCAATCATACATGCACTGGCATGCTACTACTTCTTTGCTACAAATCCTAAGGGAGAAAAAAAACACACACACACTCTCTCTCTCTGCTGAAAGATGGTAGCTATCCACTAACTCATACAACTCAAATATTATACCAGAAACTTGAAATTTCAATAAGCTCCCTCTTTTGTTTTTTTTTTAAAACAATTTGTTTTCCCTACATTTCAACAGGTTTTGATCTCAAGGGATGGTGAGAAAGAATGTGCAAGTGATGGAGCTGTGGTGGATTTTAGAGGGAACCCTGCGGACAAGTCCAAAACTGGAGGATGGCTTGCTGCAGGGCTTATTTTGGGTGCTTCATTCTAACTTTAACTCAAACTTTCTCTTCTTATTTCCATGTTTAATGTTAACTAAATGATCACCATGCTGCAGGAATTGAACTGGCTGAGAGGATCTGTGTGATGGGCATATCTATGAATCTAGTAACTTACTTGGTTGGAAATTTGCATATACCTTCTGCAAAATCTGCAACCATAGTGACCAATTTCATGGGCACTTTGAACCTCCTTGGTCTCCTTGGTGGGTTTCTAGCAGATGCTAAACTTGGAAGGTACTTGACTATTGCCCTTTCTGCAACAATAACTGGTCTGGTAAGTTTTCAGTCAATTTGGTTCGCAAGTCCAATTCTGTAGTATTTTGAAAAGAAAAGGAAAAAGAACTGATTTTTCTTGCTTTAGGGGATAATTTTGTTGACTTTGGCAACATCCATTCCTAGCATGAGACCTCCTCCATGTGATGACTACAGAAAGCAACACCATGAATGTATTGAGGCCAATGGAAAGCAATTAGCTCTGCTCTATGCTGCTTTATATACTACAGCACTAGGTGGTGGTGGTATAAAATCCAATGTCTCAGGTTTTGGGTCTGATCAATTTGATGCCAGAGACCCCAGGGAGGAGAAGGCCATGATCTTCTTCTTCAACAGGTTCTACTTTGGCATTAGCATTGGGTCTCTGTTTGCTGTTATTGTGCTGGTGTATGTTCAAGATAATGTTGGCAGGGGGTTGGGTTATGGAATATCAGCAGGGGCGATGATCATCGCACTTGTTGTGTTGCTCTCCGGGACACTGTTTTATCGATTCCATAAGCCTCAAGGCAGCCCTTTAACTGTCATATGGAGGGTGATATTTTTGGCTTGGAAGAAGAGGGCTTATCCTTATCCTGCTCATCAAAGCCTTTTGAATGAATACGAAGAAGCCAAGATCCCCCACACACAGAGGCTCAAGTAAGTTTACGTGTAAAGCCATAAATGGTGAGCTATAATAAATAAATTTCTATATAAATCATCTACTGTATCTAAGATTTATGTAGAAAGTCAGGAACCATGAAATATATGCATCAAATCCAACTAAAACCATCACTTTCTCATTAAGGTTCTTCACTGGCATTGACAAACGTTTTGTTTCCCTATGCATGTGAATGGTTAGGTGTTTAGACAAAGCTGCAATCCTAGATGAATATGCCGCTGCTGAAGGAAACAGAAGCAACCCATGGATAGTATCCACAGTGAACCAAGTTGAAGAGGTGAAACTGGTTTTGAAGCTCATGCCAGTCTGGGCGACATGTATCCTCTTTTGGACAGTCTACTCTCAAATGACTACCTTCACCATTGAACAAGCCACCTTCATGAACCGAAAAATAGGCTCCTTCCTTATCCCTTCGGGTTCTTTCTCCGCCTTTCTCTTCATCAGCATTCTCCTGTTTACTTCCTTAAACGAGAAACTCTTTGTCCCCCTTGCTCGAAAACTCACCAACACTGCCCAAGGAATAACAAGCCTTCAGAGGATTGGAATTGGACTCATTTTATCAATGGCTGCTATGATTGCTGCAGCGATAGTAGAGAGGCAGAGAAGGGAAATCGCTGTTCACCAAAATACCAAAATAAGTGCTTTCTGGCTTGTCCTACAATACTTCCTAGTGGGTGCTGGAGAAGCTTTTGTCTATGTTGGACAACTTGAATTTTTCATCAGAGAGGCACCGAACAGGATGAAGTCCATGAGCACAGGGCTTTTCTTAAGCGCCATCTCAATGGGGTGCTTCGTTAGCACTCTGTTGGTGACTGTGGTGGACAAAGTGACTAAGAAGAGCTGGCTGAGGAGTAACTTGAACAAGGGAAGGGTGGATTACTTCTACTTGCTGCTCGCAGTGCTTGGAGCTTTAAATTTCTTAGTGTTTCTTGCCTTTGCAAAGAGACACCAGTACAAAGGCCAGCAGCACGGTAGCCCTAACGATAGTGTCAAAAAGGAGCATAAGAGCTCAAATGACATAAGAGTTGAAGAGATGACAAAAATAATACGAGTTGAGGCAAAGGAAGGACCCTAGAACGTATGCTTCCAAAAGGATCTTGTGTAATACTGATTCTAAACAACTAGAAAAGAAAAAAAGACATCATGCTTATCAATGCTTATCAATCCTTATCAGATATTTAATCCTTTTTTGGTCTGCAGTCTCTCAGAGTAAAACTTAAATACAGTGTGATCTAGAATGCAATGTAATAATAGATTTGTATTTATCCAAAAAAACAAATTTGCAGCACAACAACAGATCCATGACGCATGTCTGAAAATCAGCCATTCATCAAATCAAACCCTGCTTAGTTGCAATAGTACTCGCTTCAGTATTAATTCACTAGTTCAGAACCACTGCAAATTTTGAGGTACAAAGCCAAACATAGAAATTGATAAAGAACTGGATCCAGATTTGGCCGCTTATAAAAAAATACACTACAGGAAAATTTGTCTCCTCGTCAAGAGGCACATATCTAAGAAGCTGAAAGCTGACCTCTAAACAATTACATAGGCTATTGAGAAGAACCACTTGCAGAAGCAGGTAGGTGATTTATGACCAAAGGGGGACGTAGAGCTCGGTGGTTTTCCAAATTTTGTTTGCGGGCCTTATACATCTCTTCTGTCTCAATCACGACCAATCTCTTAACCTGTGTGAAAAAATAACATGCTAACATTATCATTTACAAACAGGAGAGATGCCTTAATCTACAAATGCATCCACTGTGAGTGTATATCAAACCTGTTGGAGCATTCCCCTAACTGTAGGAGTGTTCCATCGCATGACAGTTCGGTTGCACTTGCGGAGACGTAATGCCTCTAAAGTACGCCTGTGAAGTCTCCTGGTTCCAGGGATTCCCCTTACCAAAGTTATATACAGATTAGGGCTCCATGCAATTGGGACACTGGCTTTAAAAGCCTTGAAAGCATTCATTTCTTCTCCAACCTACACATCCCAAAGTGGTGCCTAAGCCATAACTTCAATATATGTAAAATTTACTAATACATGGCTGCATCAGAATGAAGAAAAGTCCAAAAAGAAGATGATCATAAGAAATTGGGAAGACAGAAAGTCTATGCAAAAGCAGGGCCCAAGTTCTATCGTGCCATTAAACAAAGCTTACTATTTATCTATTGAAGATTTCCAGTTTACTAGAAAATGGTATAGCTTTGCTTAAAGGGTTTCAAGCACTATTAAGGCAGCATTGCAAAGATAAACATCAAAATACTAAAAACTAGCTAATGCAAATTATCTGCCTCGATTACAGTAGATTCCATTTATTTATCCTCCCCTCTTTCTAGCATTTCCAAACATTTGTTGATAAATCATTGAACAAAAAAGAGCAGAACCAGGACCCATTTGTAAACCAAGCTCAGTGACCTTGAAACGCTAATTTCTCTTCATTTCACCACAACCCACAACCCACTTCACGGTTCAACCTTTGCCACCACATCATGCAACGATCCATCAAAAAAAGAAATTTTTTCCACTAACTTGGATTAGTACCCAGTTTCAAAAAGATAATGTGTTCTCCTAAAACTTTATATTTATCCTAATCTCAGTTCACTCACTCCCAGAATTGAACAAATGCAAAAAATTCATATGTTGTATAATCTCTAAAGGTAGAAGGAAACAAAGCCCGTTGTTGCCTCAGCTCAATCTTCTCAAGAACAAACCTTTTCATCTTCATCTCACCCAAAATCAGAATTTTCCGTGTTATATTCAATATTTACCCGCAATGGACGAACTATAACTAGATCAATAAAATAAAAAAACGAAAGCATAGAAAAAGAAAAAGGAGCAGATAAACAAACTCAAAATAAGGAAGAGAGAGAGAGAGAGAGAGATTACCTGTGATGACGGCGGTGAGGTCTAGCGCTTACCTTGTGTTGAAGAAGACTTGAGTGGTGAAGTTGATTTAGCTCCTCTGCTCTGTAGTGCTTAAGGCCTTTTTAGTTTGGGTCTGTACCCACTAAGCCCAACATATCTCCAACCCAATGCAAATGCAATACTTTATTTCTTTATTTGGTCAATCACTCTTTTTTGCCCTTTTTGAAAAAGGGCAAATACTCGCTGTCTGCTGAGAAAAACCAAAAAAACAGAGTTGAACAATTGACATCCCTTTAAGTAACATGATCAGAATTACAACGTTATCTTGATGTAGGATGGGTTTGCTGAGCTCAAAGTTCCAAGTTCCCAATTTACTCATATATGAGAATTGAGCACACTTTTATATGACAAAAACTTTTTTAATTTAAATGATTAGCTTTATCCCTCGTTTGTTTACAAGTTATAGTCTAAAATACAGAAAATAGTTTCTTACACGCACAACTAATATACCAAGAGGTTTCGAACCTCAAACCTCTTGTCTGGAAGTTGACGCTTTATCCCTTGTTAATTAAGTGGTATTCATATAAGATTTTACTTCTTGGTATTTTGTAGGTTTAACCAAACTATTATTCACTCTTTATAGATAGGAGAGAGGGAGATGACCTCAACTCTGTTTTTCAGAAGATGTATAGGAGAAGATTGAGAGGTGAAGATGATTAATGTTAAACCGACATTAAACATGATAATTCAGGACTAAAACAACAGTTTACTAGTGTCATTAATCACATTATTATTATTTTTCCAATAATCTCATTTTGCGAACTAAAATAATAATAAAAAAACTTGACTACATACAAACGCTGTAATTGATTCCATTATCCATAAACCAACTTTCCGCTTCACAAGCCAAAAGCCAAAACCGGCACCGCTCCAAAACCCATCTCTCTGTTTCTTCATTCTCAAAGTTTGAAGGCGATCATGTCCTCGTCCTCTGTCAACGTCAAGGCGGTGCCTGGTCGGTTGATCTCTTCGTACAGCGAGGTCCAGGCCAGTCGTCTCGACGTTTCGCTTCCTCTGCCTTCTGTTCTCAAAAGCTCCTTCAGCGTCGTCGATGGCCCCAAAAGCTCCGCTGCTGGAAACCCAGGTCCCTCTTTAATGTTTTATCAACTTTTTATGCACACCATTTTTCAGTTATCACACAATCGATGTCTTATTGTCTGTGTTATGTATGTACGTTTGGCTTATGTATATGATCACACGTCTGTCAAGTTTCATCCTGAAGACCCAATTACTACAATTGCTAAAAAAAACTTGTTAATTAATGCAGCCACTCTACCAAAACCAAACTGATATGAAGTTCTGAACTTTTTGTAAAAATGGGATATATGGGAATTTTTTTTATTATAGAAAAGTTGATAATAGATCCAAATTTTTATTGAGTAGTTGGGTTTAATTCTCGGATTCAGTGACTTTGATCCAAGTCCTTTGATTTTTGTGCCACATAAGATTACATTCATTTGTTAATATTTTCTGATGTAGTTTTTTATTTTTAAAAAAAATCATTTTTAGTTCCAATGTTGTCCCTTATGACTTGAATCGGTTAATAGTCATTTATGTCATAATAATTAGCCATTTTTTGTAGGTAACATACAATTTTATTTGTCTATTTTTATATCTAACTTATAGCTAGTTTTCTAATTTATCTTCCTAACTTATAGGTAGTCTTCTATTGTATGTTCCTAACTCATAGGTAACACGATTTGTCACTAAGTGTTTTTCATTGCTAATAATAACATTATTTACCTGGATGTCAGGTACATAATTTCATGTGGGTGCTTGTTTGATCAATTAGTATATTATGTGGGTCTTTACTTTTCATTGATTAAATTATATTTTATTCATATGTTAGGAATATTATCAAGGAAAGAATTCCAAAGTTAAATTATGAAATTCAATTACAAGGAAATAATGCATTAAATTTAGATTTTCAATGTGTTTTCCTTATTTACCTCAAATGGTAAAATCGACACAACAAAAAAGTAATAAATGTCAAAGGACCTACATCTAAAACTAAAAACGCGTGGACTAAACCCAATGACAGCTAATCGTTTTGAACCTAGATCTAAGAAGCCAATTTTTTTAAAATCCCCTCTAAGTCATATATTATAGTTCATGGACTGTTCTTCTGAAATTTGATTGGTCTATAATGTGATAATTGGATTTCCATATTGTTTTTGTAATATGATTTTGTTCAATGTAATTGCAGAAGAAATAGCCAAGTTGTTTCCTAACCTATTTGGACAGCCCTCAGCAGTGCTAAATCCAGGTGGTTCTCCAGTACTTTCAAAGGATACGAGTTTGAAGATTGGAGTGGTTCTCTCTGGAGGACAGGCTCCTGGTGGACACAATGTCATTTCTGGGATTTTTGGTCAGGCTCATGCTTTGCTTTAGACACTTTTGAACTTCAGTTAAAACGCTGCAATCAATAAACCCAGTAATTTTTTTTCTCGTATTTGTGGTTAGATTACTTACAGCACCACACTAGCAGAAGTACAGTGTATGGATTTAAGGGTGGTCCGGCAGGTATCATGAAGGGTAAATATGTTGAATTGTCTGCGGAATTTGTGTATCCTTACAGAAATCAGGTAGTCTTTGTTTCTGTATTGTGATTTATCAATTAATCTTATGCACTCTTTCCTTTCTTGTGTGGTAAGAAATATTTGGCCAAGTAGATTGCTCTTGTATAATATGTTCTTTGTAAAAGACTTTGATCTAGTTTTCTTTCAATTAAATTTGCAGCATGTTTGACAAGTTCACTTTCAGAAATTTGTTTCTCACGGACTCTTTTGACAGGGTGGCTTTGACATGATTGCTAGCGGTAGAGACAAGATTGAAACTCCCGAAGAGGTTACTTAATTGCTCCTACAACATTGAATCAAATTCATTTCTCTACAGATTTTCTTCTCCTGGATCAGATTTTAGATATATGGTAATGAAGTTTGGTTGTATGCCTTCCAGTTTAAGCAAGCAGAAGAAACAGCAAAGGCGCTTGATTTGGATGGGCTTGTGGTCATTGGTGGGGATGACTCAAATACTAATGCTTGCCTTCTAGCTGAACACTTCAGGTACAAGTTATGCCTCTTCAAGTTAATGTTCTGCTATGTCTCTGCATTTCTCCAATTCCTTAGTTTGTTTAGAGATTATGTTCATATGCTTTAGTATTAACACTTATATAATCATCCAGATGTATCTCTTATGCTATTAATTTTTTAGGGGTAAAAATATCAAGACACGGGTAATTGGATGTCCAAAAACCATTGATGGTGATCTGAAAAGCAAAGAAGTGCCCATCAGTTTTGGATTTGACACTGCATGCAAGGTACTTCTTATGTTATCATTTGACATTATGATACAACGAACTTTATGCTGTACAATATATCCTTTTTGTTATCTCGGAGTAATATTTTTCACAATTGTGTGTGAATTAACATGCAGTTATATTCAGAAATGATTGGTAATGTAATGACAGATGCCCGTTCAACTGGGAAATACTACCATTGTAAGTGCTCGGGTTGCAAAAGAATACAGTTCAGACTACATCACACTTTATTTGTATGTTGTTTTCATGAGGAAATGTTTTACAAAATTATCATGGGTTTTCACATTACTTTTATTTTATTTATTTTAAATTTTAGGAATCACATTACATATTTATTTTTATAGCATAAGGGTGAGTATTAGAAAACAGTACTTGAAATTCAACATTGAAGTGACCTACTTCAAGTTCATCGTATTGGAAAGCTAGCAGGTTCTCCAAGCCAATTCTGAAATTTGTTGACTTTTAAGTCCTATTTTATTAGTAACCATTGGTTAAATTGGGGGAGAAATAATAATAAAAAGTATCTATCTTTACCTAAACAGTAGCTAGGTGATTTAGTATATAGAATCTGGTTTTCTCTATTTTTATCCAATTATAGGAGTGCCACTTCTGTATCTGTTGCACAACCTGATTTTTGTAGTGTGATGTGTTTAACCCCCTGCCATGCATATGAACTCATACCATAAATGTTTATTCTTGATTGTTCTAATTGTCTACTTCTGCAGTTGTAAGGCTTATGGGGCGTGCAGCTTCTCATATAACCTTGGAGTGTGCTCTGGAGACTCGTCCAAACATTACAATTATTGGGGAAGAAGTATTTTCTGATATCCTTTTCTCTCTGCCAATTAGCTACAATTAAATTGAAAATATACTAGCTAACTTCCAACTTTTTGATAGGCCAAGCTATCTCTCTTTTCTTTTCTTTTTAATTATATATATTTTTATCACTTTTCAAATTATGCTCCAAAGTTATCAGCTATCTGTTGACTTGTTGGTTAATTGAATGCAAACTGAGAGGTAGTGACTTATGATCTAGAAATGTGCCTGCTGATATTGCCTTTTCTGGGTCCTCAAAGTTTTCTTCACCCCTAGAGAGATATGGAAGAAAATATCTTGAAGTTTTGAGGGGGTACCGATAATTTTTGAGGTTTCGTTTCCATACATCCATTTTATAATTAGAAGAATGAAGGGTTAAGCCTTTAGTTTATATATATCTTATACTTTTGTGTATTGACAATGTTTCGTTTCACGGCAGGTTGCTGCCAAGAAGCAGACACTCAAGAGTGTTACAGACTATATAACTGATATAATCTGCAAACGCTCAGAACTTGGATTTAATTATGGTGTCATACTTATACCAGAGGGCCTGATTGATTTCATTCCGGAGGTATCATTTTGAATAACATGAGATGATATAACTTGCTTTATTCTCATAATTTTGACAGCTGGGAATTTCTTATAGTTTTTTTCTTTTGGTCTTACGATAAAACTTGCAGGTACAGCAACTAATTGCAGAGCTTAATGAAATATTAGCTCATGATGTTGTTGATGAAGCAGGGGTGTGGAAAAAGAAACTCCAGAGCCAATCTCATGAGCTTTTCGAGTTTTTGCCTCCAACAATTCAGGAGCAACTACTGCTTGAAAGAGATCCACATGGGAATGTGCAGGTATTTTCTATTTATTGTCATGTCTTTGCCCCATATCTGTTGGACTTTGTTGGAATATTGCATTTTGTTAAGTCTTACACAATGTTAAGAATTTAGGTTGCCAAAATAGAGACAGAAAAGATGCTCCTTCAGATGGTAGAAACTGAACTAGACAAGAGGAAGCAGGAGGATAAATATAACCGGGACTTCTTAGGAAAGACCCACTTCTTCGGGTACCAACATATTTGTGCCTCTGGTTCCTTCAGTTCTCATTTTTTATAATGTTTCATAGAAGGGACCGTGGATCATATTGCCATATGTTTTGTTCCTGGTATCGGATGTTGTATGATACTTAATTGTTTACTTTGTAGTTATGAGGGTAGATGCGGTTTGCCTACGAACTTTGATGCAAACTACTGCTATGCATTGGGTTTTGGTGCTGGAGCCCTCCTTCATTCTGGGAAGACTGGGTTGATTTCCTCTGTAAGTTATAATTGTTTTAGTATCAACTATTTATTCTTTCATTTTTCTTAGTTCATCAAGTTAGTTTCTTTCTGTATTTGTAACTCCCAAGTGTTTGCCTAATTTAAATTGTGTATGCAGGTGGGAAATTTGGCTGCTCCAGTGGAGCAATGGACAGTTGGGGGAACAGCACTAACTTCTTTAATGGATGTGGAACGGAGACATGGTACACTGCCACTTGCCTTTTCACCATTCAATTTAGGCTAACTACTCCCTCTAAAACCTGTTATGATTATTACTAGACACTTCACCCCAAGATCTGAACCACCAATATGTTCAGTGACCCATCATGATACTGAAGCATTTTGAGTAAAGATCCTAGAAATTCCCTTATCCTGAACCCAATCAAGCATATTTAAAATTTGAGAGTTTTAATTTTGCAGGGAAGTTCAAGCCTGTGATTAAGAAAGCAATGGTGGAACTTGAAGGTAAACATTTTTCTGAACCTTTCATAATTATCTTATTGCCTCAATAAATTGAAGATGCCTCCTGCCAGCAGTTATCTTCAGTAGTAACATGTTGTACTGCTTAACATTTTCTTAATTTCTTTCCTGGTGGAATTTCAGGCGCTCCGTTCAAAAAATTTGCATCTTTTCGTGACGAGTGGGCGCTTAAGAATCGTTATGTTAATCCAGGTTTGTCATAACCATTCTTCTTTTGCCGTATCCCAGCTTGGTTCCTATTTCAGTAGTATGAATTGTGCCCTAGACATGGAGGTTGGTAGAATATAAATGTTGGGTTTCTGAATTACTCCATTTTCACTTTTGATCAGGTCCGATTCAATTTCTTGGCCCAGCAGCGAATACTATCAACAACACTCTTATGCTGGAACTCGGAGCACAAGCATAGGAAGAATGAAAATCAATGTCAATTTTCAGTTTTATCAAACCACAATAACAACTTCAGCCAACATGCATCAACTGGAACTCGGATCCATTTGACTTGTAGTTGCTAAATAGGGTTCTTTTCTTTTTCCTTATTATATCTGTAGCTTTAACTCTTTTTGTTGCTTTTTTATTCTCCCTTACTGTACCTGGCTTATAAAAGAACCGATAGTTCACTTTCCAGTCCTCCTCATTAGTGAGAAGAGTAATAAAGTTGAC
The DNA here is from genome assembly GCA_024362665.1 of Prunus padus. NCBI lineage: Eukaryota > Viridiplantae > Streptophyta > Magnoliopsida > Rosales > Rosaceae > Prunus > Prunus padus. The sequence goes on from JANFAM010000013.1 coordinate 22,896,863, forward strand.
TGTAAATATTGTTCAGATTAAATCGAGCAACATTTTCAAGCTTGGGCACAAATGGATAGGCCTATATTTGCAAAGTTTTTAATCGTGACATGATCATCTCAATAACATAAGCTTACAAAGTACTCACTATCAAAAAGACAAATTGTTTTTCATTAATTGAAGAGTCCATTAAAGTACCTTTTTTTTAATGAACAAAAATTTAGAGGAGGGAGAGGCTACCCCGACACTCAGGTCAAGGCAAACCTCAGACCTTTACGCAAAGGGAGGTCCTTACGCTGTAGCCACCTGTATGAATTTACAGAGGAATTTTGCATATTACCCACCAAACACAGGACTATTGGCAACGTGACTCAAATATTGATGAGGTGTCACAAAGTTCAGGGACCTTACCAACTGAGCAAACTCGTGTTGGCTAGTACCTTTTTCCTTTTGATAGAGTGATTTTCTAACTACTCTAATGTACGCGGAGGGGGATCGTACTCGAGTATAATGAGGCATAGGCCCTTGGTCAATTGGCTTAATTGATATATGCCCATCCAAGCCCCCTTATGAGGCCAAGGAGTATAACCAATTGAGCTATACCCATTAGCATGCAAGTAAAGAAACTAAAGAAAACTAGAGGAAAACAGCAGAATGGTTTTACTGAATAATACTCTTCTCATTTACTGACTTAATTAAATACACTTACTTTTGAGGTATATATATAGCTAAAGCTATGTACAAAACTTTCTCTAACAACCTGTAACAAACATAACAACTTAACCAAAACTATACAGGTGTAACAAGAATAATTGGCTGCCTAAACTAAATGAACTGTCATGACTTGGCATCTTTATCTTTACACCCCCTCAAGCTGAGCTTGGAAAGACTGGGAGTTCCAAGAGAAAGCTTGGATTGAAGAAAGAGAAACCGATTCTTAGACAAAGATTTAGTGTGAATATCGACTATTTGGTCCTGGCTGCAAACGTGCGAACTTGAACCAGATTGGCAAGAACCAGCTCCCTTATATAGTGGTAATCAATTTCCACATGTTTGGTTCTTGCATGAAAACAGGGTTGGATGCAAGAGAGATGGCAGAAATGTTATCACACCAAATGGTAGGTTTAACAGAGGAGGAGAAACCGAAATCTCTAAAAACTTTGCGATCCATGTAACTTCAGTGCGGTGTGAGCCGAGGATCGATATTCAGCCTCGATGACGAACGAGCTACGGTAGGCTGCTTTTTAGCACTCCACTCACTAAGTTTGAGCCAAGAAACACACAAAATCCACTTGTGGATCTCCTATCAAAAGTACAAACAGCCCATGCATCGTAGTAGGCCGATAGAGTGAGAGGACCTTTACGAAACCATATACCATGTGAAGATGTACCTTTGAGAAATCTGAGTATTCTCTTGGTCACTGCATATGTGCATCAGTTGGAGTATGCATGAATTGGCAAACCCGATTAATCGCAAATGAGATATCGTGCCGAGTCCAAGTTAAATCGTAAGCCTCCCACAATGGATCTATACTGTGGGATTTTCCAAAGGTGTACCACTGTGATCCAGTTTGGTAGTTCCAAGAGGTGTAGAACAAGGCTTAGCACCCTTCATTTTTGTCCTTTGTAACAAGTCCATCAGATATTTGCCCTGATGGAGAAAGAGTCCCTCTTTGGTTCGTTGAACTTCAAGACCCAAGAAATAATGTAAGGGACCTAAGTCGCTTTACAGAAACAAAGAACTCAGTTTCTTGATGAATAGATTGCACACTGAAGAATCTGGACCACTGACCAATATGTCATCCACATAGACAAGAACAATAACAAGAACAGGAACCTTGAGAACAAAGAGGGATGCGTCAGATGATGATTGAGTGAAACCAAGAGACTTGAGAGCTTGAAACAATTTATCAAACCATGCCCTGGGAGCCTGTTTGAGTCCATATAAGGACTTTTTGAGGCGACACACATGATTTGGAAAGTTCGGATCATTGAAACCAGGTGGCTGATGCATGAATACTTCTTCTTTTAAATCACCATGAAGGAAAGCATTACTAATATCAAGTTGATGCAAAAACCAATTGAATTGCACAGCAAAAGTTAACAAAATTCTGATAGTGACAGGCTTTGCCACAGGACTAAAGGTTTCTTGATAGTCCAGACCCTCTTTTTGATGAAATCCCTTGGCAACAAGCCGGGCTTTATATCTATCAATGGTGCCATCAGGCTTTTTCTTGATTCTAAATACCCACTTACAACCGACAACATTCTGGGATGAAGAAGAAGGAACCAAAATCCATGTTCCAGTTGATTGGAGGGCATTAAATTCAGCTTGCATGGCTGATCTCCACTCTGCAAATTTAGAGGCCTGATGATAGGTTGTTGGTACATAATCAAGAGAGGATGATAAAGGGTGTTTGGTAGCAGTGTAAGCTTTAGGCTTAAAAATGCCATTCTTTGATCTAGTAACCATAGGATGAATGTTTTGACCTGGTAAAGATGGAGAAGAGGAATGCGATTGTAAAGGGCTGAAATTGGGTGGTGATACAAATGCACTAGGGGTAGAAGCATTTAAAGAAGGATTGATGGAGGGAGAACTTGGTAAGGCAGATTGTGAGTTGGAGATGGGAAATTGCAGGTCAATAACAGGAGAGATAGGAGGGATAGAATCAGAGGTTGAAGCTGACTTGGCAGGAAAGGGAAAAGACTTCTCATCAAATAAGACATGCCTAGAGATATAGACTCTGTCAGTGGTCATGTCTAAGCACTTATAACCCTTATGTTGTAAACTATATCCAAGGAAAACACACTGCTTGCTTTTGCCATCAAGTTTAGAGGTGACATAAGGTTTTAACCAGGGGTAACAACTACACCCAAAAACCTTTAGCCTAGTATAATCTGGTGATGTATGAAATAATAACTCCCATGAAGATTGTGCAAGACCAGAAATGGGCAACCTGTTGATCAAGTAAGTAGCAGTGGATAGAGCTTCAACCCAATAGACTTTAGGAACATTAGAAGCTACTAACAATGTTCTAGCTGTTTCCACAAGATGCCTATGTTTACTTTCGACACATCCATTCTGTTCAGGTGTATGTGGACAATCGAATCGATGAGAAATTCCATGCAAATTAAGATAAGACTGAAAAGAAGCACTAGTGAATTCACCCCGAGTCGAACGTATAGCCTTTATTTGATTACCAACAGATTTTTCCACATATGTCTTGAAAGTGACAAAGGTAGAATACACCTCAGATTTTCTTTTCAAAGGAAAGAACCAGCTATATCCGTGTAATCATCTACTAACAACAGTAATACCGAAAACCACTCACAGAGGTTACAGGGGCAGGTCCCCATACATCACAATGAAGTAAAGCGAGACTATGGGAAGTAGATGAACCAGCAGGGTGAAAGGGCAGTTTATGGTTTTTAGCTATAGCACAATCCGAACAGAAGAAGTCAACTGAGGATTTACCTTGCAGGGCAAGCTTATTACCAGAAATCACTTTTCGAAAGATATTGGAGGAGGGATGACCCAATCTACTATGCCAAATCTTCACTGGAGCTTTAATACTGACAAATGCTGATGAAGAAATTGAAGAAGAATGACCATTTGAAGTAGAGCTTTGCAAAGGATAGGATCCATCTTTAACTGGTCCCAGCAAAAGCGTCTTCCCCGTAGAACGATCCTTTACAAGGGATCCATCAGAATCAAGTGTCAATGAACATGAATTGTCTTTGACAAATTGAAAGGCAGACAACAAGTTGTGCTTCATTTGAGGAACATGAAGTACATTTTTCAATTTAAAAGAAGTACTGGGAGTATGTAACAAAGAGGAACCAATATGATTGATGGACAGACCTTTACCATCACCAATATAGACTTTGTCTTCACCGGTGTAAGGAGATGGAGAAGAGATGTTGGAGATGTCATTGGTAATGTGAGAAGTTGCGCCAGAGTCAATGAGCCAGGATGGAGGAGATGGCTTTGATGTATAACGCGCACACATTGCAGCAAGCTTTGCTGGAGGGATTTTACCAGAAATTTCTGGATTCATGCGATCATAGCAGTCTATGGCCTCATGACTTGTATTTCCACAGATCTGGCAAGAAATACGAACACCAGAAGAGCCACGAGAGTTGGAATGATGACCACGATTGAAACCAGAAGTGAAACCAGAATTGTAGTTGCCTCGATGATTGCCAGAATTGTAGTTGCCCCGATTATTGCTAGAATTGTAGGTGCTCCGATTGTTGGAAAATCAATTGTTCCTGCCACGATTGGAATTATATCGAAAAGAGTTTTGAAGTGGTGGATGTTGAGCAGCAAATGCCTGAGGTGGTGTAGGAAGAAGAGGTGGTGAGGCTTGGGCCGAGAGAGCATGAAACGGTTCAGTGGTTGCAGAGGAGGCAATTTTCTTCCTTCGAGTCATGGAAAGCTCCTTTGTGAGTAATAATCCATGTAATTCATCAAGAGATGTGGAAGAGAGACGGAGCATGATAGAATCAATGAATGATTCAAACTCATCAGAAGCCCGGCCCGATTGTAGCGACAATAAGATCACGGATGCAAACCGAAGCTCCTATTGCGGTGAGGGAATCGAAATTTCCTTGATGCATTGCGAGATAGTCACCATGGATTGAGAGCCTTTACGAATACTCTGAAGACGAGAACGAAGTTGATGAATATGAGCATCAGAAACACCACCAAAACGTTGCTCAAGTTTGAGCCACAGATCTCTGGATGAAGAAACACTAACAGTAAACGGAATGACTTCCTCAGAGAGTGTCGAATTGAACCAGATGAGAAGATTTTGATCCTTCTCATACCAACTCTCGAAAGCAGGATTGATAGAGCGGTCTGGTAAAAATGGCGCTGGACAAGGCTCAGTTCCATCAATGAGTCCAAGAAGCTTGTAGCGACGAAGAATTGGGGCAAAAAGAGCACACCATGGCAGATAATTCGAACGCTTGAGCTTGATCGGCACCATGCTACCGATGTTTTGAATCGTAAGAGAAGTGTAGGTTTGGGACGAATTAGGGTTTGAAGAGGAAGAATTAGGATTCTGAGTAGGAAATGACGGAATCGGAGAAGAGGATTCAGTGGGTGATGCCATCAGAGATCAAGATCGGAGAACAACAACATGCAATTGATTACAGATCGGAGATCTGAGAAGAAAGCACAGCGGAAGAGATTAGGATCGAAGAGTACCGTGAGGTGATGGCGATTGATACCATAAAGAAACTAAAGAAAACTAGAGGAAAACAGCAGAATGGTTTTACTGAATAATACTCTTCTCATTTACTGACTTAATTAAATACACTTACTTTTGAGGTATATATATAGCTAAAGCTATGTACAAAACTTTCTCTAACAACCTGTAACAAACATAACAACTTAACCAAAACTATACAGGTGTAACAAGAATAATTGGCTGCCTAAACTAAATGAACTGTCATGACTTGGCATCTTTATCTTTAGCAAGTACCCTTTCGAAAAGAAAATGGAAACGGACCTGAATTTAGCTAGGCCCCCAAACCCAAATTTGTGGGTCCAAGTCCAATGCTTGGGGTTTATATTATTTACGCCGAGTGCCAAGCCAAACCCAGAAGCTCAAAGGCGCGCAAAAAGAAGGAACACGTCAGAGGCAGGAGGCTAGTGAGCAATGAGGAACAACACTTTGTTGACGTTCCTTGCTAGACGAGCATCGACAACAACCCAAAACCCAAATTTAAGTTGGCGGTTCTTCTGTTCACCACCCTCTTCCTCCTCTTCTGGCCCAAACAATAAGCTCTTCGTTGGAGGTCTCTCCTTACTCTCATACCCATTGGAAGTCGTGTAATTTCGCTTTGGTGTGTTTCTATAGTGATATGGCTTTTGGGTCTTGCAGGCTTGTCATGGTCGATGGACGAGAAGTCCTTGAAAGACGCTTTCTCTTCCTTCGGGGAGGTCACTGAAGGTAAAGTTTCCTGCTTTATCGACTAACTTGGTCACCCAATTTACATACTCTTCATCAGTCATCTATGTGTTCGATAAAAGGTCCAAGCGATCACTAACACTCATTTTTCAATGAGTTAGAAGTTACACATAGCAAAGTTGAAATTTTTTATACATTAAATGACAAAATCAATTGTATAATCTAAACCATCTGCACGCTTGTATTGTAGTGAAGATAGTGTATGACAGAGACTCAGGAAGGTCTAGAGGCTTTGGATTTGTTAATTTCACCAAGGAAGATGATGCCCGGGTTGCAAGAGATGCCATGGATGGAAAGGTGATGCAGAAATTATAATAGTCATGTTCCAAAATTTGTTGTCTAAGAACATCTTCGGATTCATGTAGTTCTGTTCCGCTTGCAGGCGTTGCTGGGTCGGCCATTGAGGGTTACTTATGCTCTAGAAAGAGTTCGGGGCGGACATGTTGTGGTTCCTCGCCTTTCCGACAGTGGAGATGCTGACAGTCGATATACATGAACTCATGTGGTAATTTAGTTTACTTGTCAGATGAAGAGAATGATTACTATTGATTGATTGACTTGATTGGTCAATCAATCAAGCTCTCTAATAATGAAATTTACTAAGAATTCTTTTGACCGATTATTCCAGAGATGGTTTATAAGCTTTATGTCTTGGCTCTAATGAAGAGATCTTTTTAAGAGGAACTCAGTCATCTTAAAACATCTTAACAGTAGTTTGAATTACACTTGCGGTTGCAGTGTTTTGTTCAAGCATGTAGCTCAGATCAGTGTTTCTTCAGATCCTAGTATATAACTGTTTTAGAAACTACAAAAACCGGATTTGGCGGCGGTCAGTAAATTGAAATTAAGGTTTCCTTTGATGATCCATCTCTTACAGCTTGCACTCTGATAACTTAAACTATGTTTATGCACACATACAAACCATGTTGCTCCTCTCCTCAACATTATTTCGTTCTCCATCATTATATGTTTCTTCTTGATTATAAAATGCCTTGTAGAAGTTCCCTAATACTGAGTTTTCCTTTTGCAGGTGAATGGTTGAATGACATGCAAGTGGAATGAAATTTTTATAAAGTGCTTGAAGAAGCTTGTCAAAGTTCAATTCTTCTTACCAAGTTGTGTTAATTCACCTTACCACTGGTGATGCTCTTAGGAATGTATGAAATTATTTGTTTGTAAGGGAGCAGGGCATAAGCTATTCTGCAGAGCGAGAAAATTGGGCTTTGTGCTACTTCAAATGTTCTAATTTCTTGTGATTATAGTATCTTTTTCTTCTTTTGATGAATATAAGATCTTTTTCGTTTGAATGGCTATTTGGTCAAATTACGCTTACCCACTAGGTATTATAATTGATATTTTTGTTTGTTTTATAACTAGCCCCTTGGCACAAGCTCACGCCCCATCGTGTGCCAACTGATTTTCTTTTTTGTTTTGTTTTGTTTTTAAATTATTTATTTATTTTAGAATTAAGAAATGATAAAATGGATAATTATGTTCCATTAAAATAAGAGCTATTATCTGATTTTATTTTTATTTTTAATAGGAAAAATATAAATTGATTATATTATCCTCATTTATTTAATAATTTTAATTTTTAATGTTTGCATTAACCAAGGGCAATTTATGGAATTTTGAATGTTTCACAATTCTCTACCTTTTGCTTGCCAATTGGTTTTCTTTTTGTTTTGTTTTGTTTTTAAATTATTTATTTATTTTAGAATTAAGAAAATATAAAATGGGTAATTATGTTCCATAAAAATAAGAACCATTATCTGACTTTATCTTTAATTATAATTTTTTTAATAGGAAAAATATAAATTGACTATATTATCCTCATTTAATTAGTATTTTTAATTTTTAAATTTTGAATTAATCAAGGGCAATTTTTAGTATTTCGAATGTTTCACCATTCTCTACCTTTTGCTTTATATATATATATATATATATTATGTTTTAATTATTATTTATTTAGTGAATAATTAGTATTAATATTTTAATTAAGTTCATAAATTATTTTACTTAATAAAAATGTAATTAATTTTTATAATTTTTTCTTTAATAAAATAATTAAATACTAATTATTCACTAAGTAAATAATAGTTAAAACATAAGTACTCTTTAATTTTTTTTAAATTCATATTATGCAATTTAAAGGGTATAGCTGCCCGGCTATACTTTTAAAATATTATATTTATAGAGTATAGCTGCACGGCTATACTTGTCTCTACTGACAAAATATCATCTAGAGAGATCTAAAGCGGAAAGGTTTCGCCGGGATAAATCTATGCCGACGAACTTTCGTTGAGGCATTTTTTTATAAATAAATATAAACTTAGAATCTTTAGGTCAATAATTTTTTAAAAAATTTTCCTTTTAGTAATTAAATTATATGTTACCCTGGCTTAATTACTTTCATTAGTAACTAGCCCCTTGGTGCCAATTGGTTCTTTTAAAAAAAAATTTATTTTATTTTAGAATTTAAAAAGATAATGGGTAGTTATGTTCCATAAAAATATGACCCATTATCTGATTTTGTTTTTAATTTTAATATGAAAAATATATGAATTTATCATATTATCCTCATTTAATCAATAATTTCAATTCTTAATGTTTGCATTAATTAAGGGAATTTTATGGTATTTTGAATGTTTCACAATTTTTTGCTTTATACATACTAGCCTCCCTGCACGCGCGGGCTTTTTTTTAATCACACGCGCTACGCGGGACTTACAAAGTTTCATAAATATTTTTTCGCAATTGTATTTATAAAGATATCTGTTTCAACAGTTTCATATTTTAATCGCATGCGTGTGATATATCGTCGTCTTAAAGGATTTCCTTTATCCACCATATTTTTCTAGACGTCATCTTAGTAGTTTACACGTTATAAAAGAAAAAAAAAGAAACTGCTAAGATGGACATCTAGAAAAATACGGTGGATAAAGGAAATCCTTTAAGACGACGATATATCACACACATGCGATTAAAATATGAAACTGTTGAAACGGATATCTATATAAATACAATTGCGAAAAAATATTTATGAAACTTTGTAAGTCGCGCGTAGCGCGTGTGATTACAAAAAAGCCTCTCGCACGTGCAGGGAGGCTAGTATGTAATTAAGTAATATCTTAGCCTTTTTGAATTAGTTTAATTAGTAATTATTATTTCTTTAGTGAATAATTAGTATTTAAATATTTTACTAATTCCATAAATTACTTAATAAATAGTAATTAATCATTTTAAATGATTTTATGTACTTTGTTTTTTATTATCTTTTATACAAAGTTTCATAATTATTTTTTCGCAATTGTATTTATATAGATATCCGTTTCAACAGTTTCTTATTTTAATCGCATGCGTGTGATATATCCTCGTCTTAAAGGATTTTCTTTATCCACCGTATTTTTCTAGATGTCCATCTTAGCAGTTTCTTTTTTTTCTTTTATAGCGTGTAAACTACTAAGATGGACGTCTAGAAAAATACGGTGGATAAAGGAAATCCTTTAAGACGACAATATATCACACACATGCGATTAAAATATGAAACTGTTGAAACGGATATCTATATAAATACAATTGCGAAAAAATATTTATGAAACTTTGTAAGTCGCGCGTAGCGCGTGTGATTAAAAAAAAGCCTCTCGCACACGTAGAAGCACGTGCAGGGAGGCTAGTATCTATAAAGTATAAAGTATAAACTAATGCAAATAGAATGGTCCTTTTTTTATATAATTTTATTTAATAAATAGTATAGCCGCTCGCCTATACTCCTTTTAAATATAATATAATTAAAGGGTATCGCCGCCCAGCTATACTACCGCGTTTTTATTATATAAAAAATAGTATAGCTGCACGGGGACTAAATTGGCCAAATGGTTAAAATACATGGACTATTTTGACATTTAAGCCTACATAATGTGCACATAGGAGGAAGACATGCAACGATCAAGACCACTTGCTCCACACGTTCCTCTCTAATTGATCTTTTCACTTTTTCATTGCCAATCTATACATAAATAACATGAGATGAGACCAAACTTAAACATATACTTTTAAATTTGTACTAATCAAATTTTAGAATAATTTGGGAACACGTATACTCACCTTCAATTTTGATAGTTTATCCTTTGCTACATGTCTACTCCAATTATCAGAAGAAAATTGTACGAAAAATAGTCATTTTCAAAAGTCAATAGACAAAAGGAAAATCCTTTCGTTTCTATATAATAAGCCAAGTTTAACAATAAAACAATTAATAAGAAATTGCTAGAGGATTAAAAGAACAGTTTCATGATTTGCTACCTTAACACTATGATAAACACAATTTTGGGTCTAAAGAGGCTTTAACAATGTAAAATAGGACAATATGCAATTGTGTGCTACCTTAACACTATGATAAACACAATTTTGGGCCTAAAGAGGCTTTAACAATGTAAAATAGGAGGACTACATGCAATTGTGTGGTAATGCAGAATGGTAATTTTTTTTTAATTTAAGTCTCGTCACAAATACTATGTCAAAGAAAGTAGAGGCATTTTCTATGTTTCACTTAAGTGCAATAAAGTTCATTAAGAGTCCTTTAGTTTTGTTTATAATTCTTAAGGTGGTGCTTTTATAGTTGGGAAAACATCTTTACTGGCTGCTTTTTTTTTTTCTTAAAAAAACAAAAAACAAAAAAAACCACTTTCAGACCATTGTAAAACAAATGTTCTACTACAGTGCATATATCAACATTTGGTTTTGCATCTATTTTTTTTTGTCGCATGTATTTTTATTTTCAACATGCTAGCATCTCCATTTGCTACACTGGACCAATTCCTGTATTTTTAAGTAAAATTAACCATATGAATTCGCCATTAAAAATACCTACAAATACCAAGATCATACATAAAACAGCAAATGTATTCATATTCCATTAACATATTTAAAACCTTCTCTTCATACAATTCTGGTTTATAGAGTGGGGTGATTTTGTTAAGCATGAAGACTTAATGACCATATTCAGCTTCTGAATAATCAGATTTCCTCTGTTCTTTCAATTCTGTAGCAATATTTGTTCCCACCTCCTTTATTTTGTTGTTGAAGTAGTGGAAGCACTTCATTGCATAGAATCCTATAGCAACTCCCTGCTAATTGTTACATCAATCTTCCTTTGCTGCCATTGAATCAATTTCAGAAAATTAAAGCCTATTATTATATGTCACATGATTGTAAGGAAGTATCAGCATCTTCATATAAACATAGCTCAAATAGTTCAAAATGCTAAACGAAGAAACAGTAGGTCACTACCAAGATAATCATACATAAAATGTTTACTTGACAATGAAGAATAAGAATCACAGAGACAAAGAAGTGCCCAAAGAAATGTAGTAATTTAATGAAAACCACAGAGAATATGGATTTAAGGGTGAACATGCATTTGAAACAATATTCTGCATACTAAAAGAACACAATTCACTACGAAAAATGAATACAATCTTGTACTTCTTCATCCATTCCAAATGAAGGCAAATGGAAAAAGCAAAATCAAATTAAGAAAATCTCTACGCTGCTTTTGTTCAGAATAAAGAGTTCATACAATGTATACATTATTTTGCAATTGGTAATTTTAGGATATATTTATTGTTTAGATAATACTTGTGTTAACATTAGTTATGATTGTCAAGATGAGAATGAAGGCATTTTCCTAATGGTTATGTGATAAAGCAAACGATTAAGCAAATAGATAGCAGAGAAGAAACTGAGGTGAGAAAATAAATTGATATCCTGTATAATACATAGCAACGCAAACAGGAGGACATAGAAATGATATCTTGTTAAATTCACTCTCTTGCATAATAATATTAACAGAGGAAGACAAAAGAATAAACATGAGTAAATGAATTTATGCAAGAATGCCCCAGATATTTAATCTGTGCAAAAATCAACTCTCTTACATAGTTTTTCAGCAAACCGTTAGAAAAACCAAAGACAAAAAATTAAGCAAAAGAAAAAACTGAAAACAAAAATTTTTAAGCTGAAAATAGTGGCTTCGAGGCATTTAAAAACCACAAAGTAAAAGCTGAAAAAAAAAAACAATATTTCAGAAATAAGTCAAACAAACACACAACCACAATGATACACACAAACAACACCTGCCAATCTACCAAACCAATTGGTAAGCAGCAAGTCAAGAAACTGACCTCATTTAGGTAGGTGTATGGTATATCCATTGCTCTTCTTCAACCATGGATGGCCTCTCCCCTTGTAGCAATTGTAGCCTATTGGTAGTCTAGCTCAGTAAAGAAATGACCTGCATAAATGAAGCCAACATCAGAGTACATAAGAACTTTCTTTCTATATATAGAAAAGGCAAACAACAATATCCAAATTAGAGCAACTGGCCCAATTTTAGGAAAACAAATACAAAAATCAAACATAAAATTAAAGGGAAAAAAAATAGAACTACAATTGTAAACTGAGTTCCTTGACTTGTTCAAAGAGTGGCATGACAGGTTTGGTAACAACAAAGATGGTACGCTTGGTGGTAGAAGCACCCAAAGTTTCATCAGCTTAAAATTCCAAAGATTTTAATTATAAGTCAAGCAAAACATTCAAATTAGAGACAGAGATAATTAGAAATGCAAACAAAAGCATCCATATAAATATCATTAGTGACAAAAGCATTTTTCAGAAATCAAATTACATAGTTTATACAAATTTTGACAGGAAGAATGAGAAAAGCTCACAGTGTAATTGCCACCATAGCAAATTATGTCCCTTTTGGGGTTTTGCAAGTAATCTTTGTAGAGCTTATATACGGTGATGGTGGTGGATATGTCACTATAGCCATTGCCAGCACCTTTTGGCCAAACCTAAATCTACAAAGTTAAAGAAAACAATCACACGAAGCGCAGCTGTCGAAATCAAACATAAAACAAACTGAAATAACCTAATAGAAACATTAAGAAATCACCCAACTATGTACATAGATAAAGATAATTTAAACCTAGAAACACAGTCTCCTTTGCATCACAACACCTACACCTCAAGCGAACACATAGCCACACAATTGTTTAAACCAAACCATAAAACTGCAATTTCCTTTTAATAGGGCCAAAATACCCACACCTATTTCTGCATCTCTACCACTCTATCATCCAAAACAACCAAACCACAATAAAATGCATTCTACCAAACCAAAAATAAAACCCATTTAAACAAAACATTCTCAAAGATTACAAGCTACACAAATCATCCCAAAAATTAAATTCATAACTCCATCTGCAATAGCTGTAGATGGAATGTGAACTTCGAAACGTATTGTTATAAACTTTTAAATTGGCATAAGACCCTTTCTTAAGAAATAATAAATGGTAATAATATATTAATCTATTCCAAACTAAAATCAGAAATTCATAACAATACAAATGTAAAATTGGAGAGACTACACAAAGCGACCTTACCTAAACTAAAAAGAAACCTAATTCTGGCAGCTGAACTGAAATTGGGAATTGATGTACAGAAGCAATTGAATTACTGAAAGAGAAAAAAGACAATTATGTCACTTGAAACCAAAAACAAAAACAAAAAAACAAAGGTATGAAGGTCATAGGCGGTACCTTTGGACTTGTCCACGAAGAAGAGAGACTTTGACTCACCATGATGCTTCCCCATCCCTCTATTTGTTTTGAGTCTATTGCGCTGCTTTCTCCTGCAGCAAATTGTATCTACTTTAACAATTAAAAAATGAAAAGAAAAATGAATATCAGAGCCAGAGACAACTAAAATATCAACAATCACATCAAAATGGAATTGAGTTCCTCTCCATTTCCAAGCACACATTCACTGCAAATTTCAAACCAAAGAAAAATCTCAAAACTACGCAACAGTATAATATTGAAAATAGAAGTAAAAATCAAAACCAAAACCAAAACCAAATCGAGAGTGAATAGATATAAAAATCCTAAACATACTGAAGAATTTAATTTTCAACCAACATGATGTCAAGTAGCTTTAGAAAAATCGAAGACAATGCGAAGCTTTAGTGGACTTCCTAGCACAAAATTCCTAAATAAACAAATGAAATTGCCCAAATCATCATTGAAATGGAGAAAAACAGAGAATAAGATGAGAGCATGTACCTGTAATTGGTGATTGAAACACTCAAAACAATCGAGCAATTAATTTCTCCATTTCCCCCCTTCCTCTTGTCTTGAGTTCATACAGCATCTGAAAACAAAAAACCAAAAAAAAAAAAGGAGGAAAGCAAAGAAGAAGAGGAGAGCACCGAAGAGAAAAAGTTTTCTGCAACTGAAATGAACTGATGCTTGATCGAGGAATGATATTGGGGTGAAAACTGAAAGGAATTGCTCTTCACACGATCTGCCGAGTTTTGTGGGTTTGTAATTTTTCCGTCTTATTTTATTGCGTGTTTACGAAACTACACATCCGAACTCTAAAACATAAATTTCTCATAAGCTATTGGTTTTTTTGTTTCAGGGGTTTTTCTGTCCAAGTGTTTTTGGTATTTCTTGAGCACGTTTTCTTCTTATTTCTTTTTCATATTTTTTAAAAATTAAAATTTCAACACGTTTATTTTATCACTTTACCCTTTTTTAATTAATTTTTTTCTAATTTAAATCAGTGGTGTTTTACTATTTCACCCTCTTTTAATTAAAATTGTGTGCTTTCATATTCGGGGTTTTTGAATGTTTCACCATTCTCTCCCTTTTGCTTTATATATATAGATAGATAAATGGTGCTGATTTCCCCACTCCATTTTATTTTTTAAATATTTTTTACTATAAGAAAAATGGATTGTAAGTGGACAAAAGAGGAGTGCGAACATACAATTCTCAACAAAGGTAGTGTAAATGGACAAAAGAGGACTGAGAAAATTAGTTCCCTATATAAATATATATATATAGGGATGTGATTTCCTCACTCCCATTTTCTCCGCTTACACTCCCTTTTATTTTTTTATTATATATTTTTAATCAATTTTGTTCTTTTTCTTTCCTATTTTACTCTTACCCTACATTAATTTCTTTTTACTTCACTTTTATATATATTTTTCTTTAAACTTAATTTTCCAACTTGCACTCCAGTTTCAATTTTTTTTTCCTTTAATCGAGTAAGAAATTAAATATTTTTTTCCTTTCATTACTAAAAATGGAGGTCAAGTTGAAAATTTAAGTAAAATGAAAAAGAAATAATATAAAAGTGAAGTAAAAAGAAATAAATGTAGCGAAGGGTAAAATAGGAAAGATAAATAACAAAAAAGAACAAAATTAATTAAAAAATATTAAAAATCAAAAGAGAGTGTAAGTAGAGAAAATAAGAGTGGGAAAATCAGCTCCCTAGATATATAGATAAATAATGCCTGTGGAACGACATGCCGTTAATCACTTTTTTGTGTGGCCAAATGCCGTTAATCACTTATGCGACCGAAAACCGACCTGTTTTAGATGCGACTCAACACGGCGTCGTTTCACTCGTAAAGCGAGGCGAGGAACGGATATAAAATATAGAGCACAAATGTCTTTACATCACACTCTGAACTCCGAAGTCTTGGAGAGCAATCAAAGAATCCGATCAAGACTGGAACGCCATGGAAACCGACGCTCAAGAATCCAATCCCCAAAACGATGCCGTAATCAACTCCTTCAGTGAGATCACCTCAGCCTCCAAACAAGAAGCCCTCTTCTTCCTTGAAAGCCATAACTGGGACCTCGATGCCGCCGTTTCGACATTCTTGGACAACGACACCGTCGCCGTCTCCGCCGACGCGCCCAGCAACGCCGGATCGTATCCAATCCCGGCCTCCCACTCGCTCTCGCCATCGCCCTCACACTCGCCCAACTACTCTCCTTCACCGTCGCCGCCGCGCTCTCGCTCGCCGTCGCCGACTCCCTCTCGCGCTCCCTACCAGCTTCGATCGAAGCGCGCCGCCTCCAGTGGGGCCCAAGACAAGGCTGATACCAAGCCGCCTTCTGCGAGCCGTCCACGTGGCATACGCACGCTTTCCGATCTGAATCGGCCGGAAAGGGGTGGGTCCGGCAGTGATTCGGATGAGCCCCAGGAGTACTACACTGGTGGCGAGAAAAGGTACTCTCTTTTGCGAGTTCTTGTTTGGTTCCCAAGAATGTCGAGGAAAATCACTGGTTTTTTTTCCCTATTAAGGATTAAGGATAGTTAGGTGCTCTAACCCTATGTTCGGGAACCGAGAAAATGCGGAATGTAGAATGTAATACTTCGTGTTTGTGTGCTGAAAATTCGTTTTCTTTGCAACCAAAACAGATAAGCTGAAAATTATGTTTGGTACCTGAGAAAAATGTAGGTCAGCAAAATAAAGAAAATTCCAATTGTTGTCGTTTGTCTATAACAATATAAAATAGGAATGCATCTGAAACTAGGCAGATTATTCTCGGCCTGAAGAACGTCCTAGAGAAATTAGCCTCACACAGGGACCCAATTATAGGTAGTCTTACCAAGAATCAATGTTTTGTGGTTAAGGAGTTGTCTTAAAATGTATTCCAATCATTGTCAAGTTGGTTCAACATTCTTTTTTTTTTGTTGACCTGGAGTTCTTCAGTGAGCTACCACGTTTTATTCTTTGCAATTGTTCATTTAATATTTGTTAGTCTTAATTTGTCCTATTGTTGGTTCCAGTGGAATGCTTGTCCAAGACCCTACCAAAGGCAGTGATGTGGATTCAATTTTCAGTCAAGCTAGACAGTTAGCCGCTGCCCAAGGACCTATAGATCCCCATCAACCTTCTTCAAGCTCAAAAAGTTTTACTGGAACAGCTAGACTGCTTTCAGGGGAGAGTGTTCCAACTGCTGCACCTCAGCCACCTGAAGTTGTTATTCACACCATTACTTTCTGGAGGAATGGGTTTTCTGTAGATGACGGTCCGTTGCGGAGGCTGGATGATCCTGAAAATGCACCTTTCTTGGAAGTAGGTTTTAATGAAGCATCTCTATACTGGGTTTAATTATTCTCGAATTTTATGATTCTTTCTGAAAAAGAAAAAATGGTTTGGTAGTTTGTATGAGTCTACCAGCTTCTTTTCCTACTGCATTGATATGAGCTTGATTTTTTAGTATATAAAGTAAATCTAAAGAAAACTCTAATCCAACCCGTTCCAAAGCAACTAAAAAGGGCTTAATGTGTTTCGGGAATACTTGGGGGAGTATGATGCTCGGGCGATTGGGCGTTGTATTCTTGGTATTCTCGAGGCACGTGCCATTGTCACGTGACCAGGATTTCGGGATGATTAAATATCTTTCACTAATTTACTTCCACAAGTTTTGATCTCATTATTTTGATAAGTGGGTTGAAAAATAGGGCAGTTGGTAGCCAAACTAGAGGTTGTCCCAAATGAACCTTTCAAAATATTGCAATTAAATGTTATGTGTAAAAATTTCTTAAGTTCTCTGATTAGTTGCTCTCCTTTCGCCTTTTGTTGCAATGATAGGTTTTCATTTTACTTGCTTTTGCATTTTTTTTCTAGTTTGATCTCTCTTCTGAGTCCTGATAATGTTTCATTATTATGATTGCAGAGCATCAAGAAGTCTGAGTGCCCGAAAGAACTTGAACCAGCCAATAGGAGGACTACTGTACATGTTAATCTTATGAGGCGGGAGGAAGAATACCCTGTTTGTGCTTAGTTCTCTCCTACTTGTATATATGTTATTAATATGCATCTGGTTCATTCTTTCTGATGTTTTCCAGCTTTGTTTCAGGAACCCGTGAAGCGGCATGTTGCTTTTCAGGGTGTTGGAAGAACTTTAGGTGAGAGCAGCTCTACCTCTGAGTCAATTGCTGCTGATCTTCCCCTAAGAGCTGCTCCGTTGCCCTCAATGGGCTTAACTGTGGATCAGTCATTACCATCAACCTCTATTCAGCTAAGGTTAGCAGATGGTACGCGTATGGTATCTCGCTTCAACTACCACCATACAATTAGAGACATTCATGCTTTTATTGATGCATCAAGACCTGATGGGGCAAGAAGTTACCGGCTGCAGACGATGGGGTTCCCTCCGAAACAGCTTTCTGATCTGGACCAGACAATAGAGCAGGCTGGTATAGCCAATTCTGTTATTATCCAAAAACTCTAGAGGTTGAACACATGCTCATCAATTCCGGAGCCATATTTAAGTACATGTGTCCTAAACACAGACCTATTTTTCTGTGATGAATTTATGTTATATGTAAGGAATTTGAAAAATTAGCTATGAAACCATTCAACAACCGGTTTATGCTTTTTGATGCAATGACTATCTGTTTTTGCAAAGTATACGAAGTAGAGTTTGATAAGTAGATTGTTGTTGAAATCATCAATCGCGTGGGAGTATGAGTTTTCATTTGATGAGTTGCCTTTCATTTTAATGCTGCTTATTTTGTTATCACTAGTTTCTTCTAGTGATTTGATGTTTAACAATTGTGGTTGGTCAAAACCCAATGTCATGGTATTAGGCCAACAAAAATAAGGCACTACAAACATCATATTTTGACATTTCACAAAATGTGTGGTAGCTTGCTTGCAACCCGCATTTGCAGTTTATGCACCACCTAGTTAGAAGGGTTTAACATGATAACTAAATGAATCAGGGAACTTAGATATAGGAATCAAGGAATTGGAATCGGATCAATTACTCCCTTCTACATTATCCCAATCCCGATTTTGAGAGTGTTCAATTACGGATTTTAATGTGGAATTCATATAAATTTTGATTCTTTATGTGTTTATTAACACATGGAAAGTTAGATATTGGAATCATTTCAATACCTATGTGTTAGTAAACACATGAAAAGCATGAATTATGATTTCAGCACCCATTTTATGTCCTGATAAGTAAACATGACAATTATAAGTGGAATTTTTGGCATGCATCTATATTATTTGGAAACGAAATCTATTTTCTTTTCAAAATATGAGATTGTCAATGACCTTAGGCATTGATAAAGTGTTAAGAATCATAGCATGCAGAACTGCAGTTATCATAGGCATTGATTGAAAGAAGTTGGGTCTTATTAGGAATTTGGCTTCAGGTTTGGTTTCTTCACCCTTGGTTACAAAAGAAAAAAATGCGCGACTACCATGCTGGTGCCTGTACAGAGAAGATACAGGCTTGTTTTTCCTCTCAAAGCTTCTTCTTCTTTGATGTCAGGAACTATTGGAGTGAAAGAAAAAAAATTTACACCCGACAAAAACTTTGAAAATCTCAAATCTGTTTGGAATCAAACTCTGAAATTTTTAATTTGATTAGGGTTCAATATGTTGAGTAGGGTGTACTTATTAAAATTACTTTTGTTTCAATATTCAATATATCCTTTTTTGTCATTTTATATTAGGATAAATTAGTAATTCAATAAATAGTTTGGTAGTATGGTATATAGGTGTCAAACGGGCCGTGCCGGGCCGGCTCATCCCATTTAAACTCGTGCTTTTAACGTTTTCGTGCAGGGTCGGGCCGGCCCATTTAATTTATCGGGTTGTGCTGTGTCGGCCGATTTAGTAAAATCATTGATCCCGGCCCGGCCCAAAGCCCATGTCCATATTGAAACAGGCCGTGCTGGGGTCGTGCTCGTGCCATACTCAGGCCCAAGAACCAACCCATTTAATTTGAATTTTTTTCACTTGATTTTTTTTTCCACTAGATAATTCAAATTATAAACATTAAAAAAATTAATTTGAGGAAAGAAATGATGAACTATTTGAAAATATTAATCAATCAAACATCCAAACAATATGAAAGGCGGAGGGCAAAAAGTGTCCAACTCTACAAAGTTCACTTCAACTTTTCATCTTTAAACAACTTATTATTTTATATGTGAAGAAAAGTCTTGCTTTGATTATAAGAGAAGCGTATATGTCATATGTAATGATTAGATATCAAGTCTAATGTTGTTTAATTAATTTGTAGTTGATATTTTTAATTAATTAAGGACCCAAGTAATTTCCCAAAAATTAAAGACATAAAATATATGTTTATGATTTTTTTAAAATAAAAAAACCATATAAACAATGACATTAGATGTCAAATTATTGTATTTTGACTTTTGAGAAAGAAAAAAATGTTAAGTGGGCCATGCTTGAAGTGGGCTTGGGCTCGTGCCGTGCTTGAAATGGGCTCGGGCCATGGATCGGCCCGGTCCATTGGACCTCATTTTTTGATCCTGGCCTGGCCCAAGTTTTCGTGTCGTGCCGAGCAAGGCCCATTAATATTCGTGCTCGTGCCGTGCTGTGCCTTATTTAAACGGGCTGAGCTCGTGTCATGCTAGGTCGGCCTGTCTCGTTTGACACCTCTAGTAGAGTATACTAAGTTAATTTTAAGATTCGTTTAAAAACACCCTATTTGTTTTCCTTCTTTTCACAATGTCATGTTTAAACTACTATAATCTATATAAAGGGAATTCAAACTTGAGTGTAAGGAAACGAGCACACTCTCTTGCTAACTAATCTAATCCACATTTGTGATAATATTTGCTTTTCAACAACTTGTATATTTTGGTATAACATTGAATTTCAGTATAAAAAAACACACAAACACAAAATACCATTCTCCCAGTAAGTTCTTCATTATTTTTTTTCTCACAACAGTGTAAGGAAAAGTACATCATATGCTGCTTGCTCTCGTTGGGTACGAGGTTGCTTTGTGTATGCCAGCAAGGTCTTTGCTTAGCTTGGCCTTGTTTGCAAGATTGCCATCTCTATATATGCCATATCGTAATATTTAACTTCACAGTGGGCATGAAGTGCAAGAATCAAAAAGTTACTAGAGAGAGAGAAGATTGGCGCCAGAGAGAAATGGACGGGACGTTTGGAGTGTCCCACTAACTTTCTCTCCACCTTTCTCTTTTCCTTCTTTTCTCCTCTCCCCTCCACTCCACGAGAAACATTTCTATAGAACAGGGATAGCACTATTTTACTATTTTCGACCAATCACAGTATACCATGCGTAATAATTTTTTCACGTGGCAGATCGTGATTGGCCGAGAGTAGCAAAATAGTGCCAGGGGCGGAGCTAGAATTGTAATGTTAGGGAGGCCGAAGTAGAAAATACAAATATATAAAACGCCTAAAGTATTCAATAATTACATGTTTAGAACTAAACAGTGGCGAAGCCAGGATTTCATGTGTGTGGGGGCCTCTTACAAATTATAAAGAATCAAAAATTCGAACTCACAATACATATGAAAAATAGTATATATATATATATATCACATATGTCAAGAATTATATTGCTTATTGGTTGCAATCATAATTGTACTCGACAAAGAGATAGACAAATACATTTTGAGCAAGAAAAATTGCAAGAGATAGACAAAGAGTGGCGATTTAGCAAATATCTTTATAGCTTTTCCCCTCATTAAACCCAATAGAAAGAAAAAATCAAAATTCACAAACTAAAAAAAACCTTAGATCCATTTATGCATTCATATCATACGTGAAAAATGTTTTATGTAAAAATATTGACTAAGTATGAAAAATGGTTTTTCGGAATAATCATTTTCTCAATATAATTTTTGGCGACTTTTATTCCTTATACTTCAAATAAGAAAACTTGATTTTATGAGATTTTAGTATGAAGTATATATTGACTTAATGAGCTATCATTTTTAGCCTAAATCGTATTTTGCACTAAAATTGATTTTTCATATTTTGATTTGGTGGGAATTTGATTTTCTAGTATTTTTATTTGAATCCAAATAAGGGGTACTTCCTTATTTACATTGTAAACCTAAGTAAATTGAATAATATAAAAATAAATGAAAGTAAAAGGACAAAGACATTTACTTAAATGTTGAAAATGGAAATAAGGTAATCTGTACACCTGGAGTGCACCATCACCAACTGTGCAAAGGGGCAATTTGAAGCACCTCATTGTGCCTTAATAGGTCTGCCACAACACATGTAGATACATATCAAAACGTAAAATATTTAAAATAATATACATATAGAAATACATAACAATATATTACTTTTAAAATATAAAAAAATTTGAGTGGGGGCCCGGTGTTGAACTTTCCAGGTCGACGGTGAGGTCACTCCAACAACACCGACATCGTCCCACTTAACCACCGCACAATCCTCGGTGTGGGGTTTTATCACAAAAGCGCCGGTGTTATTAGAAGTGGAACCATTTATTATATGGGACTTTCTATTTTGTTAAGTTTCCGATGTGGGACTCGTGTATTATTTAACACTCCTCCTCACGTGGGACCACTTTTTAGTGGACTACACGTGCAACCAATTTCACATCGGTCACCTTTTTTTTTTTTCTTTTTTTTTTTTTCCATTTGGGGTTTGTTTGATTTTGATTCAATTTGGGGTTTTTTTGTTTTTGATTTGAGTTTGTTTGATTTGAGTTTAAACGGCCAGGCTACCAACCCGCTCGATACCATGTTGAACTTTCCAAGTTAACGGGAGGTCCACTCCAACAACACCGATATCGTCTCACTTAACCACCCGCACAATCCTCAGGTGTGGGTTTTATCACAAAAGCGCCGGTGTTATTAGAAGTGGAACCATTTATTATATGGGACTTTCTATTTTGTTAAGTTTTAGATGTGACTCGTGTATTATTTAACACCCGGGACCACACTGGTCCCAGTGTGGCTCCGCCCCTGGAACTAAATATTTGTAATTTAGTCGTATCTAATTTGTTTTAGAATGAACTATAACTTAAATTAAAAGTTTTTTTTATTATAAATTCTATATGTTTTATATAATATAATAAAAAAGAGATAAAAATATGAGGGGACCAAGGCCACTCCAGGCCTAGGAGTTGCTCCGCCACTGAATAGTGTTATTCTCGTTTCATACAAGTTTTTTTGCCACCCCACAGCTCCCCTCCCCAAAGCCCACTTTTTTCTCCCTAAAATTATTACGAATTAGACCCATACGATATGAATTCTTCTGACGATATTTTACTTTCATTCCATGTATTCAGATAGAGAGGGACAGCGCCAACGGGTCTAGATCTTTTAGTAGTGTGTGAGAGAAACCACATTCTCATATAGTTTATTGAAAGAGAGGGAAAACGATGTCGTGTGCATGGTAGACTTGGTCTCCTCAGGATTGCACGTCACAACATATGCACATAAACTCGTGACTATGATCTTAATCTTAGCTTATTATTAGTGGATTATTTCTACTTATAGAGAGAAGATAATTCACGGGCAGGAGTATACGGCTGAACTGCAATTAATTAAAAAGAGATGCATATAGGCCATGAAGAGGGGAAACACTGCAATAGCTATTATCGGTGAATAACGTTATAACGACACGACACGTAATCACCAGATAATATTAAAATGGTTGGATAGATTATGAAAGGAATGAGACAGAGTAGTACCATCAATCACCAATATGGACGGTCATTTACAATCAATCCTAATCACAGCAGAACAGGCCACGAGGGGAGCAGAAAATTGGACCAAACACCATAGGCCGGCCATTAATCTTTCTGCACCCCCTTAATTATCAGAAATTACCATATGCTTTCTTCATTGAGAGAACTAAAAGAAAAAATGTTTGTTTTGCAGGTGCACAGTGCATTTGTAAACTATTATTAATCGTTTAGATTTACAGTTTTAACTATAAAAAGAACACATTAATTAAGCACACATTTTTCTCTTTTTAATATTTCTCTACTTCTCTCCGTCTTCTCAGTCTCAGTCAATCTGCAGCGCAGCACCAGTGGCAGTACAATAAACGAGGAGATAGATACATAGATGAAATAATAATATCACAAAGGGAAATATTTGGGGCACCACCTTTGCTCACAATTTCTCTAATAAAGAGGTGGGACCAGATAGGATTTCATGTATTAGTAGGCTCCATCCGACCTCACCCTCTATTAGAGAATATTAGTAGGCTCCATCCGACCTCATCCTCTATTAGATCAACTCCACCCATAAGGGCAAGGGCAAAGGCAAGGGCAAGGGGGGGCAAGGGCACCACCTTTGCTCACAATTTCAATATTTTTTACTTTCCACCCAACATTTTCTACTCAAAAATTCTTTTTTTTATTTTTATTTTTATATCTTTTCTTGCATTTCCTTTTTTTCTATATTTTCTTGAGGGTCAATTTTTTTATATCTTTTCTTGCATTTCATTTTTTTTCTATATTTTCTTGCATGTCAAATTTTTAATATATTTTTTTGCATTTCCTTTTTTTCTATATTTTATTGCATTTCCTGTTTTTTCTATTTTCTTCCATGTCCTTTTTTTCTATATTTTCTGCCATGTCAAATTATTTTATTTTTGATTGCATCCAACTTGATTGTTTAAGTAAAAAGCTTATCCGAAAATCGTATTCCAACTTGATTGTTTAAGTAAAAAACATACAAAAAAAATTAAAATGAATAGTAATTGCATTACCTTGCCCTTCCATGGGTGGAGCAAAAAATGCAAGGACTGTCACTATTCATGTGAATAGTGCGCTTCTTGCCTTGCCCTTGCCCTTGCCCTTATGGGTGGAGTTGCTCTAAGGGCAAGGGCAAGGGCAAGGCAAGGGCAAGGGGGCAAGGCGGGCACTATTCACGTGAATAGTGGTAGCTCTTACATTTTTTGCTCCACCCATGAAAGGGCAAAGTAGGGCAAATACTATTCACGTTAATATTTTTTTTATTTTTTTTACTTAAACAATCAAGTTGGATACGATTTTCGGATAAGTTTTTGGGTTGCCACGTGTCACTATTCATTAAAAAATTATCATATAAAATTTGATATAAGATTTCCGAATAAAAATTTTGGATTAAATTTTCGGATAGGATTTTTGGTTGCCACGTGTCGACATTTTGATGAAACTTTCTATTTCTATTTGTACACAAAATAGAATTTTTGAGTAGAAAATGTTGGGTGGAAAGTACAAAAAATTGAAAGGAGATGAATTTGTATGCAAATTTGGTGTAGAAAGTGAATGGATATGGTAGGTATTTATACAAATAATTTCCATAATTTTATTATATTTTTAAAAAAATTTTGCAATTTTTTTGAATTTTTAAAGGCAAAAATGCCCCACCGTCGGATTGTACAAAGAAAAATCGATCGAGGCTCAGGAGGCAGCCACGTGGCACATAGCCGTTGGGGAGTTCACGGACGTGCGCTCTTTCAAATTTTTAACGTTGGCGCGTGCATTGCACGCGCCAACGTTAAAAATGCGCCCGGCGTCAGTCTTGGCGCCGGTTGCCTCGATCTTGGGCTCGGGCAAATCTTGACCGTGGGCTTGCCCGGGCTGGTGGGTCCCGCATGTAGCCTGGGCTCGGGCTTGAACGCTGGAGCTGCTGGCCTTCGATCGGGCTGCCTCCTGCCCCCCTGCCTCCTCCCCCTTTAACGCTGGGCTTGCTTTTAGAGAGGTGGTGAACATGGTGGTAAGCAAAATGGCACCACCCTATCACAAAATATCATTAGCTATGATTATTAATCTCATCGGGAAGGAAAGGAGGAGATAGATACATAGATGAAATAATAATATCACAAAATATTATTAGCTTTGATTATTAATCTCATCGGGAAGGAAAGGTTCTCAGGTTTCTCAGTCAGTTTTCTGAGCAGAGGTACACGTTAACTCCACGTGCACCCTTCTGTTCATTTCTTTTAAGAACTCTAACTCTCTCTCTCTCTGTCTCTCTATTTTCACTATACGTATGTAACTGTGGAATTATACTAGAGTCTAGAGAGGGAGAGAGATAGAGACTACTGTTTATGTACAGAAAGGAGGAACAGAAAAGTAGCCATTTCCTAGGGAGGTCTGAATCTATCAACCCTTTAATTTACAGATATATATCAGTCATGCAAATTTCTGACAAACCTCCACTGTGTCTGTGTCCGTGTGTGTAATTTAGAGGGGAGGCTTCCTTCTTTCCTTGCTTTTCTGTACACATAAAGACTGTTACATATGGAGTTTTAGCTTAAAAACCGGGAGGCAATTCCTCTGCTGAGAAAGAAAGAAAGAAAGAGGGCAGTTCCACTTCCAGGCCACTGAGAGAGAGAGAGATAGGAGGAACCAATTGTAATAATAATAGTGGTGTTACTGATAGTGGACTGATGATGGGGTTTGGGAACAACACTAGTAGAACGGGTAGTAAGGCACAGTTTCTTTCTCTACCTTTGATGGTGGGTTGCAGCCATCCAAACTTGCAAAGTGATCATCAGACGACTGATCAGGAGATGATGGTTAGTTGCAGCAATAACATGAAAGCTAAGATTATGGCTCATCCTCTCTTCCCTCGTCTCTTGGCCTCCTATGTCAGTTGCCAAAAGGTGATCTTCAAACTCTCTCTCTCGCTCTCTCACATATCTGTCTCTTTGACTCAGACATACCCAGTTTACAAAAGAGATTGAGCGAGTTTTGTGGTCCATGAAAGGAATATATATATATATATATAATTTTTCATTTTTCGTAGGTTTTGGTTTGTTTTCTGTCTGCATGTCCTTGTTGTCTGATGTTGTTTGGGAAATTCTAATTAATTAATTAGGTTGGGTCACCTCCTCAAGTGGTGGGCTAGGTTAGAGCAGGCCTGCAGTGCTGCTGCTGCTCACAATTCTGAGGCAGCATGTTTAGGAGGAGGAGGAGGAGATCCAGACCCAGCGCTGGACCAGTTCATGGAAGCCTATTGCGAGATGCTGACTAAGTACGAGGAAGAGCTCACAAAACCCTTAAAAGAAGCCATGCTTTTCCTCTCCAAAATCGACTCCCAGCTCCAAGCTCTCACAGCTCATTCTTCCTCAGATTCTGGTTGTCATCAACGTCACCCTCTTACACACAAACACACACACATATATATATAATTACTTTCCTGCATCTTCAGCTGCAACTTGAACTGTTTTACAATGGATCTGATCAAATAAATCAAACGGTCCTGATTTATCAACATTACAAATAGAAATGACATGTGCTTCTTACGTTTTTGTCTTTTTCTTTTTTTCTGAAAGAAGAAAAGTGCATGTAATGTACATATACAATTAGTTTGTACTTGGGGAAAGCTTTTTGCTTGGAGGCATCTATATGTACATGTCTAGTTAAGACTAGGTAGACGTCTGTAGCTTTGATTCTCTTTTTCTTTGTCTCTCTTTCTATGGTTAACGGGGCATCTACATTAATTGTAGCTTAATTTTATTATTGCTCCATTCATTTTCTGCACCCAATGTGTTTGAGCCTTTTTCTTGGTGTGTAGCTTTGATTCTCTTCTCCTTCGTTCTATAAGCTTATTTCAAACCTTTAGCAATTGAAATTCAAAACTTGAGTTTAGTGTTTGCTTGTAAAGTTTAGCAAGTCTTTTAGAAGATTTACTGTGATTAAGGGTTATTTATTTTCGTGTATAACTTGGATTGCCACTAATTAAATAATGACATCGGCATTAGGCTTGGTTTAGTAATCTTTTTCTGCGCTGATTTTGTGGCATGCGTGATCAGCTAGCAGTGGTGATATTGTTGGGAGAAGTAGGTCTCCAAAAGAGGTTGATGTCACTATGAATGAGAGTTGCATAGACCCTCGAACTGAAGATATGGAACTCAAAGCTAAGCTTTTGCGCAAATACACTGGATATCTGGGCAGCCTCAAGCAGGAGTTTATGAAGAAGAAAAAGAATGGAAAGTTGCCGAAGGAAGCCCGGCATCAGTTGCTTGACTGGTGGAGCAGACACTACAAATGGCCCTATCCATCGGTAAACCTTGTACTCGATCTATATATTAATCTTCCTTTTCGACCATTGTCTTGCTAAAATGCACTTCAAATTTGACATAATTAACATCTATATGATAACATAAGTCTTACAAGAGAACGTTATGCGATATATTATACTCAATCTATATCTTCGTTTTTGTCAGTTGTCTTGCCAGACAGGGGCGGCCCTGGGGTGGTATAAGTGGCACCACCACACAGGGCCCTTGATTCTTGAAGGCCCCTGTATATTTTTTCTTTATATTATATATATGCATATATATTAATATTATAAGAGTTGCATATATAGTATAGCGTGCTAAATATTTGCACAAGAGTGTCTGGTGGAGTTGGCTCCAGCGCATATCCACGTAACAGAAGCATTTATTGCAAATAGAATTCTATTGACTATTCCTGTTATTGTTGCATTTGCAGAAAAAAAAAGTTTTTCAAAATTAAAATTGTTAAAATCATACTTGCGATCAACTGTGTCGCAAGAAAGGTTAAACGGAATAGCTTTGATTTCAATTGAAAGTGAACTTCTAGAAAAACTTGATTATGAACATTTGATTGATGATTTCTCTTCTAAAAATTCAAGATCAATTTTCAGACATTAGTATTGTACTTTGTTTTTTTTTCTTTTGGGAAAAAAGCTCTTGTAATAGTTTTAATTCTTCAAATAAAGACATCAAATACAATTTGAATGATTTTTGAATAGTCAGGTATGTTTTTGTTGTTACTTTTGTGTTTAATGCAATATAATCTAATTTGTAAATGACATTTGTGTGCAACTACTCTTTAATTTGGGATTGCCAATCTTTTTTTCTATTAAACACTTTGCTTATTGGAGGCATCAAGGGACCTTCTAAGGGCACAAGGAGCTTATTTTTGTACCAAACATATTAATATTTAATTTTATCAAATGGAAACATTTAAATTTTTATGAATTTAATTTCTGATTGTTATTACATGTTTATTGATGGAGACTTTTAGTTATAAAAAAATTGTTTATGACATTAAGTTATGGCACATTTTTATTTATAGTATTTTCGTATTAGATTATGTGGGGTTCCAATTAAGTTTTGTACATGGCCCCCAAAATTTCAGGAACGGCCCTATTATCAGACTCTACTTGAATATGACAAGATAAGTATTTATATGATAACATAAGTCTGACCAGAGATAACGTTACCGAGAACGTTACTAGATATATCATGAAGGGTCGATTGTAATTTGTATATGCAGGAAACTCAGAAGCTCGCACTGGCAGGGTCCACAGGTCTGGATCTGAAGCAGATAAATAACTGGTTCATCAATCAGAGGAAGCGCCATTGGAAGCCTTCAGAGGATTTGCAATTTGCTGTGATGGATCCAACTCATCCCCACTACTATATGGACAACAATATCATCTTCCCCATGAACAGAACATCTACTCTCCTTTGATGTTATCACTGGGCTTGGATGCATGTATATGTTAAGGGTTTGGTGTACCCAAATTAATTAACGTCTCTAACTTGTTGACATTTTGAGACCGCTCGTAATTTGATTAGGTGGGCACAGACTTCTAATTTGTCCCTACCCTTTCTCCAAAGTGCTTTTCGCAGAAGCATGTGGTTTTGATATATTTTCAGCACCTTGATTTCTTCACCATCATTTAGAATTTTAGCTTGGCCAAGCATGGTATTGGTCCACTGGTATGCAAGCATGTCTGATATTTTGCACAAGGGCCACAAAGCACACACAAATTACGTTGAAACAAGCTGTCTTCTTTTTCTACATCACACGTGATACTTCACACCATCTTGCCCACTTTGCTTTTCCTTTTTAGTTCGATTATTAATGGTTAGAGGTTTGGAGTAATTGTTCTTCTTAATAAAAAAAGACTTATTAGTGTAGTGGTTTAGAATAATTGCTCTCAATAAGAAATGTCCTAAAAAAAAATTAACTAAAATGATAAACGAACGTGTTGGTTTGATTTTGTTATCTTTTCCTCATATGAGTATCTACAACCGATGTGTCAAAAGTGTTATTTAAACATTTAACATTTAACGATTAAAAATAACATCTCATATCACTCCAACCGATGTATCAAAAATGAGGTGGAATGAAGACTGAAGGTTGAGATGTTATTTTTGACATTCTAAAAGCAAGATGTCAAACAAATATTTTATTATTTTTTCTTCTCTATTTTTTGTAATTAAAAATAA
This sequence comes from Prunus padus, assembly GCA_024362665.1. Taxonomy (NCBI): domain Eukaryota; kingdom Viridiplantae; phylum Streptophyta; class Magnoliopsida; order Rosales; family Rosaceae; genus Prunus; species Prunus padus. The sequence goes on from JANFAM010000013.1 coordinate 22,926,689, forward strand.
ATTAACACTAAAATCTAATAAAATAATAATTTAATTTGACATATCGTGTGGAATATAAAGCGGTGTAAGATGTCAAATTAACACATCAACCATCAAATTTAAATTTGATATTTGGTATTTGACATCTCCAAGAGAGATGCTCTTACATGCTTTGTGTTTTCAATTGTAATATAAATCGGATAAGATATATAAAAAATTGAAGCTAGTTCTTCAAATTAGGCCTTTCTTATAACTTGGTCCTCCTATTAATAAAGGCAAAGTCGAGCTATAAATTAATTTAGGGACCTATGGAATTTAGATAAGATCAACAAATTCATGTTGTTTAGACATGATTATGATGATGATAATTTAGAATGGCAAGATACATACCATATTCACCTACCAATTCTTATCACACACCTTTATTTATGTCAACTCAAATTTCACTCTTAATACCATATTCCCCTATTAACACAAATTATTATTAATAATGGTAGGGGTCATACCTCTTATCCAACTTATTAAAAAAAAATTTGTATTCCACTTATTTTTTGGGTCAAACGTTGGGATATTGCATTAATAATTCACGCCACAGGGCAATACAATTTACAAAGGCCGCAGAGGCCGATACGATCCACAATGGGTTTACAAACACTACCCCCAAAGGGGTAACAACTCGAAGAGATCCATCGAAAACACTAATCTTATAGGCACACACAGAGCATAAACCAGTACGGCATAAACACATCAGGAAAAGACAAGGATAGCAAGTTCTCCCACAGAGAACCAAAAAACACGCATCAACCCCGAAAGAGTTGGAAGTTCTTATTACAATAACTGGAGAAGCAAGACTAACCCAAACAAAAACGCAAACTCTCCCGAAGAGAGACTCCAAATACACCAGCAAGCAGCCGAAGCTACCCCTACCAGCGCTGAAACAAACACCGGGGTTCCAAAAGGAAACAACTAAAACCGAAGAAACCAAAAAGGAAAAGAAAAAGGCAAAGAAGAAGTGAGGAGAAGAAGGTGAGCAACAGAAGGGAGGAAAAGGGGAGAGCATGGAAGGGACTAGGAGAGGGGATGAAAGGAAGAGAAGATAGGAGGGAGGGGGATGGGAAGTCGCCGCCCCCAATGCTGTAGGCCCCTAGGGTTTTTTCTTTCTTCGGACTAGAGAGTTTTCCTAGGATTTTCCTATCTACTCATATTTTATTTCATACATGTGAAATTTACCGGTAGTGAAAATAGGAATAAACCTACCACCATATTCCAAATAGGATGCATTTTTGCTCATCACTTTAACTATAGGTGTATCCTCATCACCATTCTCAATGCTTGACACGTGTCCATATGTATAATCATGGTTCCATAAATACAAAGCAAAAGTTAACTATGGTTAGGCCTATGGACACGTGTCAAGTATTGAAAATGGTGGTGAAGGTACACATATGGTTAAAGTGGTGAGCAAAAATGCTCCCATTCCAAATAGAGCAAATCTCGGCTCCTTACCTTAAAATTAAGAATGAGCTCGTACTCTAAGAATGAAATTTTAATACTTGTCAAATTCTAAAACAAAGAAAGTTAACAGTGTGTTTAGATGTGGAAATTTAAAAGTACAAAAGAATTCATAAATGACGGAATTTAATGTTTTAGAATTTGTAAAATTTCTTGTTTGGATAACGAATTTAAAGTACGGAATTTAGACTTTATTTGTAAAGTTGTGTTTTTTTAAAACTCAATCTATTTTAGAATTTTTAGAAATGACGACTTTTAAACAGAATTTAAAGTTGGAATTTATGACCTCCAAATTCCATGTTGTTTCTCACACGGAATTTCTAAAGATCTATGTTTTTTTAAATCCAAATACGGGAATTGGTTCTTGTCAATTTAAAAATTCTGATTTTTGTCAAAATCCCAAGTTTATTTCCTTCAACCAAAAGAATTTCAGAATGAGCATGACTTGACTTCTTAAAATTAAAGAGGAGCTCCTCCTTAAAACAAATGGAGTTTTGACACTTGTTAAATTTCAACACACAAAATTTCAAAAAAAAAAAAATAAAAAATAATGTAACATGTGTCAAAACTACATTGGTTGTAAGGAGGAGCTCCTCCTCAATTTGAAGAAGCTAAGCTTTTTCATTTCAGAAAAAAGTTAAATGAAATTGAAAGTGTCGAATCTCATTTGTTTTGAGGAGGGGCTCTTCCAAAATTTTAAGGAACAACGTTTTTTCCTTCCAAATAACACCTCTCGAATTAAAAAATGAGTTTGTGTTAAAGCTATGTAAATACGCAACTAAGTCATAGATTGGAAACCTTTGTATCTATACAACTCATGATAACAGTGGTAAGTAAGAAGTAGCTTTCTACTTAACTCTTAAGCTTTAAACTTTGAATTCTAGTTCTGAATTTATTAAATTTGTATGCTTTAACCAGGAAGAGCACTATATATGTCAATAATGAAACTAGGGAGTTACCTAAATACAAAATAAGAAACCATTAACTATGTAATCAATTTCCAACTGAATGTTGAAAAAGCATAAAACTTCAAGTTGCACATTTTTGCTTTATTAAGAAATGAATTTACAAAATAAAATATAAAAGAAAAAAAGAAGAATAGACTCAAAAGAGAAAAAGAAAAGAAAGCAAGAAACACATTTATTTTAGTATTATAATCGCGCATGAATGTATGTGCAAGAATGGATGATGATGATGATGTTGATGATGGTGGTGATGATACATGATGATATGCCATACATTCTGTTCATCCTCGCAAGTCGCATCCGCCCAAGCAAAAGCTCTCTCTCTCTCTCTCTCTCTCTATCGCTCTCTCCGAGCACTCTTCTCTTCCACTCTTTCCCAGTTTGTTCAAACCTTCCACGTCTAGGGTTTCCTTTTACTTCATTAAACCCTTACCATCTAAAGCCCCTCAATCTAATCGACAAAACCCTAAGTTAAACTTCTTACTTTATACAACAATCTCGCCTCATTTGGCTCACATTTTCGCCAAAATCAGCTCATTGGTCTCTGTCTCTGTCTGCCTTTCTGAAATCGCAAAACGTCGAGCTGCACAACATTCATGGCCAAGACCAAACCTGGAAAAAAGGACCTGGACTCTTACACCATCAAGGGCACCACAAAAGTCGTTCGAAGTACATCTTTATCTCTCTCTATCTAAAAAACCCAGAATTTATTTTCCAGTTTCAGCTTCTGAAAACCCAAGATTGTCTGATATCTATTAAATCTAGCTCTGAGAAACCCAAAATTTCAATCTTTACATATATACACAAGTTATTTATAAAACCCAGATTCAAATTTTCAATTTTAAGCTCTGAAAACCAGTAACTAATCTTAGTTTTTTCAAATTTTTGGTGCTAAAGACTACATTTTTTAACATTTTATACAGTTCATGTTTCTCTGCTATGCGCATTGATTTTCGATTGAATTTGTGCTTGCCATAGCTGGTGATTGTGTGTTAATGCGACCATCTGACTCCGATAAGCCTCCATATGTGGCACGCGTGGAGAAGATCGAAGCGGACCACCGCAACAACGTGAAGGTTCGGGTTCGATGGTATTATCGACCTGAGGAGTCCATTGGAGGGCGAAGACAGTTCCATGGAGCCAAGGAGCTGTTTCTATCAGACCACTATGATGTGCAGAGTGCACACACTATAGAAGGGAAGTGTACGGTGCACTCCTTCAAGAACTACACTAAGCTTGAGAATGTGGGAGCCGAGGATTACTTCTGTAGGTTTGAGTACAAGGCTTCCACTGGAGGATTCACACCAGACCGCGTGGCTGTGTAAGCAATGTGTTCTTTTGGTTTTGATTGTCTATTTTCCTGCACTCAGGAAAACAAACATGTATATTTGATTGGTGATGTTGGATTTTGAAATTATGTTACTTTGCTTTTTGTGTTGAAGGTATTGTAAATGTGAGATGCCATACAATCCGGATGACCTTATGGTGCAGTGTGAGGGATGCAAGGACTGGTAAATGCACACCATTCGTTTCTTTTATGCTTGGTATTATTCATCCATTTCAAAGTTTGTATGCACTTTTTTCCATTAATCATTGAGTGCTTTGGCAATTATCGTTTTTTAAGCTTTCATAATTAGCAGCGTGTAGAATAGAAAATGGAAAGTGTGACTGGCTGCTAGTGCCATATGATTCCATTTGTAGAAGGTGATGGTTGTTAAATTCATTTACTACTTAGGTTTTGCAGATTATGAGATAAGATGGTTGTCCAAATTTCAGATCCTCTTGATGGCAAACACATTGAGCTTCACATTTATCTTATTGAATTAGTGAAGCATGTGGAATGTTTCACAACGACTTTTAATTAGTAGCAAATATTCAGGTCTTATTGACCATATTTGGGTTTCAGAACCTATGCACTGGTTCATTCTCAGTAGCACTTAACACTTGGAAGTTAGTTATTTCTCTTTTTCCTTTACGAACAATAGTGAGCTGTATTGTGAGTGGGGGCTCATCTGATTTCCTTTTCTACCTTCCTTTCCAATAATATCTAACCATCAATTTGCAGAATTTAAGGCTATAAATGTTTGCTTATTCTTAACATAGTGTGTGTCTCTTGCACACAGTCTTCTTTTGGTTTATTAAGTTTGATGATTGTTTGGCGGGTTCTTGAGAGCTTGATGTAAGGAAAGGTTTTAAATACTGATTGTAGTGGATATATTGAAGGTTTGAAATTATGGAACTCTTTATGGAAATATTGATAAAAATCAATATCAAGAGAAATTGGATTGGAAATTTGAATTGGTGCTTTATGATTTTCTTTTTCTACGTTAAGCTTTACTTATGTTACTTTTGTCAATCTTCTCAAAAAATGTTACTTTTGTCAAAGCCCATCATATTACTTAATCAATTTAGGATCAGATGAACCAAATTATGAACAAAATAGTGGTTGGTTGCTGTTAAAACTCTTGAAAATAGTGGAATATTTTCTTTTTGACAGTCTCATTAAGGTCCACAATCTATGTAATGGAGTTTTTTTACTTTGGCAATGCCTTTGCCTTGGCAACATAATTATATGTGGTGATTTCATTTGAAACTAACAATTAAAGATTTGTATAAATGGTAATAACAGACATGCTTCCTGTTTTGCCTGCATCTTTTGCAGGTTTCATCCCTCTTGTATGGGTATGACCATTGAAGATGCAAAAAAGTTGGAGCACTTTTTGTGTTCTGACTGCTCATCTGATGATGATGCCAAAAGATCCTTGAATTCATTCCCAGTATCACCATCAGTTGAGGCTAAGGTGAGAATTCTGTGTGTTTTGTTCATATGATTCCAAGATGTTCTTGATATAGAATAACCCTTGCCCCACCTCTTAAGCTTGAAGGTTGCATCACTGGCCATAATCAATTGAAAAAAAAAATTTCAAAAAATGGAAGATGAATTATAGATTATTTTAATGACTTAAATTCGTAGTCAGTGTTTATTCCTCAGTTGATGCCGATTTAAAATTGGTAAAATGAGGCATCTACCTTTTTTGTGAGCTAGGAAAGGAGTTACCATCAATCTTCTAAGCAAGCTCATTTGGAAATTAGTTTACAGAACCTTGAGTTCCACCTGTGTGGATGTTGGAGATGTTGTCTTTACCTAAAATTCTCGGACTTCCTTACTCGACATTGTTGGATGAATTTATGACTAATCTATGGAATAAATAGCGGATAAAGAAAAATTAAAGTTTTGAGAGAAAGAGAGGTCCTATTTATAGTCATGATGATATCGTGCTGGTTATTGGAATTAATTTTAGGTAATGCTGTTAAAACTGCACAATATTGTTCTGTGAAGTCTGAACCAGAGCATTAGGTTTTGACTGTTTCTGATGTAATTTTCTATAGGTTTCCTTGCTTCAATGAAGGACCATGGCTGATTAACCATGACGGTGTTCTGTTTTAAATTTTATTCTAGGTGGAGCCAAAGCGCAGGAAGAGATGACCTATTGATTGGGATGCTTAGTGAGGAGGTATCCAACTTCTTTGGCATTAGCTCCAGTGTTGTGTGTTGTGGAAATGTACAGTGCAGAGAAGATACTGTGCTTGCACAATTCAAAGGCTTTTTTTAGTTTTATCAATGTTTGTATGTGTGCTAGACCTAGGCGATGACTTTGAGATCTGTGTTGTCCTTGCAAGACATTAAAATCATATTTAAGCACAGAACAAATGAGAACACATCAAACCAAATATGTAGGAGGAACCTTGGATTTGTTGTGATGTGTTTATTGCTGGCATTACTTAGTATGCATGCAATGGCAACTGTTTTAGTTTTTTTGCCCTTTTTCCCCCTTGTTTCATTGTCTTTCTGTTTTTGGGGATGAGAAAAAGTAGGGGAAGCAGGGGTTCTTTTGGCAGCTCTTGATGGAGCTGCATCTGTGGATCAAGATCTGGAGATGCAGCTTTGGAATAGGGTTCTGTCTGTGCGACCCGAGGCATGGTGGGTGCAGTTTCAGGAGTAACTGGAACACCCCATTTGGCTTAACCGATGGGTTTGCTCCCTCCTCTGTCTTTGCAAACACATCATTTGCCACTGGTAGTAGACCTGTGAATGTGCAACCGTACTACCTGTCAGAAGATCATCTTGAATTGTCATTATCATAACAGCAGGTTTTGTCGACTGTATGATGGTTAACCGGTGTTGTATGTTATTTGTGCACGTCTCAGATTTTGAAGAATCATGTCTCGGATTCTTGTTGAGTCACAGCTTGCTCTTGGTACAAAGCTCCATAGTCATTTTAATTAAGCCATGGTACATGTTTACATCATTTGTGTAATGCTGACTCTCTCTCTCTCTCTCTCTGGTTTGATTTACTGATATTGGACCCCAAGTATTGGCTGTTCTCAGAAAAGAAATGAGAACATGAGTTCTAACAACCGAACAGAAGACTGCTGAGATGTCTAAAAGGGCATCTTGATCTGATGCTATGGATGGCTCTACTATAATCCAAGTTGATGATTGAATCTCCTATCTTGGCCAGCCAGACTATTTAATCCACATTTCTTTTTATTCTAAAATTTTGTTCATTGTACATCTCTTTATAATAGGGTGTGTTTGGTTTTAATTGTTTCAGAGTGGTCCCAAGTGTCAACTTTGTAGTGGCCCTTTTGACTATACTAATTTGTTAGACCTAACTTGTTCTTTTGCATTTCAAATGGATCTCCACATATTTATTTGAAAAAGAAAATAAATTGATAACATTAAAAAATTTAAAATCTTATTCTTGACCTTCCTTATAGGCTAAGGCCTAAATTGCATCCTTACAAAGAAAAAAGAATTAAAAGGATGGAGGTAAATTCCATTTTATTCAACACAAAATTGATAAGTGGGTGTAAAATCTGTGGCAGAGGTTCCCCAACTCCATGCCATATAATCTTCCATTGGTGTAAACTTGTGCACGTTTGCAGCTTCTATCATTAAGAAGGCAATTCACCTTTTACAGTTATACTCGTGACAATTTCAACCATTGGGTGCATTGACCTAATCCTATTCCATTCTATACATCATTTGTGTATATCAATGTGTCTCTGCATCTCATTCCTCCCCCAAGAAGCCCTTCTCTACCACAATTAAGCCTAAAATGAATGGGGGTGGCTACCCATTTTCTTTAAAGAAGGGTCATCTTTATATAATTAAATTAATTTATATGTGAATTTCAAAGTGTAATGAAAGAATTAATAATTCAGACAAAAAAATAAGAAGAAAGAATTAATAATATAAAACATTTTGTGTGTGTGTTATATAATCAATATTGCTGTAGGACGAAATATGGGTCAATTATGTTGTGAAAAATTAATTAAAATAGTGGCTCAAAGCTGGAAGGAAATTGTGCAAGAGAGGAAAATTCCAATTAAATGTCAGTTATGGCACTAGGAAAAGAAAGAAGGCGTATCGTTGGGATTTTCATATTGATTGAGGAAGTTTGAAAAAATTATGATTATGTCAAGATTTATATTTAATTTAATATTTTTAGAATAAGTTATCAATCAGGATACTATTCTCCTGATATGATTTTAATTATTTTCTTATTAGTTAAGTTTTAGGAATATTTTGGAACCTAGGGTTTCGTATGGTTTTATGATTTCTTTGTTTTCTATTTAAGCCAACTCATGACATTGTATTATTCAGTTTATTATCTTATTTTCAATTAATATATCGTTCGATTTGCCTACCCCTTATATCTCGTTGCATCAGACATTGTAAACTTCTCTAAATTAATTTTATTTATGAGGAGGGAGACTCGAACTTGAGTACAAGAGGGACTTGAACTTGGATGCAAGGGGGAGGGAGACTCGAACTTTAGTGTAGGGGGCAGACTCACTGCCCTAACGTCACTCACATATGCATAATATAAAACTTTTTATATCTAAATCCATCCAAATAGACTGTGGGCATGTTTACTTATCAGTAATGAAGAAAGTAAGGAATCAATAAATTTAGGAATCGGGGAACTAATGAATGGGTATGAGAAGAATCATTCTCATTAAGCTGTTTACTAATCACATGAAATCAACACAGAATGGGGTTGATTCCCATTGTTATTGTTTACTAATTCTCATGAATCATAATCTAAACTAACTGGATTACTAAAATGCCCTGCACATATTAATTATATTTTCACAGACATGCACAAAAAGAGTTTCACATATGTGAAAAAATTCGTGCCCTGTGATATATGATCTTGCATATATATATGATTTGTGTGACACAAAAGAATGAATTAAAAATACAAGGAACATGGGCAAAATATGTTTCTTTTCTCAACATTAACTAATTCAGATACATGGGAAGGTGAAAAAGTTCTTACATGGCACAAAGCGTTGTTGCTGCTTCTACGAGGCTTTAGCATCTGCAACACAAACATGAAACAAAAAGTTTGAGCGTCTTGGAACTTCTTGGCGTTTTTTCTAGGGTTTGGGGTGTTTTGGAATTATGGTAAAATGGTAAGGATATTTTTGGAATGTATGAAGGAAAACAAGTAATGGGAATCGCATCGACTACCCCCCGCTAGTTGATCCGATTCCTGGTTTTGAGGGGATTTGATTACGGATTTTTAGGTGGGGCCCACATATTTTTTTCATTCATGATTGCAAGTAAACGCAGGGGAAGTCAGGAATGGAAATCATTCCCTTTCCTCCCATACCCATTACTGATACGTAAACATGCCATGTATGTCTATAACATTATTGTCAATGTTTTTCATTTTTATTAAGATTTTTAAAAAAATTCCAAATTTTATTTTATAGAGATAAAGATAGGTAGACAAAGACAAACTATTTAAATGGTGTGTGTGTAAATGGCAAAACAATGAGCCAGGCCACCATTCCCATTTCTCTTGTTTTCCTTCCATTTTCGTTTTCTCCATCGAATCGAAACAACGATAAAAGCAAAGTTACAGTACTTTACAAAGAGCTTTAGATTGCACAGACATGTAGAGGGTATACTGTATTTATAACAGACATTTCGCTTTTTTGTTTAATTTATTCAAATTTTGATTCTTTTCTGCTCTAGGCTTTTGCCTCTCTCTCTCTCTCTCTCTCTCTCTTCAAATTAAGTGCGCGATTAGATTTAATTAGGGTTTATCAGTTGAAGACCCGAGTTCCAGACTTCCAGCTCAGGTTTTTTTCTAGGTCTTCTCTCTCATTTTCTCTCGTTTTCTCGCACTTTCTCGGATCCCTTTGCTCATGTAGTCAATGTAAGTCAATTTCTCTTGTATATCTTCAATTTCTTCGGAACCCCACTATTTGTTATTCAATTTAAATTCTTTGTCAAGAGTTATGAGAGTTTTGTGCTCGGCAGAATCATCTAGGGCATGTTCATCTGATAGCATTTTCATTTCTGTTGATAAATTGTCACCTCGTATGGCTTGTATTATTTAATTTTGAGAATGCCAATGATTTGAATTAGTTTCCGAGCTAGAAAGTGTTTGGGGTCAAGGTTTTTGTAGATATGATCAAACAGATATTGGGAAAAATACCTCGGAAAGCCTCAAAATCATCGCAAAACGATGCGTATAATGACGGAGGGGCCAATGGGAATGGGCCCAATTCATTTCACAGCTCAAAATCTACTTCGTCTTCATCAAAATCTTCAAACTTGGGTTCAGGCGCTTCACGCTCGAGCAATGGAACTCTTGCCCCACACTCATCGAGCTCGACTAAATCCAACCTCTCGAAGAAATCAGCTCCCATTGCTGCCCAATTGGGTCCTTTGTTGTCTTCTGGAGCCTACGAGGCTTTGCCGAGTATCAGGGATGTTCCCAGTTCAGAAAGGCAGAATCATTTTATTAAGAAATTGAATATGTGCTGTGTTGTGTTTGATTTTAATGATCCCTCGAAGAATCTCAAGGAGAAGGACATCAAGCGGCAAACTTTGCTTGAACTTGTTGATTACATTTCATCAGTAACTTCAAAGTTCAATGAGGTGGCAATGCAGGAGATTACAAAGATGGTGGCAGCCAATTTGTTTCGTACATTTTCATCTTCTAATCCTGATAACAAGCTTCCTGAAATGTATGACCAAGACGAGGAGGACCAAATGATGGAACCAGCTTGGTCTCATCTGCAGATTGTGTATGAATTTCTATTGAGATTTGTGGCTTCGCCAGAGACGGATGCCAAGCTTGCTAAAAGATACATTGACCATTCGTTTGTGTTGAGACTACTTGATTTGTTTGACTCTGAGGACCAAAGAGAGAGAGAATACTTAAAGACGATCCTCCACCGCATTTATGGGAAGTTTATGGTGCATCGACCATTCATTAGGAAAGCCATCAACCATATCTTCTTTTGGTTCATTTTTGAGACTGAGAAGCACAATGGGATTGCAGAATTGCTTGAAATTTTAGGCAGCATAATCAATGGTTTCGCTTTGCCTTTGAAGGAAGAGCACAAGCTGTTCCTTGTACGTGCCTTGATTCCCCTTCATAAGCCCAAGTGTGTATCTATGTACCATCAGCAACTTTCATATTGCATCAGTCAGTTTGTGGAGAAAGATGCCAAGCTGGCGGATACTGTGATTCGAGGACTGCTGAAGTATTGGCCCATAACTAATAGTTCGAAGGAAGTTATGTTCCTTGGTGAACTAGAAGAAGTTCTGGAAGCTACCCAGGCATCAGAATTTCAGCGCTGTATGGTCCCTCTATTCCGTCAAATTGGTCACTGCCTCAACAGCTCACATTTTCAGGTACTATTCAAACGATATCTTGGCTTTCTTGTTTCTACCATGTGTTCTGTGCATGCACGTGGACACGAGGTTTCAATTATTTATTTATACTTCTGATAGTTATCAATTTTCATTATCTTTCTTCCAGTAAATCGTTTTCCATAATGATGAGTTTTCTAGATTCTCATCTAGATTGTTGCCTTTCAACTTGACGCCCAGTTTTGTTTTGTGAGATGTATTGGATATGTTAAAGCTTGATGCTTTTGATGTTTTGTTGGGATTTTTGTCTCTAACAAATATGCAAATATCCACTTTTTTCATGTGAAATTAAACTTTTGTCTCCTTATTCACAAGATGCTTCTTTGCATATTTATCTGTGTTACTTGGTTGAGTGAAAATATTCCCTTGATCCGAACTGTTGGGATACTTCAAGATTGTGGTTCATTGGAATCTGGGTTGATGTGTTTATTTGATAGTTGTCCAAGTTGCACTTGCACTTAAGGCCAGTTTATATGAAGATAGTCTTATAGGTGTCATTAGTTGGTGAGTTTTGCTAGTGCACAATTTGGAAGGCTGATGGTGATAAGCATTTCTGCTTTTCACAGGTAAGCATGATATGCAGATTCAATGTTCCTCATGAGGGAATTTCTGATTTAAGCACCTTTTCTTACTCAGATGCAATGCACTTGAGCGTTTCGTAACTGAAAAGATGGTTTTACAGTGCAAGATTTAGTGTGTATGTATGGTTTTTTAACTTTTGTTTTTTGGTCCAAGTATGGTTTTATAACTATGATCTGAGTTTTGGATTATTATTTTAGTTTTATTTAATGAGATGTTGTCTTGACTTCTTTTTCTACTGGCAGGTAGCTGAACGTGCATTGTTTTTGTGGAACAATGATCACATAAGAAATTTGATCACACAGAATCGCCAAGTGATTCTGCCGATAATCTTCCCAGCTTTGGAAAAAAACACACGGAGTCATTGGAACCAAGCTGTTCAGAGTTTGACATTGAATGTGAAAAAGATATTCTCAGATATTGACCAAGAACTCTTTGATGAGTGCTTGCTCAGTTTCCAAGAAGCTGAATCTAAAGAGAAAGAAACACAGGACAAACGTGAATCAACCTGGAAGCGTTTAGAAGATGTGGCTGCCTCCAAGGCTTTGGGCAATGAGGCCGTGCTTGTCTCAAGATTTGCCTCCGTTGCCATTGCTACTAACCCAAAACCCCAGGCTACTTCAGGTAGTTGAGTTGAGACCCCATGCAATTCACAGATACAGTTTACCCTAATCAGCAGTAATTGAACGAAAGTGGGTATGACCTAGCCTCATTTCTCTCTGGCTTGTTGTAACTCTGTATGCGGATAAACGCGTAGGTGGGGGGTTATTGTGGACTTTGCAATTTCTCCCAGGTCACTCTTCCTTTTGTACTGAGGTGTGTGTAATACAAGGGATTCGTTATTATAGGATGATTGGTTATTATTACTCCTGATAATATTTGTTGTATAATGGTGCGAAAAGTTAACTACATTTTTCTGGATCTGTTTCAACCCAAGCAATGTATTATCTCTCGTGGAAATTTGTTGTAATCCTTAGGCTTGATCAACTGTCCAGGCTAATGGACTGTGTTCCTGGAGCCGCAGCCTTGATACTTCTTTTGGATCTTCATAATGTATCATGCCAGAAATGGTAGATTTTGTTGTTTAATAAAAAAAAATATTCCAAATCGGATCTTTATTGCTGTGATTTCCGCTTTCTAGTCGTAAGTCTTTACTCTTTTATTATGCTTCTCTTCAAGGGGTATGGAGGAGATTTGCGACCAACCCGTCCTTGGCTAGCCTCCATATGCCTCTTGAACAAGACACAAATGGCTTAGGTGCCAAAGGGCAACAGTATAGTTCTACGGCAAGGGTCTTTTTATAGAATACTTTGGTCAACACCGTTGCTCATGGATTTTCCAGCACATAATTGATTACTTTGAGCATCAGGGATTTCAAGAAGACAGGTCTTCTAAATCCTGTTTAAGCTTGTTATGAACTTGATGCAGAAGCACACTCATATTGCAGTATATATGAAAATAGAACTCATATACGATACAGCTAAATACTTGAAAGTTGGACACGTAGGCTAGGATTTGACAAACTGGTGTTCACCCTAGCATTTGACATGCTAAAGCTCATAACAGGCAAACAAGCTAAAAGAGCATATATGTCCCTGTCGAAATACATACTCAAAGTCTATTAATCATCTCCATAGGCTCGGAATCTGTAACGCTCTTGGTATGGACCATTGAAGAAGAGGTCAGCCTCCAACCACTTAGGGTAACGAACAAGATCTCCGGCCACAAATCGCATGTATTGCTGGCTTCCTTCAGGCACAACTCTCACCTCTCCTTCCTCAATGTAAACCAGCTGGTCCACCTGCCAGTCCCATGGCAGCTTGCACTTGCCAGTCTTCCACATTGACCATCTTGAAACCCCAAGCTCTGCTAGTCTCTCCGGTGACACCTTTCGTTCCACTCTCACTTGGTACAATTCCTCCAGAGGTTTCTCTATCCGCATTGCCTTTAATTTCATACCACGACGTTGCCCGTTAGTACTACTCCACTTGCTGCAATCTCCGCCGGTTCTGTTGACTGACATTGAGCTGAAGGTTGGGGCCATGATCACACTCGCCATGTTTATAACAATGTGTTATCTGCCTTGATTGCCTGCTGGGAGTTGAAAACAATGAGGCATTGCATAATTCATCACCACAGAGCAAAACCAACATCATGATCTCTGAATTTTACATATTCATTCTGGGTAGACAAATCCCATATGCAAAGCCAGTACAAGTAAACAACAAATGATATTCTTCCCTATTAACTTTATAAAAAATGGTTCTGTTGCAGCTTACTGTGTGCAAAAGTTCTCAGCGCTCCTTCTTGGTAGCATCAATTAAACATTTGCCCAGAATTCTATCTAGTAAACTACTTGCAGAAATGATATACAACTCAACAAGAAACCACCACACCCAAACAGTTCATAACATTTCTAAATTTTCAATCACCAAAATTAGAAAACATTAGGAGAAGAGAACAGATCCCCTGAAACCCTAATCCTACATTTCAGACAAATATATAACTTAGATTATAAGAATGATTTTTCTTCCACAACTATGAGACACCCAGGAAAAGACAAAACCTCCAGCCAAGAGAACTAGCAAGATTATCTGGGCTTTATTGGGTCAAAGGTTTTCCATTTCCTGGAACCCAAAACAGAGCATTTATAGATATTTCAATTCAAGATTTCCAATTCGTTCCCACCACAAATGAATAGGAAAAGAAAATCCCAGAAACCAAGGAGAACCCAAGAAACAAAATTTGGCAAGTAAAGCAGAAGAAGAAAGTTGTTGGTATTTACCAGTTAAATGGAACCTTCAAATTCAGAGGAGAAGAGTGAGACTGAGCAGCAGCAGCAACTCTGAAACTAAAACCCCATTGTCCAAGGTTTATCCAATACCAATTGTTTACAACTTACAAGGGCTCTGATTGAGTCACGCACCCGTGACCTATTTTCCTCAGCCGCAGTTAACTTTTTACCAGGAACCGGATATTCAGTTACCTTTCTATTTTATTTTATTTTATTTAAATAAAGGAAAATTAGTCAGTTTTGGTCGTTATGTTAACGTGTCCAGTTCTCCTGAGACGGATAGATTTGGGGCTGAGAAACAATGTGAGAATGTTAAGACGTATGAAGAAGTGAGAATCACTTCGCATTCATAATTTTACATGTGATGGCGTTGCTTCATGTTCAACCCATTAATGGGTTGTTTCAGGGCCCAAAGCAGAGCCCACTGTCTCAGAGAAGCGCAAGAGCTGGTAGATGCCTCTGTTTGCAAACACGGGCCCCTCCTTCAAGAACCCAGGTACCCTTTTCTTTAATTTCCCACATTTCATTTCTTTGTTGTTCATGTATTCTTCATCTTCTTGTTGTTTTTGAAGGGTTGTGAATTGCATCATTGTATGTCAACTGAGTTAATGAGTGTTTTAAGTTATTTTTATTATTTTTATTTTTATTTTTGCAGAGGATAATGGAGAGTTTATCAGTGAGTGGGGAAGTTGGTGGTGCTGGTGGGGCATACTCATATAGTGCCTTGAAGAGGTTGGACCAACTTTGGTCTAGTATTTGTTCTGCTCAAACAGGTGCTGTGCACACTATTTCATTGATTATCTGTAATGGGATTGTGATAAATGTATGAAAAGTTTGGTCATTTTGACATGTCTCTTTGTAGTTGTGGAGGAACCAAAGAACGTGGTTTCGAGTGTTCCTGGTTTTTTTAGCAATTCTGATGTTGCTGACAAAGCAGTAGATACATTTGATGTGTTAATTTGTGGTGGAACTCTGGGAATCTTCATAGCTACAGCCTTGTGTGCAAAAGGTCTTCGAGTAGGCATTGTTGAAAGAAATGTGCTCAAGGGGGTAAGAAACTGTTCTGTGAAGTTTCTTTATGAGTAAGAATTGCTTATTGAATTTTTCTAGTAAGTGATGGCTATAATAGTTTGATAATCAATGATCAGAGGGAACAAGAATGGAATATCTCAAGGAAAGAGCTCTTGGAACTTGTAGGAATCGGAGTTCTGGTAGAAGATGACATTGAACTAGTTACTGCAGCTAAATTCAACCCTGTAAGTTCTTTGACTGCAGTACATTTCTAATAGTTTTAATGATCAAATAAGTTCATTCTAATAGCTAGGTGAACTTCTTTTTCACTTAAGGGGTCCTCTTCCCTACCTATTATCAAATAACCCAACCACTTTTCAAAAATGCATAAATAAACCTCATATTCACAGCTCAATTTGCTTGTAATACCGAACATATTATTTGCTGCGAAGGAATTTTCATGCTCAGAAGTTTCTTTTCTAGTTGCATAGCCATGCAAAATACTAGCAAGCTACCTACTTCAACCATTTCTTTTGACATGTCATGAACTGCACAGAACAGATGCGGCTTTGAGGGCAAAGGGTGATATCTGGGTTGAAGACATTCTTAATCTTGGTGTTTCGTGAGTTATCTTTTCTTCTTGTAGATTGCATTTATTTTGCTACCAGAAAACAACTCTTCTGATTTATCTTTTCCTCTCCCCAACTAGTTGAGGGACCGATAGCCTGATAGGATCATGATTCATGAGTAATGACAGGAAACGCATGATGGTTCTGCAACTCTAACTTTTAGCATGAATCACACTTCTGTATAATCACAGACCAGCAAAGCTTATAGAGGTTGTGAAGAATCGTTTTATTGCTCTAGGTGGAGTCATATTTGAAGGCAACAGTGTGTCCAGCATTTCCATTTATGAAGATGCAGCTGTGAGTTTCTGTTCATTCTTGTGCCTTTTTATATGAATGCATAATTGACGATACAATAGCCACAGAAAACATTTTGATATGATTAACATGAATTCCTCTTACTTCTCAATAGGTCTTACAACTCAATGAGGGAAATTTTTTGTCATCTCGCCTCGTCATTGATGCAATGGGGAATTTCTCTCCCATTGTAAAACAGGTAGATTTTTTTATTTTCTGCATAATTGGTGCAAATTTTGGCTTACAATATTATGTGTGCTTGCATTTTTTAATTGAGAAACTAATCCTTAGAATTTGAGCTATAAAGTAACCACACTTTTTAATCTTATGTCTATTTGATAATTGTTGAACTTGGGTAGCAAATTAATGTATAACCCCATCTGGCCTGAAATTTACACTCAGTGTTGGTTCAATCGACAGATAAGATCCGGAAGGAAACCAGATGGTGTTTGCCTTGTTGTTGGATCCTGTGCTCGTGGATTTAAGGATAACTTGACAAGTGATGTTATATATACTAGTTCGTTGGTAAAGAAGGTCGGGGCCTCAGAAGCTCAATTGTTTTGGGAGGTAACTTGGATTTTGTAGTTTGCTGGTAATGTCAAAATGAGTTTTTTTGTAATTTTTATTTTTTTATTTTTTTATTTTTACAGAATCAACCTTTTTCTGAACATTTCACAGGCATTTCCAGCTGGTTCAGGTCCTGCAGATCGCACAACTTATATGTTCACTTATCTTGCTCCTCAACCCCAATCGCCGAAATTGGAAGAATTATTAGAAGAGTATTGGAAACTGATGCCAGAATATCAGGTTAGTAAAAGTTCCAGTTGATAAATCAGATGTTACTTTGATTTTGCCTTATAGCTCAACTCTTAACCATTCACAAATGCCCAATATGCAGGGAGTCTCTCTTGATGACTTGGAGATACAGAGGGTTCTATATGGCATTTTCCCTACATATTGTGACAGGTAATGATGCAAATTTTGTGGAACTGCAATGAGAGTCTATTTATGTTGCTAGAAGTATGTTAGGTTATCATATGTGAGCCATTGAGGAGAGGCGGGTATGCTAATTGAAATTTGACTTGATAAGAAGCTGGTAAATCTGTAATTTAACTTGCAACACAATTCAAAATCTAATCACAGAAAAGACTGTCATCACTATTCCATGAATGCAAAATATTCTCATACCTTTTGCAAGTTAAATACAGTGGATAGTAATTTTCTTTCTATCTGACACCTTTCAATTCTCAACTGGGGATGGTGAACTTGACAGCCCGCTGCCGGCAGCTTTTAATCATGTTTTACAGGTGTTATAAATTATGCACTTACAAAGCCACCTCTAAATTATGGTAGAATACCAAAAAGATAGTGTGATAAAATCATTCTCTGCAGTTTGGTGATGCTAGTGGAATACAATCACCTGGTATGTACTTAATGACTCCAAAGCACAGATGGAACTCTTATCTTAACATTGAGGAAGAAAAATCAGATGAACTCTCTTTAGTTGTGTCCAAACATTGATAACCTGTGCAAATGTTAGTAAGAGGATGAAACTTACCAGGATCTATCTTTTTGCATGGGTGAAAAGGAATATATGAAGCAATGAGCGACAATCTTCTTGATTCATACAGCTTGTCCCTGCTGAATCCTTACATGGTTGGTGACTTTCTGATACCTGGCCAAAGGGTAACCCTGGCTTTTTGCCTATTTTTTTTCTTCATGAATATCTGAATTTGAATTTAGATTTGAAATCTATGTAGCGCAGCCCAACTTAAGTGCTTCATGGTTGTTTCAAAGAGCAATGTCAGCAAAGCAACAGTCTAATGTGTCACCAGATTTTATTAATGAGCTTCTTTATGCGAATTTCCTAAGTATGCAGGTAGGACTATTTATTTTTCTTTCTGTTTTATTGTTGATTTTGCTTCCCATGCATATACCTCCTGTACTTGTTTCCTAATAAATTAATATGTTTTCTTCAGAGGCTCGGCGATCCAGTGCTAAGACCATTTCTTCAGGTAATTTTCTTGTTTTACTATTTGTTCATTTGATTTGATTTGATATTGGTTGATCAATTGGCTGAACTTTATGTCCGTCATGGCAGGCTTGGTTTCAAATTTTTAACTATAGAAGCATGTATTGTGACAGGATGTTGTGCAGTTTGGACCTCTTGCCAAGACATTAGGCCTTGTCATGTTAACTAAACCTCAAATAATTCCATCAATATTCAAGCAGGTAATCACTGAGTTAATAATTCCTATTCTGACAACCGCAAAAAAAGAGTTAAGAATCCTGTTTTTCATTTTTCTATAATTTATCCATGGAGTCTAATTTTCAGAACAACGAAGTGTTAAATTTTTTGTTGTGTTTCAGGTTGGAATTCCCGTGCTTCTTGACTGGTCTGGACATTTTTTCATGCTGGGATGCTATACGTTTCTCTCATCTTTTGCTGACCCTGTAGTAAGGTAAATAATTTTCGACAATCATGGTCAATATGTTGACATAATGTATATATATATCTCACTGTCACCGTTTGGATATTTCTCAAGGCCTTTCTTTAGCACACTTCCATCCAAGGAAAAGTATAAGTGGAAGCGACGTCTTGAGGCTTGGAAATATGGCGCTGGTTTAGATTATAAGTCATGATGTACTGGAAACAGGGAGCAGCTGCTTTTGGATAGGTACCTGGCTTCCCTCATAAAAGTTCAATTTGGGACGGCTCAAGGACCAATGGGTAATGAACGGAGAAGATAATAGAAAAAGAATGTTTCAAAAAAAAAAAAAAAAAGGAAAAAGAAACATCAGGGGACTGAGACAATGTAAATGGAACCATGCTTATATTCACATCACATCAAATTACAGTTTCTTTGAACAAACATTCATCTTCTTGTGTATTGGAGAGAGGTTTTTATTACAATCCAAGTAAAAAAATAGGCTAAATTATTGAAATGCCCCATGTAACTCATTTTCAGTCTCACTTTCCCCCCTGAAACTCTAAGTGTCTCATTTTCCCCCCTGAAACTCTAAGGCCCCGTTTGGTTCATTGGAAAGGAGGCTTGGGGATGAGAAATCAATTGCTTTCCCATATTTGGTAAATCCGGGCATGGGAAATGGTTGTCTAGCACATGGGAAAGCAAGGGGGAAAGTGAAGTCCTCCTCTCAACTTGGGTTTTGATTTCCCTCATCATGGGAAAGTTTGGGAAAATGAGTCAACATTCAATGCACATTTTTCATGACCATTTTGTCCCCATGAACAATTTAGAATTACAATGTATCATTAAATGTTTTCTTTTTTTATTTGATTTAATATGGATGTAATTGAAAAATTATACAAACTTTGTTTTCCATTCCGACATTACCAAACGTGGGAAAGGAATCTTACATTCCCATCCCTTGGAAAATGACATGGGAAATGATTTCCCCTTAAATCCATTCCATGAACCAAACGGGGCCTAAGTGTCTCACTTTCCCCCCTAAAACTCTATTTAGTGTCTCACTTTGCCTGGATTCCATCTAGCCTTAACCGAAGTCAACAAACTTGACAGCCATGTGCCGTTTTTCTGAGTTCTTGTGTCTATGGAGGGTCAAGAACGAAAGCATTGTCATTGTAAGAAGCTCTGCCAAGTTCAGATGTCACTAGGGAAGGAACAAAGGTTGTCGCTTCTTTGAGTGGTTTGATCCAGAGATGTGTTCTCGTTCAAAAGATATAATACCTGGGTTGCTGAAGAATAAGGGAAGACTAGAACAAGATCTAGCCAAGCTTCGAGGTAGAGAGAAATTGTTGTGGGGTTTTCTGTTTCTTTCTTGGATAATGTTGATTTCCATGATGGTTGGTGGTTTAAGGGGTAATCATCATCAGGTTTAGAGTTTGCTATGTAATGTAGGTTTAGCAATCTTAACTGTAACCAAGGGGAGGAGGGAGGTTTGTAATCTGCAAGTGTTTTGGGAATGGTTGAGCACAATGGCATTTGTGTGTTATGTAATATGTAGTTTTTTGGGAATGGTTACGTACAATGACATTTGTGTGTTATGTAATTTGCAGTTTTTTGGGAATGGTTAATCCAATGGTATTTTAATATTGACATACTTTTTGTTGTAACAAGCTTAAACATTTTTCTTCTATTTCTATTTTTTTTTTCTTTCTAAAATTTGTTTACCTATCTAAATATGCATATAGAAGAATGAACATTTAACAAAATATGCATATCAGATGAGATGAAAAACGGCACATGTGCGTCAAGTTTGACGACTTCGGTGAAGGCTGGATGGAATCCAGGCAAAGTGAGACACTACATAGAGTTTCAGGGGGGAAAATGAGACACTTAGAGTTTCAGGGGGGAAAGTGAGACTGAAATTGAGTTACAGGGGGCATTTCAATAATTTAGCCAAAAAAATATAAGGGCTTCTCAAAAGAGTTGAGACTCAAAACAAGTATATACAAGCAACTAGTATCACTTATACAACATCATGCCCTCAAGGAAAGGCATCTTTTATTCATACAACACTATTCCTATCATTTTCCCTTTCTCCGCCAGTCCAGCCACCCTCCAAACTTCATAGCCACGGCCATTCACAATGCCATTGAGAACTGTTTACAAAGATTATAACCAAAAAAATAAGTAATGATAATGTCAATTGGATGTCTTTGCAAACATTTTAGAAAGTGCCTTAATAATAGGCTTCTCTTGTATATTTTCCTCCCTTTCCAAGCGCCATTTCCTTGACGTTTTTTCAGCCTGGATATAGCAGCTGTAAGTTAGTTCATGTGCAAATGAAAATTCATGCAGGAAAGAGAAGGCAATCCCATTCAATACTTATGACATACCCAAGCTCTCAAAGGAGCCAGTTGCTCCTGAATCATCTCTAACTTTGGCTCGACAAGGTCTTTCCCTTTTGTTCAGATATCTTCACTCTGTTAATACAAATTGCAAGTTAAGGTTAAATTGCCACCACATAGTAAGACTGTCTTTGTAACTTTCATCAACATATCAAAGAAAAAGGATACCAGACAGTAATTGGAAAATTAGGGGGAACAAGACTTAACATATTTGTACTTACATTTTGTAACTGTAATTTTGAGACAGCCATTCCAAAAAGCAAGGTGGCACCACCAAATACTATTGCTGTTGCAACAGCGCATGCCTTTCCAACTACAGAGAAGCAGAACAACACTGCACATTAGGACTTTGGACACAGAAAACAAGCAAAGCTCATGGTTTTTATAGAATTAGGAAAATGTGAGCTTATAATTGTCTTTCAGGGTACCAATACAAGAACTGAAGCACAGGAATACAAACACAATGTCAAAAATTAAGAATTTAACTATAGGTTCCCCAGTTATTATCCAAAGAAGAACAAATTGAGGGCACATAAATGACAGTTGTAGATGCATAAAATAAAAGGTTGTTAATTAGTAAGACCAATTATATGTGAAATAGGGTTGAGTAGTATAATGATATATCAGAAATAAGATATTTTCGTCAGCAAGAGACCTTCTTTCCTTTCTTCAGATATTTTCTTCGACTGATCATTATTCATTACGCCTTAATTCAATCAACCCCGTTTTATTATTGATCATGTTAACATAGACATCTAGCTCAGGCATTCTGATATGAATAAAGATAATATTGGACCTACTTTGTGTAAGCCCTTCAGTTGCAGCCTTCAACTTTTCAGGATTAATGTGAGTGGTGTGCCTGTCTCGGTGCAGTTCATTAGCCGTTGAGGCTGACACTGAGCTTTCTAATTCGGGCAGTTGACACCTGCATTCAGCAATGTGATACATTATGTACTGATTAGCTCCTTCATATGCATTCCTCCCAGACAATACTTGGTATTCAATTTCCACATGAACATTCATCAAAAAGCTTCAAAATTTTGCAAATCCACAAAATATTAAACAATTTTGAGCATTACCCACAAAGCCAATTCCACGAAAAGAGTCCTAGAATCTTGAATTTCTCAGTCCACATTTTCTAGCAACCAACCAAACTCAAAATTGAACAATTACGAAGTCAAAAGGAGAAGAGAACAAGAAAGAACTGACCTTTTGGGGCCAAAAGTGACCTGGGGCAGTGAAAGATAAGCCCTAGGGTTGAGAGCCTCAGTAGAGACAAAATAGCCACCATTGGGATCAGATTGATGAACCCATTTGGAGGCTGTGTCCGTCATTTCAGAGGGTTGGTGGAAAATCTTAGAGGGCAAAGAGTGCCTCAGCACCTCGGGAAGCACGTCAGCTTGGGCTTCCTGCTCAGTCGCCGAGGGAGCGTCAGAAGGCGACGATGGGAGCTTCTTCTGGGTTGGGGTTTTCTGGGATACAAGACGGCCCACCGCCTGTTTGGATTCCTGGAAAAAAATATGCTGCCTCTTTCCCGGCTAATCTTCCAGCGAGAAAGCTCATTTCTTTGACAAAGTGTGAGCTTGTTGCTGTATGGCTGAACAGTGACTAGATTTCTCAGCTCAGTATCTACTATCTATGTCAGCTTAGTACAATTTTGTATATATAGTTTGGTTTGTGCCTTGCCAATCAAGTATGAAGTCATTTTTTTAATTTATATTTTGTTTGCATGAGGATCAAAGTTAAGTTTACAAGTCATGAATCTCCATTGTTATTAGACATTTTAATCCAAAGGAACAAAGTTGAATTTAATGTTTTGCCAATGTGAAATACTTTTGACCAAAAAAAGGAAGGTTATGAACTTTGTAAACATGAGGATTGATTGAGATCAATATAAATCAATCTTATTTGTCAAATTTCATTTTGTGTGGCATATATATATATATATATATACAGTGAGCTTCCATTGAGGGATCTCTCAAATAACCTTATTTGAGGGACACCCCTTGTAGGGCCTACTCCGGATTGTATTTTACTAATCCAAACCGTCTATTTTGTAGATACTCATTCAAAGATCATCTCTACAAAAAATCACTTGAATCCGATATCATTTGACCACTCAATTGAATTATTGAAATTTTAGTACTTTTTTTGAAGCACTGTGTTCATTGATTTTGTAGGACACAATTGGATGTAGAAACGGTTTCCGATTTGTCTAATTTTTTGTAAGGATGATCTATGAATGAAGACATATAAGATAGATGGTTTGGATCACTTGAAAAAAAAAATTGTAGAGTACCTTAAAGGGCATCCCTCAAATAAGGGATCCCTCAATAGAAGGGGATTGTATATATATATATTTGCATTTCTTTGTTTCATTAGCGGGCTATTTTATTCTTATATTGCCAACAGCAAACACCATTATAAAAGGGATGGTTTAATGGTGTTGGGTTTCGGTAGTTCCTTTATAAAAAATTTTAGGGATAGAAAGAAATTCTATAGGACTTGGAACAAGAAATTTATAACATTCTCTCGTACTAGGTTCTCTGAAAAAAAAAATGTATAGTATTATTTGGTATTGGAGTCAAATTAATTTAAGGACATAAATGAAGTGGGAAAAGAATATATTGAACCAACTGTCTTGATTTTTTTTTTAAAAATAAGCGATAGTATATTATTGATGAACAAACAAAAGTACAAAGTAACTATGTACTGAATATGAGTAAATTTTCTCCAGTGACCAAACACAACAATGTTGAATTGATATGGAGAGAATCACGCACAACACAAACAATGACTAAATCCCCGATATAGCAACCAGAAGCACATGTACTCAGACGTACAATACAAATCCGCTGTGCAATGGCAAAAATAGTAAATCCGAATTGAAAACCAAAAGCAAAATAAAAATCGTAAATAGAAAACAAATCATAGAAAACTCTTAAAGAGTTTCTGAAAATTATTAGTCTAGAACAAAACTAAGAAACATGACCACCGCTCCACATCTTCCGAGGAAGAAAACCACAGCACCATATCGGCTAAACCCGAACCCAACACAACTAGACATCTTCCTCTCTTTAGAGCTCCAAACTATGTTGAAGGGAGCCAACTCTTTGTGTACGTGAGCCAAAATATAGTGACTATATCACGGTGACGACGTCATTTCACGATGACTGCTTCCACATCACAAAATAAACTAACAATATTGTGGGAAAATAGAGGGAAGAATAAAAGAATGGATGAAAGGATATGTGAGGACGTAGGGAAGAAGGCCGCCAACCCCCAAGGGGACTGCAGCTAAGACTTTTTTCTTTAGGGTTTTCTTATAGGGTTCGTTTGTTACGCAGGACTGTCTTGGCATGGATTAGGCTTAAGTATTGTCATGGATTGACTTGACTTGGACTAAGCTTAATAAGACTTGTCCTGCGTTTGGTATAATGCTGGACTGAGACTAGGACTTGAATAAAAATATGTTTATTTAATTAATTAAAAAATCAAAAATATAAAAAACTAATAAAAATAATAAAAATAATTTTTTATTTAACCTAAACCCACAATCGTCCAAAACCATAAACAACAAGCCACTAGATCTCTGCACCAGTAACAAGAGTTCCCCAAAAACCATCAGCACCATCCTCTCTATCTCTCTCTCTCTCTCTCTCTCTCTCTCTCTCTCTCTCTCTCTCTCTCTCTCTCTCTCTCTCTCTCAATTTTGGTTCTTCCATTCCATGGCGATTTTAGATTCGCCAAGCATTGAAGGCACCAGCACAAGCCCTCGCACTGGCTCAGATCCATGGGATTTGCTCGGCGATTGGGTCCGAGCTCGACAACAATCGTTGTCGATCAAGAACTCGGTTGATTTGACGGACATGGAGAGCAAGAGGATGAGCATCCTCAATTTTGATCTCAATAAACGAACGATGATGATGATGATGATGTTAATGGTGAAGCCAGTGTCTTGAATCGGAATGGGGATGATGGTGATTACATGGACTTGAATTGAGTGGTTGAGTATGAGCACACAGAACGAATGGGAATTTTTATTTTTATTTTTTTTGAAAACACATGGGATTGTTGAGTCCCCTCCTTTTGCACGGGATTCACTAACACCTTCTAAGGAGGTGTTTTTTGTGGGCCCCACATTAGTAATCCCTACTTGGAACTAAAATTAGGTGAACCAAACATGAGCCTAATTTTAATCTAATCCAATCCAGACCTGAGAGGTGTACCAAACGAGCCCATAGAGTGTTTGAGGTTTTCTCTAGCACTAATTGTCTTGATTTAAATATGAGAAAAAAAGGTGAAGAATGAAAGAGAACAAAATTTAAGGAGAGTGAGACACCGTACAAAATGTAGAGTTTTGTCGCCATGGTCAAGTGTAGCGGCTACTTTTGAAATAAACTAGAATTTCTATCCATACATTGACCAGATTAGAGCATTCTTTCTCCTTGCACAGCAAGCAGATAAGCAAACGTCTCCTCTAATTTCTTACTTGGAGATGAAGTTTCTTTTGTGTTATTATTATAAATTAAGACTACAATAATTCCACATCCATCGTCATTATTTCAACAAAACAAAATGATTATTATCTAGTACGAATCTTATCTAAAAACCAAGTTGTCAAACAAAAATGTAGTGATTAATGTAACATTATGTCATTTACTTACATTTTGTAAGTTACTACTAAGTTACTAACTTATAATGTCTCAACGAGAAATGTTACTATTAGCCGTGAGAAATGCTAGCATCAGTCGTGCGTGGACGCGTCATGTATAACACTTGAATCACATTTTCATTTGACGTCAGCCCAAATATGATTGTCACAAACGGACATATAAACCATACACTTTTTCATACTTATTGTTGAGTTATTTACGATATAACTTTGATTTCCAGACGACAAATACACTTTTTTTACCCACAAAAAGGAAAAACACACATTCATCTTAGACTTCTGAGTTGGTGTGTGGGGTAAGCATTTGCTGCATTTTTTCCCATTGACTTGATATCCATCATGTTAGGCTAATTTTTTCAACTACGTAATAATTTGTTCAACTAATAAATCAGTGCAAATTTTACACGCGCACATATAGTAACAGTGCATCAAAAGGCTGGTGGGATGCCTTATATGCGTAGCCAGTTGGTGCACTTACACTCGTGGACCACACCCACCTCCACAACCCCACATCTCATTTCCTTTGCAATTAATCTACAGTAAGATTAAGATTTCTACTTCCAATTCATGGTTAATTATATCTTTACCACATAATTAAGGACATGTTTGAAAGTAATTTTGAAAGGGCTAAAAGTGATTCTTGACAATCAAAAGCGCTTTTTAGAGAAGCATCACTTCCAAGTGCTTGAAAGCACTTACGGTTTTCTAATAAAAGCATTTCTAAAACAAATATTTATGAACATAAGTGCTTCGTACATAAATATTCACAAACAAACCCTAAGTTCTCTGTTTCTCTCAAATTTCAAAGGCTGTAAATTGATTGTAATTTACAACCCTGCTGCATTTGGTGCACTTGAGTTATGGAGGTTGTGGACCCTAATTAGCCAACATATATTCCATATCTGCACAAGGGCCATCCTCTTCTTAATTGTATGGTGGTTGTATGAAGTAATGGGTAGTTACACTCTGCATTCATATTTGGGTTCTAAAAGCTCAACAGCCCAGCAGGTACTCAATTAGAGCAAGCAAGGCCATGCCAGTTTTTATATTATATGTGTACCTCAATTATTGGTCACTATCTGATCACTTAATAATGTTACTGAGAGTGATGAGCAACTAGGCCTCATTCACCAAACTCAACCAAACCAGTGCTCTGGACATGCTCAATTTCCAATGGTGATCATGAGTATATATATATATATATATGCTGTGACATTTTGCTAATGCTTCATATGAAGCCTTAATTTTTTTCTGGTGCAATTACCAAGAAAAACCCAGAAGATTAAATGATGGGAAATTTGATTCTTGGTTTTTAGGTGTGTGAAAATCACTGCAGTCTGCAGTTTCAAAGATGGAAGAACTGTAAAGCCAAATGCTTCACATGCATCAGATTCAGGCAGGCCAAACCATGAAACCAATTGCTTCCTCTGCATCCATATTTAAGTTCCCAAAATGAAAATATAAGATTGTTTATAGAGCTAAGGCCAGAGAAAGAAACAAGATTATCTGATTATATATGTATAGAGCCAGAACAAGGCAAAATAAAAAAAAATGTAATTAATCCTTTGTAGAGGTCTGTATGAACCTAATTCATAAGAAAATTACAAAGCCTAGAAAGAAAAATTATAATTAGTCAAACACATGACTAGCTATATGAATCTAAACTCTTACACGGGTTTTCTTCAAAGCTCTTGAAAATCACCTTCTGTACAACATCTCTACAAATGGAGCTTCAAAATTCAAGGTCCATATATATATATATATATATATATGGTCATCATATATGTAGTGTACTATATATATATATATATAGAAGTTCTCCAACTATATATATGCTAAACGAATTGACTAGCAGACAGAGAAAAAAGATATCTTGAACCATATATGTAATATAAATTAATTAAACAGGATAGCTAGCTAGATAGATATGTATTATCTGACATTGAAACTCTCCAGAAACTTGAAAGATCATCGCTTGTTGTGTAAAGGGTTTGATCCTGTGGGCACCCTTCGCTTCTCAGAGTCAAAGACTCTGGCCTGGCGGGTAGAAGGAGCACTAACAGGCCTGAAAACTTGCTGGCTTCTTGCAGATGCTGGGCTCGGGAAGCTTGTTCGAATGGCACGGTTGTTTGTCGGAGCAAAGAAGAGGAGCAGAGTAAAAAGGAGGCAAACTTGAGAGCGATTCATGAATTTCATGTTGTGAGTTTGAAGAAGAAGAAGAAGAATGTGTGAGAGTGATGCAGAGATGAAAACTTTGAAAAGGCATGGTGAAAAGCCTAGGTGGTCATTATATATATGGACATGGTTGGTCCATTTTTCATGTAGCTGTTGTTGTTTGATGTTTTTGTGCAAACAATTTGAAGTTTTGTGAGAATAAAAGTAAGTGAATCACACGCAGAACCTCCACCGTCCATCTGGTGATGATCAGGAACAATTATGGGATCACTGTAGGCTACAATGACGGTTGGGGGGCGGTGGTGGGGTCATAATTCAATTGGATGGTGACATATATTGAAGCCTACACAAACTTGTATATGAAAATCTTGGACGGGTTTGCTGCCACTTTCAACTGTCGGAGGATGGACCAAAATGTCTTGCTGATTTCACGTTGAAATTTAAAACTAAAAATTCCAATTTAATATTTGAAAAATGTACAAAAACTAACTATAACACTGTCGTCTGATATTATTATTATTATTATTTTTTGGGGTCAAAGTCTGATATTATTACTTGATATGTGATATGTTGGACAACAAGTTTATATATTATAACTCGAGTGTATTGTAATACAATGCATCGGACCGTGTGATGATCATACTGAAGAATGTGACAAATTAAACTTAAAAGTCAAAGGTGGAATGCTAACTCCTTTGATTAGTCTATGTTATGACATAATATGAGATGCATACATGAAATCACGCGTCTGTTATTACTGACTTCAATATATCGCATCATTCACTAATGATCAACATAATTAACTATGTTTTATTGTTGATGAGATGAAATGTCTCTGTAAAAGATGTGATTAGCCTGTAAAAATAGTTTTAATGATATATAATAATCAAATACAAAGTGAGAGGGTTCTGAAAGTTGACATTTTAGTGCTGCTTCAATGGAGAGACAACACGTGGCTCTAACATTTGACAATTTTCAATAAACTTTACCCCCAATAGAAAGCTTCTGGAATAATGATTTTTGGTCTCAAGAACTTAAGGTTCAAGCCAAGACAATTAACCTTTTTTGTATATTAGTTTATGTTTAATTCAATTCTATATAAGGTTTAACCATAAGTGGGTCTCTTTCTCTTTTCAAGTTCGTGGAATATTCATGTCCCAAACATAACATTTCTGTAATATAAAAACGAGAAAAGCAGAAACTACTTTTTTTTTTTTTTAAATGTCATAGTTTTTCTTTTCTTTTTATGAGAACATTTCTTATTGAGAAATGCGATAACATACTAAACTTACATACACTACATGAATACTAGGACTCGAACCCATCACCTCTTGTGGAGAAACAATTACTCTAAACCAACTAGGGGTGAAAAAAAAAGTCATAGTTATCAACCAAAAAATATGAACTTTTTAACCCCAAGGGATTTGGTCTAGTGGAAATCCTAGCTAGGTCCTGCAAGGTGGGCGAATGTTAGCTGGATACTCTATGAGGTCCGGCGTTCGAAACTCAACTTATGGAAAAACCCCCCTTGAGAGAGCTTTATCCGTAAACATGTCCCTGCTCAGAGTGGTTGCACACTTTGCCACCATTTTCTTCACACACAAAAAAAAAGAAGAACTTTTTAGGTGCACGGGAGCAAAAGTTTCTTACTTTTCTCATCAAATTCCTTTACCATAAGTTTGATATTTTTGTCCCCCTTAGCTAACTAGACCTAGACCCACAATTTATAATTCCATTCTCATTCCTTTTGCCGGTAAGATTTCTCATAAGGAGCTAAAAATGCATACTTTTCAAACTATAGAAATGGCACCTATAAGAATGAGTCAACCATAATTATAAAAAGAACATTTGACCTAGAGAAATATGCATGATGATTTTTTGTTGAAGAGATCTTTGAATAAATAAAAGATGGATCGGTCGATCAACGCCTAACAATTT
Organism: Prunus padus; assembly: GCA_024362665.1. Lineage (NCBI taxonomy): Eukaryota > Viridiplantae > Streptophyta > Magnoliopsida > Rosales > Rosaceae > Prunus > Prunus padus. Next base: position 22,956,820 of record JANFAM010000013.1, read on the forward strand.
TTAAAGAGGCAAATCTAAGAATTCATCATTATAACTATAGAAATGTTATTATAAGTTATATATATATATATATTCATCATTCATGTGAAGTGGGAAAATATTGTGACATTCATGAAACATGATGGGAGTTTATAATAAGAGACTATAAACACCGAGGAGATCAAGGCATGACTTTTTCCAGCTTGTACGGCACTCAGATTTGAGGTGAATTTAGATTTCTTTTTCAAACCTAACCCTACCTATTATATATTTATATAAATAATATGGGTGGTAGCACAGATTTTCCGGGGTCCGCCCACATAGACTTCACTTTCAAAGTTGTGTTCATTAGCAAAATATATTTAGATTATTGACAGCACCGACTTTTTTATTTTATTTTATTTTCTGGGACAAGACCATACATATACATTAATGTGATGATGATCGCCATGCATTGATGATGCCTGGCCTTTACTTCTCACAATCCTGGCCGTTTAAATTTTGCATGGTGTAGCCACCTGCTCTCTGATAAATCATTCAATACTCAATTTTTTTTGGTCGAAATCATTCAATACTCTCCCCTTGATGAATTCGACATCATTTTGTTTTTCTATTTTTTATTTTTATGTTTAGAAATCACTCACTTCAGTTTGTTATCATTTTCATTAATGCTTAGAGGCTAATTACACATTGCATCAACGGGTGTCAACTAAGTGTGTCCAAATAGCATTACCCTTATTATATTATGTAATTAAGGCAAAACCCAATATATATCCCCTCGAGGTTTTGCCGTCAAACAATTTGCTGAGCTGCATATAATGTTTTTATTATTTTTATAAATTTATACAAGTAATAGAATTTGTTCCAGATACTTTTACAGGGCCGAACATGGGGACAATAGAACCGCACCACTTTTACAACAACAAAACACAAACTCACAATAGAATATATTGTCACCGACATTTATGTAAATCGATCTTAAGATCTTCTCTAATCAAATAAAAACAAATTTCATCAAACTAAAGTTTAGTAAGCAAGTGTATATAATGTTTAGTTTAAATAGTTTTGATGCTTGCTTAGATGAAATCTTTTCACCTTTTTTTTCATTATTTTCCGAAAAGATGTCAAATAATCCGAATGCTTATAATTCCGGAGTACTCAATCATACTATTCATGAAAAACAATATAGTAACACACAAAAATATAAGCAATGCATCCGAAAGTTGGATGAAATTATCATTTGAAGTAGGATAATATAACATGTTATAATTAATCGAGTTATCATGAAAACAATTAACGAGTAATCATAATTTTTTTTCATAAAACAATTGAAATCTATTTCCATCATCACATATCTCAGTCAGGCTCTCACCAACCAACCACAAACCCGATCACTGGTTTCACATCACATCCACCATCTCAAGAACTTTTCCCCAGTTCATATTAAAAACTAAGAATCAATGAAGTTGATGAAATTGAATAATTAGTGGAAACTTTGATATGAAATCAAGGACGAAGAAAAAAGTGATGATTTTGGCCTAATGAGAATCAAAACTTCGACGGCCCCTCCATTTATGTAACCCACTAAACTAACAACTATATCATTGCAATTTCCCACCAACTTGAATATTGGAAGAAATTAAGGTGATGGGTTCTTCTAACCCTAATTGCTATTCACGTTGGACCAAAAATACACACACAAAACTCAAGTAAGGAATGCACGTTGTCCACTTGTCCATGGTTCTCTTCCTTAAATTTGAAATGTCACTGTATGGAGTAATTGCTTTTTGAGGCAATGTCATGGGTTCGAGTCGTAGTATCCATGTTTTGTGTGTAAATTTAGTATATTATCGCTCATTTCAATATGAAATGTTCTTAAAAAAATTGAAATGTTAAAAAGAAATAACTTGGGACTCACAAATGTTTGTGGCCTTCAAACTCAACGATGTAATTAGGGTTTGGTTTCATAAGCACAGAACAAAAGTATAGGTCAAAAAAAGAACAAAAAGAAGAAGAACAGAAGGAATGTAGTGTGTACATGTTATTTTAAGTGAGGTTGGGCTTTTATGGGGGTGGTGGTGTGGCATCAAATCTAGCACTGAGAAATATGGAAAAAGTCGAGATGGTTGTGTAATAAGGTTGGGTATGGCATCAAATCCAAGAGACTATAAAGGCATCTTTTACTAATTTTGTCTCAAAGTCAAATTCACTTGAGTGACTTTCTTCCAATACACAATGGGTCAACCCACTTCCACCACCTTTTCTCTTTTCTTAAGTTTTTTTTTAACTTTTTTATATATAGCTCAGGTTGCAGCATTGAAATCTCCTTTTATCCTTTCCAATCTCCCAATATAAGTTGAATTCCACATCACATCATAACAACTTAAGTTTTGGGACTAGTGGTTGAGAGTGAGACTAGGTAAACCAACAAACTCTTATCAGGTTGCAAGTATATGGCCCCTAGTGGCTCAGGAATCAGAGGTCAAGTATGTGATCAGAGATGTAAGTACTAGAAACATAGTTGAACTAAGCAAAAGGATCTTATAAGATAAGTGTTTATGCTAGTACTACGGTACTTGTAGCCGTTGCATATATAACGGATCTCTAAGACGTGTGATTTATCTCTAATCTTCTAGACGATCAATGTAGGTGCGCTTGATTGGTTATTGCGTTGAGGGCTCTCTTTTCCTAGTCTATGAATACATTGAGAATGGAAACTTAAGCCAACATCTGCGTGGTTGAGGTTAGGCTGTGCATGATGGGGATTTAAGTGCTTCTGTATGCTGGAGAATGGTAATAATACTTTTCAAAGCTTGTTCACATTGTTGCAATGAGATTTCCTGTTTTATTTCAGGTTGCAGATGTTGGATTAACTAAACTGACTGAGGTTGGAAGTACATCACTCCCCACACGTCTTGTGGGAACATTTGGATATTTTTTCTATTTTTCTGTCACATTATTTGCTACATCTCTAGCAAATTTTTAGCAGGAACAGATTGCCTTTGTTGCATTTTGGGGGAACCAAATCTGCTGGAAGGAGCCATTCTGATTCTTTTTCCTGCCATCGTCCCCTGACCTGTAAGCCGATGGCTGAAGGGGCCTAAATATTGTGCACATTTTTGGCAGACATATCTAAATTCAGATAAATATCCAGAGCGATCCTCTGGCACTGATTGCTACTTTGTCGAATGTCATTAGAGGTCTTTAGTTTGCCCCTGCCAGCTTTTGTCAGAGATAGGTCTTTAGGTACTGTGCTGCGATATTTATTTATATCTGGGTATTTTGATGTTTTGCTGTAAGCTCATGCAATAAACTCCTCTTAAGTTATGCTATAGTCTGTAAATATGGGTTTAACTCCTAACATGCTTGCGTACAGATATGCTCAATATGGCGAAGTTTCTCCGAAAGTAGATGTTTATGCTTTTGGAGTTGTCATTTACGAATTGATCTCTGCCAAGGAAGCTGTTGTAAGGGCAGATAGTTCTGGCTCTGAATCAAGAGGCCTTGTTGGTTTGGTTAGTTTTCTTGCCATCTCTTTAGCTCTTATCAAGTTTATGTTGGGTTTCCATCTGGCAATGCACGAAAGCACATTAGCATTACTTTTATTTTAATTTTTCTTTTTACAGTTCAAGGAGGTCCTTAATCAACCCGATCCTAAAGAAGAACTCTGGAAATTGGTTGACCCTGGTCTTGGAGACAACTATCCGCTTGACTCAGTGCGCAAGGTGAAATAATTTCTCAGAAGAACAAAACATTATAATTTATCACTAGAGTAAAAATAGTTATGGTGATTTTCTGGTGCAGATGGCTCAACTTGCCAAAGCATGTACGCATGAGAACAAAGAACTGCGTCCAAGAGTATGCGATCTATTGTGGTCGCCTTGATGACGCTCTTATCCTCAACTGAGGATTGGGATGTTGGATCCTTCTATGAAAATCAAGCGCTCTCATCCTCAGCTGAGGATTGGGAAGTTGGATCCTTATGTGAAAGTCAAGCGTCAATCTGATGTCGGAAAGTTAGAATCTATAAAATTCCAATCACGAAAATAGATGGAAAAAGATGCATTGGCTTCACACCAAAATTCCAATCACGAAAATAAACTTTAACTAAATAATTCAACTTTCATATCTCTCAGACCGAAAAAAACTATCTTCCTAACGAATTACATGGGAGGGGGTATTTATAGCAAACTAAATAGTGTGTGAGAGAAATTCCTCCCTCTTGTAGTGTAGTAGAGTATCATTTGCATTTTAAAAAAACTACCTTAAAAATTGCAAGATCCGTAATTGTACGACAATGTTAGTGATAATTCTTTCAAAAACAACAAGGATCAGAATGTCGTAGGAAGCTCTTAGTGAGAATTCTAGACACTTAATATAAAGAGCGAACTGAATCGGACTGTGTGTAAGTTCCAGTTTCGGCTCTAATTCGAGAGGAAAATCGAACCAAATCAAATCGTGCCCACCCCAACAGGTAAACAATGCATGTTGTCCACTTGTCATGTTCATGGTTATCTTCCTTAAAATTTGAAATATCAAGAGCATTTGCAATTGCCTCTCACAAAAAATAACATGGGACCAATTGCGAATCCAGGAATTTCCTTTCAGGGGTCAATGTGTAAAAGCTTAAAAAAAAATTGGGTGTTGTTAAACGAACCATAAAATTAATTAACTGAGTACACCATACTACCAAACTATTTATTGAAGTACTAATTTACCATAATATAAAATGACCAAAAAAGATATATTAAATTGTGAAACAAATGTAATTTTAATAAGTACACTCCACTCACTATATTCAACCTTAATCAAATTAGAATATCATAGTTTGATTTATAAACATATTTGGTATAAAAATTCAAAGTTTTGTCTGGTGTAATTTTTTTTTTCTATCACTCTCATAGTTCCTAAACATCAGTGAAGAAAAATCTTTGAGAGGAGAAAAGATTGAATCTTTCAGAGTTTGATTTCCACCATATCCACTACTTGTCCGCTGAGTTGGCCACCACTTGTTCTCTTCAATCTTCAAAGAAAAGAAACAAAGAAAGAATGAAAAATTAAAATTTGTATGTGCCTCCTCCTTTTTTGCCAATCAACTAGTGGTGCAATTCTTGCGCGAGACTGGAACGTTGAGCTTTTGGGATCGAAAGTTACAGAACATTGAATTTGCATGTTGAATTTTGGCTTCACCAGCTTGCCCAATACGTAGGCTCAAGATTGAATTACGAAGTTCAATTGCAGAGGCACTGGTAGCGTTGTCGTCCTTGTCGAGGTGCTCATGCTTGCGCCACTGCCATATAATGGAATTTTATTGCCGATCACTGACACAAAGATCGATCTTTGGGTCTTTCTCAACTGATAAAACTTCTTAATCTGCATAACTCAATTGAGATTCACAATGCAATTGATGAAAGTTCAAAAGTTTTTGCTTTTAGCGATGGAGAGCAAAAAATGCCGGTAATTGACACTATAGTTCCTAAAGCTTCCAAAATGAAACATTTTGATTCAAACCCAAAATCTGAAAGTAGGGTGCCAATTCAAGTAAAATAGGGTGTACTTAGTATTATGGTGTTGTGTGATAAAGTGTATTAGGGTGTATCAAGGGTATTTTTGGTAGTTAAATAGGGTGTACTTAGTTAATTTTACATGTTGATTTAAATATTATGGTGTACTTAGTTAATATGGTGTACTCAGTTAATTTTAGAGTTCATTTAACAACACTAAAAATTTCTATACAAAATAGACCCATATTATGAAAACGTCGCATTATAGTTTCATTATCAATACAAGCAAATACATCTTTCTCACTATAAACAAGTAAGCTATCACTTAACCATTAATCCCCATTTGGTTGCAAAGTGGAACTTTTACAATATTCATAGCAGAAAATATTCTCTCCACCGAAACAGTTGCAACCGGTAAAGTTAAAGCTAATGTCACAAGCAAATAGACATAATTAAATGTTCTATACAACATTTTCTCCATCATTTTCTAGCAAGACTATCAATCCCTTACAATTGAGAAAAATTACTCCTGGTACACATATAATGAATATAAATCTCAAGTTGATTTTCAAATGCCAAGAGGTTTCAGGGAGAAAATTCAGCAAAACGAAGTAGCTTTTGTGGAAATGTGTGATCATTAGACTGACATGGATTTGCACATTTCAACAAAGAAGTTGCAAATTGCACGTTATTTCAGCATGAATCACACATTAGAAACTACTCTAAAAAATTAGGTCCTTTTATGTAGTTAACCTTTAAAATATATATATATATAATCTGAGATGTGGTTTTAGCCATGTTTAAAAAAAAAAAAACTTTAGTAGAACGAAGCCACTGCGTGGGACTGACACATGTTTGTGGCCTTCAAACTCAACAATGTGTAATTAGGGATTGGTTGCATAAGCACAGAACAAAAGGAATTTCTTGACAAAAAAGGGACAAAAATAGGCAGAACAAAAGGAAATGTAGTAGTGTTTATATTATATATTATTTTAAGTGAGATAGGGTTTATATGGGGTGGTGTGGCATCAAATCTAGCCTTGAGACATATGAAAAAAGTCGACATGGTTGTGTAATAAGGTTGGGTATGGCATCAAATCCAAGAGACTATAAAGGCATCTTTTACTAATTTTCACTTGGGTGACTTTGTCCCTCCCTTAATAATGCTAATACTTTCTTCCAATATGAATGCCATAGAGACCACCACAATGGGTCAACCCACTTCCACCACCTTTTCTTTTTTCTTAAGTTTTTTTTTTATATAGCTCAGGTTGAGGGCCTGCTAATTAGTGGTCAACCATTTACAAATCCTGTGCTGTATGTTTTAGGACACTGAGCTGGATCCAGGAACAATCTCTTTCTTTTATATGAATGGTGAAATAGGTTGAAGCATTGATTTCCCATATATGAAATAATTAAGGTCTTTCACCAAAAAAATAATAAAAAAATAGTTAAGTCAATCTTATTTTCATATAATGGCAGACACTACTGGCCACTGCATTACTAACATCTATTCCCAGACACTACTAGCCACAGTCTATATTGACCTTTGTACCACTACTTAGTAAGTACGACAACGAAACACAAATTATTCCATAATATATTAATTTATTTAAAAAATATCTGCCTAATGATTATCATTCCCAGCAGCTAATCCAATCAAAAGTTCAAAAAACCCAGTAAGGCATCTTAAATCGTAGACACAGAAAAAAAAATCAAAATTATCAGTCAACGGTCCAAAACCGCCCCAAAGCATTCATCTTTCTCTCTGTTCCTGCTCAACTTCCATCCGAAACCAGAAACCCAGTTCTCGATTTGGTTTTCTGTGACTTGGGTTTTGATTTTTGGATCGACCAGATGAGATTTCGAATTGGGTTGGAGTTCTTGGTGCTCCTCTCGCTTTGTTTCAGAGTGAAATCCCAGTGCAGCAGAAGCTGCGATTTGGCTTTAGCTTCTTACTACGTATGGTCAGGCACCAATCTCACATTACTCAGGCTGTTAACGGGGACGAACGAAGAGACAATCGTTAACTACAACAAAGGCACGGTGCCCAACATAGACAGTATTATAACTGGTACAAGGGTCAATATTCCTTTCAAATGTGAATGCGTGAATGGAAACTTTCTTGGCCATATGTTCGAGTACCATGTCTTTTCGGGGGACACGTACGACCAGGTTGCGCTGACTTACTATTCGAATCTGACGACGGTTGAGGCCTTGGAATGGTTCAATAGCTATGCTCCAACTAATATACCCAACACGAATGCCAAATTAAATGTGTCTGTGAATTGTTCATGTGGGAATAAAGCGGTTTCTGAGGCCTATGGTCTGTTTATCACGTACCCACTTAGGCCAGAGGACACTTTGGCTTCGATTGCGCAGGCTGAGCAGCTGGATCCGACTTTGCTGCAGGGGTATAACCCTGGAGTGAATTTTAACCAAGGGAGTGGTTTCGTGTATATTCCGGGCAAAGGTACGAGGTTTTGTTCTTGATGAGAAAGCTTTTTGTGGTTTGAACTGTAGAGTTTTGATGCAGACTTGTGTAAGTACTTAACTGAGTTTCCAGAGTTTTTAAAATGAAAGGCATTTGGTTGTTTAAAAATTGAATATCTTGTTATATAGTTTGGTAGAAGCTCTAGGAATGCGTGTGTTTGAATTTTATTACTAAATTAAGATGCCTTGATTCATATTGCAATGTTAATGAGTGCAGTTGAATGATGCCATCAGAAGGAAAGGTTGCATACAATTGATTAAAAAGTCTCCTTTAGGAAGTGATAGCAAGAAATTGAGGAAAAAAAGGAAAATGTCATATGTAAAATTATAATCCAACAGGAAAAAATTTGGGGTGGACTTAAGAAAGAGAGTGATTTTTACAGAGTTTTTCAGGTTACCGGTACAGTCCAGATAGTCAGTTCTTTGTAATGTCAAAGAAACATCTTTAATAGTTAATTGAATATCAAGTTTTTGGGGAACTATGAAGCATTACTCCAATTTCAATATAGTTTTGTAGAGGGCTAAAATATCAACTCCCCTCACCTAAGTTCTTGTTTCTTTTTTATCTCGCAGATGAAAACGGAAGCTATCCATCTCTGAAGTCAAGGTAGCTTCAACTACCTCAACATGTTAACTGAATTATTATTGCATCTTGTTTTCCTCTCTGTCTTCAGAAAATTGTTAAGATTTCTGAGTTTTATTTCTTTCTGTCCATTTTGCAGCTCAGGTGATTTGGCCTTCTCCAAAAATGGGTTTCATGTTCATTTGCAAATGTGAGAGGGTTTGGTTAGAAACTCAATGCTACCTGGATCTCATAGTTATCTTTTGTATATGCAGGACTAGCAGGTGTAGCCATTGCTGGCATAATTGTGGCAGTAATTGCTGGAGTGCTGATATTGGCTGGTGGTGCACATTTTGGATTTTACCGAAAGAAAAAGGTGGATGCAAAATTGCTTTTAGCAACATCTGATGATCAATCTTCTCAGAATGGGCGTTGTATGTTACCTACTCCTCTCCTTGTTCTTCAAAGATCTTTTTGGATTCATCAAGTATCTTTTAACTTTGACTTTTGCATAAACACCAGTTAGAGTAGCTAACTAGGCCCCGTAATTTATGATGTTATCCTTCTCATTTAGCATTCATTTAGTCTTGTTTGTTAGTGGTTCATTTTTGTTGAACAAACTGGAAACTTTTCTTTGTCTAGTTTCAGTACCACTGACCTGTATTTACTAAGTATTGTGCTAATTTGCTCTTGGAATTGCCATTGAACCAGCTCTGGCCAATTCTTTGGTCTGTTTTCTTTATAAGAACTGTTACTGAAAATGTGTCATGAAACTGCCCTATATTTCCCTTTTTTTTGCATGTAATTGCAAATAACTTATTTTATTTTACTAGTTCTTGCCCTCATACACTCCATGATTTTGGCACCAAATGGATATTTGACATGACTTCTTTGATTTTTTCTTCTTGGTCTTGCCCTTGGGATTACCACAGATAAGCCTGAAAAACCAAATGGTGCTGGTCGAGGCCCAACAGGCATTTCCGTGGAAAAATCAGTGGAGTTCTCATACAAAGAACTTGCCAGGGCTACTGATAACTTCAGTCTGGCTAATAAGATTGGACAAGGAGGTTCCGGAACTGTTTACTATGCAGAGCTGAGAGGCGAGGTTTGTTTCCTTTAATATTTTCAAGTTTCATATGTGGACTGTAAAAGACAATTTTCTCAAGTTTCATGGTGTTTTTATCCTTTAGTTGGATGGAAATCTTATGGGGACTAAGACTATTTTGTAATCCTTTTAGATTGAAGAAGGTGAAAGTTTTGATATATAATCAAATAACTAGCATGTTTTTGAGGGCTACTTCACAAAAGACATAGCTGAATACATAAAACTACTTTCCTGTGACTATAATCTACTTTGCTCTGAATTTTCTGGTCGAAGGGAATTGAACACGTAAGTTGGAAGAAAGATTTATCAAATGAGTGAAAACTAGCTCAGAGTGTTGGACAATGTTTTTTCATTTGCTTAGATTAAAGATGAAAGCGTTTCCATTTACTCCAATTTCCTGATCCAGGGAGTTATGGAACTATGCCTTAATGCACATTAGCATCTATTCTACTTTGCTAATTTGCTAGTACTATTTATGTGCTAATGTGCGAGCATTAGCATCTCTAGACCATGTTTTGTTTATGCTGTAATTGTTTATTTCTTCTCCTAGAAGTTTCACCCCTGTAACTCTCTCTTTGCAGAAAGCTGCCATCAAGAAGATGGATATGCAAGCATCAAAACAATTTCTTGCCGAATTAAATGTTTTGACTCGTGTACATCATTTGAATCTGGTAATGAACTTATCTTTCCAAACAATGACAATGTACATGAATCTTGCATAAAAATTATGAAGTAATTGATGTTTTCTTTTCATTAGCAATTTTAATCCACATATTTGCTTAGCATATTTTTGAAAGAATTGCTGGAATTTACTAGAAGAGCTTTTGTATGTGTCTATTTTTTGATACATTTTGAAAAGAATCTCCTATTACCCTTTTATTTCCAATCTCTCAATATAAGTTGGATTCCGCATCACATCATAAGTTTTTGGGACTAGTGGTTCAGACTAGGTAAACCAACAAACTTTTATCAGATTGCAAGTACGGCCTATTAGCTCAGAAATCAGAGGTTAAGTATGTGATCAGAGAAATTTATTTTATGTAAGCACTGGAAAGATAGCTGGACTAAGAAAAAGGATGTTATAAGTGTTAGTATATAAATGTGGCAATGCAATTTGTTTTGTTACTTATACCTAACTCTGATTTTGCATTTATAGAAATACTATTATGAATAAATTTAATGTTCTCTGAGAAGAATTTCTATGAGTTATACTAGTTGTGAGGTTATACTAGTACTACAGTACTTATAGCCGTTGCATAACGGATCTCTAAGACATGTGATTAGCTCTAATCTTCTAGACAATCAATGCAGGTGCGCTTGATCGGTTATTGCATTGAGGGCTCTCTTTTCCTAGTCTATGAATACATTGAGAATGGAAACTTAAGCCAACATCTGCGTGGTTCAGGTTAGGCTGTGCATGATGGGGATTTAAGTGCTTCTGTATGCAGGAGAATGGTAATAATACGTTAATTTTTTTCCCAGGGTGGGGCCCGCTACCGTGGTCTAATAGAGTGCAGATTGCCCTAGATTCAGCAAGAGGTCTTGAGTACATTCATGAGCATACTGTTCCGGTTTATATCCACCGGGATATAAAATCAGCCAATATATTGATTGACAAGAATTTCCATGCCAAGGTTACTTTAGTGCCTATATTTCCACTATGAACCTTTGAAAGCTTGTTCACATTGTTGTAATGAAATTTCCTCTTTTATTGCAGGTTGCAGATTTTGGATTAACTAAACTGATTGAGGTTGGAAGTGCATCACTCCCCACACGTCCTGTGGGAACATTTGGATACATGCCGCCGGAGTAAGATATTTTTTCTGTTTTCTTTTATCTCTTTATCCTCTAAATGTATAGCAAATTTTTAGCAAGAACATATTGCCTTTTTTTCTTTCCTGCAATCATCCCCTGACCTGTAAGCCGATGGCTGAAGGGGCCTGAATTTTGTGCATTATTTAGTAGACATATCTAAATGTAAGATAAATATCCAGAGTGGCTGATTGCTACTTTGTCAAATGTCATTAGAGGTCTTTAGTTTTCCCCTTCAGCTTCTGCAGAGATGTAAGAGGTCTTTAGGTGCTGAGATATTCATTTACATCTGGGAATATAGAATCCTGCTGGAATAGCGAGATTGGTTCTGTTCTTCCAGCCCAATTTGTTACCCTTGAAAGTCTGTATTATGAGGTGTTTCCTATTTGATGTTGTGCTGTAAGTTATGCTATAGTCGGTGCAAATATGGGTTAACTCCTAATATTTTTGCGTATAGATATGCTCAGTATCGCGAAGTTTCTCCCAAAGTAGATGTTTATGCGTTTGGAGTTGTCATTTACGAATTGATCTCTGCAAAGGAAGCTGTTGTGTGGACAGATAGTTCTGGCTTTAAATCAAGAGGCCTTGTTGGTTTGGTTAGTTTTCTTGCCATCTCTTTACTTAAATAAGCCAATCTAGCTCTTATCAAGTTCATGCTGGGTTTCTATCTGGGATTGCACGAAAGCACATGAGCATATCTTTATTGTAATTTTACTTTTTACAGTTTGAGGAGGTTCTTAATCAACCAGATCCTAAAGAAGACCTCCGGAAATTGGTTGACCCTCGTCTTGGAGACAACTATCCACTTGACTCAGTGCGCAAGGTGAAATAACTTCTCAGAAGGGAAAAAAAACATTATAATTTATCTTTAGATATCAGTGTAAAAATGAATTATGGTGATTTTCTGGTGCAGATGGCCCAACTTGCCAAAGCATGCACACATGAAAATAAAGAACTGCGTCCAAGTATGCGATCTATCGTGGTTGCGTTGATGACGGTCTCATCATCAATTGAGGATTGGGATGTTGGATCCTTCTATGAAAATCATGCTCTGGTCAATCTGATGTCGGGAAGGTAGAAATCTAGAAGTTCAGTGTTGCTTGTGTTTAGGATTAGGAAGTTTCTTTTGTTGTGAACACACGTAATATGAGATATCATAGACATTGTACATGCGTATATAATTGAGCATCGTGGGAATCTTTTGTTAATTGTATATATCATTTTTAATGTATCAAATGAAGTGATAAGAATAAACCATCTTGTTTAAATCTTGCCCTCGGGAAGTAGGGTTTTTAGTGCAAGTGGCTAGAGCGTGTTAGGATTGTGGAGTTTTCATCTTGTTGAGAGTAAGAAGTAAACCATCTTGTTGTTTCATAATCATAATACAAATCTGTCCATTCTTTTTTGGTGGATTTATTGGTTTTCGTTGTGAAAATGGTTTGCGTGCAAAAGAAAAATATGAAACCCATCAGATGGTGGGAAATCTTCTACTTGTTAATTTCTGTTCTTCTGGGTTCGATTCCCTTTTCTTTTTTGGTGGTTCGAAGAAATGTCTGTGCAAGGTTTATTTGATACTAAATCATTTATGCCACAATAGACTCTTCAATTCAATTAATGCAATGTTATGGAAAAAATGAAATATGCTGTAGAACTCAATGTCAACTTACCAGTGCTGAAGAGAGAAATAAGTTGTAGTTTTGATGATTGAGATTGATAAGGTTGTTGGAGAGATTTTTGATGATGTGACTCATCTATATTAGCATTCCAAAATTATTAAAGACGTTATTGGAGATGCTCAATTCAAAATTATCTTAGCATGCAGCTCATGCAAAAGTTGAAAAACAAAAGTTGAGAGAAAAAGATGATCGATTTTCATTATCGAAATCTTTTATTTACTAGAAGCGACATGCATAATGATGGCTTTGATTTCCCTAGAAACAGTTTGAAAATAATCTTGTTCTTTGGCTCCAAGCAACAAGAATCACGATGGTTATGACTTGACCTGAGAGTTTGAAAAGTATGTGATGTCACTTCTAGATTCTTCGTTTTCTTTATTCAATGCTGCGTAAAGCTTGCAGCATTCATTCTATTTCTTGAGCCACAAGCCGGCACTTTGATTATTTGACCGATGGCCTTAGCCAATGGCCATTCTAGATGCCCTTTTTGTCTACTTTCACTGCACAGACTCTTTCCTGGTGACCAACGAATATAGTTCAGGGCCAATTTGTGCGATTAAGCCATTTAATTTCCAATTGTGCTGTGCTCTACTAGAATTGGTCAGGCTGACATGCTGGCATGGTATCTGTGGAAGCAATATTCCGCTCCTATCATGACGCACCATTTGGATAAGAAAATCAAACCCTATATCAAATAATTAATTCCATTTATTATGGGATTATTTGATTAAATTAGGGATTCTTGCCATCAATTAGGGATTTGATTCTAATTAAATCCCTAATTGATTCAAATCTCTTCATATTAGGAAAAAAATAATTTCTTTCCCTACGAGGATTATTTTTCCCAAAACCCTAGTCACCAAGGGTTCTATAAATAGGAGGCTACACACAAGGCATGGGGTGATTCAAAATTCTTTTGAACTCCCGAAACCCCGCGAAAATACCCTCTCACTCTCCTTCCTTGCCCCCACTTTCTCACACGGCTCCGCCACCCGGTGCTCTTTCCGTGAGAGAAAATTCACTATTTTAGCTCTTGCTGTCTTTTTATAAAAGATTCAAGTGAATTAACTTAGGCATCGGAGGGCCTTCACCAACACCCCTGGTGTGGTCTATTTACTCCGTATTATTTTGCAGGGATAGAGACAATCAAAGGAGAAGAAGGGAATCAAAAGGGTTCATCCGTGAATATTCTCTCCGGAGGAATTTTGGTCAAACAATTTGGTGCTTTCATTGAGAGCACGAGTGACACTCAACGCGTGCTCCAAAAATATTTCCTCACTTTGATTGCTCAACCAAAGCCTTCCACACAACCATGGTTGGAAGCAAATGCAAGGCCACCGCAACGACGCAATCCGCGACAGATCCGAACTTCCTTCCTCACAGTTGCCTAGCCGAGAGCCAAGCAGCCGCTGCACCTTCTCAAGACTTAATGGCTGAAAACGTGACACAAATGTACCTCATTGCGGTTGGAACTAGACTTGGCATTCATGTCGTGTTATCAGTATTCGTGTCGTGTTCGTGTCAACCCGTTTTTCTTAGCGGGTTAACATGACACGACACGATAATAAAACGGGTGAAAAATATCCAACACGAACACGATTTGCTGGAATTCGTGAATTACACGACACGACCCGTTTCATCCGATAAGAGAATAAACTTTTAAAAAAAAACTATTTGAACAAATTATAAATGCAAATAGTACATTAGAATATAAAAATGAATTTTGAATCTCATCTCTAATAATACATGCCCAAAAACTGAATATCATTCCACACAAAAACTAAAATTCTTGAACTTAATCCAAATTTCAACATCCATGAACATGATCCATGGTAATACAGCCCGTCGAAGCAGTGGCCAACCAGGTTCTGATCAACATAGAAATAGAACTTGCTACTGCTGCCTCTTCTTTTTGTACTTGCAGTATAAGAATTTGCTTCCCGGACTAAAATATTTTTGACTGATGCTCCTCTGCATATTTTAAGCTTGAGATCCACTTGTAAAAGTTCAACCAAAATCCCAACTTTTTAACTTTCTGTTAGGCCACTAAAAAAAATGATGAAACTCTCCAATGCATTGAGACTAAAGCAAAACTTGGCTTAATTGGTTTGAACTTCTCAAGTAGTGGAAAACATAAAAGAAAAAAATGATTCGTGCTTTCACTCTTTCATTTTCTAAGCAAATAACCAGAGGATATGACAAAATATACAAAAGGACAACAAAATCCCAACGAATAAAAGAACAAAAATTTTGCAAGAAATGAACCTGTTTCAAGTTGCAGACACCTTCATAGACGGCAAGAACAAAGTCGAACGCTTTGACAAGGAAAAGAAGCGACGACTTCCCATCTTGATCCACAATTTCTACACATACCCAATTCATCAAAACCTTTTAGTTTCAAACAAATTCAAACAAATTTACCAAAATTATTAAGACATTCGTACCTTGAGGCTTGAGAGATGATTTAGCAGTAGGGGGAGATCTTGGAAGAGAGAATTCGAGAGAGAGATCGCAAGAAGAAGGAGAAGATGAGGTTGAGAACTTGAGAGAGAGAGAAAGCTGCGGAGCGAAGAGAATGAGATGGCTGAGAGATTTGAGATCCGGAACTAGGGTTAGGTGGGATTTTTTTAGAGTTGCAAATTACAAAATTACCCTCGCTTAACGGGTTAGTTCGTGTTTTCGCGAATGGACACCGAAACGACCCGTTAGCTTAATGGATGGCTAACGGGTCAACATGATAGCAACACGACATGATAACTCAAACTCGAATACTGAATTTTTCGTGCGAATTCGTGTCGAGTTAACGGGTTGTGTACAATATTGCCAACTCTAGTTGGAACCGGCGCATAGCCACTCCATCTCGTGGTTGGAACAGCAGCACATTCGCATTCCTTTACGGCTAGAACCAATGTGCAACAACATGTTATTGCGTAGTTGGAACCAACACACGACCACGATCGAACTACCCAAAGAACCATCGCACCTTTGCCATGGTTAGGGTAACCTCGCTGCCGCATGTCCCCGTGGCCTCAACCACCTTGTTGTTGCCAACCACTCTCCACTAAACCCTAAATAAGTATCCTTTCAAGGTTGGGCCCACAAGGAGATCGAGTTCATGAGCACCCGCGTGAAATGCGCAATGACCGACGCTCACCAGCTTGCTCGAGGAAAGCCAACTCACAACGACGAGCCAAGGAGGATTCCTTTTAGGTTCAGTCCATCAGCACACCCTATAGGCAGGACATCCGAGTAGATCGACCCTCGAGAGCCGATGAGGAGGTCGACTAGCGACACCCAAAATCACGAAAGACGCTAGCGTGAGCTACAATCCTTGCGAGCCGAGGACGTCGCAAGGCTCGTGAACGACCGACTTTGAAACCTCCAACTTAAAGGAGATGCGGAGAAGGCCCTGTGCAAGGAGGTAGATCAAGTGAACTCCACCCCTTCACCGACGTGGTCGAGCAGGCTGCACCTCCGAAATGATTTACAATACCATCCATCACACAATTCAAAGGGGACTCCGATCCTGAGAGCCATCTCAAACACTTCAAAAGGGCCATGATCTTGTACAAGGTCGATGATGAGCTGATGTGCAAGTTGTTCACAATGATCTTGCGAGGAGCAGCACAAGAATGGTTTCACACCTTACCGTCCGGTCGATTGGCAGCTTCAATGAGTTTGCCCTCATTTTCACAAATGAGTACACCTCCTATTAGACGATCAAGAAACAGGCTGACCACACATTCAACGTGCATAAGAAGCCTTATGAGTCTCTCCAAGACTATATCAAGAGATTGAAAGCAAAAAATGCCAACATCGTAAGATGCGATGATCGGATTGCATCCTTGTCCTTCAAGAAGGGTTTGCCAGCCGAGCACGACCATCGCTCCCAGCAAGACACTAACAGAGGTTTTTGTGACCGCAAAAGCTACGCGCTTTGAGATGACGATCGAATCACCTCAAAGAATGCCTCCAAGCAAGTCGATCAAAAGAACGACAAGTTCAACAACAAGAACGGAGGCAAGTGCAAGTCACAGCTTCTATGAGGAATCCAAGCATATGAAAGCTACACGCAATTCACTATCCCAATACACCAAATATTGGCCTAAGTGAAGGCCATCCTTGGCTGAGGAGGCCACATCCTTTGAAAGGAATCCAGACAAGAGGTCCACTAACAAATATTGCGCCTTCCATGAAACGCATGGGCATAACATGAACAATTGCTTTGCTTGGAAAAGGCACCTCGAAGAGTTGGTGAAAGAAGGTCATTGCACGGAGTTCATAGCAAAGAAGGTCATCCAGAAGATCGAGGATCTTGATGCGACTAATGAGCCTCCACAAAAGGTCATAAGGATTAACACAATCCTAACCAACTCCAAGGAGTCCGAGTAGACTAGCAAGGCGAGAAAAAGTAAGATCAAGCAAGCGACTCTAATCTCCTAAGTCATGACTAGCTGCATAGCTATTATAGACAATCATGTTATTCACTTCCAGAAGAAGGACTTGATCGGGCTGAACCTGCCGCATAATGATGCCTTCGTCATCAGCATTCAAATTGAACAAGTTGTGATCGAGCAAGTTCATGTGGATGATGGTAGTGTAGCCAACATCTTGTAACTATCAGTTGTTCAACAAATGAGGTTAGACACCAAGATCAACAAGCTAGCCAGGTCGCTAACCGGATTAAATGGTATGTCGTTGATCATTGTGGGCACGATAGACTTCAACGTCTACACACCACTTGTAATATGCTCACAAACCTTCATGGTCATCGACGAAGTCTCTTTATACAATGGCATCCTGGGCAAATCATGGATCGGCATGATTGATGTCATTACATTCACCACGCATCATAAGATCCGCTACCCCATCCTTGGTGGCGGAATCGGGTAGATCCATAGTGACCATGAGATGGCTAGAAGATGCTCAGCATAAGGGCTGAAAAAGAGCAAACAATAGTAGTTCACACCAGTGAATTGGACAGAACAGATGGCCGACAAGGCAGATCGTGTTCCTGAAGGTCAAGCAGACCTGCAGAGAAGGAGTCGCCACATCCCAATAGCAATCAAAGAACCAAGATCGAGATGAGGGAATTCGTCCAGAGGTCACCCCTGAAGAATAATGAAAGCCCGTGGAAGACGTTGAATTATTACCCCTTAATCCTGACAAACCAGACAGAAAAACGCATGGATTGACTCGTGTCTAACCCCATAAGAAAAGGTGGAATTGACCAACTTCCTCCAAAACAATAAAGGCATGTTCGCATGGTCGTCATCTGACATGCCCTACATCGACTTGTAGATCATCTTCCACTGGCTCTATGTCAACTTAGCCAGCAAGCTAATGAAGCAAAGAGAAGCAACTTCACTCATAAGCGAGTCGTAATCATTAAAGTTGAAATTGACAAGCTCCTAGCTACCGGCTTTATCAAAGAGGTCTCCTACTAGGATTCTGGTAGCAAAGAAAGACAAAGGCAATGAGGGAGTTTGCGTCGACTACACCGATCTCAACAAGGCAGACATGCCATAATGATAACTTTCCATTCCCAAGGATTGATCAGCTCGTAGATTCAACTTCGGCAATCAACTACTTAGCTTCATGGACACCTACTCCGGTTACAATTAGATCCTGATGTACGAAGATGATAAGGCGAAGATCTCTTTCATCATCTAAATAGGTACTTACTGCTACAAAGTCATTCTCGGAGGAACGTACCAAATGCACATGAACAAGATTTTCAAGAAGCAGATCGGCAAGACTATGGAGGTCTACGTATATGACATGCTAGTCAAAGCTCCTGAACGAGCAGACCACATCAATAAACTTGCCAAAGCCTTCGGCATGTTCGACAATTTGAACCCGAGTAAATGCATATTTGGTGTGTCATCCCAAATGAGCATTGAGGCACATCCACACCAAATTAAGGTCATCCTCGGGATGAAGTCAGCTGCAATAATGAAGGAAATACAAAGTCTGACGGGCAGAGCAGCAGCTCTCAACCGATTTCTCTCGAGATATACCAACAAGTGCAGATCATTCTTCAAAGCCTTGAAGAAAGGATAATGAGACAAGTGGGACGAGAAGTGAGGTAGCCTTTCATAATCTGAAAACCTACCTCACTTCACCTACCATGCTCTCGAAACCCATTCATGGTGAAGATTTGTTCGTGTACCTAGCAGTGTCCAACTTAGGTCTCAATCGGGAAGAGTTGAGGGCCTAACATCCGGTATTCTACAAATCAAAAGCTCTCATCGATGCAGAGACTCGCTATCCAAAAATGGAGAAGCTCATTTTGGCCATTGCAGTTTGTTTCCACTAGAAAGTTATGACCCTACTTCCAAGTTCACCAAATCAATGTCATGATCGAATTTTCTCTGAGATCGACTCATGAAGTGGGCTATAGAACTAAGTCAGTACAAGTTCCTCAACCGGCCGAATACTGCTATAAAATCCCAAACTTTAGCAAATTTTGTTGCAGAAATCACTCTGTCAGCTGAAAAAGAAAAGCTGGTCAATGAAAGCAAGGAAAGTTCGAGAGCAAACATGACCTCTTCCTCCGTACCTGACCTACTCGAAGACATGTGGCAGTTGTGCATAGACGGAGCGTTAAATCACAAGGGAGTTGGAGCAGACATCGTCATAATCACCCATGAGGAACCTTGTTGGAGCAAGCTATATTATACATAGCAAAAATCCGGCCACACTTGGTTACTACTTCATTTGTATAATTAATATACTTTTAATTGAACAAAGGTATATGACCATATGGCCTCTTAGGATCGGGCCGCCAACTCCACAGCATGAGTTTTCTTCCTACTTCAAATATGTAATATATTAATATAATAATACAAAAGATCTCAAGAACTCTTTATTGGCCTTT
Organism: Prunus padus; assembly: GCA_024362665.1. Classification (NCBI taxonomy): domain Eukaryota; kingdom Viridiplantae; phylum Streptophyta; class Magnoliopsida; order Rosales; family Rosaceae; genus Prunus; species Prunus padus. The sequence goes on from JANFAM010000013.1 coordinate 22,976,831, forward strand.
TGGTTTCTCCCCTTTTTACTCTTCGACAAAAGCCATAGATTCTCTCTCTTTCAAGTACAAGACCAATGGCTCCTTGGATTGAAACCATACCAAAAGCCAGCCGCCATTCATTGATTCGCCTATAAGAAATTCTTGCAATATAAAGAAAGACCAACCTTATTCCACCAATCTTTATTGCTCCAACCGTATTTTCCATCAAGTTTCATCCCTCAAGCCACAATTGCTTAATCTACAAAATTCCTCCAAATATCAAACTATTACGGCCTCATAAATTCCAACAAAACCAGCAAATTCGGTCCAAGATTCCAGTAAATCGGCCTCCAAACTCCAGCAAATCTAGCCCAAATACTTCGGCCCTTCAAGGCATGGCACCAACTACAAATCTCGGCTTTGATCATTCGAAACTAGCTTGTACAAACTCTAGCAAATCCCGACCATGATTCTTCGAAACCATCCCTGCCAATCTCCAACCGAAAACAAATCCCATTTCGACTGCTCCAAGCCCAAGATCCTGTCCTTCAAAACCTTCCGGTTACAACTTCACAAGCAAGGATGCCTGGCCCAGCATCTTCACAAGAAAGGCGCATGGCCTTGCTTTTTGTAAGGAGAAGACCCAAGCATATTTACGTTTTTGTGGGCATAATTATTTTTGCCTAACTTTGTTAAAGGAGGCCCTGATTGTTATAAAAGAGAGGGCACGAGTTTGGTGAATTCTCACTATCTCCAAACACCAACCATACCATTAGTTAGAACACGTTGAGTAGATGAAGAATCATATATGGATCGACGGATTTGGCCCTGGAAACGGCGTCGGAAAACTATGAAATAAACGGAGCTTTAGGAGCTCCCAGCGTTGCCGTGAAAAGTTGGGCTCGCCAAAAAGTTACCCAGACGTGGTCGCCGTTCTCCGCTGATCATTTCCAGACCGGTATCGTCAAATATGATGGCCGGACGACGAAGTTGTGCCGCTGGGAAGTCGAAGAGGTGCGGTGCGCAGTTTCTTGGGAGAGAGATCGGGCAAGAGTAGAAAGAAAAAGTGACCGAGAGAGAGGGGTCATATATTTATAAAGTTGACTTTGCAAACATTCCGATTGTGCCCCTCCACTTCCATACATCGTAACTTATTCGTTTCAACTCAAATTTGGGCCCACTACGTGTTTATGAACTCGTGAGCTCAAGCACTACGCAATGGAACCAAGAAATGTTTCAAAACCAACCCTAAACAAAAATTCAACCTTATACCACTAAGAAACCATAAGGGTAAAATCATTATTTCACTTCTGAATTTTGAAAATTAAATTAAATTTCGGAACGGGATGTTACATACACCATAGCCGCTACTTGTCCGCTAAGTTGGCCACCACTTGTTCTCTACAATCTTCAACGAAAACAAACAAACAAAGAATTAAAAATTTTGGGTGCCTCCTTCTTTTCTGTCAATCAACTAGTGGTGCAATTCTTGAGCGAGATTGGAACATTGAGCTTTTTGGGAACGAAAGTTACAGAACACTGAATCTTCTTGTTAAATTTTGGCTTCACAAGCTTCCCCAAGACGTAGGCTCGAGATAGAATTACAAAGTTCAATTGTAGAGGCACTGGCAATGCTGTCGTCCCTGTTGAGGTGCTCACATCAGAATTTTATTGTCGATCACTGACACAGAGATCAATCTCTTGGTCTTTCTCGACTGATAAAACTTCTTAATCAGTAGAACCTAATTGAGATTAACAATGCAATTGATGAAAGTTCAAAACGTTTTTGCTTTTAGTGATAGAGAGCAAAAAATGCCCGGTAATTGACACTAGAGTTTCTAAAGCTTACGTAATTAAACATTTTGATTCAAACCCAAAATCTGAAAAGAAGGCACGAATTCATGTAAAATAGGGTGTACTTAGTATTATGATGTTGTGTGATAAAGTGTATTAGGGTGTACTATGGGTATTTTTGATAGTTAAATAGGGTATACTTAGTTAATTTTACCTGTTGATTTAAATATTATGGTGTACTTAGATCATAGGGTGTACTCAATTAATTTTAGGGTTCGTTTAATAACACCCAAAAATTTCTATACAAAATAGACCCATAAAAATGAAATGATAATATTATCATTTATAATTAATAGAAAAAACCACATGAGAAACTACAATTGTCCATGATGAGTTTTCATACTATGAAAACGTCGCATTATAGTTTCATTATCATTACAAGCAAACACATCTTTCTAACTATATAAACAAGTAAGCTACCACTCAACCATTGATCTCCCATTCGGTTGCAAAGTGGACATTTCACAATATTCGTAGTAGAAAATACTCTCTCCACCAGGCTCGGCCCATAACATGTGCAGATTGGGCGATGGCATAGGGCCCCAAATATTTGGGGCCTCCAATTTTTTTAGCCCACTTTTAAAAGAAACACAAAAAAATAACCCTTTATTTATCTACACTTCAATTTTTTAAAATAAAACCTTTGTTCCTTTTGACAATCAGACCAAATAAATGAAAAAAAAAGGCCTTTTGACTAAAGAAAATAGGCCCATGTTTTCAATTTCCTAACCTAATAATTTTTTTTAACCTATTAGTTTTTAACATGTTTTAGATTTTTTTGTCTTGGTTTGTTCTTCCTTTTTCTGGTTCTCTCTCTCTCTCTCTCTCTCTCTCTCTCTCTCTCTCTCTCTCTCTCTCTCTCTCTCTCTCTCTCTCTCTCTCTCTCTCTCTCTCTCTCTCTCTCTCTCTCTCTCTCTCTCTCTCTCTCTCGCATCTGTCTTTTGAACTCTTCAAATCAACCAAAACATCACTTTTAATCTTCAAATCAACCAAAATTTTGTGATTCAATTCGACTAAAGCTCTCTAAGTTGGATGTTTTATGCAAGCTTTGGAATTTAAAGGCATGATTACAAGAAACTTATTAAATAAGGTGAATCCCTAATTTTTAACTTTTTATCTAATGCCAATGAGTTTTTCCCTTAAAAATCCACCATGAATGAGAAAATAATGTTGTTTTGTTCATAACTTTGTCATTAACGTTATTTTCTTCCTTCAGAATATCATAACATTTTTTACTTGTATATATAGGACCTCAATGTCACTCTTTGTACATGGCCTCCAAAATCAATGGACCAGCCATGCCCTCCACCGAAGCAGTTGCAACCGGTAAAGTTAAGGCTAATGTCACAAGCAAATACACATAATTAAATGTTCTATGCAACCTTTTCTCCACCATTTTATGGCAAGACTATCAATCCCTTGCAATTGAGAAACATTGCTCCTCTTTCGCATATGATGAATATAAATTTCAAGTTGATCTTCAAGTGCCAAGAGGTCTCGGGGAGAAAATTCAGCAAAATGAAGTAGCTTTTGTGGAAATGTGTGATCTTTAGGCTAACATGGATTGCACATTTTAGTAAAGAAGTTGCAAATTGCACGTTATTTCAGCAGGGATCACGCATTTGAAATGGCTCTCAAAGATTGGGTACTTTTATGTAGTTAACCTTTTAAAATAAATATATAATATGAGCCAAAACGACGTCATTTTGGCCATGTTTAAAAAAAGAAAAAAAAAAAGCATTAGTGGAACGACACCACTGCATGGGACTGACACATGTTTGTGGCCTTCAAACTCAACAATATGACATTAGGGATTGGTTGCATAAGCACATAACAAAAAGAATTTCTTGACCAAAAAAAGGACAAAAATAGGGATCATTTGGTATGACGGACTGTCATGGACTTGACTAAATCCTAGGACTGTCTTGGATTAGCTCGGATTGGCCTAAGCTAGATTAAGTACTGACTTATGTTTGATGTTGTGTTGGACTAAGAAGTTAGATTGTAAAAATAGTGAAGACCTATGTTTGATATTGTGTCGGATTAAAAAATAATTTTATAAATATTTAAGGAATTTTGACCTATAAATAAATAAATGTTGCTAAGAAACCAACGATAAATGTATAATTTATTAAATAAAAAAATTCTAATGTTTTCTAAAGACTAAAACTATCTTATCTCTTTTATTTTTTTTTATTTTTTTTCTCCTTTTTCTTTCTTTCTTCTTTACCAGGCCCGTTTCTTTTTCCCTTTTCTCTCTCCCTCCCGATCTCACTCTTTGGTTCTATCTCTTTCTTTCTCAAATATTGATACAATGATATCCATCTCTTTCTCTCTCCTTTTTTTATCTCCCCTCCCAACATTTCTCTCATTCCCTCTCATTTTCTCTCTCTTATTCCCATTTGAAGTCACATATCAAAATCCCCTTCAAAGTCACAAATCTCCATTTGGTTGCACTAAGCCATGGTCGATGGTGGATGATTCCTTGGAAGGTTCAATTAGGTTTAATAATGGTTGTTGAATTTGTGTTCAATTGGGTTTGAATGGTGGTGGTTGATTCGAGTGACTGGGTTTGAATTGGTGGTGGTTGGTTCAAGTGACTGGGTTTGACGATGGTCTGTGGTGATTCTGGTGGGTTCACTGGGTCTATGGTGGTTATAGTTCTAGGTGAAGAAGAAGAAGAAACTGGTTATCGTCGGACTTGCGAGCTTTGTTTAGCGAGCTCGTTATTTTGTGAAACATGTTGCAGCCTCGCTATATTGAATGAGTGAGTGTGAGATTTTTTTTATTGTTGGACCATATAATCTCATTTAAGTTAGTCTCTCCTCTTACCAAACATGGATTTTAAGTGTTATTTAACATAGTCCAGTTCAGTGAGGCATACCTATAATAACCTCAAAATTGGAATTTTGTTGTTATTAATATTCCAAAAAATCATACAAGGTTAATTAAATGTGTGGGCAATTTTATGAAGTTGGTTTGATGTGGAAATGATTGGATTAAGTGTGTTTAATCTCAATTTGGACTAAAATACCCTTACGTTTAATTTAATAATTTTTCAATGGAAGTTCAAGAAATTGAAGTGAGAAAATTATAATATTTAGATTGGAAAATCAAGCTCGATCTCACGAACGCGTAGGTACAAACGGTTCGTGAATCGGAGTTATAACGAATGAGAAATTAAATTGGAGGACTAAATAGTGAACAGTGCTACTCTCAGAATTCTATAAATTCAAGGGTCACTGTGCAAATAGCAAAAAATAAGCCCATAATTTTCTGAAAATTTGTTTTGGTCTAGATCCTCGCCGGGGATGCGATTTCCGGTGGCTTCTGCGGTTGCATATTGTGAACATAACCAAACTGGAATCACGATGATCGGAGTAGCGGTGAAGGCATGGCGACACCGTGAATTTTGTTTGTCCACAATGAAACCCAAAACTTTGGAAGGAGATTTGATCGCTTTAGAAGTTGATTCAAGTAAAATTGCAAGAATTAAAGTTGTTTATCTCGTCGAGTTATTTAAGAAAATGTAGTTTTGGTCCGGTGGTTCGATAATTTTACTATCGCCGGAATAGTACCCGAATCACCACGCATGGTGACGGCACATGGTGGTACTGTGTCTGAGTTCAAAAGATAGTTTGTAGTCTTCTAGGTGATGAGCGTGGTGGTGTGTTTGGTTTTGCTAGATTTTGTAGTTTGACCGACGATCGAAGCCTCGCAAATCTGAACAATTAGATTGGAGATAATCAAGCCATTATATTGTCTTCAATTTTATATATGTGGTAGTTGGTGTTGTTGTGAGTCTATAGGTATAGACGGATTGACGATCGGACGACCCGATCTTAAGTTTGTGGTGTTTCAAAGTTTGTGGTGAGCGATCGTCGTTCAATTGTGCGATCAAGAATGATCCGACCGTTGGATCGGGCCCAAATTTATGTGGAGTGATGTCGGGATTATTTAGAGTCCATTGGTGTGACCGGATGTGAAATCTGAGGTCGTAGGCCCGAGATGAATTTTTCGAGTGTCAATGGGACATGAGGGACCCGCGGGACCCAAATAGTAACTTTTTGGACAATGGGTGCAATTGTTCCTGTTTTGACGTCGACAATTTGTACGTCACAGTTTTGGATGATAATTGATTGCTTTGGATCCCGGGTTGGTCTAATGGGCATTTTCGTCATTCGTGAGCCGAATCTTGGATTTTGGATTCTAAGTTGAGTTATGTGCTTTGTTTAGGTTTTTCGGAGCCAAAGTGCTTGTTGTGGACTCGTGAACTAATAAAGTTGCAGTAAGGACAAGAGGTGAGTAAACCTGAATTCTGAGTAAAACCTTATGGATTGTGAGTTAAATCATATGGATTGTGAGTAAAATCACATTTATTATATATATATATACATATATATATATATATATTATAATGTGGTTCGATAATGTTAATGGATATAATTAACATGTTGATTTGATTTTTGAGAAACTATTGTGCAAGTTTAAAATCAATCAAATGTGTTTTGATTTTAAATGAGTATGCAGGATTTTGCAAAATGGATGGTATTCTTGGGTGAATGACCATGATATGTTGTGATTGTATTGTGGTGTTCATAAATGAATGGCCACGTAAATATATTTAATGTGATGGATGTAGCTTGATAGAAAACAATATTTAATGTGGAGAGTGCATTTTATTATTTTCAATGTGTGTGATGTTGTGATTGGAATGATAGATGTGAGAATGCACTGATTCCTTCAATTGGAAGAGGACCTCGTGTAGGGTCTGTCTTTGAGAAAGACCTCGTGTAGGGTCTGTCTTTGAAAAGGACCTCGTGTTGGGTCTGATCGTGAATTGGGAGAGTAAAGCGTATTCTCACTTCTGTTGTTCAAGAGTGACATTTATGTGTTTTATTTGTAATGGATTTGAAACAGGTTTTGGGTCAGCTGAGGACCGAACAGTCTTATAAAATAAAAGAATTGTGATTTGATGTGTGAAAAATTGCTCTTAAGATAAAAGAGTTTTTGTGTAGTCACAGGTGGTGACTTACACAGTTCTTGAAAATAAAAGAATTGTGATTGTGATGAGTTGATTGATTATGAGTACCTTGATTATACAAGGTTTGTGTGATGCTAATGAAAGTGCATATGATTGTATATTATGTGTAAATGACATATTTATATTGATGGTTGTGTTTTACTCATACGAGCTTAGAAAGTTTACCGGGTTTGTTGGTGATGAACCCGGTACATTATTCAACGGTGCATGGGCTAATCCTGTAGGTCATAGGAACGCATGTTTTCGTCAAGAGCAGAGAGCAAGATGTGTACTTGAAGTGTACAAAGTTTATTTTGAGAGTATTGTTGAGATTAGACTTTCGATGTGTGTGATAAACTTTGAGGAACAGATATATAATAGGTTAAAGTTTCAATTTATTATGTAACTGTTGAAATGTAATATTTGACTCAAAAGATTGAGTCAATATTGACATTGTGGTTTGGAACATGTTGTATTGTATTATGGGAAAAAAAAAATCCTTGTACATTTGTTGAAAGTTTCGAGTTTCACGTGCTCGGATTATTGATTGTTTATAATAACTTAGCATGTTATTTGTGATTGAAAATTCAGGGCGTGACAATACCAAACATGCCCATACTTTCTTCCAATATGAATGCCATAGAGACCACCACAATGGGTCAACCCATTCCACCACCTTTGCTCTTTTCTTAAGTTTTTTTTTTATATAGCTCAGGTTTAGGGCCTGCTAATTAGTACTTAACCATTTTACAAATCCTGTGCTGTATGTTTTAGGACACTGAGCTGGATCCAGGAACAATTTCTTTTATATGAACGGTGAAAAAGGTTAAAGCATTTATTTCACATATATAAAATAATTAAGGTCAATCTTATTTTCATATAATAGCAGACACTACTAGCCAATGACCAACATCTATTTCATAGTTTCTATTCAATGGGTGCCATGCCAGGGTATCTTAGGTGAAACAATAATTTTTCAAGGTGCTGATACCATATTAGAATGTGAGTTTCTATCATTCGATGTGAAATATTCTCAACATGTTATATTTTTGTTTCCATCATTCGATCCAAACCAATGCCTCGATTATATATATTCAATAATTTATCTACGAAACAGTTTGCTTTGAAATAATGAGTCAAATACAAGTTTCATTGTCCATGAGTTCTCAAGCCCCATACAAAGTATTCGGAGGAGAAAGTAAAATTTGGGACAGAAGAAGAAAAAGAAGAAATCTCATTGAGACACAATTTGGAGGTAAAAAATCCACCAAATTTTCAAACTCACTCCTGGGTCCGAGCCCATGTTGCTTTTCAGATTCAGGCCCATAAGCAGTCCTTTTGGACCGTAAAAAATGAAACTTACTATAACAACTATAACAAATGAGCAGTCGGCCCATTTGGCTTGATTGAAATTCAAATTTTCGTTTCGTTATTATCAATTTATCAATATGGGTCAACGAGTCAACGCGGCCACGCCGGTCTTCTTTTTTTTTTGCTCTGGTGGCCACGCACGCCGGTCTTGGAAGGGCTATTTGCGTGAGAGAAAGGGATAAACGCAGGAAATAGAGAGAGAGGGGAAAAGGAAAGGAAATGAAAGAAATAATTAAAAACAAAGAGGAGAGAGAGAAGAGCGAACTGGGTGAGAGAAAAAAAAAAGAAATGGAACATTGAAAGTTGAATGAAATCATCGCACGGTCAGAAATAGATATCCGTGCATAACGGAGAAGGACCGGAACGAGCAGCTACTCCAAAACGGAGATGGCTGGTTTTTGAAATCTAATAATATAAAAAGTTGACCTTAAAATGAAAAAATTATATGCGTATTCTCAGCAGCTAATCCAATCAAAAGTTCAAAAAATCCAGCAAGGCATCTAATCATAGACAAAAAAAAAATCAAAACTATCAGTCAACGGTCCAAAACCCCCCCAAAGCATTCATCCTTCTCTCTGTTCCTTCCTGCTCAGCTTCGATCCGAAACCAGAAACCCAGTTCTCGAATTTGGTTTTCTGTGACTTGGGTTTTGATTTTTGGATCGACCAGATGAAATTTCGAATTGGGTTGGGGTTCTTGGTGCTCCTCTCGCTTTGTTTCACAGTGAAATCCCAGTGCGGCAGAAGATGCGATTTGGCGTTAGCTTCTTACTACGTATGGTCGGGCACCAATCTCACGTTACTCTGGCAGTTAACGGGAACGAGCGAAGAGACAATCGTTAACTACAACAAAGGTACGGTGCCCAACAGTGACAGTGTTATAACTGGTACAAGGATCAATATTCCTTTCAAATGTGAATGCGTGAATGGAAACTTTCTTGGCCATATGTTCGAGTACCATGTCTTTTCCGGGGACACGTACGACAAGGTTGCGCAGACTTACTATGCGAATCTGACGACGGTCGAGGCCTTGACATGGTTCAATAACTATGCTCCAACTAATATAACCCCGAATGCCAAATTAAATGTGTCTGTGAATTGTTCATGTGGGAATAAAGCGGTTTCTGAGGCCTATGGTCTGTTTATCACGTATCCACTTAGGCCAGAGGACACTTTGGTTTCGATTGCGCAGGCTGAGCAGCTGGATCAGAATTTGCTGCAGAGGTATAACCCTGGAGTGAATTTTAGCCAAGGGAGTGGTTTCGTGTATATTCCGGGCAAAGGTACGAGGTTCTTGATGAGAAAGCTTTTTGTGGTTTTAACTCTAGAGTTTTGATGCAGACTTGTGTAAGTATTTGGTTGTTTAAAAATTGAATATCTTGTTATATAGAAGCTGTAGGAATGCGTGTGTTTGAATTTTATTTCTAAATTAAGATGCCTTGATTCAAATTGCAATGTTAATGAGTGCAGTAGAATGATGCCATCGGAAGGAAAGGTTGCATACAATTGATTAGAAAAGTCTCCTTTACGAAGTGATAGCAAGAAATTTAGGAAAAAAAGGAAAATGTCAAATGTAAAATTAAAATCCAACAAGAAAAAATTTGAGGTGGGCTTAAGAAAGAGAGTGATTTGTACAGAGTTTTTCAGGTTACCGGTACAGACCAGATAGTCAGTTCTTTGTAATGTCAAAGAAACATCTTTAATAGTCAATTGGATATCAAGTTTTTGGGGAACTATGAAGCATTACTCCAATTTCAATATAGTTTGGTAGAGGGCTAAAATATCAACTTCCCTCACCTAAATTCTTGTTTCTTTTTTATCTTGCAGATGACAAAGGAAGCTATCAGGCTCTGAAGTCAAGGTATCTTCAACTACCTCGACATATTAACTGAATTATTATTACATCTTGTTTTCCTCTCTGTCTTCAGAAAATTGTTAAGATTTCTGAGTATTATTTCTTTCTGTCCATTTTGCAGCTCAGGTGATATGGCCTTCTGCAAAAATGGTTTTCATGTTCATATGCAAATGTGAGAGGGTTTGGTTAGAAACTCAGTGCTACCTGGATCTCATATTTATCTTTTGTATAAGCAGGACTAGCAGTTGTAGCCATTGCTGGCATAATTGTGGCAGTAATTGCTGGAGTGCTGATATTGGCTGGTGGTGCATATTTTGGATTTTACCAAAAGAAAAAGGTGGATGCAAAATTGCTCTTAGCAACATCTGATGATCAATCTTCTCAGAATGGGCGTTGTATGTTACCTACTCCTCTCCTTGTATCTTTTTTCTAGATACTTGTGAATGGAAGAGTTCTTCAAAGATCTTTTTGGATTCATCAAGTATCTTTTAACTTTGACTTTTGCATAAACACCGGTTAGAGTAGCTGACTAAGCCCCGTAATTTATGATGTCATCCTTCTCATTTAGCATTCATTTAGTCTTGTTAGTGGTTCATTTTTGTTGAACAAACTGGAAACTTTTCTTTGTCTAGTATCAGTACCACTGACCTATATTTACTAAGTATTGTGCTAATTTGCTCTTGGAAATGCCATTGAACCAGCTCTGGCCAATTCTTTGCTTTGTTTTCTTTATAAGAACTGTTACTGAAAATGTGTCACGAAACTGCCCTTTTTTCCCCTTTTTTTTGCATGTAATTGCAAATAACTTATTTTATTTTACTAGGTCTTGCCCTCATACACTCCATGATTTTGGCACCAAATGGATATTTGACATGACTTCTTTGATTTTTTTTCTTCTTGGTCTACCCCTTGGGATTACCACAGATAAGCCTGAAGAACCAAATGGTGCTGGTCGAGGCCCAACAGGCATATCCGTGGACAAATCAGTGGAGTTCTCATACGAAGAACTTGCCAGGGCTACTGATAACTTCAGTCTGGCTAATAAGATTGGACAAGGAGGTTTTGGAGCTGTTTACTATGCAGAGCTGAGAGGCGAGGTTTGTTTCCTTTAATATTTTCAAGTTTCATACGTGGACTGTAAAAGACAATTTTCTCAAGTTTCATGGTGTTTTTATCCTTTAGTTGGATGGAAATCTTATGGGGACTAGGACTATTATGTAATCCTTTTAGATTGAAGAAGGTGAAAGTTTTGATATATAATCAAATAACTAGCATGTTTTTGAGGGCTACTTCACAAAAGACATAGCTGAATACATAAAACTATTTTCCTGTGACTATAATCTACTTTGCTCCTGAATTTTCCAGTCAAAGGGAATTGAACACGTAAGTTGGAAGAGAGATTTATCAAATGAGTGAAAACTAGATCAGAGTGTCGGACAATGTTTTTTCATTTGCTTAGATTAAAGATGAAAGCATTTCCATTTACTCCAATTTCCTGATCCAGGGAGTTATGAAACTATGCCTTAATGCACATTAGCATCTATTCTACTTTGCTAGTACTATTTATGAGCTAATGTGCGAGCATTAGCATCTCTGGACCATGTTTTGTTTATGCTGTAATTGTTTATTTCTTCTCCTAGAAGTTCCACCCCTATAACTCTCTCTTCGCAGAAAGGTGCTGTCAAGAAGATGGATATGCAAGCATCAAAAGAATTTCTTGCCGAATTAAATGTTTTGACTCGTGTACATCATTTGAATCTGGTAATGAACTTATCTTTCCAAACAATGACAATGTACTTGAATCTTGCATAAAAATTACGAAGTAATTGATGTTTTCTTTTCATTAGCAATTTTAATCCACATATTTGCTTAGCATATTTTTGAAAGAATTGCTGGAATTTACTAGAAGAGCTTTTGATGTAGGATACGGTGAAGGGAATATTTGGGTAATTTAGTGGAAGCGAGAACAATGGAAAAACAGAAAATATAACAAAAGGGATAGGTTTGGAATCACTCCAGGGTTTGGCTTCACACCAAGTAGGGGTTTGGTTTCACACCAAGTAGTCTCCAATCTAAACTTTTCTTTATATCTCAACTCTCCATTTTAAAGAATTACATGGGGGTATTTATAGCAAACTAAAACCTAGAGATAATAGGATAAAAATCCCTTACTAAAAAAGAAATCCTAATCCACAAAGGAACCAATCCAAATAAACTAGGAAACTTATATCAAATCCTACTAAAATCTGGAAATTAAAATCCTAGTGAAATCTGGAAAACTAAAGAGTCTAGGAACTAACAAATAAATTAGGAAACTATTTAATAATTCCCTCTTCCATCTCTTTCGTTTGTAAACCCTAATGGGTTTGACAAAGATGTCCTCATCAATTCTCCTTGGCTGAGAAGAACTCGACTCCGACGAGTTAGAATCAAAGATGTCCTCATCAATTCTCTCTGGCTGAGAAGAACTCGACTCCGGCGAGTTAGAATTGTAGTAACATTCCTGGAAGTCGGAATCAGCATGCAAACATATAGACTCATCTTCTGCCTTCCCTACGAATCTGGCAGAATCAATGAATTGTAGGAATCAGTTACACCTTTCCCTCCCTTTTTGAATGTTGATTTGATCAATGGGCAACTTACTAGTGTCATCATAGGTTGAACAATCTCACTATATTCAATCTCAGAGTCAACATCGCTAGCTGGAAGTTCAGGCTTACAAACTTCTTCCTTAAGCTCACCTTGACCAGCAGCTTCTACTTGATTCTCCATGTGATTATCTTGAAAAGTTCCTCCTTGTTTAGCACTCATCGAATCCTCAATGAATTGACGTTCTTGAGATTCCTTCTTCTTCAAACAAACATTGATAATGTCAAATTTATCCACAGAACGGCGATTGGATGCTTCTATTTTGTCAAGACGACGTTCAATGATTGTGAAATACTCATCAAAGATACTGATCCGATATGACATCTGCTATGTTAGAGTTTCCATCATTTGAACAAGCCGTTCATAAACCATCTTTGGAATGTCTGTCTTCACAGCCGTAGTTGGAGCCATCAAACGACATGAAGAACAAGAAAACGCGAAAAAGTTTGAACCCAAGGAAAAACGAAAACCAGGTTATGATGCCAAATTTGATGTAGGATACGGGTGAAGGGAATATTTGGGTAAATTTAGCGGAAGCGAAAACAATGGAAAACATAAAATAGCACAAAAGGGATAGGTTTGGCTTCACACCAAAAGGGGTTTGGCTTCACACCAAAAGGGGTTTGGTTTCACACCAAGTAGTCTCCAATGTCAGGAAAATAAACTTTTCTTTATATCTCAACTCTCCATTTTAAAGAATTACATGGGGGTATTTATAGCAAACTAAAACCTAGAGATAATAGGATAAAAATCCCTTACTAAAAAGAAATCCTAATCCACAAAGGAACCAATCCAAATAAACTAGGAAACTTATATCAAATCCTACTAAAATCTGGAAATTAAAATCCTAGTGAAATCTGGAAAACTAAAGAGTCTAGGAACTAACAAATAAATTAGGAAACTAATTAATAATTCCCTCTTCCATCTCTTTCGTTTGTAAACCCTAATGGGTGTGACAAAGATGTCCTCATCAGCTTTTGTATGTGTATATTTTTTGATACATTTTGAAAAGAATCTCCTATTACCCTTTTATTTCCAATCTCTCAATATAAGTTGGATTCTGCATCACATCATAACAACTTAAGTTTTTGGGACTAGTGGTTCAGACTAGGTAAACCAACAAACTCTTATCAAGTTGCAAGTATGGCCTAGTAGCTCAGAAATCAGAGATTATGTATGTGATCAGAGAAATTTATTTTATGTAAGTACTGAAAAGATAGCTGGACGAAGAAAACGGATGTTATAATTGTTAGTATATAAATGCAATGTGTTTTGTTACTTATACCTAACTCTGATTTTGCATTTATAGAAATACTATTATGAATAAATTTAATGTTCTCTGAGAAGAATTTCTATGAGTTATACTAGTTGTGAGGTTATACTAGTACTACTGTACTTGTAGTCGTTGCATAACGGATCTCTAAGACGTGTGATTAGCTCTAATCTTCTAGACAATCAATGCAGGTGCGCTTGATTGGTTATTGCGTTGAGGGCTCTCTTTTCCTAGTCTATGAATACATTGAGAATGGAAACTTAAGCCAACATCTGCGTGGTTCAGGTTAGGCTGTGCATGATGGGGATTTAAGTGCTTCTGTATGCAGGAGAATGGTAATAATATGTTTAATTTTTTTTCCAGGGAGGGACCCACTACCGTGGTCTAATAGAGTGCAGATTGCCCTAGATTCAGCAAGAGGTCTTGAATACATTCATGAGCATACTGTTCCGGTTTATATCCACCGGGATATAAAATCAGCCAATATATTGATTGACAAGAATTTCCATGCCAAGGTTAGTTTGGTGCCTATATTTCCACTATGAACCTTTGAAAGCTTGTTCACATTGTTGTAATGAAATTTCATCTTGCAGGTTGCAGATTTTGGATTAACTAAACTGACTGAGGTTGGAAGTGCATCACTCCCCACACGTCTTGTGGGAACATTTGGATACATGCCACCGGAGTAAGATATTTTTTCTTTTTTCTTTTATCTCTTTATCGGCTACATGTCTAGCAAATTTTTAGCAAGAACAGATTGCCTTTTTTTTCTTTCCTGCCATCATCCCCTGACCTGTAAGCCGATGGCTGAAGGGGCCTGAATATTGTGCATTCTTTAGTAAACATATATAAATGTGAGATAAATATCCAGAGTGGCTGATTGCTACCTTGTCAAATGTCATTAGAGGTCTTTAGTTTACCCCTCCAGCTTCTGTCAGAGATGTAAGAGGTCTGTAGTTGCTGAGGTATTCATTTATATCTAGGAATATAGAATCCTGCTGGAATAGCGAGATTGGTTCTGTTCTTCCAGCCCAATTTGTTTCCCTTGAAAGTCGGTATTTTGAGGTGTTTCCTATTCGATGTTGAGCTGATGCAATAAACTCCTTCTAACAAGGGGGAAAAGGCAAACTTAAGTTATGCTATAGTCTGTGCAAATATGGGTTAACTCCTAATATTTTTGCGTGCAGATATGCTCAGTATGGTGAAGTTTCTCCCAAAGTGGATGTTTTTGCGTTTGGAGTTGTCATTTATGAATTGATCTCTGCAAAGGAAGCTGTTGTGAGGCTAGATAGTTCTGGCTCTGAATCAAGAGGCCTTGTTGGTTTGGTTAGTTTTCTTGCCATCTCTTTACTTAAATAAGCCAATCTAGCTCTTATCAAGTTCATGCTGGGT
Source organism: Prunus padus (assembly GCA_024362665.1). Lineage (NCBI taxonomy): Eukaryota > Viridiplantae > Streptophyta > Magnoliopsida > Rosales > Rosaceae > Prunus > Prunus padus. The sequence goes on from JANFAM010000013.1 coordinate 22,992,217, forward strand.
TCCTATAATCTGGCATTGCACGAAAGCACATGAGCATAGCTTTATTGTAATCTTACTTTTTACAGTTTGAGGAGGTTCTTAATCAAGCAGATCCTAAAGAAGACCTCCGGAAATTGGTTGACCCTGGTCTTGGAGACAACTATCCTCTTGACTCAGTGTACAAGGTGAAATAGATTCTCAGAAGGGAAAAAAAAATTATAATTTATCTCTAGATATCAGTGTAAAAATGAATTGTGGTGATTTTCTGGTGCAGATGGCCCAACTTGCCAAAGCATGCACGCATGAAAATAAAGATCTGCGTCCAAGTATGCGATCTATCGTGGTTGCGTTGATGACGCTCTCATCCTCAACTGAGGATTGGGATGTTGGATCCTTCTATGAAAATCAAGCTCTGGCCAATCTGATGTCGGGAAGGTAGAAATCTAGAAGTGCAATGTTGCTTGTGTTTACGTTAGCAAGTTTCTTTTGTTGTGAACGCACGTAATATGAGATATCATAGACATTGTACGTGCATATATAATTGAGCATCGTGGGAGTCTTTTGTAAATTGTATATATCACTTTTAATGTATCAAATGAGGTGATAAAAGTAACTTTAAATCTTGGCCTCGGGAAGTTGGGTTTTTAGTGCAAGTGGCAAGAGCGTGGTAGGATTGTGGAGTTTTCATCTTGTTGAGAGTAAGAAGAAAACCATCTTCTTGTTTCATAATCATAATACAAATCTGTCCATTCTCATGCGAAAACATGAATTTTATAATGAAAAAGCGTAATTCTTTGCATTAATTTCAAATAAGGAAGCGTATTATGGTGGTAATAAAACCAAAAAGAAAAACAGAGCAGATGGATTTACTGGTTTTCCATGTGAAAATGGTTTGCGTGCAAAAGAAAAATATGAAAGCCATCAGATGGTGGGAAATCTTCTACTTGTTAATTTCCGTTCTTCAGGGTTTGACTCCCTTTTCTTTTTTGGTGTTTCGAAGAAAATGTCTGTACATCTTGAAATGCTAAGCCTCTAATAATGACTTACTAGAAGCAACATGCATAATGATGGCTTTGATTTCCCTGGAAACAGTTTGAAAATAATCTTATTCTTGGTCTCCAAGCAACGTGAATCACGATGGTTAAGACTTGACTTGAGAGTTGCCTGGGGTTGTTTACAGACGTTAGTCTGGTTCCTGTATATTTGGTTGTATTGTTGCTTGGTTTGGGCTGTGCCCCTCCTTTCCCTTTCGTTTATTGAAAGTGTGTTTCGACCAAAAAAAAGACTTGACTTGAGAGTTTGAAAAGTATGTGATGTTATTTCTAGATTCTTCGTTTTCTTTATTCAATGCTGCATAAAATCCCAATTGTACTTTGATTATTTGACCGATGGCCTTAGCCAATGGCCATTCTAGATGCCCTTTTTGTCTACTTCACTGCACAGACCATTTAATTTCCAATTTGTGTGAATTGGTCAAGCTGACTTGCAGGCATGGTATCCAAAACCAGACATAATCTAAGATCCCAAATCCATTTGGAGAAGAAAAGAAAAATATCCCAGCTTGGCAACTTGGCAATATACAAATTCCAGCTTGATAAATGTCATAATTCAAAGGTTGGGTGACCAAAAACAATTAATGCGATTCACCTGCTCCAAAATCAAGTCTCATACACTCGGGGAGGCATTAGTTATAGAGATATTTAGTTAAATACCCATTCTTAGCTTAGCACTAATAATATAGATAAACTCCACACCATTTAATTTCTATAAACAAACCCAAAAAAAAAACCCAAAAAATGAATTTAATGACCTATTGAATTGAATTTTAATTATTAAATTACTTTAATGCCATATTGAGTATTTTGGGTTTTTTTAAAATGAGATTTTGGGGTTGGACTTGTTTTAAGAAAATCATGGCAGTTGTGTAATTATAGGAAGTTTGAAGTCTCTTTATTATGTTGTAAATGGCTTTTGAGTGTGTTTCTAAAGTCCATTACATGTAGGAGTTTTTTTTTTATAATTTGGACCCCAATATTGGTTATAATAGTGAATCTCCCTTAATTATATTCTAGAAGCATGTTATCTAAGATACTACTAGTTAAAGACAAAAATGATTTTCATAATTCAAGAGTGTCTTCTCCCTCCTAGGATAAATGTGGGTCTCCATGTAATGTTTTTATTTTATTTTATATACAAGCGATATTTAAGGAGGGAGAATTGAATTTGAAACCTTGGATGGAGGAGTAAATGATTTTAATTAACCGCTTCAGCAACAAACTCCTTCTCTGTGTAATGTTAATATATACATAACTCATTATTACTAAACATATTTTTGTCTTAAATAAATGTCAACTCATACGATCACACATTTGTATATGGTAGGAGAAGCAAAAATCGTGTGTGTGCCGGTTATATATAAATATAACTAACGTAACTACACACCGAAAGTTATTTCAACTTACGATATGACCTTAAGAAAACGACATAACAACATGGATAGAGAAACATTTTTCCCTTCAAAGAGAAATCACAACTTTTAAGATATTGGAAGTCCTTAAATAATCGATATCTCCTCTGTGAGAAGACTATCCGTTGTAAGTGTAACCAAAACAAGCTAGGTTTACTTTTATAAGGCTCAAATGAGTCAAAATTCAGTTTCCTCTTCTGCCCCCCAGCAAAACCCTTTTTCTTCATCTTATTTGCATACCAATACTTTCCAAAAATCAGAAGCAAACAAACGGCTACATATCTTTATCTCCAATAACCGACATATATTGCCAAAGTCGCCTATGAAATTTCCTTGTTAGCTCCTAGCCTATGATATTAATACTAGGAGGATTACGCATATATTTCCTTGTTTATTAATTCCAAATTATATCACGTAAGTAGAGGCGTGCGGACCATTTATGTATATAAACCAATGTGCTTGCGGCAAGTCTCCACGCTTCATCATCCATATGTATATATATATCTCCTCCTCTCATGACCTGTTCCTGTGTGTCTTTGGTTTTATGCCAACCATGGGAGCACAAGCAGAAGAAGATCAAACCTTTCATATGAACGGAGTCTTGTCTCCGGAGGCTGAAAAGTCAACGACGTTGACTGATGAGGAGGCTCTGCCAAATCTTGAAGAAGTGGAGGAGATCATAGGCTATGGCTTCAACAACAAGGTTTTGTTAAAAGAAGCTTTCACACATTCTTCGTTTGTGCCCAGCACAGAGTGCTCTGCCTCTTCTTATGAGCGTTTGGAGTATGTTGGCGATGCTGTGCTCAATTTGTTGTTCAGCAGAGAACAATACAATTTGTACCCGGACTTGCCACCCGGCCGGTTGACCCGCCTCCGGGCGGCCAATGTCGATACCGAGAAGCTTGCACGTGTGGCTGTCAAACACGGGTTGCACCGCTACCTGCGGCACCGGAAACCCTTGCTTGAAGAACAAGTAAGTGATGATAGGGCATTAAAAGCTTAAAACTCTTGGATCCTGTTTTCTTTTGGACATGGATTTTGATGATAATCAACGTTAATTTTGATAAGTGCTAATGACTTTTGTGGTTGTTGACAATATTCATTTGGAAATTTGATGTGTTTGCTTAGTCAATTTAATTGCTGATTAGTATATTAATATCTTCAACGATTAGGTTTCTTGTCTTAATCTGCATTATTGGCTTATACGGCATGGCTTATACGGTATGACTCTAAGGCATGGGAGTCTCAAAAACCCACAAGTCACAATCTTATATGTCTATATCTATATGTTTTTGGGTTCTAGAATTTGCTGGATACTTTGAAATTTTGTGCTTATTAATTTGATGGCTATTGACAGACCTGCACATTGTTTTCTTCCAAAGGAACAAAACTTCAAAATTTTGGATTTGTTATCATCAACAGTTTTGTTGAAAATTTACAGATTCGAGAATTCACCCGAGCGATTTCGCAGTATCCACTGCATTCCAATGGTCTCATAGATGCTCCAAAGAACCTTGCAGATATTGTTGAATCAACAATAGGGGCAGTTTTCATGGACTCCAACTCAATTGACACTGTGTGGAAGGTCTGCATTCTCACGTCCTCATATTTGTTTCAAATGTTAATGTTTGTTAAACCATTCTCACTAGAATGTTTGTGTCCTTTTAAAAAAAAACCTAGGTGTTTAAGGATTTGTTGGAGCCTATAATAAATCCGGGGACGATTAAGACGCATCCTGTTACACAACTTTATGAAATATGCCAAAAGAACAATCTGAAACTTCGGTTTGTAGATTTGTGGGAGGAAAGCCAGACGGTTGAGGTTTTCATCAACAATGAGATTGTTGGAAGAGGTACTTATAGTCTTAGAAAGGAAGTTGCACAAAACAGAGCAGCAAAAGATGCATTCGACAACATTTGGAAAGTATTAGGTGAGGAAAAAGAAAATGCTAAAGACCAAGACCAAGAGGCAAATTGTCAATCTGTCCTGAAATGAAAAATCTTAATGTATAGCCTTGATGAAATCTCACATACCCAATATATGTAATGTTATGGAGTGTTGTTCTTGATAGTGAAGTGTGTTGATGGAAGCTGTCTCCTTTGCCAATAGCAATTAAGGTGAAATTTCTCTTCCCTTGATTGTTGTTGGAGTTGTTGGATTTTGAGATATATTGATGTGATCTATGAGATCAATCTCAAGCTAGAAAATCCAGAAATGTGATCTGGGAGAAAACTTGTTCTCTCTAGCTTCTTGATCACACTTTCTATATGATCTTGGAATGCTAAATATGACAAGTCAAGGCTGATTATATCACTCAGCCAAAACTAGGAAAGCCACACGTATAAATAAGATCTAAGCCTTACAAAAGAAACACCCAAATGCGAATATTCAAAACCCCAAAAGCTCCCACATCGGAAATGTGTGCAAAAGCGAGACCCTCTTTTAATAGCCGCGTTCAGCGGGATTAGCTCACGACCTTATTTGGACAGGATCTGTTCTATAGGTTGTACATCTGTATCCTTGATTTCCAAGGAGACAGGAACCAAAGTCTGGTGGATGAATACCGTGTGATCAGAGCGTGATTAACAGCCGTGTGATCTTTTGATCATTTGTGCGGTGGAGGATCGTTCCAAGGCAAGAAACCCTTCATATGGAGGTCGAAGTAAAACAGAGCTTTCAAGAGGTAGTTGAGTCAAGCTTGACTGAGCCTCTACCGGGTCTTGATGAAGCGGAGGAGATTAAGACCCGGTCTTGAGTCAAGCTTGGCGCACCAAAAGAACTTGCAGATATTGTTGAGTCCACCGTAGCTGCGGTTTTCGTCGACTGCAACTCCTCAATAGACACTGTTTGGAAGGTATGCATTAATTCTCATGTCACACTCATTATTAACATCACAAATTGAGATGAAAAATGGTTCTACTTAAATAACCCATTTTAGACCATATTGGTGTTCAAGGGCTTGTTTGAGCCTATAATAAATCCGGAGGAGATGAAGACGCATCCTATGACAGAGCTTCATGAATTGTGCCAAAACAACAATATGAAACCTCAGTTCATAGATTTGTGGGAGGAAAGCAATACAGTTGATGTTTTCATAGATGATCATTTGGTTGGGAGAGGCAGCTATGGTGTCAAGAAGGAAGTTGCGTTTAACAGAGCAGCAAAAGATGCATTGGACAACATGTGGAAAGTACTAGGTCATCAAAAAGACATAAAATATTGCTGAACACCAAGAGGCCAATAATAATAATCTATCAGAAGAACAATCTGACATGAAGAATCTTTACTAGAACTTGTTTGTATATATGTGTGTGTATGTATGTTCCGTATGAATTATAAGCATTCATCCTACGTAATAAGGAGCAGCTAGTTGTGAGTAAATCCAGCAGAAGCATAATACTTAAAAAGTAAAACCACCTCAGTTTTGGACAAATCTACTTACTTAAAATAAATAAATAAATTATCAATGAACCAAAGAAAATTCGAATTCGAGAGCTCATTCAACGATGAAAAAGGAAGTATCACTAAATCGGTAACTAAATAGTGAATAAATTGGCTTAATCATACGCATTTGTTTTGTAGTCAGGACTTAAACATTTACTTAAAGTTTGAAACCCATCCCTATCATTTGTCAAAGGAAAAAAGTTTTTGGTATTTTTTTCTTCTTAAAATGGTTTTCTCTCTTTATCTTGGGTTCTTTCTTTTAAAAAAAAACATAATTGAAATTGGTTTTGGGCTTTGTGGCCCATGAAGTAGTCAAACATGGACGCCTTCCTGAAGGAAGGGCCCAGATCCTCCTGGAATTTATAAATAAATTCACGTGAAAGAAAATTCGTGGAACCAACAAAATACACAATTCCAACATAAGAGGAAAGCCAATTTCTTTTCCTATTCTGTGTATTCTTCTTAACCAACGCGAAGTCGGACTCTGATTTTTGAGAACAAAAACCTTCCGAATACGAGCAAAGCCACACAACCCAGAAAAGCAAAGAGAGAGAGAGAGATATGGATTTTGAGCTGAGGAGAGCGAGAGAGAAGCTGGAAAAGGAGCAGAAGGAGAGGAAAGAGACGGCGAGGAAGAAATTGGAAAGGGAGAGGAAGGCTAAAGGAGAAGCTAAGAAGCAAAGAGAAGCCATTGATGCTGAGAGATCCTTACGCCTCTTCGATGCTGCCCAAGCCCAGCTTAAGGTTCGCTTCTAAAACCCCATTATTCATCCGATTACTTTGATTGTTGAAATTGGTATTTACTTGATTTTTAAGCTTGTTTTATATTTTTGATTGTGTCAATGATTTAGAAAGAATATCGGAGATTGCGCAGTTCTTTGAAAGTTGATGACTTTATTCATAGAAAACTGCGTAGCTCATTGAAAGTTGATGACTTTATTCATAGAAAGTCTTTGTTTTTTTCATTAATCTCTGGAAACTTTCAAACATATAATGCCTTGGCAATCAATTTCATTGGAATTGCATAGCTGTGCTTACAATGTGCCTAGGAAAATCACAATGATTATTGATTTATTCCTAGGTGTGGCCTAAACTTACCCAAATATGTATCACATAGTAAATTTCTATTTTAGTCTTCATATCGAAATTGACATGCTCCCCTTAATCTATATTTTCATATTAAAAAAAAAATAAAAAAACCTTGCTTTATCTTGGTAATTTGGGCATGTCCACCTTTGGAACTTAATGTGATATCCAATCAATTTAAGGGAAAGTCCAAGTTCTTTCAGTTGATTCGTTGCAAAAATGCCTATTTCTTCAGGTTGATCAACAAATGCAAGAAAGTCTACTGGTCGGACGAGGAATCATGTTTTACCGTGTATTGGAAGCAGTACGTTTTCAGGGTAGTGGAGATAAGATCAAGCTGCCATCTTCCTGCTTCAATGAATTGCAAGAACAAGGTGCTTTTGATCAGGGACCTTTATACTTTAAATTGTCGTCAGTGCATCAAGAGGATTCTTCAGAAATGATTGATGCTGATAAGGAGAAGAGTAGGAGCACCCATTCAGGTGTTTTGGAGTTCACTGCAGAGGAAGGTTTTGTTGGCCTCCCCCCTCATGTATGGCATAATTTATTTCCAGCAGAGACACCAAATATTCCTCTGATAGAAGTTCGCTATGTCTGGCTGTCTAAAGGGACTTATGCAAAACTTCAACCTCTTAGGGCAGGTTTTTCAGACTTGCCCAATCACAAGGCCATCCTTGAAACAAGCCTTCGTCAGCATGCAACCCTTTCTGAAGATGATATATTTATTGTCAACTATGGGGAGCTGGTATATAAGTTACAGGTCCTTGAATTAAAACCGTCCTCAAGTGTATCTGTTCTAGAAACAGATATTGAAGTTGACATAGTTGGTGCTGATACAGCTTCAGAAAAGACTCATAAGAATGTCCTAAAACCACTTACATTTGGAACATCAGAATCTGGAATGGTTGATGAAGGGAACTACACATATTACAAGTTCTCAATAGATAATGATACTTGGGAGAAAATTGCTTCGGGAGATGCAAAAGTTGAGGTGAAAATAGACGCAGAGCCAAATTCTGGGGATACTGATATTTATATATCCAAGCATCCTCTCATATTCCCAACAAGGCACCAGCATGAATGGTCATCTCATGACATTGGTTCGAAGGTATTGATCCTTAGCTCTAAAGATAAGAGCTTGGAAGCAGGAACTTACAGTGTTGGTATTTATGGGTTTAAGGGAACAACTAAGTACCAAGTATCTGTGAATGTTCAAGATGACAGTAATCGGAAGGTAGGTCAGCAGGCTGTGTCTTCCTCATCATCAATGGAGATGGATACAGTAGAGTGTAAGAATTGTAACCGTTATATACCCAGTCGGACTATAGGACTTCATGAAGCCTATTGTAGCAGACATAATGTTGTTTGTCAGCACGCTGGTTGTGGAGTTGTTCTCAGGGTTGAGGAGGCCAAGAATCATGTGCATTGTCAGAAATGCGGGCAAGCTTTTCATCAGGGAGAAATGGAAAAGCACATGAAAGTGTTCCATGAGCCACTTCACTGCCCCTGTGGAATTGTGCTTGAAAAGGATGAGATGGTAAGCAATATTTTTCTTCCCCTTTCCTTTTTGCATCATTTCATTGGTAAAATTTTAAATTGAATCATTAGTCTATGAACTTGAAAAGGCTGAAATTTTCTCTCCATATTTGCAGGTGCAACACCATGCTTCAGTTTGCCCCCTGCGCCTTATAGCGTGTCGATTCTGTGGGGACATGGTTCAAGCTGGAAGTTCTGCTTTAGATATTCGGGACAGATTGAGAGGATTATCTGAGCACGAGAGTGCATGCGGGTCAAGAACTGCTCCATGTGATTCATGTGGGCGTTCTGTCATGCTGAAGGACATGGACATCCACCGGGTTGCTGTGCATCAGAAGAACTAAAGCCAGACGAATGTTCCCAGTTTCCATGCATTGTCAAAGCCAGCTTGTGAGTTTGAATTGTGCCCTTGTAAAATATAAATGCTGCTATGTATTGACCTGAGAGAAAGGAATAAAAGGAAGGAGAGCCAAGATCTAATTGTATTATTTATATGATTATTCAACTGTATCTTTTGTGCATGTGAAAATGGATCGACGTTTTTGTTGGACATAGAATGAAGCAAAGAATTGAGGAAAAATGAATATTTAATAAGAAAGATGTCTGCCATTAACTGTGAGTGCATCATTTGCGTTAATAACGGTTGTGATATGTTGGCTAATGTCACAATGCCTTGAACTTTACATTAACGTGCCCCCATGTTACTATTTAGGGAAATTTGCATGAATATCACTTGAATTTTCAAGCATGTGCGTTACTACCACCTGAACTTTTAATTTTAATTTTTAACCATCTGAACTTTGTAAAGTGTTGCAACCTACGTCTAACTGCATTAAAGTTTCTGTTAAGTTTAATATTTCCTTTAAGTCTAAGAACAAAATTATTATTGTTTAGGACTCTAAATTCAGCTTGATAAAATCGTTACTAAATGATTTTACAAGTTGAAAACGAATTATGAATATCGAATTAAGCTAAACAAGAAAAGCAGTCGACATTTAAACTTAGCATAGCATTCTTTTAATGCACTCTAATTCTTATCAAATATATACTCACGAAAACAAAGTACAAATATATACAAAGTACATACTTAGTTTACTAACATGTAAAAACCACGGAGGGGAGCGAATTGACGTTGGAAAAGTAGGAGTAGGGGTAGGGGGAAGGCGTTGTAATTAGGTTAACTTTTGTTAAAATCTCTTTTTTAAATATAATTATTCTTAGTTATAGTTAATTGACGAAAATATCATTAAACTTAACGGAAACTTTAACGGAGTTAGACGTAGGTGGTGGATTGCAACACTTTACAAAGTTCAGGTGGTTAAAAATAAAAATTAAAAGTTCATGTGGTAATGATGCACATGCCTGAAAGTTCGGTTGTATTTATGCAAATTTCCCTACTATTTACAACATAACTTTACCAATATGTTTCACCTGCAAGCTAAGAGAATCTCCAAGAGTAGTAGCAAATTAAACTCTTGAATAATTTTTACTCCAACAGACTCTTCAATTTAATTAATGGAATATCAGGGAAAAATATTTAAAAATGTTAAAAATGTCTATGTATGTATTATTTGAAAAGAAAAAAATGCATGTTTTTAACATTAAAGTAAAATTAAATGATTTGAAGAGTCAAAGTCAACTTAACAGTCCTGAAGAGAGAGAAAGATGTTGCACTTTTGATGACTGAGTTTGACAAGATTGTTTGAGAGATTTTTTATGATGTGGCTCACCTATTTGAACATCCCAAAGTGGTTGAAGACGCTTGCAAACCAAACTCTTCAAATTGAAATTTGTTGACCTACGTGGCAATTTGAAAAGCTTTGTTTGCTACTTTAATATTTTGTGCCCCATCAAACTCTTAAATTCAATTAATACAATGTTATGGAAAAGAATGAAAGATATGAAAACATGTAGAAAATGTCTATATATTTATTGTTTGAAAAGAAAAAATCCATGTTTTTACATTTTCAAGGTATATTTTATTTTTCAAATTAAAATTAAATATTTTGAAGAGTCAAAGTCAACTTACCAATCCTGAATATAGAGAAAGAGGTTGCAAACTCTTTGATAACAGAGTTTGACAACGCTGTTGGAGAGATTTTTTATTATGTGACTCACTTATTTGAGCAACCCAAAATTGTTGAAGAGAGTCTTGAAAATGCTCTAATGTGCTAAGTACAAAGTCAACAACATCCATCATACGAGCATGAGTAATGTTTTAACCTACAAGCTACCAATTGACTATATCGACGCTCACAATCATCATTCCATATTACCCTCACACTAAATAATTTCTTCTTTTATTCGCGCAACAAATATTACACACGTCTGAATATGGAAGTTGACAACGCAAAATGAATGCCACTAGAAATACAACTTTACAATTGAAGTTCCAAACTTCAAAGCCGTGCCTAGAGCTCCCACATTCTCAATCTGAGTTGTATTTGAGTGCAGTGCATCAACTCTCTAACGCCATCTTCGTGAATGACTGAATATCTCGCCCAATAGCAAACCTCGATCCAAATTTTTCATTCATTTTTATTCTAGCGTTATTAGTTATACCTGAATTCCACTCATGGTAAATCGAACACAAATCGATGGGGAATCTTAGAATCTTCTCTCTAACCTTTCTTTTGGGCCTTCTCCTCACGACACGTGGCCAATTTTTACACTTAAAACAACGCCATTATTACATTAGACAACCTTTATATCAAAATCTCCAATTTTTCAAGTGTAAAAAATGACAAATGTCATGAGGAGAAGGGAGAAGGTCCAAAAAGAAGATTAGAAAGAAAGTTGCTAGCATTCCTCCAAATCAATAGTTGTAATAACGTCACGCACCCACGATCATGCTAGCTGAGCTCTAGCCTTGAAATAGTAACATATCCTTGGAAGGAGTAATTTCTGCATGTGATCTACCACCAATCACTCCCACAATTTTCTTCCTTCTTTTCTTCTTGCTTTTGGACACTGTTTTCTTCTTCTTTCCTTTTCATGCCGGCAAACCTAGCAAGAGGAAATAAGTCCAATATTGGTGCTTCGCTTTAGAACTCAGATCCCCTTCATGGCCCACGTGTCCACATCCCAACAGTCAAACTGCACAGAAATTAGTAGCCGTTTGAAATATACGGACGGGGCCCCCACCTTTTCGGTTGCCAACATGAAGAGACACTCAATTCACCTTCCCACATGCAGACAACCAAATCCCATTGGCCCCACCGATTCCAGAAAAGCTCTCCTTCTCTCTTCCCTTTCTCACACAGATTCAACTTTTAATTTCCTCATTAATTGCAAAATTACATTATTTCAATCCATTAAATCCAAATTAAATTCTGAAATTGAAAAAAAAAGCATAACCGACGCGACTGTTCGATTCGTTTCTCTCTCCGACTGACTGACAGCGACTCACAACTTTTAACCAGCATTTTCCGTCGCTTTCTCTACAAAGCAGGCTCATTTTAGCACCAGCCACTCTGTCTTCACCGGCCTGCGACTTTCAAGCCCCCTGCTTTGTCTCGAGAGCCTTTTTTATTTTTTATTCAATCACTTTTCGTGCTTTCCGGCTGAACTCAGACGCTGCTCGTTGTTCCTGTTTAGGACTTGAGGTTGCTGTGTTTTGCTTGTCAAGGAGAGAAGGAGTGAGTTCAGTTCGTCCGGTGTAGTAGAGGTAAGACTGCTTGTGTTGTGCTTCTGAATCTTAAAGCTTAATGCTTGTTTGGTTGCCGAGAAAGTTAGGAGGGGAAGGATCCAATATGTAGAGACTTCAAAAGATTATAACTTTTGTCTTACTTGATTTGGTTTTCTTCGAGTGTAAAATCTTTGAGTTTTGTTGTTTGTTTGGTTGCTGAGAAATAGCGGGGAACAGAACGAGAAAATGCACTCTTCCGTTGATGATTTTCTAACGGATATCTTAGTTTTGGATCGTTCACTTAATCAATTATCACTCTTTTATCTGCTGAATTGAAAGTTATTCAACAGAATCTGCTGATTGTTGTTTTATTTGATCTATTCGTTTTAATGCTGCAATATTGTTCACAAAATTATCACTTTTTGTATCTGAGATATTGGAAATTGTTTAGAAACTTAATTATGCTTTTTTACTTAGAGACGATGGGAAAAAGCTTGCTTTAAAAGACATGCACTACAGAGATCACCTCTGCTTCTGGTTGCAATATCGGGTCAAGTTCAGATCAGTTCCCTTGTTTGGGCCTATTTACATGGAACCCCATGTGTTCTTGTTCTTTCGGTGGCATATATATATTTTCTTTAATTTTATTTTTCATTCCATATAAAATAAAAACAGAGGCCTAACCACAAGGGTGTATCTTTCCCTTTTATTTATTTTGAGGGACCGGTATTCTCATAAAGGGGACGTTCATTTTCAGTGAACCACTGACGTCCAAAGAGAATAGAAACACTTAGTCCAAGTTTTTAACTTAGACCCTTCTTTACTTTTACTCTGCAATAGAGGATTTTCATTAACTCATTATTTCCTTGGTAAAGATGCTAGTATTTTCCTCATAAGCCTCTCTTCTTTTCTTTTTCTCAGTAATATTAGAACGGTGCTGTGTGCAAACCAGTATCGCTATGTCTCTTTCTATTTTATCTAGTGCGAATTATTTAATTGAGAATATTAAAGCTTACCCTCTTTTTTTCTCCATATTACAGAAGGGTTAAGGAGATATGGCTACACTGAATGATATAGCAGTTGCAGCAGCTATCAATATTCTCACTGCATGCACTTTCTTTGTGGCATTTGCCATACTTCGTATTCAACCCGTCAATGATAGGGTCTACTTTCCGAAATGGTATCTTAAAGGGTTAAGGAGCAGTCCATCGAGTGGAGGAGCACTTGTAAGCAAGTTTGTGAATCTGGACTTCAGGTCATATGTGAAATTCCTGAATTGGATGCCTGCTGCATTACAAATGCCAGAACCTGAGCTAATTGACCATGCAGGGTTGGACTCTGCTGCTTACTTGAGGATTTACTTGATAGGGTATGCTTTGGTAGATCACCTTTTGCTTCAGTTCTTTAGCAGCTATATTTACTTGAAGGATTGGACTCTTAATTACAGTTTTATTTTATTTTATTTTTTAATGCAAGTATATACTTTGCGGAGAATAATGATGCCGGTATATAAGAATGTCGTTATGAAAAAATTATTTTCTTTAACTAATTAGCAGTTACATGTATGATGTGTGTGCCACTTCCAATAATTTGAAGGCATGAGTACAAAGTATACTATACTACAGACAGATTAAGGTTGTTCAGATCTCTAAATGGAGAACTCATATGATATCAATATTAAATTTTGAAACTGATAGTTGTTTTACATTTTTCTAATTACCATATTCCGTTATATTCTAAATCAGGACAGATAATTTGAAAATTTGAATAGCATATGGCAAGTGTTTCAAGTATCTTGTCAACCCATATCTGTTTTTGCATAAATGCTTTTCTGCATTGGATGAATATATCTCTTCTTTTTGGCTCTGATTTTCACTGTTTGTCTTCTTTGACTGATTATGAGATTTTGGCCCATTAAAGTGCAGGCTAAAAATATTTGTTCCCATCGCATTCCTAGCATTTGCAGTCATGTTCCCGGTCAATTGGACCAATAGCACCCTAAAGAATTCGAATGTAGTTTTCAGCAACATAGATGAGCTCTCTATTTCAAACGTTCCTGTTGGATCAAGTAGGTATGCAATACATTCTTCACTAAGATCTAATATTGCACCACTTTTTCTATAAGTTTAGCTATTTTTTCCTCAATTGTGCGCTGGAAGTGTATGTGTGTGTCCAACTTTTAGTTATGAATTTCTTGTTAACGTAACTTCCAATTATTCAAAGAGTTGACCTTCGAGACTTATTAGCAAATAATTTTCTTAATTTTTGTTAATTGAGAAGAATTAGCTTTTAAACTAATAAGCAAGTATTAATGTGAACCTGCCTAGTTTTTGCCAATCAAAATAAGATAAAAATAATGAAGCTCTCCCAAAGGAATTACTGCTTTACCTCTGAATTTCAGAAATGGATTATACAAAGAAGCCCTGTCAAATAATTATTAAAATATTGATCTGTGTACATTTTCATGGATTGAGTATATGGTAGTTCTATCAAAGTGGATTTTATAATATTATTGTGCACGTAAACTTGTTTACATTCTATGAAAATCCAACTTCAGATGGTTCTTTACATTTGATGCAGACTTGGGACTCAGTTAGATGTTACTGTGTATGGAAACTTGTTTAAATTTAAAGGATTTCACCTTCTGATGATTATTTAACTTTTGATGCAGATTTTGGACTCATTTAGTAATGGCTTATGCTTTTACATTTTGGACATGCTATGTATTGAAAAGGGAGTATGAGAAGGTTGCATCAATGAGGTTGCATTTTCTTGCATCAGACCAGAGGCGGCCTGATCAGTTCACCGTATGATCAACTTGATGCATTCTTAAACTTATATGATAAATAAATTGACATTGAAGCATAATAGTGAGGACCTACTAGGGTGGGCTCGGGTTAAGGGGTTAAATTTGTATCATTAAATTGAACTTGAAGTCAGTCTTATCATCTAAGTTTTTACATGTCCATGTTAATCTACTTGAACTAGTGTTCAATCTATTTGCGTACACAAGTCTTGTTTTCCCTTTTTTACTCATCAATTAGACCAATATTTCCTCTGTATTTGTACTGACTATGATCTTTACTTTTGTCTACGCATGTCATCAGTACATAAGATAACCTTACTGCTTTGTACTATCCAGCGAGACTATTTTGAGTGGGAATTATATCAAATTGGTGTTATTTAAACATTTCTTTGTACTGTTCCTGATCTTAAATGTTGTGAAATATATGAATTTGGTAGGTACTGGTGAGAAATGTGCCACCAGATCCTGATGAAACAGTTAGTCAGCTTGTGGAACATTTTTTTCTGGTCAACCATCCAGACCACTATCTCACTCATCAGGTTTGATCCTATTGTTTTTCCTGACATCCATAAAATACTGATTCATACACAAACTTACAGTACACTAGCCACTTACAGCTCTTCTTTCATGTTTCTGGTTTTGTTTTTAATTTCTTGCTGAAGTATTTGCATGCAGGTTGTTTACAATGCAAACAATCTTTCTAAATTAGTCAATCAGAAGAAGAAAGTACAGAATTGGCTTGACTACTATCAACTTAAATTGTCTAGAAATCCATCAAAAAGACCATCTAAGAAGGTAATGCATTCTTCTTTATCTTTTGTTTCCTTTCCTTTTTCTTTTCGTCATGCTATTTCTCATATCCATTAATAATGTCTTGTGAGCAGACTGGATTTCTTGGTCTTTGGGGTAATCGGGTGGATGCTATTGATTTCTATATATCTGAGATTGAGAGGCTATTAAAAGAAGTAAGTAGCACCTAACTATTTTGAAAATGATTGCATCTCACTTGCTCTGTGTTGCCTCTATCTGATACTGAAGAGTCAAGGATTGTTCTTCCTGTCATTGGGCGTACTTTGGTTATTCCCTTTGGTCTTCTTTGGAGGCTTTTTTTTTTGTTTCTCTAGCATCTGCCCTTGTACTTTAAGGCCATTTTCTTTAATATATCAATTACTTCAAAAACTATTTTATTGTACAAATATCAGACTAGAAAGGCTTTTCAGCTCACATAGTGCTCCTAGCATTTTTAATGGAATGTTGGGGTTAAATTTTAAGAAGCATGTGATTAATCACGTTCTTTCTTTTTCAAATTTACTTTTGACAGATATCTTCAGAGAGGGATAAGATTACAAGTAACCCCAAATCTATCATGCCAGCAGCATTTGTTTCCTTCAGAACTCGATGGAATGCTGCTGTTTGTGCACAAACTCAACAATCCAGAAACCCAACTATATGGTTGACTGAGTGGGCTCCAGAACCCCGTGATGTTTTTTGGGATAACCTGGCAATCCCCTATGTTTCATTGACAATCAGGAGGCTTGTAGTTGCCATTGCTTTCTTCTTCCTCACCTTCTTTTTTATGATACCCATTGCATTTGTACAGTCCCTTGCAAACATTGAGGGTATTGAGAAAGCAGCCCCCTTCCTAAAGCCCATTATCGAAGTGTGAGATTTTCATTTTATGTACCTTCATTTGGATGTTCCCTGGCTGGATGCACAACACTTAATTACTTTTTCTACCATCAACATGCACTAACAGCATCCTGTTTGTCATGCAGGAAATTTATAAAATCATTTATCCAAGGTTTCCTACCTGGAATTGCTTTGAAGATTTTTCTTATATTCCTTCCCTCTATTTTGATGATAATGTCCAAATTTGAAGGATTTAGTAGCATATCAGCTCTAGAGAGGAGATCTGCTACTAGATATTATATTTTCCAATTTGTCAATGTATTTCTTGGGAGCATAATCACTGGAACTGCGTTTCAACAACTAGATAAATTCATCCACCAATCTGCTAATGAGTATGTCCTTGTATCTGCAAGCAAGTCAATTAAATGTCATGAATTATATCTTGAACGGCTTAATTCACGAAGTTGTTTCTGTTTTCTTTTTGTTTTTCCATTGAGTTATACAATTTTTGACATGTTGATCCAGCTTATTGGGTCGACAATGAATATAAGCTTCCTCTGCTCTGTATTTGATGTTGAGATTGCTGCTTTGATGCAAAAAGTTCTGAGATATGATGAATTGGCTGTTTGTGCAGGATCCCAAAGACCATTGGTGTTTCAATACCAATGAAGGCAACTTTCTTTATAACTTATATAATGGTCGATGGTTGGGCCGGAGTTGCTGGGGAGATTCTAAGGTTGAAACCGTTGATTATTTATCACTTGAAAAATTTCTTCTTGGTGAAGACTGAAAAGGATAGGGAAGAGGCCATGGATCCAGGAACCCTTGGTTTCAACACCGGTGAACCTCAAATACAACTCTATTTCTTACTTGGCCTGGTTTATGCTGTGGTGTCGCCAATCCTACTTCCATTCATAATAGTATTCTTTGGCCTGGCTTATGTTGTTTATCGTCATCAGGTAAGCTGTACACCAACAGAAGGTTTTGTTATTTGTTGGTCAAACAATATGAATTCATTTATGCAAATCCCTTGACCGAGTACTTCTGCTAAATTTGTAATGAAGTCATTTTCCAATATTTCTAGATTATAAATGTCTATAATCAAGAGTATGAAAGCGCTGCAGCATTCTGGCCTGATGTCCATGGGCGCATCATAACAGCACTTATCGTCTCGCAACTGCTACTGATGGGATTGTTAAGCACTAAAGAAGCTGCTCAGTCAACTCCACTGCTCATCACGCTCCCAGTGTTGACCATATGGTTCCATAGATTTTGCAAAGGCAGTTACGAACCTGCTTTCATCAGATATCCATTACAGGTTTGTTAGATTCGCTATTGGGAGACCCGGATCTATGTATTGGTTTCTGGTGCTTAAACATGTGCTGTGTTCTGATGAATTCGATTAATTCAGTTTTCTTATAAGGCATTTGAGTTTGTATTATGCTGATGTTTTTCTATGGTGGATTGCAGGAAGCAATGATGAAAGATACATTAGAACGTGCAAGAGAGCCAAATCTGAACTTGAAAGGCTTCCTTCAAAATGCATACATCCACCCAGTTTTCAAGGGTGAAGATGACAGCGAGAATGAAGCAGCCGCTGAAGAATGCGAGAAGGAGCCCGCAGTCGTGCCAACGAAACGCCAGTCTCGAAGGAATACACCATTGCCCAGCAAATATAGTGCTTCTTCATCATCAGCCCTATCCGATGACACTCAGAAGATGCTCCAGCTTTAAGAGTCTGTGTTACTCTTTGTTTTCTGTACATTTTTGGCTTAGGAGGTTGACATTTCTGAAGTTCAAGGGCATTGTAAATGGAAAAGGAATGGTAGAGAGAGAGAGCTAGCTATACGATGTTTCACGTGTAGAGCAAAACAAATAGGTAGATTAAGATTTTGTAGTTGCTGCAATTAGGAGATTTTTCTTTCTTGTTCTTATTATAGTAGAACAATATCTTATAGGGACGGTCCTACTAACATGCTAACTTGGGCTATAGCCCAGGAAGCTTGTTTCTTTTTTGAACTAAATTAATGTCCTAGCCTAGGCCAATCTTATAAACCAATCCCCACTAGGCTGGCTGACCAACAAAAAAAGACTAAACCCCCACGTGAAATATTAGAATTTGAATCCCACTAGGCCACAAACATTCCCTCTTTCCTTTCCAAAATAAAAAACAAAAACAAACTAGGGATTTGCAAGGCCAAGGCGAGGGTTTATGATCAATTAATAATTAGGGATTTTCAATTTAGGTTTATCAATTAGGGATTTGTAAGGTTAAAGCTTATCAGTTTATGAGTTGCAATTGATTTTGGTTTGTTGAATTATCAAATAGGATTTGAAAGTGATTTTGGTGTTCTTCCTTGTATAAGTTAACTTATCAATTGAAAGAGAATTTGTTGATAATATAGATAATGAATCTATAATTACTGATTTTAACATTGTGAATACTCGAAGGGTGCAACTTATATAAGTGTTATTATATTTGTTTTGCATTGCATGTTTATTTCTTTTACTAGTTTCTATCTACATGTACTAGTGCATTTTGAGGGGTAAAGCTCATTATGCCCCCCGTGTATTTTTTTGTTATCAATGAAAGTCACTCGTACCGTCGAGTTTCCAATAGGTTTGTATGTAAGGTAAATTAGCCCACGCCATTTTCAAATCATGGGTCCGTCCCTATTTATAGGTTCTTGTACTTTAACACTTGTGACTTGTCCTCTTGCATGATGAGTAAGTTTCTTGGTCCATGTAAATAACTTTGCTTGTTCCTTAGAGAAACCCAAATTCCAAAATTCTTTTATTTCTTGCTTCTTACCA
Source organism: Prunus padus (assembly GCA_024362665.1). Taxonomy (NCBI): domain Eukaryota; kingdom Viridiplantae; phylum Streptophyta; class Magnoliopsida; order Rosales; family Rosaceae; genus Prunus; species Prunus padus. Next base: position 23,011,606 of record JANFAM010000013.1, read on the forward strand.
AATCCACCATATTCAGGTGCCAGGAATAGACAAATATGCCCTTATGAATTGGCCTAACCCACATATGCGCTCTCCTCTTTAGTCAATTGGTTTAAATCATGTATGCTTCGTGCTCTTTAGTTTTTTTTTATAGAAACAAACGATATTGGAGGATGAGAGAATTGACTCTTTAGTCAATTGGCCTCAACCACATATGTGTTTTGCTCTTTAGTGTTTTTTTGATAGAAGCCATAAAATCGATGCTAAGAAGTTAACTACTTGAGCTACAAGTCCCTTAGGGAGCGTTTGGTATCCTATTCAAATAGGGAACTCAAAAATTTTGATTTTTCTTAAAAATAATGAGTTCTTAAATCTATTTTTAAGATTCAAAAACTTGTTTGGTATGCAACTTGAAAACTGTTTTCAAATCTTAAAAATTTGAGAACTCGTGGGTTGTTAGAAAAAAATTGAAAAAACAGATTTTTTTTGTTTTTAATAATTGGGACGTTTTTTTAGTTGTTCTTAAGTTTGAGTTCTTAAAAATAGGGCTATCAAACAGGTTTTCTTTGTTTTGAACTCAAATTCTGTTTTTGAATTTAAAAAGTTGGATTCAAATTGAATACCAAACATGCCCTTACTTGCTGTTGAGTTGGAGGGTGCATTTTTTTCTCTTTGGTTGGACGGTGCATATTTTTAATGTTTTAAGGAAGAAAAATCAAAACAGACAATCCATTCCAACTCATCTATGATTGGTGGGTTGAACTCAGCTGGTGGGCGTGACTCGTACTCCTTCTCTCCCCTCTTTTTCCTGGTTCTACAGTCTTTCAGTCTAAAGAGAACAGCAATTAATTAATTGGAAGTGAAAAATGGACGAGGTGATGATGGCCGCGAATGCGACGACGTCGTCTTCGCCGTCGACGACAGCAATGATCCCGTCGAACCTCCCTCTCATCTCTGCGTTCCTCTCCTGCGCTCTCGCTCAGTTCCTCAAGCTCTTCACCTCCTGGTCCGTACAGTTTATCTCATTCCTCCAATTTCAATTTTTCCGCAGCTGAACTTTTCAATTTGAAAAATAAATTTGGAAATTTTAGAGTCAAAAGGGCGTGAAAATTGAGCGTTTTGGGTTGCTGCTCTCAGGTACAAAGAAAGGAGATGGGATTCGAAGCGAATGCTCGATTCCGGCGGGATGCCGTCGTCGCATTCGGCCACGGTGACGGCTCTGGCGGTCGCCATTGGCCTTCAGGAAGGCGCCGGAGGACCCGCTTTCGCCATTGCTGTGGTCTTAGCATGCATTGTATGTAGAAAAGTCTTACCCATTTTTTTACTTCATATATTGTTTAGTCCAAACGACACCGTGTATATACATATTTGAGTATTTTCCAGGTGATGTATGATGCCTCCGGAGTGAGACTTCATGCTGGTCGGCAAGCCGAGGTAAAATCTCCTTGCATGAGCTTAGATGCTTAAAATTATGAGCTTGTTTTATATAGAAATGGGAATCTGTTTTTGTGTACATGTTATGTTGTTAGACTTTCAATTTTATATGATATTGGGTAATTGGTAAGAGAAATCTTGTGTGCTTTTTGATATGATTAATTTATCACATTGATGGGAGTTGCAGTTGCTGAACCAAATTGTGTATGAGCTTCCTCCGGAGCATCCTTTGTCCAGTGTTAGACCACTGCGCGATTCACTTGGACATACTCCCTTGCAGGTTTGTTGCACTACTCTTGCTTGCTGCACACCACTTGAGTAAATCGGAAAATTAGCTCACCATGTTATTAGAAAATTATGTTGTCTTAATATTCATGTTTTGATTTTTAAGCTCATTGTGGTTGCCGTGAAGCAGGGCAATTAGTAATCCCATTCTGCAGATGGTCCTTAGCATACCAGATTATATATGCAACTCTAATTAAACTAGAAAAAGAAATTTCTTTGTCTCCATAATTCATTTCCTAGCCAGAGTAGTAAATCGTGTGAGCATGTTCATTAACCAATGACATTTTGTTGCAAAGTAGCTGGCGTGGTGATGCTTCTTGTTTGCTTGTATAGTTGGCGAATGCAATACTGTTACTCTGTCTTGTTGGCTCCACTGGACAAAGCTAGAATGTTATTCATCGACCATTGTTATTATGGCTTGACCACTTCATTGTTAATAGTTATCATCTTGAAGTAATTAAAAGGATTAGCTATAGAGAAATACAGGTTTAGACATACATGCATTGTAGTAAAGTGATCTTGTACGGTAACCAGTTATTATAGCTTTGTTGAGGGGGGAGCTTTTTTTAGTAAGATATTCATTATCTTAATCTTCAAGTATCAAGGACATTTTTTATTTGGTTTGGTCTCAGGTTGTTGCTGGTGCCGTGTTGGGATGCATAGTGGCATATCTAATGAGTAACACAAAATAAGATATCTTATTACTGATACCTGATTCTTTGAGCTTCATACCGATTAGCTGTTGACTAGAGGCCGTAGTTTGGGCAAGGGCAAGGGCAGAGAAAGAGCTGATGTAGGATGAGTTCCAAATTGTTGAAAGCATGTAAAGGTGTTTACAGAATAGGGGCCTCCACCTAGATGCTGGGGTGAGGGACTATATTTTTTGATGGATTTGAACATTGTTGTTGTGTATACAGAAGTTACCTTTGTGAAACTCTTGATGTTCCAGATTGTATTCTTCTTTTTACGGGCGTTTACTGTCAGTTTTTCTGTAATTTACAGGGTTTACTGTCTGTTCTTCTTTTTAAGCTACGAGAATAAAGGCAGAAGTGCATCTTCAAGTCTATTTTAAAAAAAGCGTCAATTCAAAAAAGTCTATACAGTTGCTGAGTTTCTGATTATGATAAATGTGACGGATATTAATTTGGTTATTTAAAGCATAATGCATGCTGCTAGAGTTTGCCAAAAACTAAATTAAAGGAAGAAATAATAAAATAAAAAGAAGAGGCTTGGACCATAAAGATTGAAAAATGGTTCTTAAATGAGCAGGGGACGTGTTTCATTGTCACTGGGTTCTTAACAAATAACAGACTTGGAGAAACAGAAATGCAAAGTGCAGTTTCAGCTTTCCTTAGTAATTATCTCTTCATTTTCCACAAGCACCTTCAAACTTCGAAGTTGAACGTTTCCTTCAACTCTCTCTCTCTCTCTCTCTCTCTCACGCATATACACAGAAGCACTTGCAAAGAAATATTGAGAACAAAACTAACCATGACAGAGAAGAGAGCTTCATCACCCATGCGCCAACTTTTGAGGTTGGTTTCAGGCGTCATCATCATTTGTCAGTATCTTTCTATGTCTATTGGCTTTCCTTATAGTGCTCCATTCTCAGTCCAAGCTCCCACCATCTTTCTTCACATCTCAGAGGTCTCATGCTTTCATTCATGAAGATCAGTTTAAAGGCCCTCCAAAAGTTGCCTTCCTCTTCCTTGTTCATCGGGATCTTCCTCTTGATTTTCTCTGGGACACCTTCTTCAAGGTTTGCTTGCTAGCAAAGATGAAAGTGAAATTGATTGTGAACAGAACCATAACATGGACAGAGGTTTTGATATGCTTTGTTGTGAGCTTTGCAGAATGGTGATGTGGCAAAGTTCTCAATTTATATTCATTCAGAGCCTGGTTTTGCATTTGATGAATCTACCACAAGATCTGCTTTCTTTTACTGTCGACAGTTGAACAACAGCATTCAGGTACAGCTTCAATTTGTTCATATTTTACTTGGTTCCGTTGCTTCGTTTCTTGGTAAGATTGACTGGCAATTATGCTGCAGGTAGTATGGGGAGAATCAAGTATGATAGAAGCAGAGCGCTTACTACTTGAAGAAGCTCTGTATGATCCAGCCAATCAAATATTTGTTCTTCTCTCAGATAGGTAGGTCTTCACCTCTTATATATGCAAGTGACCTCTTCCAACTATATCAAAAACAAACTAATTTGCACTTTTTTGTGTCAATTTCTTCATTCTGCAGCTGTGTGCCTCTGTACAACTTCAAATACATTTACAACTATGTAATGTCTTCTCCAAGAAGCTTTGTGGATAGGTATTTGATATCAGCAATAACCAGAATGAATGTTTTTTTTTAAGTGCTGGTTAAATCTTTGTGTTTCCTACACATATGGAAGAAACAGTGAAGCTGAACATTTTCTAGTCACATTATAGCTTCATTGATGTTAAAGGATTTCGTTATGATCTGAAGATGTCACCTACTATACCTGAGGAGAGATGGCGAAAAGGATCCCAGGTTTTATATCTTCCATGTATATTTGCGACATTGAGATGGAACAAATAGTTCAACTGAACACAATTCTGCTTTTCTTTTCTTTTCTTTTTCAAGATATTGATTCCTCCTATTGATGTAACGTCATGTTGATCTCATTCTCAGTGGATAACTTTGGTTAGAAGACATGCAGAAATTGTTGTGGACGACCACATGGTTTTCCCCTTCATCAGGAAATTCTGTAAGGTATACAGGGAGGCATTTTGTGGTCCCATTTCCATATGCCTGAATGTTTCTTTTGACATTTTGAAATGTTGCTCAATTTTCAGCGGTGGCCGCCTATAGACCTGAGTTTGAGGAGGCAACTTCTTGTAAGGAAATACTGTCTTTTAAACTTTACATGAAAAAGAAGGAAGAAAAAGGGTTTGCCCCTGGCCTTCAAAGAGTATGTATATACATGTGATGTGCTCGTTAATGTCCACAGGAACATGATTTCGATTTCAAGTTTCTAATGCAGACAGTTCCGAAGTATCGCAATTGTATCCCAGATGAACATTACGTGCAGACACTACTTGCAGTAAGCAGATGCTTTCTGTTCTTTCCTATATTAATAAACGAATGTTTTCTTTAGTTATAATCTTTTAAGATGTGCTTTGTTTGGGAAAGTTTATAGGAAATTTCATTTCAAATTCTGCATTTGTGTGTGTTGTGATAAGATACATGGGCTTGAGGACGAACTTGAACGAAGAACATTGACCTACACATCATGGAACCAGTCAACGGTACCAAGGAAAAGAAGGTCTTGGCACCCTATAACATTTGATTATGCAGATACAAGCCCCTGGAAGATAAAAGAAATTAAGGTGAGTAGTTCTTATGTCCCACATAAGAAACAAAGTCGACTATAAAAATTTTCTAGCTTGCGTTACATACATAACTTGATCAATTTAAATGGCCTAAGCTATCTTGTTTTCCTTCTGTGGATTGGATCCAAACACCAAACTTCATGTAACGTAAGATGTATCAGTCTGCTTGTTTTTACTTTTTGATCATATTTGTTTTTGCAGGATATCGACCATGTCCATGTATACTATGAGTATGAACAGCTCACCAAGTTCTGCCATGCCGATTCCAAAATTGCTTCATGTTACTTGTTTGCAAGAAAATTCACCGTTGGAGCTGCCATGCGCATTCTAAGAGAAGGTTTGGTTGGTCCTTATGATGTTACTGCAATACCAAATATGTGACTAAACTGCAATACCAAATATGAGGAGGCCTCTGCGAAAGTAAAAAGAGATGGACACAACTCTTGCATCACAAGTAGTGGCCAATAGAATGCAATTGTACAAAGCAAAACACAATAACTATTTAAATGGTTGTAGTTGCTCACTAGTTTGCTCATTTGAAATCCCTTTATTTTGATTTTGAATAGCAGAAAACCAGAAGTCACTTTTGGCCACCAAATTCAATAAAACCATTAAGCTCTAAAACACCTATTACAACGTGTTCGAGTCTTCGGGAGTGAACGCCTTCGGGAATTTCAAAGCAACGCCTATTTAGGCATTACTTCAAAATGAGATTTGGGCTTTCCAAATCTCTATTCTAAATCCCAAGGTATTTCTCAAGTTCCTCTACTTGGTTTGTCAAACAAGTCATTTGGCCCATAGAATTTATAAATCCCAAGAAAGCCCAAAATCCTCTTCCAAATCCCTTATCCAAACACACATTGGATGATTGATTTTGAAATGATAGGATTTTGAAGTGAGGGGATTTCAAAGTGATGGGATTTTGAAATTACATAAAGATCGGACTTGTCGTGTGAAAGTCAGAGGCAATCGGACCAGAGGCAACGGATCGGACTTGTCGTGCGAAGAGGTTGACGTTCGTTCGTGATTCGTCGGCGTTCACCGTGGCTCATCGTCGATGGTCTTGGCTCGTCGGCGCTCATCGGCCTTGGTTGTTGGCATTCGTTGTGGTTGTGGTTCACAACGCGTTCAAGTCTTGGGATTTCAAAGTAATGCCTAAATAGGCGTTACTTTAGAATGAGATTTGGGGCTTAGAGTTGGGCTTTACAAATCCCTCCTCCAAATCCCATCATTTCTCAAGTTCCTCCGCTTTTTGTCAAACAAGTCATTTTGGCCAATGTGATTTATAAATCCCAAAAAAGCCCAAATCCTTCATCCAAACACACCATGAAAGTATCAAACCTTCCTTAAACAACCCCATTGATTCTCATCACTTAATACCTTCAGCTACTAAAGTAGTTAGAGCAAAATGTAAAGAAATGAAAGTTTTACACTATTCTAACTTTTTGTCATCACATAATAAAATATTGGAAAAATGTGTAAATGAACAGATTTTGTAAAGTGAAAACCTTTTATTTTTTATTTTAACTTTTTGTTTTTGTTGGGTAATATTCAGGCAATAAAGATTGATGCACAAAATGGATGGTCATAGTAGAGGGAGTTTAACAAGCATTGTATGTATGAGAAGCACCATAACAAATCTCTTACGTCAAAACCCCACAAAAATTTCAAACACAAAGTGGAGGGAAAACCGCTTCGTCCCATCCGTTCCCATCTCAACTCTCCCATTCCCATACTTTCCCCAATTCAATTTTTCGATTACAATGGCCGATACCCTAAGCCCTAATCCAACGGCCCAGAAGCAGAGGCTCCCGATGGCCGCTCGTCTCCAGTCTCCAACCAGCCCCTTCTTCCTCGGCTCCAACGACGACCACCTCGAGCGTGCACAAGCACGTGCGGCACGCGCCGCCGCGATTCGCAGAAAGTCCATTGCGCTCAATTTACCGCCACTGGATGGGGATACTGATCCCTGCCTGGGCAAGGAGCAGATTCTCGAGCTGTTCCAGAATTGCATCAAACTGGCTAGCGAAAATGTCAGCACTTATATCCCTCTCTCTGTTAGTTTAGCATTCAAAGTTTTGTAATGACTTTGATTTAACAAAAAGTTAGAAGTTTATAGCAATTTGTTTGTCAATATGAGTGTGAATTTTGAAGTATTTTATTTTTTTAAAGACGTAATGATAATTGAAACAAAAGGGTTTTCTGCGGTTGAATTTTGATAACCCTTTGTACTGTATTAGATTTTGAGTTTTATCTATTGGGTGCAGAAAATTAATCAAAAGAACACATGGGAGCTCAATTTGATAGACCATTTGACGGAAATTATTAAGGTTGAAGAGGAAAATGACGCTGAGACAAATTTTCAAAAGGTAAGCTGTGCCCTTTGATGGTATGATATATAAAGGGTTTGTTTTTAAGTATTGTTCGTCATTTGTAGATATTTCGGATTAGTTTTTGAACTTGAAATCTATCAAGACCAAAATTTGGTAAAACTTTTTTTTGTTTTTGAAGTGTGGCCAAAAGTTCATTCATTCAATTGAATATGCTATGTTCAATTAAATATGTATCACTTTTCTACCTGTGCAGGCAAGCTGCACTCTTGAAGCTGGAGTCAAAATTTACTCATTAAGGGTGGATTCAGTACACTCTGAGGCATATAAGGTCCTTGGTGGAATGAATAGAGCAGGCCAAGAAGACAAACAAGGTTGGGTTCACTATACTTTGTTCTTTCGTTTCTTGTTCAAGTCTTTTACTTGAAATTCTTGGCTGAAACAATTTAGCTGTTAACGATTTGTAGGAGTGATTGCTATGTTGTGTAGTTTTGTTTAAGCAGCTCATCTCGAAATTTAACTGTCAATTTGTAATGTTACAGTTGTCTTGATGCTATGTTGTAATGTTAGATACTAGTGCAGATGATGCCGCTGTTCCCAATGGACAAGATGTGGCGCATTCCAAGAAGGAGATGGAGAAAAAGGTTGATAGTTCTCTGGCTCACTCGAATGATTTAATAGACTGTGTATGCCAAGTATTGACGTAAATCCATAAATGCAGTCACCTTTATCAACGCTGGAGTCGTCTTTTGAGGCTCTAAATGTAAAAAAGTTTGATGGTGAGCACACATCCTTGCTATCCTTATAACTAGCTTTAAAGTGTGAAATGCGAGTTCAAATTTGTAATATTAATTTGTCTGTATTTTTCAGTTGCATTTGCAGTTGATCCACTCTATCATCAGACATCTGCACAATTTGATGAAGGTGGGGCTAGGGGTCTTTTAATGAATAATCTTGGAGTATATGGTAGATGCAGGGTTCTCTTTGACTCGTCGGAAGTACCAGCGAAGTGCATGTCATGTGATAATCAACATGATAAATCAGATACCATCGATCTTTCTTTTGCTAGTGGTGAGTTGCATTTTTGGTAATGTATTGTTTTCTTGGTAACTCTTGTCTTCCCCCTTTTTTCAAATGAGAATATTCAGTTTTAATTAACAATCATGTTTTCTTGTTCTTTTATAGAGTATGTTGAACAAATGGTATTGAACATGCGAATGAAAGATGAAATTTCACCAACTCTCAGGAATATAGTCAATCGATTTGATGAAGATAACAGAAGGCCAGCAGATATATATTCTTGTTCTCAGGAATCAGCAGAGCAAGCAGACGCAGCCCATAATAATGAAGTTGAATTTGATGGTGATGTATCTGAGAACTTTGGGAACTGGAATTATGATCATGATGACCAAACAAGCATGGTAGATGAGGGCCTTAACTGTGAAAATTCAACTTTCCCTAGTTATCACGAGGTTTTTTGAACAAACTATCCCTATAATTGGTTTTGATTGTATATATTTGTTCCATTGGTCTCTCTCTAGTTGTGTGTATAAGTGAAGAATCACTTTATTCCCTGATAATCTCTTAAATTTTGTAGGAAAATGAACCGGCTGCTTTCCACGAGCTTGATAACGAGGAGAAACTTGAGAACGTTGATGAGTATTTGTTCTTAAGTCTTGGATTAACTTCAAAAAGAAATGCCTGGGCAGGTCCTGATCATTGGAAGTATCGAAAAACTAAAGGTCAGGTTCAGTGGTTATATCATCAACCAGTATGTGTATTTCTTGTGCTCCAATAGTATGATAACATATTGCACAATATGTTTTTTCAGTTTCCGAGATTGATCCTTCTGGAGAACAACCAGTAGCGGTTAAACGACAGAGGAAAAAGGTACAGCCTGATCTTGATTTCACGAAAGCCTTGGAAGAAGAAATGCCAAATATTTTTTCTCCTCCAAAAAATCCGAAGTCCTTATTGCTGCCAGCAAATAGAGCAACCTGTAATACAAAGCTTCCTGAGGATTGCCACTATCAACCAGAGGATCTTATCAAGCTATTTCTGCTACCTAATGTAAAGGTAATGCGTGGCAACAATCATACTATATATGTTTTTCCAGCAAAATGGTGTACGCTCTTTCTTTTTCCTGAAATGCTTTTTTCTTTTTTTTTGATGCTGCAGTGCCTTGGAAGGAGAGGCAAGAAGTCCTCAGGTGAGAAAGTTCTTTCTCGTTTGGTTGGTAATAAATAGGGATAACCAATAATTAACATTTTTTCTGGATCCTTTTTTAAATTATTTTTAATTAATGATGAAATGTGCAATTAATATATAGAGTACTTGTTGTGATATTAGATGAATCGAGGCAACAGTCCGATGATTATGGGCAATCGCCATTCTGCGATGATGATAATGTATTTGGTGGCCAATATGATGACGGAAATAGCCATAGTGATGTGGAGGACTTTAGCACACTTGTTTCTCAGCCTCGACAGGTTGGTTCCCAACTTTTCTGCTTGATGTAATTTGAGACCCCTCGCGGTTGACCACAAGTCTTAAGAGTTAGTGTTGGGTAGCCTGTGACTTGGAGAGTTATGGTGGGTTACAAACTTGATTTCAACTCTCAAGTATTCATCATGGAGATGAGCTGCAATCTTAGGAATACTTTTAGTAAGTAATTCAAAGCCCATTAAAACAAATCTGTTGTTTTTGCTTATGCTTTCTTCCTACATCTAAACAATACAGGTAAACAAAATTGAAGTCCACTATGACAAGACTTCCAAACAAGTTGATGTCCAGGCTTTGAAAGAAACCCTTTGGGGCCATGTACAAGAATCTGTTCAAACGTCGACCCAGGTGCGCTAAGTTTTCTTTTTCATTTCTTTCTTCATAATTTTTTATTTTGCAGTTTTTCTTAGGCTATATAGTATATAGCATATGGAAGAGTTTTTACATTAAAAAAAGTTAGAAGACATGAAAGCTTGATTCGGGATGTATTCATATACTAAATACTAATACGAAATTATCTAGTATTGATGCATTATTCCAATTGATTGGTGACTAGCTCTTTTCCTTTTTTATTTCTTCCTGCTGCAATCAATCTGTCCGTTGGAACAGTAATATCTTTGATGTGATCGGCCAACAGAAATGCATAAGTACTTGTCTTGTATTGGATATCCCACTAGATAGATTTAGAAAATCAACAGTGAACAACTACTATTATTTCACATGTCTTCTTTAGGAGAAAAATTTGTATTGTTAAGAGTTCCACGTTAAAAAGTTAAAGGATCTAATTTGGGTTTATAAAAAATTGGGCTATTTCTATATATAACTGTTTTACTATTTTTAGTCAATCACGCATTCTGTTACGCTTAATAAATTCCCACATGTTAGAACATGATTGGTTGAGATAACAAAATAGTGTTATCTCCGTAACATATAAATTCTTCTCATTCTTTAGTTGCCGTGCTTAATTTGTTTTACAAATAGGAAAACCAGAAAATTTATGCATCTACCATCCAACTGCGTCATTTATGATATACATTATTTTGAGAAGGTAAATTCTGATTGTCGATATTTCTGATTTTGGAAAGGAGGGTCAAGAGCAACTGGCATCCTTCAAGCAAATCTTGGCCAGCTTCCCAAGTGACTGCACAGCTGCTGGAACTATCAATGAAATCTCCCCTCATCTGTGTTTCATATGCCTTTTACATTTAGCCAATGAGCATGATTTGAGCATCCTTGGCAACACCAATTTGGATGATCTCATCATACACCTTCCTTAGATCTCGGCTGTAATTAAAAGGAAATGAAATTAAAAGTGTGCCTTACAACTCATGGTTATAATAATATCCTGCTGTTCCTTGATTGAAGACAAGGATGGACTTTGATCTGATTGATTTTCAGCATATAATATGTGTCCCATTAAAAGCAATGTCATTTTTTTAATCAATAGCAACCAAGAAATATTTATTCAAAATTAATAAACCCTAGACTATTCACTCCATCAATCAAATGACAAGGCAAGAATCCTTATCAGATAATTTGTGGGGCCCTTCCCCTACAGGCTCAACTTATTGAAAGTACCACCAAAAATATCGATTGAAACAAACCCCACGTTTCCGTTCAGAACGGTAAGGATATGTGCAGAGACAGATAGCCCTATCTATCCTGATCACAATGAAATCTTCTCATTCAATTACAAGATAAATCAACAATGTTTGATAAATTTTTTTAAAAAAGATGAATAAACAATGTACGATTCTCAACGAGTTGCATGCTGCTCACATATCTTTCATTATTAATCTTAACAACTTTCTAGAAACTTAGCTAACTTCTTTGGACCGTATGCGCTCTCCATTCTGCATTAGAGTTAGAGTTAGAATGTTTTTAATTTTTCACAATGATTTGTTATAAAATTTTCTGATAATTAAAGTGAGAGGTTCCAATTTGGGACTCTTTCCAGCGATGCATGAATTGAAAAATCTTTTTCTTACAACGTATATTTATTTGTCCTTATTTTTTTGGCAGAATATTATTTGTCCCTTGGAAAACAAACAAGAATCCACTTATTATTGATAAATACAGATTTTCAGATTAACTTTTCACGTTGGTGTTTATTTTTTAATTTTTGGTCCGTACACGTTGGTTCTTCTGATAAAAAAGTACCAAGAAGAAAACTCATACATTTTCATGTCCACCCATCACACTCAAAAACATTTATAACCAGAGCTCTTACTTTAAAGCTCACACAACTACAGAAACAGCAAAAACACATACATCTCTCCACTTCACAACACAAAATCTCAAAATCTCAAAATCTCAAAACAAAATAATTATTTTTAAAAAAAATCCATGTCTTTCATGATGAGCATAACGCCTGGCATCCCACCATCAACATCATCATCCTCATCACCCTCACCATCATCACCACCGCTCTCTTCACCGCCAGCATCACTTCCGGTCCGTACGATCCCCGGAGCCTACGGCTGGCCGCTGCTGGGCCCCATCTCAGACCGCCTGGACTACTTCTGGTTCCAAGGCCCTGAAACCTTCTTCAAAAAACGCACTGACAAGTACAAGAGCACCGTGTTCCGTACAAACGTCCCTCCGAGCTTTCCTCTGTTTCCCAACGTCAACCCCAACGTCGTGGCTGTTCTGGACTGCAAGTCCTTCTCGTACCTCTTCGACATGGACTTGGTCGAGAAGAAGAATATTCTTGTCGGTGACTTCATGCCTAGTGTTAACTTTACAGGGGGCTTGAGGACCTGTGCTTACCTTGATACCTCTGAACCCCAACACGCTCAGGTATGCTCTTACATGAACTCATATGGATACTTTTTTCTTTTTTTTTTTAATAAATAAAATATTCAGATCCGGAAATGTTCTTTTCCCAAATATAGTGTCTAGCAAATACAAATATTTTATATTATTATATTGTGAATCTCGATTCGGGTTCATTTTTAATTATTTATTTATTGAATGAACTTCTGAATTTCAGCTAGCAAGAGCTTGAAATTTTTCCTTATCCAAAACAGTCATGAGTGTTGTGGTTTTTGCATTGTGGTTAATGAAGAAGAAAAAAATTGTGTTGAGCAATTGAAGATGCTGTGGCTTGCTTATGTTTCTTGCTGAACTGGAAGTGGATTCTCTCTCATCAGAGTAATGGATGAGAGACTTGTTGGATATGTTTTCCTGGAGAATAATGAGGTTGCTGAAAAGTCCCAAAATGGTCCAAACGTGTAACACACTGGTTTGGGACTCCTACTCCTGGGACCATTACAACAATTGTTGGAGAGTGCTAAGTGTCATTGCGTTATTGGCCGGTATAACAAAAAGTGTTATCTCTGTTGCAAGAGAGTTTCTCTCGATACATGATCGTAAATTTTGGGTGGATTAAGAATAACAGATTGCTCAGTAAATTGGGATTAATTTACAACAGGTTTGGTCAATGGTCTCTCTCTGTTTCTGGGTACTTTTAAAAATAAAATGAAACTGGACTTGAAACTTCACAAATCTTTTAAGTATGTGTAAATTCATTCCAATACGTTGTTTGGCAAAATTGTACAAGCTAGAAAGGTTGATTGTGAAAAAGAAAATAGCTTATTCTCAGCTGTGGTTGTACAAGCTAGTAGGACTGCAGGACAAGTAATTCACTGTGGAAATAAAATATCTTAATTCTCAAGCGCAAGCTGTGGTTCAGAATCTTATCAAAACCTTGGGTTGGAAGATTGTGGAAAAGATTTTTTCCCATTTTTGTTGATGCATGACATGACATATTGGAATGTTAGGCTCCTTACTAAACTTCAGTTCATTCGCATCTGAAGTTACCATGGTGTCAAAATATTAACTGTAGTATATGATTTTACCTCCTGCCTTTTTCCCATCTTCACAGTAATAATTCTTTTGTAAATATGGAATGAAGTATCATCTTGTTGGTTGTGATATGTTAATTTCTTGTTAAGCTAATTACAGTCTTAATATCTTCTTCACAGATCAAGAACTTTGCCATGGACATCTTGAAAAGAAGCTCCAAGGTTTGGGTACCTGAGCTCACTGCCAACCTCTCCACCCTGTTTGACACAATAGAAGCAGAAGTGTCCAAGGATGGGAGTGCCAGCTACTTGATTCCACTCCAGAAGTCCATTTTCAATTTCCTCACAAAATGCTTAGTTGGTGCTGACACAGCAAGCTCACCCAAGATAGCTGAGTCCGGCTACGCCATGCTTGACCGGTGGCTCGCCCTCCAGGTCCTCCCCACTGTCAAGATTGGTGTCCTTCAGCCTCTGGAGGAGATTTTCCTCCATTCTTTTGCATACCCATCTTTTCTTGTGAGTGGAGACTACAACAAGCTTTACGAATTTGTTAAGGAACAAGGTATGTTACCAACAAACTATTTCTACTTGCATTTAGTAGCATATAGATTACATCTTTAGGGAAACGTTCTCTTGACATATTGTTAATATGGACCACTAAACGAATTGATTATTATGTGAATATGTGGTCCAGATTTACAGAGGACATAAACATTTATCTGTCGAACATATATCTTTGTAGGACTCACGAATATAATATAGACTATTAGAGATATGTTCTATAACGTGGTCGATAAATCCAGTACAAATGACATTCCTCAATAAGTTTAAGCATGAACACAAATTATGGCATTGTTTACAGGTAAAGAAGTAGTAAAGAGAGGTGAAACCGAGTTTGGACTGAGCCAAGAAGAAGTAATTCACAACCTTCTGTTTGTGCTTGGTTTCAATGCGTTTGGTGGGTTCTCTGTCTTTCTACCATCGTTAATAAGCACATTAGCTAGTGACACCACCGGCTTACAAGACCAAATAGTCAAAGAAGTCAGAGAAAAGGCCGGTTCAACTTTGACTTTCGATGCGGTAAAAAATTTGCCACTGGTTCAATCTGTAGTATACGAAACACTCCGGTTGAACCCGCCGGTTCCTCTCCAATTCGCCCGGGCCAGGAAGGACTTCCAACTCAGTTCACATGACACGGTTTTTGACATCAAGAAGGGTGAGCTGCTTTGTGGGTATCAACCACAGGTGATGAGGGATGGGAAAGTTTTTGATGAACCGGATACTTTTCAACCGGACCGGTTCATTAAAAACAAAGAGTTACTAAACTACTTGTACTGGTCCAACGGACCGCAGACCGGCACACCAAGCCAGTACAACAAACAGTGTGCTGGAAAGGACTATGTGACCCTCACGGCTTGCTTGATTGTTGCTTATGTGTTTCAAAGATATGATTCAATCACTGGGACCGCAAGTTCAATCACAGCCCTTGAGAAGGCCAAGTAAGACAGCAATGTGAGTGATCACAGTCGTGGAAATGGGGATGCGATGGATGATGAAATATGTACTTTTGTTTGTTTTGGTAAATTTTTTGTCGTTTAGGGGTTTGTGGTATATTAAAGAGGACAGATAGTTGAGGGAAAAGGGCAAGTTGGGGTGTCACCATATTTCATTAAATAAACGTGAATTAGAATGTGAAGATGAGTTGATTGTGGTGGGGTGGGTCAAGGGTTGTCCCCCACTCCACTTGAACTTCTTTGGCTCTGTTTGGTTTGATTTCACAAATTGACACAAATGAGTTCACATTCCATTCAAAAAGCATGCATGCATGCCCTTGATAGCGAATTTTCTTGGGTACACCCATGTGCTAAGTACATAGGCGGTATCCACCGTTGGATGAGCTTTAAAAGCATTGAGTAGGGTACCTCCCAAACCAAGATTTTTAGGATGGCCGACATGATCTTGCCCCTCTTTTTTGGCAATATTTTTGTCTATAGATCTTGTAGCGTTTTGACATGAAATTCTTGCATAATTGCAATCTTTGTATATAATTTTTCACTCACAGAACATGATTAGCAAAACTATCGCATGTTAAGGATTGAGAAGTTGCATTGTATACTACAGTCTCTGTGTGACAACTTTTCATTTTTTATCAACAAAAGGAGGAAGGATTCGAACTTGAAATCACTTCTAAGAACAAGAAGAAAAGTTCCACTAGATTAAAAACCGAGTTGTCGTTAAGTTTGATGATCTTTCCACTTCTCTAGTTTAAGAGTTTTCCTTGCAACCAAATAAAAATATGAAAAATAAAGATTTCTTCCCATATTATATCCCATCTCACCTATTGCTGGTATTTGGACTAGCATAAGTCTCACTTGCCAACCATCTTTGCCTTCTCTAATCAACCCAAGGACACCATGGATGAGTGGCCAGCTTATTGGGACAGCCTAGTTTTGTGCATGCTCGAACAAAAATGGACCTATGGAATTGCGAGCATTCAATAGAATAAAAGAATTCTATAATGAGGGTCTTAGATCTCTTAGACGTGAATCAAATTAGTAAGCTATTAGATTATTATATCAAATTGGTTAGTTTGATCCAACGGTTAAGAGACAGACCTCATCTAAGGGCCTTAAGTAAGACCTTCACTAAAGAAAGACTCGCGTAAAAGAATTTGCCTACAATCGGGTAACTTAAGAATTTCATCATCCCCACCCAAGAACACTAATTTCAGCCTACGTAAGTGTCTACTTTGAATCCTCTCAGGAAGTGAATCTTTCCTACTTGTTCCACACCACTCGTGCCCAATATTGCTAGCTTGGATCAATAGCAACCAGCAGCCTCCACCACCTCTTATCAGAGCTATGAGATCTTTAGACCAAATACAAAAAGAATTCAACATTCCTCAATCAATCAAGCCAGGATTTAGACAACCATCCATACTGATATTTAATGAAGAATTCCTGCTCTCTGTCTTACATGTGAAACATTCAACTATAGTTGGGTGGATAATTGAGATGATCAGGGTTCTTGACAACATTAATTGCTTTTGAAATGCTAGATAACAACTACGTTCTCTATACTTTTAACTGTAAATACAAATAATTCAGTCTGGTAAATAAAACTGATTGCATATCATGCCCCATTTAAGGTGAAGAGGAGTGTCCTAGTAAGAGTTTAGCACAGAGGAAGTACCATGTTGAAGAAGATTAGCCTTTGGCTGTTCCAAAACTGCCACAGAGGGTTTCTACACAGTCTGAACATTTCCTTGCGTCTGAGTATGAGACTTCGTAACCCCTTCTTTCCATCCTCTTTGACGAGCCCTAAGCTCCCATGTTGCTGTTTGTTTCCTCTGTGCCTCTAATGTTGCTTCAGCTTTCTCCCTTGCTTCTTCACATGTTTCCATCCCTGAATTACACTTGTCTGCTTCCTTCTGATACTGGGATGCAATCTTCTTAGCCTCCAGCAGAGCCATATCAGCTCTTTGTTGATTTTCTAAAGCTTCAGCTTCCCGAAGCTTCAACTCCTCAGTCAAAAGATCCACAAAAATTTTCTCGGTGTCTTCACTTACCTCTGGATCATGCTTTGCACAATCTGCATAATATGTGCCATAGACATGAAATCTGAAACCTTCATGCACCCAATTTGAAAAACCAAAAATACTACCTAAATTCTAAAAACCAAACTTATGAAAACCACAACCTTGTAATTTGAGATGCAACTTAACCTCCATAATTCACAGTATAAGTATTTGAATTACTTATATGATCGTTCAACCCAAATAAGAATGAAACGGATAAGCATCAAAGACACAAATCCATCCTTCAAGTGAAATCAGCAATTTTAAAGAGCAAAAGTGAGTTAAGATTTACAAAAAGAGAGAGGGCACAGGAAAAAGAAAAGGCCAGAATTCAGTTATGGTCCAATGAACGAAATCTACTAGGCTGGGAGCTCTTGATGCAATCTTAACTGCAAAATGTGTAGTGTGGAGAAACCACACACATTCTACAGAATCATCTAGATGATGTCAAGAGACAGAATTTGACAAAATAAAAGTGAGCAGGAAAGTTTGCAAATCTGCAAGACTTCACATTTGTTCCAGAAAAATTTGTCTATTGGGGAGTGGGATCTGAAAGTGAAAACTTTGAGAATATGATACTTGCTACATTATCTGTCCTTAAAAGGTAACACCTAAGGGGAAATGAATTATCTAACATAAATGCTTTATGGCAAGGAGAAGATACTAAGTAGTCAGTTATATCACAAAGCAATCAATCTAGAACATCATACATGCAGAACAAGTTAATTTGCGGTGAATATACTAACCTGCAAATGAAATGTTGCTGAGTCCTGCAGAACAAGAACAAAGTAAGATGAGTACACATCTGATAGTGATGCCAATCAACTAATAATACAGTAAAATCAGCTGACTGAAGTAACGCAATTGATGAAAAAAAATACCCCAAATTGATCACAACCAATAAAAGCTACAACTTTAGATATGAAAAATAATGGAATGAACCAGTGAACCCCAAATGGGATTTTTAGCTCATTGGCATGAAATCAGTAGAAAATGTGCCCAACCCAACAAAACAAAAAACGTAAAAAGAAAAGAGATCCAATCAGATCTAGCCAAAATGGATCATGGGCAAGTGAAAGAAGAACAAACAAAGAGCAAATTACCAATGGGCATAGAGAGGAGAGGCTGAGAAGAGCAATCACAGGTGCAAGGAGGGCAAGAAGACAAGGAAGAAGAAGATGAAGAGTGGGAGACGGCAGCTAAGCCCTCCATGAAGTGCCAGTAGAGAGGTGGGCCCACTATGTACCCGGCTATGCAGACCCCAACTATCACCAGCCCCGCCTTCAACACTGCCGGACTCATCGCCATCTCTCTCTCTTCCAATCTGGGTTCTTCCTCAGCTTGTGAAATCGAATCGAAAGTCCTGTGCTTTGGAGCCGGCAAGGTCGATTCTTAACGGTTTTTCACGGCCCGACTGTGAAGATCAAAGATGGCTTTTTTACACCTGTGAAAGCTTATCAGACTGTGACTCCGTTTTTATCTTTATTTTATTTTATTTTATTTTATTATATTTGAGAGTGAGACTTTTGCCAGTTGGTCCAAGAACGCGATGTCACCCAGCGGTTTCATTTCGCGGTTTATTATTTTGTGTACTCAAAAGTCATTTTTGGTGCGGTCTGAGTGGCCAATCTCCTTCTAAACTTTTCTTTAAGAAATACCTGTAAATAACTACTTTTGTTATTTTTTAACTTTTAAATTGAACAATGTAGAACTAGACTACAATGACTATTTTGTTATGGGCATTCTTATTTATTTTATATAGTTTATGCTCTGCCTTTTAAATAAATGACCATAAGACGAATTAAATTTTTATTTCCAATAAATGCGCAAGTCATAGATTTTTGTTGTTTTTTTTTGTTGGGGTCATAGATTTGATTTTTAAAAATTAATAAAAGGATCGAAATGTTATGTTTCAAGTTTATAGTTCATAATTAATTAAGTGATGTAAAGACACGTTTTTAAAAAAAAAATAGATGTTATATAAATACATAAATATATATTTTTTAAATTAGATGTTATATAAATACAAAAATATTTTGGTCCTTGGTTCAACCCAAGCCTTTCGGCTTTGGCAAAACCCATTTATTTTCTTTAAATCCCATTATAATGAGCCCAATGTTTTGTCTTATATAGATGAGTTACAGCAGCTCTTTCAAAACAAAATCCAACAGCCAAGTATTCTTCCTCTTAGTCTTCTTAACAAAAAAAATATCTTCATGCTTTGTAAGCACTCTAGGGTGCTTATTAGTGAGGCTATATAAGTTTTGGTGGTGGCAAGATTTAAGGAGGAGGTGAAAGGGCTAGGCAAGATGTGGATAGTCTATTGGAGGAGGTGGTTGTTGGTGATGAACTTAGATTGCTCTGTATGCAATCTATATGGTTGACTAATCTCAGCTAGAGTGCTGAGTAATCCCAGCTATAAAGAGGAGGTGGAAGATATAGTAATATGTTTTAATCATGACTTTTTCACCTATAAATAGTTGAAGTTTGAGAAGGATTTTTCATATGAGTTTTTAGCTCACTTTACTAGTAGAAAGAAAGGGAGGGAGAGGAAGAATTCTGAAATAGAAAAAGAAGAAAGAAATAAGTTTTGAGTTTTGGAAAAGGAAGGCTTAAGGGTAAGAGTTTTTATAGTTTTAGGGTGTCTTTAATAAATTCCTTAGTTTTCAATTTGAAGTTCAATGCTTTGTATCATGTTTTGATCTGAAATTATAACCTTCTCTTATTATTTTTGTGTTTCTATGATTCTATTTGTAACCTCTCTTTCAACTCAATTTTCTTTCATTACAAAGTTTCTTTTGGAAAACGAATTCCATAACATTGAAGAAAGTTTCATAACCTTTAAATCAAGTATTTATATGAAAATTTTCATGAAGATTTGATGGGTTAAAGTTATGTATGAACTTGGTTTGTTAAAACTTGAGTAAAATGCTGGGCAGATTTTCCCTTCTCGTATATGTTATTTTAGCTCGTAATATCTTTTCATTCCGGAGCCCAATTTTTAACAAATTTTATATGGTTGAAAAGTTGATTCTTCAACCTTTAAAATGACTATTTCATTTGCAATTTTTCATTGAGATTTGATAAGTCATGATGTTGTTCAAAGTGGTCCGTTTAAACTGTTTAAAAACCAGTTTTTGTACAAAATGGTGACCAAACATCTTTTATTCCAATATTCTAAATATTTGCTTTTATGCTTTATGTTTTTCGGTGGTTACGCTTAGATTCAAGGACTTCGTTAGAGCCCGACAAAGCTTAAGGAAAGAGTTAGCTAGCTTGGAAGCAAGGTAGGGGAATTTTGGGGATTAATGTCACATAACTATATAAATTAAAGGCTTCTTTATTGTTTCACCCTTGAAATGGATGCTCGGTCTCACTTTACAACCTTAAATTGAAATTTTCTCACTTAACCCTCTAAATCTCTAAAAATTGATAAAATTTTCTCACTTTACCACTTCCGTCCATTTCCATCCATAAAACCGTTAAGTGTGCTTACGTGGCATGGGCATTCTAGTAATAAATTTTAGCTTCTTATCTTCTCTATTCTCTTTGCCTCTCTCTCTCTCTCTCTCACCTCACTCCATCTTTTCTCCCATCCCCAACCTAACCCCCATCGAACCCTACTCCTCTTCTTTATTCTCTTTGCCTATCTCTTCTCTCCCATCTTATCCCCAGCTTCAGCCCCAAACGCATCGCCACCATCATTACTCCTCCGCAATCGAGGAGAAAGAAAAGCCACCATCCAAAGAACTGTTGAAGCCCAAAAATCCAAGGGGTAGGCCCAAGTTTATTCTCGGCCCAGCGCAAATAATTAATCACAAAAGAAGCACGATCGGGACATGCGAGAAATTGTAGGACGCACCTACATAAGCTATGGGTCACATGTCACGCCAAGCAAGCATGAGCAAAATGGCCAAAAATGCACCACCTTTATAAATTCACGCTCATCAACTTATCCGATGCTACTTGGCCCAAATCATGGCTTATTATGTCACAATAAAACTCAAGCGCAAGCATGACAAATAGACACACGATATCATGTAAAGGACCGCTATTCTAATGACAAGCCGTGCTACAAGCTTAAGTGGGCCCAAGCCACGTAATCACCCGGCTTGGAGAAGGTTGTGGTATGGATGGGCACGAGCACTCACAAGGCCCATTGAGGGTCCAAGGAATGAAAGTTTTAGGCCACTTGGGGGCACTAAAACTCAAGCCCATTCTACGGGCCCAAATACATGGGTTAGCATGAGAGAGGGAAAAGGGGATCCAATGCCTTAGGAAAACATCCCATAGATTGCTATGACCATTAGGCAATCCCACGTTAGCTAAAACACCCAAAGCAAATAGGCTACTTCCAGCAGCTTGACGAAAACACAAAGGTCGCTGGAAAAGATAGTACCAATAGTCTAATACACGTGAACAAAGCCCAGCCCGAATCCTTGTTAAAAAGCTGGCATCGTATTTCACCCCTGTCAAAGCTCCATAAACGGTCAACTAGGAACCACTGTAAAAAAACCAAAGGGAATTCACAGGTGTATGAGGAATGCCCACTGGGCAAACAGCTTCCTCTCTTCTCCCCTTTCCTCTGCAAGCTTTAGTTTGAAAACCAAGGGAGAAAAGCAAACGGCACACCACCCTCATAGGGAGGCCCAGCTGTATAGAAAACCTTGGAACTCAAAGGAGCTTGCGCTTTGATGGAGGAGATTTCACCAAAATGAACGAATTGAAAGAAGCAAAGGAAAATATGGGAGTGGAAGATCATAGAATTAGAGTCCCAAGTGCCTATAAAAGAAGGCTCTCTCTACCCAGCAACACAGACCATTCCAGAGCACGACCAAGCTTTGTCAAGCAAACTGGAATTTACTCTAGGCACCACAGCTCCTATTTCCATCGTTTTCTCTCTTTTTCTAGGATAGAAATCCTCTTAATTCTTCCTTTCCCCACTCGAAACCCTTTTCTTCTGAAAGAAATTCATGCTTTGATCTCTCTCTCAAATTGCTAAACTTATGAAGGCTTAGCTCCCATGCCACAAGCTCCTCAAGCTAAGTCACTAATAAATTTGTTATGTTCTTCGGGTTGTTGGTGAAAAGAACCCAAGAGTATTTTGTAAGGCTTTAGCAAGTCTTTCATAATTCTTCTGGGAGTCTGGTTCTTGAACTCAGGCATCAGGGGATTTTGTTCGTTTTCTTCTTCCAGTAGCCCAAGCCCATTCGTCATGCTGCTAGAACAAAAAGACCCCTACACAACCACATGAACCAAGAGCTGGGATTCATCCCAAAAAAGGGACAAGAAATAGAATTTGATTTTGATTTTTTTTTCTTTTTACTTTCATAGAAATATCATATCAACAAAAACGCATTCCAAAACCATTCCCCCCATCCCCACCATTCCGCCCAGATTTCGACGCCATCAAAACCCTTACAATGGGGCGTAACGAATTGAACCTCTCGCTGCTTATTTGAATGGCATTGTCGAAAGCCACTGCGAATTTGGCTTGGGAAAAGAAGTGGTACGAATTTGGCTGGGGATATGGAAGGCCTCGCCTTTTTGGAGATGAATATAGGCAGTGGCATTGGGTGGGTCGGGACCGGGGGTGTGTGTCGGGTTAGGTGGCGAGGCGGGGACTTGGTTGGGGAATGAGACTTTATTTTTTCCTATTGGTTTTTTTGGGGTTAGGGTTTAGAGTTGTCGAGGTCCATAACCTTGCTTGATCTTGTCCTTAGGTCCTGCCATGACGTCTTTTGTCTTCGTGATTGTGTGGTGCCGGGTGGTTTATCGAACCCCACCCCCTCTCCTTTCTTTGCCTTTCTCTTCTCTCCTTCCCAACCCAACCCCTATCGCACTCCACCCCCTCTTTTTCTTCTATATGCCTCTATTTCTCTCGCTCTCACTCTCACTATCTCTGTCAAGAGAGAAGATAGAGAGTGGCTATGGTGTAGATTTTTTTAAAAAAATTTGAGTGGTGGTTGTTTGGGTGTGTTAAGTAATTCCATGGCAGATTAGGTATGAGGTGGGGTTGGGTCTAGCGAGTGAAGGGAAGGGAGAAGACATAGTAGGGGAGGGGTGGGGTTGGATTGGGGAGGGAGAGAAGAGGGAGTGAGGTGAGAGAGAGAGAGAGAGAGAGAGAGAGAGAGAGAGAGAGAGAGAGAGAGAGAGAGGCAGAGAGAAGAGAGAATATAAGAAGCTAAAATTAGTAGAATGCCCATGCCACGTCAAAGATACTTAATGGTTTTGTGGATGGAAATCGATTTAAAGTGATAAAGTGAGAAAATTTTAGCAATTTTTAGAGATTTAGGGGTTAAGTGAGAAAATTTCAGTTTACGGGGTAAAGTGAGATCGAGCGCCCGTTTTAGGGACTGAAATAGTGAAGAAGCCAAAATTTGATATTCCTTTTTATATTCTTATTGTTGAAGCTTTATTACTTCTTTTACATTGTTAGAATGTTTTATTTATGAAATTGGGTTATGAATATTGATATTACATAATGCTTTGCTTTCCATTATCATGACTTGTTTATCATTGGTTGTTGGAGTAAAGGAGTTCATTACACTTGGGTTATTAGAAAGGAAAACAGCTTTTGTGTAGTTGAGTCTAACCATTGTAAGTGTCACATCCCGGGATCGCTCCGCCGTAGCACGATATTGTCCGCTTTGGGCCGAGGCCCTCACGGTTTTGTTTTTGGGAACTCACGAGCAACTTCCCAGTAGGTCACCCATCCTGGGATTACTCTAGCCCCCAACTCGCTTAACTTCGGAGTTCCCACAACTCTGAAGCCAGTGAGCTCCCAAAAGGCCTCGTGCTATTTGGAGGTGGGCATGTACATATAAGGCACATCACCCCCTCTCCATTGGCCGATGTGGGATCCCACAGTAAGGACCAAGTTTAGGCGAGCCCTTGTGCATAGTAGAATAGGATATCGACGGTATAATTGTCGATTAGGTGATTTGGGCTTGGAGATCAATGGTTTAGACAATACGACTAGCAAAAGGGGAATATGAAATTCGGAATGTTACGAGTGTTAGCTTATGTAATAGGGCATTCGGAATCACAATGGCAAAATGCATGGTATGAGACATGCAGATTTGCTTGCCCTATTATATAGATTAACGGGTTGAGTAGAATTCAAGTTCATTCATGCAATGCATAATTTTATAAATCTCACTAATCACATAAGACATAGGACCCCTACTGAGCTTGTAGTGCTCACCCCTTATTAAATCTGTTGCAGGTTTTGAATATGATGTTTAGTTTGTGACCTAGAAACAAGAATAACGAGTTGTAGATAGTTTTGGACGTTTTATTGTAAAAAAAGAAGAAGTTAAGAGAGTGTTTCTTTCCTGTTATTTTGCTTGTAAAATCACAATGTAAATTACTTTGGTTTAAATAAAAGTTTATGTTCAATTTTCATGTTTCTTGTTATTTAAATTTTTAGATTTAGTTTTTCTTTTACCTCACACTTCTATAAGAAGGGAAAAAAATTAGGGTGTGATATGTGAACACAAGTTAGTATTGAGTTATTTGACATGATTAGTTAGAATATATCTATGTTTCACACAAAACCTAAGTTTTTAACTTTTAGTTTGAAATAAGTTATAGTAACTCAATCTGAGTTTGTTGTGTGAGTTTATAGTCTCTTTTTTGGTTTAATCAAGCATGCTAATTTTATCTGGTAAATTTAGAAAGGAAATTTGCATAAATACCACCTGAACTTTTAGGCATTTGAGTTATTACCACATGAACTTTTGTATTTACTCTTTGTTGACGGATTATGAATGCAATTTTGACAATTTCAAAACAATAAAGTAGTAAAAGACCCACTAGTGTAATAGTTTGAAGCAAGGTCTTAAATATCGAAGGTTTCGGAAATATTGATGATTCAAAAACACGGAAATATCAATGGAAATATCGGAAAAATATTGATATCGATAAAAATTGGATAAAAACCACGGAAATTGTGATAAATACATGGAAATTTTTAATGAAACTTTATAAAAAGTTTATTTAGTCAGTCATCTATTATTTTGACACAAAAGATTGGAAGGAAATGCATTGCATAGTAGGTTTGAGTGATTTAAGTTGATTATATTGCGAGCTGACAAATGCTGTGACTTAGAAAATTTGGAGTAATTAATGAAAGAAAATTCAACACCCTCTAGTAATTTATTTATCTTTTTTACTACAATATTTTACACTTTATAAATTTCATAATAAGATACATAAGTAACCTTATTTCACGTTATTCACTGAACATGGTACACGTTCTTATATTTATTATTTATAAAAAAATTGAAAAATAATTAAAGATGTAAACCAACTTGATTTGTCATGAAAATTAGGCACTTTACCATGCTAAAAAAATAATAGTGAAGATTGAAAATTAACTAAGAACATAAATAAAGTTATCCAAGGAAGAATTAAATAGGAAATAAAGAAAATAATTATAGAGATTTAAGTAATTAAGTAACTGATCAACAATATAAAACAATAAGTAATTATGTTAATTTTTATTTTGAGAAACAAACAGCTCACACAACGTATATAAATACTAGTTTTCATACATAACAATCACAAAGTGATCACTAGTATGGTGGTAAAGAGGAAAGAGAAGAAACAAGAGGGCAGGGGTTTGAACCCCCTGGGGCGCTTATGGCTTTTGGTGCTTTTTTCCTCCTTCGCAAACTGGACGGAACACGCATTGGATCCTTTTTTTTTTTTTTTAAAAAAACCGACCTTTGACCAAGGGATTATCTCCCCATCTCTCATTTCACTTTGTCTTGAGCCCAGAGCCAAACGGCTCTCTTCGTCCATTCGCTCGTCAGAACCCACATGGGTTGGCTTGCATATGTCCATTCATGCCACGCCTCTCTGTCAAAATCAGAAACCTGCTCTCATTAGTCATTACTCTCAAACCACAAAATCTCTCTCGTCTCCATTACTTCTCCTTTATTCAACGCTGCATTTCATTTCAACACCACATTTGCCTCAAAAGCCACAGCGCTCCCTCCTTCATTTGCCATCTGCATCCACGAGCTCTCATCACCAGCGTCGCCAGCTTACCCGATCCGGTGTGCCAGAGCAGATCCGTCTGCGCTCAAACTACGGATCTGGTATCTGGTCCTGACCTTTCGATTTGCTTATTTATTTCAGTCCAACATATCTGATACCTGATATCCAATATATGTGTTTCCCTTGTGTATTATCACCATTTTAAGAGAGAAATTGAACGGAAATATCCTCGAAATTTCACCAGCGATATTTTCGAAAAAATTACGAAAAAAACTTGTACTCTCGCGATAATTTCGGTGCCCCAATTTTAGCGAAATTTCGCCGATATTTCGGCGAAAATTTTGATTTTTTGTTCCTTGATTTGAAGTAATTGCTCTCCCATGTGAGGTCTTGGGTTAGATAGAAAAAGTCCTCCAAACAAAAAATAATAACAATAAAGTAAACTAACCTCTTTGCACAAGCTTCCGAGCGTGTGTAAGGCTTTTTTTTTAAAAAAATTTAATTTATTTTAGAATTAAAAATAATAATGGATAGTTGTGTTCCATAAAAATATGATTTATTATTTTATTTTTCTTTTAATTTTAATTTTTTTAATATTAAAAAGTGTGAATTTACCATATTATCCTCGTTTAATTAATAATTTCAATTATTAATATTTGTATTAACTAAATGCATTTTCTAATATTTTGAATGTTTTATTATTCTCTGTTTTTTGCTATATATATAGATAGATATATATAGATTAAGAATAAAGGGTTTTAATTAATTAATTAATTAATTTACAGAATTACCACGGTAATCCGAACAGAAACTGGTGGGAAGTAATACCATGCGATCTAGTGACTCTGTGCCCGTCGCTGAACCACCGCCTCTATTCCAACCCCAGAGAGACAAACAGAGAAAGAGACCACCGAGCCTGAAAATGGCGATGGAAATCCCGACGGATGTGATAAAGGAGGTGCAGATCTCGCTTCGGAAAGATGCGAAGATGTCATCGTACGACCCAGACGACACCCCGTTGCCAAATCCACCATCCGTCGAAGAAACCATAGCGGATTTGGATCCGTCGCCGCCGTACCTACGGTGCAAGCATTGCAAGGGGAGATTGCTGAGAGGCGTTCAGTCACTGATTTGCATCTTCTGTGGCAGAGAACACTGCAAGGACCTCCCTCCTGACCCCATCAATTTTCGCGACACTTTTGGCTACCGCTGGTTGCTCAAGTCCCTGAGCTTGGATGGATCGGTATGCGACTTAATTTTGTATGTTTTGTTTGGCTGATGAGAAAATTGAGGTTAAGAGGGAAAAAAGGGGATTCTTGTTATGTTTGGTTGAAGAGAACGAGAAAGAAACGAAATTTAGATTCCCAATTTTCTTTTCTGGAATGAATTGATTTTTATTTCAGGTGAAATTAAGAATAAAAAACAAAAATTTAAGACATTTAAAGATATTATATGATCGCATGCGTTTCTTTTACGAGCTCTTTCTAGAAGCCCAACGGAGTAATGATGTTGATTTCATATTTCCTATATGAAGCTATATTTTTGTTATTCTGTAGTGTGTAAAACAACTAAAAAGCCCGAAACCAGTTTTGGGACTGTGCAGGAATTTAGGATAGTACATTGTATATGATTTTGCATCAGTCTACTTGTTACTAAAGATTATGAAAAGAACACACTCAGAACTTTCTTAGGCGCCACAGATTTTAGTCCATTTAAACTGAACTCATATCACATAGGTCAGAAATTATAGTTTTCATGCCTCTTGTTTTGTTTGCTAAAGATGAGGATTATTGTCCTCTCATCAACGTAGGCTGTAGACTTTGGAATTAGCTTTACCGGACCTCTTGAATAGAGGAGACTTAGTAAAGTTTGAGACTTTTGTTTGCAGGAGATAGTGGAATTACCCACTGGAGCAGATGAGTTCAACAGAGGACAGACTGTACGGAAGGATGAATTAAGTCTGTCTGATCTTTTGAATCTTGAAATAAGATGGACCTCTAAGCCAGAGAAAGTTGAGACTGGTCTCTCAAATGAGACACCTACTCAGCCCAAAAGCTTACCAGATTTGGCCGGAGTCAATCTCGACAACTTTTTCTCTGAAAGACAAAAAGATGCTGCTGCAAATATTTCTGAAGAGCAGCTGTTCGAGTCTAGCACACAGACTTCCGGTGAAGAAAGTAATGCTTTCGAAGTTCGTGAAACTCTTAGTTTGTTTGAGAATGTACAGCCTTCTGAGACAGTTGTGCAGTCTACTGAAGGAGAGGGTGGTGATTCCTTTTCTGGCTGGGCAGCAAATTTTCAGTCTGCTCAGCTGGTTCTGAAACCCATCCTCGTGCTTCTGAAACCCTTCCTCATGCTTCTGAAAACATTCCCCAAGAATCGAAATTAATTGACCCCTTTGTGGGTTCCACGGTGGATCTTTCAGCCCACATAGACACAGTATTCGGATCTGCAGTAGACTCAACTAATGAAAAATCAAACCATAGTATGACTGGGTCTGCACCCATTACTACTGACTGGTTTCAGGACAATCAATTGCAAACCACTAGCAACAAGGCTCCTGATAATAATACTACTAATGAGGATGAGGATTCATTTGAATCTTGGAATGATTTTGCAAGCTCGAATAGTGCAGTAAATCTTGCTGACAGTTCTTTAAAACAAAGTATTAATCAGACAACACCTGTTGACCAGACTTCTGTAGTGGATTTGTTCGGCACAGCTAGCACCTCCGGGGACTTGGATTTTGGTAGCTTCTCGCAACCGGATTTCTCAGCTGGAGCATTTAACAGTTCCAGTGGTTCAACTGTAGTTGATATGAAGCAGGCAGAGTCTTCTGTTTTAGACAGGTGCGTGCTTGAGCCTACTTATCTGGCTGTTATTATGCTTCAGAATCCTGATTTGAACTACCATGAAACTTATTTGAATGTTTTATGTTTGCATTTGTGAATGGAGTACATGACACTTGATGGAAAAGGCTTTGATCAGTTCTTTGAACAACCTATCTTAACGATATTTTCTGTTGCATGTTTAGTTTGGCTGATCTGAGCACAAAAGATGAAAAAAAAATCTGAAGATGTTGCGGAGGGTGGAGATGTTTCCAGTGCAAGAGCAGGGTCAAAGTCTGAAGATGCGGAGAGAATAATGTCACAGATGCATGATCTCTCTTTTATGCTTGAAAGCAGTCTTTCAATTCCTCCCAAGCCAGATGAATTACATTCGCATTCTCAAGATTGAGACCTAATTTGTTTGAGTTTCTATCATGCAATGTTTGCTGTTCATGCTGTATTTATTATTATTTTGTACAATTTTGTATTTATTATTTTTTGTTTTATAATCTTATGTAGAAAGAAATGGTAAGCCAGATTAGAAAGAAATGAGAATTGGTTGAATGCCCACTTCTGCTCTATTTCTTATTTGCCCTTCAATTGTATTTTGGATGGTTCAAAATACTAATTTGCTATTTCCCCATTGTAAATCTCAGATGGAAATTTGGTTGAGGAAGAAAGTGAATTTATAAAATAAATAGTATGAAAGAAAAAAAAAAAGTTTTTAAAGGGATCTGTCAGACAACAGTGTGACCACCCCAGGCCAGCTTGATCAGCGGCTGAGAATGAGCCTCTACTGCCACAATGATCGAAAGACCACGAAGCTGCTAATCACGCTCTGATCACAGCGGTCATGGTTCATCCACCAGACTTTGGTTCTTGTCTCCTTAGAAATAGAAATCAAGGATACAGATATACAACCTATAGAACAGATCCTGTCCAAGTAGGGTCGCGCACCTTCAAGCACGAGTGAGCTTTATAAACAGCACTCATATCTGTCCAGCTTCGAGATGGGACAATGTTGCGCTTATCCCTGCAAACATGTGATTCACAAAGTCAAAGACAATGGCTAAATCCCATTGCACCTTTCTTAAAATCAAACACTGATTCACATTAAAAACCAACAGTCTACAGTTGCATCTAGTCAAATGTTTTACATCACTTAAATAAAGTACACACTAAAACATGATACACGAGAATTACAACGAGAAACAAAGTACGACTATATTCTTCATTCTGTGTGGATGGTATTTCTTCAGTGGTGGTGGTGCCTGATCACCATGGATGGATGGCATGGTTTGCCTTTCAGCCTTTAGCCATGCGACCATTGGACTCGGCACCTGATGCTCCATTAGGCTTCTTCCCCGCTGCAACGTTGCTATACAGGCGCCTCAGATACGACATGGCTACCGGGTCTTCCTGGAAAGTAGAAGTGTCTCAGTGAGAATCTTGGGGTTTCAATGTGAAACTCAGATATCTTAATACCTCTCAGCAATGGGAAAGAATAAAAATGAACCGGCTTTAATTAATCCACCACTATAGAAGTGTTCAAAGTATGTCAAGAACAAGAACTTACAGAGACGAGGTTAATGACTTCAGAATCCCTCAAGCTTCTAGGGAGACAGAGGCTTAAGCTGTCAACGTCCCTGCTGTGAAAATTTCAAACACCAAACTTGCTTATAATAAAACAAATGAAAGTAATGCCAAATTGCCAATATCTTTGAACCCTTAAGAATAACTTTATTACTAACGTTAGACCATCTGAGAGCCTGAGAAAGCAGTGAATGATGAGCTTGAGCAGCCGGTGGGAGGGTTCTTCGGCAAGCTTATCGAGCATCCTGCTAAGAACTTGAGTGATGACATAGAATCTATCCGCGAAAGTGATGCAGTACTTCATTCCCTGATCACTGATCAGAATTCGTTCAATTATGAATGTGGCACCTGTACATTCAAAGGCGCATCACTCTTAAGCCTTATGATCAACAAATTGACATGGTTAAATTGAACATTAGGAGACAGAGATGCAAAAAGGGTGCAATTCAAATTGTGATTTCCTTTTGTCCAAAAAAAACAAAGCAAGGGACTTGTAGCTCAAGTGGTTAAAAGTATTTGGCCTTGCATCTCAGGTCCTAAGTTTGATTCCACCATCCCCAATATCGCTTGTATTAAAAAAAATTTGTGATTTCCCTATTTACAGGCAGAAAATTCCTGTTATCTGTGTGTTTTGTTTCCAATTTACTAAATTCAAGTAATATCTGCAATTGCTACATAAATTACCATACAGAAATTCCCAACTTACAGCCATGAGTTTTGGAACAATTATATGTATAAACTTCCTTGTTACTTACAGTTCTTGACAGTATAGTGCCAACTTCAATGCAGCGGATGCAGTAGCAGAATACTTGAGTTTGGAGAAGCAAAGTGATGATGTCTTCATCATTATCCTGAACAAGGAGGAAAAGGGGGTCCAAATTATCATTATTTCATTAAGTTAATAAAGAACATTGAATTGTTCAAAAATAGAAGGAAATGAAAATGGGATTGAAGGCATAAACATAATTTCATACATATACCTTCACAAGGGCACCAATAACACCCAAGCTGGACAGCCTCAGATATTCATGAGGTTTTTCCTTGCTCTTAGTGTTGAGGAAAGGGTAGATATACACTGGAATGTTGGCTGCACGTAGCATATATACAATTCGATTAGATGCATTGCATGACCTCAAAACTCAAACTATAAGAGATATATAAAATACAGGAAGTCATATGACTATAACTTCCTCTCGTTACTTTATAGGCACCTCTTCTAGTAAGATGAGTCTAAAAAGTAAATGAAGTCCTCATAGGGCTCGTTTGGTGTCTAGTACTGGATTGGGTAGGATAACTCCCTATATTTAAAGCATGTTTGACCAAGTTGAAGGTAGGAGATGGATAACTCATGAAGAAAACTTATCACATCTAATCCCCACAAAATGGTAGGATAGCAACACTTTATAACTTATATCCCTCCTAATCCCCCCAAAATGGAAAATTATTCACCTCTACCTTCATTTCCTCCTTCAACATACATTAGATTTAGTGACTTACCAATCCATTCCAATCGTAAGAAACAAACGAAGCCCATTATTTTAACAAATTTATTGACAAATAGATTTCTTGTCTCTGGATGAGCAGCTACGCACTGTAAAAACAAAATAAACATAATAAATGCCGTTTGCTTATACAAAAGCAACATGACAATTTAAGCTTACTTTCGTAGGTAATAGTTCATTACAAGAATAAAGAATACACATCAACATCTAAGAAAATACAAAATACTCATAAAAACCATCATTATCATTCATTCCTAAAAGGGGAAATTGCCGTAGACCACCCCCCCGGCCTGGAATTAGGACCCCAATCGAACTTAACCTTCCGAACTAAAAATCAGCCAATTTAATCCCCGAATTATATTAAAATGACCAATTTAGCCCTTTATGTTAACTATAAGTTGATGTCATAGGGTTAATTTCTACAATGGTCATAGTCGAGGGGATAAAACGGCTGAAAATCCTAGATTTTATCGCAAGTTTACCCTTAAATAGTTAACATAAAATTGGATGAAATTCACAAAACTTAACGGCATGGATGGAATTGACTATATTTTTTTGTTCATGGACTAAATTGGCTGATTTTTTTAGTTCATGGGGTTAATTTATACAAAAGTCATAGTTGATGGGTAAAACAACTGAAAATCCTTCCTAAAACGCATGTAGCTGTTTGGGCCCGAAATCTATACATTAAGCCCAAGAGAAATTGCAAAGATCTAAGTACATAGATTATTCACCAAAAGGAAAATAACCATGTATTTAGAAAAGAAGGGCTATTAAGGTAAAATTAATTGCCACTAAATGGCGATTAATTAAAATAAAGTAGGGTTCAGAAATTGGGCCAGGCCATCTTCAAAAAAAGAAACCCACGTCAAAGCCAAGACAAAAAGCCCAAGGCCCAAATGACAAGAAACAGACTAATGAAGCAGACAAGTTGATTACGCAAGTTCCAAAACTGACTTTGGAAACTGATCGAGTAAAA
This sequence comes from Prunus padus, assembly GCA_024362665.1. Classification (NCBI taxonomy): domain Eukaryota; kingdom Viridiplantae; phylum Streptophyta; class Magnoliopsida; order Rosales; family Rosaceae; genus Prunus; species Prunus padus. The sequence continues at coordinate 23,044,790 of JANFAM010000013.1, forward strand.
CCGATGATTCACAGGATATTTTTCACGCATGCAGAGCCTTCTCCTTGAACAAGCGAAAGTCTCATCAAAATCGAAAGTTTTTCGTAACCAAGTTTCAAAAAGTAGGTCGACGTCTAAGAATATTTTTCTGTACAAAAGAAGAAAGGATGTTTCTTAGAGAACAAGTTCCGAGGGAGAAAAGAAGGTCCCATTTCACGATAAAGTTGATAGCAACTACTTCTTATCTGAGGTCGATTATTTCCTTTTAAAACTAGAATATCTTGGGATATTTTAGGGGTATTCGTTAAACATCTCTATAAAAGGAAATAAAAACCAAAGACAAAAAACAATCATCCAATCAACACAAACAAACTCTCAAAATCAACAAAAGATCTCTTGATCCCACGGACTCAAAACAAAGAAAACTGTTGTAAAGAGCTGGTACATAGAATCGCATTACTTTACAAAGCCCAAACAAGCGTAACTCAGTTCATATCATCATATGAAAACCTCAACAAAATTTGCGAAGCTTTTATAGCCTTCAAAGCATCCCAAAGAGCCATCCTCGTGGCAATCCAAATTCGAACAAGAGGTATCTTCTCGAGAAAGTCAGCCGAACTCGTGTTTCGCCCTGCAAACAACAGTGAATGCAAAGCGATTCAACTCGAACGCTGCCAAGACTTTGGAAGAAACAAGATAATTACTTCATTTCAGGTCAATCTAGGTGAAGGAAGTCCGTTCGTAACAACTGGTAATGCGAGCAAAGCAGACTCTCGCCCTGCTGCAGACTTTGGCCTCCCTATGGCTCAAATTGATGAAAAGCTCTGCCAATCTCCAAGATATTGGTATCGATTCCCGACTAACTCCCGTTAGTTGAAATTATTGCTACATGAATTCCCAAGAATCAAGCGCACTGAAATTTGTTATCTTTATGTAAGAATATTTTGCTAGAACTTCCCAATTTATTAGTCCGTGAAAATTATGAAGTCCTCACCGTTTGAGGCATAGAAAAGAACTTACTTGGGAGATATTCCTCACCCAAATGCACAATTGCTTGATTTTTATCAAATGACTTGGGGCGCAAGTTATTTCTGCTCTTTTAGGTCTGTTAGAGGTTTATTAACTTGTTAACAAGTGGCACGCTCGACACACAAAGAAAGTTGATTTATTGACCAAAACATGGTCTTTGAATTAATGGGGAACTTTGCCCTGCTATCACAGGTACTAAACAAAAAGGGGTGAACAGTAGCTATAACCTGATATAGAGAGAGTGTGTTGCATGCTCGATTTGATGCCTCCTGAGTAAGAAGATGTGGAGATGTGACCATGGGGTACACTTCAAGTATTTCCTGAAATGATGAAAATATAAATTAAATAAATAAATCATCATGAATATCATTGTAAAAATTATAGAAATTTGCAATGAGAAACATCATAATATATATAGCGAAATTTTTTTATAGCTAACTCAATATCACTTGAAAAAATCCAAGTTACGTGCACCTTTAACAACGTATATGTGGTGCCAAAGGAATGCCACAGCAATGGAGCCAAGTCCTCACGAATTTCCCTGATCTGTATATTGAAAGAACACAAACAATTAATAAAAATTCAAATAAAGAGAAACAAAATAAGTACATGTATGTATGTGTATATATATATATATATATAACTTCCATTGAGGGATCCTCAAATAAGCTTATTTGAGGGACACCCCTTGTAGAGCCCACTCCGGATTATATTTCACTAATCTAAACCGTCCATTTTGTAGATACTCATTCAAAGATCATTTCTACAAAAAATCACTTGAATCCGATATCATTTGACCACTCAATTGAGTTATTGAAATTTTAGTACTTTCTTGAAGCACCGTGTTCATTGATTTTGTATGACACAATTGGATGTCGAAACGATTTCCGATTTGTCTAATTTTTTTAAGGATGATCTATGAATGAAGACCTAAAAATAGATGGTTTGGATCATTGGAAAAAATTTGTAGGGTATCCTAAAGGACGTCCCTCAAATAAAATTATTTAAGGGATCCCTCAATAGAAGGGATTTGTATATATATATATATATATATATATATATATATTCTCTTAAGCAGATGTTCGGATTAGTACCATACGGTAATAACGTGCGAATATCTAGATGAAAGAAGAACTACATATATGCATTTGGCCAAACTTAAAGCCATAAAGATATGCTCATACAAAGCAACCCCTTATTATTAGCTATATATCAAAGCCTAAACACTTCTCAGAGCCGGTGTAGAAAACTCATTATTATCTTCTAATTTTAATGACTAATTTGCACCTTTTAATATAAACTCACTATTATCAGAAGGAATCAAGCGAAGTAAAAAAAAAAACAATAACAAAGAAATTAATTCTTGAATTATCACATAAACAATAATCGAGTTAAACTGCATCATATCTCCCTCGAAAATGTTAAATGTTAATTTTATTATCGTTAGTTAAAAGCACCAAAGTACGTGTCAGATATAGACTGGGAACATGACATGCAAAGCCATTTTTGCTGCATGAAAATTTATAATTGAGTTCATAGCATGAAATGGTTTTCAGCGTCATGGATCATGTGCAACACATTCCAAGAAATATATGTATATAACATGTAGAAACATACGAAAACAAATTCGATACGAAAACGAAAAAAAAATGTATATATGATCATGACCTTAGACAGGCGTTGCAGTGCGTTTTCTTGGGTACGTCTATCGCATAGCTCAAGAATCAACTGCTCCAGGTGCACCTTTTTGAACGAGTCAGCATCATTAGGATGGGTCGACTCTGAGTTCTTTTGACCCAATGTGGCTCCCGGTGGCGGTGATGATGATTGATTGCCGAGCAAAGAGTCAGGGATGATAGCCATGAATTATTGGAGAAATGCAGTGCCAAACAATTAAAGAGAAGAAAAGCCAAGGCACTTATGTGCCTTGGTTTCTTCAGATCTCTATGTTCTTGTTTAGTGTGTAGTGAGGGAGGAGAGTGAGGGGATTGGTATGGAGGCGTTTGGTTGGGACTTGGACTCCCTCAAGAAGGACTCTTGAGTTTTTATAGCCTGGCAAAAGTGGCCATTTGGTATTTTTCTTTACTTTCTTTCCTTTTATTTTTGGGATATAGGTTTATCTTTTTTTGATTCCGTAATTTTCGGAATATTTATTATGTGCGCCTTGCATACTCTGCTAGACTTTCACTCACATAATACATAGGGGCCCATCGTTTTTCCCCAATCTTCTTAACCATGGGCGAGAAGCGCGTTGGATTGAAAGAGAATTCCTTAAATCTCATAACTTGAATTCTACTTAATTAAGATATAGCGTATTTACGTTTATCATACATTGGTCTCTCATCCGTAATTAGTAATTGTCTTAGTGGGAATCAAGATTCTTAATTTTTGTTGTATTTGGTAAATTTTTGTTGGAATTAGTCATTAAATGCATATTGTGTTTATTTTTTTAATTTAAAATTTAAAATCAAAATAAAACTATTTTTTCAACTAGGGTGTGTAATGCAATGCAACCCTATTTTCTTTGATCTTATTATATTGTATCTTCTTACATAACTAAGAAGTGCATGAAAACAATAACAATAATAAGGGAAAATTTATCATTTTAGCCTATCCAAGAGGAACTATAATCCATCAGCGCAGTGGCAGAGAGATCCTTCCACAGAAGTGCATGAAAAGCAAGGCCAAGACAACTGATTTGAATATAGTAGGCATGGGAATTCCATATTTGCCCTTCCCAAACAACCCTTTGAGAAATGGCCAAAAACATAGCACCACCCAAACACAGCACATCATCTCACCTAACCCCGCCCCATGCCCACCATGAGCCGGTGGTTGCATCCCAAACAAGCCCATGGCTAGGGCTGTGAAGTGCACAAACAAGAGGGTTGTGGCCGGCACAAATATTGGAGACTCATCAAAAGTGAACCTACCAGCATTGGCTTCATCTTCCTGGTCATCACTTGAAGAGGAATATTGGTCCTTTTGTGTGACTTCAAATGCCACCTCAGATATACCCAAAAGCTTGAATACCACGGCTACAACTCCAAATAGCGATGCAGTTACATGGGGTATTTTTCCCCATGGTCCCATTCTCACATGGTTCCACCATAGCTTGATTGATAGGCCAAATCCCAGGTAAAAACGTAGTGTGTACCAAATCTTCATTAGAAATACGCCAGCAAAGATTATGAAAGCCGGTTCTTTGACCTACATAAAAAATAGCATCCGACCTTGAATACGATAAACTAAATTTTATTCACAAAATGATGTGATAGTATATGATTGATTTTTCACTAATGGTTGTCAACCTATTTTGTGACTCTTGCATTATTGTACGGATTTGTGTTATATATATAATAGTATATTAGTATTTCATAATTTGACAAAATTAAAATGACATTAACTAGATGACTTAGTTTTACCTTGGGCAAGAAATGTGAGTTGGTAATGATACAGTAGGCTGGCAGTATAGTATAGCATAGATCAGGGATGGAATTTAGGCCCCAAATTAGCACGCTCGTGTAGACCAAGCACTGCCTAAACTCCAACTTAGCATAGAGGGTAGAAAAGATGGGACTATTTTTACTGAACAAAATTTCAAGGAGGCCTGTGACCCATCTCTTCCTTTGGGTCAACATAACATGAGAAGATGAGGGTGCAGAGCCCATAAAGCCTTGTGGGTCTGGCATGCATAAGATAGACTTCCATCCCCTTGCGTGGATCTTCATCCCAGTTAGGATATCTTCCGTGACTGACCCATAAACCCAGCCTACCTGAAGTGGATGAGCCCAACTATGTTAAAATTACTTCAAACACAATTGATGCATCAATATTTTGTCCTATTTTCCTACCTTTCTCACTACTTGAGGCTTGTTTGGGAGTGATTCTAGATAAGTCAGAATCACTTTTAGGGAGAAGCAGCTCTCACATTCATCTCTATACAATCACTTTTAGTGATTTTAAGTGATTATGAGAAGATGTGTGTTTCTCCATAAAAATGATTATTAACATCTTCATAATCACTTCCAAATCAGCCTTAATAAACTAGCGCAGAGTGGTATGATTGATTTCTTTTTATAATAAGAACATAAAAGATATATAATTAGTCAAACCTTTGTCCCCCATAATGTATTGTGCTCGTATGAAGAACCAGCAACTTTGTTGGCTGCCTCAACAGCAGTGGAAAGGTCATGAGGATGATCAATTTTCTCAGATAAAGTTTGAGTTGCTGATTCTATTAACTCCGTGGAGTTTCCAAACCGTTGTTTATCCAATGCCACATCCGTCAGATTTCCTTGTAAGTTAGAAAATTCATCAACGTATAGATATGAAACCACTGCACATAATTAAAGCTATATCTTTGACTACAATAAACAGGGATATTTTTTTTATTTTGATTAATGAGTGCTATTGATAAGGAATTTTAAGTACCTTCACTATCTATTAGGGATAAACCGTAGACAACTTTACGTCTCTGAAAACATCCTGTCCCTGCATAGACAGGTCCTTGTATCCCAGCGAATCCTGGCCAAGAGGTCTACAAAAGATAGCACAAAAGTCAATTACAGTAGGTCCTAAAATAAATCAATTATGCATGTCTAGGTCAAAAGATCCAATAACATTTTTTGTTTTTATCAATACAACTATAAATCATAAGCCAAAATTCTACAATGTGGCCCGTTAAAACCTAGTCTGTGAGTGAAATCCGGTCAAGAAAAAAACTACTACCGCTCCAGCAAATAAATAAAACATATATAATGTGCGTGTGTAGTTGTAAATATACGCACTTTTAGAGGGAGAACCGCTTGGTTTCCAAACGGGTCATCTTTCAAAGTGTTGTAGAACATTTGTGGGTACTGAACAAATGCACCTTCTTTTTCATCGTTGAAGCCAAGCAATAGGCACATCGCATACAGAACGATCTTTGAATTGTTGGCATACATATCGCAGTCGACGTTCAACATAAATGGAGCATTTGTCATCACCCCAGAGACCCTGGTCTATACATGATAAAACTCAAAAATTGGTCATCACTTGGTAAAATCAGGGTGTTTCTGATAAACTTACATAGCCATTGCTAGAATTTATTCAACATGCATGCAAAAAGAGTGGTTTTCTTTGGCTGAAAGGAAATTCTCACCAAAGCATTCATGGCGCCAGCTTTGTGCTTATGTGATTGATCTGAACGCTTCTCCCTGGCTACATACACTAAATGTGGCAACCCATTATTCGAAAGTCTTTCTTTGTTCTCCCATATTACCTGTGCAAAATTTATCCAAATTAGTGATTGAAAAGACAGTGTTTAAAACTCAAAAAGGAAAAGAGAGAGAGAGAGAGAGAGAGAGAGAGAGAGAGCACCTTGATTATGGTGGGATGGTTTCTTCTGTCTATGTCAGCAAAATCAATGTAGTCTCCAGAAAAATCAAGGGTTGCCAAATTTTGGAAAGCAACTTCAATTTTTTGGCAGAGCTTTTGATACTCATCCTACAAAATGAAAGATGATGAAAAAAATACAAAGATTTGTACCAAGAGGATAGCTCAGCTAGATATTTATCTTTAACCTTTTGTCTTCTCTTCTGCTTTGTGCTTACTATGTTTTGGATATATACAAATTTAAATCAGCATAAGGCCAAATTGTACCTTCACTTTTGTCCATTCTTGTAGAAACCCAACTGGACTATCACTTGGCAATTTGGAATTGGAATTGCCAGAGAAGTATCTGAATGGAGCTCTAACTTGGATATTGTACTTTTTGCAAAAGGGTACCCAAAACTTCGCAAATTTAGAGGCTTCAGTGAGAGAGTAGAGGGTGAGAGGTGAGCAGCCATCATCAGAAACATAGCAAGCTAGCTTGTGAGATGGATAATCTACAGCAAGAAGAGAGAGCACTGTGTTCACTGTGATGATGGGTGGCTCTAGCTCTGCATCTGCTGTTGTCACAAACATGTCCACTGCAGGAAGCTCTGGAACCCTGATTAAGCATATGTATTAACATTAATCAAGCATGTTATCAATTTGGTCAATAGCTTAATATATATAATTGAGGAAGTAACATACTGTGTCAAGAGGTTTTCAGGGTATGTTTTGTATTCAACAGGGGTCCATTGGATGGCCAGGGTGAGAACCCAATTGAAGGTAAACCAAGACTCACACAGGAAGGCAAGAAACCAGACAAAGCCATGGTCAGTGAGGGAGAGGAGACGATAAACAAGGAGACAGATGAAGAGGAACAAAATTGCAATTTCCTGGGCTCTCTGTAGTGTGTTAATTTTAAGTGGTTTTTTTTCACATAGAGGAAGAGATTGAGAATTAGCCATTTGAAAACAGATAGAGGTGTGGATGAGATTTTCAGTCTAAGGCGGTCAGTGCAACTGAGTGAGTATATAGACACATATGGTATCAGTCAGACAGGCGTCAGCATCAATCATTGTTATCTGTCAAACATATTGGAGCCAAACGTATGGTTGCACATACATATGTACTTGGCGTGTTAGTTTATCATCAAGGCCCCTCTATAATAGCATTTCCACCCATTTACCATGATAAAAGGTGAGGGAAGGCATTGGTTGTTACTATTCACATAAATAGTATATGTTATAGTAATTTTTTTGTTGGTTTTCCACCCATTGACATGACAATCCAATGACAATCACCATTCACATGAGATATGAGAAGATGAATTTGTATAGAATTTTGTTGTGGAAAATAAAGAATATGACTATGTATTTATAAAAATAAAATAAAATAAATCTGAAATTGTTGGTTTTTTTCAAATTTTTTTATTATTTAAATTGTTTACAGACGTCATAATGACGTTAGCATTAAGTCACCTTGCCCAAACAAGTTTTGCCTTTGGGCTTGCCTCAGACTGGTGGAGCCCATTGGCAAGCCGCTATAGCTGGAAATGAGATTGGGGGCCTAGAGGCCTGTGACACCCTAAAAAATTCCATAATATTTTTCGCACACACTAAAAATTGCATAGTCCATTTTGAGGTAAGTGGCATTTTTTTTCCAAGTAAATATTGCCATTATGTTTAAGATTAACATATTTCGAAAATTGTGATGTTAGAATTTTGGTGTTTTGACCTCATAGAAAAATAGTAAACGTCGATATGAGCTTGTGGTATTTTTCTGAGCTCATAAATATTTTTAGTGAATTTTTGAAGTTGAAAAATAGAAAATTAAGTTGGAATTTCCACATGGAATTTTGTGATTGGTTGGAACCTATCACCATGCCACATGCCAACATTTGATTGGTTGGAAGACTTGGAAAACTAAGGTATATAACGCTATACCTGTGATGTCCCAAAAATTTTCAAAAATTTTGTTAAGCTCACAATAAAAATTTCACAATCTAATTGATTGTAATTTGGATTTTCCTAAATCTTTTCATGAATTAACTATTGATTTATTTAAGGGATGATTTATTTTCTGATACCTTGAAGTTGGAATTTTTGGTTATTGATGTCATAAATATAATTTACATCACTACGAGCGTGTGGTAATTTTCAGAGAATTTTTCGGAGTCCGGATGAATTTTTAATGACTTATTGAAGTTGGACCAATGAGGTTGTAACACGTGGCAGCTGAATAAAATAATAAAAGTACTATTCATGTTTACTGTTCATTTTTGCCAACAATCCTTCTTTTGGTTGGATGGAAATTACTGTTTTCATGATTTTTGCCGACAATCCTTCTTTTTCCTCTTTATATTCCACGCGTCTTCTTCTTCTTACGAGTCTTTTCTTCTTAAATTCATAATTTTCTCTCTGGAGCTCGGATTGATAAACCGTTTTCGCTTACGTGATCATGAAAACAAGCTCTACAATCTAAGGTAAATTTTAAGAGTTGTTATGCAGATTTTGAATTTGCTACTATTTGGAGATTCTGGTGAATTAAGCTTCAATTTCATGTTTTGATATGAATTTTGAGTAGATTGTGGTTGTGGGAAGTTTAATTGAGGATAATATATCATTTAAGATATAAGTTTGAGTTGGTTTAAGTTTATGAAATTTTGGATAGATTTCAAATTTGATAATTATTGAGTTTGTTATGGTATTAAGTGAAATAGCAAAGTTGTAATGGAAATTACAAGAGTTCTTGTTGATGAAGTGGTATGGAAGTTGTTTTGAACTTGGAAAATCTGAAAAATTGGCTTGGAAATACGTTGGTTTTGTATCAAGGACCAAACTGCAAATTATTTTGTAGTTTTGGTGTTGTTTTGTAATTTATCAAAAGATGAGGGTCAAGTGTATTACTGAAAGTTAAGGGGCCAAAGTGTAATTATCAACAATGAAAAGTCAAAATGTAATTACCAAAAGTTCTAGGCCAGATTTATAATTTTGGAAAATTGAGGCCTTAAAAGTAAATTGAATTATTCTTTTGGAACAAATAGTAATATTTTTGAAATGATTGGACTATGAATCAGTTGCCCAAGAAAGAACGAATTTGAGTTCAAGAGTGCAGAATGCAAGTCAGGCATCAGCTTTGGATTTCAGGTAGGGGGACCCACTCTCGGACTTGTATTTTGTGTATGTATGACATAGTAAATATTGTTGTGTGCAAAATATGCACTGTTTTTGGATGCCATATTATTCGGTTTTATGAATATTTGGCTTTAGTTCTCCAAAGTTTTGAGGGTATATACATGCGGAAATTATCCTCGACGACCTAAGAGTGAAATGAGTATAACGACTTCCTTTGGTTTCGATTCCCTAAACCTCTGGAGGAGTTAAACGGATAAACTTTACCAATACCCTATGCATGAGGTATAGTCGACGAGTTGTAACCATTGAAATGAACACTCTCGCTACCATATTAGGTAAGTTTGTTATATTTTTGTTTCTGATAGAGGTAGTTGTCATTAAAGGATCGGTTGTCAGACAAGCATATTTGGGCCCAAGAAAATATTTACGAAAATTGCTTGAGCATGCCAATTGATTTTGGATCCACAATAAATGGGTACGTTTTGTGTGTTGTGCATATTCGTTCATTGATTTTGAAATAAATCTCTGGTCATTGTTATTATCATTATTATATTTATTATTTATCTTGAAACATGGTCGGAGCCTTCTACGAGGTGAATGAATGTATGTGATGCTCACCCCTACTTTGGTTGTAGATTCTTTTCGTGAGTAACATCTTGGTGTGACTTCCTCACTTGTCCGCATTTGGCTCGTGTCTCATTTTGTTATTAGGTTGTGAACTCTATTCATCACAGCTGATCATGTTTTACTACATATGTATAAATATGAATTCTATATGGTTGATATTGTTGAGGCCCAAAATGTCACGAGAAACCAGTAATATTTAAAGCCCAATATAACATATAATGTTGGTCATGCGTTAATCCAACATGTATTTTGTGAATTAATTCATTAAATAAATATAGAAATAATGTTCATGCCATGCCAAGTCAATAATTCATTTTCCTATGCTAAACTACCCAACAAACTTAAGTGGACCCAAACCACATACATGCATGAAGCTTACTAAGCAGATTGTGATATGAATGATTACAAAAATCCAGAGTACCATTAAATGGGCCCAAGGCACATTCATGCTATTGTTAATAATGCTGAGGCTTCATTAGACAAGGCTATCAAAAGACTAAAGAGTGATGTCATCACTTGCACAATAAAGTGGCCTTCACATGGGCTTTGTCTCCACCAGACACCACCTCTCTGTTTGACAATCGCAACAAAAGATAAGAAATCCTATCTCATATTACTTTTTCGTTTCTTCTAAATAATTGTGCAAGCTTGTTATAATAAATAAAGTTGGCATAATCCCTTGGTTTGGAGAATTTTTAAATGTTTCAGATACACAACGTGATTAGTATACCATCAAATAGACGTAGGACATGTGAAATTATTCTCCAATTTACTATATTATTTTTTATGACATATAACGGGCTGTATTAGAAATATTCCACATATTCTATATCTAGTAGACAGTATACTAATAACATAATATACCGGAAACACTCAAAAATTACTCATTGTTATGCATCATGTGAATCGTTATAAAATATTAAATGTTTTATCATAAAAGTGACTTATCTTTGTTTTTGTAAAACAATATTCCTGTTAACTAATCAAAGCAGACAACACACCACAATCACTTTGTGCATTATTTTAATTTTTATTCGTATTGATTGGCATACTTTGTATGGATGTGCATGTTCACAATTTCTTTACAGATTTAGCCATTAGTTGCTTTTTCAATACTTGTGGCATTTTGCAGCTCGACTTCTGAGTCACACACAATACAACATCTTCTCTGAACGAGTGAAGATGTTCTCTGTGCTCATAAACAATTTAACATTGAGTTTTTAATTAAGAGAAGCAGGATTTTTAATGCTTAGTATTTGGATTTTTGTTTCGGTTTTGTTGTTTTTTCTTTCGAGTTGTGCGAGACATTTTTTTCTTCCTCTTCTTGTTCATTCAGCAAAAAGAAAAGGAGTGATAATGTTCATTCTAATCTCTTTTCTAAAGGGTATCCCAAATCTGATGATAATTTATCCGATATGGTGGAGAACCTTCGTACGCATTGGCCCAGCCTAGCCACTCTAAGATACAGAAACAGAACCACTTGAAAAAAGTTGGCACCAAGATTACTTGCATCCCCTGCTTACCTACGTTTGATTCTTTGCCTTTTCAAAAATCATCTTCAAAAATCATCCTTGAAGTTTTCTTCAAGTCGTCCTCTTTCCCTGTTGGCCTCTAATTCTTTATTATTCCTCATCCCTCGATCTTCAGCTCTTCTTCCTTGCTTACTACTTGTCCATGCTACCATGCCTAGCCATGGTGACGCCAACCCTCATTTTGTCAGACCCTTTCAACCACAAGGTCCAGACCAATATCCTCAAACACCTCCTGTTGGTCCATTCCTGCAACAACCACAGCACCCCGGCCCTGTGAGCCACGGTCCCGGTTGGACTGAACAACACCGCCCTGAACCACCACCAGATGTTAAGCCAGCCCGTCTTCACCGGTCAAAGCAGTCAGGCCAGAATTCCCGGCCACTAGGTCCATTGGTGTCACTCCGTCCACACTTTCAAGACCAACATCCTCATGCGCTACAAAAATGATCAATTTTGATATATTATCGCCCTTCTTAATAGAAAAGATCTTTTTAAAAAAACTTTCAATTTTGAAAAAAAGGAGTTTATTACATTCTACTATTCATAATTATCCAAATACAATAAAAATTTAATAAGGGGAAAATTTGTCATTTAGCCCATCAAGAATAATAATTTATCATTTAGCACATCAGGAGGAATAATTATAATCCATCAGAGCAGGAGGCAGTGGGATCCTTCCACAGAAGTGCATGAAAAGCAAGGCCAAGGCAGCTGATTTGAATATAGTAGGCATGGGAATTCCATATTTTCCCTTCCCAAACAACCCTTTGAGAAACGACCAGAAACATAGCACCACCCAAAAACAGCACATCATCTCACCTAGCCCCGCCCCATCTGCACCATGAGCCGGTGGTTGCGTCCCCAACAAGCCCATGGCTAGGGCTGTGAAGTGCACAAACAAGAGGGTTGTGGCCGGCACAAATATTGGAGATTCATCAAAACTGAACCTACCAGCGTTGGCATCATCTTCTTGGTCAGCACTAGAAGAGGAATACTGGTCCTTTTGTGTGACTTCAAATGCCACCTCAGAAATCCCCAAAAGCTTGAATACCACGGTTACAACTCCAAATAGCGATGCAGTTAGATAGGTTATTTTTCCCCATGGCCCCATTCTCACATGGTTCCACCATAGCTTGATTGATAGGCCAAATCCCAGGTAAAAACGTATTGTGTACAAATTCTTCATTAGAAACATGCTAGCAAAGATTATGAGAGCCGGTTCGTTAACCTGCATAAAAAATAGCATCCGAATTTGAATACGAAAAATCAAATTTTATTCACAAAATGATGTGATAGTATTTGATTGATTTTTCACTAATGGTTGTCAATCTATTTTGTGACTCTAGCATTATTGTACGGATTTGTGTTATATAATAGTATATTAGTATTTCATAATTTGACAAAATTAAAATGACATTAACTAGATGACTTAGTTTTACCTTGGGCAAGAAATGTGAGTTGGTAATGATACAGTAGGCTGGCAGTATAGTATAGCATACTTCAGGAATGGAATTTAGGCCCCACATTAGCAGGCTCATGTAGGCCAAGCACTGCCTAAACTCCAACTTAGCATAGAGGGCAGCAAAGATGGGACTATTTTTGCTGAACAAAATTTGTAGGAGGCCTGTGAACCATCTCTTCCTTTGGGTCAACACAACATGAGAGGATGAGGGTGCAGAGCCCATAAAGCCTGGTGGGTCTGGCATGCATAAGAGAGACTTCCAGCCCCTTGCATGGATCTTAATTCCAGTTAGGGTATCTTCTGTGATCGACCCATAAACCCAGCCTACCTGAAATGGGTCAGCCCCCAACTATGTCAAAAAATTACTTCAAATTCCATTTTCACAAGTAATGTTTTCGGTGTGACAGTCATTTGTGTTTATTTACTAATATTATAGTCTAGATTCATTATATATTAATTGTATTATGTTGTCCACTCAATTTGTACAAATAATGAGTCCAATAATAATACTTGTTAGTTAGTAACTTAGTACTCTTCACCCCCACATAACTCAATTAAACTCACATAATTCAATTATGTCCTCTCATGGAAAAAGTCTTAGGTACTTTCCATCCGTCAACAATGACAGCGTGACCGTAACACTAAAAAACTTTTTCTTTTTCATCAATCATAAGAGGATATAGAAATAACTGTTTCATATACTTGATGCACCAAAGTTTTTCTTTAAAAAAAAATTCTATTTTCCCACCTTTCTCACCTCTTAAGCTAAACAAGGGCCATATAGTTGATTTTTTTTCTTCGTTAATAGAAAAAGAAAACATATATAATTGGTCAAACCTTTATCCCCATAGTGTATTGTACTCGTACGCCTAGCAACTTCGTTCGCTGCCTCAACAACACTCAAAAGGTCATGAGGATGATCAATTTTCTCTGATAATATATGAGTTGCTGATAACATGAACTCCGTGGAATTTCCAAACCCTTCTTTATCCAATGCCACATCCGTCAGATTTCCTTACAAGTTATAAAATTCATCTAAGTATACAGATGAAACCTCTCTACAAAATTAAAGCTATATCTTTGACTATAATAAATAAAGTGCTCAAAATAATGAGAGCTACTGATAAAGAATTTAGGTACCTTCACTATCTTTTAAGGATAAACCATAGATAACTTTACGTCTGTGAAAACATCCGGTCCCTGCATAGGGAGGTCCTTGTATCCCAGCGAATCCCGGCCAAATTGTCTACAAAATACATTAGTTAGATGCACGCATGTAGTACAAATATGTAATATCCTAATCAATGGTCAAAAATTCAAGTAGGGAAAGGTCCCTAAAATAAATCAATTATGCATGTCTAGGTAAAAAGATCCGAAAACATTTTTTGTTTTCATCAGAGAAAAACTTAAATCAAACTGAAACATTAATCCAGCCAGAAATCCTAGGCTTTGATGTGCTACAACGTGGTCTCGTTAAAATCTTGCTATCAGAATATTATATACAGCACCACCAACAGTTCGAACTTGTATAATATGCGTGTGCAATTATAAATATACGCACTTTTATAGACAGGACAACTTTGTTTCCAAACGGGTCATCTTTCAAAGTGTTGTAGAACATTTGTGGGTACTGAACAAATGCACCTTCTTTTTCATCGTTGTAGCCAAGCAATAGGCACATCGCATACATAACGATCTTTGAATTGTTGGCATACATATCGCAGTCGACGTTCAACATAAATGGAGCATTTGTCATCACCCCAGAGACCCTGGTCTATACATAATAAAACTCAAAATTTGGTCACTTGGTAAAATCAAGGTATTTCTGATAAACTTATATAGCCATAATTGCTAGAATTTATTCAACATGTATGCAAAAAGAATAGTTTTCCTTGGCTGAAAGGAAATTCTCACCAAAGCATTCATGGCGCCAGCTTTGTAATGGTGTGAATGATTTGGACGCTTCTCCCTGGCTACATAAACTAAATGTGGCAACGCATTAGAAAGCCTTTCTTTGTTCTCCCATATTACCTGTGCAAAATTTATCCAAATTAGTGATTGAAAAAACAGTCTCTCAAACATAGAGAGAGAGAGAGAGAGAGAGAGAGAGCGCACCTTGATTATGGTGGGATGGTTTCTTCTGTCTATGTCAGCAAAATCAATATAGTCTCCAGAAAAATCAAGGGTTGCCAAATTTTGGACAGCAACTTCAATTTTTTGGCAGAGCTTTTGATACTCATCCTACAAAATGAAAGATGATGAAAAAAATACGAAGATTTGTACCAAGAGGATAGCTCAGCTAGATATCTATCTTGAACCTTTTGTCTTCTCTTCTGCTTTGTGCTTACTATGTTTTGGATATATACAAATTTAAATAAGCATAAGGCCAAATTCTACCTTCACTTTTGTCCATTCTTGTAGAAACCCAACTGGACTATCACTTGGCAATTTGGAATTGGAATTGCCAGAGAAGTATCTGAATGGAGCTCTAACTTGGATATTGTACTTTTTGCAAAAGGGTACCCAAAACTTAGCAAATTTTGAGGCTTCAGTGAGAGAGTAGAAGGTGAGAGGTGAGCAGCCATCGTCAGAAACATAGCAAGCTAGCTTGTGAGATGGATAATCTACAGCAAGAAGAGAGAGCACTGTGTTCACTGTGATGATGGGTGGCTCTAGCTCTGCATCTGCTGTTGTCACAAACATGTCCACTGCTGGAAGCTCTGGAACCCTAATTAATCATATGTATTAACATTAATCAAACATGTTATCAATTTGGTCAATAGCTTAATATATATGTAATTTAGAAGTGACATACTGTTGCAAGAGGTTTTGAGGATATGTTTTGTATTCAACAGGGGTCCATTGGGTGGCCAGGGTGAGAACCCAATAGAAGGTAAACCAAGACTCACACAGGAAGGCAAGAAACCAGACAAAACCATGGTCAGTGAGGGAGAGGAGACGATAAACAAGGAGACAGATGAAGAGGAACAAAATTGCAATTTCCTGGGCTCTCTGTAGTGGTTAAGTTTAAGTGGTTTTTTTTCACATAGAGGAAGAGATTGAGAATTAGCCATTTGAAAACAGATAGAGGTGTGGATGAGATTTTCAGTCTAAGGCGGCCAGTGCCAACTGAGTAAGTATATATAGACACATATGGTATCAGACAGGCGACAGCATAAATCATTGTTTTCTGTCTCAACTAACCATTAAAACTTTTGACAAACAGATGAAGGCTAGTTGGAGCCAAATAACACAAAGAAATAGAGTGGTTGACTCATAAAATTGAGGTACGTTCGTCCACTGTGTTTTGTATTTGTTATTTGTATTATATACGTAGAGGTATTACAATTTGAGAGAAAGGCTTAATAACTTGTTTTGAGAGAATATGAAATAATGAGAGTGTTCCTATGCACAGAGAGATAGATCGTTTGATGAGCGACTAGCCTGAAATCGTTAGGCAACTGGGCCTGAAATCGACCAAGTAACAAGAGTAATATAGTAATTAAATTCTACTTTTTATTAACGAAAATTTTTCTTTCCCACATTGACCTCATTATTTCTATTGCAATTTCTATAACTTCGATCCATACATGCATAGCATGTGAGAATAGTTGTACTAGTGTTGTATTATAATAGCCATTCTAGTTACTTAAGCCTTAATCTAGTAAATTTGTAACCATACTGCGTTTCAATTTTCTAATATCATGCACCACAAAAACGACTAATTTTGGTATACTATCGTCTTTCTTAATATGAAAGATCCTCAAAGAAAAAACTTTCAATTTTGAAAAAAAGGGATTGATTACATTCTACTATTCATAATTATCCAAATACAATACATTCAGGAAAAAATTTAATAAGGGGAAAATTTATCATTTAGCCCATCAAGAAGAATAGTTTATCATTTAGCCCATCAAGAGGAATAATTATAATCCATCAGAGCAGGAGGCAGTGGGAATTGAGACGATAAAACCATGGTCAGTGAGGGAGATGAGACGATAAACAAGGAGACAGATGAAGAGGAACAAAATTGCAATTTCTTGGGCTCTCTGTAGTGTGGTAATTTTAAGGGGGGTTTTTCACATAGAGGAAGAGATTGAGAATTAGCCATTCGGAAACAGATGGAGGTGTGGATGAGATTAGCACTCTAAGGCGGTTAGTGCTAAGAGCCTTTCCACCGGTAAGCCCAGGCGAGGGCAGTTCAGAGCCCAAGGCCATTTTCGGCGTTCCAGCGGTAAGGTCTTGCCCGGCCAAGACGCAGGGCCCACGAAACCGGGCCAGCCCTACGGTGATTTCAGCCCTTGCAACAGCTTGAGTTTGCTGACGTCAGCAACTAAAAATAATTTTTTTAAAATCTAAAAAAATAGAAAAAAAAAAAAACCAAAAATTTCAGAATTTTTTTAAATAAATACCTAGTAATATTCTTTATTTTCCATACCAAAACTCTATACAAATTCCTCACCTCATATCTCATGTGAATAGTGGTTGTCATGACAATGGATGGAAACACACAAGCCTTTTGCAATGGCTGCCACCTCTGTTGCACTGATACGCCGAATTTTGGGGGTATGCTCGTATCCGATACGCCCCCGATACGATACGGCACCGATACGGCATCGATACGTATCCGATACGCCACGTGGCGTATCGTAGACTTTTATGGGATGTTGACTTTATGATACGGCTCCGATACTCCATTGATACGCTCGCGATATGGTCCCGATACGTCAAGGGGTAACTTCGACGGCAACCAAAAGAGAAGAAGAAGAAGAAGGAGGAAGTAGGAAGAAGGAAGAAGGAAGAAGAAAATAACTTACTTGTGCTTGCAGCTGCTGCAAATCTTCAGTTGCAGACTTGCGAAGAAGAGGCGGCCAACTATCGAAGAAGATGATGTTAAATGCCCTAATTACAATACGCACCGTTTAGTTGCATGTTAGGTGGCCTATGTTAAAAAAATGGTTTTATACCTCTATAAGTCTGATGCATTCATTTGGGCCTAGCCCAAAACTAAAAAAGGGCATATGTGACCTAGAAAAACATAAGGAACCAGAAAAAAAAGCCCAAAATGCTAATTTTTGCATATATATGTTTATATATTTATAATTTTTATATTTATATTATTTTAATTGCCATATCGGTGCCGCACCAGTATCCTACTTTTTAGAGATATGTCAGACGGCCAGATCGTGTCAGATCGTGATCGCCGCACTCGTATCCAGATCGGCAACATGCCGCCACTATTCACATAAATAGTAATAACCCTTGCCTTACCATTACCTCCCCACTTCTTGCCATGACAAATGGGTGGAAGTGCTCTGAGCGGCTTTATAGACATAGTATCAAAGCGTCGCACCCTTAGGCCATCTCTACCATGGGCTATATCCCAAATATAGTCCTAAAATAATGCAAAACCCATCTCCAAATATGGGCTAAACAAAATTTTTACAAATTTGGAGTGCCACATTTCTACTTTAAATTTCTCCAACCCAGCCACATTTTAGCTTTGCTTTATGCCAAATTTTTGTACTGCATACGCGCTTTCATATCGCACATCAAATCCATCCACTTTTTTGTACCTACGCTTATCAAAATAATAAATATGAAGGATCCTAAAATATAATGCGTATTACTGGAGATTGAAAATTTTAGCCTCCGCTATTCTTTAAAAATTAATATTTTGGAGTTAAGTTTTTAATGACTACATTTAAGCCTATGACTGGAGATGGCCTTACAACTTTTGACAAACAGATCAAGTCTAGGTGCAGCCAAATGGACACACGTGCTTGATTGGTGTATGCCATCTAAGTTTGATATGCATTGTTGGCCCACTCTCCCTTAAGTTTTTCAAAGCTAGTGGTTGTCTGACATGATTCTTTGTAAGTCGTTCTCAGTCCAATTTCGGTTCCCCATTTCTTTGTTGGTTTGCATTATGTACAATGGGACCACACCAATATGTTTATGCCTCTATCGATGGCCTTACGCATGATACCATTAAAAACAAAAAGATCGTAGACCCTTTCGTTTATGTTTCTGATTTAAATTTTCTATAGGAAATTTATGACTTAGATGTGGTAAGTATCAAATATAGATATAATTCCGTTCTGCAATCGTATCTCTTTATAATGCTTCCCAGTTTTAGTCCAAATGCATTTGTCAATTTGCAATGACATATTGATTTAGTGGCATGCTTCATGCAGTTTCTCAATATGGATGAGTTTCAGAAAAATTATTTGAGCAGAAAACACATGGTGTTGATTTGTCTGTGTCAACTTGTCTAAAGCAAAAGGCCAACTTGAGAAATCAATTCATCTTTTTCCATCAATACAATGCATAAAGTTGAAAACTTATTGTACCCTTAGCAAATGGAAGCCAAACTTTGAGCTTGAATCAGTGAGAGAGCTAGGATTAATAATACTCCCACCACCGTATTAATTTCTGCACAAGGTGCAGAAGAACATGAGTGTGAGCCCAGCAGACTTAAAAATGGTGGACAAGGGAATTCCATATTTCCCAGAACCAAACAACCCTTTCAAAAATGGCGAGAGGCAGAGCACGAAGCACACACTGGCTGCAACCTCTAATGGGCCTGACCCGAGCCCATCATGAGCTGGTGGCTGCAGCCCCAACAGAACACAGGCCAAGGCGGTTAAGTGCAGCAGCAAAATGGTAGTGGGAGGCACAAACATTGGGGACTTGTCAAAGGTGAATCTGCCTGCTTCAGTGTCTTCTTCTTCAGTGGCTTTTTCAGTTGTAAAAGATTGGTCTTTTTTTGTTACTTCAAACACTGTCTCTGATATGCCTAAGAGTTTGAGGACGACACCAAAAACTCCAAATAACCAAGCACTCATTGTGGTTATTCTGCCCATTTTTTGGTTGTTCCACCATGCTCGGATTGATAGACCGCTCTGAATATACTGTGATATATTGTATATATTGGTCGTGACAAATAGAGCTATTGGTATATAGTAAGCCAGTTCCTGGCCCTGCATTAATTTTTACACATTTGAAGATGTTAGAATGACATATTTTTTAACAACGTTATATTCCGAGAATTATTGATTATCTCAAATATCATACATGGCCTAAAATCTTTGAGATTACGAGATCACGTAAACTCATTTATATTATACTTGGGGAAAATTTTTTGTTTATGTAGAGGGATTGAGAGAACCTATATTTTTTACCCTTATCAAATTGTATTGATTTTCTATGAATTCATAATTCATGCTCACCTTGGGGAAGATATGCGTGTTGGTGATGATACTATAAGCTGGTAGAACAGCATAGCATATCTCAGGAAGTGACCGTAGGCCCCACGTAAGGAGCCAGAGGTAGGCCAAGCACTGCCTAAATTGGAGGTGAGCAAATAGAGTTCCAAATATGGGACAATTTTTACTGACCAGGACTTCAAGCAGGCCTGTAGCCCACCTTTTCTGTTGGGTCATGGAAGCAGGCCCACCTGTTGGGGCGCATCCTAGAAAGGCAGGTGGGTCTGGTGTGCAAAATATAGATCTCCAACCTCTGCCGTGGATTGAAAGCCCAGTAAGGATATCTTCCGTTGTTGATCCATACATCCACCCCACCTACACCCATAAAATAAAAATAAATATATTACGCCTTATTACTTCTTTTAAATATCGTTGGACTAAAAGTTAGTTGGTATTTAAAAGTGAAAAAATATAAACAGAAGATCCGAAATTCATCGGCATACCTTCCTACCCCAGTTGGTGTCATATTCGTATTCACAACTTGCAACTTGGTATGCAGCGTCAATAGATTTCAAAAGCATGCTTGGACATTTTGTCTCCCCTCTCAAAGCATCAGCAGCTGATTTGGTGAGTTCCTTTGAATTTCCAAAGGTTTTAATTAATTCTTGGTTGGCTAATTTTCCTGCCACAAATCAACACCCTGAGGTCATGTTGTTTCTTATAATAAGATATACACATGGAATGGAAGAAGGATGGGATATTTGATTTGGTTACCATCAGCATTTTCAAGATTTTTTTCTCCAAATTTAACATTATTGGGGTACAGACCATAGATGACTTTTCTTCTGTGAAAACATCCTGTTCCAGCATAAAATATTCCTTGAATTCCTTGAATTCCATGCCCCAGGTACTAACATATAATAAATAAAAAAACCAGTTTATCATTAGGAAATAATTAGACACAATAATAATTAATTAGTAATTTTTTAAAGTACAAACGATAATCTAAATTATTGGAAAAGAGAATTTTTCACACACACACACAATTATGATGTCGTGATGATTCGAACATGAAATTTTTGGTCTGCAAGTCAATACCCTTTTTCCATTGGATTAGACCCCATTGGCTTAATTAATCAGTAATTAATCAGTGATTAAGATACTAAACTAATTAGCATTTTTTTGTTTTGGACCTGTACCTTCCAAATAACTGCCATCTGATTTCCAAAAGGGTCGTCCTTGAGCCCGTCATAGAAGATTTGTGGAAATTGAGCAAATGCAATTTCATTTCGGTTCTCATTGGATCCAAGCAGTATGCACATTGCATGAAGAACAACGCTTGGGTTGTTTGCAAACATGTCACAGTCTACGTTCAGCATGAAGGGGGCATTTGTCATTACCCCAGACACTCTAGTCTACAGACAGGTACAGCAACATATATATATATATATATATATATAATTCAACAATTAATTAGTTAAAAACTATAATTAATTAATTAATTAACATGATGATAAAATATATGAAATAATTCATACCAAAACATTCATGGCTCCGGCTTTGGAATGATGTGGATGCTTTGGCCGCTTTTCTCTGGATATATAAACCAAATGGGGCAGTCCATTTGAATGACCTTCCTTGTTGTCCAGCACCACCTTCAAAAATAAATTTAAAAAATCCAACCAATGAGCTTCTAATTAAGCTGGTTTTAGTTTTAGAGTGCTTTGTTAATCATTATTTTTCATGGGCTAATAATGCTTGTTTTTGGAGGAGAGTAAAAACAACTAGGCAAGTTGGTTCATGCAAGTCTTTTTAGTCTAGGACAAAACCGTACTGTAGAGCTGGTGGTGGTCTGGGAAGAAACATTAAAATCTCTGTAAACGTATATCCACGCCTTAGTGAAGGGTCACGTCACGTGGGTCTCTCAGTGTCTCAATAATTAGCTTCTATATATTAACGATTGTCAATCGTTCATACAACTGTCGTTAGTACGATATTATTTACTGTTTTTATTTAATGTATTTCTCAATATTAACTAAAGGAGAGCAATTTAGTTTCAATAAGGATATCATTGAATTGCTATATGAGTCAATAATGCTATATCAAGTGAAAGTGTTATCACAAGTGTTATAGTGTTATTAGCCGAAAATAGTAAAATAGTGTTATACCCGTTTCATGAAAATCTTTCACCCAACTAAAGATATAAAGTATTTTTGCTCACAATTTTAATCCAATGTGTACTCTCACCACCATTTTCTACATCTTTACATGTGTCTATATGCATAATAATGGTTCTATAAATACAAAGCCAAAGTTAACTATGATTATATCTATGGACACGTGTTAAGTGTTGAGAATAATTATAAAAGTACACCTTGGATTAAAATAGTGAGCAAAAATATTTCACTAAAGATAGGTTTCAGAAGGCAACTTTAAGAGAGACAGAAGGGGTAGGTAAGTGAGTAATTGACTCTGCGAATCTGTGCTGAATGAGCCAGTGTCTGCAATGTGTACCTTGATTATTGTTGGATGATTATTGCGTTCTATATTTGAGAAAAGTGAAAAATCTTCGCTAAGATCAAATGGAATAGATTTGCCAACAGCATCCTCAATTTTGCGGTTAAGCTGCACATATTCATCCTACAAAACATGAAACATTTGTCATCACATTACACTATATTAGACCGGTTTATATATAACTGTTTGCAATGTGTTTAACGTTCGAACCCTCAATATTGGACGTTCGAACGTTCAAATACAGTCCACATAATGCTGAGGGTTTGAACGCGCTATAGTCCACATTGCAAAACATTCGCACTTGAATATTTTTAGGATAACAAAATAGATGGTATTTTTTTGTATATAAAAAATTGAAAAATAAAAGACTAGAACAAATATATGATGAAATTTGACGTAATAAATGTGTCCAACCACTATCACCTTCATAGTTTTCCATTCTTGCTTGAATTCCCTTGAGTTATCACTGGAAGGTGTGACATTATTATTGAAGTATCTAAAAGGAGCTCTAACTTGAACATCGTACTTTTTGCAAAATGGAACCCAAAGCTTGGCAAACTTTGATGCTTCCACAAGCGAATAGAAGGTGAGAGGGGAACAACCATCATCAGACACATAGCAAGCTAGTTTGTCTATTGGGTAATCCACAGACAACAGAGAAAGCACAGTGTTTATGGTAATGATAGGTGGTTCCAGCTCTGAGTCTGCTGTGGTCACAAACATGTCCACTGGGGGAAGCTCATGCTCAGCCACCCTACACATATATAACACAAAAGCTATGATATGGAAGTTACAAAAAATATTTTCTTGTCACATAAGATTGGCTCAACTTAAGATACTTATGTTGTCAGACTGTGAATCTTAACCACAAAATGAGATGTGAAATAGTGTTACCGTTGTAAGAGACGGTCCGGGTACGTTTTATATTCCACAAAACTCCATTTGTTGTTGATGGTGATTACCCAGTAGAGTGTAAACCAGAGCTCGCATAGGAATGCAACGAGCCAAGCAAAACCATTGTTGCTAAAAGAGACGAGACGATAAACAAGGAGTGAAAGGAGTAGGGACAAGATTATAAACTCCATGACTTTGTGCATGGTGTTGTTGTGCTCCAACCTTTCAAAGAGAGGGGAAGAGTTTGAGTTGGCCATTGGAATGTAACCTAATGCAGTGAGGGAGGGTGTTTGAGTTTTCTGCAGCCTCAACGCTTATTTTGCTGGTGAGTATTTATAGCTAAGAAGCACGGACACGGATACAGAAACGGCGATACAATACAACACGACACGGAGATACGATAAATCTTCAAAAACTAGAATATGATATGTCATGGATACGGCAATTAAAAATTTATATTAAAATATAATAATAACAATATATATCATTTTAAACATATTTTAATTAACATAAAAATTCAAATTCATCAACCAAATTCAAATTTAAACTCTAGAAAAATAAAGACAATTCAACATTTTGAATATAAAGAAATTATAATATTATTACATTGTCTAAATGAAACTAAACTTCTTTCTTTTTTCTAAAAAAAGCACGTGCGTTGAAAACTTAATAATGACTTGCTTTGAAATATTAAATTGTAATATTATTAAATTACCACTACTGTATAGTGTATTGGGTTGAAACTTGAAATTTTAGTAATGACTTGTTTTGAAAATTGAAAGTTTATTAAAACCATGAGTAAACAAAAGCAAAAGATAAGATCTCGACCAAAATAAAACAAAAAAACAAAAGATAAAACAAACAAACTACACCGACGATGAAAAGTTGAAAACAAAGAGACAGAGAGAGAAGCTCAAAAAACAAAGACAGAAGAACATACCGACACCGATGATGAAGACAAACCAGAAGAAAATTCAAGAACACCACAGCCACCACCACACCAGAAGATTCAAGAAGAAGAAAAGAAGATCTGACTATGGTGTTGTGCTGGGCTTCATTATTTATATAGAAGAAGAGGAAGATTTGATTCCAAAAAAGAAGAAGACGAAAATCTGATTCCCAAAACAGGTAGGTAAGGACAATTCGTTTCCTTCAAGACTTCAAATTTGTGCCGAATTTTAATTTTCTCTCTTAAAACGTATCCTAAAAATCAGATACTTGTATCTGTAATATCATATACGTGTATCTGTTTGTCGTTGACTGTATTTGTTGACTCATATACATATCCATCGCGTATCCATACATGTCCACTGCGTATCGTATCCCCCAACATATCGGACACGGAATACGTATCTCAACCACAGTATCCGTGCTTCTTAGACTTATAGTCGTGTAGTAGGTCTAATTTGTGGTTGCTTGTTTATTATGTATATAATCAGGGTCAACACCTGATTATATTCTAATGAGATGAAAAGTTGCAATTTGCTACTTCTTCCCCTTAAAACAATCATAAAATAATGAAGAAGAATTATAGAAGAAATGGTTTATAAATATTAAACATTAATTAATTTGGTGCCATGTCTTTCCCTAATCTTTCCTCTCAAGCCATCATGGATGACTGAGTCTGAGGCTCTGCCCTCCCAGCCTAAAAAAATAATAAAGATATATAACCACTACCAATGTCCTAATTAAAAGTCTGAAATAGACCTTCCATTAAAAAAAAATTATTAAAAAAAAATTATGGAATAGACCAATCAGGAATGTGTCCATATTTATGAAAGATGACTGATAATTGCCTGATAAACTGATAAACTAATTCGTCTTTATCCATCTGATCAATTTCATCTTTGTATATCAAATTAATTATTGTTTTTTTAACTTAGACAAACATTGATTATAACTTTGAAGTGCGAGACAAATCATAAGAGTTTCTCAGTCTTCCCATTTCCAACTTTTGCTGCTAAATGCAGAGATGGAGTTGGAGCTTTCGAGTTCGATCAACAGTTTTATGCAAATCTAATATATTTTTTTTCTGCCACTCTTTGTTTTGTCTGTTTGTTTTTGTATATCAGACTTTTTTTTTTTCTTCCACTCTTTGTTTTGTCTGTTTGTTTTTGTATATCAGACTATGTAAAAAAGTATGTAGCAGACCAGAGGGAGAGCCGGACATCAGTCCTGACTCCTGACGTTATGATGTTATTTTTTTTGAAAGAAGAGAGCGTATTTGATTTGAGCTCTGCAAATGCCAAACTGTACGTATCATTATCATTATTGATTGGTGTATATTATATGATTAGCTCTTTCTTGAGGCATGAAGAAATTATTGGTATATGATTGTAGGCATGAAGAAAAAACTAGTTTGTCTCTTCCTAGTTGGACCATTTATTTATTTCGATTCTGGATACACACAGATTCTCAGTGCCCACAATTTGGTCCCCACGCTCAGTGACTTCAATTAGCATCATCAATCAATTGTGTCATTTTCCTTTAATCCTGAAAACCAAAAAAAACCCTAGCAAAGTTTGGGATTCAAAGAGGGCTTAGAGAGGATGAGATGGTAGTCACATATTTGTGCACAAAGTGTAGAACAATAGTGTGAAACCAGCAGACTTGAATATGGTGGATAAGGGAATCCCATATTTCCCAGCACCAAACAGCCCTTTCAAAAAGGGCCAGAGGCACAGCACCAACCACACACTGCACACAACCTCTAATGGGCCTGACCCGAGCCCATCATGACCTGGTGGTTGCAGCCCAAACAAAGCAGTAGCCAGGGCTGTTAAGTGCACCAGCAAAATTGTAGTGGGAGGCACAAAAATTGGGGACTTGTCAAAGGTGAATGTGCCTGCTTCAGTGCCTTCATCGGTTGAAGTAGATTGGTCTTTTCTTGTGACTTCAAACACTGTCTCTGATATGCCTGAGAGTTTGAGTATGACACCAACAACTCCAAATAACCAAGCACTCAATGTGGTTATTCTTCCCATTCTTTGGTTGTTCCACCATGCTCGAATCGATAGACCGGTTTGAAGATACTCCGATAAAGTGTACACATGGTAAATCATAAACAGAGCTATTGGTATATAGTAGGTTGGTTCTTGGCCCTGCATTGCACATTTGGAACAGTTAGAAAGAATAGACGTATTCGAAAAAAATAGTATAACACTAACTTCTCGAAAATTTGTACCCGAATAATGTGACAACACAGTAACGTTTTACTTGATTTGCACAGTGGGCTCATGTTTTTTCAGTTATTTGATGAACAAAATTGATGATCTATGTAGTACATATTTAAATTGCCTCAACCCTAAAGTCCAATGATGTGGGTGTGCTCTCACCTTGGGCAAGAAATGTGTGTTGGTGATGATACTGTAAGCTGGCAGAGCAGCATAGCATAGCTCAGGAACAGAGCGTAGGCCCCAAGAAAGGAGCCAGAAGTAAGCTAAGAACATCCTAAATTTGAGGTTTGCAAATATGGTATGAAATATGGGACAATTTTTACTGAGCAGGATTTCAAGCAGGCCTGTGGCCCACCTCTTCTGTTGGGTCATGGAAGCAGGCCCACCAGTTGGTGCACACCCTAGAAAAGCTGGTGGGTCTGGTGTACAAATAATAGATCTCCAACCTCTCTTATGGATTGAAAGCCCAGTGAGGATATCTTCTGTTGTTGATCCATACATCCACCCCACCTACACAAGAAAAGAGATTAGTATAAAAGAGTGTTATTAAATAAACCCTAAAATTAACTGAGTACATCCTACTACCAAAGTGTTATTGAATCACTAATTTACCCTAATATAAAATGACCAAAAAAGATATATGAAATTGTAAAACAAATATAATTTTAATATGTACACAATACTTACCATATTCAACCCTAATCAAACCTTGAAAAAATTTCGTATAATTTTAAGGGCCTTTGATGACTTCAAAGGCTTAGAGCTTCCTTACAAACACCGCAAAAGACAAGTGTCGGCATTTCTCCATGTACTTGATTCTTCCTTATGCAAAAGATGGGCAGCCATATTTGAATGAAAAAGTTTGTTCCAGTCTAACTTCTTAGTTCAACATCATCCATGCCATAAAATTGAAGTGGATGACTTTAAAATCCCATAGTTTAAACTTTTCTTCTTACTTGGCAGCATCCAAAATTCTCAAGAATTTCGGATTGGTGATGATGCATTCACTAGTAATTTGACAGAGATGTTTGAGTCCTCTCCACATATTTCGAAGAAAATCACAAGGATTTACAAGAATCAAGCTTTGAATTGAAGGAGCTAACAAATCTACTCCCACAGCAGCTTACGAAATTAAAGATTTTGATGCAAATTCAAAATCTGAAAAGAGGGCACGAATTCATGTAAAAAGAGAAATATGGTTTATGATTGGTATTAGGGTGTACCAGGGGTATTTTTGGTTGTTAAATAGTGTGTACTTAGTTAATTTTACATTTTGATTAAAATATTAGGGTGAATTTAGATCATAAGGTGTATTAAGTTAATTTTAGGATTCGTTTAGCAGTACTCTAACAAAAACATAGACAAAAAAAAGAAAAAGAAACTTGCAACTTTGAAAATAGAGTCACTTAACCTTAGCGAAACTCTTAAAAACACACTCAATTGGGAGGGATATTCGAAGTAAGATCTTGAGTGCCCGGGTAACTGCTTTTAACCACTTGAGCTACAAATTTCTTGCTTATCCCGACTTTTTAAATCCCAACTAATGTGACAAAAATATAAGCGAACATACCTTTATACCCCAATTGGTGCCATACTCGTACCCACAATCTCCAACTTGGTGTGCAGCCTCCATGGATTTTGAAAGCATGTCTGGACATTCTGTCTTTCCTCGCAAAGCATCATCTGCTGATTTTGTGAATTCCTTTGAATTTCCAAAAGTTTTAAGCAACTCTGGTTTTCCTGCCAAAGAAAACTTAAAAACTAGGATCACGCATTCGTTGAGCTTATAATCTTACTAGCAAAACAAAATTAAGAGACAATTAGGGATGGAGAGAGGGATTTGATTTACCATTAGTCATCTTGACATCATTTGGAAAGAGACCATAGATAACTTTTCGTCTATGAACACATCCTGTTCCGCCATAAAAGGGGCCTTGAATTCCTGATATTCCACGCCCGGCATACTAACATATAGTAACAAATATATTAATTAGTTCACCAATGTAAATCATAGTCTTCATAAATTTTGATTTATATGGACCGTCATAAACTTTTTGATATGAAATTAATTTGCATGGGGTGAACCTTCCACAAAACTGTCATCTGATTGCCAAACGGGTCATCCTTGAGTCCGTCGTAGAAGATTTGTGGGAATTGAACAAATGCATTTTCGGTTTCGTTCTCGGATCCCAGCAACATGCACATTGCATGAAACATCATGTTTGGGTTGTTGACCAACATGTCACAGTCTACGTTCAGCATGAAGGGAGCATTTGTCATCAACCCTGACACTCTAGTCTACACCACATGTATAATTGATCAGCAAGTAATTAATTTGGTTCAGATTACTCAAAACAGATGCAATATATAACTTATAAGATGATGATCGATGTCTCGATATCATTATCGCAAACAAAACATACTGACATGTTATCGATAAATATTTGATGGGCATGTATGAAATTGATTATACCAAAACATTCATGGCTCCGGCTTTGGAATGATGTGGATGCTGTGGCCGCTTTTCTCTGGATATATACACCAAATGTGGCAGTCCATTTGAAGCGCCTTACCTTGTTCTCCCATACAACCTTCAGAACAATACAATAAATATATATAAACCTAAATCAGTCTTCTAAGCTCAATCCCCATGTAGTAGAGTAGTTAATCTATAGGGAAAAAACCGAGATATTTGTGTGTCTGAATCTGTAAAGTTGCTTTCGAGAAAAGCCACTATATATACAGAGGCAAAAGGAGCAGACAATCCAGCTAGGAAGCACGCACACGGATACAGATACGGCGATACGATACAACACGATATGAAAATACGACAAATTTCTAACAATTAGAATACGATACGTCGTGGATACGGCAATTAAATATATATTAAAAATATATATAATTTAAAAAATATTTTAAATAACATAAATATTCAAACCGTGAGAGTAAATAAAGTCCTGTACTAGGTTGATATATATTTGGTTATAATGTTATTACTTTTGATTTTAATATTATTATTATTTATTATTACTACTGTACTTGTTGAAAGTTGAAACCACAAACCGTGAGAGTAAATAAACAAAAGGATAAGAGATAAGACCAGATCCAGAAGCGTGAAAACAAAGACAAGAAAGAGAAGACAAACCAACCAGAGAAGCGTGAAAAACAGACAAACCAAAAGATAGAACAAAGACGCGTGAAAAACAAACAGAAGACAAAACAGAAAATTCCCGACGCCGACGATCGTCGTTGACCGTATCCGTTAACTCGGATACATATCCATTGCGTATCCGCACGTATCGTATCCTCCAGCGTATCGGATACGGTATACGCACCTCTGGCAGCGTATCCGTGCTTCTTAGCAATCCAGCAATTCTTAGCTGTATACCTTGATGATTGTTGGATGATTATTGCCCTCTATATCTGAGAAAACTGCGAAGTCTCCGCTAAGATCAAATGGAATAGATTTGCGCACCGCATCCTCAACTTTGCGGCTAAGCTGCCCATACTCATCCTGCAAATTGCACATGAAGACAAACAAGATCATTTGTCATCATCCCGAGGAAATTCGTGTTCTCGTGTCAGAAAGTCTGACAATATAAGATGTTTAATAGTCCGACAACATATGCATTTATATATCATAAGTATGATATTTGAGAGTATAATTAATCACCTTCAGTGTTTTCCATTCTCGCTTGAATTCGTTTGATTTGTTACCAGAAAACATGGTACTATTATTATTGGAGAAGTATCTAAAAGGAGCTCTAGCTTGAACGTTGTACTTCTTGCAAA
Organism: Prunus padus; assembly: GCA_024362665.1. Classification (NCBI taxonomy): domain Eukaryota; kingdom Viridiplantae; phylum Streptophyta; class Magnoliopsida; order Rosales; family Rosaceae; genus Prunus; species Prunus padus. The sequence continues at coordinate 23,075,495 of JANFAM010000013.1, forward strand.
ATGGAACCCAAAGCTTGGCAAACTTTGATGCTTCCACAAGCGAGTAGAAGGTGAGAGGGGAACAGCCATCATCAGACACATAGCAAGCTAGTTTGTCTGCTGGGTAATCCAAAGCCAACAGAGAAAGCACAGTGTTTATGGTAATAATAGGCGGTTCCAGCTCTGGATCTGCTGTGGTCACAAACATGTCCACTGGAGGAAGCTCATGCTCAGCCACCCTAATAATTAAAAGCACATGATTAAACATCGAAGTGAAGAAATCAATGAACTAATAAATGGACATTAAAAAAAGGGATCTGCATACATGATCGGTGTTACATACCGTTGTAAGAGGCGCTCTGGGTATGTTTTGTATTCGACAAGGTTCCATTTGTTGTTGATGGTGGTGATCCAGTTGAAGGTAAAGGAGAGCTCACATAGAAATGCAATAAGCCAACTGAAACCATGGTTGTTGAAAGAGAGGAGGCGATAAACAAGGAGTGAGAGGAGGAGGAGGAGGATTATAAACTCCATGACTTTGTGCAAAGTGTTTTTGTGCTCGAATCTTTCATGTAGAGGGGGAGAGTTTGGATTAGCCATTGAAAAGATGAGAAGAAAGTGAGGGTGTTTTGGCTGCCTAGCTAGCTCAGTGTTTATATGTAGCTACGTACATATACTTATAGTGTGGTCTAGTTGGCTTTGTAGGTTTGCTTGGTTTTTTGAGTATATGTGGCATAGGATGATATGGTGATATGGTGATGATGAAAGCATATCCACACTGTGGAAGGACATACTTATTATATGTTGCAATGCAAACTGATTAAGGTGGTGGGCATGAAAAGCCGGGAGCTTGTGGTCTATATTAGAACGTGAGAATCCAACCCAAACACATAGTAATTTCATTTTGTTCTCTCCCCTTCTTTCTTTCTTTTTTCCAAAGGAAAAAGTAAACAAAATGTTGAATTGTGTGACATGTTTCATGGCATGATTGAACTAGATCTAGGGACGGACCCATGATTCCAAATTGAGGAGCTAAATTTACCTTACGTACAAAAACTAATAAGAAGAAAGAAAACTCGACAGTATGAGTGAATTTTATTGATAACCAAAACATTACACCTAGTCGCGGGAGGGCATAATGAGCCTTATCCCTGAAAATGCATCTAGTACATAGATAGAAACTAGTCTAGATCACATGGCCATAGCATGTGGTGTACCGGATATATATCAATTTTGGCAAATTCTTGAGGCCTGCTTCAAATTGTATGTCCCGTGAAAGAGCAGATCACATTAATCAAAACAGAAAGATACACGACAAGGTTGCCATATATATCATTCTAGACAATAATGGTGTCCAATTATTATTTGGGTGGATGAGCACCATACGACTAGTCCAAACTGAAACAAACCCATCATGAAAAAGGAAAGACGAAAAAATACAAAATATAATTTCAAAGAACAAATATTAACTCTCGAATTGGACCATTTGATTCTAATTTTTATTTCAATCACCTTCCAACTTTCTGTTGTCACACTTTTATTTCAATTTTGGCAACTATAGAAGATGACTGACGTCTCACACTTGTAATACAACCAAAACGAAATCTTGAATGTCTTTTCTGTTGGGATTGTGTCGATGAAAACTCCTCTTATCAGTCAGTACATGGAAAATTCCAAGTATATTCTTGTGTGCTTTTAAATCATAAAGATTATGTCATGTAGCTATGAATTCTAATTTACATCAATTACAGTGTAGGCTGGAATTTTCCGAATTCCAGCATGCACCATTGCTTGCCTCACAGCAGCAGCACGATCCCATCTCTCCGTCCCAGCATTAATGCTTGATAAAACCACGTATCGTCCACAATGTTGTGGCTGCAACTCAAGCAGTTTCTGCCCAACTTCATTTCCCAGCTCGGCAGTCCCATGAATCTTACAAGAACCCAAAAGAGCCCCCAATACAGAAGCATCAGGCTCAAAAGGCATGCTCTTGATAAGCTCAGTTGCCTCCAAAAATAGCCCTGCTCTGCCCAGGAGGTCAACCACACACCCGTAGTGTTCCATTATCGGTTCAACCCTGAAGTCACTGGACATTGATCTAAACAGTTCCAAACCAAAATTCACCAGCTTTCCACGAGCACAAGCTGAAAGAACTGCGACAAATGTAACCGCATTAGGCTGCAACCTTTCACTCTTCATTTTTTCAAACAAGTCCAAAGCCTCCTGCTCCTTACCATTCAAAGACAGAGCTGAAATCATTGCATTCCAAGTACAAACTTGTGTGACTACCATTTGCCTGAAAACATTTGCGGCACTTCTCACATAACCCATCTTCCCATAAAGATCTATCAATGCTGTCCCCAGAAATGCAGTCAATTCAATCTCTTTTCTAATGACATACCCATGTATTTGCTTTCCCCAATAAAGAGATCCCCACCCATCCAAATTAGCACATGAAGAAAGCACACTAACATAAGTAGCTTCATTTGGATTTACAAAACAACCCATCAAATCCTCATTCAGCATCATCTTAAAAAACTGAATCCCCTCACTGAAACTCCCATTTCTCCCAAAGCCATTAATAACACTTGTCCACGAAACCACGTCCTTCTTGGGCACGCTTTGAAAGAGGGAAACAGCCGAACCCATATCCCCATTCTTCCCAAACCCATCAATCATCGCATTGTACGCTACAATACACGGTTCAGAAATTTCCTCGAACACCTTGCGAGCATCACACAAAATACCAAACTGAGCATAGAAGCTAACAAACGAGGTTTGTATAAATGGGTCATGCAGAACGCCCCGTTTCACAACTTGGGTATGGAGGGGCGCGCCCAAATTGGGGGACGAGAAGGCAGAGGCGGCTTTGATCAGCGGAGGGAAGGTGTGGCTATTGGGCGGGGCTTGGTGGGCAAGCATGTGGGTGAAGAGGAGGAAAGGCTTGTGGGCTTGGCTGAAACCGAGATGAGCTCTGATCAAGGTGTTGTAAAGGAGGGTCGTCATCCATTTTGAAGCTGAGCTAGGGTTTGGGCTATGGAGGAGATGACCGTTGGAGATAAGGCGGGAATGGATTTGGTTGACTTGGTTTGGGTGTTTGAGGAAGCGTTGGAGGAGTTGCAGTAAACACTCGGGAGATGACGAACGTGGCATAAGACCAATTCGTGCGTTGCATGAGACTTTTACATCTGTGTCCAAAAGCAACCCAAATGTACAAAACGACGTCGTAGTGGTGGCGTAGCTTCCAGAGCCTTCTCCAAAGCTCTCCCAAACCCCACCGCTACTCCTTTTTCACTCGTACGGACTCTCTCTCCCTCCATTTATCGCTTCTCAGTCCGCTCCATGGCCGACTCTGCTGCTGCCCCCTTCAAGAAAATCCAAATCCACAGAGGCGACACTGTGAGTCTTGCTTCTGCCGCATTTAGTCTTTTGCTTTTCTTTTCTCTTCTTTTTGAAATTCTGGTTTTGGGTTTCTTTTTTCTTTCAATAAAGGCTGTATGATTTTTTTCTTTTGACAATTTGGACTGATGGTAAAAGGGAATTTGATGTTTTTGAATGTATTAGGGAGGAAATGAGATGGGTTTGTGTCGTTTTGTTGGATTTCTCTGTGTTCGAGTGAATTCCATTTATGGGTTTATGCGATTGTGGTGGAATTGTTTATTTTATTTTAAAGAATCATACTAAAATAAATAAATAAAAGGCTTGCCCATGTTGTTGTGGCCTATCGGAAAGTTGTGCATCAACTCTTTTGAGGCCTGTGCGTTCATATCTATGGTTTCTTGATGATGTTGGCAAATGGGTAACATCCACGCTACCTTCTCTTCATGCTCTCCAACTTTGTTCATAGATTTAGTACTTCACTTGTCTCTCAGTTTTGTTTTATCGACACATTTAAGCACACTGAGTCAGACAGTGTGTCAAGTAATCAAATATGCTATCATTAGACAATAACACAGCTGAACTGCAACTGTGAAGCTTGTTGTCTTGACAGATTGTATTTAGAAACCATTTCATTCTTTAGTTGCAAATGAACTCAACTTTTTAATCGAATTGTTCGTGATAATACGTTTTTGTGGTTACTAGCTGCTACCAAAACTTGTTTCTGATTGTTCTTCTTTTATCTAATTGGCCAGGTATTTGATGCATATGTTGTTGGAAAAGAAAATGCTCCTGGGATTGTTGTACTTCAAGAGTGGTGGGGTGTGGATTTTGAAATCAAGAACCATGCTGTGAAAATTTCTCAACTTGCTCCTGGTTTCAAAGCACTTATCCCAGAGTAAACTTGTTAAGCTTACTTTAGTATCTATTAGTATTATTATGTTATGCTTATTTAATTACTTGCTGTGTTTGAATGCTAAGTATCATCTTGCTTAATTTTTCTAGCTTGTACCGGGGAAAGGTTGGTTTGGATGTTGCAGAAGCACAACATTTGATGGATGGTCTTGATTGGCAAGGTGCTGTAAAGGATATCCAAGCTTCTGCTAATTGGCTGAAAGCAAATGGTTCAAAGAAGGTGTGACGCGGTTTAGTTCTTGTTTACTTATATAATAATTGTCTTAGTAGCTATAATTTGGGGCTGGTCTGGGGTCTGGTTTGTCTTATGATGTATATATGTTATGGAAATATGAAAATACAAAATGGGAAATACACGAGACAAGCTGTTCACTAATATAGATAAACTTTAAACAGACGCTGCCAACCAGCTAACAGCAAAAGTACATTACATAAATCTAAGCTAAGTTGTATCTTAAGCATCAATGATGCCTTATTCCTTCTGATATGTTTGTCCATTTTTTATGATCTCTTTGAGACATTCAATCTTAAGCCTTGTGATGCCTAACTTTATTATACAACAAAAATCACCACAGAACAGTTGGACGATTGTTATGTCATATTGAACAGATAGGTAAGATTAGTCAGTGCTAAAATTTGAAGTTGATCTTTCTTTTTCTCTATTAAGTGCTATAATATTCAGGATGAGAATAACCAACGTAAGATTCTGCTGTGTTTTGATAACCAATGTAATATTCAGGATGACTAGAAACTGCTTTGAAATGCCATGATCAATACTGTAAGATTCTGCTGTGTTTTGATAACCAGTCCTCCTTCAAAGTTCGCATCACTAAAAATTATGGTTATATCAATCAGTTATGATATGAAGAAGTTTAGAAAGTAAATTCATTTGCTAAATTAACCTATTGTTTAATAAAAATAGGTTGGTGTTACTGGATTTTGCTTGGGGGGTGCTCTCTCAATTGCAAGTTCTGTTTTGGTCCCTGAGGTTGATGCTGTTATTGCATTTTACGGAGTACCGTCATCAGAGCTTGCAGACCCTGCCAAAGCTAAGGCTCCTGTTCAGGCTCATTTTGGAGAGCTTGATAATTATGTTGGCTTCTCAGATGTGGGGGTATTGATTTTTCTTTTCTATCTTTCAGTCTTGATTATTTTTGGTTACCTTTCTTTATTTGTTTTCTGAAGTTCATTTTCTGGGCTGAGTTGTTGACTCCTCATGAGTGTTTATAATTGACATAGCAAAATTCTAGGCCCATTCATGTTCTGGACCCCCCATTTGATCCTTGTTAGACCATAGCCTTAAAATTTATGAAAAAGAATTACTCATGCTGAAATTGGATTTTGATTTTCAGGCTGCCAAGTCTCTGGAAGAGAAGCTGAAAGCATCAGGAGTCCCGTATGAGGTGCACATTTATCCAGGCAATGGGCATGCCTTCATGAATAGGTCTCAAGAAGGTGTGAAGAGGAGGAAGAACATGGGCATCCCTGATGAGGATGAAGCTGCAGTTCAGCTGGCTTGGTCTCGCTTCGAGTCGTGGATGACTCGTTATCTGTCTGCTTAAGTTTTACTAGTCTAGTTTTATACATCCGACATATGCTCTACGTGCTGGTTGCTAACTCGCTACTATCTCTTATCTCCAATAGGATATATCCTATCCAGACTTGAGAACTTCCTGGTTTGGCTAGCAATACTATTTAACTTCTTGTCAAACATATCTATCTTCTCCCAATATTTGAAATTTGGATGCGACATGTCTACTTAGAATTTGGTGACTTCTGGTTTCCTCAATAGTCTGATATGCTTATCAGAAAACTTGCCGTGTGAATTCTCTCCAAATATTTGTAAATATGCCTCAACAAACATATATAGAAATGAATAGATTGGCCGACGTATCGACGTGTGAATTCTCTTCAAATATTTCTAAATATGCCTCAATAAACATATATAGAAATGAATCGATTGACCGACGTATTGACATGGCTCCCTTTACAGTCTTTTTTCTTTGTACTCTTTTTGATCTTTTGATCGAATAAACTTGTATCGTTTTTTTGTCAAAAAGATAAAGATAAAAAAAGAAATGAATAGATTGTATGTGAAAGGGGTGTGCATGCGTGCATAATTAGAAGGGAAAAAGCTTAGAAATAAGGCATGTGACGTGATCATGTGAGCAAGTTGAGAAAAAATGTTGAATGTTGAATTATGGAGAAGCAGACCTCTTAACCATCCTTGGACTGCATACCTACTTTTGAGTTGGGTTTGGCCTCCTGCAAATTCAAATCATAATGAAATGGACCACATCCTTTCAATTTAATTTCCTTGCAACTTGGAATTTGAGATGACTAATTGGAAATGAGTTGTAGAGAGAGGGAAATTCAAATCACATGTTTCTCACACGTCACTTCCATGTGAATGCTTGAAAAACAAATGACAAGAACAATTGGCGATGTTTCTGAGCTCTTTGTCTAATACTGTAATCACCTGATTTCAGCCTATGGGCTATGGCCAATATGCACCTTAAAATACACAGAAGTGATGGTGCAATATCCAGCCCTACTTACAAAGATAAATCAACCAATTTCTACCCTCCTTTCTATGGAGCCTTGACTTGCCAAAAATTTGAAGATAAACGAAAACTCTAATCCCCTCTCTCCCGAAAACTCTAGCCCCCTCTTTCTCAAAAAAATACTATAGAGCCGTTTTCACTTTTAGGGGGAGGAAGATCAGTCTCTTCCTCCCCTCTCCCATTCTCCTTTCCTCTCTTTCCCTATTTTTAGAGACAAGAGGTTTCTCTTATTTGTCTTCGTTTTGTTATGATTTTCCTCCAATCATCACATGTGGATGCATCTCGGTGTTGAATATCTACCTGTGTTTCGATGCCGATCTTTACCACCATTCTTTTTGCAATTTCTTCATGTTTGGAATAAGTCACAGAGACTTTTTGGGTTTTCTATGCAGTTTTCACCTCACTTTTTTGAGAGTTTTTCACCTCTCCTTTGTGAGAGCTTTCCACATCTCTTTTGTGAGAGTTTTATTTGTATTGTTATTGCTTGATTTTTTCAAGCTTTATCTATTTTTGGTTATTCTGAGTGTGCACTTTTAGTTGGGATGCATGTCGAGTTTCTTTGATCACGCGTGATCGTTAGTAGATGAGCCCCATATTATCTTAATTTTGATGTTAAATCGCTATGTTATTGTAATGACTAGTTTATCAAGTGCCTGGACATTAAATCTCTAAATGTTTTTTTTAATATAATAAACCCCAAAAAAAAGTATAATTTCAGTCTGGTAAGGTGGTCCAGTTGTTTAAGCAAGGCAAAATTATTGACCATATCTTGAACATTTTCCGTTTGTTTTATTTTGACTAGCTGAGTACCGTGAGCTCTTTGTTTTCTCAATATTATTAACAAAAAAATTAGTTGGATTTATGGTCATATCTTGTGGCTATGACTTCAATTTAATTTCTTACTTCTTCTCGTCCTTTCAACATCAAATTAAACCAAACATTAAAATCCTAACTTTTTTGTACACTTCGTCAAGGACTAATTAAAGTTCAAAACCTCACTCAAAGTCTAAAAACCCAGCCATTCATGGGGTTTGCTTGTTTCTACACAAAGTACACATAACGCTCATCAATTTAAAGAGCAAAGTTGATGAGGTAAAAAAAAATGGGGGGACAGGTTTGCTGTTAGGTTGACAATAGATTATGGGTTTTCCTTCTTTCATATAAAACTATTGACTCTAGTGAGAAAGGCACTGTCAGAGATCAGCAGAGAGATCTATATATATATACAAAAAGATGAATATGCTTTGGGAACTGGCTTTCTGTTTCTTCTCCATATTTTTTATCCATTTTTTTTTGCTTGTTTCAATATTGGTCATCAAATTGGCTTTGAATCTTGAGAGAACTTTATTTGAAGTTGAACTTGGACAAAACTGATGGATATATTACTATTGTTGACTATCTACATTGATTGAATTATCATGACCTAATTTAATTACATTTGGAATAGACTTCCTTGGTGTTATGAGGTTCGAACTTGAGACTATTGACTTGCAAGTTAAGATCATTTTTCACTGGGTTAGACCTTGTCGGCACATTTGGAATACGTTTTGAAAAATATGAAAGCGATGCCTTAATAACTTGGTGGCATAAATGCATACACGTTGGCCCCTCGTCTGCAACATGATAATATGAAATTAAATCTGCTAGCTGTGTGAAAATATCCATCACTTTAATATACAGTTTTAGGTTCTGTGGTCCGCAGTGCTTACGACGTAGCTCCATTATGAATACTTATTTTAATCTCATTTGAGAAAATGAAATAATTATTTTATATTTGTTTAATTTAAATTTAATACATGATCTTTGATTTTGGAGTATCCACGCTGCACCATTATCAGGTTCGTCAAATGTCTGTAAATGGGGATAGATGCACGCATAACCTCATCATATCAGTCTAAGTCTTCTCCAGCAGCCCAGCTAACCCAATAATTTATGATCTTGTAATAATAAAATTATGCTCCTTAATTATATATATAATTTCTCTGCGTGCTATGATGATATGATCCGCTAATTTTGAACAAATCATATATGTCGGTAGTCAGATATCATCATTATAAATTTAAGAAACGTTTATCGAAACGTTTTTTCTGGTTTGATTGTTTCTCAGCTTGCTTATGTAGAGTTGGGATTTAAGCTGCCATAGAATTTAATTAATTATTTCAATTCTTGGAGCGGTAGTTTTGCTTGAAGTACAAGACAACAAGAACGAGCCGCCATCACTGAAATAATCCTATCGATTGTCAAATAAATGTGTTTATAAAGGTATCTAAAACTTCAAATGAAGTAGGTTTGGGTTAATAAAGCAATTCGTCACTCAATTACTTTTACTACTACTTTGTCTTGCCGTTTAAAAAGACCCAACTAGTTAATTAATCAAGAGCTAACCCCGCTAACTTTGTTGGTCTATCTTTTGAGTAATTCAAATTTGGTCGTGGAGTGGTTATAAGAGATGATATGTTGTTACGCCAACAATATTTGAAAACAATTTAGAAATTTACACTAAATTTGAGAACCGAGTAGTATAGTATTCAACAATTGTCGTTTATAAAATTTGAACTTGTAAGTTCATAATCTTAAACACTGCTATATATGCATGCATGAGATTTCAAATATACGTTAACCGACCATATAACAGCAAAAGTAGCTTAGCACTAAACTAAACTAAACAAGTTCATGAAGTAATTATTCTAAAAGCGATTCTGAAGTTGCCTTTTGAACCCAAAAGGAAAAAATGTACTCGAGACATTAATAAAAGCAGTTGCATGAACTTTTGAGAACCCTAGGAGCCTGTAGTAGCCTGATATTGCACTCCACACTTACTTTGTTTTCTTCAATTCCATAATTGCAGCCCATATCTGTCCCCACTCATAAGCATGTACATTTTTCCTATTGCCAGCTAAATTTGTGGTCAATCATTTATTGTATACAAGAAAAGAAAATAGCTTCCATAACCAATGAGCTCATTTGAGCATAAACAAACATTATAAATCTCATTTGGAAAACATGAGAAATATTAGACGAGTCGGTCCTGAGGTTGATGAGAAATATCGGACGCTTATAAGGAGTTGGGTTACTTCCCCATTACCAATTGGTTTTGGAGTGGAACTTCAACTTCCTTCATGGTATCAGAGCCTGATTAGCTCACGTGTGAAAATCTAATGGCCACACATGCTCAACATCACTCAATATGTGTTGTCCACGTTGGCTTGAAAATTCGCCACACGTGCGGGGGTGTGTGAGAATGTGAAGGTAAATATTCTCACATTGGAAAGTTGAGAAACCTAACAAAAGCTTATAAGGAATTGGAACTTCAACTTTCTTCACGAATGATGTGTTTTTAGAACCAAAACTATTCACTACTAGTGACTTATGAGGTGCATATGCTTCTTTCCGAAGTGACTAAATTGAACATGAAATAGGCAGGGATATGTACTATTTCAGCTTTCGAGTCACCAGAAACAACTTGATTAATTGAATCACGTTTTATTCCTGTAATATGTCCCTTGCGAAAAATGCAACTTTTTTTCATCTTTTTGAACGATATATAATATTAATGCCGCCACCTTTCTATTGGATCCTATTTCTTTTTCAAATTAAATATATGGTACCGTCCATCGCCTTAGCATGCACAAAAAGTATGCATGAAAAAAATTATATTCATATGCAAATTTAAGTACCACATGTGGAACTTTATTTGAAAAAGAGTTTTGATTTGTAGATCAAAAGTTTTAGGTTCGAATTTTCACGACATCATAATTGTGTGTGTGAGATAAATCTCATTCTTATAATTTAGACTATCGCTTATACTAAAAAAAATATATTCAAAGAAGAGTATGGTTTTCTGATGTGGTTTTGCTGTACACAGGACATAGTTTACTTCTGAGTTAAGGAAATTATAAAAAGCTACCTTTTATTTCATTATATTGCTTGCAAGTCACATGACTCACGTCTAAGTAGTAAGAGTTGAATAAATGAAGAGGATTGCAGCTCTGTAGAGGAAAAAGAAAGACGACCCATTTGCTCTTTTTGACGCCTTTATATTTGCCCTTTCAAATAATGCGGCCCCTTTCATTGTCGTCTACAATTGGAAAGCCAATACATGTGGATGATCATGCTAGAGAGTAGAGATGTGACCTAAAAGTCCAAATTAATTGGAAAAAAAAACCCATAATCGATTTGGTTTAGTTAAACATGTATGATTAGTATAAAACTAGGTCTAATTTGTTATAAAATAGTAGAAAATTAACAAGCAGAAAAGTATGAGAAACTCGGAAAAAAAAATGGCAAACTAAATTTTGTTTGCTCAAATAGGGGAATTTGAAATTAGGGTCGTTGTAGTTTATCAACAAGTAATAGAGAAAATAATGATTGGCTAAGTAGTTCATTATGCGACACTTTGTTTGTAATATACTTCTAGAACCCTAATTTCTTTTCGTATAAAAACTACCATGAAAGAGATACCTTTGCCTTCATTTTTATTATTTATTTAATATAGTTATATTAATCTTCCTTCATTAAATATTGGAGTGATTTTCAGAGTGACAATCACAACGTCACGTGGTATTACTAATCTATTCATGATTTGACACACATATTTATTTTCTTAATAACATACCTTAAATTCATAACTTACTAATAATATCGTCCACTCATATTTTAAAATGGAAATTAGTACCACCGTGTAATGACAGTAACACTTCAAAAATTGTCAAAGAATTCTATGCGTGTGTAGACAACAGACGGTCTAATACAATTATAACAAGCCAAAAATACACTTGCGTATTTGACATGCAAGAGATCTTTTGCAATAATCTTCACTCATTTGATTTCAAATTTTAAAGCGATGCCCATGCCCATGATTTTTACCAAATAAAACCATTATAACATTGTCTTTTTTAATAATGGAAAAACAAAAAAAACAAAGCAAAGTCAAGAGGCAAGAGGCAAGAGGCAAGACTGATGGATGGACCATTATTTCAATTTTAGTATTTATATTAATTATCATTTTTGTTTCCTTATTTAGCATTTTATTCTTCGATCTGGTATCTATAAAGGGTCCCATCTATAAATTATAATCTATATAATAAGACACAAGATTGGGTCAATTCGTGTGGACGGGGTCAACCCGTCAGCCCCGGTCTGAATAGAACCATACGGTGTTGCGTGTCCTAAGTCCGAGTGGGCCCCTCCCCCATCAGCCAGTTGGTAACCCCATGTGGGGCCCGCCCCAGGCTAGTATCAGAACCGTTGACTCAGACTACACTTTCACGAGCGACAGACGCCGGGCCAATCGGGAGCCGCGAACGCGTCAATCTATCTCGACATTGAACCCAGATCGAACGACTGTGCTTGCGTGGGGACCCAATCGATGTGGGGCCCAACTAACTGCCCTCCTCCTCCCGCCCTCATCGATCTGTGGTCGCTGCTACACTGCCAGTCTAAATGATTAAGTAACATTATCATCATCGAGATTAAGAAAAGCTTTAGGTGTATGAAGACGATGGACAAATCTCAATCACTGATTTATTTTTAAGATTATTCGAAATTTTCCATTGTAAAATAAAATAAATAATTCAATCAAGACAAGAGTTTAGGTGGGTATAATTTTTTATTTTTATTTTTCACTTTCTTCTTCTTTTATTGTGTACAAAAAGGACGTCAAACCTATCTTCTTAGAAAATATATTGCATTTAGTTACGTAAAATCTTTATTTCCATCTTATTAAGATTTGAATTTGAAACCCAAGTGCACATATAGTTCAAATAGTAATGAATTATTATGTAGATATATACAAACATAATATGGTTTTTCAATGGAAACTTTAAAAATATTTATTTAAAAGAATACTGAAAATGCTCTTGCAATGTTTTAAAAATGTTTGAGAATATAAACTTTTTGTGCTAATCATAAACGACACCCCTCGAGTTTTCGGTGACTTTCAAAAGAGTCACAGTCTATTTCAATCTTTTCATATTTTACCTAAAGTTTTACAATATTATCAATTCCAGCCTTTAGCTTGTCTAATAGTATGTTTATTCGTTAAAGGGCCATTTTCAGAAGAAATCATTTCTTCATATAGGCTCACCTTATAAAGCAACCTAACCCTTAAGAAGATCTAACCCCCACATCACTATGTTAGATCAAAATTAGAAAAAGAAAAAACTTCCTTCAAAACTAGTCTCATTGTCTTTTAGAAGTGGGCCCACATTCTCCATATAAGCAATTAAAGAAAGGACATTCAGTCAAACACACAAATGTTGTGTTTGACCAAAACAACACATGAAATATTGAAATTGATAACATTTTAAAACTCTTAGTAGCAATGTGAAATTTTGAAAGTTGATGACCTTTTTCGAAAATTACCAAGAACTCGGATGTCTAATTTGTAAATAAGCTCCAAGTTTTATTATTACTAATAAACTTTCCATATTCTTTAAAAATAAAAAATAAAAAATTCACCATGAAGATGAATCCAAAAGTCCGATCCTAGTTAATGACCGAGGCTTTACTCATGTGACCATATATATATAAAGTGTATTGAGCCATCCCTCATGTGATATTTAAAGCAATATCCCAAGTAGCTACCAAGAGCATTAATTCCCCTTCCTTTTTTTAATTTTACCTTCTCAATTTGGTGATCCTCTTCGTCCCTATCTCATCATTTTCATAACCTCCTCCCTCCTCCTCATTTCTCTCCAATCCAAATCCAACAATCCCAAACCCAATATTCAACAGAAAACACAACACCACCACCAGTCACCAGTTGTTGCTGCTACTCTCTTGCTGATCAAAATTTGGTATTGGGTCTTCTTCTCTAGTCCAAGCCCCCCTTTTATTGCCGAGTCCATTGCACTCTCTTTCTCCCCCTACACTCACACACACACTTCCACCTACACACCACACTCTCTCTCTTCTCTTCTCTCTCCACAGTTTTCTTGGGTTTTTATGGCCAAAGGAAGTGGACTCTCCATTGATTCAGATCCATTTGGATTCTCTCTCCACAACCCCATAGTCCTCAACTCCTTTCAACAAGACCAATATAACCACCACCAACCCTGCAGGACCAAGAAGCAGCAGCAGCTTCATCACTCCTCACTCAACATGGACATGGACGCCTCCACAATTCACCAGAGGTCTCCTCCTCCTCCTCCTCTTCCACCTCCAACTCTGCAATTCTCAGTCAACCTCAACTGCACCCATGAAGATGTTGATCATCATCATCATCACCATCAACACTCTCCCGAACCACCCTCCAATGAAAAACGTAAAGTCATCGACGAGAGGGACTTCTTCGCTGATAACAAGAACCATGTTGATCAAGACCAGTCTGCCTCCGCCGACCCTGCTGATAAAATGGACTTAGAAGGCCCGAACGATATGGAACTCAACGTAAATGTAAGCGACACTTTTCACCATTTTGCTTCATCTTCATAGTTATATTGATTTCTCGGTGTTCTTAATTCAACAACTGTCGTCCATGAGATTTGAAGTCGGAACCTTTTTCGACAAACAGTCATCATAAGCTTCTTATTGTTTTTAGTTTTTGTTTATGTGTTTATAGACTGGCTTGAATCTTCTCCTTACAAACACCAGCAGTGACCAATCAGTGGTCGATGATGGCATTTCGTCGAACACAGAGGATAAAAGAGCTAAAAATGAGGTAAAGATACATAATTTCGCTTTTGCATTTAATTAATTTGTGACTGAATTTTGGACCTGATTCTTGGGTTATTGCTAATTTGCTATATTTAATATATGTTGGTGTCATTTTTTGTTTTCTCAGCTGGCTGTTCTTCAAGCTGAGATTGAGCGAATGAACGCGGAGAATCAACGTTTGAGAGGCATGCTTAATCAGTTGACTACCAATTACAACGCTCTTCAGGTGCATTTGCTGACTTTGATGCAAAGCCAGAAGGCTGAGCAGAACAGTAGCGCTGCTGAAGGCCCTGGAGTGTTTGATGGGAACAACAAAGAGGCGGTGGAAGAAAAGAAGCTCATTAATGGCAATGGATCACCAGTAGTGGTGCCCAGGCAGTTTATGGATCTTGGGTTGGCTGCCAATAATGCTGACACTAATGAGCCTTCACATTCTTCATCTGAGGAAAGAAGCCGCGAACTGTCTGTATTGCTTGGAGAGAATGTGAAGGTTGCAGGGCACCGTGATGATCAGGGGATTGTGTTTGATCAGGAGAAGAAGGAATTTGGAAGAGGGGTTGGGAGAGAGGAGAGCCCAGATCAGCCATCGCAGAGTTGGGGGCCTAACAAAGTTCCAAGGCTCAATTCTCCCAAAGAGGTTGATCAAACTGAGGCTACCATGAGGAAGGCAAGAGTTTCGGTCAGAGCTCGATCAGAGGCACCTATGGTATGTGTTTTGGACTGAATTGGAGTGTTATATATATGAGACATCAGATTTTGTACTAAGTAACATGTTTGCTAATTTGATAAATTTTGTCGGGTTTATAGATCACTGATGGATGTCAATGGCGAAAGTATGGACAAAAGATGGCAAAGGGAAACCCGTGTCCTCGAGCTTATTATCGGTGCACCATGGCTGCTGGTTGCCCAGTTCGTAAACAAGTAAGCTCGCTCTCTTAGGGTAACATTCTCTTATTAGATATGTGACATGTTATTTTGTGAGACTCTGTGAATCTTCATACTGATTTTAATTGCTACTATGATAAAAAGGTACAAAGATGTGCAGAAGATAGGACAATCCTAATCACTACATATGAAGGCAATCACAACCACCCATTGCCTCCAGCAGCCATGGCAATGGCATCAACTACTTCATCAGCGGCACGGATGCTGCTCTCGGGGTCTATGCCGAGTGCAGATGGCCTAATGGACTCAAACTTCCTCACCAGGACAATCCTCCCATGCTCTTCTAGCATGGCCACCATCTCAGCCTCAGCACCGTTCCCTACTGTTACATTGGACTTAACACAATCATCAAACCCTTTACAGCTCCAAAGGCCCCCAGGCCAATTCAACATCCCATTCCCAAACCCATCTCAGAATTTCACCAACGGACCTGTCTCATTGCTGCCTCAGATTTTTGGTCAAGCACTCTATAACCAGTCAAAATTCTCTGGCCTGCAAATGTCACAAGACATGGAGCGTGCCCAATTGGGTCACCAACAGCAACCAGGGCACCAAGGGCAGCAGCAGAACTCATTGGCAGACACTGTCACTGCAGCCACTGCCGCCATTGCAGCTGATCCAAACTTCACTGCAGCTCTGGCAGCAGCCATCACCTCCATTATTGGCAATGCTCATCCAAACAACAATAGTAACAATGGTACCAATCCTGCAACCAACTCAAACAACAACAATGGCAATGGCAACACCACCAGCAACAACAATAGCAATTGCAACAATAAGCTTAGCAATTCAAGTTTTTCAGCCAACTAAAGCAAGCATTTTTTTCTTTTTTAGTTGTCCTTTTAGGATTTTCTTTTTCCTTTATTTTGGTGGGAGAAAAGAAAGTGCGAAGAGAATATACATGTTTTTTTTTTTTCTTTTTGGGTGGAGAGAGATTACTTAAACATATAGATTTTTATATTCTTTGTCATTCGAATAACACCATCAATATGTTCAAATTGTATGTCAGTACAAAGTCCCATAAAATTGAAGAAAAAAAAACACAAAAGAAGAGGAAAGAATGCAAATTGGTTTTCCTTTTTTGTATGCATCCGGAAATGGAGGGGTTGATATTGGTGTTTTGTCAGCCATCTCCTCTTTTTCTTTTTATGTCAATGTTTTTCCAATGTGCCAAACAAAAGCTACAAGGAAAAGAACAAGGGAAAAGATAAAGCAAAGAGAAATGACAACGTGGGGGATTTTATTCTTTCTTGGAGTTTTGTGTATCAACTGGCAGTCAAGGGAAGGAGTCAACAAAACCGTCTCGGAGTTATTCAAAAGACTGGGGATTAGTTTCACACGTCAAGAAAGAGAGTAAGGACAAAGAGAAAGAGACTTTTTGGTTTTTGCTCCACTCTCTTTTGGGATTAGTTTGGCCTTTACCCCATTTTCCTGTCCCATTTTCTTTGGTTATATTCTTTTTGCATGGTACTTCTAATGTAATGGCTTTGATATGAATTGTTTGATTGTGAGTATGGATGAACTGTATGTGAGTTCTGGAAGATTAAGATGAAAGGTGATATAATGTTTGAGGTGAGAGTTGAGATAAGTACCCTTTAGACAATAACGAAGTTACAAAAGGCTTCTTATCTCACAATGATGTCTCACAACTTTAATCTTCTCCTTTACTTTTAAAATCACTCATAAATTTTTTATCAAACATCTTAGTGCATTATTACATTAAGATGAAGATTAGCGACATATGAGAAAAAGTTAACCCCATCGTCACTCCTTTTGTAACTATGTTATAAAAGGAACACGAACATTTTTTACATGAGTGCAAATATAGTCGAATTTATCTGATAAGCGTGGCTTGCACGTGATTTCATGTATATGATATTCGTCTTGCGAATTGTGCACAATTAGAGAGTCAGTCTTAGAGAATTTCTTTGTTATCGAAAAGAGTTGAGATAAAAGTTGAGTTAGCTTATTAGGATACTGAAATTTTATAGTGAGGGTGTCATATATGGACGCCTCATGTAGATCTTCGTATTAGTTACATGATCATTTCATTAAACTTAAGTGAAGTTGCTATTTAGATAAATCATGTGGTGAATATGAAGGTACACATATATGATCCATATATGACACCTTCACAATAGAACGACTCGATTAAGGTAAGGGTTTGAGATTTGAGTTGGGGATTATGAAACCGTACTTGATACTAACATTTGACAAAACCAGCCCCAAAACTAAAAGGCTCTAGTTCAAAATGGGCCACCCAAAAGTTAAGCTCATCAAAGTCCAGCAGGATGAACGATTATTTTGGGCTTGTTTATGGGCCTTAACGTTGTGACTGTGACTCCCATAAAGGCGCCACTATCTAAGTTTCAAAACAAGACTGGTAGTTGAGCAAAGAATAACGCAATTTTCGGTTGATTCGACTAGCTAACTGTCAAATGACAGAAAAAGAATTATATTACGACATCAGCAACTCTAGGACCCACAACAAATGAAACCAATTTTGACCCGTTCGATTAGGCTGCTTTGGTTCCATCGTTGGTTCGTACCATGAACTAATCTACTCCGCAAAGCAGATGAACCTGCCTCTCTCTTCTTTTATATCGTCTGACTTTAGTTTCCTAGTTGTTTCAGTTTTCACCTGCTCCTTCATATTCGTAGTCGTACTCAGAAATGTAAGTTTTTTTTTCATAATTAATTTTCTGTTTCGAAATTAAGTTCCTGATAATTTGATTCTCACCCAGATGGTTTTTGAATCGGTTATGTTTGTACATACGGTAGATTGTGATCGCTTAAACTATAAAGTTTGCACCTTTGCTGGCTGAGTTCTACTAGGGTTGATTAAGCTCCGTTTGGTTCCTGATAAAATATTACTAAAAGGTCAAAAGAAACGAAATTTAATTGTCATTATATAATTGTTTGCTTTCCGGATAGTTTCTCAGTAATCAAACACATAGACCAAAACAAAGTTTTTCAGTTCTTTCTAAGAGTGATCTTTGAGCAGTAAATTTGCACACTTTGTTTTGCAGTTCTCAAAATGGGTACCAAATTTGGAGCCAGTTTGGTCACTGCCTTTCTCTTTCTGCTTCTGTCCCATGTGGTGCTTTCCACAACCAATGATGGGTTGGTCAGAATTGGACTAAAAAAGATGAAAATAGATCAAAAATGTCATCTGAATAGAAGAAGTAATGCTAATGAGCAAGAAACACCGGGAGGTCCTATTAGGAAGTATCATCTGCGTGGTAATCTTGGGGATTCTGAGGACACTGATATTGTTGCACTAAAGAACTATATGGATGCTCAGTATTTTGGTGAGATTGGCATTGGAAGTCCTGCTCAGAAGTTCACTGTGATTTTTGACACTGGAAGTTCTAATCTTTGGGTGCCCTCAGCCAAGTGTTATTTCTCGGTAAGCTTATAAAGTCTTTTCCTTCATTGTTTCGAGTTATTTTTATATCAAAACTATTAAGTCAAATGAAGTTATCTTATCCTAAAAATTCTTATCTTTCGAATTTGGTTGCAGGTTGCTTGCTTTTTTCACTCCAAGTATAAGTCTAGCCAATCAAGTACATACACGAAGAACGGTATGTTCCTATTCACTGGCTCAAGGCATTCACATCCTGATAAGTTATGACTGTCCTAGGTTGGGATGAGCAAACCCTTGATTCTTGATCAAGGTGTCCCAAATGTTCCACAGTACAGGGCTAATCATAGCATTAAGTGATACTGTTTTAAACTTCATGGAAAGGGGAAAAGACTGACATTCTTTAAAGAACAATGTAGAAACTAAATGTCAAAACTATGTGTTTCCATTTTCCAATGTAGGAAAATCTGCAGCAATCCAGTATGGGACCGGCGCAATTGCAGGTTTCTTCAGCCAGGACCATGTCACTGTTGGCAATCTTGTTGTTAAGGATCAGGTAAGTTGTGACAGAACCTATATTTGGTGACTTTCAGTGTTGTGGACTTTGCCCTTACTATGACTACTGGTTATTAGGACTTTATTGAGGCAACCAAAGAGCCTGGCATAACATTCGTCGCAGCTAAGTTTGATGGTATACTTGGACTTGGATTTCAAGAGATCTCCGTTGGAAATGCTGTTCCTGTCTGGTATGTCAATGCCACTTACTTCTTAAGTATACTGATTACTCGATTCAATTTGTACACTTAATATCATAATAATTTACTAAGTTTTCTTTCTTCCATATTAATGGGCTAAATGCTTTTTTAAACACCCCAAATTGTGTCAGCTGTGATTATGATTATACTTTCCTTCCCCCACTGTAAGTCCTCAATGCTAATCTGTTTGACATTGCATTTTTATAACAGGTATAATTTGGTCAATCAAGGTCTTGTTAAAGAACCAGTTTTCTCATTTTGGTTAAATCGCAATACTGAAGGGGAAGAAGGGGGTGAGATTGTATTTGGTGGGGTTGATTCTGATCATTACAAGGGTGAGCATACATATGTTCCCGTGACTCAGAAAGGCTATTGGCAGGTTGGCAATCCAAGATATTACCATCTTTTGCAGATTTTCTATTTGATAGTTGATAGTTGATATTTGATTTTTTTTTTTTTTCATTCTTTTTGGTTTCTCTTATTTGTAGTTTGATATGGGTGACGTCTTAATTGGTGGCGAAACATCTGGTAATGATATGGAACTTGTATTTGAAACATTCCTATGTTGAGACAGTAAATACTTTCTATAATTTGCTTGTTATGGTATTGAAAGATTATCATGTCACTTTCCAGGACTCTGCGCTAGTGGCTGTTCAGCAATTGCCGATTCAGGAACCTCCCTATTGGCTGGGCCAACAGTATGTATTCTATCCAACCATTTCCATATTTGTATTTCTTTGTATCCAGTTATCAATATATCAAGAAGCGCTGCACAAGACATACACATATCATGCTATATAAGGCATATCTGTTGAATATAAAAAGCCCACATCACTGTGATTGGCTATCAGGTTTTATTTGATAGTTTTAGCAACTTCTAATTAATATTATTGTCTAATCTCACTTTTTCAGACTGTTATCACTCAAATCAATCATGCCATTGGAGCCTCTGGTGTTGTAAGCCAAGAATGTAAGACAGTGGTTGAACAATATGGGAAAACTATAATAGAAATGTTGCTAGCTCAGGTATATATATTTTTGTTTTTTACTTTTTTTTTTCCAGTGATTTTAATTAAAGTTTACCGTTCTTCCATCATTTTAATGATGTATGAAGACAATATTTATATTGGTACTTTTCTCTTTAATTCAATTCGCCAGAAAACTCCTCGCAGTGAATTGATTTTTACTTTCACTGGCATGTTTTGTAGGCACAACCCAAAAAAATTTGCTCCCAAATTGGTTTCTGCACTTTTGATGGAGCTCGTGGTGTGAGGTCAGATGCAGTTCAATCTATTTACTTAAAAGTATTTTTTAGAAAGGATAGTGGTAATAATGAGTTTCTTAGATCATTTTTATTTAAATGTGTCAACATCTTTGCAGTATGGGCATTGAAAGTATGGTGAATGAGAAACTAGAAATGACATCTGATGGCCTGCATGATGCTACATGTACTGCTTGTGAGATGGCAGTGGTATGGATGCAGAATCGGCTAAGGCTAAATGAGTCAGAGGATCAGATCTTGAATTATGTGAATGAGGTAAATTAAACTTCCTTTTTCTGTCTCTGTGAAACATTCCTTGCGGCAAGCTCATGCTGGAATTTTTGCTTGCAGCTCTGTGAACGACTTCCCAGTCCCAGTGGAGAATCAGTAGTTCAGTGTGACTCTCTATCCTCCTTACCCAGTGTATCATTTACCATTGGTGGTAAAGTATTTGACCTTGCTGCAGAGCAGGTATGGTGGTCATGGCATTAACCCTAAATCATTTCATCTTTCATCTGAGTGCACGAGTAGGCTACTTCTCAATTGTATTCACATGCCCAATTGTGAATAAAGATCTCCAATTTAAGAAAGAACTCATGGAACTGCGTTAATATACTTACGAAAGACTTATCAACTTCGAGTTTCATAACCAGTTCTCTGCATGAAACTGGTTGGTTTGTAGTGCATCTTAACATTAATTACTATGCAGTGCATTTAGTTAGAGCCAGATTAGCTTCAAGTTGTTCCACTCTCTCTCTCTCTCTCTCTCTCACACACACACACACACACACATCAAGATAAGATTATATTTCTAATAGGCATTATTGCCACTGTTGATAAAACTAGTCATCTTTCCTTTTTATCCAATATTCAATTGTTCATTTAATGTATTATTTATCACCCCACTTATATATTGTTTATTCTTCTGAATGTTGGTTTGTGGGATCAGTACGTTCTCAAAGTCGGGGAGGGAGTTGCAGCTCAATGCATCAGTGGGTTTATCGCTTTAGATGTCGCTCCTCCTCGAGGACCACTCTGGTATTTATGTCTTCCCATAATTGCTTATAGCATCTTTTGAACTTTTACCTTCTTTTCAGCAATGGCACACACAAACAGTTTACGTCGGATTGCTAACAATGGTGAAAATCTGATGCAGGATTTTGGGGGATATTTTCATGGGTCGGTATCACACCGTGTTCAACTATGGGAACTCAACAGTTGGATTTGCAGAAGCAGCTTAGTTCTATATTTATATACTGTTTCCCCTGCTTATGTAAATAATCTCTGCAGACATCAGAAAAAGGGTTGTGACAGTATAACTTGTTTATGTGATGGACCATGGACATAATGAACGTTTACAATCTTGTATCTGTGTGATTAAATCAAAAGATTGTTAGTATCTGCACAAGAAAACTTGGTTTCTAATATATATGGGCTTGAAGTTGACATATATTTGTGGGGACATTTTTCAATAAGTATTTAAGTTAAGGGTTGGTTACATATTTCTAATTTCGGCCGTTGGATTGCATATAAGAGACTACCAACACATTTAATGAATGCAATCCAATGACCAAAATTAAAAGTATGTAACCAATTCTTAACATAAAATATGTATTAGAGAATCTTCCTATATTTGCCATACCTAAAATTCTCTTGGCACAAATTTAAAAGAGTGTCACAATGACTTAAAGCTGACATGAGCCACCAACAATCTTGTGGACAGGTGGCCACTACAAATCATTTCTGTGAGAAACTGATATCATTGGTTTGAACTTTTAGCTCACAAATCACACCCATAAATGTTTATAATGTTCTAGAAGCGATACAAGATGTGACTTAGTTTTCATTGTGGATTTCCTTACATGCGTGGTTGAAGCAGAAAGAGACAATATTGAAAGCACTTTCAGCTCTCAAAGTCTCTTAACTAACAAATTAACAAGTGACACATAAACAAACTTGTTACGTGTTGCCGGGCTCTTTATGATTCTTGTATCTGTAATGGCCACCACACTGAGAGAGAGAGAGAGAGAGAGAGAGAGAGAGAGGCACTTTCTATAACGGCACGTCCAAGCAAGCAAAATCCATCCATCTCTACTCATTGAAATGCCGGCTAACAATCCTTGCTAAACCAAAGCAACACATTTATCTTTCCATCTACCCAAAAACAAAACAACAAAAACAAAAACTCCCAAGTTTTTTGTTTCATAAGCGATATTAGGCAACTTATTGGGATTTGAACACGACTTCAGGTGAAGGAGTAATTGCTACGTATGAACAAATAAAACACTCTCACAGCTCATCATTTAAATGCCGAAATTAGGGAACTTATGTTGGTGTATCATTACAATTTAACACAAATTGTCTCCATGCCATTTGCATGACTAGCTCTCTTGTTGCTTCTTACTTGTTAGTTTGTCCTTACTTCAGCTCATCTCCATGCTTTGCGTTGAAAATGAGCTAAGATAAGTGGGCTGGGAACTTTTATAAATTAAAAGCAATGTTCTCTTCTCTCCCACAAAATATACCAACTCAAGCATTCATCTTTACATTATAGGGCAATAATGGTAAAAATCAAGATAGGACCAAATGAGTGCATAGCAGCATAGGGCTTCTACTTTGTTTCATGTATTGCCAAATAAAAAGTACACATTTTTTATTATTAGAAAAAGCTAGCAATAAATTGTTGGCAGGCTCACACACACAGCTATATAATTAAATTTACAAGAAAAAGCATACTGCAATTTCTTTATCCTCTGCCGGAAGGGAAGGGAAGGGAAGGGCAGGCCATGCATATATAAATGAAAGAAGCCACCTATCAACAGTGTTCCAAGGAGAGGACCACACCCCCAACTCCTTTTTTTTAATTTCAATGGCATCAAACGCACGTAAGCCTTGTCACTTCCACAAGCACACACACATAAAACGTGCCCTTAATGTCCCTCCACCACACCAACGTGTTCACTTTCCTATGGTTCTTTTATTTAGCCCCAATTTCGTGAGTAATGAATTCCTTATGAAAAATGAACAAGAATATCATATATAATGTATATTATATGTGCATTATGTGAAGCTATCTTACAAGCCACGCATTGGTTTACATTTACACTCACTTTGATCCAACTAACTGAACAAGTTTGACAGAAATTAGATGGTAGGGTGGGTAAGACGAGAATTTTGTCGGTGTGAGTGTAGCACGAAATATAAACTTCTCATTTATTTATATTATAACACATTTCGGTATGACGGTAACACGAAATATAAATTTGTTGTTTATCTACATCATAACATATGAGTTAATAACATTATCCAGAAACTTTTGAGTGAGAGAACAATTGGGAGATATATATATTCTTAATTAGGGTTGTTGTTGGCATTTTACTTTTATAACCCAGCAACAACAACAACTAAACTAACCCCACCTGCTGATTTACTGTAGGGTTGTTTAGTCAATTGGAATACCACTTGTTGTGCCCCTTTTGCCTTTGAATTGATTCCTCTCTTTAACTCTCTTGCAAAAGTTCCAAACCACCACACCCTTTTTAGCTTTTATTGGTCCATCAAAAGCTTATCTACCATATGATGTGTGTTATTAATTACGAGGTGGCTCAACTCTTTTTGTGGCATACTGTGGAAGTTGGAGAAGGACGTTTAATATTTTCTAAATTAAGCATCTAAAAGAGCACATCAACAATATGAGGCTTCAAGCAACAAAACGTAGCACATCAATTCATCAAACATATTTTGCTACGTGGGGTTTCTTAGTGTTTAATTTAATTTAATGGTTTCAATTCAATTAATGACAATAAGTATACCAAGATTATTCTTTTAATGCCTTAAATGACACCTTTTGGTCTAAGATTATGACTTTTTTGAATACAAGCGATAGTCTAAATTAGAGGAGAGTGAGATTTCTCTCACACACACAATTATGATGCTGTGAAGATTCGAATCTGAGATCTTTGATCTGCATAGTAGATTTATTATATTTACACTCATGGTAGTTTTCTTTTGAGGTGTGTGTTGCATTCTATACATAGTGGATAATCGTATTTCCTTTGTATACAATCTAGACATGAAAATTTGGGGTTGATTATTTTAGTGTTGAGTGCCCACGGGCCACGTCCAAGACGGCATCATCGATCATGATTGCTTTACTTAGGAGACACAAATCCTCTTATTTACAAACAAATAAACTTTCTAATTGGTGCACATTGGGCATGATAAAAATATTTTAGGAGTGAACTAAAGTCTGTACTCATTTAAGTTTTCGGAAACCAGTATTTGTCTACAATATACTGATTTTTTTAGCTTGATATTATGCTGGTCAATACTTATCTAAAGTACTTGCCAAATTTTCGCCATCATCCAATCAATGAAGACAAATACATGGAATCAGGAGACATTGTTTTACTTGAATTGGGGGGGGAGGGATTGTTTGGAAATAGTTATAAGGAGCTCAAGTAAAGCACATTCTTTGAATTTTGGATGTGTTTGTGACTGACTAGTCACAAAGTTCAGCAAAAGATGGTGGTGAAGCAATATCAAAATTGGTCACTAAAAATACTATGGCTTAAATTGACAAAAAGAGATATTAGGGGCTGATCCCTAACCAGAAAAAAAAAAAAAAAAAAAACTATCAACATCCTCATGGAAAAGCCTCCACTGATCATATAGCTAGTAGGGGTGGGCATCGGAACCGCCAAACCGCAAAACCGAACCAAACCAAACCGGAAAAACCGTCAAAAACGTGTTGACCGGAAAAGTCAACAACCGAACAAAAACCGAACCGGTTTGGATCGGTTCCGTTCAGTTTCACCCCAAGGAACCGATCCAATCCAAACCGGTCCAATACAAATTTTTTTATATATTTGTAATATTATACATATTTATATTATTTATTATATATATATATTTAACATGTGGTTATTTTTTATTGGTTCTTTATGTTATATATATTAACATGTGTATAATTTTTATTTTTTTTAGAAAATTATTTAAATCCAATGCTACATTTTTAATGTTATAACTAATATTTTTCCAAGTCCAACTTCAAACCATCTCTCTTTTTAAGAAATTGGATCATTTATTAATTTTCAATTCCAAAAATACAATTTGAGTTGGGATTTGTATTTTAAAAAAATAAAAATATGGAAAAAATTAAGAACCCGGTTCAAAACCGAAAAAACCGGAAACTGGACCGGAACCGGTGAGAACCAAACCGGCCGGATTCTTTAAAAAAAATCACTAAAACCGGACCGAACCGAACCGGTTAAATAATCCGATTTCGGTTCCGATTTGAGATGAAAACCGGTCCAAACCGGACCGTGCCCACCCCTAATAGCTAGGGTCCCAAAATCATTATATATAAAAAAAATAAAAATAAAATAAAAAAGTTGCATGGTGTAGTGTAAATTGGTCAAAGCCCACAGACAAAAAGAAAAAACAAGTATTAGCTTAAACCCTTTTTTATTCTTTAACTTTTGGTAAATACCCAGATTGGCATATTCCATGCTTGACATTCAAACATGTACTTTTCTCAACAAAAAAGACTTGAAATCTTGATCCACCAGATATTTACATCCAAGAGCACATTCAACCATACACCAAAACCAAAATTGAAAGTGATACTAAAAATCAACCCCATTTTGGTGGTTCAACTCACCCCCTAACACCTCACCTCACCCATAAGTTCCCAATTTTAATTTCCAAACTCCACATCCTTACAAATTAGAGCATCCAATTAGGATTTTATCCACCCAAGCTAACTCTATCCAACCCAACCCAACCCCTCCCCATCACTTGCACCAAACCAAAACCAGTTCACACACTCTTAAACCTCAATCATTCACACGTGCCCATGTCCCATTTTGCCAAATCACAGCCGTATAGGATGCTAGTGCCGTCAACCCCAGCCGAATTTCGACACGCGGCCGACTAGTGTTAAAGGAATTGTCAACCCTGCTGGCTGTACATGGAGAGAGAAAGAGAGAGACCCAACCAACAAATTAATTAAACTGACCTTACCTTACTATATTTTGCAAGCGAGCAAGTCCATATATAAAGGCAGAGGCACAATAGGCATCTTAACCAACACAAAAAAGTTTTCTACATTCTATTCTTAGCTCATCACCAAATGGACTGGACTAGAGGCCGCGCCATTGGCCATGGATCATCAGCCACTGTCTACCTAGCCACCTCCTGCCTCTCTGGCGACGTGTACGCCGTCAAGTCAGCCGAGATGTCCCAGTCCGACTTCTTGCAAAGGGAGCAGAAAATTCTCTCTGCTTTGAGCAGTCCACATATAGTAAGCTACATGGGGCATGACATGACTTGTGAGAGCAACAAGCTCATGTACAATCTCTTCATGGAGTACATGCCCCGCGGCACGATCATCGATGAAATTCGCAACCACGTAGGCCAAATTGATGAGTCACTGATCAGAGATTACACAAGGGAAATTGTGAAAGGGCTAGAGTACTTGCATTCACATGGGTTGGTACATTGTGACATCAAAGGCAGGAACATCTTAGTTGGTGAAGATGGTCCAAAAATTGCTGATTTTGGATGTGCCAGGTGGGCTAATCCGGCAGGGGAAGTGGCGGTGCCAATTGGTGGCACGCCAATGTTTATGGCGCCGGAGGTGGCGCGTGGGGAAGAGCAGGGGTTTCCTTGTGATGTATGGGCTCTTGGGTGCACAATTATTGAAATGGCTACTGGCGGATCAGTGCCATGGCCTAATGCAGCTAACCCAGTAAGTGTTCTTTATCAAATTGGATACTCTGGTGAAGTGCCTGAGATTCCAAGCTTGCTCTCAGATCAAGCAAAGGAATTTTTGGGAAAGTGTTTGAGGAGGGACCCAACAGAGCGTTGGACGGCTAGTCAACTTCTAAAGCATTCATTTCTTGCGGAAAAGGAAGAACTTATAATTACTTCTAGTGCAAAGCAGGTTCAAGAATCCACGTCATTTTCTCCAACAAGTATTCTTGATCAAGGCATATGGAACTCTTTAGAAGAATCAGAAACTTTGGGCAATCTCGTTCAGTTCCCAAGTTTTGAAAACTCCTCCTCTGATCACAGGATCAGACGGTTGTCCTTGTCTTCAGGGAATCCCAGGTGGGCTTGGGATCAGACTTGGATCACAGTTAGAGGGAATGATTGTGATGAAAGCAACAGTATTGCCAATGATACTGAAGCTCAAGTTGATGTGATTGGTGGGTTGGCAAGGGTTTTGGTTAGTTCTTGTGATATGCAACAACTCGAAAGCCCTGAAGCTGCAGGTAGTGAGGAGGAGGAGGAGTCAAATTTCTTAGATAGCAATAATAGCTGTAGAATTAATTTGGATATTTTAGGGGCCTGCAAAAAAAGCATGAATAACAGTAGTGTAGGTTTGAGCAATTTGATTTTTGAGAGAGACAGAGACAGTGTGTTATTTCCTTCACCATCAAGTTTTTAGTAATCATAAATTCCATCTTTTCCTCTTATTCTTTTGTCTTACTGTTATAAAGTGGATGGTGAGCTCTCTCAATTGCTAATAGGCCCCATATGTTTGGTGGGTCAGGTTTTGTTTGCGGTTTTTTTTAGCCAAAGTTAGAATGGGGAGGAGAGTTTTTTTATACACGTTGCAAAGGTGTTGTGGACGTTCGAACTTAAAATCACTGGTCTGCAAGTCAAAATTCCTTTTACATTAGGCTAGATCCTATTAGCGTTAGTTTGGTTTAATTCCCCATGACATAGTGAAGCATAATTCTTGGTATCAAAGATAAAAACACATCATCCTTTCTGCTTAGTTTCTTTGTTTGGTAGGTAAAGAAGGGTGCCAAACATTGCTGTTTTTAATTCCATGCCGACAACTGCTTCTTAAATTGGGTATAGTTCCTCAAATGCAAGTGGCTAGGAAACTGAGATTCTAAGTCATTATTTACTGTTTAGGCAACTGTCAGAAGAATAGATGGCCTGGTAAAGTTGGTATTTGGTAAGCCAGAACCCAACATTTACAACTGGAACAAGATTTCTGTTCTCTGTGTTGGAATAAATATTATTGATGACAATACTCTCCTTCAAAGAACATAGAACAACATTGGTTGATTATACCATTAAGATTCGGATAACACATAACAAATATTTGGGTGGGTAGAGTTCTTCCAAGTGGAATTGGCCTAAAGTTTTCTCTGTGGCCAGAGAAAGGGTCTGAAAGCACCACAACTTTCCAATTCAATACTAATCTACAATCCATTTGTTAATGCTTTAAAGCTTCTGAGATTATAAAAATCTGCATACAAATTATTAAACATCCCTTTCAGTTTCCAAGCAACAAGTCCAAGATGGATTTGTTTGGGGCAATTATAGAAGTAGATTGGGTTATATTTGGGCCGAAAAGGAAAGTCCACTATTATTTCTGACTTTGAGCCTTTGGTAGTAAAAAAACTTACTTGAAATGGGATATGACTGTATTGTTATCCCGTTGCATGAGATTAGCAGGTGTTTGGGGTTTTTTTGTTTAATTTAAGTTTGTTTGATTTTGGTTTAATTAGGCCTAGTCAACTGGACCGCTCTGATATCATCTTAAGATTTCCGGAGACGGACTATTGACCCACCACTAGCAACACCGGTATTGTCCGCAACTTAACCACCTTTTTAGCAAGTGTGGAGTTTTATACAAAAGGGCTCGATGTTATTAGGAGTGGAGCCATTCATTATATGAGACTTTCTATTTTGTTAAGTTTCCGATGTGGGACTGTGTGTATTCTTCAACACTTCATTGGTAAGATTTGCAAATAACTGAACACAGATGAGGCCAGCAGCATATATCTCAAGCCTCAAGGGTTGAGCTACAAATTAAATTATTACGAACCAATGCATCTGATACAAAGAAGAGCATGATGTTCTAGTAGTGTTTCACTGTAACATTGCATCGTATAACTGCGTCTGAGCTTGGAAGGTCCACGGAAATCGTTTCGAAAGTAGTATATCCTCTAACAAATCAAAATTTTCCAGTACCTGAAACCACTGATAATTCTCTAACTGGCTCGAATTGCTTATCAATCCCTTGTATCTCTAGAGTGCTACCATTGTACTTCTTGTTTGTGAACACAATAGAAAACAAGACATGAGCATTAAGTCCATCCAATCCTGATGCCATAGACGTGCCTTGTACCCGGCCAACGGATGCTGAGTTTGGGTGTGAGCCTTCCGTTACAGGGTCATCAATGGCATAAAGTGTGGCAAATTGAGTGAAGGTCCAAGCCTTGCCAGAAATACCTGCAAATGGTATGTCTGTGGCATTCGGACCAGCAAAGATGTCTTGAAAGTAGAAGGAAAGTTGGGTTTCTTCGACCTCCTGACTGGCTAGGACCAAAGATGTAGTCACGGCTAGAACCATTAACAATATTGTGGATAGAGCACAGAGATTTGGTATGAAGGTTAATGCCATTGGTTGATGGGAGCTAATTGAGCAACCAAGAAAATAGGGTAAGAAGAAAAGGAGCTAGCTTTTGAAATTGCTTTGCGATGTTGAGTTATGGTTTTCAATTTATAATATAAAGAAGGAGCAATTATTGATTCTATATAAACCATTTAGCTTCTGTTTTACTTCCTTGTTACTTTGCAATAATGCACCACGCCTGCAACAGACCCTAATATAAATATATTTGTGTAAAGACCAAAATAAATTAGTTCCAAGATGGATTTTGTTCTGGCCAACTGTCGGATGTGAAGGTCCAACATTATTTCTATGAGCCACCAAAAAAAGATGTTCATCAATTTCTTGCATGCTCAAAGCCAAAATACAATCATTTCTCAAAGTGACTGCAACTACTGACTGTTTGGAAGCAACCTAATGGTGCACCGAATGATGGAGTAGGAGGTCTTATTGTCATAGAAAACTGTCTCAAGAGTAGCATAGCCCCTTGCATATCTGAATGATCCAGTGCCTGAAACTACCGAGACCTCTTTGTACCTCTCAAACTGGCGGCTGATGCCTTGTATCTCAAGGCTGCTACCGTTGTACTCCGCATTGGTGAATGCAAGTGACATTGAAACATGCACATTGGAGCCAGACAAGGATGAGGCCACTAGGATGCCTTGAGCTCGACCGATTTGGGCCGACACTTTGTCTGGGGTTTCTGTGATGATGTCGTCAATGGCGAAAATGGTGCCGAATGAGGTGAAAGATTGAGGCTTGCCCTGGATGCCAGTGATTGGGACAACAGTGGCATTTGGCCCAGATGCCAAGTCTTGCAAGTAGAACACTATGGTGGTTTCTCTAGGACTTTGAGCCTTGGCTAGAGGCATGAGCATGGCTAGTAGAAGCAATGTTGATGAAAAGGACATGAGTTTGGTGGGTCTTGAAAATGGGTTCAACGCCATGAGTGCAGAACAACAAAATTGAGCCGCAGAAAGAGTTGAGTGACTAAAATTTTCTTTGTGCAACTGGGTTGGTTCATGAAGGGTCTTAATTTATGAAGGAGAAGGAGACGGTTAAAGTTGTCAATTTTCTGCTGGAAAACAGACGTGACAGTAAAACAATAATTGAATTTGAATTGAACACAAGATTCATGTTGTCATCTGGGTTTGGTTTATGAGAACGTTATATAGCGATGATGGGTGTTTCATGTGAGGTTGTTGAATAATCAGCCTGATTACGCAATACAAAGATAATTTGCTGAGATTAGATTCCTCTGTTTTATTCTTTTGAGTATTTCATTGATAAAGCTGAGACCATCATAGATCTCAAGGATTAAGGGTTAGAGTTAATCGAATTCGACTTGATAAAATACATAGATTAGTTTACTTATTTAGAAAGCTTTTCTACTTACGCAAAACTTACTAATCAAATTAAATAATTATTTTCAAGTTCTTATTATTGTTAAAACAAAAAAACAAAAACAAAAGTTAACTAATGAATTTATTTATTAACATCCATTGAATTGTCGGGTTGGAAAAATCAATGAAAAGATGACATGTATTTAGCAAAAAGCATAAACAAATAAGTAACAATGTAGCAAATGACCCACTAGTGTAGTGATTTGGAGTAGTTGCTCCACCGAGTCCTAGCATCCGTATAGTGTGTGTGAATTTAGTATATTATCGTCCCTCTCAATAGGAAAGTTCATAAAAAAAATTAGGTAACAATGTAGGAATGCAGATGTTCCATGTGTACACACATAGGAGCTTTTGAAATTGCTTTGTGAATTGTGAAGTTCATGAGTTATGGTTATGGTTTGTATTTGTCATATGAACAAAGAGCAACGTTTCCGCTTGGTGAACCGAAATTCTATCAACTCAATTGTTGCATCATTTGGCTACCCATAACATACAAATATTGGTCCAATTGCATAAGTGCACTCATTTTCGTCTCTGCCTACTATAGCATCCTGAAAGAAGTATATACAAAAAAGTTAAGAATAAAAAAGTAACTAACAACTCCCTTACAAGTTCTTTTTGTCATTAGGGTGTGATGTGCTTTGCTTGGTGAATCTTTGTTCAACCAATTTCGACTGGTTCCGAAAATTTTGGTTGTCTGCAAGCAATCGATCATATTCTTTTAAGAGTCCTTCAGATTCCTGTCTTAGGGCCTCTGCCTCGGCTCTTGCCTTGTTTGCCTCGTTTGCTTCGCTCTCGCATTCAGATTCCAGATACTTGAGCTTTGTCCTCAATGTATCCTTCTCGTGTGCCATGGCATTAAGCTTCTGTACACTTTCGGTTTTCTCCTTTCGAAAACTTTGGTTTTGTGTTTTTGCAGCCTCTATGGCCATCACGAGTGAAGGAAGTCCTCTTATGTAATGGTGCCAGCCATCTATCATCAGTACAAGAAACAGCACAATCCCTGCATTTTGAACAAGGTTGAGATCAATTTTTTAGGGACACAAAATTCACAAATAGTTATGAAGCAAATCAGAGAACAAATAACGAATGAAATGATATACATACCACTTACCAAACACAAATAAAGTCAGATTATAAATAGCATTATGCAGTATGCAGAATACCATTGTGACACCAACACCAGAAATGGACAAAGATTTTGTCTAGCAAAAGGATGATAGAGAAAGTTTCGTAAACCTAGAAGCAGAAGATTAATCATGTAGCACAATGCCAAATTCATGCTGAGTACACACAGAGCTTGCATATGATCAGGAGCTGTTTGTCAAATGTCCCCAGTCAAAAATTGATAACATTTATTGAATATTCCAAATTAGCAGAACCAAAATCAAAACTTTAAAACTGATTGATGTAAACAAAGCAAAACCCAAAAAGAACAATAACAAAATCCAGAATTTCACAATACCCAATAAAATTCGAAAAGAAAAATTACCAATTAGAGAAATTTGGAGTATGTTCATGGAACTGAGAACCTCTTCTGTTGGGTTTAGCCCACTGCCCTCGTTGGTTCGGTTCTTCATAGTTATACGGAGGAGACTGTAGAAGTTAGCCATTAAAACCAGAAACAGAGTTACAGTGACAATCTTCACAATCAATAGACCCTTTCCTTGGTTTGGCTTCAAACTATCCAACTCCATGATCACTGTTTTCGTCATAGAGCTATCGAACAGCAGCGTTAGAATCAGCACCATTTCGCTGAGAATCAGTGCGTAGAGCAGATAAACCATTCCCTGTCCCAAAATCTGAAGCAGCTGCACCATCCTTTTGCCTTTACGCTCACTCCCAAAATCTAAAATCTCGGGCAAGAGAGAGCCCGAGGTCGGAGACAGAAAATTGAAAATCTGCGTCTTTTTATAGAAGCAGAGGACTTTTATGAATATTTCCCCAAAATTTCAATTTTACGCTTGAACAAAATATAATCTTGGAAAAAAGGTTTTCAAAAAGTCACTTTTAATTCCTGTATTTTGTGAATTTTTCACTTTGGTCCCTATAGTTTTAATTTTGTCAATTTAACTGTTGTAATTTGATTCTATTGCAATTCAAAGACGCCCCCTAATTACCATCCAATTCTGTCCAAAAATACCCCTTCAAGTAAGAGACACGTGTTTATTCCATCAAGAAATTGGATGAAAATTTGGACCCGTGACGAAAAGTGACTTTTTGCCACAAAAAAAAAAAAATCAAACATGTTAACATTTTGAAGTGAGTTCAATGCTTTGAGAAATCTTTACATTAGCTGCACTAATAGAATCCAAAACTACACAAATCCTTGCAACAATTCCTACGCTTTATATACACATGGCTGCACTCAACTTATGTCTCTGCTTCAATCCCACATCTAGCACACCCTCACATATGAATGGCAATTGCTAATGTAATCGCTTCCTTATGTGTTTCGCTTTGTCATAATAGCTTTGATCGACGCATTCTAACTGGCTTCGAAAAATTTGGTTGTCTTCCTGGATGCGATCAATTTCCATAAGGAGTCCTTCATATTGCTTTCTCAAAGCATATGCCTTAGTTTTTTCCAGCCTCGCCTCCTTTGCTTTTGTCGCATATTCAGACTCCGTATTCATGATGTTTGTCCTCAATTTAGCAATCTCTTGTCCCAAGATCTTAAGCTCCATCGCTCTTCCGTTTTTCACCTCTTGGAAAGCATAGATTGAAATTTCGAAAATATCGACGAAATTTCGAAATTTCGGTTATTTTGAAGCCTCGATATAATCATGAGGGTTCCGTTTTATTTCGTAATTTTATCGAAAATATCGACGAAATATCGCCGGAATATCGCCGTAAGATTTTCTCCGCTTTACGCTTGGTTTTCTGGTGGTTTTGAGCAACACGAACCGGTGGGATGGGTCCTGGGAGATGAGGGACTGAGTTTGGAGGTGTTTTGGGGTGGCTTGCTTAATGCACGGCACCAATTTTAACGGTGCCGTCGCCTGGTCTTAGAGAAGGAGGAGGGTTTGGTATCGGGAAGAAGAGAGGCACCCAAGGGGGAGGGGAAATAACACGTGTGCCGATTGGGGGGTTTTAATTTTAATTTTTATAACAATTTCTTTAATTATTTATTTTATTTTATTTCATTTACTTATCTTAACTTATTTATTCATATTTTTTATGCCTGGTCTTAGAGTAGGAGGTGGGTTTGGTATCGGGTAGAAGAAAGGCACCCAGTTGGGGGTTGGGGGTGGGGAAGAACACGCATGCCGATTGGGGGTTTTAAAATTTTTTTGAACAATTTCTTTAATTAATTATTTTATTTTATTTCATTTACTTATCTTAACTTATTTATTATATTTAATTTTATTCATTCATATTTTTTTATTTTAATTCCCTTATTTTAATTTATTTAATTCCCTTTTTAGGATCAGAATGTTACACTGTTGCTGGTTCTCAGCCCACTTTACCACCATACTCATGGTTAGTTTGTGATTATTATATATCAAAACTCATATTTATATATGTTGTCACACAAGTTGTTTCTCAAAATAAAAATTGAACTACTCCTCACGTTTCAACATACACCACTTACCCTACCATTCAACCACTCACCTAACCTAACTAATTAGTTGTAGTCATACACATAAAGATGATGAAGATAGTGAAAATTTTGAACCTCATATGAACTCTATGTGGTACTAAGTCACTCATGTATCTTACAATGCAATGTATAAAGTGTAAAATATTATAGTAAATCATTATATATAAAGGATTATGGTGTGTTTAATTTTCTTTCATTAATTACAACATATTTTCTACAGTCACAGTGTTTGTCAGCTCGTTATATAATCAATTTAAATCAGTTAAATCCATCATGCAATGCATTTCCTTCCAATTTTTTGTGATAAACTAATAGATAATTGACTAGATAAACATTCTCTAAAGTTTCAATAAAAATTTCCAAATTTTTCTTACAATTTCCGTGGTTTTTATCCAATTTTTATCGATATCGATATTTTCCTGATATTTCCATCGATATTTCCGTGTTTTTGAACCACCGATATTTCCGAAACCTTCGATATTTAATACCTTGTTGGAAAGTTTGGTTCTCTTTTTCTGCAGCCTCCATTTCAATCCTGCGCAAAGTAACTTCTCTCGTGTAATGATGCAATCTATCCAACATAACTGAAAGAAACAGCAAGAATCCTGCATTTGATAACGTGGAAATCAATTTGAAGGATACAAATGGTTACTAAACAAATAGAACAAAATAATCAAACAATCATTCAAATTAAAAAAGCATACATTGTGATATACCATTACCAATAGCACACAAGCACAAAATAAACTAAGATTGTAAATAGAAAATGCATAAGGATATCTTATCGCCCCCACACACAAGATGGCATTTTTCTTAAAGGAGGGAGAGAAAAGTTCATAAACTAGAAGAAATTCCCCTGAATAATAGAGCTCTGAATACCTCTTTGAACTTTGGAAAAGTTGAAATGCACTGTCTACTTTTAGCAAGACAATAATACACTAAACTCACACACACAACACAGATGTTAGGACTCGAACCAAAACCTTTCTTGGGAAAGCAATTGCTTCAAACCACTACACTAGTGGGTCCTCTGCAAACAGAATCTCATTCTTAGTGAAATGGGTCCCCTATCATTTTTCCTAAGCTAAGTCCTGCTATAAATTTCTCTATAAAAGACTAGAAAGCCTGGTTCAAGTTCTTGGCTTTCCCTATAATTTGATTTCCTAAGCTTCGTACCATAAATTTCTGAAAATTTAATCTCAAAACAAAAAATTTAATTTTAAAAAAAAGGAAAAAGAAGTTACCCATAAGGGAAATTTGGAGCATGTTCATGAGAACACTCGGATTGAGCATGGTGGTTTGTTTGATGATGTTGACCGTACCGTAGACTCTGGCCACTAGCACAAACAACACCGCACCAGCGATGGTCTTCACCACGAGTAGGCCCCTCCCTCGTTTCAAGCGATCCACCGCTATCATTACCGGCTCCGCCAGTTTGATCTCCAACAGCAGCGCTAGAATCAGCGCTATTTCGCCCAAGATCGCGGCGCAAAGCAACAGCTGGAGCATCCTTCTAACTTTTAGCGCCAAACGGCCAAAACCCTAGAATTAGAAAGACGACCCAAACAAAGAAATACGAAATCCAATTTAGGAAAGATTTAAATCGCACCGACCCTGTGGTGTTGGCGCTCTTAACAGTTTTAATTGGAATTGCATTGTTTTAGTGTGTATGAAGGGAAGGGGGTTGTTTGATGTACAACAAGAATTCCTTATGGTATCTATTTAGGCATTTAAGATATTCAACAATTTTAGTATATTTGTTACTCTACCCCTCCCTCAAGGCCACGAGAGG
Organism: Prunus padus; assembly: GCA_024362665.1. Lineage (NCBI taxonomy): Eukaryota > Viridiplantae > Streptophyta > Magnoliopsida > Rosales > Rosaceae > Prunus > Prunus padus. The sequence continues at coordinate 23,112,529 of JANFAM010000013.1, forward strand.
AAATAGGTGCCTTTTTTTTTAAAACCATTTGAAGACATTTTTATTATTAAAATAATATTTACAACAACTTTTGTTACAATAATTATTTACAGATTGTAGTATAAAAATGCTTATTTGTTTTGTATGTTTTGTGCTAAGCGTAGATTAAGATAAAAACATTTTAAAAAGATAATTATAGGTAGTTTAGTTGGTTTTCTTTTTGCATAAAATATAAATAAATAACACTTTCAGCATTATGTCCTTTTTTGTCATTGTACACGATAAAAACCATTCTTAATAAAATTTTACTAAACACTTTGGCCACTCACATCACTTTTACCAATACAGTTTATCAAATACCTAATTGCTTTATTTCACAGCTGATTATTTTCGTAGCACAACACATCAAAATAAGTTTTTTTTAAAGCATAGCAATACCAAACTAGCCATAGCTGCATGTTCATACAATGGAACACATGCTTATTATTTATACCCCATCATCTCCAACCCTTAAACTTTTATCTTCTAGTAATGTTGCACAATAACGTTGCATCGCTAAACTGTCCCAAATTGAGTGAAGCTCAAATGCTTGGCTGCAATGCCTGCAACTAGTAAGCTTGTGGCATTTGGACCAGCAGAGTCGTTGTTTTTGGAAGTACAAGACCAATTGGGTTTCTTTGAGCTCACTGGATTGGGCTAAAAATGGCGATGAGTACCAACAGTAGGGAAAATGACAAGTCACTGAGGTTTGGCCATGAAGTTTGATGCCATTGCTAGACAAAAAAGGAGCTTCTGAAAATTGGGCAACCTAGAATTAGGCTATTGGAAGCTAAGGTGCTTTTGGGATAGGTTTGTGATTTTGGGGGAGGGTATTGGTTTCCATTTATAGTCATGTGCCCTATAGAATCTTTAATCTCTCCTCTATGATTAGTCTTTATCGTTACAAAAGTCGATGCTACCACAACGAGCATTAATTCTGTCTCATATTTGGTGAGCATATCAACGTTGGAATTTGACTAACTAAATTCGATAACAGTTACACATATTGCAGTTTACATATCAACGTTTGAACACTTCCCAACTCACAAGCATGTGACAAAAAAATGCATCAATTAAATTATGCCCCTATATTGGCCAGGTGCATTTATTAATTTTGCCATATATTTCTAACCTAGGACCACAAACATGATCTTCTAATAATGTTGCACTGTAACGTTCCATTCATAAGATGAGTAGCCAATTGGATTGTCCTAGAAATAATTCTCAAGCGTAGCAAATCCCCTAGCAAACCGAAATTTCCTAGTACCTGATACCACTGCAAGCTCTCTCTTACTGTTTCCTTGTAGCTCAAGTGTGCTCCAATTGTACTTGTTGTTAGTGAACACAATCGATAACGCCATTTTTGGAGTGGAAAATTTCGAGTCCTCCAACAAGTAATTTTGTAGTCCATGTTGAGAAGATGAATACCGATTCGATTTCCATCAAGAAAACACTCACTCAAGTCATTAGGGGTTCAAGATAATTGCAGGAGAGTTAGAATAGTATTGTTACCTTATTTTTTTTCCCTTGGATTGTTGGATAATTAGCCTTTTATTGGCATTTGAGTCTTGGGCTCCAAGTTTTATGTTCCATAGTTTTCTTCATGATTCACAATATATAACTCCATCATGGGCATGGTAGTGGGTGATCATGTGGGCTTTGCCATGTGACGTGAAACATGCTAGCCTTTGATCTTAGGCATATGACATGTTTGTTTTGGTAGGCCTTAACCATCAAATCTCACTAATCTCATTATTTCATTCATGTGCGATAATGAACAGAGGATAGGAAAACATGTCTCTTGATTGTCAATTCCCCAACTTTAGGGTGCTGGTGGATATATCTTGAGGAGTAATTTTTGCTCCCATAGCCACGTAAGTGTTGCGACAGTCTAACCCTACTGTCAAAGAAAAGCCTTGGCCGCGGCCAACCGCATCTGAGTCCCGGTGTAGCCCGGACGGTTATAAGGTCGTCAGTGACAGAAAGTGTTCCAAATTGAAGGAAACCCCAAAGCTTCCCAGCAATGCCAACAATTGTTGTGCTTGTGGCATATTGATCAGTAAAGTTGTCGTGAAAGTACATGGTTAATTGGGTTTGTTTCAACCCTCTAGAATTGTTTAAGCACCAAAGTCTACGGGCTAAGTAAAGCTTTCACTGATTTTCATACCCAATTGCCAATTGGTGGAATGACAAAATGGTTGATGTATTTTGTTTGAGTTTTCATTTCATCCCTATATAGCTTTGGTTTTGGCACTACTCCTTGTACTTACTTGATGCTACAGTTCAAAGACAAATTTAGTGTTGGGTGCGTGTATTTTTTTAGGTTACCTTCTCAAGTAACACAAATTTGACCAGAGTTTCAAACTTGGGTTTGAACCGACTTATTATATGAGGAACCCCTCACCAAAAACACGTTAGGATTGGAAACGAACAATATGTCAGTGTCAAAATCGTCACCCTCTCTATGATATCCCTCTCATTTGACAGGAAAAAACACAAGATTAAGCAACTTTATTCGAATCCAAATTCATGTGGGGGATTACAGGTAAACAAAGAGTCAGAGACTAGTCCATGGTATATGTCAAGGGTTGACCTACAATCTGCAAATTATAAATTACCACCAGAGCATCCATACAAACATGAACAGCTCCATTATTATTTACCCCATTTTTTCTAAACCTAGAAACAAACATCATCTTCTAGTAGTGTTGCACTGTAACGTTGCACCTCTCCACAGAGTAGAAAGTTGCCGGATCCAGAAGATATGTTTCGAACGTCGCATATCCCCTAGCGAACCGAAACTTTCCGGTACCGGACACCACCGAAACCTCCATGACTTTCTCGAACTGCTTGCTGGTTCCTTGTATCTCCAGTGTGCTGCCATTGTACTTCTTGTTGGTGAACACAATAGATATCGAGATATGGGTGTTAAGTCCATCCAGCCCTGACGTCACATAAATGCCTTGGCCTCCCAGCTATGGGTGCGTTTCAATTCGGGGTCTCGGTTAGAGGATCATCTGCCACAAAAGCTGTTCCAAACTGAGCGAAGGTCCAGAGCTGGAATTAGTGTGAAATTTGGACCGGAGGCGATGTCATGGAAGAACAAGGACATATGGGTTTCTTTGAGTTTGAGCTCCCTTCTAGCTCCGGCTGAAAAAGCAGCAAAGGCTAGAACTAATAGTAGCTTTGGTGTGAAGTTTGATGCCATTGGTGGATATGGCACAGCTAGTTGGGCAACCAAGAAGTAGGCTAGGGAGATGAAGAGGTTGTAAGATGAACTGCTTTGTGATTTTCTCAGTCGGGGTCATGGCTTCTATTTATAATGTAATCAAAGAGAAAAAGTAGGTGCCTGATTAACCACACATAACTTTTAATTGACAAATTGAGTCCCATTGCATGATAGTCAACTTTGAACAGTACATAATTTAACGGCTTTATATCACAAAACATACATGAGGTTCATGAAATTATCAGATTGAGTCATTGGTTTTTTTTGTCAATCGTAATCGTCAAGATTAATGTGTGCTTATAAATAGTCCCTACCATCAAGTTCCGTGAAAAATTATGTTAATTTGCTGATATTACATATATACGGAGCACACATATTCAATAATATAGTGCCACATGTATTTAAAATACAATATATATTCTAAAATAATTATAAATAAAAATTTATAAAAATTAAAAGAAAAGTTGTATTTTAAAATTTAAATTATTTTTAAAAAATAAATATTGTATTTTAAATAGACGTAGCACTATATTATTGGATATGTTGACTCCACATATATAACACATCAACAAACTAACGGAGTTTTTGAAGGAAGAACTATTTGTGAGCACACATATCAACCTTGAGGACCACAAATGACACACAAAAACAAGGACGCAATCTGATAGTTTCGATAACCTCGGGGAGGTTTTGTGATAAAAAGCCTTTTTTTTTAACAGGATGCATTGTTCATTCAGTGCAAGCAAGCATGTAAAAATTAATCAGGTGAAGTGAACTTAGGGCTAGCTAGCAGTAACAGTTAACATGACAAAACTCACTTCGGTGAGTCAGACTGCTAGGATCGGGGAAAACTAAATTAATCAGGTGAAGTGAACTTACGGCTAGCTAGCAGTAACAGCTAACATGACAGAAAATCACTTCAGCAAGTCAGACTGCTAGGATGGGGGAAAACTTGGCTGTCCCCGAGTGTAAATCGAGGAAGAGAGAGGTATATACCCGGGTGTATGCAAGTTTTTCTCGCTATGATGAGGGATGATTAGGCAAAAAGATAATGTAGGGCAAGGCTTCTGGAGGCTAAAAAAGTCTGAAAAATTAAAGCAACTGCATATTGGTTTGGGAAGTTACCGGGTCGGTTTCAATACAGCCAGTGGGTCTGGATAAGGAACCACTCAGAATCAGCCTACTTCAGCGGTTTCACAAGTTGAGTTCTGAAAATATAGTTTGAGCTTGTGCTCTGCCCCATCCAGTCATCCACCTGGAAGATTATGCGGATGATAATAGGATGTCCTATTTAAAAAGTATATCACAAAGCAATCTTTATCTAAAAGAACCAAAAATTTAACAAATTCTTGCATCATTTGACTTTATATAAGTATTGGTCCCATTTCATAACTGCAGTCATATTCTTATCTGTTTCAATCCCAGAACTAAAGTACCCTCATAGAGCTAGATATTGACAAAGATGACTGAATTTTTACCAAGTAACCACTCCTTTATGTGTTCTTTTTGTCATCAGAGTGGGATGTGCTTTGCTCAATCAATGTTAACTGGCTCCGGAGGTTTTGGTTGTCTGCCAGCAAGCGGTCATATTCCATAAGGAGTCCTTCAGATTGCTTTCTCAGGGCCTCTACCTCACTTCCCGCTGCCTTTGCCTTCTCTAACTTTGTCTCATATTCAGATTCCAGATTCTTGATCTTTGTCCTCAATGTGTCATTCTCTTGCGCCAAGGTCTTAAGTTGCTCTGAACTTCCATTCTCCTCTTGAGTACTTTGGCTTTGTTTTTTTGCAGCATCCATGGCCTTCCTGAGGAATCGAAGTTCTCTTATGTAATGGTGCAATCTATCTATCATCAGTGAAAGAAACATAAGAAACCCTGCATTTGATAGGATTGAAGTCAGTTTTGAAGGATATGAATGGCTATCAAACAAATAATAAAATATAATATAATGAGCAGACAATATGATATCTAATATACCATTACCCTAAACAGAAATCACTCAGATTATAAATAACATAAGCAAAAACTTTGGCAATCCGATGTGGGGACCATTAAGATATCTGTGGGGGGCTGGGGGGCTATCAAATATCTTTTTAAAAGATATCTTAATGGCCATTGCATCAGATAACCAAAGGTTTGCCTAACAAAAAGCAGGGAAAGACGGTTCATAAAGTTAGAAGAAGCGAATCTATAATGTTGGACAATATGGGCAAACAAGCAACCAAAACTTCTCCTGTTTGAGACCGAACTCCAACTTCATAACTGATTGAGCCAAAATGTTTCATGCTCAAGGTGATGAAAGGCAAACGCTAAGGGCAAAGCAGATCAGATGCTTCATAAGCTAGCTATGAAATCTCCATATGAATAATCAATCCATTTCTTCCCAGTTTCATGAAATATGAGCTCAACCATCAAGAGAGCACAAACTTGTCACATGATATACACTTAACAGTTAAAGAGAGAACTCATAACAAGTACACCTGATTCCAATAACTAAAAAACAGAAGAAGAAGAAGATGAAAAGCTAGACTCGCAATATATAAGCCAGATTCCAGTTTTTGAAAACTAATCTTAAAAGTTTAAGAAAAATACCCATGAGAGAAATTTCGAGCATTTTCAAGGACATGAGAACCTCGTCCGTAGGGTTGAGTGTACCAGAATCGATGGTTCGCCTCTTGATGTCAACCAGATTGTAGACGTCTGCCAGGAGAACGACAAATACAGTCCCAGCGACCGTCTTTACCATCACTGGACCCTTCCCACGCTTCATCTTATCCAAGGACAGGATCACTAGCTTCCTCAGAGGGGACTTAAACAACAAGGTCAAAATCAGGAACATCTCCCCGAAAATCACCGAGTATAGCACCTGCAACATCTTCACTCCAAACTCTAGAACTGAAGCACTGAACAAATTGAGGTACTTTTAGTAAAGAATATGTTTGTTTCATTGAACAAATTGAGGTGCTTTAGTGCTTGTTATGAGTAAGTATGAATAAGGAGCAAGAATGAGAACAGAAGATAACTTAGATATGCACTCTGTTCAATCAAAATAACAATACCGAAGCATTGAACCAACTCATTAAGTTTGTTTCCAAATATCGTAATATATATATGCATTTTTAGTAGAACTTTTGAAGCATCTCGATATAAATAGACTGCAAACTAAATGAAGACATTCCGAATGATCTACCATTTTGCACAAATTTGTGGTTTTGATAACATGAATTTATCGCATCTTACCCTTCGGTCTTCAGATTTCAACTCAGGCATAAAAACAGAGAGCTATAGATCGAGAAAATTTCATGAAATACGAGCAAAGAACGTTGCTTTTAAACTCTTTGGATGGATTTTTCCAAATAAACTCTTACATGAAATCAAAATAGAAAATATACACAACACCATGGATCAAGATAGAAAATTGGAAAAAATCAACGGATTCAAAAATCAAGAAATACACAATCAAACATCACAGATCATAAATCAAGATCAAGGAAAGCAACAAAAGAAACATTTATAAAATAATATAAAAATTGCAAACCCTTACCAAGAAGTGAAGCCCAAACTTTGGGAGAGAAAATGTGAAAATAAAGAGGTAGTGCAGTTGAGAGTCGGTGTAAGAGTGTGAGAGTATTAGCAGGGTGGAGCCTAGGGTAGCTAGAATAGAGAGAGAGAGAGAGAGAGAGAGAGAGAGAGAAGAGAGAAGAAAATGACCGCTCCAATCAGAAATAAATAGGTGGCGGTGTTTGGTTCAATTCAATTGAATGAAACTTTATTTTTTTGTTTGGCTCAAAATATAGGCGGTGTTTGTTTTCTCTTTTTCTTTTCTTTTTTTCTTTAAATCTTTCTTATTAAGATAGGAGGCCATTTTTGGGGAGGAATTTCTCCAAACTACTACTCTTTTTTATTTTAAAAACTAGGTATATTGACAAATAACTCACTAATATAATAATTTAGAATAATTACTCCTTAAATAAAATTATGAGTTCGAGTCCCCAAAGATAATATTTTGCTAGACTATTACGCTACCATTCATCCACTATTTCAAAAGCTTATTTATTTCTTAAAATATTTTAAATTCAAGAGTGATGATCCACACGTCCCACCACATGAAAGAAGTCAAATTCCATTTGAGTTTCCTGGGGGGCTGGTGTGGCAGTTATCCTCACACCTGTAAATTGAATCTAACTCTTGTCTTTTCCTTCCCTTGAAAAAAAACAAAAAAGTTAACTTGAGTTTCTTCTGTCTTTGATGAATTGGCTTAGATATTTTGAAGAGTATGTGAAAGACTAAAGTCAAGATGGACACATGCAAAAGTGTGATTGCTGATACAAAAATTAAAAGCTCTGATGACAATGAAGTGTGATTGTCGACAATAAAACCAAAAACCTCGGAATTTTAATAATAAATAAAATATAACCAAAACATCTAGTACAACTTATAATAATAATAATAAAATAATACTGCTACATATTTGACAACAGTATTTTTATCTCTTTAAGTAATGTGAGGTTGAAGTGAACTTATAGTGGTGAGGGCAAGATAGTGGGGTGTCGGGCGTGGAGTGTGAGGTTGATGAGTTTTTTTTTTCCTGTTAGGTGTGTATTTAGATGTAGTTTGGGAATATAGTGGTTTTCTTAGAAATTATGAAATTTTAAATTAGAAGTTGTGGTGAGCTTAAAATATGGGGTGAACAAAGAGAAGTGAAGGGTTTAAATAGAAAAACTCTATGAAAGGGCTAAAAGCGATTTATGACAATAAAAAATGCTTTTACAACGTTTGGCAAAAAAATTTAGAATGGTTTATAGGTCATATAAGCAATTTATAGAGAATCACATGCTATGCGCTTCTTTAATAAGTATTCCCAAGTAATTTTTAGGAAGCACTTGAATTTCATATGAAAATTTCAACGTTGTTATAATAAAAATCCCTTGGTAAGAAATGCGTACAAGCATAAGTGATTCCGAAAGAAGCAGTTCCAAACGAGCGCTAACAAGTGGGTTAGGCCAACAAACCCTTTAATCCAATTTTGCTATCTCTTCGTCTTGTATAAATAAAAATTATAAAATTTAAAAATTTAAAAACCTAACCTTTCAATCCTATAATTTAGAATAATTTAAAGGATTGTTTACTGTAGTGCCCCTCGAAACTTTTGTCAAATCTCACTTTGCCCTCTCAAAGTTAAAATGACCCACTTTGCACCATTGACCAAGGTTTGGTGTCCCAAGTTGGAGAAAAACTTTCCTAGCACGAGGATGCCAGGTCAGTTTTCCAACTCATTATCCCAAGCCAATAGAACAACTTGCCACATGCCAATCTTCTTTAATCAAAAACCGTGCCAGCCCTTTTACTCCACAATATATTTTAATCAAAAAAATCTATCAAAAGTAAAATTTCTCTTTCATCTTATCTCTCACGTTGAGCCATTATGAGCAAATTATCTTTTACTCCACAACATATTCTCAAACTCAATTAATATTTTACATTCTTTTTTTTTTTTGTCATTCCTCTTGCGTCTCTTCTCTTATGCAAAAACCTTACATCTGTTCAAAATCATTCTGGTCTCTATTCAATCACTCTCCTTCCTCTCTTCTATCCATAGAATATTTTTATCTTTTATTTTTTAACGGTGATTTAGTTTATTGCTACAACTAATGACATTTGTTTTTTTATATATATATATAATGAAGTAATGCTAATAAAATTTAGTTCATTTATACAATTTTGTTTGAGATATTAATAATTCAAAGAAGAAGTATGTTTTTGTTTCTTTTACTTTGATATCAATAACTCAAAGAATAAATATGTCCTTCAAATAACATATCAAGGAAGAGCACAAACATAATCTCATGTACAAAAGTAGTTTTTGGCCAAATAGTGCAACAAAAGGAAAAGGAATTATTCGCTTGTACAAAAGTGTAACCTCAGCCAAATAACATAACAAAAAGAAAAAGAACACTACGTCATATCTACAAAAATGTAATTTTGCCAAACTACATATTATATTGTTCTCCTTTGCAAAATATATTTGGTCTTTATACATCAAAATGAGCACATTACACTTGTTCAAATAAGAAGTCCAAACAAAAATTAGAAAACTAATACAAAGCATAGCACATCTTTCAGGACGTTCATATTATGATAAAGGTGCAATCTCTACATACATATTGTCATAACCTTGAGATAGATTTCAAACCCATAAAAGACATCAACCAACCCTTATCGCCTTACCACCAGCGCCAATTGGTTCAAACTATTGAAATACACATTCTGCATCACAACTTAATCCATGAATCAATATGGAAATTAGTACAATTAAAAGTAAATTTTATATCACGAGTCCAAACCTGATTTAAATTAGTTGATTGTCCAAATGTGAAATTTGCATTCAAAGTTGTAGATGAATCCTAATGCATCATAAAATAATCTCAAGTTAGAAATATCTTATTTCTTTATCCCATGAGTATATATTAAATTCATATACCTAACTCAAGATAGGCATTTGATCACTTCCTTGAAGCATGGTTGTAAATTGAAAATTCGGATGTCCAAAAGTACTATCTCAAGGTTATGATAATATGTATGTAGAGATTGCACCTTTATTCATAATATGAACGTCTGAAAGATGTGCTATGCTTTGTATTAGTTTTCTAATTTTTGTTTGGACTTCTTATTTGAACAGGTAATGTGCTCATTTTGATGTATAAAGACCAACATATTTTGCAAAGGAGAACAATATAATCTGTAGTTTGGCAAAATTACATTTTTGTAGATGTGACGTAGTGTTCTCTTTTCTTTTTGTTATGTTATTTGGCCGAGGTTACACTTTTGTACAAGGGAATAATTCCTTTTCCTTTTTATTGCACTATTTGACCAAAAAACTACTTTTGTTCATGAGATTATGTTTGTGCTCTTCCTTGATATGTTATTTGAAGAAAGACATATTTCTTCTTTGAGTTATTGATATCAGGCGAAAAGAAACAAAAACATACTTTTTCTTTGAATTATTAATATCTAAACAAAATTGTACAGCAAACTAAATTTTATTAACATACTTCATTATATATATATATATATAAAACAAATGTCATTAGTTGTAGCAATAAACTAAATCCTTTGTTAAAAAATAAAATAAATAAATTCTATGGATAGAAGAGAGGAAGGAGAGTGATTGAATAGAGACCAGAATGATTTTGAACAGATGGAAGGTTTTTGCATAAGAGAAGAGACTCAAGAGGAATGGCAAAAAAAACAAAAAACGTAAAACATTAATTGAGTTTGAGAATATGTTGTGGAGTAAGATAATCTGCTCATAATGGCATGCAGTAGAGATAAGATGAGAGAGAAATTTTACTTTTGATAGATTTTTTGATTAAAATATATTGTAGAGTAAAAGGATTGGCACAGTTTTTGATTAAAGAAGATTGGCATGTGGCAGTGTTCTATTGACTTGGGATAATGAGTTAGAAAATTGACCTGGCATCCCCGTGCTAGAAAAGTTTTTCTCCCTAAATTGCCCCTCACCGTCAACTCCATCCAAAAACCCGTTAAGTTTGATGACGTTGTAATGGTATATTTATAATTTTTTACACATGGATTATTTACACACCAATTTAAGTGGGTGACATGACAAAGTGGAAGCCACCTCACATAAACCAAAAACATGATAGGATATTCTTAGTATATTTTAATTTTTAATTTCTAAAAATAATTAAAATACAATCTTGCACCAAACCCACCATCCCATATGATCTGGGCCAGATCTCCTCCTAGAACTAAAAATAAATACAATCCCAACAAAAAAATATGAATGAAAATATAGAAAAACAAAATTATTGGAAATAAAAATTTTAAAAATATAAAAACAAAAACAAAAACAAGAGTCATCTTCTCCACAGCACCACCACCATCACTCCCAGCCCACATCACCACTTTATTTCTCCAGAAAACCCATCCCAGATCTCCACTTAGCCAACCCAGATCTTCCACCTAGCCCGCGCACCACCGCGAGCAGATCTGGCTCCCTACTCCGCGAGCCACTACGCGAGGGAGAGACATAGAGGGAAAGAGAAACATAGATAGAGAGGGTTTGGGTTGTGGGGGGCTGGGTGTGCGAGAGAGAGACAGACAAACACAGAGGTAAAGAGAAACATATACAGAGAGGGTTTGGCTCTTGGAGGGCTGGGTGTGAGAGAGAGAGGGTAGGGGAGCTTCGGGGTTGGGTCGCGGGTATGGATGGGTGGTGCCTTATGCCGGTATGAAGCTCCACCATCCATCGCCGGAACGTCGCCGACGAAATCTCGGAAAAAACACAGTCGCGGCCAAGTTTATTTCAATGTCATGATCAATATGCATTACCATTTGGATAGAAATTAGAAAAGAACAAAAGTTACTTTCAACAAAGTCAAAGATTTCATGTACTATATTTGGAAAGTGAGTTGGTGGGTTTGGAGGCGGCTGGGGAGTTGGGGACTAGGTTTAGGGTTTGCTTCTTCTTTTTTTCAAAATCTTGTTTTATTTTATCGTGTTGTTTAATTAATTTATACTTTTTAAAAGTATTTAAATGTAAAAGATTTTTTATTAACATTTTGTTCATAGTGGAGTGGGCTCCACTTTGCCACGTCGCCCATTTAGATTGGTTGTAAATGATCAATGAGTAAGAAATTATAAATATACCCTTACCACTTCATCAAACTTAACGGACTTTTGGATGGAGTTGATGGCGAGAATAATGTGGGACACCAAATCTTGGTCAAAAGTCTGAGTAGGTCATTTTAACTTTGAGGGTCAAAAAGTGCAAAGTAGGTCATTTTAACTTTGAGGGGTCAAAATGAGATTTAACTAATATTTTAGAGACACTACAGTAAATAAGCCTAATTTAAACTATAAATTATATAAAAATAAATCAAAATATATAGAACAAGAAGGAGAGTGTTGTTAGGACATATCATCATACGCAAAATAATCAGTCGATTTGTAAGAGAAATCGTGAGATAAAGTTAGCCGTTTGGTAAACTTTTTGTTAAAAGTGTTGTTAGTACTAATTCCTCATAATCAGAAAATAATTCCCGCAAAATCATTAAACTCAAGACCTCTTCAAAACTCGATTCCTGCATAATCGAAAAATGAAAGCACTCATTAACCGCTTCCTTATAAATTCTCTCACAAAGAATTTTTAACAATAAGTGATTTTCTCATGTTTATCAAACGGGCTTCCCAAATTTTTTTAAAATCACTTATTATCCCAAATAAAGAATGCCAAACCTGACACTTAGTAGGAAATAGTAAGGAAATACATTTTATTAGTGGATTTTATTAAATTTTTGTTAAGCCTAAGCCAAGGAAAATAGGGGAAAAAGAAAAAGAAAAAGAAAATAGAAGGATGGAAACGCACGTTAGATGGTGGGCGTGAAAGCCGCTAGGAAGCTCATACCATTCTCCGTTTGGAATTTTTACTTTCCTTCCTCTCCATTGTTCTTCTTCTTCTTTTTCGTCTCTGTATTTTTAGCATTTGGATCCCTACTTCGCTCTCAGCTACCAGGTAACAGTTACTGTTCTCTCTCAATCATTGTGTATAGCAGAGAAAAGATGTATGATTGTGGACGGAGTATTATTTTTGTTATTTCTTTTCTTAAAATATGTCGATGAATTTTTTTATAATTCTTCCAAAAAGTTTGGATTTTTAGGGTTTAGATGATCGTGTTCATATGACGTCGTTCAATTTCAATCTCAATCTCAGTCTTCCATTTCAACCCACATCGATAAAACCAAATTCCATATCCTACTGCTGTCCCTTTGAGTCTCATAGCTTAATCCAAGCATTTATTTTATTTTTTTGAAATACAGTTGCGATTTCAGTTACTACTGGTGCTGATTTGTGACGTAATTTTTTATCACTTTTTTCTGTTTGGTGAAAAATTGGAATCTTTCAGGTCTGGTTCTGAAGAATTGAAGAACAATGATTTGGGGGACTATTCGCCGTAAAGTAGCTTCGGTATGCAATCCAACTTTCGCCATGTTGCCATCAATTGCTATATTTTGCTCCAAATGTGCTTGCTTTGTGTAGTTTTAGTTTCACTTTTTTCTTTGTTCTATGTTTCAATACTTGAAGGTTATGTTATAGTTTGGTATTAGATTATGCATGTTTCAATGCAGTCTCAAGTGTTGGGACAAGCGTGGAAGGTGAGGCATGGAGCGTCCACACCGAGCTGTTATCGGACCGTACCAAAAGAGGTACTAAAAAAATGAACTTCTGTTGCTCTTTTGCATTTTTTGTAAATAAAAATGGGTTCTTTGATGAGGTATTTGAATGATGGCATTGCATATAACCTTATTTCCTTGATATTGTAGAAAATTTTCGTTGTACATTAGTATTCGTATGTAGTTTTTTTGGAGAATCACCTAATAGCTTTTAACCTACAACAGGCTTTGTTTATTGGGAAAGGATTTGAGTGTGTTCAGAGCTCAAGCTACCATATTCTTTTAGGTATGAGTAAAATTCCTGTGTTTTTGGGGCTCCTTTTACATGTGTGTTTCTTTTCGTTTTTTCTTCGGGGTGGTGCTATTGATTTGTTCAAATTCCTACTCTGCAGGCAATCATGTTTCAAAGACAAGCAGGTTAGTGAGGTCTCCTAATTTATTTTGATATTAAATTTACTTCCCCTCTTCCTGCAGTTGACTTCCATAATCTAGATTGAGAATCAGAATTTTGGCCCTAGCCTGAACCAAATTACACGTGCAGTTTTTGTTCTGAGTTTTGTTTTTCTAATGATCTTCTATTATTTATTTGTTGCAGGGAAGCTACTTCACATTATCAAACAGAATCTTTTATCCGATTGAGAAATAGATCATTTTCCTCAGACAGCGGTATATATATACTGTCCATTATCATCTAATGGTCTTAACATTTTTCATGCTTTTTTGGTTCTGTATAGTTTATATTATATATATAAGACATGTTTCAACTTTTAGCTGTTAAATTTTGCAGGAGACTTGGTAGAAGCTGTTGTTCCTTTCATGGGTGAATCTATTACCGATGGCACTTTGGCAACATTCCTAAAGAGTATGTTACTGGAGCTGTCTTGTGATACTTCTAACTCCATAAGTTCTTCTTTTTTTCATCTCTATCAGTGTGTTTAATGCATATAAAGCGACTTTTGAGACTCATTCTGATGATACCTTAGGTGGAGAACCTTTGTGGGAGAATATTATACTGTATACATAAATTGAATTCCTTTGAGACTCATGCTTATGATACTTGTGCAGAACCCGGCGACAAAGTTGCAGTTGACGAGCCTATAGCCCAAATTGAAACTGATAAGGTAGTTTTTCAAAACAAACTTTTCCTGTTTGTAAATATAGAAATTCTTAAGTACTGAGAAGGGTTTTCACTAAATTGATGTATTGACTTATATGTATATTTCTCGTTTACCACAAGGTGACAATTGATGTAGTTAGTCCTCAAGCTGGTGTCATTCAAAAGGTAATACTTTAGCAACATCACAGTATAAATTCCTTGAAAGATTATCACAATAATCACTACTTACAATCAGTTGTCCTGGTTTTAGTATACTGATCTTTAATTTTTACCTTGAACATGTAACTGTTAGTAGTTTGTGGCTAAGGAAGGTGAGACCGTTGAGCCAGGTGTCAAGATTGCAATCATTTCAAAATCAGGTGAAGGTATAGAACAAGTTGCCCCGTCTGATGCTCAGCCAGAACCTCCTAAAGAGAAGGAAAGTGCAGAAAAGCAAGTTCCCAAAGCAGAACCTGCCCCTGTCAAGGAGACAACAGCACAACCCAAAGCTAGAGCACCTTCTCCACCACCATCACCTAAACGTGTGGCTTCAGAACCCCAGCTTCCTCCTAAGGACAGGGAAAGACGAGTAAGTTTAGACTTCCTTGTTTATCTACGAAAATGATTTTTTTTTTTCTAATTACTTTATCGGATGAGAAAGGAATTTAAATAAGTATAAACTTGTCTTCTCGTCTATAGGTTCCTATGACAAGACTTAGGAAGCGGGTGGCAACACGCTTGAAAGATTCTCAGAATACATTTGCTTTGTTAACCACATTTAACGAGGTTGACATGTAAGTTCAAATACCCCAACCATAGTGACTGCCACCTTTATCATTACTTTCTAACTGGCCAGAGTTTCCCCTCCCTCATTTGTTGAGTATTTTTTAATGACAATATTTTGTAACGGCTCTCTTTGTTGGCCGACTGACATTCTGTATAATGCAGGACTAATTTGATGAAGCTCCGTTCAGACTACAAGGACGCCTTTGTTGAAAAGCATGGTGTGAAATTGGGATTTATGTCCGGCTTTGTGAAAGTATGTTGCTTTAGCATGTTGTTGTGTAAAGTAATGTCATTAATTGCCAAATGAAAATAGGAAGTGCAAAGTGCTATTAAATTATTGGAAATCTTTTATTACTAAACCTTCTGTGCACGTATCTCATTCATAAGTTTTCTATCAATTTGTTTTAGGCTGCTGTCAGTGCACTTGAGCACTTGCCAATTGCCAATGCTGTCATTGATGGGGATGATATCATATACAGAGATTACATTGATATCAGCATTGCTGTTGGGACACCAAAGGTATGCTAGTACTCTGTTTCTTAACAAACTGCTGTTGATAACTTTCTGTCATTCATTGTTTGGCAAGACGAATTGCATATCCACATGGGAACTAACCACAGTCAAATTTCTTTTATTCCAGGGCCTTGTTGTTCCAGTTGTCCGCAATGCTGGTAGTATGAACTTTGCTCAGATAGAGAAGGAGATCAATACTCTGGCTAAGAAGGCAGCTGATGGTTCTATATCAATTGATGAAATGGCTGGAGGCACATTCACAATATCAAATGGTGGTGTATATGGAAGCCTTTTGAGCACACCAATCATCAACCCTCCACAGGTATTGCTCTACTCTTTCTTTTTCTTTTTCATTTTTTAGGGGCAAGTCTCCTTCGAAGCAGAACCTCACAGCCAAGATTATTTATTTATTTATTTATTTGCTCATTCCTTTCGCAGTCAGCAATTTTGGGTATGCACTCAATAGTGAACCGTCCCATGGTTGTTGGGGGTAATGTCGTACCAAGGCCAATGATGTACATTGCATTGACATACGATCACCGTCTCATTGATGGAAGAGAGGCTGTTCTTTTCTTGCGCCGTATAAAAGATGTCGTGGAAGACCCTCGCAGACTCCTCCTTGATGTGTAAAGGAGCGACCAGTGAATCCTGTTTTTGAACTAAATGTAGAACGCAATATATCCACCATGTCTGTTCATTTTGATGCCGATATGGTTGGCAAAGTGTGTTTGTCCATGTTTTTTTTTTGTTGGAGAGTTGGAAATACTCTACAGGACAGGGTGATCGATGATCCAAAAATATACTCGCTTGCGCAACAGTTAGTTACTTTGGCCTCATTGACTGGGATTTTAATAAAAAGTTCATTTATTAACCCAAGGGTGTCTGTCTGGTTACTATTGTGAGTCTCATTTATTTATAATTTCTTAAAGGAAATAAAATAAAATTGTTGAGGTTATTTTCTCATGCGGTGCAAAAGAATTTTGGCCACTGAGGATTTTATTGATGTATAATTGGACCTGTAAACCGATTCGGATCGGATATACCTCAATTTAAATTCAAATTCTTTATAATTGGATTATCAAATTCAAATTCTTTATAATCGGATTATCAAATTCGAATTCTTTATAATCGGATTATCAAATTCGGATCGTGTTTGGATTATCGAATTGTACCTATCAATCCATATATGTTACGTATCGAATTCGAATATGTTACTAACTTACTATCAATCCATATATGTTACATATCGACTTCGAATATGTTACGTATCAGATATGGATGGAATTGAATTATTATCATATTTATTACAAAACATCAAAATTTCATTAATGGCCTAATTCTTTTATTGTATTTCTCTTTTTCATATTAAATTTTGATATTTTATCATAAAATTTATTTTAAAATTGTATTCTTAGTGCATATCAAACTTAAATTACTCATTTACACATAAAATAGTAATATAAAACATAAAAAGACCAAATTATACTTCTTACTAAGTCGGATCAGATAAACTATAATCGATATCTAGACCCATTTATCATCAAATTACCGAATTTAGATTTTAATTGAATTATCGAATTGAGAAGTCCAAACCGTCTCCTATTAATTACACTAAATTCGGATCGGATTCATATCAAAACCGATCCATTGACAGGTCTATGTATAATAGCTAAAACTCCAAAATCAGTTCTTCCAAAAATGTTACATTTCCATTCCAATTAATTACAAGTTAGCTGTACATCGGCTTAGGTGACAAAGAGGAATTTCAAGTCGGCCTCCGTCAGCTTTCCGAGGGCATCTGAAGAACCACCGATGGTACTACATGAGGCACAGAAGACAGCGTTAGATCACTACTTGTAAAACCAGTCAACTTAGACAATCCAATTTTGACCACACAAAAAACACTTAAACAATCCAAAAGAGGAAGAAACAAAGGCAGACAAATCAGACTTACCCCTCGAACACTAGTTCCTTTTTCTCCTGTAGCTTTAGAATCCTCTCCTCAATTGTGTTCTCGATTACAAATCTCACAATTCTGTCACGTAGATGAAAATATTAAACCTCTTTAAAGAAAGGGAGAAAACCCAGGTTTTATGAATACTGGGTCCGGAAAATGTGCACCTGATGGGTTTGTACTGGCCTATTCGGTGGATTCTATCTTGCGCTTGCCGCTCAACAGCTGGGTTCCACCACGGGTCCATCAAAAAAACCTAGTTTAAAACATAACTTTTCAGTGATGTCTTTGAATCACTGATCTTCTTATGTGTCTAGCTTAATTCCCAATAAATCAGACATGAAAGTCGAATGTCAAAACCGTGAAAGAAGACTTTACTCACATGTGATGCAACTGTAAGATTAAGAGCAACACCTCCGGCCTTCAAGCTCATTAAGAAAATCCTGCAATCTGGATCCTCGGTAAATGTCTTTATAGCATTATCCCTTGCGGACATGGTCATGCTTCCAACTAACTGGACACACTCAATACCAGACTGCAACGGTTTCTTTAAATTAGTACCAGGACCTTCTTACGGCACAAACATAAAACTGATGCAAGATTGAAGAATAAGAAAATACTGGTACTATATGATAATAGTTTTACCTTTTGCAAGGAGTAGTTAATGAGATCCAAGAATGCTGTGAACTGGCTGAAAACAATTCCTTTTGCAGAGCCATCCTTTTCAACCATGCATCTGATTTCTTCCCTCTAGAGCCATATAATGCAGTCAGCAGTGAAGAAAACATATAAGCAAGTTGAAAAAGATAATGTGCACACTAGGATATGTGTGTGTGCTTGTGTAAAGTAGATAAATAGGATGCCTATGGTAATTATCTATACTCTATTGTTCTTTTAGCCAGTAACCCAAACAATACAATAAATGCTGATAGCTATGGTACTAATATGGTAAACCAATGATTACATATTTTTTGGCTAAGTGAAAAATGTGTGAACTAGCATAGGAAAGAACAGTGAATTGCCAACACGACTTGACAAGTGACTTAGTGGACACAACAATAGTCACCACCGGCCAGACCCAAAATTCATAGTATACCACCAAAATCATCATCAGTAGACAGGAGGATCCTCATGGACCAACCTGAGACACGAGTCATGTAAAACCCTTGCAGGCCTCAAGAAAGATCTCTCAATAAGGGCCCTAACACCATGGATGCACCCCAGTCGGTGGTCACATATAATGCCTATTTTGGTGGCCTTATCACCACCATAGCAATGATTGAAGAATAAGAAAATGGTGACATACGATGTTAATTAAATGACGTACCAAAGCCTCAATTTTTGTACTAGTCTGAAAGTTGTCAAGCTGAATTCTGTTCAAAATGCTTGAGGATCTAAACCCCTTAATGGTAGTTTTGGTAGTCTGATTAGCAGCACCTAGGTTTGTAGTGAAATCAACAGTAAGTACTTTTGAGCATGTAGGGCATGAGACTTGTCCCAAAGAAGCAGAAAAATCAATCAAGCAAGCTTTGCAAAAGGCATGTTGACAAGTAGTAACCTGGAACATCAAAAGAAACTTTTAGAAGGAAATCAATAACAGAGTAGAAGCATTTAAAATACATGCAGGATACTCACTACCAAGCATTTAACTGGCCACTGAAAACAAAAAGTAACAAATAATAAATAAACTTATGCGAGGAATTAAAGTATCATATCCCCTATTTCAGATCAAAAGTTCGTTTTGCTGTTATCCCACTTAACCAAGCATTTCAACTCTTGAAATGTAGGACAATACAGACTTCTGATTATTTACTTAGCAGTTGTAGATAATACAAAAGTCAATTTAACAACAAATGAAGAAAACTCTCCTCTTAGGAGCACTGCCAAAGTAAAAAAAATCCAAAACATAGACACTAAGAGCAAAAACACATTCTAACAAATCTACAATCGAACAATGAATCTGAACCACCCTTCCATCACAAACCTATAACGGTGACCAGGTTGACATATCCTATAATCACGAAAAAGTCCAAAGCACAACAAAAAGAAAGAAAGAAAAAGCAATTTAGCATGACGAAGCCATTCATTTAGTCTTGAAGAAAAGAACAACTAACCACTGCATCTTCTGCTGGTTCATGACAAATGCCACACACTTGCTCATTGATATCATTATTAACCCTGCCTCCGTTTCTCAGTGCAGCAGTTGCAGAATACACCACAAGGTAAGGATGATCAACAGACTGTAGAGAGTAAAACAAAAATGAGACATGTACAGCACTAATGGGCCAAATAGAACTATGTCAAAAAAAAGTAACAGAAGGAGACATAGTTAAGTTTGTAACGGAGAAAGCATACTTTACATTCAATAATTACACTCACCTGCCGCAAGCGTGTGAGAAGATCAAATATGTGAGCATAATTGTTCATCACAGTTCCCTCATTGACATATCTGTAAGGAAGAAACATATTATACACCAATGCAATCAGTAGCAAATCCCACAACTATAAATGGCTATTAGCATGCCAACATAGGCAAAGCATTGTCCACAGAAGTTGTATGGGCCAAAGTAGTACAACACAGTTCAATTCAATAAACAAGTTCTCACCAGAATTTGAAATTCCAAGGACATGAAAATTGAACACATGCAAACATGAGGAATTCCAAAACAATAAGAGAAGGAGCTAAAGATATTTACAACATGGAGGATAACAAATTAGTCGCCACTTTAAAATTGCAAGTTGCAATTCGCACACAAGTTCAAAATAGTACTAAAGCAAAAATCTCCTTTTATCAAATGGGGAAGGAAAGCAGAGGAAGAAAAGGGTGACATACGTGTTAAATAGTGCCTGACTATCATTATATAGTGACTCGTAATAATCTTGTTCTTTGATATCCAAGGTGTCCCGCCTCAATGAAACCTAAAGGTAGCAGAATGGAAAAGGAACATGACAAATCTAGACTTCAGAAATGCAGACACTGTCATGCTGAAACAAAACTTACAATTCTAGGAGGAAGTGCAAGATCAGCAGCCCTGCCCTTTTTAGTTCGTCGCAGGACTATGTTCTTTAAAATTTTTTGTTTTAGCAATAGCATCGCCCTTTTTCCTCGGAATTGATTTCCACATAACTGTATTGGCGTCGCCACATACTTGCAAGGTTCAAGGGTTACAACACATGTAAGCACAATTATTTCTGTAAATAAATCAACATAAAAGGACATAACAAGAGAAAAGAATAACAAATTGCAAACTCACTTTATTCCACCAACAAAAATGTCTGACTGAATTATGAGGGCAATTTGAACATTGTGTTGAGGAACTGCATCAGGGTAACATGTAATATGTATTATAGTAGAAAATATTTAAGCACTTAAGACAAAAAATAATTCAAATAAAAACTTAATGGTTATGAGGAATGGGAAAAAGGATAAATAAGTGACAAGAGCTACAAGTTATTGTTTATTTACAAGCAACCAGCACTAATTATTGAGAGAAGTCCCTTGTCATATATGTCTAACAAGGAAAAATGTATCCAACAATGTAGGAACGCAAGTTATAACTACATGTATTCTTTAGATCATACCTATGATCAAGAGTTATGCAATCACAGTCTTTGCACAAGTAATACGAGTAGGGGACTAATTGCAAGAACCGCACCTGTACAAATGCAATTGCAAATATATAAGCTAGATGGCCAGAAAAACGCCTGACTATATATAGTCAATATATCTAAAATAAAGTACACCTTACCAAAGAGTACAGTTCTCCAACACGGTTCTGAAGGGGTGTGCCACTTAGTGCCCATTTGTATGAGGACTCTAAGGCAAGAACAGCTTTTGCAGTATTACAACGCCTAGATTTTATATAATGTGCCTAAGTTTGAACAAGAAGTTAGAGACATTTGTTTCAAAAGATCATTGATCAAATAAGTAAAGAACAGTATCAGTCCTGAAAAATAAACAATGAAAAAGGCTTCCTGGCAATAAATTGAACAAAAAAGGATCTAAGAAAAACATGGAACATAAATCAAGCTAGATCAGAAGAAAAAAGGATATTAATATAAATTTTAGTGAAAGCAACTTCCACCTATAATTAGTTGAAGGATACTGATTATTATTTCTTTATTTCAAGATAAACATAGCAACAATTTTTTCACCAGTACCCTACTACAACTAAATTAAGTCGACGCACCTCATCCAAAATAATGCGGTTCCACTTCACAGCATGCAAAACCGACTTCGATCTGCTGAAGCCTTGCCCAACATCTTCTGAATCCATATCATCTTCCTTGTGCAGCTTTGATCTCTTCCTGGAACCTCCATGCTTAGTACTTGCACTTCCACTGATCTTGTCTGTAACAGGCTCAAATGTCTTCTGTGGAAGATGTTTTTTCCTTTGTTGCTTAGACTGCTTCTCAGTTCTAACAGCGTGAGGCCCACAAAAATATTTCAAGTGAACTGACAGTCTCTTCTCATAAAACAACTTTCCGCAATAATGGCATTTCTGTTTGGGAGGCATCACGTTCTTCCTGTAATCGGCCTCAACAATGGAGTATGTAGTAATGACAAAATCATATTCCGAGAACTGTTTGGAACTCTTCTCTCTATTGGCCCCATGATAAACCAGAACCTTTGTGCTTCCTTTTGAAGTAAACCTCTCTATCTCATTTACCCATTGGCTCACGGCAACCACAGGACAAACTACGAGGGTGCCTTTGATTCCAGGAAAGCTTGTGGAGGAACCTGGTTCACAAAATGTCCAATTAATTTCACGTTTAGCAAGGACAAGCGCAATCGCTTGTATAGTCTTGCCCATTCCCATCTCATCTGCGAGGATTCCTCCTCTAGTTTCAGACTCTTCTTGTTTGAGGGCCCAGGCCAACCATTCCTTTTGATACCTTAGTAAAGGCATAATTAGATCAGATGGTGCCTCAGAAACTTCACTTATCACATTATTCTGATTTTCCAGATCAAAATCTTCAGTTACATTGTCATCAATCCATTTATCATGCTCCTCTTCCCAGATATTCCACTTCAAGCGCCGCTTTGCCTCCTTGTCTTTAGAACTCTTTTTCTTTTTTTTCTTGTGCAGCCCAAGAAAGTCAATTTCGACTGCTTGCTGAGTCAATCTGTGTGCTTTCTCTTCGTAAATTGGTTTTCGCTCCACCTTCCCATTTTTGGGTACAGGGCTTATAACATTTGGATTATCATTCAAGTCAACATTATATTGGTGCTCTTCACCTGCGCTTATCCATATATCAATGTATGTCAGTAAAACATGTAAGCCAGCAAGAAAACAGACTCCAGCCTTCCATCAAACAGACATTGCTCATTTCAAAGGAAAATATCAAATTAAAAGAGGAGGGGGGCAAAACCAGAATGAAAGTACTATTCTGCTAAAGGAAATAACATTCGGGAAAATTATTCACACAAAGACGTAGTCATAGTAAACAGAACAAAAATCTAAATCACCCAGACCCCCAAAATCGCATTCAAGTGAGTAAATCCTTTTTGAAACGTGTTATTCATCTCTAGTAGAGTAGTTACGAATAATTATTCGTACCTTCTTCATTATCAGAAGCAGAAGACGCAGACGGTAAATAACTATCTTCATCAGAGCTTTCGTTGCCCTCGATTATTTCATCTTCCTCATGTTGCTCGTTTCCTGCTTTCAGAATACACATCAAACCAATATGCACAGTTGTATTTAAGTTACACATCATGCTTGTTAATAGATAGACAAAAATCTGAAACAAAATTCATATCCAACTCAATCCCGAGCAAGAACATTCAAAATTTGAATTTTCCCACTGTACCGATAAACTTTCTCAATAACCAAACAGCACATATCCTAAACAAAAAAACACAAGGAAACGGTAATTGAGTGTGAAGCTTTACCATCGATAGAAGGGCCAGCGAATCTCTTGCGAGAACGAAGCTCCATTGGTGATGCAGAGCGAGTTAGGGTTTTGCGATCACGAGTTTGGAGGCTGAATTGAGTGAGTATATACGAGTCGAAGAAAAAAGCCTCTCTCTCTCTCTCTCTCTCTCTCTCTCTAGAAGGGAGCGGCGGGAAAAGTGCCTCTTATTATATATATATAAGGTGTGGTGAAGCAGCGGGAATCCACGTTGGCGTCGCCTCTGGACTGCGAAACGTGTGCTACGTCTTTGCCAGCAACCGTACGCGCCGCTATTGCGGACCGTCGATTAGTGGGACCCGTGAGATTTATCTTTGAATGGACGGCGGGACTCCATCAGGTACTCAAATTGCAAATTGGATTATGTAGCATCTTGTTTGTTATGTCTTCAATTATCTTCCTCAATACTCTTCGTGCTCATTAGGCCCTAATAATACAACGTTTCTTTGACTTTTATTGTCTTGTTTGGTTAATTCCTTCCATTTATCCCTTGATTGTATTTTTTACTTTCTAAGTTACCTTTCTTAATTCTGTTTGTCTTGTCTTGTCTTGTATATACATGCACTTTCCCAATTTGAATGTGGGTAAAATGCGGTTTACCTCGAACTATAAGACAATTGAACTTACTGAACTATTTCGTTTGCCACTTTAGTCCCTCAACTCGTAATAAATAGTCAATTTCCCCTTAGTTAAGTTTATCTAATTGCATCCATTTTTCTCTGTTAATAACAAGGGCAAATTTGTAATTCTAACTTAAAATTCATTAAAATATTGTAAATAATTAACTTTTAGAAGCAAAAAAATCTTTGGGGAGAAGAAATCGGTGGGGGTGGGGGTTTTGTGGAGAGAATAATTTTTTTCTTCTAAAAGTTAATTATTTACAATATTTTTATGAATTTTAATTTAAAATTACAAATTTGCCCTTGTTATTAACAGAAAAGTTGATGGAATTAGATAAACTTAACGATAAGGGTAAATTGACTATTTATTACGAGTTGAGGACTAAATCGGATGAAATAATTCAGAGGTAAGTTCAATTGCCTAATAGTTCAAAATGACTAAAAATCCTTTGAATGTAACACGAAATTATCTCGCATAATATTTTATTCTCGAAAAAACTTGTAATTCAGCTAATTTGAAGCAGTTACGCATGCACTTAAGGTTCAGTGTTCGAATTCCCTTTTTCATCATCACTTGTATAAAAATATTAAAAGAAAAATATTAAAAGAAACATTGTCTTCATTAACTTGTTACACTTGTACTACAAGTAAGTAGGTGGACTTGATCTAGCATAAAATTGATGAATACAATTAAAAATATATATATACATAAGGTTAGTTTGCCCATGGATGAAGCCTCTGTCATGATTGCCTGTGTAACTTATGACCGACAGAAATATAATAATGCAAACATTACTAGTTTGCAAAACAAATTGGAGGAGTACCAAATAGCAAAAGGTAAATAGTACCAAGTACAAAACCAGCATGTGGTAGCCATATTGTTTTTGTTCAAACAGCAGAACTTAAGCATGGGTGGATAGGGCATTAAATTCCCATCTAACAAAATCTGAGTGATAGTGTGGAGAAATAAATAAGGTTGAGATTTGCAATAAGTCCCCTGGAAAACTACTCATTCACATGACATGGGGTCACTATGACCAGTTGAGTTGAGGGGATGAATTGGAGGGAGACTTTCATGTAATGAGATATTATTTTTTGCTATTCCGGTTAGTTAATAGTTTAATAACACGAATCATAACTTTTTTGTGTGTCATTGTATTATTGACTGGAGATAGCAAAATAATACTACTTCTGCTCCAAGAAAGTTTTTTTTCGATGAATTGGATTTGAAAGTGATAATTTGGATGTCGAAAGCTTGAATGAGAGTGAAAACATGTTTTTTATGTTTAATATGTGAAATGAAATTCAAGACTCAAAACAAAACCATCTTAAATGTGAAATTGTGCATTGATTACATTGAGTTGCAATTGAATTCTATACTTGAGGAACCTGAATGTGCCTAAATACAGTAATAAGACTGCTACTCCTATTTCAATGCGCCTTAATTCCATAGCTTTTCTGGGAAATTAGCTTAATTGCACAGCTTATAAAAATTTGACTTACAATCTTCATCCCCCTTTTTTGGTTTTCTGAAATTACAATCTGAGAACTCAGATAATAGCTTTACCACTACTTCAGCCATGCAGAGAAGGCAGAAGCTGCTTATAAGGGAAATTGTCTCAATTTCCGCCACCTCCACCAGACCCACTTCCAGACCCTTGGCCGCTGCCCGCACCAGCTCCCACTCCAACGCCAATCCCAATTCCAATTCCAAATCCTCCACCGCGACCACCACCACCACCAGCTCCTCCTCCACCTCCAATGCCACCACCAGCTCCACCTCCTACACCACCACCTGCACCCAATCCACCTCCATGGCCTGAACCTCCACCGACTCCGCCACCACCACCTCCTCCTGCACCTCCTCCACCACCAACACCTCCGTTGGCTCCACCTCCTACACCACCACCTGCACCAAATCCGTCTCCATGGCCTGAACCTCCACCAACTCCGCCACCACCTCCCCTCCTGCACCTCCTCCACCGCCAACACCTCCGCCAGCTCCACCTCCTACACCACCACCAGCACCAAACCCGCCTCCGTGGCCTGAGCCTCCACCAAGACCACCGCCTCCTCCTGAACCACCACCACCACCGCCTCCAAGACCACCACCTCCTCCAACGCCACCACCTACCCCACCTCCAGCTCCAAAACCTCCACCATGTCCTGAACCACCACCAACTCCACCACCGCCACCTCCACCAGCTCCGCCGCCACCACCACCACCTAAACCTCCTCCATCTCCACCACCTACACCTCCTCCAGCTCCAAAACCTCCACCATGACCTGACCCACCTCCAACACCACCTCCTCCGCCACCGCCAGAGCCTCCACCACCACCAAGACCACCACCACCTCCAGCACCACCTCCTACACCTCCTCCAGCTCCAAAGCCTCCACCATGACCCGAACCACCTCCAGCTCCACCTCCTCCGCCCCCACCAAAGCCGCCGCCGCCGCCGCCACCAACACCCCTCCTGCTCCACCACCTATACCGCCCCCAGCCCCTGCTCCTCCACCATGACCTCCACCGCCACCAATCCCTCCACCACCACCAAAACCTCCTCCTCGGCCAATGCCACCACCCCTACCGCCATTACCACGAGGCCCTCGACCAAAGCGACCACCGCAGGATTGCCGACCCCGTGGACAATCATCATCATCACCACGAAACCAAGTTTTGTCAACTTTGTCATCACCTAGAGAGCTGGTTGCACTCAACTGGAGGACAATGTACAAGGCAACAAGACTCAAAGAAAGCCATTTTGGAGAGATGCCCATGGCTTTTAAAAAAAATGCGTAACTAAATTCTCAGATTGCTGAGGTTGTGTTCTTCATTGTTGAAAAGACGATCCTTTTATAGGCTTCACTCACTAGCCAATAATATAGTACTGCTACACTAAACAGCCTTTAATGGGTGCATGTTCATGGCTGGCGTTGGAACAGTTGGGAAATTTTGGGGACAATTAAATGCCAAATGGAGGAAGTCAAAACCCGACTTGGATTGGATATATAGATAATAGATCAAGTAAAGTTCAGCTTGCGTTGACCATTTGACTTATGTGTACCTTTCTTTTAGCTTCTCATTATGACATGAATTTAATTAAGCATGAGGACCCAAGTGTCCCAATTGCATGAATAACCTCAACTAGCTATAATCTATCAGCCTTTGAGCTAATCTTAAAAGGCTGTGTGGTTGATCTGATTTAATGGTTGGGCCCTAAAATCTTCCTTTCCTTTCGTATAGTTTAGACTATCATAGTTGTTTATTTAAGAAGTCCTCATTTTCTGTAGTTTAGATCATATATGGATTGTATTAAAAAAATATTGGGGCCTAAAATTATGTAATGTTTTGTTTGAATTTTGTTGCTCTTTCACATTTGATTTAAATATTTCTTCCAATGTATGCATGCTTTAAAAGAGTAGAGCCCAAACAAACACACCTAACAAATTTATGTGAGGCTTCTCTCCATGACCATGCACATTGATGTTGGTCAACCCTACCTACGCTCGACCAATAAATATTACTCTTAACCAAATTCAATTACCCACCTTCCACTTTGCAATTTGCAAGCACAAGTGGCTCTGCCTGGTCGATATCTCATCATCTCTCTCTCTCTCTATCCCCGTATATCTTCGACACTCAGATGAATGTTCATGGAAAGTATGTTAAGTCCTCAGGAACAAATAGAGTCGGAATGTGCATGGCACTGAAAGTGTATCCACTCATTGTCGATTGATTTTGGGTCGGAGTGATTTCATCTATTTTTGTTTTGGTCAAACGAGTGATTTTATGTATTGTCAATTGATTTTGAGTTGAATATTTGCACAAAATCCATTCAACTGTTGCATGTCCTTATGTCATCTTACAGAGTCACAAGTATGCTTTCTAGTGTTAATGTTGGTGAACATTCTAAGATTAGCTTCTATTTTCAATCTTAAATGTTAAAAAGACATGCCAATAATATCACAGCGTGCCATGCTACACAATTGGGGGAAATGTTCAAAGGAACAGAGTTGGGCTAAATTTTTTTTTCCTTTTTGGTCAAGAACAATGTGAAAAAAGAATACAAAACCCAAACAAATTAGACTCAATGAGTCTGATTTGGATCACAAAGAAGAGAAGCAAACACACACTAGTGGAAATGGCTTGAGTTAAGCCCTGACTACATCTTTAATTTGCAGACATATCCTCTCCTCTCCTAGTTCACATCTAATACCCCTGACAGCCTTTGGTCACAGTTTTACCTTCCAAAGATTCTGGTTTTGCTTATAGAGGCCGCGTTCGACGACCTAATGCTCGACCGCAAAGAAGAGCATTGCTTGGGATTGGATATTCATCCCTCCATGAATTTGCAGGTGAGTAGACACGAAGGTAGAATTGCTGGCCTAAGTACTGGCGAGCCCAGTTCTCAGACCTCACATTCCACATTCCCACATTGTCCAATGGCATGTAAATTGCGGTCCATGAGTTGGGATACACCTGTGATAAGAAACGGCATCCATGTTAAAAAACAATCATGATAACATAATTGTAAGTCACATATAGTTTTTAAGGAGCTGCATTTATCAATGTACCTGAACAGTGCAACGAGAAATCGTGTCCCTCAAATTGTATCTTAATCTGCTTGCAGGTTCCCACTGTCCACCATCCATCCTGCCCATATCAGAATTCCCATGGTTAAGATATGTGTTCTGATTGAGTTTCCATGGAACAGTTCAAAACATGTTGAGTTTCTGAGGCGGAGAACTTACCCCACAACAAAGAAATTATGGCCATCAATGTGCCATGACTGCACAGTATCCTCAGGATTCTCGAACACTAATTCAGCGAAGCCTCGGAAATCAGCATTCATGACAGAAGTCTGAAGATAAGCACCGCCTCCAGTGGGGTTGTCTTGGATGCTTCCAATGGAGAACACCCCTGTGATCTTGAAGTAGTCAGCAAGTTTAAGTGGTGTGTCGGGTTGGATGAAGGACACACTATTCACAGCATATCTCTGCTTGCCATCAATAAGTGGAGCAGAACTTGTTAGCCTGATTGTACGTGTGGTGTTGATCAATCCGTAATGATATGAGCCTTGGGGGTTAGGTCTTGGACCACTTGCTGTCAAATTCCGCCTGGTTTTATACAAGTCATTCAGCCAAAATAATATGACAAGTGGTGTATAATAGGTCTAGTAAATTGAAATAGTTCATCTTTTTGTGCATATCATGTTCAATGATACTTCATAGGTTAGTTTTCTTATTTCATAGTATTAGGCCAATAGCTTAGGTTGTCGGTGATGATTTCTTAATAGAAAATGTTGGTGCAAACAACATGATCTTTTTGTATGCCATCTCAATACACTCACCAAACGATTATCTATACAGCAGAATCTATGTCAACAATGAAACTGGCACTAACATGTGTAACGCATCCACTTCCGAACAGAAAATAATGATTAAAATAAGCACCTGAGAGATCTGGCTTGTTCAAGAGACCAGTCAATCTGAGTTGTTGGGCCACCAGGGGGAGGACCAGAAACGCTTCCTGCTGAGTTACTGTAGTGAAGAATGGAGGTTGTACTGAGCACTTGTGAAGTGAAACGCGTAGAGACAACAATGTAGTAATCTTGTGCTGGTTGATCAGCTGTAACCAATACAGAGTAAGACTGCCCCAAATGAATGTCAAGGGAACTATAAGTGTTTTGAAGGCTGTGGGTGCCTTCCACCTCAACCAGCAACATCTTGTGCCCCTGGATTCTGAAATTGATGGAAGTTGTAAGTCCCACATTCGATATCCTCAACCTGTAAGTCTTCCCTGCCAAGCAAGTATGACACATGAAACAAGTTACATCAATTCCATGACCACGCAGAAATGGTTCTCACAGAACTTGTTGAATTGATTAGTTACCTTGATCAACTGTAAATGTGAATCCGTTTGATCCACGACCATTGATGAGGAGTCCATCAGGGAAGGGAAGATTATTCCCACTATCTAAAATTGCTTTCAAATCCTGTAGGATTCAAAACAACCCCATCAAAATGGACACATATGACATGCCTTCTGCTACGAATTTGACAACGATTATAAATCTTGAGTAGTGCTAGAGTGATAAATTTTTAGACCTCGCAGTGAACAACTGCACATACTAATTGTTAACTCATAAATCATCTCTAGTTTTCTGCCACATACTAATTGTTAAAACAAATGTGTGTGTGTGTGTACGATATTTGGCATAGTCTTTAAGCATGCTACTTACAGTGTGATTTTTACTGAACCAATCTCCTGCCAGTATGGTGAAGTCTCCAGCTGGAGGAGGGAAAGGTACTGGGATAACCGAGCGGCTTGCGATTTTAATGCCACCAAACCCTCCTGCAGCCTTGTGGAAGCCAAGGGAAGGAAAGTAGAAGTAACTGCCAATCTGATCTTTGACTTGGAGAACATAAGTGAAGTTCTGCCCTGGTGGAATGGGGCAATTTGTGCCAAAGACCCCATCCTGCCATGAGTTCCTTCTCTGCTGCACACCATTCCTAAACAAGAATTGCAGGACTTGATGGTTAGTTAGTCTAACTGCTAGGGCAATAAACTTGGTGATGGCATTCTGCTAAATCAAAGGGTTAGTTTGGCCTCTGCTTATTTGAAAAGTCAACAGAAGAAAACCCTAATATACTTTTTAGTTTGTTTTTTCCAGTAAAATTTTGAACAGACAAATAATTTTTCAATGTTTTCACTTTTTGCCACTTGAACAAAGTGACTAAAACGTGTGCTTATTCAAATAGGTGCTTTTGTAATAACAACTGTTAAAAAAAGATATCATCACTTCACCAGTAATGATTGAATCTCATTTCTAAGTATTAGAGTTGCAGTCCAAAATTACATGTACAAAAACTGAAACAAAAACTTATTATTATTTATTTTTTAAGAACAGAGGAATTACTTACCAAGAGAGGAGAAAAGGTTCGTCCAAACTATTGAAAACGCTGATAATGAGGTTATCATTGGTGACTGATTCGATCTGCGGCCCTGGAAATTGCCCATTTATCAAAATCCCCTGCATTTTTGTTTCAAAACTAATTTTTAGCAACCAGCCATTGCTATTTTCCTCAACAATAAAAACAAAGTGTGCTGGTTTCTGTGTGTCTCAGAGAGAGAGAGAGAGAGAGAGAGAGAGAGAGCAATTATAAACGTACCCGTTGTTTCACTCCAAGGGGATAAATATCACCATAAGTGACATTCCAGTTGTAGAACCTGTAAGGATCTTCCCCAGTTGTGCAGGTCACAGTAAGCAGAGCAACCAATATGACACAACACACACTTGTGTACAATCCCATCTCCCTCTCTGGATCTTTGAGAGCAAACAATGGAGAAATGGGACTGAAATGCAAAATAAAAAGCCTCCCAGAAGATAAAGATTCAGTCTTTATCTCTCTCTGGAAAGCTCCTCACTTGTCTGCTTTTTTTCCTTTTCTTTTCTCCTTTTTCTTTCTCTTTTTAGGGGATTCTGTAGAAGTGCTTCTCTGCTAGATCGCCCTTGAAGATTTGCTTCTTCAGTTGTAGCAGGCCAATAGTTTGAGTGAGTGTCTATGAGCTGTCAGCAAGCAGAGGAATAAGTTCTCAAAGACAGTAACTGTACTGATCAGTCCACCCCGCTTACCTAGGGTCGTGTGAAGAAATCCAAGTCCCCAATTTCATGGCATAAATAAAATAAATATCTTTTATTTATTTAATGGTTAAAAAAATAAAAAAATAAAAACCATTTGCTTGGTTGATTGCCTTCTGTTTAAGCAGATGATTGGAGTAAAAAGAGATAAAATTTACCATGTTTGTTTGTTTTCTCTTTCAGTTTAGGCTCATCAGCATGAGTAACATGTCCTGTTGAAGTTAAAATAGTGATGGTGGCATGTTAGATTAATTAGCATGAGCTTTGTCTGTGACTGGCAGACAATATGTTAGTGATTGGTTGCTCCTTTTGACTTGAGAAATTGAATTCAGAGCTGAACAAGGAAATTATGTTTTGATTTGCATTAAAAATGGGTAGCAAATCCTACTGACTATGGAAGACTTTGGTTCCAACCATTTATATAACAAGCTGGACTTATCTTATTATTTTATTTATTTTTTGAGAGAAAAGAGATAAGTGTATTGATAAATTAGGCACAAAGACCATCAGCCACAAGGCCAATACAAATGCACACAAATGGGTATACAAATATGGAAGCATAGTAACCACATATGGTTAATCCATATATAGCCACAAAAGACTAGAGAAATTTCGACATAAAAGCCGCATGACTGAACAAATCAGACATGAATCGTAGCACTCAAATATACTAATACAATTACAACTTTTAACTCTCACAAATACAAAATACAAGTGGAGACTAGAAAACAATCAAACACCATTGTTGCTATCACCGTTGTTGCCACCACCACCACAACCACAGTCGCCGTTACTGCCTTGAAGACATAGAACACCATTAAGATTGCAACTAATCATTCTATAATAAAATATTAACCAACAAAACCACATATCGGGGGTGCATTTTTGCTCACCACTTTAACCATAGGTGTCTCACCACCATCTCAATGCCGACACGTGTCCATATATATAATCATGGTTCCATAAATACAAAGCAAAAGTTAATTATGATTAGGCCTATGGACACGTGTCAAACATTGAAAATGGTGATGAGGATACACCTATTGGTTAAAGTGGAAGAAAATGCTCCCCATATCCTGGACACAAATAATCTCTCAATAAGTAGAACCCCAAATCTAGTAAATTATGAAGGAGAAAAATAAGTAGAGAGGTACAGAAATAAAGAAAGAGGAAGGAGGACCCCTCCCCTCCCCTCTCCCCGGAACACACAAAGTAAAGAGATTTGGGAGAGAGATATTATTTTATTTACTTAAGTCTTTCTATATCTGAGTTTTTGGTTTTTTCTTTTAAAAAACCCACCGACAAAGGTAATGATATAAATATTCCCAGCTCAAATCCCACTTGATAAATTTTTAAAGCAAAGGGTTAAATTTAAAACTCCGAAAATAAATACCCAGATTCATTAGTGCTGGATGAGAATCAATCATTATAATTTATAGTAGCATATTTTAAAGTTTTAAAGCATCAATAGTAATAAAAAATAAAATTCTTAAATCAAAAGCACTTTATTTATTACTTGAATAATTTTTGCTCAAACAGACTCTTTAATTTAATTAATACAATATTATTTAAAAAATAAAAAATATGAAAACATGTTAAAAATATCTATATATTTATTATATGAAAAGAAAAAAAATGCATTTTAAAAACATTTTCAAGATAGGTTTTGTTTTTCAAAAGTAAAATTAAATGTTTGAAGAGTCAAAAATAACTTACCAGTTCTAAAGAGAGATAAAGAGATTGCAGTTTGATGATTGAGGTTGAAGAGACTGTTGGATATAATTTTTCTGATGTGACTCGTATATTTTAAAATTTCAAAACTGTTAAATATGCTATTGAAGATGCTCCTACATGTTATAGGAAAATCAATCATAGTAGCATAATTTTTCTACTTTTACAAGAGGATTCAGAGGCTTCTCTCTTGAATCTTGATGATCTATCTCCCCCACAAAATCCAAATATCATAATTGATCTTTTAATACGAAAGAATTGACAATTATTAGTTACACGTTTTCTTCTGTCATTGGTAAGATGGCATATATTGCGATGGGACTGCCACGTGCCACTCTTTTGCTACCCAGCTCCACCTAAAGCAGTCAATGAAAGACTGTCCGGTTGCCACCGTAACATAATTACATGGTGTTATTTATCTGCGTATTATAACGTGGACGGACAATAGATTTAGGAAGCTGAGGTGCCGTTCGGTATTGTTTTCCACCAGTGTTTTCTGTTTTCCAAGAATGAAAACAACCAAAAACGCGTTCGGTGGTGCTAAGTTTGAAAACACAGAAAACAAAAAATTGAAAACGATCTCAACTTTCTTCATAAAACGAGAAAACAACTTTTAGATGTTTTCATCATTTCCGTTCTCACCTTTCTCAAATCCCATACCCAAAATTGAACACCCGTTGTCTCTTCCTTTCGTAAATTACAGATTCAACATTTTCAAACTCATCACCACCAACACGCATAACCAAACCCACTCAAATCACAACCACCACCGTCGAACACGATCGCTCGGAACCACAACCATCACCGAGGCTCTGCAGAGCTTGAACCACCACCATCACCCAATTAAAATCACCACCGCCCCATCGAACCGCATTGACATCACCTTTCTGCAGAGCTTGAACCACCACCATCACCCAATTAAAATCACCACCGCCCCATCGAACCGTATTGACATCACCGCTCAGAGCTTGAACCACCACCATCACCCAATCAAAATCACCACCGCCCCATCAATGGGAAGCTACCGGAAGGTGAGGGAGTGAGAGAAAGACAGAGAGAGGGTGCGGCGGCATGAAGAGAAAGTGAAAAGGAAGGGGGTTGGTCTGATTCTTCAATTTTGGAGAGAGAGAGAGAGAGAGAGGGAGAGAAGGAGGTATCTGGAGGCGATAGAATTGAGGTGGGTTTGCAGAGCGTGAAAGAGAAGGTCGGGTTGAAAAATAATATAGATGATATTCTATTTTTTTTTATTCTATCTAAAGAGAAGGTTGGCTTAATAGAGATGATACTCTATCTTTGACTAATTTTTTCTATTTCGATTTTTATTCTATTTTTTAAAATGATATTCTTTTAGATGATTAAAATAAATACTTTTGAAAAATAATATACATACTAATTTTTTTTGAAACTCACATATTAATTACATAATGTTGTATTAAAAAAAAATATTGCATTTTAAATAAAATTACACATTATTTGTTCTCTGAAAACAGTTTTCAACTAAAAGCTACCAGATGCGTTTTTGTTCTCTGAAAATGCGTTTTCATTTTCTCGTTTTCATTATACGAAAACATTCTCTGAAAATGTTCTCTAAAAACATTACCAGACGAGCCCTGAATTTTTCATTATCTTTTTCTCCGTTCTTTTTACTTTTTTTAATTAATTTTATTTCCTATTTTACTTTTATTCTACATTAAAGTTTTCCTATTCTACCCTTATCTTATTTGTTTTATTTTCAAAAAAAACTATGAATGCAAGGTTTATTTATGGGTCATGAATTTTTGCAGTAGGTGGATCATATAATTTTACCTAGACAAATACACAATGTTCATTATTTCTTACTCAGTTAAAAGGAAAAAAAAATTATGAAAATGGAGTGCAAGTTGGAAAATTAAGTTTAACGAAAACGAAATAATATAAAAGTGAAATAAAAAGAATTTAATGGAAATGGAGTGTAAGTTGAGAAAATGAAAATGGGAAAATCAACTCCCTAAATTTATAATTAAAAATATATTAAAAATAAATAAAATAACCAATTACATATTTTAAAGTTTTCTATGTTATATCATGTGTAGGTTTTATTTTTTTGGGTCGAAATCATGTGTCGGTTGATAACATTTTATGGCCACGAGAAAAAACCAGTTCATAACTAGGGGTGGTGGGCTTTCAATTATTCTCTTTCAAGTTTTGGGTTTTTGGGCCCAAGCTAATAAAGAAGGTTTGGTAGAAATAGAATACATCCGAGCGCAAAGTGGCGACGAAATTGCACATGATCTACGACCATGCAACTCTAACGCTTTTGGGAAAACGACAACGAGATTCTACAAGGAGAAGAGTGTTTGATTATGAAAATATGTTATAATCAATCATAATCACGTGATTATATTGATGAAGAGAAAAGTATTAGATTCCGTCTGCATGGAGGGATTTGGAATAAATTTTGAATATCACAATAAGTTAATAAAAACTAATAATTATATTAGTTTGAATGTATTTGAAATAAATTAGATGTAGTACATGTGAAAAAATATTGAAATGACTACATGTAATGAATAAATTGAAATTCATTTTTTTTCATAAATTTTTTTATACCAAAATCTTGGCATATATGATACATGCTAAAGGAGTCTAACCTAGTGGAAAATGACATTGATTAGCAGACTAGTGATCTTATGTTCAAACTCTCATGACAAGAGTGTGTGTGTGAAACCCACATCCCTCTGTAATTTAAACTATTACTTATACGTCAAAAAAAAAACTTAACATGCATGAATTTGAATAGTTCATTCAAACAATTTTACCTTATAATGTTAAGTATTAGACATTTTTCACAGCCTGTATAGTCCTCAAAGACTCAATATTTTATTTTATATTTTTCATGGGTAAGACTTGAAGCAAATGGCCTTACAGTAATTACCTAATTACTGAACATGAACGCACTTATGTCATCCAATCAAATGGGTTCATTGCTATATTAAAAAAATGTGGATTCATTACTATTAAAAAAAAAAATGCTAAGGAGACCAATTTGGGATACCAACTCATGTACTGCAAGTCTCTAATAGATACACTCGTCAGATTGATGCTCCACTTCTATTAGAGAGTTGATATCCAAGTTTGTATCCCAAGTTGGTCTCCCTAGCATGACCCTAAAAAAAATGTTGCGTTCAGCTCGTGTTCTTCTCTTTTTTGGGTAGGTAAGCAAGTGGGAGAAGAATAATTGGTGGGAGTGGAAATGGTTTTCTGATGCCAAACGCTGCCTTCTACCTACACGCTTTCATAATAATTCACGTGTATGCGGTTTGTTTGTTTGTTGGATGACTAAGATTTTTAGCTTACATTTCAGACCCAAAAAAAAAAAAAAGATTTTTAGTTTACATGTTGTTCGCCCACATTGGTAGGCCACACCACACTTAAATAGGGCCCAAAAAAAGTAGACCAAACAGCACCTAAAGCATTTATGATCATTCTGGTTTTACATGTATAGTTAGGAGAGGAGAGGCAGAGAAAGCAGGGGAGCAAAAACAGAAGATAAGATGGGGGTGATCAAGGCAGCTCTAGGAGATGCAATTCTGACTTCCCTGTGGGTTTTCAGCGCACCTAGTATGGGGGTTTTCACAGTCATCATCGCCTCGTTTCTTGGCGTTCAAGCTAGGTCTTTGCTAGGCCTCTTCATCACCACCATAGTTGCCACAACTATGATCCTAGCTTTCAGCGTGATAGGCAAGGTTTTGGGTGGTGCCAGCTTCAACCCCTCCACCACTGCAAGTTTCTATGCCGCCGGCCTCAACCCCGGCACATCTATAGTCTCCATGGCGGTCCGGTTCCCGGCTCAGGCAGCCGGTGGAGTAGGAGGTGCCAAGGCAATTCTGCAGGTGATGCCAAAGCAGTACAAGCATATGCTTAAAGGGCCTTTTTTGAAAGTGGATTTGTACACTGGTGTCATAGCTGAGGGGCTGTTGACTTTTGTTCTCTGCTTTTCTCTGCTTGTGATTATTCTCAGAGGTCCTAGAAACCCAATACTGAAGATTTGGCTGCTTTCAATTGCAACTGTGGGATTGGTGGTTGCAGGTAGTGGGTACACAGGGCCTTCCATGAACCCAGCAAATGCTTTTGCCTGGGCTTATGTGAATAATTGGCACAACACTTGGGAGCTGTTCTTGGTTTATTGGGTTGGCCCCTTCATAGGAGCAACTTTGGCTGCTTTGGTTTTCAAGATTTTGCTTCCCCCACCAATAGCAAAGGAAAAGAAAGCCTGAAGAAACACCAATAGCAGATAGATAGCTTTGGTCTTTATGCATCTCTTCTCTTCCTTGTGTATGAATGATTCTCATTGGTGAAGTGTAAGACTCAGCTTCAATATTGCTAATTAAGAAATCTTAAATCAATTGCCTTTTGTTTGGAAGCAAAGAAAATAAAATAAACTTTCTAGGAACAATGTAGTGCGAATTGTCTTCTTTCAGCTTTATCACTATCTAAAGCAGCCGCATGAATTTGTTCTGGGTTTTCTTTAGGAAGAGGTGATATGGCTTCCATTATCTTTGCATTCCTTTCGGCTAAAAGAGTTTGCCCAAAATGAGGCCTCTCTTCAAACAGAGGCCCAAGGCCTTGCTTGAGTAGAAATCACCAATTACAAACCCGGATTTATAAGCTTCTGCCTGCTTTACCGTCATCGAACGCGCCCCTTCCTCCATGTAGCTCAAACGGTTAAAAGCATTCATCCTTTTACATAATGTCTTCAAGTCCCTTCTCCCAAATGTTGCTTGTGTAAGCAAAAGAAAAAATGATACTTTTTCAACACCTAAGCAAGGTCAAAGTTCGACCCAAAAAAAAAGCAAGGTCAAAGTTCGGAATCAGAACAAGCAATGGACTTGTTCTATTTGTGCTGTTTCTCTATGGAGCCCTTGCTGTATTGGTGGTCTTTTGGGCTAGAGTTTACCAGAATATGGTTCAAATATTCGTTTATGTGGTGGGTGAGTTGGCCAGAATATGAATCTGATCCTGAAATTTTTGTGCAAGAAGCATTATGAATCAATTCAAAATCCAATGCCCCGTCGAGAAACTATGAATTTTTTAACGGGTTGACTAGCTAAAAAGGTGATATATATGATGGCTATTAAAATGAATATTGACCACAAAAGGAAACCCTAGGAGAAAATTGGAAAAGCTAGAGAGTTAAAGTCATGAGTCTTTTACTAAGGGATTATGTTTCTTAATTGAGCAAACAAATTAAACCAACATGATTATAGACCTACAAAGTCGAGTGAATAATGGATTACTAGTAGTGGTTACATCGGTTCAAAACCAATGAATTTTTATCAATCCAATCCAATTTTTTATTGGATTTGAGATTTTACAATATGATCCAATGTGTTCAGATGTTAGGATCCAATCCAATGTTGGTTTGGATTGGATGATCGGTTTGTATGAAAATATGATAATCACAAAAATATCGTATAGAATTCAATCCAATAGAAAATACCATTAAGTATGTACTAAATAGACATAAATAAATTTTAGAAAACATCACTACAACACAAAGTTCGACATTTAGAGTTCAAGTTACATCCATTCCGTAAAAAAAGAAACGCTAAAGTCAACACAAAAACTTAGAAATCTAGAATTTTTATGGTATATTAATATATATTTTTTTCGAAAGAATATTAACAAAGTTGTGTTGATACGTTGATGTAAGTGGAACGTGAAAGGTGGTTTAGGTTCGAACACAAAGAAAGACAAATATTTGCATATATTTTTAAAAGGTTGGATCAGTTTGGTTTGAATTGGATTTCAAACTATGGATCCGCTAACCAAACCCATCCAATCGATTTTTCATTTTTTGGATCCAATCCAATCCGCCAATATTATCGAAACCAATAAAATTGGATTGGATTGGATTGGTCGGTTTTGGAGGATTTGTTTGGATCTTGTACAGCCTTAATTACTAGGCTACATTTGGCGCGTTACTAAGCTTTTATTGGGTGAATCACATTAGAAGAATACATGTAAAAAAAAAGGCTACATGGGCCCTCATGGAAGTTCCGCTAGTGACGCCGAGAGTGAGGAGGGTTTAGTGATGTTAATTGCAAACATAATACACATGTTAGTCCCTAAATCAAATCCCAGATCATCATCAACACTAGTGTTAACACCATGTTGATCTCACCTCCTTCTTAAGCAAATCCCACAAATCAAGGGATAACCCTTGATTGTCATACCTCACATCCCACCAAACAATGAGTAGCCATGCCACCTCCTATGCCTTCTTAATACCCAAGACCCCAAATCAAGGGGAGCTATGCAAAAAGTCGCAGCAATCAAGCAAACTTGTCTACTCCAACTTGGACTATAAAGGGGAACTCACCACCTCAAAGCAAATGAGGGATGGGCTGCCATGGTTGGGAAGCTCTCAAAATATCTCCAAAGCTCTCTATTTTCTCTTACAAAGGCTCTCAAGTTTCTTCGCCAATAGGGAGAATTGTATAGAGGGATACAATTAACACTTGATTCATGAGGAATCCTTCATACCCACTGTGACAGGACCCGACCTCGAATTCCACCTCGGAATCCATGTCGAACCCTGCTACCCGTCCGACATCCAACCAATGTCGGGCCCACTTACTAATTTACCCTCTTCCCCGCATATTTAATAAAAAGGGTTCAAGACTTCTGCCGAAATTTCGACAGAGTTTCCCCTGAAAATTGAACATTTTCCCATTTTATCCACCTGTAAAATCACAGTTTAAAACTTCCAACAGTAGCACACACAATGTAAATCACACATAAATTTCAAAATGGGCCTTCAACCTTCAAACAATACAAAAACCACCAGCAATGCACTTAAGTCAAATAATACATTTATAACAATGCAAATAATGAACCCAAACAAATTTATGAGTAACCACTGTATCAATGTCACTCAAAACAGCCTCTTGACAAGCTAAAGGCTACATGAAGTTGCAAGTCATAGAGGAACACCCCACAAGGAGTATCCAGATCTACCAAAACATTAGATGACGAACAGTGTGAACACCCTCTCCCTTACTTCACATTAAACATGATCAGCCCTTACTACCATCCATTACAGTGCAGAAAATGTCACTAACAGTTATTTACCATATTGCACAAAAGAAGCCAACTAAGCCAGGCAACTCAAGGCACACTAAAATCATCCGTTGTTACTACCTTCACCATCTCATTTGACAAAGCATTTTTATATAAGACATGGAGTAGTTAACCCCACCCCAGGAAGACTAACTCCTTTCAGATATCTCATCATTC
The DNA here is from genome assembly GCA_024362665.1 of Prunus padus. Classification (NCBI taxonomy): domain Eukaryota; kingdom Viridiplantae; phylum Streptophyta; class Magnoliopsida; order Rosales; family Rosaceae; genus Prunus; species Prunus padus. The sequence goes on from JANFAM010000013.1 coordinate 23,153,511, forward strand.
ATATCGAGGTTATGAACATAATTCACGCATGTAAAATAGTCAAACATTTTTAATATATTTTATTTTCGCGGCTGCACCTAGATTGGCCTAGGTTGCCTACGTACCCTTATTGAGGGATCAAGCCACACGTAGTTCTTTTACTAAATATTCACAATTCAAATAATATAATATAATATTGAAACAACCTTACGTTTATAACCCAACCCTTATATTCTTTAATTTATTATTACAACACAAACCAAATCCAAAATAAATCAAGTTTCAAACCAAACCTTTTACCTGAAACCATAAATGCAACCATCCGCATAACCCTTGATTGTCATACCTCACATCCCATCAAACAAGGAGTAGCCATGCCACCTCTTATGCCTTCTCAATGCCCAAGACCCCAAATCAATGGGAGTCATGCAAAAGTCCCAACAATCAAGCAACCTTGTCTACTCCAATTTGGACTATAAAGGGGAACTCATCACCTCCAAGCAAAGGGGGGGATCGGCTGCCATAGATGGGAAGCTCTCAAAATATCTCCAAAGCCCTCTCTTTTCTCTTACAAAGGCTTTCAAGCCTCTCTCTTTCATGTACAACGTAAACCATACTCAAATACAAATATAAAGCTATCAACTATAGTGGATGTAGCCCCATTATGGGTGAACCACTCAAACACTTGTGTTATGTGTGCGATTATGTCTTAATCTGTTAGGTACAAATTCACCCATTAAGAACTAGCTCTAAATATATTTTGAATGTTGCAAATAAGAGATTAATGAATGCAATCTCTATACTGAGATAGATGAAGTATTTCTTGATAATTATACACACATTTATGAGTACAAACGGCAGGAATTTCAGAACTCAATAGGAAAGCTGTCTCACTTAAACATTGGAATTTTAAAAAGTACACAAATATTATGCAAATTATTAAAGCATGAGATCAAACTGATCAATCTTGCTCACAAAAACCAAAATATAATAGGAAATATACAAGACTGCCACCACATTTGCTCCTGATATTTCAGGCAAAATAGGGGCAGACTGTGTGATCAGGTGTGTTAACAAAACACACATGATCACCAAAGACTTGAAGTTGCAAAGGGGAACTCTTCAGTGGAACATAGGAACTCTTTAGGAGATCCTAGTGGTCCACACAGAAGATCCATGGGACTTCGATCATGATCCTCATTCATCATCATCATGATCATAGGGGCATCGACAGAAGACATCAAGTACAGTCATCATCAGCGTGGGCCCTTTCGGAGGAGTGTTTGATGGGTATGCAGGTGTGGTGTTCGACGAAAAGCTGCTGATAATAGAATCTAAGCTGTAACTGTTGCTTTGCATGTGCTCATCATCAGCCAATTCAACATGTGATTCATCCATAGCCTATTTTATTATCAAAATGGAAAACCCAATAATCAATTAATCATTTGAAAAAAATAATTTTTAAGTTTACAAGTACTACTAACTACATAAGATATTATTTGGCCAAGAACAATCTTACCTGGCAAATGTGGCACCAAATATTGAAGAACACAACAAGCCATGGTGTACATGGGTTCTGTAACTTGACATCTCCTGTTTTTAGACCACACTCCTTCTCCTTAATTACCTCCTCCAACCACCACCTCCACCACCACCTCCACCGCCCTTCCCTCTCACGCTGACAGAACAAGAGGAGCATATGGCATGGCTTGAATGTTGCAGTCGAGAGAAGTTCCTGAGAACAATGCAAGCTAACTGCAGGCACATCCATGGCTTGAACTACTTGAAGGAAGTTCAAAGTTTGGTGCATTTCTTGGCTACCCATGTTTGCTATTTGGTTCCATGCCATGATCACTAGGCTGCCAATTGTACCATCCAAGCCTTGAAATGAAGCCACATTCAAATCCTCATCAAATAGAACGCTACCAGAATTCGGGTACAAGATCTTGGACAGGGCAACCATTTTGTTCAAACTCAATCGAAGTGACACCCTCAGCTCCACTGAAGAAACCAGATGCATATTTGCAATCAAACTTTTGATCACTTTGGGACAAATATTTCTACAAAATACCTCTTGGCAATTTAAAAAACATGGCATATAAACAACTGAAAATATATAATAAATGACAACAAAGGAACAAATATGGCAGTTTATTAAAACCAGAACAAGTTGACTATCATGTAATTTTCTCTTAGAACCCTTGAAAGAACACACGGGCTTCTAATATATAAATATAAATAAAATAACATTATTAAGAAAAAACTGTTCTTCTCATCAAAGTAACATTTCCCTGACAGGCACACAGATCTTCTCTTCCATTGGCGCAATTCGAATGTAAGATCACATAAAACACGAGAAAACAACAAAACCCAGATGGATTGTTCACTTAAAGACAAAACCTAACAAGAAAATCCGCTGTGGCATGAATATATATATATATATATATATATATTTTTTGAATATTTATATATATGCAGCAAGAAAACCAAATCAAAGAGGGAGGAAATTAAAATATTAAATTAAAAGTACGTACCATGGAGCTCAAGGAAAGAGGTTGAAGATGAAGATGGCGAGGGAGTTATAAAGAGCATGAGGCAAAGTAATAGTTTGAGAACAGGAAGTTTCAGCTGAGGCCATGATCATGAACAGTGCTCTAAAACCCTATCATACCAAAAAAACTTACCTTTAACAGGGATAACACTGTTTTGCTATCCCGGCCAATAAAACAATGACAAGTGAAAAAATTATCATACGTGTCATTGTATTATTGACCATAAATTGTTATCCCGTTACATGAGAATTTCTCTCCTCTCATACACTCGAGTCTCTTTTTCTTGTGATGTCTAATCCGACCATGAACAAGGTTTAAATAATAATCAGCACCAAAAACGAAAGTAGGTAACGTTTTCAGGTTCATTGAACCTGGCCTTCTTCAGTGGAGAGATTGCAGTCTTGCTACTTTACATTTAAGTAGAAGGAATATTTATGGACACGTTGATACTCCCAACCATGCATGTTTCGTAATGTTTCGTTGTCCCTTTATATAAATACTCAGAAAGATTATTAACACAAGATCTCGATTGTAGAATATTCTCTTATTTATACTTAGGAACGGTTTAAAAGTACTTCTAAAAGAGTTAAAAACGATTATAAATCATAAAAGTGTTTTTGAAAAACACTTTTATGAATTTTTAACAAATTTTTTTATGGTTTTATTTATTTATAATAAAAGTGTTTCTAAAAAAGGTACTTCTTATAAAAATATTTCCAAACAAACCCATATAAATAACACTAAAACATGAGGAATATAATGATTTCATTCCCATCATAACCTTTAAAAATGTAAAATTCAAAGTAAGTCATATGGGTCCTATTTTATAAAAGTTGGTCGTACATGTAACCGAACAAATTGTTGAATATATGATCTTTCTCTCTCTCTCTCATGATATTAATGTTTCACAAGGGATGGATTGTATCTGCCCAGAAGTTTAGTCTCTATTCGAATAGGATGAAACACCTTGTGGTACAAGTGCATTGACGATTAATAAACTTGCAATTTATTTAATTAAATGTGACATTATTATATAGGGCAGTGTGTAACATTATTTTCAAGAAAGGGACAAGACCACATGACAGAATCTAAATTAGGGTTAGAATAGTATGGATGTTTGTGGGTCGTGGGGTCCCTCAGCATTAAAGCCACAAACAATAATTTAAACTGAGGAAGTCTATGGAACCAAATTGATACCTTGTATTGTATATAAGGTTGACTCAGTTAATTTTTTTAAAAGATATTTCATATTGAGAGTTGTGATAATATACTAAATAAATATATATTATATAATATACTAAACAAATATATATTATATGTATATTGTGACTAATCGTAATCTTATTTGAGAGAGCAGTTACTCTAAACTACTATACTAATGGATGCTTTGCAGGATTGCGTGAATTATTGTGAATGAACTTTGAACAGCCCTCTTCATACTTCTCTCAGTTGTCTCAACTTTTTGTTGAATTTTGCTTTTTCTTTACAATTTAAATTCTTTTTTGCTGGACCCAAAAACCAGCGTGCTTCTTGTTTTATGGGTTGTATTATTTTCCGCCGTACATTAACAGGGCATAGAGCCCACAAACTTGAAAATCTAATAAAATTGGCGACGGCTGATTTTGACTATTTGATAATTTCTCCCTTTTTTTTTGGTCAACGTGAAATTCATTAGATAAGGAAATTATGGTAGATAGTCCAATTACATAAGATCACAAACACAATTCCATAGCAAAAGGCCCAACCACACACAATAAACAAGATTCAACAAAATGAAAATAATAACAAAAGCTCAGGCCAGAACAAACAAAAGCCCAACAAACCAAACAAACTAGGGCCAGCAAAATAACAAACAAACATAAAAAAATCCCTAGCCGCCACCCCATAGAAGGAGAACCACCAATTTGCACAGGCACTGAAGGAACCCAGCAACTCCACCATCAAGATAACACCAAGAACAAAGAAGAACATAGGAACTCGAAGAGATGTCTTGGGAGGATGTATACAGCCTCTAGCGACCAATAAGCGACAAAAGCGCTTTAAGGAGATTCCAAAATCATGCTCCAACAGATGCCAACATGGAGCCATGGATCTGAAGAGTATGACACAGTAGAGCTGAAGAGGTTGCGAGAATTCGAGCCGAGCAGGGAGCGAACCAAGATCTGAGTTTTGGGACAAGGAAAGGAAGAGGATATGGGGAAAAAGGAGGAAAACAACACTGGCTATGGAAAAGGGTGGATAAGAACCACCAGAAATGAGCATAAAGCCCAAGCAAAATCACCAACAGAGGGTGAGGAGACTCTCAAACAGAGAGGGGGCAAACCAAAACGCAAGAGAGAGGGCAGAGAGAAAGGTTGGGAAAGTCAACCCTCATGTGGAAGAAGCAACTCTTCCCCCTAAAAACCCTCAAAATTCATTACTCAGCCCGATAATTTCTCCCTTTAATTGGTCTACAACTTTGAACTTACCAATTCAAAATCAAAAGAATAAAAACAATAAGAGCAAGAACACACATAGTGACATAACGATACAGTGAAGTTTTATCAGAAAAATTTGGATTCTTAGTTACCTATATCCCTCTAAATTGAACCCAATTACACATTCGTTTTTAGGAGAAAGTCTTCGGTGAGACATGACAACTCTCTATTATAGAAATCACCTAATCACGCGAGCAACACACACGTAATGGATAGATGTTAAAAAATAAAAATAAAAAGCCACATAAAATAAAAACGTCTCACTGAAGAAGCCTTTTTGTGTTTGTAAATTTGATTCAAGAGAAACATAATCCTTACAAGAAAAAGAAGTGACACAGTCAAATACCACCCATAATATAATAATACAGATCAAGATCAAGTAATAATGAAATAAAAGAATCAAGGTAGAAACAGAATGAATTATGGCCATAGCATGTGGTTTGTGAAAAGCTGCATCATCAATTATGGCATTGGCACCCAACGGCAAAAGCTAAGGCACTAGAGACTTTTCCTTCTTTTTACTTTTTTCAGTTCAATTTCACTGATGCAAATTGCAATTACCACTACATTAGAACAATAAAATGCCCCATAATTTGCACACTCAGTATTTTTTTTTTTTTGGATGCGACATACTTGGTATTGAAAAATAACCTTCTTCCGCCTCTTTTTTTTTTTTTTGGGTTTTTGTTATCTAAAAATTACTTTAATTACCAATTCACTCGGATTATAACACACTTCGGTCACATTTAACAAGCAAATTGAATTTTTTTTTTTAAAAGTAAACAATTAGGCCTCCCAAGTCCATCACTAATCCAAATAACCCCACTAAGGACACACTGAAAATTTTTGAATTCGAATTCGAATCCCCCTTACTCATAGATTAAAAATATAATAGTAATAATAATAATATAACAAATTGATGTAAACAAATTTCAAGTATGAATGCAAGTGAAAAATTTGCTGCTCATTAAAAAAAAATTGCTGTGTGGTTTGTACAAAGGAAAAGTTTCAACACATTGATTTCTTAGTTCTTATTTTGTATTATTTCAGTTGAATACGTGGAAAAATGTGACTGATCAATATAATATACAGGCCATGCGTGCCTCCTTGTATATAAATTAAGGCCTCCAGAAAAGTGCCCCAATGGCCTGCAATGCTGCAAGGAAGGATCTTAGACTAATTCTGTGCAGAAGCCCAAATCTCTCAGTCCTTGACTGATGCTGCTGCTGTCAAATAATATCCATTTATCTTAAAACAAAACTTTTCTTTTTGTCAAGATTCGCAGTTACGGTAGGCCTTGATTGCAGCATCACTACTAATACAACCAAGTTTCGACAGGTGATAGATAGAATGGCAGCAGCAAAGCAATTCCATTGATCTTTTTTTTTTTTTTTTTTTTTTTTTCCTGGAAGGCACAATCACACCTCGAATGATATCCAGAACTTTGAACCATCATCAGGAGTAGCAGACAAATCAGATGCAGTTAACTGTCCTGAATCGTGAAACTTGTCAAATACAGGAAGGTTTTGAGAACTAACTCAAACAAGGCACAAAATAGATAAAAAAAACAATACTGAACTTCCACACTCACACAAAACAAGCTGATTAAAGAAGGTCATATCTGTATAAAATCCATGGTATGATTATAAAGTTAACAAAGAAGTGTCAACATGTTGCAGGAAGAAAACCCACTTGGGAAAGAGCTCAAATCCATATGCAATGTCTTGGAAACATTGTGCTCCATCTGTTCCACAGCTCTCTGCAACTAAGAACAGTTAAGAGATAGAACATCATTTAAGGATCTTAGATAAGAACCTCATTATAGAATTATACATGTAGGTCATGAGGCTGGCATGGAACGCTTATTGTCCTCCACATACCTTATTGTCCAGTGAACCGGTGAGCCCATTAAAACACAACCATTTGTTCACTTGAGGCATTCTATAGTTATGGCATTATATATGACCATTAAGTGAGGCTCTATTTCTTAACTATTGGATCATACTAAACAATTTGATCCAAGACTAAAAATAATGCCTCACATAAGGACTATATATAAGGCCCTCACTATAAAATTATTATTGTTCACTTTTCTCCGAACAACCCAACCCAAATCTCCCAAATCCAATTGAGAAACACCACCCGTGCACTTGATGGCCATTTCAAAGTTACAAACTTCGATGTTTTGAGAATGCCAGAACCATCTGAAACCAAATGTTTCACTATATAATATATTGAGATGCCAAGAAAGTTGAGGCCTTGAAGCTGGGCTACAGTAACAGCTGTGACATTGGACCCAACAGAGCTCAGTCTGATGTGATGCCATGCTATCAAAAATATGAAGCCCACTAACCAGTATGGGTCTTTGCAGACTGCCCCATTCACTCTCACTTCCTAGACATACAGGAAATTACTTACACTAGAACTCAAGCGAAATTAAAATATTTTTTGCCTTGTAAAACCCAAACAGAAGAAGTACAGAGAATCTAAGCCATACAAAAGAGCATAAGTAAGTACTACTTAATTATATAAGTAACTAGTTTATGAATTATGTTGGAGCAGTTGCATGGCGTGCTTATATAATTGATTAATTATACCTAAATTATTATGGTCTGCATTGCAATGCCAAAGGTGAGGCAGCTGCTAAACTCAAGAGAACAATGTTGTATTCCATTTCAATTTTGTAAGCTATTAATTGTCTTAAAAAGAAGAATTTATATGAATTAAGAAGCAAAGGAGTTCCTGCTATGAATTTGGTGAATTGAAGTTCTGCTAAACTAAGTGTTCTGCATATGCTAAATTTGAACTAGTGACAGGTTTCTATTTTTTTTTTAATACAAGCGATAGTCTAAACTACAAGGGGGAGTGGGGTTTCTCACACTACCACCGGTGCCATGGGGGTTCGAACCTGAAACTACTAATTTGCAAGTCAATGCCCTTTTCAACTAGGCTAAACCCCGTTAGCGGCAGGTCTCTATCTTAGTTAGATGTGCAAACATAATAACTAATTTTTTTTTTCAATCTGTTTTAAAGAAAATTTAGATTTGGAGGCAAGCCGGCTTGGTTTGAGAGGGCTGCAAAATAACAAGCAAAATATAACCTCTTATATATATATATATATCCAAAGTTGACTCTGTTTTAATTTCTAAGATTTACTTGGTCTTTTTGAATTGAAGTGGTCAAAAGCTGCAAAATAACAAGCAACATATAACCATATATCCAAAGTTGACTCTGTTTTAATTTCTAAGATTTACTTGGTCTTTTTGAATTGAAGTGGTCAAATTTTCATATGGCTCCATTTCTCTTCAAATTCTTTTCCTTACTGCATATATATGCCTAGGTATATATGTATTGATCATGCAGCTGTCTGTCCAGCTAACCAGTTGGGCTTGCAATGAGTCAAAGCGCAGAGAATCATTTGTTCTCAGACAACCTTTTGCATATAATAAATATTGGAGTTATACCTACTCACCTACCTCCAGAAATCCTCACATTTATTGGAGAGTGGATTTGGCTTTAGGACTTAATCGGGTATGTGGGAGCCAAGTCTGGGGAAAAGTTGGCCTATTATTGAGTAGTCGGTAACCATAATTGTGAATGCCTTCTAGTTGTACATGATTTCGGATAATCTCAGAGGGTGCTTTTCAGCTTAATTGGGATTATGGTGATCTAAAACTAAAACAATGACTATTAATTAATTAATTAATTAATCCCATATAATATTGTGTTGATGTGACAAAGGCGAGAGGCAAATAAATTGGACAAAATTATTATTAGGGAATTACAATAGTATTTCAGTTACAATAGTTAATCATACTAATAATATGAAATAGTCAGTTGTCAGTTACGTTGTAATTAGGTCATAACTCCATGTTTATGTTTATGATAATAGCTTATTGTAACTGTAGATTGTTCTGTACAGACTTCTATATATATATATATTATAATGATCATATGAATGAATAAGGGAAAATCAGTTTCTACATGGTATCAGAGCTAATGGCTAATGCCGATTAGCAATCCTCCAGTTGCCAACATTGAGAGTCGTTGGTGCTCCTCACCCGTAAGGGTGTTTATTTTTGTATAGTCTTTTTTCCTCTACTCCACATCATAGTGCCTCTTCCACTCCTTAGATACCTAGTCCCACTCCTCATCCATGTCCGTCTCTTGAAATGATGGTTATCTCTCTGTTTTCCCTCAGAGACCACACCTCTCTATCGTTGGTTTCTCTCTTTCTCTTAAAATATCTCTCCACTTCTTTGTCTCCGTTGCGCTGTCTCTCTCGCTGAGCCATCTATCTTCCCTCCGCGAGCCTCGTCAATGCTCGTCGAGCCTTATCCTAGTCTGCGATCGTGGTTTCTCTATCTCTCTCTCCCTCTCTCTCATGTTTTTCTGATGGTTTCCATATTTTCCTTTTGTTTGTTGATGCTGCCCGTCGTCGTCCACCTAGCCATCTCTCTTTCCTCAGTGAGCCTCGTCAACGCTTGCCGAGCCTTCTCTGCCATGCTACACTGCCGCTATTCCCTTTGCACAACCCCTATTTCCCTGTGTCTCAAGTTGGTTTCACCTCCTATCCTCTACTATTGTGCTGCCCCCCCTCTTAACCCCCTTATTCCCTTCAAATAATCCTTCTGCTCTCTCTGCATGCATCCCTTTCTGTTTTCCATGTGATGAATTTTCTTTTGTTTCCATTAATCATCTTTATTATATTTATAAAAACAAAAACAAAAACGCACTTGTCTGACTTATTTTTCTTTCTCATTCCTCTTTACAACATGTCCATTTCTCTTTATCCTGCATGGAGGGTGATTCTAGGTAGAGTTATGTTTCTCAGGTGCCTAGAGTTGTTTCCTAGGTACATTTGTCTTGTCTGTTAGCCCGTCATTTTATTCCTTCCTTCCATGAGCCCATGCGCTCTTTCACTTGCTATCTTTCAATGGGCGTTCTGTTTACTTTGTTTCTCTCATGCCGCTGTTGCAACTCTGGAGATTTGAGTTCTTTTTTTTTGTTCCCCTTACTGGACTACTACAACCGACTTGCTATGTTGTGCCCGCTCAATTTGCAGGGGAGTATTAGGGAATTACAATAGTATTTCAGTTACAATAGTTAATCCTACTAATGATAGGAAATGGTCAATTGTCGGTTACGTTGTTATTAGGCCATAACTCCATATTTATGTTTATGATAATGACTTGTTGTAACTGTAGATTGTTCTTTACAGACATCTATATATATTGTATAATGATCATATGAATGAATGAGGGAAAATCAGTTTCTACAATTATAAATAAAGAGTCAATGACAGAAAGGAGAAACTTCAAAAGTTTCAAACTACCCTCTACCTGACACAAAACAATGAATTGACCTACGTGGAGGCCCTGGTGGGTTAAGGGCTAACCAGCCAAAGAGTTAATTGGCCTACGTGCATAAACACAAAAACCGTTTCAACTTTCCACTGGTGGTGGTTTTTGGTTTTTGACCCTCGGCTTTTGCTTCTATTTTGGCAGCAGATGATGTGGGGGTGTTGCCAAAAGCTAGCTAATAAGTCAAATCATCAGAAGAAAGGAGATAAATGCATCAAATGGGTTGGGTTGGTTTTGTCTATAAAAGCATCTTTTAGAGAGAGAGAGAGAGAGAGAGAGAGAGAGAGAGAGAGAGAGAGCAGAGCAACAGAGCTGCAGATGGGTTTTTGAGCACTTGTTGTGGGGAAGAAAGAAGAAGCGCACACACACAGAGACAGAAAGGTTGTTGCAAGGTTTCTGGCTTTTGATGGAGAAAGATGTGAATATATACATAATGAAGGTATTGGCGCGCCTCAATTTGAAGGCATGGTTAATATATGGAGAGACTTAGCCATGTGATTCTGATTGAGCCGCGTCAATATCTCCTTTTGCATCTCTCTCCATCTTTTCACCATTCATTTCATGGTATGTTGTTCTTGATCGATCAACCATCTCGCCCTCTATCAATCTTTTTTCGTTTTCTTCTCTCTCGGTTTTATTATAACCTTTGAATTATTGAAGTGCTCCTTTTTGTTTCTTTAGTTATTATACTATTTCTTCAATAATTTGCATAGTGAAAATACTATATATATGTATTTGTATCTAGATTAATATACATGCATGCATGCTTTCCTATTAGAATTTAGATCCATTACATATAATAGAGAAACCCTTCAACCAATTTAGGAGAATTTGAGATTTAGGGTAAGAAGACAAAGAATGCTCTTCTTGTTGATATATATATATATAGTTATTCTCTTATCCGGATGTATTAACATACGGAACATGCGGATGCTATTGTAAATAAACAGGAAAGCAGAGATATGTAGTACAAAATACATGGCATCCGCACGATAATAACGTCCAGATGTCCGCATAGGTGAACTTCTATATATATATATAACCAACATCTTATTTTAGTCACAAGCCTGTCTCCTTAATTTTGACTAGTTTTTTCAGGTGGGGGAATCTTTACATGGAAATCCCTTCTATCAACCAAGGGCCAAGAAAATGAATCAGAATTAAGAACAGAAATTAATTATAGGCCCCCTTCAAATATATCCTCAGCTCCTCCCTGCTAGGGTTTTAGTCCAGGCTAATTCTGAGAGAGATATATATATATATATATATATTTGGCAATTGTAAAGGAGAGAAAAGCATAATGATAGGTGATTGTCATGGAAGAGAGTAGGTAGAAAATTAAGGGCAGATGCTCAGGTCGGCAATCCACTCCTTTCCTTTCCCACTATAATTGTATATTCAATTATTTAGGAGATTGAAAGATCCTTCCAAACTATTTAAAACTGGAAAATAATATAACAAAACAAAACAAAAAAGGACGTTCATATTAACTTTTAACACAACGAGATATATCAAATTAGCTTTTGCTTCTAATAATTGTTTAATTTGAAAACAAACTGCATGCTCTGATTGTTTTAATTAATGATTAATATCATCATTAGGTTGTGAGTGTGACGCAACATTAAAAATATATATATATAGTGGAAGCAATGCACCAATTAAAACTGCATATTAATATTTATGATCATCTAGTCAACTCAAAATAGGCATCATCCTTAATGCTTGGTTTGGTTATCTATATATGCAGGACCAGCACAGCAAAATTGTACACAACTTTGGCTATTACCATTGACTATTGAAATTGATTCGAAATGTTAACAGAAGAAAAAACATTAAAACGAAAGAGACTTGGCGAGAGAGAGAGAGAGAGAGAGAGGAAACAGACATGCAAGACTGTCAGTGAAGGAATCTGGTTTCAAGTGGATATGGTCCAAAGGATAGCTTGAGATCGAGAAGCGAGCCGGTAGAGCGGGAACCATAACTGCAATGCGAGTAGGGCGGGGGGCCTACGACCCTTTGTTTTCAGTTGGTTTACTTTGCATTTAATATTTCTATCACCTCTGTCCATTAGCTAGCCTAGCTAGCCCTCGCTAGCAAGTTTCTCCAACTGATGCTCTAGGAATAAATGTGTCCTCTCACAAGGTGTCTCGTCTCGCATGCGGAAAAACATGGAGATTCATTTACAAAGTTAACATAAAACTTACTTATAACTGGTGTATATCTTTTTCTTTTTATTGCACTATTTAGAAAATGAGTGTTATAGAAATAGAAAGATATTGATTAGCAAAAGAAAGAGGGTATGGACATAATCTTAACTTTCTACATGTAATTAATTGTTTTGGATGCTCATGTTTTATGGAAGGAAATAATATTTTGTTGTTTATTTGTTATGTGGGTTTATAATTCACTATACAGTAAGAACTTGTAGTGTAGATATATAATCTCTTAATATATGACTTCAAACTATTACTGAGGTAGACGCCGTTGATTTTTGTATAGTCTTAGAATACATGTAAAAAGTTCACATTCACACTTTATTGTTGTTTTTTTTAAAAAACCAGAACAATAAGGTGTGAATGTGAACGCTTTACATGTATTCAAAGACTTTACAAAAACCAACGGGGTCTACCTCAGTGGAAAATGCATTTGACTTGTATACTAGTGGTCTAAGATTTGAACCTACATAATACAGTGGTAGTGTGTGAGAAACCCTTCCTCCCCCTATAGTTTAGGCTATAGCTTGTACTTTTTTTTTAAAAAAAAATCTTTATCTTTATAAAATAGATTTCACTTACTAAATAATCAAACTTATCACCTTAAAAGGGTATATATACTATAGTAGAAGTCTGGCCATGCATTGATGTCACAGAAGCATCATCAATTACATGATCAGTAGGTGATAGAAGAGGGGTCTTTGTGAACGTCCAATGTTGTGTGGGTGGGTGGTGGGTGGGTCAAGAAGATGCAGGCCAGAGCTGTTAGATTTATCATTTATGTGGCTGTTGACAAGGACCCATGGACCATTTTTGAATTTTTTTATGATTTGATTGAATCCCACTTTTCTCTGCTACATTTGTCTTGGCTCCTAACAAAATCAAAATCTGAGACCCACTTGGCAGATATGTTTGGATTTGGGCAAAAATCATGGGCATCTTTCATTTTTTTTTAACCTTTTCAATTTCCATTTCCCTTCAATCTCTTTAACTAATTTGTTTAACATGCTCAAAGTACCATTTCTAAACACCAACAGTCGTTTCTTCCTTTCGAAATGCTAACTTTTGCAAGCAAACCTTTTGTTGGAGCCGTTTTGTTCATTCCAAACAAAATACCCTTTACTTTTATGGTGTGTTTACGAATTGGAATTAGAATCAGTAATTGAATTTCAATTAAGAAAGATTCTTGCGTTTACTTCACATCAAGAAATTGAAAAGTAAGTGAGACTCACACAAAATCAGGAATTCATTTCTTGGGTGGGATGTGGTATTCTAATTCTTGGAAAACCAACCCATTATGAATCCAATTTTTTATACCTATTATATCCTCATAGAATTTTAAAAATTCTAAATTTGCCATCTACTTTAACTTAATAACAATAACATTTTAGTAATTAGCACCCAACAACAATTCATCCTCAATTCAATTCCTCGGATTAGTAAACACACCATTAATATTTTGCTAGATTTGTATATGATTTGAGGGAAATGATTTTCTTCTAATTGGTCGACATATAAGTACTAATTGATAATTTCGCTAGATAATTAATTGAAGTTTATTACTTTCCTTTTTGTTGTTTTCACACAAGTATGTGCACTTTTACATGCACTATAATATAATCGGGATCCTAATGCATATAGATGCCAAATGGTTGAATATGTTTATCTAATGGTTAGAATCAGTTGTAAGTCACGCGAAGGAGGTTAGAGAACTATTAGGAGGTTAGACTAGTGGTTAGTTGAGCTATTAGTTGTTAGCTAAGTTGCTTACTCATTAAGCAAAGAAGACTGAGTATATATATATATGTACATTGTACTGTTAATAATAACTAATGAGAAAAAGATAGAAAAGCCTTATTAAAACTTCTCCTTTATTCTTCAGACTTCTAGAAAACTATCTTCTTCTCTGCTTCAAGTATTCTCAACTACCATGGTTAGCAGAATAACGGGAACGAGAATTTACACAAACATTTGGAACAATTATTCATTTCTTGGCAGAAGAACTGTTTTCATTTTCAAGTAATCACCAATAGCTTGTGGAGTTCCCTAAAATGGGTAGAACTTGCCCTTGCAAAAATGGCTTTGTGAGGAAAGGATGCCAAAAATCTCAATATCTTCCCAACATAGGCTATAGTTCAATTGTGAAATATTGAATCCTAACACCCCACCACATTTCCATACCCTACGTTACTGTCTGCAACTCTATTCAACATTGGTCTAATGGTAGCCATTTCTTTCCCTTGAAGTGGCTCTCACTCACCTACTAAATACCGATCACCCTAATTCAGCTTATAGATCACTCTTTCGTGGAGTCTAAGCTAGTTACATGCTGAAAACTATGTTCTAATACCAACTATGTAGAACTTGTCCCTACAAAGTTGGCTTGTAAGGAAAGAGTATCCAAGAACTCATATACCTTCTCAACATAGCCAACTCACGAAGAGATGTGAAAATTTGAAATTGTACTACTAGCCTACCAGGGGAGAACACGGCCGGAAATGCTATAATGAGGGGATTGTGGGACGGGTTCAATCCCACTATCAAAGAAGAGAGAGAAAATATTGGACTTTAACTTTTTAATAATTGAATGGTTGGATTGAACCCTGTTGAGACCCAAAAAATCCATGGTTGGGCCCAAATAAATGTCTGGCCCAAAACGATATATTATTGAGAAAAGACCCGATTTGAAGCACACAAAAGTATGCAGTGCACGAGTCACACTCCGCATGCCATGCCAAATAAGAAATCCACCATGCCGGGAATTGAGATTAAAAATTATAAAATGCATTTAGCTCTACAAATTCATGCCAATTATCAAGCGTCATAATTAAAAGCATGCCGAGCGACATGCCATGCCAAGTGGGAAATTATTATTATTTCACACCCAAACACACTACAAGCTTAAGTGGGCCCAAGCCACTCAAAAAAACCCGGGGCTTGCTTGAGTGGGTTGTGGTATGGATGGAAATAAATTGTCATGGGGCCCATTGATGGGCCAAGAAATGAGGAGCTCGGGTTGCTTGGGAGCCTCGAGACTCAAGCCCATTTCTTAGGTCCAGATATGTGGGTAAGTGCAAAGGAGAAAATAGTCCATCACCTTAGTAAAAATAACCCATTACTTTAGATAGCCCACAAAGCCCAAATAATTGGTGAACTTAGCCTACTTATTGGATAATTTGACCTTCTATATTAAAAGGCTCATACCATTTGAATAGGGGAAATCCAAGGCCCTCAGTACTTGGCTGAAGAGGAGAGTCACGTGTGAAGGGTTGCTGGGAAGCTCCACATGGAGGGAACAAGTTCCAAGCGAAAGCATTCAAGGGACCAGGGGATTTTGGCACGCAGAGAAGGATGTCATCCCTTAAACCAACAGGCGAACCCATTTCCTTTCCTTCATCAGATTTGTCCATGGAAAGAGGAAGAAAGAGGAGAAAGAAGATGGGTGAAAATGGAAGCTCCCCTCTGAGGCAGCTGCAGGGAGAAGCATCGAGCGCCCAAAAATCCCTGATTTTGTGGGACTGGGCAGAGCTGACTTTACCACCATGAGGTAAGTCAAGAAGGAGGAGAAGAAAGGCAGAGGAAAGCTTAGCTAAGATTGGGAAGAAACCATTAGGGTTTCTTGGAGAAGAGCAGCTCCCAGCTGCTATAAATAAAACATCTTCAACCCATCAGGAACAACACACCCTTCAGAGAGCAAGCTTCTTCTCTCATTTGCAAACGCAGTAATTTTCGTGCCTCATTTCTCAATCTCCCTTATTTCCCCTTTTCTGGCAAATGGCTATAGCTCGACAGAGTTTCTGTCAAGCTGTTGGAAATCACTAAGGCCACCCATTGTTCTTCTCCATCCTTCTCCCTCTTTATCAAACCTTCTCATAATCTCTTTTTCTTTCCCTAGGACCTCTGTCTTTTATAGGAATTCACAGCTCTCTCCTTAAGCACTAAACTCATGATAATTTTTGCTCCCATGCCACAAGCCTCTCATGCCAAGCTAGAAGATTTATCTGTAATTCATTGTTATTTTCATTGGTAAAGGTAACCAAGGAGTTTCCTAAGGTTTCATTGCTCTTTCGAGACATCCTTGAGGCTTGATCTTCGAACTCAGGCACAAGGGACACTTGCATCGGTTTACTCCTTACAGCGGCCCAGCTCACTTGTAGCTGCCAGAAGAAAAGGTCCCCTACAAACCCCTCATTGAACCCTCTTACCAAAATCCCCCTCATTGTAGAAGCTCCCGAACTTGGCAGCTTCAAGTGGGCCAAGAAAGGCTGATTTGAAACACAACTTGACATTCTACCAAAGCCCAGTGTTATGGACACTAGCCCATTAGTCTTAGACTGGGTCTTTTTCTCCTACTTTTGGGCCTTGTGCTCTACATGAAACTAGCATAAATAATATTTATAATACAATTCAGATAATTAAAAAAGAACACAAAGCAAAGAACTTCAGTTAGTACAGGTGGCAGTTATCTGGATGGATATATGATCCATCTCAGTACGTCTCAAGGATTTCTTTGTCCCCTAATAAGAAAAGTCAAAGAGTTTATCTATCTTCAAACCCTCTTGGATTCTCTGATCTGAACAACCCAAGCAAGCCAATCCCATGTGAACTTGATCACATTGAATCAGAATTCTCCACCGGCGGTGAAGCCCACCACCCCGACCCGATGACCCAGATAAGTAGGACCCTTATTTCTGTAGATCAAACGTTCCACAAAAGGCCACGTGTTTTTTTTTTGTTTGTTCGAAACAAAGGCCACACCCCCAAAAAAGAAGAAAAAAAGAGGCACACCGAATGCTGAAAAATAAGAGGGAAGCAAGACAAGTGAGTCGCCACTTGAGTTCCCCTCCACAAACCCCCAAAAAGACATGAAACTATGAATATTATCCAATCCAATCCCTCCTCTTCTATCACAAAACCAAGCCTCACCTTCTTAATACCCTCTATCAGAAAAACACCAAGAAACCATGGTCATCATTAGCCTCTCTTCTTCTTTGTCTTTCATCAACTTAACCAATTCCAAGTCACCCATCTCTGAGTTTCCATCAAAACCCAAAACCAACCTCCCAAAACCTCTGTCTTCTACCGTATGCTGTTCGTTTTCTTCATCAGACCTTGGTTTTCAGTGCAAGGAACCGTTTTTCTTTGAAAAGGGTAGGTACCCACATGGAAGAAGGTTCAAGTTCAGGTCTTGTGCAATTCCTGGGTTTGATTATGGCAACTTTGAGAGTGCCCAGTCTGTGTTGGAGGCAGCTGCTGTGTTAACGGCCATAATTGTTGTTCATGAGAGTGGTCACTTCCTTGCTGCTTATCTTCAAGGCATCCATGTGAGTAAATTTGCAGTTGGTTTTGGTCCAATTTTAGCTAAATTCAATGCAAACAATGTAGAGTATTCTCTTAGAGCTTTTCCTCTAGGTGGATTTGTGGGATTTCCTGATAATGATCCAGACAGTGGTATTCCAGTTGATGATAAAAATTTGCTTAAGAATAGGCCAATATTGGATAGAGTTATAGTGGTTTCAGCCGGTGTAGTTGCCAATATCATTTTTGCATATCTTATAATCTTTACTCAAGTCTTGTCAGTTGGCTTGCCTGTACAAGAGGCCTATCCTGGGGTGCTTGTGCCCGACGTTCGACCCTTGTCAGCAGCTTCCCGAGACGGGTTGCTTCCGGGGGATGTGATCCTTGAGGTTAATGGAATTGAATTGCCAAAAGGAGGGCCTAATGGTGTTTCAGAGATTGTTAATGTAATTAAGCACAATGCCAAAAGAAATGTGGTTCTTAAGGTTGAGAGGGGACAACAGGATTTTGAAATTGGCATCACCCCTGATGAGAATTATGATGGAACAGGCAAAATTGGAGTACAATTGTCACCAAATGTCAGGTTCACAAAAGTAAAACCCAAAAGTATCCCGGATGCTTTTAATTATACTGGGAGAGAGTTTTGGGGCTTATCATTTAATGTTTTGGATAGCTTAAAACAGACTTTTCTAAACTTCTCTCAGACAGCCAGTAAAGTTGCAGGTCCAGTTGCCATTATTGCTGTTGGTGCAGAAGTTGCAAGGTCGAATGTTGATGGACTCTACCAGTTTGCAGCCTTGCTTAATCTTAACCTTGCAATAATTAACCTTCTTCCTCTACCTGCTTTAGATGGAGGTACCTTGGCTTTCATCCTCATAGAGGCTGCTAGGGGTGGGAGAAAGCTTCCTCTAGAAGTGGAGCAGGGGATTATGTCATCAGGGATAACGGTTGTTATTTTTGTAGGATTGTTCCTTATTGTTCGGGACACACTTAATCTTGATTTTATCAAGGACATGTTGTAAGTGTTTACAAAATGTCAGAAATTTGAATGCAACTTGGGTTTTGGGAAAGCCCTGTGAAGCTGGCGTTGGATCATGTCATGTCTTAGAGGGGAAACAAACCAAGAAATTTGGGGACGCTTGACATATATGGTGTGCTTTGATCCACGACAATACGTTGGAGGTACTTTTGGTGCCTTCCTTTTTCAAGTTGTTTCACAAAATATGGTTCTTTATGGTCCTGTAAATCATAATTTTTTATTAATCCTGTTGTCAACATTGACTTATTTTCTCTTTGGTTTTGACTTATGAAAGTCCACGAATATAACTGTTATACTCAAATCCTGTGGTAAATATTTGGTAATTGAGCTTGTGCTGTATCAGCAAATTTATGTGTTATACAGAGGAGTTTTCATTGATGTGTTTGATTGTTCTGATTCATGAAAAAAAGTGTTCTGAGTTTTAGGAAATTGCTCGTCGTGTATGAAATGAAATACACTGAAGCAAATCAGTCCAGATCATGAAGGATTCTCCATTATTTTGCTAGGGCTAGGGCTACTGTCCAATGATGTGAATTGAAACTCGTTAGTTTAAGACATGTTTTACGATAAAAGCTTAGGTGTGTTGGAGGTTTATGTGATTAAGGTTTGATGGATTCGAAACCTTTATATGGGGACTTAGCGTTTCAGATGTTTCTAGGAAGGAAGGAGAGTCATAGAATTCTTTTAAAAGTGACTTGCAACTGTAATTCACAATACAATGGACATGGCTTGAGGGTGGGATCTGTGGATGGAGGTTTCTTCTCTTTTGGAGAAATCAAAATAGTAACTTTTCTGTTGTCAACACAATGATTAGAAAGAAATGCGAAATGTCCTGGTATTGAGATTTTGTACAGACCAATAGTTGTATTTTCAGATCAGACTTTATCTGAGTGTTAGGTCTATAAGCTAAGATTGGCATTAAAAATTCAATTTTCCTCATTGAAATGCAGAAGGCACCAATTTGGAGATCCTACTGTATTCTGGTACCATGTTGGTCTTCGGATCATGAAGTCAGTGTTGCAAAATCTGTGGAGATTGATATGCTGTAAGTCATAATGCAGAATGCATGAGACTCTAGGTGTGTGAAAATATCTTTGCTTTCGCCTTTGTTTTTGGGAAGTCAGAAGATCGGTCCCAACCTTGTATCTTAGGTCACGTGTTAAGTCCTGTGGATGAAACATACATCAAGGAAGTTCATTCAGTTCTCAGGTACCCATTGAGCTACATTGCATGACTTTGATGTGTGGTGATGTCCTTATTCAGGTATGATTGGGTTTTATGGTCAAATTATCCAAAAAAATAAAAAGAAAATCGAATGCAAAAATTGACTTTTAAATTAGAAAACCAAGGCTTCTATTCACAATAAACTTCTTAAATCACCTCCTTATATAAAATTTAGGGAGGAAGTGAGAAAACCCACATTCAATCTTGCTCTCTATACAACTCCTAAAGTAGGGAGACCTCTGGGAGCTCCTAAATTTGAGGAGAGAGAAAGGACCCCTAGTGGCTTTCCTATAATTAAATGTTGTTTTACTTTAATGCTATTTTAAGTATTTATTTAATGCTAACTATTTTTCATTATTATTTTATATGAAGAAAATAAATCATTTATGATTTCCTAAACTAGAGAGCATGGCTGTAGTTGACATTTTATAAGGAGCTCCTGAAATAGCTTTCCGGTTTGGATGAAGGAATTGAAAATTACATAGAATTCTACAATGACATAATTAAGATTTCCATCATTTTAATTTCTGGCAATTGAAGATTCCAGTGTTTGGATTCATGTATGTTGAATTTTGTAAATGACAAAATTTTATAAATGACACTATGAAAATTGTGAAATGACGCATATTTTGGTGGAAATTAAACTCGGGAATTTGATGCCCCAATTTTCATAATTTTTTCATTGCGTCATTTAATAAATTCCGCGCTTAAGTTGCCAAACAAGGGAATTGTCAATTTCTCCTCTTAAATTCCCGATTTTTAGCTAAATTCCAAGTTATTTTCCCAAACGGAGGGCTAGTGTTTTTAGCTAAATTTTAATTAAAAAATAAGGAGTATGATTTTGGATGCTTAGTTCTTATGTTGAGAGAGACCAATATACCTTTTTTCTTTTTCTTTTTTTTGTTGTTGCCAAAGTTAGGAATGGGAAGGGGGAAAACTCACACACACAGGTACCACGGGGGGTTGAACTCATGACCACTTGGGAGCCCATCAAAGGCTAGGCCAATCAAACTAACACCTCATCCATCCAATATACCTTTTTCTCAATCCTATCTCGAACAACATTTCTTGTTCTATCTAATCTTAACCAATTCAAAAAGGGTACAATAGTCTTTCTCCATGCTTTTGGATCATTTCCCGGTATAACCTTAAAATTAAAGTTTGAATATTGCAAACTAGTAGATGTAGTAAAGTGAATTTTATGTATGACAATAAGTACCGATATATATATATCTAGTTAAATATTGATAGAATTCAATTATTATCTTTAGTCAAATGATGAGTAAAGTGATGATTGTAATTCTCAGCTTAAATCCATGTAACCAAAACAAGAAAATTGATCTCGAAATTTTCCGCACAAGTTTTGTTATACTTATAATTAAGAGGACGAACTGCAATAGTTTAAACAATATTGGATATTGCAGAAATTCTATTAAATATTCACTTGCATTCTTTTATAATTTTAACCAAGCTTAGAGCATATGCAATGAACTCTAACCATGCTCCATATCCATCTCCTAAAATAGGGAGATTTCTAGGAGCTCCTAAATCTGAGGAGAGAGAATGAACACCTAGTGCTACTTTATTTAATGCTTATTTTAAACATTTAATTAAGGGTGATGATTTTCACACTCCTCTTTTGTCCACTTACACTCCCTTTTGTTTTGTGATAGTTTTTACTATAACAAAAAAGGGAGTGTAAGTGGACAAAAGATTAGTAAAAAGTAAAAAGTATTAAAAAAACAAAAAGGAGTGTAAGTGGACAAAAGGGAAGTGGGAAAATCATCACCCTTTATTGAATTGAAAAAGAATTATAGCATTTATGGCTTCCTAAACTAAAGAGTATAAAAATAGCGAGGAAGTTGAAATTTTATAGAGAGCTCCTAAAATAATTTTGTGTGTGTTTTTAGCTAAATTTTAACCAAAAAATAGAGAGTGATTGTAATTTCAGCTGCACTTATACAACTTGCAACTCATTCAAACTTCTATATATAGCAATGTTATTAATGTTATGTATCACCAAGTCATTTAAATATGTTGAAAAATGTAAAGTCCCACATCGGAAACTTGATTGAATAAATTACAACTTATAATAAGTGGTTCTATTCCTAATAACACCGAGACCTTTTGAGATAAAACCACACACCTACTGGGCTTTGTAGAAGATTAAGTTGTGGACAATATCACTATTGCTCGTAGTGGGCCGCTGGCCGTTTCTCTGTAATTTAACAAAATAAATGTAGTAAAACTAAAATAATTACGGTCAATATGAATCTGGATTTTCAAGGAAATACATTTATTGAAAAGCAAGAAGCCAAAATCATCTGTACCAATGTGAAATCACAACTAAACATAAGTATAGCTAGGGTTATATTTTTCCTTAATCTTTAATTTAGGGTGAAATTCGAATGATGATATGATTGTGGTTGACCAAATTGAGTTTCTTCACTAACATACCAATTAAGCTACTCAGCTTTATATGGAAGAAGAATTACGGAGAGGACTGAGAAAAACGTCTAAAAACATGAAGTTCAACTATCATGGATACAGTCAAAATGCATTACATTTTAAAGGAAAGGCCTTTATTATTGATAGATATAAGTAAAAAATGCATATCCTTTTATTTATGAAAAGAAAGGGAGTGACTTAAAGCAATAAAAAGAAAATAAAGTTCATTATGTGAATTGAAAAAAAAAAACCACTATTTAAAGTCTTTGAAGTTAGCCCAAGTGGTGAGATGGTGGGGAAATGAGTAAGTGTACTAATCTCTTCCAATGGAATAAAGAAATAATATAACTAAATAAATTTCATTATTAAGCCTAAGCAATCAGTGGCATATCACTCTTGAGAAATGATGTGAGTCAAATAAATTTGCCTTGTAGATTTGATGAATAAAATTATTTGTATCATATTTACAACACCTAAGAATAAAAAACTTCATCAAGCACATTACCTACTGCTTATTGGTTGTGAAATTATGTTCTTTTACATTTTTAAAAAAAGAATAAGTGAAAATAGTTGTAAAAGAATTTTGAAGTGAAAATGAGTGATATCTTTATTTTCAATTTATTTAATTTTTTTTAAAGTTTCTAAAGAGAATTTCTTGGGGAATGAACTGAGAACCCCGAGGCAGACGCTTTGTCATAATAAGTCAGAAAAGAATCATTTTCCATAATAACGTACGACAGAGAATAATAATTCGACGGGTCCACAGCCTATGTAGCTCTGCTAATAACTTTCGGAGTTGATTGGATAAGAATGCTCAGAAAGTCATCCGGCTCTCCATCCCTCGTGTCATTTTAACTTTAAAAGGTGAGAAATTCCTTCGTTATTAATTCTCAATGGACCCCACGTAAATTCATTACTTTCGAGAGATTTGCGATCAGTAACGTAGTCCGTCAATACTCAATATATGGTCAAAATATGTTTATAGTATATAACACAATGTCAATTGTTTTTCTTAAAATGTACCTTTGAAGTTTGACCTAGGAAGAAAAACAAGAGAAATAATGAATTCATACAATGAATTGAACTTGCAAAAATTGATAAAAAGAAAGTGAGGGAAATGTCTATAATGGTGTTCTAGAAGTGAAAGAGAAAGGAAGAGTGTGGTGTAATAGCAATGAAGGGTGGACATAGAAAACGCGTCCATAGACGTACCACTTAGCATGCAACCCGGACCGAAATGGAAGCTCACACCTCTAAATAAATCCCCCTCAACCCACCCCCTCTCACTCTCACCCCAAAGCCCCCAAACTTCAGAAACCCTCTCTCTCTCTCTCTCTCTCTGAAATCCCTTGTCTAAAACAAAACAAAGCTAGAATAGAGACAAGGGCTAGAGCTACCTTCTTGTGTCTCTCTTTTTCTCTCTCTCTAATTCTCTCCCCTCTTTCTTTCATTTCTCTCTCACACCTTGGGAGAGGAGAGAGAAACTCTTCCAAACCTCAATATCTCCATCTCTCTCTCCCTCTCTTTGATCCAATTTCTCAAAGCACAAACCAAACACCCCATCGAACAAAGAAAACGCATTAACAAAACACAAACTCAACAAAGAATTCAGACAAAAAACATAGGTGGTAGCTACATAAATATATATATAAATATATATATATATATATATATATATATATATATACACACTATATATATTTATATAGGTAGCTAGCTAGCTATAGCTATATAGGCCTAAAATCATCATGATGCTCAACAGCAGCGGAGTGGACGGAGTTTATGAGGCGGCAGCTCAGAGAGGCGGGTCCCACCACAACCAGCAGCATCAGCAACGGGGCCTGAAGAAGGGCCCGTGGACGGCGGCGGAGGACGGGATCTTGATGGAGTACGTGAAGAAGCACGGCGAGGGAAACTGGAACGCGGTGCAGAAGAATTCAGGGCTGGCAAGGTGCGGCAAGAGCTGCAGGCTCAGGTGGGCCAACCATTTGAGGCCTAATCTCAAGAAAGGCTCGCTTTCCCCGGACGAAGAGCGCCTCATCATCGAACTTCACGCTAAATTCGGTAACAAATGGGCTCGCATGGCTTCTCAGGTTAATTTTGTTCCAATTTCTTTGGTGTTTTTTTTTTTTGTGTTCTATCTATCTATCTATTCTTTGTAGAATAATTTTTTTTCTTCTTCTTCTTTTTCTTTGTCCCTTGGACTACACCTTTTTTATGTGATTTTTCTTTGCCATTTTGATTCTGATTGTGACCCCAGTTGCTTTCATTTCCTCTTTCTTGGTCTTCTTGGACTATCTGTCTCGATCAATTTACATGGTTTTCATTACTTTTTACATATACATAGTCATATGATTATGAAATTGCAAATTTTTTTTTTCCGTCAATAAACTTGTAAAAAGTTTTGCTAGCTCATTTTTTTTTATCAATTTTCTTCAAAAAATAAAGAATCCAATTGTTCTTATTTTATTTGACGCTGATCTCACTTTCTGGCCAGATTCCCCAACCCTCCCTTCCCTTAATTTTCTTTTGGACCTACCTATTTAATTATGCTATTTTTCTTCTTCTTTTTCTTTTTTAAAAAAAATTAAAAAAAATTATTTGACCTTCTCTTTCTTTCTTTTGTTGATACTCATGTATGTCTGTTTCTTTTTTTTTCTTTTTCTTTTTTGCTTTTGGATGGTTTTGATAATCAGTTACCCGGAAGGACTGACAATGAAATAAAGAACTACTGGAACACCAGAATGAAGCGACGCCAGAGGGCCGGTTTACCAGTTTACCCTCACGACCTCCAGCCAGAAGCAGCAGCTGCTTTCCACCACCACCTCCGCCAAATAAGACACTCTTCTTCTTCCTCCTCCTCTGCTTCTTCATTCTCATCCCTCCTCTCCAATTCTCAGCCTCGAAAGCCCAGCACTTATAGCCCCACCCAGCTTTCTCTTTACGACCATATCACCACCTTCTCCTCCTCCTCAGATCATCACAACAACCACACCAACAATTACCACCGTAATGCTTCTTCTCTCTTTTCCAACCCCATCACCCAACTCAATGACAATGGCGGTGGCTTTGCTATCCCTTTTGGGTCTTCGTCATCTTCAGCTCTCTTCAACCAGGGCCATAACATCCCAAAGCCAAACCCTTTTGGGTCCTCATCTGCTACTCCTCCACCGCTTCACCATCAGTACAATTCTCATGGAGGGTTTGGTGGCTACTACAATTTTAGCCTCAGCTCGATCATCATGGGGCCTCCTACTTATGACTCTACAATGGCTTTGGCCCAGGGGTCCAGTTCAGAGCTCCCTTCAAACCAAACACCCCCAAGTATTCATGGTGGCGAGGGTCTGATGGGAGCTTCAGGCAATACCAATGATGATGATCACTATGAAATTGCACCTGTGCCGTCCCAAGGCAATAGTGGTCTCTTGGATGATGTGTTGGCCGAGGCTCATAACATTTCGAATAAGAGGTTGAAGAGTAGTGAGGACAGTTCTTCTGAGGTGTCTGGAAAAGAGAAAGGTGTGGTGGTGGAGGAGGAGGAGGATGACACCGTGCAGGTTGAATCAACTTTGAAGAATAGCGGTGATAATAGTGCTGAAAACCAGAGGGATGATAGCTCCTCCCCGTCATCAATTGGTAAGATATTTCAAGCTCTTGCATGCCTCTTGTGTTTTACTTTAATTAATTAAGAACAATAATGGTAGCCTCGTAAAATTTTGTTCACCAAATTGATATAGGATTACCCATGTTGTTATGGGTATCGTTGTCTTGCCAGAGTGAAACTTGTCTTGTCAACCGTGATTAATTCATGCAAGAGTCAATTTAATAAATAGTTTAAATTGTTAGAGTTGTTTGTTTAATCAGGCTGGTGGGATTGATAAGCTAATAACTTCTTTAAATCGGGCTGAAGAAATGAAGAGAGGAAAATGGATAAAACCTCTGCTCTGCAAAATCGGGCAGAGCGAATGTCTGTATATTTCTCTTATCTCACTCACTGTGCATAACGGTTAGTTATGCATAGTGATGCTCAATGCTTCCAACGTGAAAACAATCTCAGCCTCTCATCTCTCTAAAATAATGGATCTCTCTCCACATGTCACTTGGACAAATTACAATAAATGCCCTACACTTGGTTTATTTACCAAAGTGAATACTCACATAAATACAAGGCTTTTCTTAAGCTAAGCTTTAATTAGCTCATAGCTTATACACTAATATAAATTAATGATCGACAACACAAGTATTTTATATTGCCTGATAATCTGACAGTAGAGCGTTACACGCATGTTAACATCTGACTTATAAGTAAGCTCAAATTCAGAAAAAATGAAACATTGATTGTTTGGTGAACAAAGTTCAATAAAACAGATTTGGTGAATGTAGAAGCTCCATCTCTAATTTCAATGTCATGTGCTAGAAATAGCACTATATATAACTTGGGATTTTGATGACATGTACAGGCATGAAACAAAGTGAGGATCCACTAGATGAGATGGGCGATGACTTGCTGAGCTTGCTCAACTTCCCCTCTACAGTGCCAGCAGTGTCTGAGACGTCGTGGTACCAGGCTGGATGCATGTCCAACAGCGGATCAGCAAGTGAGAATGTCGGTCTAGACAGTCAGCAAAATGCCCCCTTGACATCGACGTCGGTGAAGACCACGGCAGCAGCACCCGAAGTCCAGCGCACCTTAGGAGCCTGCTACTGGAACAACATGCCTGGCATATGCTAATTAAGAGTTGAAGCTCCCAGCTGAGAGAACAATTTCTTCAACAGACTAGAGATAGTGAGTGTCCTTATGAGTACTGATGAAGACTAGAGCTTAGTGTGCATATGGTTAACTAATGCTAGAGAGATTTACTAGCTAGTGGGTGTGGATCATGTCGGTTTTACCTTTTTAGTTAGCTAGAGGTTTCATTAGGGCTAGCTTTTCTAGCAGAAAGGAATACTGAAAAGTCTTAGGGTTAATGAACCATCTCTTCCATTTTAGTTCAGTGTTTATGTTGAAGTTGAGTATAAGTGAGCCCCAAAAAAAAAAAAAAACTTGTTTATGTCATGCATGTGTTGTATATATCATCAATGTAGAACTCAGTTTTAGTTTCATGGATTCTTGTTATCTTAATTTTTATATTTGTGTTAGTTTTCCTTTCTTAATAAGTATCTATGGGAGTTTGTTTTTGAAGTAATATGTAGATACAAAACTAAGGACTCGTTTGAGAGTGATTCTAGATATACCAATAACTTCTATGAAGAAGTTACTTTAAATAGTTTTAAGTGATTTTATAGAGAATCACTTAAAATCACTAAAGCACGTGGGAGGTGTTTCTCTCCAAAAGTAATTTTTGTCTATATAGAATCATTCCCAAACGAGCTCTAAGAACATTTGCACCTTTTTTTTTGGATATATACTTTGAAATGAGATCACACCCATTTTCCCAATAAAGAAGTTGTAACTTGTATCTCAACTTGTACACAGAAAATAAACTTTTTGAGTTTTGGCCAAATAGTATATCGTCACCAAAAGGTTTTGCGGCCCCTGGCATATATAAGAACGATCACAATCACGATGTCTCACGGTTTCATGACGATTTTTCATTCATTTGTCGCAATTCCCAATTCACACAAAAATCTAATTTCCCCGTAGTGTTCTTGCACACGCCATGCCAAAATTTAAGGACAGATTTAATAAATCCACTTGACATGTACACCAGTCTATCACGAAACATCGCCAAAAATAGCACTGACCAAATTGGCTAAATATAGAGGTGTGCTTTGCAGCCTTGGGGAAAGCTTGGCAGGGAGACCGTGGTGGCGGTGTGCCATCCTTCATCTCAACTTGGATTATTGTTTATTTATTTTGCCAAAGTGAGAAAGGGAAAAGAGTTTCGTCACATACGCTGTCACTGTATCATATGGATTTAAATATGAGACTACTGATTTGCAAATCAAAATATTTTTTCTACTGGATTAGCCCTATTGGCCAACTTGAATTGGCTTTATTGTGTTGTTTATGTGAAGCGTCTTTAATAATTTTAGTGGAAAAAAGAAAACAAAGGCAAAAAGTAAAAAAAGAAGGGCTCACGCATACCCTCTTTCCCTATTCATCGCCCATTTCCCTCACAAATGTTTGTAATTAAAAAAAGTATTTGATCAATGCGAGAAAGAGGAAACATAGGAGAGTTGCTGCTTTGATTATGAGTGAGCATGCACGCAAACATTTTTCACGTTCTATCCAAATTGCTTTTTCTGCAGTTATAATTTATGTACTAAAATTCCAGAGCCACTAGTAAACTTCAACAATTTTACAAATTTGATCACTGAATAAGTAGAACATATATACACTAGTAAAAAAATACCCTTGCGCGACCAAATTTTGCGCGACGAAAACCAATTCGTCGCACAAAGTCACTTTGCGCGACGAAACTCAAAAATTCGTCCCACAAAATCTTGCACGACTAAATTTTGCGCGACGAAAAACACATTGTCGCACAAATTCACTTTGCGCGACAAACTTTTGCGCGACAAAATTATTTCGTTGCACAAAGTCACTTTGCGCGACGAAGATCTAAATTCGTCCCGCAAAGTCTTTACAAAAATAAAAATTACTTTTTTTTTAATTTTTGACTTTGCGCGACGAAACTATTTCGTCGCACAAAGTCACTTTGCGCGACGAAGATCTAAATTGGCCCCGCAAAGTCTTTACAAAAATAAAAATTAAATTTTTTTAATTTTTGACTTTACGCGACGAAGATCTAAATTCGTCCCACAAAGTCTTTACAAAAATAAAATTTTTTTAAAAAATTTTTGACTTTATGCGACAAACCAACAATTCGTCACAAGAAGTTTTTGGCGACAAACATTTCGTCAGCAATACTTTGCGCGACGAATTATTGGTTTGTCGCGCAAAACTCTAAAATTTAGCGTGGGAAAATTTTTTAAATTTTTTTAGACTTTGCGCGACAAACCAACAATTCGTCACAAGAAGTTTTTGGCGACAAATATTTCGTCACAAGCAAGACCTTGCGCGATTTAAAGTTTGGTTTGTCGCGCAAAACTCTAAAAATTTGGCGGGCCCAAAAATTTTGCGTGGGAAATTTTTTTAATTTTTTTAGACTTTGCGAGACAAACCAAAAATTCGTCACGCAAAGTTTTATGAGACCAACAATTGTCAGCAAAGGTTTGCGCGACTAATATTTTGTTTCGTCACAAGCAAAGTGATACGGTTTTAAAAACCGAAATAACTCCTCCATTTTCTCAATTTCTTTCTCTACTCTTACCTCTCCTCTCCCCAAATCCTACCCTTTCTCTTACACTCATTCCTTTCACTTAATCTCTCTTCTTTTTCTCTCTTCACTATGTTTCACTCTCTCATTTCTCTTTTCACTATATCTCACTCTCACTCACTCTCTCACTATCTTCTCTAATTCTCTCACACTCACTCTCAATCTTGCCAAAATATATATTCTCTCCAAATTTTAAATTTTTTTTTCATTAATATGTGTTTTTGGAGTTAGTTTTGAGTTTGTGAGGGGTTTGATGTTGAATATATTGGGTGAGGATTGGAGTTTTCTTAATATATTGATGTTGGATTTGGGGTATAACAATTTTAGGGTTGTATTATTGCACTTTGTTAATTTATGTGTACATTGTGAATATTATATATATATTGGACAATTTGATCAATTTATTTTGAATATGTCAATTTAAATTAAAGTAATGTAAAAAAATAAAATCATACAATTAAATTAAATTTTAAAAGAAAAAATTAATATAATTAGAAAAATCATACAAAATATTTCGTCGCGCAAACTACTAAATTAATTTATTTTAATTAAAAAAATTTAAAACACAAAATTTAAAATTTTTTTAAGACTTTGCGCGACGAATTGTTTGTTTGTCGCGCAAAACTCTAAAAATTTGGCGGGCGCCAAATTTTTTGAGTGGGAAATTTTTTTTAAGACTTTGCGCGACAAAATTTAAAATATTTCGTCGCGCAAAACTTTGCGTGACCAACAACACTTCGTCGCACAAAGTTTTGCGCGACCAATAATACTTCGTCGCGCAAAGTTTTGCGCGACAAATAACACTTCGTCGCGCAAAGGTTTGTGCGACCAATATTACTTCGTCGCGCAAAGGTTTGCGCGACCAACATAACTTTGTCGCGCAAAGTAGTTTTGCGCGACAAAAATTATTTTTCGTCGCGCAAACCATTTCTCCACGAGCTTTGCACGACGGATTTTGCGCGACCAAAATTTTGTCGCCCAAAGTTTTGCGCGACGAAATTGTACTTTGCACGACCAAAAATACTTCGTCGCGCAAAGTATTTTTTGTAGTAGTGATAGGACCAGTCGGTCAGTACTGAGGGGAGGAAAAGTGGTCAATGGGTCTCTTTAAATTAATTGACCATTTTCAGTTTTTTGGTTCGAAATCTTGTCCTTGCTCACTTGAGTTGCGAAAAAAGGACAAACACATACTTCACCACTGGGTATGCTCAGTGTTCCAAGTACCAAGGTAGTGCGTACGTTTCATAGTTGACTCTTGTTTCTTCATTTTTCTATTCATTTAGTGGAGAGTTGAGTTATGACTTATCGTGATTGAAATAAGTACTCTACCACTAAAATTAAGTCGGACGTAAACTCATTAATTACGACATTGTAATTAAGATATAGAGGCATGTGTTACTTGCCGGGGATTGGGGGAGCAAAATAGTGGCATGAGGGAATGGAATGTTAAGATTTCAGAGGGATGGACCTTTGGCCCACCACTAGCAACATCGATATTGTCCCCAACTTAACCACCTGTTTAGCAGGTGTGAGGTTTTATACAAAAGGCCTTGATGTTATTAGAAGTGGAACCATTTATTATATGGGACTTTCTATTTTGTTAAGTTTCCGATGTGGGACACGTGTATTATTTAACATGGAAGGTAAGGCATGAATTGATGTACACAACATTGGCACATTTGTGATAGGTGCCGATGGATTTTTGGGGACATAGAAATTGCATGAGCAAAAGATTGGTGGCATTGATACTTGTCCTTGTAGCTCATGCACAAGGTAAGGCATTTTCCACACCACCCCGTTTCTAGCCATTGAATCCTCCCCCTACAAACCTTGTGTGCCTAATTTCTTAATAATCTCTACTTCTCCTGTGTATAAATCTATGATGCATCTTACAAGTCTAAGCTCCTTTAATATGCTCTCATAAATTCACCCTTCACCGACGCATTTTCACTAAGTAAAAATCTTTTAATTGAATCGGTGTGTTTTGATTAATGGAAGGGTCACTACTAAAAAACTGGTCAAAGACCATGGGCATAAGGACACAAATAAAATATTTGTGCCTTCTTTTTAAATATTAGACACAAATAAAATCTATTTGTGCTTTTTTCTTATAAAACACGAATAAATGTGCTAAATTCATGCACATATGACACAATTTTACATTGGGCACAAAAAATTGTGGCACAGTAATGATATATTTATTATCCAATACTCTTTTTAAAGAAAAATAAATGATTATTTGGATAGACACAAAAAATTTGTCTCTTTTATCTGACTGATGTGACATACCACACACAAAAATCATTTTGTGCCCAACAGTTTCGAAACATTTACATGGGAATAACTTTTTTAATTTTTTTTTTGAAGGCTTTTGTCTCTCTATCTTTTAACGATTTTTACATGGGAAGTAACTTTTTAAATATTTTTTTAAAGCTTTTCTGTTTTGCACGTCTCTCTCTCTCCTTTAACTTGTGTTTTAATAATAAAGTATAATTAAAAAAATTATAATGTTAGAAATACCTAGATTATAATTATATTATCTTTAGTTTAAAATAAATATTTAAAGAAAAATATGAAATTGAATAATATATGATGGTTTTATTATAAAATTAATATACATTGGTGTAACAAAATAAAATAATGAAGTGCAATGAAAAAAATGAAAAAAGAAAAAAAAAAGCAAAAAAAAGCAAAAAAAAAAGCAATCAGACCAATACACTGGGTAGAAAATGAAAATGAAAACGATAATTTGGTATTTTCAGTTTTGTACATGAGTTTGAATTTGTTTTCAGAAAATGAATTCCAGTGAAAATGAAATCAACATAATGAACGCGTTTTTAGTAGAAAATGAAAACGGAGTGTTGAAAACGTTACCGAACAGCCCCTAAGCTTCCTTGCACACATTCTCTCTCTATTATATATGATATATTAAAATTAAAAACTTTCTTATAAAAAACAAAAGTAAAGAGCTGAATAAAAAAAAAATTAAAAGTAGAAAACAAAACGCCCCTTATCTCTCCCTCTTTCTTTTCTTTATTTAATTTCTCAATTTCCCACTTACCCTCATTCCATTTGTTTATTCCCCCCCTCTCTCTTTCTTAACCCTAACACTTTCTTTTTCCATTTGCAGCCGCCGCACCATTTATTTTTCCTCTCTCTCTGTCTCTCTTACATGGCTCCTCTATCTCTTCTTCCTCCTCTCTCTCTCTTCCATGGCGACCAACGACGAAGACGAGCACAGTGCCCATCGCCTGGCTCTTCTCTCTTCTCTCTCTCTTTGTCTCTTTCTCTGTCTCTGTCTCTTCTTCTCTTCGTAACACCGCCGCCCCGCCATGCCTGACCTCGCCGCCGCTGCTCCTTTGCCGACGACGACAACGAGATGACTCACACCTGAAGTAAGTCAACATTCTTCCTCTCCTTCTTCTCCGATTTCTTCTCTGTGCTATGTACAGTCTGTAGTCTTAAGTTTAGGGGTCTGATTGTGGGTTGATTTTTGTGTTTTTGTTCTGCTAGTAAATCTGAGCCATTTTGGACCTCACAATCTTATCATCGTAGACATGTCCTGAAGCTGAGACCATTGTGAGGTCTACGTTGGCTCAGATTTACTCCCAGCACAAGAATGTCTCTGATCAACTGCGCCTCTTTTTCCATTATTGCTTCATTCAGGTATACCAAGATTCTTCTTTTCTTCATCTTTGAGGTTCTATGCATTTAATATTGATTGTACTTTTCTGCATCTGTGTGGGTTTCTCACAAATGGGTTTTGTTTCGATTGCTCTTGGTTTCCTGCTTTTAGTTTTGCTGAGGTATATGATTCTTTTCAGTGTTTCTCAATTTGATGTTGTTATTGATTTCTATGAATCTTGAAACTCTGGGTTGTTCAATCAGATGTAAAAGTTCTGGTTTTCTAGTTTGAGTTGTTCTTTTATGGTTTTTAACACTTGAGAATATGAAAATTCTTATCTGGGAATGTTAAGCTACAATGCTGGACATTTAGGTTACTAGGTATAAGATGATTTTGGCATGATATTTATGAGTTTTTCTGAAATGGGTTTTCATTTGTTTGTGTCTTTTGGCTCTAACCTTAGTTGGGCTATAATATTCCCTTTCTTCTTGTCTGGTGGTTTCTGTCTTTTTAATCAAGCATGTATTGGCTCTAATCTTAGTTGGGTTATAATAACCTTACTTGGGTTTTCGTCTAATTCCATCTGTCTTTCTCAATGTTGTGGGGTTTTTGAATCAGGGTTCTGATGCTTCAATCCTCCTGGATGACAGCAATGGGAATAAAAACCATTCCATAGATAAGCAGGCTGTGCTAAATAAGACCTTGAAGGGATTGGATAAAATTGATCAGATGAAGGAGGTACTAGAAAATGTCTGCCCAGGAGTGGTATCTTGTGATGGCATTGTTCTGGTATGTTTTCCTGCTCCTCTGAGTCTTGACTTGTTTTTTTGCTGTTTTGATTTTCAGAGTTTGATTGTTACTGGGCCAAGTTGTATCTAAAACAACCTGTAAGGCAAAACTTTTCAGTTCCTTTCTCTTTCCATCTTATTACAAATTAGAAAACCAAAACTATCACACATTCAGTTGTTCCATCTTTGGTTTGTAATTTAATTATCAATTTTTACATTGGGTTGAATGGCCATGTTTGGATTTGGAAGTTAAAATGCATATGCATGGCATGTAGAAATTATTAAAGTTTAGGCCCAATTTTTATAGAAATGTGAAACATGGCCTTATATGCAAGGCTCTGATTTTTACAGATTTTGTTTGTCAATTTCAGTTTGGACAAAGCATTATGTATGCAGACAAAGTAAGCATTTTATGTTACTTTTGAAATAGTTTGGTTTAACAATAACATTAAAGTGAGGACTTAACAGGTTCATAATATCATCTCTCTCTCTCTCTCTCTTTGTGATTAGTCTTAGTGACGACTTAAAGGTATCATCTATTATCAGAATTCTGCTGAGTCTTAGTTCCATGTGCATTAATTAACTCTCTAATTCATATACGTTTACATCTTATTAGCAGATTGATGTGATTAGTGCGGCTCATACCCAAAGGCAATCGTAGGCTCATCAATTGCCAAGGAAAGGCAAGCTTCCAAGTGACAAGTTCTAATATAGTTTGAGACATGTATGCTTACTGGATATTAGATAATTTGGTTCATTTCCATAAGTTTATATTTTTTTTCATATCATTTGCCTAGATAGTTGACATGTTATAACATTTTTGTAGTGCTGAATTTTTATATCTAATAATTCTATTTTAGTGGATGTGAGATTTCAGTTTGTTTTAAATAATTATTTAGCAATTTAATGTGTACCATTTATTGTAGATTAAATTAGTCTTATCAAATTATATTATTATAGTGGATGTACAATTTCTTTTGCATACAATTTTTTTTTTTTCATAGATAAATACTTTTGAGCACAAATGAATAATTGGTGTGCATGTATAAAAGTGAAATCGGATTGAGAAGTCAATGTGTTAGAACAACCACTTCCGTGCTCAAAAGTATTGAGCAAAGGACACGAAAAAAGGAAATTTGTGTTTAATGAACAATGGAAGCCCCTATGCAGGCAACTGACCAATTTGGCGTGACTGCACAGTGGCTGTTAACAAAGAGCACGAATAATTGTGCTGTTTACACTAAAGAGCACAAATAATATTGGTGCCCAAAGTCCGATATTGTAGTAGTGGGTATTTGTTTTTTTGGTTATATGCTTATTTAGGTCAAACAAGTTTAAATTTAATTATGTTATCAGTTCCAATACGAGATATTATAACTCATACTTCTTAAGAGAGAGTAAAATTCTTGAGAGATAAATTTCTCAACAAACAACAAGGTCCTAATTAGAGAAACTTTTCATGAAGCTAACATATGGCATGGAACACCAATGGCATAGATTAATTACTCCTAAACCTATATATTATTATCATGCTTAACTTGGATGACTACTTTTCCAATATTACAGCTGGTGAATAGAGATCCTAAACTCTCCAAGAAATTATCAATTCCATGGAAGATTTTGAGCTTAGAACCAATCTTGCCTTGCTTTAGGTGTCCCTCCATCTCCTTTGCAAAATCCCCAAAACGATCCATGTATGAACCCAGCATGAACCCTTGCATATGCACCTCCTTGCCGACAAAATTCAGCAGATTCCTCACCCCCTCTCTCTCAGTCCAAACCTGCACAAATTTGATGACCTTCGC
Source organism: Prunus padus (assembly GCA_024362665.1). Taxonomy (NCBI): domain Eukaryota; kingdom Viridiplantae; phylum Streptophyta; class Magnoliopsida; order Rosales; family Rosaceae; genus Prunus; species Prunus padus. Next base: position 23,189,605 of record JANFAM010000013.1, read on the forward strand.
AATTGAGAAAACAGACAAACATATGCACATGCATGCATTATGCATATATAAAATATTCAGTAACATATGTTTTTTTTATGCGTGTGAATTTCGGTCATGCTTACACAAACATCATTAACTTATTATGATAATATAAGGAATAAATGACACCATTTACCTTATTGTACTCAGATATCATGCCACAGAGAGGGATCTTTGCATGCTTGTTGACATGGTTGAGAACAGCCTCAAGCATTCTGCCGCCAACATTGTCAAGGTATACATCAATTCCATTTGGGAAATACCTGTAAATTATAAGGAAAAAACTTTGAGTGTTCATATATGATTCTCAAAATCATGCATTAATATATAATGATATATTGTTAAACAGTAATTACTTGCTCAAAGCAGCATCAAAATCTGTCTCTTTGTGATAGTTGAATGCATCATCATATCCAAATTCCTCCTTTATGAGCCTCACCTAAGAATCATAAATTATCAACAATTTAAACAAGTATAAATATTAGTTAAGGGGGATGACAAGATTGTAATTTAATGCATCATCTTATCCAATATCTAAACGAATGAAGTTTAGATATCCATGACATATTCAGCTTTCCAATTGAAAAACAGTATAGGAGTGTAAATGTTTAAAGTAACTCAAAACTTAAACGTTTGCGTACATACATGAAAACATAGTAACTCCAAAAGTGAATCCTAATAAAAATATTTTCAATGAAAACAATACACGATCAAAATGTTGTCGCAACCTCAACCGATAATTTGTCGTTTGCATAATTTGTCATGTCCGGCGGTATTGAATTGTGTAGCCAAGCTTTTCTAGATTTTCTAATTCATACTTGGCCGAAGCGCCAATTCCAAACTTTGCATCACCTTCACATTTATTGGTTTGTCACGTTGATTACCAAAAATGCATACATTGCATCATTTTTTGTACTAAGATAATAAGTAATTTAATTGGTCATTCTCAAAGCAAACACAATTTGTTCGTCAATGCATCTCAAGCAATTTGATAGCAAAACTAAGATGCCTATATATAGCTCTGTTTAGCCCATGAACTCACAAGTGAGCCCAAAGTGGAGGCCCGTAACATAGTAGCTTGGTTGTGGACGATCAAACACTTTGATACATGTGGTGAGTTGGATTTATAAATACTTACTTTCTCATCTGATCCGGTGCTCCCTATCACCCTGCAGCCTTTGAGCTTCGCCAACTCCCCGGCATACATGCCAACGGCCCCAGCTGCGGCTGAAATGAACACATTGGACCCTGGTTTTGGGTCTGCTATCACCTCAATTCCTACCCACCCTGCAAACCCAGGTACCCCTACGTATATATATGAAATTGTCAGTTGATTTCAAGTAAAATAACCTATGGACTCGTTTGATGCCTATAATTGGATTTGATTTTATAATTCACTATATTTAAGGCATATTAAAGGAAAAAATGAACAGTTGTCCAAATTCAAGGTAGAAGATGAATTACTAATGAATAAAACTTATTCCATGTAATCCCCAAAATAAATAATGCTTCACATCTACTTTCATTTCCTCATTCAACATATCTTGACTGACTGATTTATTCAATCTAATCAAATTCTAGGCACTGAACGAGCACTATAGAATTTGGAATTGGAAAAAGAAACAAAGGGAAATTTGCCTAATAAGCCGACATATTCAGGTGTTGAAATCCCAGAATTTGGATCAATCTTTCTCGCTATAGATTGGGATGGTACCACGCAATATTCAGCCAAAGGTGTGACAGGGCTGACCACTATGTCACCTTCACGGTAGTTGGTATCGTTTGACTTAATTACCCTTCCAACCCCAAATGCTACAATAGCCTGTAATAACATGCAAAGACAATATAACCATTTAATCTCAACAGTAATCTGATCTCAATGTTCAACAGTACGAATATGTGAACCTCGTTAAGGTTGAACTGGGGAAAGTATAGGCCGTCTTCTTGGCCTCCCCTTCTTATGGGCCAAATCAAAGAAATCTTCCCTTTCTTTTATCCGTGAACGAATCAAGAAAAAGCTTGAAGGCTGGAAAGAAAGTTCTCTATCCATGGTGGGAAAAAAAATTCTTTTGAAAGCAGTAGCTATTGCAGTCCCAACGTACTCCATGATGTGCTTCAAATACCCTTTAGGCCTTTGTAAGGACATTAATAGTGATCTGGCCAACTTCTGGTGGGGTAATTCTCAACATGATGCAAAGATCCACTGGAAATCCTGGAAACACTTGAGCCTTAGCAAATCTGATGGTAGCCTGGGTTTCCGAGACCTGTCGGACTTTAACATGGCTCTCCTTGGTAAGCAATGTTGGCGTCTTATCACAAATCCAAATTCCCTATGGGTTCAGCTCTTGAAGGGGCGTTACTTCCCAAACGAAGATTTCATGCAGGCCAAGATTGGCCCTCGCTCTTCCTGGGCTTGGTCCAGCCTGATTGCAGCTAGAGACAAAATTATTTCCAACTCACGGGTTCAGATCCTAAGCGGCAACACCACTAGAATTTGGCATGATCGATGGCTCCCTCCTCCTCACTCTGGCTTTGTTCAACCTCTGTCTCATGTTCCCGATACTGCCCCTCAGCTTGTGCACGAAATTATAAATCCCTCTTCCCATGACTGGAACCTCAATGCTCTGAATGACCTGGTTGACAATGCCACTCTGGAGGTTATCAGGAACATCCCAGTCGGCGACACTGATGATGCTGACCGCATTGTTTGGCCTTGGAATTCTAATGGCGCTTACTCGGTCAAATTTGGTTATCATTTTCTTCATGGTCGTGAGAGAGCTCTTATTACCACAAGTTCCCACACCTCTCACCAAATTGATCCCAAGATTTGGAACGAAATATGGAGTGTGAGAACCCTCCCAAAAATCAAGATGTTTTGCTGGCGCCTGTTGACTAACTCTATCTCCATCAGACTGAATCTATTCCGTAGAAAAATTGTGGCCTCTCCTCTTTGCCCCATTTGTGAGTCTGAGGAAGAATCCATTGAGCATATGCTCTTAACATGCCCATGGACAAAACCTGTTTGGTTTGGCTCACCCCTCACTCTCAGAGTTGACATACAGAGATTAACTACTCTTGATTGCTGGTTACTTGCTCTTTTCCAAGACAAAAACCGAAATAAACATGAATCAAGAAACATGGCCTCTATGGTTTGCTTCTTCCTCTGGGAGATTTGGAAGGCCCGCTGCCGTTTTGTTTTCGATGGGGTTCCTATTGATCCTGGAATTGTTATCTCTTTAGCCACCTCTGCCTCAAATGAATTTAATCAAGCCTGCCCCTGTTACCATGTGGCTAATTCTCATCCCTCCCACGATCATACTGGTTGGAGTCCTCCTAGACCAGGCTTTATGAAGTACAATATCGATGGTGCATGGGTAGCCTCGAACAAAATGGCTGGGGTCGGAGTGATTAGGCGCAATTCTCATGGCTTATTCTGTAGTGCTCTGGCTGGAGGAAGAAAATACAGCTCGGCTCTTTGGGTTGAAGCTGAAGCAGCCCTCAAAGCGTTGAAGATGGCTCGACACCTCAACGACAATTGCGTGATTATGGAGACTGATTCCCAAATCCTGATGTTAACTCGCAAGTGCACGGGCCATTGGATAGTATAGCTTGTGTAAGTACGAGGTCGATCCCACGAGGATTGATGATAGATTGATTCAATTTGATTCCCTGAACAAAAAAAGAAATGATAAATAAAACAAGAAAGAAAGAAAAGAAATTAACTCAAGCAAATTAATTACCAAGTTCAATTCATATTCTTAGATTGATTCTAGCTAAAGTATGATTAAGCCATGGTGTCTGGTCCTAACCTTGTATTCCTAATTCCCTAATTAGATCCTTGTTGTCGAACCTAAATTAAGCATTAGAAATCCATTAAGCATAGAAGAATGTTTTAAACAACCAAGTATGTATCTAATCCCTATTGTCGAATGTCCATACATACTCTTCCTATTCATAGTTCAATTTGAATTAATGCATGGTGTCTACTCTTAATTCAAACCAAGATAGCTAACATACAAGTTTTAATGGTGATCACTCATTCAAACAAGCATATTAACTTATAAGCATAATGAATAAGAACAAGAACTACAATTGAAACTTGGAAACTAATTAAACTTGAAAACTTAAGAAAAGAATTTACATTACAATGAAAAATAAATTACAACTAAGAGAAACTTAAAGGAAAATTTAGCAAAAGGATTTTGTTACAACAATTTAGAACTAAAAAGGAAAACCAAGAGAATTTTGAGGGAGAGAAGGGAGAGGAGCTCTAGAGAGATGTTTGAGAGCTCCCCCCCTTGGGGTGTGTTTACATGTTTGGAGAACTCACTATTTATAGGCCTAGGGGAAGTATAAATCTGATTATACAATTGAATTTATTAATCACACTCACTTCACCAACTTACACCACTCAATTCACCACTAAAATGATTAGCTCATGCATGACAATGCATTGCAGTCAGCTTGTGGGCTCGATTTGGGCTTGTTACTTCACTCTAACAAATCTGAAAAAATATGGATCTTGAAGCCCTTTGTCTTATCTTTCCAAGCATATGCAGCCCAACTCAAGGAAAATTCGGGAAGGCCTTCAAAAGTCATTTTTGGCCCAGTAACGCAGATTCTGCCGATTTTGACCTTAAGCTGCCAAAACTTGTATAACTTCCTCTAGAGGACTCGGAATCATGAATCGTAAAATGATCCAGAAATTAGACTTCCGTATCTTTCCAATGACATATGGCTCATTATCTGGTTCTTCTTGAGCAAGTAGATTCCAATCCGTGAAGTTGACTGATCTGCAGACACCATTTTGAGCTAACTTGACTCCAAAATGCATTAAATGAGTCCCAAACTTATTACACTGAAACAAACACAAAATAGATTAAAAGCACAAGTTTAACTCAAAAACATAACCAAATCATAAGTTAGAATGGTACAAAATGATATGTAATTATGCACCGATCACCTGATAGAAGGTATTAAAGGCAACTTAAACAACAAAGCTTGGACCATCCTTCCCATCCTCAAAGAAATCCGAAGACTTGCCTCTCCCTTTGAGTATGTGGAATGGAAATGGGTTCCTCGCTCTCGAAACCGATCAGCACACGCTGCTGCTAGGATGGGTTTGCAGATGGTGGGAGTGTTTCACTGGGCTCTTAGGCTTCCACTATCTCTTGTTAATGTTCTCAATTCTGACGGGCTTCCATGCCCTCCCTTGTAATCTTTTGTTTCTAGTGGAATTAGGTACCCTTTTTCACCTAGCTGTGCTGTGGCTTGGTGATCGATACCTTTTCCTTCCATGTAATGTTTTCTTTACTTAGTCCCACTAGTCCTCTGGTGGGTTTCTTAATGCAGTATCTTTTGACCAAAAAAAAAAATACTCTCATCTCTTCACCCACACCACCCATTCTCTGATCTCTCTCAGATGTCTAGCTTCGCATCACCTTTTTACTGTGTTTATAATACAAATGCCTCTAAATTTTGCGTAGGTAAACAACATTTTTACTATATGTAGATATATGAATCACATTTTACAATGTTACATAACATAATTATAGTACCTAATAGTGTAATTTTGATCTATAATATGCACGATAAGACTTGAGTGACTGAGTCAATTAGTGGAACAAAATTTGATAGACAACTTACTTATAGTTTTAGTACAAGTATTGAGGCTAAAAAATAGGAGAGATTTGAGATCTAACTTTGAGTACGAGGATAAATGCTCTCTATTAGACCATCTCCAATCATGTTGGGGCTAAACTCAAATTTCCACCCTCCAAAATACAACTATTCATGTATTGTCCGGATTCAAACTATTTTTTCCTCCAATCTTGCAAACTCATAATTTGAGTCCGCAACTTTATTAAATTGTTTAAGAATGGTTTAACATGTATTTTTTTTTTGTAGTTAGTTTTTCTTGACAATATTTTTATTTCAACATTCGTGATTTATTTTTCCAAACATTTTGACCTAAAAAAAATTGAAATTTCACATACATAATTTAATTTCATAAAAAATGATTTTAGGGCCATCTTCAACCAAAATGGATGAACATTGAACAAAATTAACAAAGTGAGGAATGAAAAATATATTTGTGTGAATTATTTAACAAATGAAATGGAAGAGGACACTTGGCGCATTCAGCTTGGGGATTAGCCCACCAAATGAGCTTGGCGCCTCCAACGGTTGGGGAATTGGGCAACAACGCTAGCCCACCTCTGCTAGTCCTTCACGTGGCTCCTTGTAGGCTTAGAATTGGGGCCCACAGAAATTCCTCTTGAACTGGAAAGTTAGGCCAAATTCCTCCCAAGATTTCGGTCTGACCCAAATTACCACCCCTCCCTATACATGGTTGGATATAATCCCAAAATTTGGGTGTAGCCCTCATGGTTAGAGATAGTCTTAATTTTTAACATATGTTGTATTATAAAGAAATTTTTTTATAAAAAAAACTTCAATTTGAAGGAATCATAGCACTCTCAACAAGAAATCATCTTAATTATGACTCAAAAGAAAATTTAAGTCTAGGTAGGTCTGAATAAGAGAGCTCTGATGAAGCATTTAACAGTGCATAGAAGTCCAATGACATAGATTCACTTCAAGCTACCTATATATTATTACTTGACTTGGATTACTACTTTTCCAACATTAGAGCTGCTGAAGAGGGATCCTAAGCTTTCCAAGAATGTTTCAATTCCATGGAAGATCTTGAGCTTAGAACCAATCTTGCCTTGCTTTAGGTGGTTCTCCATCTCCTTTGCAAAATCCCCAAAATGATGCAAGTATGAACCCACCATGAACCCTTGCATATTCACCTCCTTGCCGATCAAATTCAGCAGATTTCTCACCCCCTCTCTCTCAGTCCAAACCTGCACAAAAATACATGAGCTTATCAGCATTTGAGAAACAGACAAATACATACATGGATATATAAAATTGTCAACATAACGTCTCTCGTTATGCATGTAAACTTAGGTCATGCTTACACAAACATACGAATACTTAAAAAAATAGACGATTCTGATCATCAAAATACAATACGTAATGAGCCCTATAAGAGTGTCCCTTAAATAAGGTTCCACCGTGTGTGTATATACAAGTGATAAGAAGACAAATAGTAGTATAATGATATACCGTTTACCTTATTGTAGCCAGATATCATGCCACAAAGAGGGATCTTTGCATTCTTGTTGACATGGTTGAGAACTGCCTCAAGCATTTTACCGCCAACATTGTCAAGGTACACATCAATTCCATTGGGAAAGTACCTGTATAATTTGCAAGGAAATATTCCATGATGCTAGCTTCTCAAACTCATAATGCTAACTGAATTACTAGCTAAACAATTACTTGCTTAAAGCAGCATCAAAATCTGTCTCTGTGTGGTAGTTGAATGCTTCATCGTATCCAAATTCCTCCTTGAGGAGCCTCACCTAATGAAGAACCACAAGTTATCAACAATCAAAGCAACAAATTATTATATAAGAGTTAAACAAGTATAAATGAATGCCTTATGGATCAAGAAATACATGTTCTAATAAAGTTAGCTAACTATATCCCCTAGTTATATCTTGGCCCATCATGGAATGCGTTTATGAAGTATCAAGTGGACGTAAGTACCCTTGGAGCATGGGCTTGATGGATTTATAGTAGTGAACACTTTGGAAGGCCAACAATGCCCCTCTTTAGAAGGTTTTCCATATTTTCTTTTATCATTGTGGCATAAAGAAACCGAAGTTAAAATATATTTTATTATTGAGAAGATAAATATCACTAGCCTCTTTGAGGATTTAGAGCACTTCTCCCATTCCATTTTGACAAAAATGGGCCTAGGCTAAAAAACAACCGCCACCCATCTCATTTTGCCATGGCAAAAAGTGGGCCCCTGAAATTGGACAAGCCCAAAGGCAAGGCATGTTTGGGTAAGCTGATGTCATGCTGATGTTAGCGACTAATTTAAATACCAAAAAAATTTTAAAAAGGAAAAAAATACAAAAAATTCAGATTTTTTTTTTCCTATAAATACCTAGCCATGTTTTGCACTTCCTACACCAAAATCCATACAAATTCCTCTCTTCATATCTCATATGAATAGTAGTTGCTCTTGGATTGACATGACAATGAGTGAGAATACACAAAAAAATTGGTAGGATGGTCACTATTCATATGAATAGTGTATGCCCTTACTTGCCCTTTGCCATGATACAATGAGTGTAAGTACTCTTACAGAGGGGTCCTAGTCTCTTTTTTGGTTTTTACAAATTAACTACCAAGAGAAATTGTCTGCAACGGGGACATGAACCTAGGCATTGATAGCAAAAAGAATGATTCTTACCAACTCAGCTAATTCTCGTTGGAATCATTATATATCTTTAAAAGTGGGGTGCACTATGTCTAAATTGGTATTTGCAACTTTAATTTCTTTATTGAAAAAGTACTATTAACCTTCGCCTTTGTTGAAGTGCATTGTCCTTTGGATGCCCACTGGCTCCATTATTTTTCCCTTTTCTTGTTTTGTTTCCATTTTGCGCTTTTCTTTTCACTGTGTATGTACAACAACCGCACTTAAACCAAACACTTCTGTGCAGAATGCTCTGGAGTCTAGACAAGACAATAAATCTGTGTTTGCTTCTTGCGACTGAAGACAAATAATGATGAAGCCCTCAACACTAACTTTTGGACTTTTGGATTCCCAAATTTTTGTATTTATCTGCATTTCACTTAATTTTAATCGTTATAGTAATCTAACGACTTATAACATGACACATCAACAATTATAAATTTAATTTAGTTTTAACAGTCCAGAATTCCAATCTTACCCATCCAATAAAATTAAGAAGAAAAAAAAATGAAATCTAGCGTTTACTTTAGCTTCAACCCTCTGATTTGGGGTATGATTTCTTCCCCAATTCGCTAATCTCAATTGGATCCTTACAAACTTTTTCTTGTCACACTTCTTTCTAGGTTTTGATTACTTTATGAAGTGGGTGTCACTGTCAGTTGGGTTATTTTATGTGTTTATGGGTATGTCGATTAGGTTGTTTTACAGAGAAATAAGACAATAGGGAGAAAGGTAGAGATGGGGAGGGAGTGGGTGGTCGATGGGGGAAGTTATAGGTGATGGGTTTGGGTTTTTTTTATAAAATTATTATTATTTTTAATTTAAAAAATTAACGGAGGGGCAAAATTGCACTTTCGGCTGTAAAAAAATATGATGTATCTCATAAAATAAAATTATATTTTATAGTAGTTGACCTATCATATAATAGGTCGTTAGATTATTATAACAATTAAGATATAACGAAATGCGAATAAATATGTATATTTTAAATGTAGGGGCTCCGGATCCCTCACTTTTGTGAGGGTAGGAATTTCTGTTAAGAGTTGAACAACTTTTTGGGAAGGTTAATTAATTAGATTCCTCCATTTTAGGTGTGGAACAAACAACAAAGTATACCAACTCTGTCGAATTGATAGGTGACCAAATTGATATGCAATGGCTTTTGTTTCACTCAAGTTTGACAAACTGTACAATTCTAACCTTTTTATTTTTTTTATATTTTTTTTATAACATGAAAACGACTCGTGTACATTAAATCGAAGAAAGAGTCGAACATAACCACAAGGTGTGGTGCGGTTGGCAAACTGTCACCTTCAGCTGGCGAGCTACCTAGTGCCCTAATGACAAGGGTTCGAAACCCGTTGAAAGCACTTTGTGGCCATGGGCAAACCGAATTCCGAGCGGGGGATTAATCCCACCCTTTGAGTATGGGAACACCTCGTGGTATTTACCAAAAAAAGAAAGTGTCGAATATATATACTTATACATAATATATGGGCATTCTGGTCCAGAAAATGATTTAAGAAAAAAGTTCAGATTGTTTAACATTCTAGTTCTAAAAAAAGTTTGTCAATAATCCTCCATTTTCCTTTCATTAGTTAAATTAAGTGTTGTTCATTTTCAGTCACGGATCATAAACGTCTTCAATGATTGGTGCGTGGAAATTAAAGATTTATAGTAGGAATTAAAAATATCAATGAAGTATATATTTTATTTTTCTGGGCAATGAAAACACTTACTTTCTCATCTGATCCGGTGCTTCCAATGACCCTACAGCCCCTAAGCTTGGCCAACTGTCCTGCATACATTCCAACAGCCCCAGCTGCAGCTGATATGAACACATTGGACCCTGGTTTTGGGTCTCCTATCACCTCAATTCCCACCCATGCTGCAAACCCAGGTACCCCTATAACATACACACACCATCATTAACCACAAATTTACATATAATCATGTCATAATTAATTTGGTGTTTAATGAATTAATCAATTTAAGTAAAATCAATGCACCTCTTATCACTTATTAAGGGAGGAGAGAGAGGAAAAATGGGGCAATACAACGGAAGTAGGGAAGTATTTCTCAGAAAACCGGAAAAAGGTAAAACGAAAACAGAGATAAAGAAAGAGAATTGCCTAGCAGACTGATATATTCAGGCAATGGAATCCCGTCGTTTGGATCAACCTTTCTTGATATGGAGTGGGATGGCACCACGCCATATTCAGCAAATGGTGTGAAAAGGCTGATCACTATGTCACCTTCGGAATAGTCACTATCTTTAGACCGAATTACCCTTCCAACTCCAAATGTTGAAAGTACCTGCACATAGAGAGTATATAGTCTCAACTGTAATTTTGACATGAACGTTGAAAGCTTGCATGTGTTTGTAAAATATGTGATATGAACTGGACCTCATTAAGGTTGAATTGAGGGGAATATAGCCCGTCTTCTCGGCCAGTGACCCTGCTGCGCAAATAAGGTTCAACAGAGATGAAGAGGGTCTCAAGAAGGACATGTCGTTCGGGGATCGAATCCAGTGAGAGCGTCACAGTCCGGAGCTTGAGATGATCAGAAGTTGGAACACCTTCAGGTGCATAAGAGGCCAAGTACCATTCTCTGCTTTCAACTACTGTCATCTCTCTCTCTCTCTCTCTCAAACTCCCCTTGCTTCTTCACCTTGTACTGGACTGTGTTGTGTTTGTCTTACAAATGCCTGCCGGCCTTTTCCCTTTATATAATGTGTATGTGTGTTATACATGTATCATTGTACGTCTTTATTTATATTTTTCCCATCTCGTATTTTACTATACACAGAGGAATCAAAACTGTTCTCATAACAAACAAACAAAGAAAGATCGAAAAGGAAATGAATCATAACATTTGCATAGCCACTTTGACTTTTAGGTTGGGAAAAAAAGTTGTTCATTACCTCTAATAGATAAGGGGGAAAAAAAGAGATGAAGCGCTAGAAGGAGGGCTCGAACCTCCGACCTTGTGGTTAACAGCCACACGCTCTAGCCAACTGAGCTATTCCAGCTTCTTGTTCATATAACTGTTCAAATCAATTAAAACTTAAAGACCAAGATCGTGAGCCCAAAGCGAGCTCTGTTAAAGAAGGCATTTTAAAAAAATTACCAAGAGTGTCACCACAATTAATTAGAATTAACATGTGAGGCGTGTGTCATGAAAGGTATGAAATGAGGCACGACACAGCACGAGCACGAATATTAAATGGGCCGGATCGGCATGAGCACGAATATTAAATGGGCTGGGCTGGCATGACATGAAAGCTTGAGCCAGGCAGGAATAAAAAAAATGAGGTCTAATAGACCGGACCGGCCCGTGGCTCGACATGGATCGGGCTTGGCCCGAGCCCGCTTCAAGCACGGCCCGAGCCCGGCCCACTTAACCTTTTTATATTTTCGTTTATTGATTTTTTATATTTGGGCTGTTTTTGTGTTAAATTCCAGGAAGAAGAAATGAGAGCAAATGGACACTTTATTTGAGGTTATATTGATGACAAGGTCGTACCATTTTCACTGTTTGGGATATGTACTAGTTAGGCAGATGCAGAAGCAAATCTTATAGCTTTTAGGTATGACTTGTTCGAATAGGAGGAAAATATGGTTTCTTGCTTTAATATTGGTTTAATGGCCATAAACTCTTGAATTGCCTTTGAGATGTCACTTGATCTTAGAAATGGGGTAGCTGACTTAGCTGAGAATATTGTATAGGTTGTTGTGTGCTTGAATCGAATGTTTATACCTTTGAGATCTTAGAGGCTTAGAGGGCAAGTCCGAGGTTAGGCTTGTAATGGATCATCTAGGTTCTAGGGAAAGTTATCTGGATTTTGACTTGGAAAGTGGTGAGACTGAAAGCTCCAGTGAATAAGATGGAAATGAAGGTTCGAGTTCAGATGGTAAATGTTCCAGGAAAACAATGGCTAGGGCAAAGAGTGGGTACTTGTATATTGATGGATCAATAGCAGCTAATGATGGGCTAAGTGCAGGCAATAATGTATCAAGTATTGGTCAGAATATGGATATGTTAGCTAGTAGTATGGGGCAAATGGCAGAAGGAGGAATGGAGAAGAGAACAGTTGAGAAACAGAAAAAGATCTCTAATTACATTTTTTATGTTTATAATTTGAATGATCTAGTAGCTTGCCATGGCATAGAAGCTCTAATGTCAGTTCCTAAACTAAACATAAGTTGGAAAAAAAATCAAGTAAAAAAAAATTCAAAATAAATGGGCTGGTGCTTGGCACCACCATTTCAATTGATGTGAACTTGTGCTTTGGGCCGGGCTGGGATTAATGAATTTATTAAATGGACCGGCACAGCATGACGATAAATTAAATGGACATACCCGACACGACACGAATACCTTAAGGGCACGAATTTAAATGGTCCGGCCCATTTGACACCTCTAGTTATGATCCCCAAAAATCTGCAATGTAATTTCTCAGAAACAAGTCAAGCTTTCTTTCTGTATATAAAAGGTATGAAAATATGAGTGACCAACTCCACTTGCTTGCATCCCAATCAATTCTCCTCTTGTAGCTTAAGGCCATTGCCAGTCCTAACAAGTCACACAACTTCTAGTTGCTTTTGTTCTCACATCATCAAGGTACTCTCACTCTCTTTCTCTGTATGTGGTTGTGTTTTGTGTTTGACTGGTGGGAATAATTATGCAAAAAACCCCTTCTTCTTTTTTTAATTTTGCCCTCCTTGAGATTGCCAATTTGTCACTCTATTATCATTTCAGAAACCCACATGTTCTTATGATATAATTTTCATGACCTTATGATTTCTTTCATGCTTTTGTGGGTTTTCTCCATTGATAGATAGATAGATAGATAGAGGCCTATATGCTATCAAAACTGGTATACTCGTTTAGAGTTCTGTATGTAATGTAATGTTATCAAATCCATCCCTTATATGCTATCAAAACTGGTATACTAGTTGTCATATTTGGTACTATACATGTCATGTTATAGAAGTTTAGTTTCCGATTATATGTACAAAATTCGAATGTTGTGGTGACCACATTGACTTTCACAAATCTAAACTGAGATTTCTGTCAACTAACATAATTTGCAAGGACTATGGAATTCTTTGATGAACCCGCTCCAGAACAACAATGTGAATATTAGATGACTATTGTCCTCAGGACTCTATCTTGTATTTACGTTTATCCCATGTGGGATTCCTCTTGGTTATCTGATTACGTTGTATTCTTATCATACTTTGTATAGGACTCTATCTGTAATACTGTATAAATCAATACAATATGCCCTCATGATAATTGAGGCTTTACCCCATACGTTCCAATTCTTTCATGGTATCAAGAGCCTATTGACTTACAGTCTGCAAATTTTCTTATCTATATAATTTTTTTCCCCAATGGCCTCTTCTTCTGATTCTGGTGCTGCTTTTCCCTCTGTCTCTCAAGCTGTTCATATCAAGCTTGATCGCAAGGTAACCTTGTCTCTCAAACCGTTCCAATTCTTTCAGTGAATACTCTCCAGAATCAGAACCCTATCAGGAACAAGAACCCGAACCGGATCAAGAACCGGAACACGAACAAGAACAGAATGATGAGCAGCCTGCAGAAGAGGAAGTAGAACAGACTGAAGAGCAGCCTACGGGAGAGGGAGAGAAAGAGGAAGGGAGGAGAAGCAGCATGGGAAAACTATAGTAGCAGCAGCATCAGCCGCAGCATTAGGACTTGGAAAAGGCAAGGTGGGTGCTGAGAAGGCCAAGGTAAAGATCAAGGGTAAAATCGATTGGGTCAAAGATAAGTGCCACCACAAAGACAATGTCTCCAAGTGACCTAATAATATGTCCCTCTTTACAAGCTGATGAAGAAACTCATTTTCATTGAAAGTTTGATTCACGTTTGGTTTACATTAATATTTCAATTTATTCGAATTCTAATGTCATTGTTCGTGTAACTTTGCATCTGTGTTTCATAATTTGGACACAAATTCGTCACTCGATTTTGATTCACTCATAACTCCAAATGCCTTGTTTTCCCCAACATCTCACGATTCGCATATATACTCATAAACAAACTTCCAAATTTGATTCGATGCTATCTTTACAATGTGTCTTTTACAACATTGTGAATAAAAGTAATTCGTAATTCACTACTTGAAATTCAGGAATTAGATTGATTAGGGGAATAGTTGATCTCATATTCATTTATTTAATCCCGATTTATTGAAAAGACGTTGAATTATATGTAAAATTCAGGTTTTAGAGAAGGTAGAAATAAAATCGTTATTACATATAGGGCAGTAATTTTTTTTATTCAAACTTAATTTCAATTTTTTGTTGTTGAAGAGTTAAATTGGATGGTAAATTTTGCAAAGAAAAGAAAAAGGCTAACGAGTGAATTGGTGATCTAATTACGAACACACATAAACGCAAGCATTGTCATCTACTTACAGAATATAAAGGGTCATCAATCCAAAACCAAAAACATGTCTCAGCAAGTGCATCAAACTACTGGACAGAAAGACAATTTACAACTCCTTGAACTTTTATTGTTCTGAGTTCTCAGAATGTCCCAAATGTGTTCTCCCCGCTGTAGGTCATGTAAAGGAAACCGTCTTCATCCTTATTTTCCTCGTAAATTGCAGACAGCATAGCCGCTGCAACAAAACAACAAAGCATTTATAAAACTGATTATACTGTCGTAAAATATCGTATGCTAAGGTTTAAAAAAATAAAACAAAACCACAACAGGGACTTCTTTCTCACCTGTGGGTGGCAAAATATTCTTAACAAAAATGAAAATAGCCTTCTCAGGACTGAGCTTGATCCTTTTCCGAACCACATACACGAACTGGCCAACAGTCAGATCAGCAGGCACCAGGTATCTGCATTCAAGCAAACCCGGAACAAATAATTTTATTACTTGTTATGCCAAAAATTCAAAACATTTGGGAGTAACACAGGACCCTAAAGATCCACAACCATTTTCAAATTCATACTTCAAACTTTAAATAACTTGTAGTTACTACATAGTTATGACTACAAGAACCCACGAAAGGTGCACATGGCAAATGATCACTTGGACTAATTAGAGAGCAAAAACATCAATATAACAGACACAGTTAGCAGCACTATGTCTACGATATCCAGACTCCAGCGATGTCACAGATAGAAGCAAAGAAGAAAGCTGTTGTTAAAATGTATATGAGATGAATAAGTATTAGGAAATGACTCACTTTTTCTTGTCAATTTCAGGCACGTCACTCTTCTCAGCCCTTTCCACGACCACCTGCAGCAGTCAATGAGTTACAGATCAAAATAGAAGAGAAACACACACAACTCCAATGACAACAAATAACAATCATACTGGTATTCTGTCAGGATACTTCTCTCTTATGCGAGCAGCTTCTGCTTGTCTCCTTTCTGGCATGGCATGTACAAAAACACAAACTTTAAACTTCAATACGGATTGTTGACCAAAAAAAGCTTCAAAACAGATGATTGTTTCTTAAAAAAAAAGTTAAAAAGTACGTAAGAAGTGGAACTTGACCATATATAAACAATCTACTCGATTGGCAATACAATGGTTCTTCCCTAATTACTATGTAAAACTACATATACCTTTAAAGAAAAACATTAGAAAGAAAAGACTACGCATGATAATTGACAATTTCTATATAAAAAATTGTGACTGTTTTAATTTCATTTGTAAACAATTTCTCAGATTGTTGACCAATTAAAACACAAACTTTAAACTTCAATACGGATTGTTGACCAAAAAAAGCTTCAATACGGATTATTGTTTCTTAAAAAAAAAGTTAAATAAGTACTTAAGAAGTGGAACTTGACCATATATAAACAATCTACTTGGCAATACAACGGTTCTTTCCCTAATTACAATGTAAAACTACATACACCTTTAAAGAACAACATTAGAAAGAAAAGACTAAGCATGATAATCGACAATTTCTATAAAAAAATTTTGTGACTCTGTTTTAATTTCGTTTGTAAACAATTTCTCAGCTACCAAAGCATATACACCAAAATTCAGTGACCATGGATTTCTACATAGAACTTGTGACTCTGTTCTATATTTATTTATATTCCTTTATCAACAAAATATGGGCAACCAACCATCTAACAGATGAAATAGGTTCAAGAACAAAAATCAACCGCTGCGATTAAAACCCAGATGGGAAAATAGAAAATTCCATGGTATACCTAATTTATTATTTAAGTTTTCCTGCAACCAAAAGAAATTAGGGATTGAAAAATAAAAACTTTCAGATGATTTATGCAGAATATTCCACAGAAGCACAATGTTAAGAATACAGAGCTCCGAATGAGCATCAACAATTCTAAAACTAAAGAAAAACGAAATTATTTTGAAAATTTTCTCATGAAACAGAAAACGAACCGAGAGGGTGCTCCATCCTGAACGCGCTTTTGGCCATGGGAACGATTCTGCAAATCCCAAAATATCGACGAACAATAAAAGGAAAGGAGAAGTAGGGTTTTAATAAGTGGGGTGATCAATTAAATAAAAAAATTTATAATCAATTGAAATTTATTGCTTACCAAATTGGAGAGAGATCGATGGGTAAAAAGGGAGAAGAGCTAAGCAATAAATTTGGGCGCGACCGCTGAGCAAACCTCCCAAGCTAAGCGTGTGCAATAACTATACACGAAAGATTTTTTCTTTCAACATCAACAACACAAACAAAACAGTAAGCTTTTTCTATTTATTACTTTTTATTTTTATCAGAATGTTACGAAAGAGTTAGAAATAGTATTTCTAATTAACATGACACAAATTTAAAAATTACATAATATGTACATTTTTATTCTATTTTTTTAGTACATTTCCTATTGAAATGGGCGATAGCATATTAAACTTACACACACTACACGGATATTATGACTCGAATTTAAGACATTTTCTGAGGGAGCATTTGCTTCAAACCACTACACTAGTGAGTTCTTTGCAAATTAATTTTAGTATATAAGAGATGAGATGAATCAAACACAGTTGCAAAGAGACGAACACTCGTAACAAAATGACATATCTGCATAATATATTAATATCTTTGTTACTCCAGTTCACATACTACATGTGATCATTCAATCAACTTCACATATTTGGTAGTATTATTTATAATAAAAAACTTCGTATATTTGAAAATTGCCCTAAAGGAATCAAATTAATAACTACAAAAAGGAATTTTAATTATTTTTCTTGAAAATAAAAGGGGAAACTGTATGATTTCATAAAGGCAGGAGCCAAAGCAAGGAGTAGAGAACAAGTCAAGCAGGCAAACATAGCAGCTCACAGGGAGGCCAAAGACACCACCCAAGAGAAAGTAAATAAAAGTACGACATGATATATATATTCCACGAGAACTTTTTTGGTAATAATGCTCCACGAGAACTTCATCCGCACTTCAAATGGTATAACCCCCTTTTCTTTTGGCGAAAAATGGTATAACCCCATTACAAGATTTCATCTTTACCAATTCGCATCCAACCCTCATGGTATAAAAGACATTATCTATTATGTCAAGAATAGATACGAAATGTGATGCATAATGATACGTCAAGATGAAATGGGTTAGATCTATTTGTCAATTGTATCGTATCCCATCACAATCTCGATCTTAAAATGACACGACACATCTCACTCTTGTATTACTATTCAACCACATCTTAACAAATCCGATGTGCTCATTTAGAATACTCAACAATATCATCCACACTCAAATGACTTAAAACTCATTGGAGGGAAACATACAAAATATACTAAAATAAATAAATTACTTATCAATGCAAATTTCATGAAAATTTGAGATTGGATCGAGAGTTAATTGTGATCGTAAAAGGAAACACCTATTATATGTGATAGGTATAGATGTGGGATGGGATGTGTAATGACAGGTCAAGACGGAGTTGGGTAGGTTTGTCAATCGTATCATCACTATCTCAATATTAAAATCCTAGGTATTCCACAACAAAACTCATCACAATCGGATTCGACACACCTCACCTATGCATCTTATTAAACCCCATGTACACATTTAGAGTACTCGACAGCATCATCCAGGCTCCAAAGTACATAAACTCGTTAAAGGAAACATTCAAAATCAATGAAACAAAAGTAACTAAATAGTTATCAATTCAAATTTGATGAAAGATTGAGATTTTGTTGAGATTGGGTCGAGAGTTAATATTGGTTGAACCTTAATCATTCAGGATATAAAAACCCAACCTATTATGTCAAGTATAAACGTAGAGTTAATGACACGTTAAGATTGGGAAGATAATATGTTATATATATAGTCACGTTAAGATAGGATGTGGTATATACTGACACATTAAGATGGAATGTAGTATATAATGACACGTTAAGATGAAATGTAGTATATAATGCATGTTAAGATAGATAATGACACGTTAAGACAGAATGTGGTATATATACTTACATGTTAAGATAGAATGTGATCTATAATGACACGTTAAGATAAAATGTAGTATATAATGACACGTTGAGATGGAGTCGGTGATATCTCTCAACTGCATCCCAACAAAACCTCCATCGTATCTTATCAAATCCCATATACTCATCTAGAGTACTCCACAACGTCATCCACACTCCAAATGTCACAAACTCGTTACATGAAACATGCAAAATATAACCCCCTGCCCCAAGAAATCTTCATAACATAAACAGAAGCAGTGATGGATGAGACATCTGAGATTGAGATGCATACTGGTTTCGGAATTGCAGAAGTGGATCGCAAAAGACATTGTTATAGAATTGAATTTACAAAAGTTACTGAAAAGGGTATGTTGATCTTTACACCTTTACCTTTAATTTTGAATTAAAATCATCATCTTTTTTTTATAATAGGTTTGTTTTCAAAAGAAAAATCCTTGTTTGCAACTCATGTTCATCCTTGTTTGCAACAACCCCAAGCTAATTAAGAAGTTTCAAGGTTAGACAAACCATTACTTTGTCAAATTTGTCTACACTCGATATTGACTTCTTTTTTTTTGGGTGGCGCTTCTGGATATTAAAAAGTTGACAGGGGCAACTCATCTTCATCAATCTTTTGGCAAGTCCTTTCATTGCAAAGTTGCCCATAAACCTTTCCACATTGTGGACAACTTTTTTCCGTCTCTGACCTCTCACCTATACAATTGAGGTCTCATTTCCAAGCCCATAGACATAGAGTCCTTGATTTCGATTATAAAAAAAAGACATAGAGTCCTTGATCAAATGATGGCAAATTGACAATTAGAATTGGGTTTTCAATGCTGCACCTAAACAAAACGTATGGCATGTTTACATGTATAGGAATAGGACTAGTAGGAGTCTAGGCAGCTCTGCCTTGTTTGGCCTACAAAGTTAATTAATGCACACATTGCATTACAGAGAGGGAGAGGGAGATAGAGAGAGATACCTTTTTTCCCAAAGAATTGCAGGCAAATAACATTTGAGAACACTCAAAAAATATGCATTTGTAGGGAAAGAGTTTGAATTGAATCACACAACCTATTACCTACGAAGTGTTGCTAATAGATAGAGAGGCTCATGGATGGGAGAGGTAATGGTAAAAGGTACAACACAACCAAACCAAACCAAAAGCTCCAAAACAAAACAAAGGTTCTCTCTGTTTGATAAAACATAACATAAATGCGGATTGAACAGAACGAACATCTCTCTTCCCCTACCCCATCATCCATAAATGCACACATTAAAGGCCCAGATTTGTGTCCGTGAACCTTTTTTTTTTCCGATTCTTGTACCTGGTTTTAAATTAATATTCCCAACTTCCTTTGTTGTGAGGTGGTTGGAAATTTTAATGCAACTTCTTCAATGCTACCACACCACTAGTGGCCAAGCCATCTCTCTTTGTTGGGCATTACCTTCTTAAAGAGACATTCACCTCTCTCTCTCTCTCTGCTGCTCTGCATTATTAATAGGTTCATGTTGTTCTCCACCACCCAATGCCCATTTCCAAATTGCCTTCTTTCTCTCCTTTTTTTTTTCTCTCGTTTATTTGTTTTTGATAACCCAAATAAACCTTGTTGTGATGTACTTTGATAGTTTTGTTTGTGATATATAACCTAGCCTGATATGGTTCGGAAGTGACCATTTGCCCTGTTAACCCAAATAAACCTTCTTGTATTTTATTTCATTTCTGCTTACAGTCTTTTCTTTTCTTTTTTCTGTCTTTTGTTTTGTTTGTATAAACATGAAAAGGGTTTGTTTGTTTTGTAGCTTATTTTGTGAAAAGATATTTGTTTTCTGTTCTTTGCTACTCAAATTGAACCTTGTTGCTGTTTATTTTGTTAGATTTATGGCACATAATCTGAGCTTGACATGGTTTGGAAATGATCGTTTCTTCTGTTTCCTTCCAAAACCACATACTTCATTTCACCTCTGCTTACAAGCTTTTGTTTTTTCTCTCTGTCTTTTGCTTTGTTTGTGTAAAGATGAAAAGGGTTTGTTTGTTTTGTAGCATAGTTTGTGAAAAGATACAAGGAAGCCAAAGACGTAAGAGATGGATCGGTTTAACGGGATATTGGTCCGGTTCAATAAGAAAGCAGTGCTCTAAGTGCTTGAGCTCTGCTTTTTGATTGAGCCGTGCCAATATCACGTGCCACTGTTCCTTTATTATTCTACCTTGCTGCCACCATCCATCATCCAGGATTTAAAGGTATATATACACTTTCTCATTTCTGGAGTTTGTTTAATCTCCTAGGCCTAGCATTTTCATTCCTGGTTATTGCATTTTGTTTGGTAAAGTTTCTCTCACTCACTGGCCTGCAGTAATTTTTAGACATCTGATTGCTGGTTTTAACAGCAAATATTTGACCATTTTTATTGCATGTACACAAATTTTGCTGTTTTTTTCACAATGGCTTTGTCCCCTTATGTTCATATGTTAGGTTGATCAAAATGATCGTGTGTGCTACTTCTGGATATTGAGATTATTGCAACTCATATTATTCTGCATCCTAAGAAGTAAAAGAAAGGCATAACCTGCTGTGGTGAAGTTTTCTATGCTTTTCCTTTTGGGTTTAAATTTCCTTATAAAAACTATCTGTGTATTTTGGACAATGTCCTAAGGATTTTCTAGTGAAGCTAATGGGGTTGTACCTTTTTTTCTTTTTTGTGGAAGATACAGCTGAGAGTTCCCATACTGTAAAATCCTTGCAAAAGGGATTTACTAATTCTCATAATGTAAATGAAGTCATTTTCATTTTTCTCTGACTTTTCTTAATTAGCATCCAAGGAAAGTTTGATATTTTTTTTTCTTTCTTTTTAGTCTTTATAGAAAAAGATAGCTTGAACTGTCAATTTGAGCATATCAAAGATTCAAAGTAGCATGAAAGCAACATTTCAAAGTTTCATCTATGCAGCAACTTACAAGTTGATTAAGCCCAGTTATCTTAAGATTTTTTTTCATACTGGAAAAGAAAAAGAAAATGTCAGATTAGTCCTTGATGTGTCCTGTTGGTTTTATTTGAATGTTTGACTGACAACAGGAGTTACAAGCTCAAAACAAGAGCGGTGGAGCCACAGACTGTCAGATGAGTCACAAGAAAACTGGGAAAGAGATGAATTCAAAATAATATGTTCATCATATCATATAATTCAAATTCTTAATTTCATAAAGAGGAAACAAGATTGTACAAGAAAGGCAGTAACATCTCCCACAAAGATATGCATTTATTGTGCATTTGATGCCATAGAACTGTAACTTACAAGTTGGCTCTTCAAGCCTCAAAGAATTTGTATGGGGGGCCCTATTTTGGCTGCTTCAGTGGCCAATATCCTCTATTAAAATGGAAAATGGTCCACATAGCAAGGCTCTTCTCTCTCTCTTTTTCTCCACACACACACACACACACTCTCTCTCTCTCTCTCTCTCTCTAATCACTCTATTTTGATATTGTAATTCTCTATACTCAGTACAGAAACTGGACGAAGAAAAAAAAAGATTAGCACACCTGCCTTTATACTGAAGCTGAAAAATCTTCCTGAGTTTGGAAGAGCTCCAAGCTGCCATCTTAGAAAGAAGCACTCCACAAAGCGTTCTCACCTTCCCCGCACCGTCGATGGACTTCCTTGATTCTCTCAGCTGACCTACAAATCCCGCTGCAACTCCAATCAAATGAAGCAACACAGATGTTGCCTGCCTGGGCCTTCCACTCACAATCTGCAGCAAACAAGTTCAACCAAAACTTTAAATAACTGTACAATGAAACAAATTTGTGACCATATTTTTACACCCAAATTTATAGATTCTTGTGAACTTATTCTGCTTCTGAAGAATCTAAAACCTCACCACAGACCGAGGGGTCCACTAAGGCATGACACAGTCTTGATTCTATTATTATGGTTCCTGTACCTCAACAGTATTATAGTAAATTACTTACAAGACTGTACTTGACCAGTTTTTTACCCTCTAGAAAGTGAGCAGATAATATTATATCTAATTTTGATTTTTTTGTCAATTAAATCTTTGTCGTAAAGAATATTACTTAAAGTGGAATTCGCTCTGCTTGTGCAAGATCTGAACCAGTATTCTTCAGCAAGACAGGTTATTGTGCCCAAACAAGGCCATTTTCTTCTCAAATCATTCCTAAGTTACCAACATAATTCTTTTGAATTAGAGAAGACTTACCAGGTGGGGTGCCACAGCATAGTCTACGATCGTCGATATGCTGCACATCAAGTCCAATAAACCAAGCTCCCAAAGAGACATCCTCGTTTGCATACCTGTGTAGGACATGCCTGAAAAATGCATACAAAATTAGCATCACAAGTGCAAGAAGGCAGAAGAAAATCTTTCAAACGGATACATGTATTTCAACATCTATCAGTGCATAAAGGTTGAAGCTTACTGGTTTATTGATATATACGTAGCCAAATCTTTTGAAATAGCATATAGCTGTCCTGTAGCATGACGGAAATACTTGTTTCCAGGTTCACCAAATTTCCAATACTCAGGTTCATGGTATCTCACTCCCCTGCATCACCAAATAGCCAGTCCAGGACTCAAAGTCAAGTATTTTCTTAGCAAATATCTGAACACAAAAGGAAACAAAAGCAAAAGAAAAAACCAATTACAGGTGCTGGCTTACTTTTGTGCTAGAACAGGACCAGATTTCATGCATCCAATATACAGTCGCTGTTTCTTTCGGTGTCTGACTAGAGTTTCTCCTAGTGTCGCTGCAGCAAATTGAAAACAGATGGGTTTAATGAGATAGATGATTAGATAATATAGACATGATAGTTCATGAATTGCTCTAACAAGACTAGGTACACTGAAGTTGGCTCTCCGATAAGATCTTTCACACTAGAAAGAACAGAGAGTCATTTTGCATAAACTACCAATTCCGTAAACCTTGTATCCATATGTTTCTTATTTCTTTTAGTTTTTTTATGTCATTGCGCACAAAGGTACCATAGAAAATCTATTTTTCATGTTCAGCACAATTCCAAATTACCAATATTTACGTGGACATCATCATCAACTTTGACATAAAAATCTGCATCCCACGTAGCAACAGCAGTAGCAAAATATATCTTTGTCTTGGCGGACAATTCAAGGTACCCTTCAACATGGTCCTGCGCAAGAGAGATAGATAGGAAGTCACAATCTATTCTTTCAGAGTCAAAATAATGAAAATTTTATGTTCAAATAAGCTATAAGCATGCATGTGGAAACAAGGGGACAATAACAGGATTAACTAAGAGACATTACCAGCCTCAGGAGATCTCCATGCTTTCTGTCCTCTGCTTCTACAGCTCTGTCTAGAATACCTCCGGACGTGGCACTAGACAACGAGAGGAAAAGCAGGTAAAATTATGTTATCCAAATAAATCCATGACCGAGGACTTTTGTGATGGTTATTAAGTTGAACCTACTATGGAGGCTTGAAATTTCTTTTAATATATACGAAAATATTTTGGTTTATGATTGCATGAATACATCTCAAAAGGACCTACTCCAAAAAAGTTTGTCACTTTTCATGAAAATAGAGTGTCCAATGATACGGAATTGCAAGAGATTGTAAATGGGGAACCATGGAATTCTTGGCTTACATCAACTACAACTGAATGGGAACCAATGCATAGATGAACAAGAATTATACTGACTTGCAGCCTAGCAGATCAATGGCATAGTGTCTTCCTATCTAAAATTAACTAGCAAGAAAAAAGATTAAACACTCACCTATGACCAATGACGAAACGAATGATGATACCCTTCTCTTCCTCCAGCCTTTTTCTTTTCTCGCCTATATTTCATGTTTTTCAGAAGCAAAAATAATCAGACAACAACTATAAAAAAGCAGCCAGAATAGCATAGCTAAAATCCATTACAGAACAGCAATGAATTACCTTGTGGCATCCATGTAGCACGAACTGAATCTCTTCTTTTACGGCTGCTAAAAGCAGTATTAATTCCAACAACCATTAAGTACCTTCTCTTCCCAGATGAATCAGTGGTTTTCGAGTCTCCTGATAAAGGAGAGCCGCTACGTATAGACTCCTGTGTTGCCCTTGCTGCAGCTAATTCCATCTCTAAATTTGATATAGTCTTATCTAATGTCCTAATTCAACATAACATCCAAGAATAGTTTCCAATTATGATACTTAGAAACCAAAGTTACAAAATATCATGTGTTAGTATGAGAGCACAACTTACTGTATAGCATTATGAGTCTTAAAAACCTCCCCAAAAATGTCCTTATTTTCGCGCTTTACTTCTTTCTGATGCAACTAATAGTACCAAATCAGATTGACACATAAAAGTTTTAGATGAAGAACATGGTATAATAATCCAATAAAGGGAAAGAAACAATATTTGATGAAATCAAGTAAGAGATGAGACATTACAGCTTTTGGGTTGCAACCCTCTGAAACTAATTTTAATTTTTCTTCTTCCATAGCTGTTCTCCGTGTGATACCTCTATTGTCAGGAACAGTCCACATCCTGCAACCAAAATATAAATTTTCATTAAAATCTTATGATATCTCAACAACTACATGTTTCAGCGTCAAAGTAAAGCAAAATGTTTTCTGAGAAGTTCCTGAAAGTAACCATAAATGCATCCCAACATCAAAAGGCTTGAAAATTCAGAAACACCCAGCAAGTTAATCAATATCTAAATCCAGCATCAAAACCAATAATCACTATTTGATCATAGATCTCAAAATAGAAAGGTACCAATAAACAGTCTTAATTGAGTTACCACTTTAGGAAACTGGCCCAAACCCATTACAGGAAAAAGCATAGACTAACCGATTGATTAAAAATCCAAAAGCAAACAACTTTGAAATCATTTGTACAAAGTGAAACTAAAAATTGGAGGCAATACCTATTGGTGAAGAGCATTCCAGAACAGAAGCAGCCTAAACAAAGAAAAAGGGTCCATTTTTTTGAAATAAGACTTCTAGAAGATGGCTCTCCTCTGCTTTTCCAAGACATGTTGCTCCCAATTCTCTTCCAACTTCCAAAGCTAGTAGCTTTTTGAAGAAAAACCCATGAAGAATTTGGACTTGATTGACAAAATGGAAGATAACCCAGAAGCAGACAAAGGCCAAGTGCTTGGAAAATGGAAGAGGAAACAGGTTTGAAAGTGAGCTTTAGGTACAAGATTTACGGCAGAATAGGGAAAGAGAGAATCAGAACAGAGTGCTCTGTTTTCTTTTAACTTGTCATTTGTATTGTTCCTTTCTTTATCCTTTTGCTTTGTTTTGCTCTCCCTCTCTCTCTCTCTCTCTCTCTCTCTCTCTCTCTAGAAACTCTTCTTCGCAGGCAAGGGACGTTGAACAGAAGTGAGACGAGACTTGCTAGCTGCCCTGTACTTAAATCTTAAATTTTTTGGTGAAAATAGTTAATTTCTTAAATCTTAAATTACCACACGGTATAGCCTTTGAGCCCAGTAACAGCTCCGGAAATGACAATACTACCCTTGAGCATTTCCTCTTTCGCTCTCAATTCATTTTCAGTTCTTATCGCTCTCCCTACATAACATATATATTGGGTAGTAGGACCATGTAGACAGCGGGCATGTTCTCGTCACCGGTAATCACATGGGGAAAATGTGGAATTAGGTTCACGTTTCACATTGTGACATATCCATATATAATGGTTTCTTTTGATTTAGATGATACTATCTCAACAAACTTGTACATCTATGAAACGGTAATAATAATTAAGTCAGTGTATAGTATGTTATTAAATTGTGAATCGAGTCGACGAGGTTTAGCCTAGTAGAAGGGTTTTGCTTTGCAAATTCCTATGGTATTTTGATAGTGTGTGTATGTATGTATGTGTGAGAAATATCTCTCCCTTTCCAATTTAGACCTGCTTGTACAAAAAAAAAAATTGTGAATCGAGATAACTAAGGGCCAGTTTGGCATTGCTGTGTTGTAAAAATAATCACTGTCAGATTTGCTGTGAGAGAAATCAGTTGTGAAATAAAGCAGTTTGGCGTTTGGTAAACTTTTTATCAGAAATGCGGTTTGTACCAAACAAAAAAGACGGGGTTATTTTTGGAATTTTGAAAGTTTCATTAAACCCAACGCATGCTTTCCCAAATAAGCAATGTCAAACGGCAATTATTCAAAATAAGTGATTTTATTATCTTTTACCAAACATGTTGGCCTTTCAAAAATTTCAAAATAATCACTTATAGCCCCAAATAAGCAAATATCAAACGAGCACTAAATATATGAATGAAATAATGTATGCGACTATTGTTTTGATTCGCAGTGTGTTATGCATATTTGAGATAAAAATATTAGTTAGGAGAAGCGATCGATAACAAAGAGTTAAGTGCACTAATTAACAAAATTGGATGAATCTATGCAGAAATAACTAAAACTGAATGTGGAAAATATGGAAAAACATCTCGTAATGTATTTAACCAGAAAATAGATTATGCTCCTGCGAAGGTCTTATCTACTCGTTACGGAATACATGTACTGCACATGCATTTGTTGACTAAGTTGACATATTGTAGGAGCACGTTGACATTTTCTGTCAATGTATGTTGTCCTACTCTTGTTTTTAAACCACGTAGTGTTAGTTGACTTAAATAATAAACCTACGACCAATACAACGGCCTAAAACAATTGTATCAATTAGCTGTATGTTAAATAAGTATTAGTAGTTAATAATAAACGCACATCTAGATCTCAAGTATATTTGTGGTGATCATAAATATGTACACATGTTTGAACAACTCATAGTGCAAACAACTTTGGAGTTTGTTACACAAATGATTGCCGTTTAAGGTTTTATATTGACTTTCTAATTTTTCATGCCATGGTTTAGGTTTAGCATCATCCATCTGCATATATCCTATAATTAATCCCCCGAATTGGACAATTTCAAACTCTGCCAATGTATGTGGGTTTGAACAAGAAATGGCCATGGCGCCTGAAACATATATAGTTCTAAAGTCATTATGTTTTTGGAAGCAACATTTTCGTTGTTGAAGCTACCAGTGAGACAGGACTTTGGTTAAATTAAGTCTCTGATCAATATTCTATTAAAAGATTTAAAGTTCAAATGTACAATACAAGTATTATACACGAACATGCATATTCTTCACGTTTAATACACATGTTTTTTTTATACAAAATTTTCAATAATACAAACAAAATTCAAGTACTATGTACACATGTATATGGTGGCCGAACTTTTCATTTGTATTTCTCATAAATTTTGCTGAATAAAACACGTACGTACTTTTCCTGTTACGTATTTTATTAGCTATGGTTTAAATAGGGTTGCTCATGCATGCTTATTTTCAGAACAAATACATGGATTTGAATTATTTGAATACACTCAAAATAAAATTAAAAAAAGGACTCGCTGTTGGTGATTCATGAATCATGAATGAGAGAGAAACTCTCATGTAACGGGAATAATACTTTTTGCTATTTTCGGTCAATAACGCAATGACACGTAGGATAACTTTTCCACGTGTCATTGTGTTATTGGCCGAGGATAGCAAAACAATGCTATCCTTGTTACATATAAATTTTTTTTTTTTGGCATGAATGGAGACTTTTGAATGTATCAATAGTTTAATTAATTTTTATATGAAAACAATAAAAATTGAGAGGAAAGAAGTAATTAGTTAACAATTATAATAAGAATTCTCTAATGAGCTGATAAGAAATCTGGTTTATACAAAAAGAGAAGCATAAGAAACAAGTTAGTAGGGGTGGGCATCGAGACCCGAAAATCGGAACACCAAGCTAGACCGAATGGAAAAAAAACGGAAAAAAAAAAAACTAGTTGACTAAAAAAGTCAACAAACCAGCGCCAAATTTGACCGGATTGGTTCAAATGGTTCAAACTGATTTCAGTTCTAATTTCACACATTACCAAACTGGACCAGATCGGTTGTGTTTTTTTTTTTTTACAAAATTATTTAAATCCATGCTACATTTTTAATCTCATGACTAATATTTCCCAAGCCCAACTTCAAAACATCTATCTTTTCTAGGCCAAATATATCTCTTTGTATGAAATTGGATCATTTGTAAATTTTCAAGCCTCAAAATAAAATTTTAGTTGGAATTTGTATTAATAAAAATAATAATAATCCGGTCCAAAATCAAAAAAATCATAAACCAAACCGAACATGCCAATTTCATAATTTTTTTCTTCTAAAATCGGACCAAACCGAACCAATTAAACAGTATCGATTTTTGTTTCAATTTGAGATGAAAAGCAGACCGAACCAGACGGTGTCCACCCCTACAAGTTAGACTGGCTACTGGCCTTTCATCACTCACTTATGGGAAAAGTAGCCACGTGCACGTGATCAGATCTAGCAGACTATTACGTGGCAAGCTCTCATACGAAGGCTTCCTTGGAAGGACCCCACCTTGTCCATTAATCATGTGACATGTAGTGTTCTGACTCACATGGAAACTGCAAAAGTCTGCATAGTGGTAGGGCCCACGTGTCACGTGTCCATTGGCGGAGCCCTCTTAAGGCCTGAAAGGGCCTGGGCCCCCCCAAAGTTTTGACTCCATGTAATTTTTGGTCTTTCTTTCCTACACATTTTAGGAAGTCTATGTAATAATTATTGTTTATGGCCCCCTCACATAAAAAAAGATGCATTTCTCTCTCTTTACAAGTAAAAGAGTAAGTAATTTCTTCACAAAATAGAAAGACTAAGTGATTTAAGAGCCCACCAATATATTAATAAAAAATAAAAGCAGTCAATCAAATAAAGTTTCAAAAAATCTCATTTATCAAATAGGAAGTAGACTTTTACCCAAATAAAAAAGGATTGGGATTTTAATTTTTGTTCCTATATGAAGCACTATGAACTTAGTTTGAAGCAGCCACACACATCAAAAAAATAATAATTGAATTTGGTTGTTTGCTCTCCAACCTTCTGCTTCAAAAATTTTAATTCCAAGTTAGATAACTTTACATAGTCATTTTTTTTCCTTTGTTTATTTATTTTTTATGAGAATATATTTGTATATGTTTATATGAGTGAAAATTGAAGTTTTCATTGTTATAGTTATATGTTTCGTATTTTATATGTTCTATGCATAGAATATGAATTTTTTTTTTTGTGGTATAATTTATGAATCATGTCCTTAATAAAATTTGTAATTGGTTTGTGGAAAAATTAGGTTTCATAACAAGACTAGGCAGTAAAACTAGGCTTCGTAACAAGATGGAAGACGAATTTCTCATAGACTCTTTGATTATGTACATTGAAAGGGAAATTGCAGAAAAGTTTGGCATTGACTCAATCATAGATGATTTTCGAGATATAAAAGAACGACGAGTGTTATTTTGATACCTAATTTAATAAACAATTATTTTTTGCCTTTTATTTTTCCAAACATTGTTAAGGTTGAAAAATTAAAATTTTTTAATGTCTTATTTGATTTATATGTTGATCCCCCAACACATAAATTCCTGACTCTGTCACTGCATGTGTCATTATTGGTTATTATTCCCACGTTAGATTTTACGACTCCTTAGCCACTTAACAAAGGGACATCCTCTTTGCCTTTCAGGGGAGGAGAAATTTTTAATTATACGAGTTTTATTTTTAATGTGTTGGGATAAAGGTTCTTGGCAACATGTGCACCTCGGATTTACCTCACAAAATAATTTGAATCTTGAATCAATTTTTGTTTAATGGAAAAAATTCAGATTTAAGATTCAATTTTGTGGGAAGTCTCGACGTTGGTCGGTTTGGACGTATTAAGAAGCTCATCAGATCTTGGAGTTGGATGATTAATGAGTGAGTTTACTATTGTTTTATAATTAACTAGATTTATTATTAACTCTAAGTTTAGACAGATGCCAAGTTCAAGAAATACTCATTTATTACTACTATAAACAGTGAATCAATCATGTTGATAAGAATTCAAAATTCTATATGAATATTATTTTATTCGTTTCGAGAGATATAAGATCTGTCAATTTCATGTATATCATGAAGCCTTTTTTTTCTTTTTTAGTCGAATAGTGATATTTTATTCTGAAACCTCACCCGAAACGGGAAGGGCACATAAACTACAAAACGAAGAAACCCATAAAGGATGCTCAAAGGAAACTAACTAATCTGCAATATCACATAAAGAGAGACAATAAGATTGTCCTAAATAATGATATCAACAGATAAATAAAATTTAAATTTGACAAAACTAATTGAAATAAAAACAACATAACACGAACAAAGCAACAGAAAAACGTAAACACCACACATCTGTCACCCCCATAGGTCATCTTGTGATAATCGAAGTATTTGTATTTGATTCTCAAACTTCTTTGTAACTGGTCTAAAAATTAGGTATGGTAAAGTTAAGGATCTTCAAACTGAATGGTGGGGTTTATTTAGTTGAATTATTTTTCAAATACTCTAAAGCGTGAAGCTGTCGACAGAAAAAGTATTGTTTATCACATTGTGGAATAGGTTTTCCTTTTCCTTTTGTGTTTCCTCAGTTGGTTTTCGCTTTCCATAGTTGCGGCAATAGAATTTTTTTTTCTTTGGAGATAAAAGAAAGAAAGAAAAAAATTTGTGAGGTTAGTGTAAGATTACGACATATGGAACTAAGCAAAATTTTGATCACCCTTTCGAGAGCTGCCAATAAATATCATATTAAAAAAACGCTAGCAATATATTCCAGCTCAATGAACATGTAGTAGCTAGCATTCTATATATATATATTTTAAAGGTTATTGTGTTAGGTAGGTAAACTTGTATATTCAGGGCTCATATAAGAGTGATTATGAGGGTTTGTTTGAGAGTGCTTCTAAAATGGCTAAAAGTGCTTTCTTACAATCAAAAGCGCTTTTGACAACATTTGGCAGAAAAATTTAGAATCTCTTCTTGGCCATAGTAACGCTTTCTGAAGAAGCACTCCCACGTGCTTTTCTAGGAAGTACTTTGATTTCTTATGAAAATTTCAACATCTCTATAATAAAATCACTTTTGTTAAAAGCACTTATGAGCAGAAAAGAAGCAATCGCAAACCAAACTTGAGTAGATCAATAATCACTTATGCATATAATTAATATTTTCAAAATTATTAGAAGTAATTTTATGAACCCACTCGAAACCCTACAACAACAAAATACACTTTTTCTCGTACTAAAACTCTGCGAAGAAAAAAGAAAGAAAAATAAAAGATGCGGTGGAATTGGTTGGGGGCCTCTTTGCTTGTGAAATGAGCCCCTGTCGCTTTACAGCTCCACTTCTTACATTTTTCCTACTCTCTCCAGCTCTAAGCAACCCAAAGCTGCCATTCCACGAGATCATCTGTTCAATCTATTGGTTGGTGCAGGCCATTTATCAACCCAACAGAACTTGGGGAAGTCTTTATCATGAAGCCAAAGGGTGTTTCTGTAATTATGTACCATGATGAAGAAAAGACTTTCTGCCATTTCCCAATTTGCAAGCAGGGAGGGAGATTGATCCATTATTTTATTATGTTCTAGATATGTATCATTATGATGACTCTTTTTTTAGTACACTTGAAAGGACTTTATTCAAGGTTTGTCATTGAAGGTGCTTATGATAAGAGTATGATTGCCATTGTCTACGGTTTTTTAATCAAATCTTAACTTTTTACATGGAATGAATCAGATTGTGCTTACCACCTAAAAGAGTAGTTGAACAAAAGGAGAAGGTTTTATCATTCCCATATGCTAATTCCTTGTTTGACTACTCAAGCTTAATCAACTCGGATTTGGATTTTGTCGTGGACGGTCGCCTATACACAGTTACATCAATAGTTGAGAGTCACCAACGCACCCGTGAGTGACTGTCACAAACACACTCCTCAAATCGGATTTTTAGATTTCACTATATCTCATAACTTTCTAATTAACTCTAATATAGCCTAACAAGGACGTTTTTGTTCCACAAGTTTCCACCTTCCCGCAACTAGAAAAATGGCACAAGCTTTGTGGTTGTGCTTTCGTTGCTATATGCATACGAATGTTTGTTGAAATGGACTTTTTAGCTTTCTTCTCTTATATTATTCAAGCCATTGCAAAAGCTGTTTTCAATGCCCCTCCATCTCTTCCAACTTAATTTTGTTCTCTCCAATCTCCATCATGCAGGCCCAGGAAGGTCAGCATGTCCTGCATTCATGGCACTGGGGCCATCATCTTCCAGCCACTTATTTCTGTACGCAGGCCCATACAAACATGTGGTCTTCATGTCGAGCCATCTGCATTCTGTCTGCAATCAACTCCCTCCCAAGCTTTTGGTTTTGGTATCTTCAAGAATTATAATTTCAATCCGTAAAGCAAGTGAAAATAAATAAAAATCATGTGCGAATAATTACTTTTATGCTCGTTTATATGCTTTTGGGAAATTTATTTTGTCGTAGGTGAAGGATAGGCAGCGAAATAGAATAGAAAGAGTAAATGGGGAGCAGGACTGGGCAGCCAAGGCCATTTATTTCAATGTCGTTTTCAAGCAATTGAATCAATTCATGGAGTCTTAAGTCTTCCACCCACTTATATTATACCACACAAAATGAAAAGAATATCATTTTGTTTTATTCCCCAATGATTCTTTTTTTTTTTTTAAAGAAGTTATTTCATAGCATTGATTGACAAGCTGTGGCAATATTGAAGGAGCCACTGCAACCAATCAGAGATTCAGATATATATATATATAAATAATCTATGGGAACTTTTCACATTTCAAACAAGATTGATGCATCTAATTATTGTAAAAAGAGAATTATAGTTCATCAAACAAAGCTCGTTATAAAAAGAAGGGTTAAATACTTTTTTGTTTACTCGATTTTATATCAAATTTCAATTTGGTCACTGAGAAAAAAATTTAGGCAAATTAGTCATTGTATTAACCAAAGTTTACCATTTATAGACTTGCCGTTAAGTTTTTGGATTAAATACCTTTTTGGTCACTAAAATTTACACAAAATTTCAATTAGATCACTATTTTTTTTATAAAAAAAATTAAGCCAAAATCTGTGCAAATGCTATGCTCTTGCACACATTGCTTGTGGGCTAAAAAATTATGATTGGTATAGCATCAATTAAGGCTAAAAAAGAATCATATCATGACAAAATATGTTCATATCTCAATAATAATTTCACAAAAATGCAAATCAATCTTTTCAAAAAAGCTCCAATCATAATCCCAACCATTATTGTACTCCCCCATTCACAAAAATTCAAATTCATAATTATGTCAATACATAGATTTGCCCAAAAAAATAAAAACAAAGTTTCGAATTTGCATGGTTTTTTGCTATTAAAAAA
Organism: Prunus padus; assembly: GCA_024362665.1. Classification (NCBI taxonomy): domain Eukaryota; kingdom Viridiplantae; phylum Streptophyta; class Magnoliopsida; order Rosales; family Rosaceae; genus Prunus; species Prunus padus. The sequence goes on from JANFAM010000013.1 coordinate 23,223,780, forward strand.
AATTTCAGTGACCAAATTGAAATTTCTTGTACAACCGAGTGACAAAAAAGGTATTTACCCCAACAACTTAACGGAAACTAAATGCAAGTCTATAAATTGTAATTTTTTAATAATACAATGACCAATTTGGCTAAATTTATTTCTCAATGACCAAATTGAAATTTCGTGTAAAACCCAGTGACCAAAAAGGTATTTAACCATAAAGGAAGGGTTTAGCCCAGTAGAAAAGGGTCTTGACTTGCAGACCAGTGGTCTCAAATTCGAACCCACCATTACACCTTAGCAATGTGTGTGAGAAAAACCTCGTCCCCCAATATCGCTTGTATAAAAAAATTGGTTTGGTTTGGGTTGGACCAAAAATATGGGAATTGGGTGTCTGTAAATTAGTATTGGGTTCTATGTAGGGATGTGCAAGATCCAATCCAATTCGTCCAAACTGACCGATAAATGTTTCATATGTCATTCTTATATATTTTTTTAATTATGAAAACTAATCATCCAATTCAATCCAATATCAATTGGATCGGATCGGATTGAATTGAAACCTCTAAAATCATAATCCAATCTATATTGGATCGGATGCAGATTGGTGAAATTGTATTGGTTTCGAACCAATGTACAAGTTCTATGAAATTTATTCTTGGAGAAGTAGATTATTGGGCTCAATAACGTAGAGGCCCAAAATAACAGCAAAAGCAAATTGGGGCTACAAAACATAAGGCTTATTCTGAGGGCCAGAATTCTTGACAAAACAACACACACTATAAATGTCACATATTTATCTATCTTAGCCTGCCAATTTCTCTATATATTTATGAAGAAAACAAACGACAGTTTTGATTTATTTGAGAAGTGTTTGTTTCCTTGACATTGTATGTGCTTACATTTATTTATTTTTAAAGGCTCCACAAACAATCTATTGCTATGTGATGTGTTACTCTGTCAGATGATAAGTATAGTAGTTTTGTAGCTGTAGCTCTTCTTTAGGCCATTCACAATTTATTTAGAGACTCAAAATGGGCCTTAAAATGGCTCTCTAAAACAGAGAGCCCACCAGGGTTGATCGAATGCTTTTGCCTATCACTGGTATTGCGCAGCAAACGATATGCCCAGATGGTATCAATTCAATCATGAAATTTTTATTACCAGAAATACTAAATATTTCCTTGAAATGATGTCATTTATGAAAAAACAATATGCCCAGATGTTGAAATAATGTGAGCGAAGCCACCTTTTATTACTCATTCTTTTGGTATCTGAGATACACTAATGTAGAAACACCAGCTCTGGGTTTATAATGAGATCTAAAATTAAGCAGCTAATTGAGAAAAATCAAACCTAACAAAGTTTAGATATTCATCATTGAGCCAAGCATATATTCATCATCGAGCCAAGTATACTTCTCCATGAATGGATTGACTAGGGTATTAGGAGGGTAGTTGTCTATGCAGTCTTTCCACACATTGGCATCATCCAAGTCCTTGAGCACTTCCCACGCAATATTGTTGCACTTAAAACCTGCTCCAAATCCACTCATCAGAATCCTGTTGCCCTTCTTAAGCCTCTGCTTGGCCTCCGTGTATCCCAAAGCATACCAAATGCCAGCAGAAGATGTGTTTCCAAACCTGTGAAGTGCCATTCTAGATGGCTCTACATCATAATCACTTAGCCCTAAGCTCTTACCAATTCCATCTATGATTGCTCTTCCACCAGGGTGAATGCAAAAGTGCTCAATCCCGGTCTTAAGATTCAGTTTCACACCATCTCCCCCAGCTGCTTCTAGCTTTTGGCTCTCAGTACTTAAATTATGAAGCAGATATGCCAGCAGATACCTGAGAATTTCGCTTAGTGGAAGCACTTTTGGTACTAGAACTTGGAGGTTCATTGTAAATCCCTGAGTTGCTGCTTTTACAAGGTATTTGGTAAGGCGAAAACCTTTATATCCACTCTCATCTTCCACCTGTATGCAGCAGTTATAGGCTTCATCACTTGAGCCAATGTGGGTTCGCACCAAATGCTTTAATTTCAACATGGCTTTGTGCTTTAGGCCTCTGTTGTTTGTGAACATCATTGAACACCCTCCCGAGCGGAACAGAATGTTTGTGAGCATCATGGATTTTTCTTTGCCACAATTCCAGTTAGGAGCCATTGATTCAGTGCTTACTACAATTGCATATGCATTCTTGTACGATTTGAACAAGTTTTGTACAACATCAATAGCAATGAAGCCTGCACTGCAGCCCATTCCTGAGAGGTTGAAGGTCTTGGTGTCCTGCCTCATCTTGTAACGGTTCATTATACGAGATGTTAGGGAGGGTGCAGGGGAGAACGTTGACACATTGACAACAAGAATGTCGATTTGCGATGGAGAAATTGAATCAGTCCTAGCAAAGAGCTTGTCAAGTGTGTCAAAGATGATACCATCTATCTCAGAAAGTTCATCTGCTCGGGTTGCATCTTCCGCTCGCCCTTCAATGATGTTTCTTGGGCAGTAAGTTTGCTCACCAATGCCGGAATTGACAACAGTTTTCAAGAGAAACCTGAATTCCTCCAATCCCAGATTCTTGTTCCGCGTAACAATTTTTACGCATGAATCAGTGTGGAGCGTCATGTCCTCTGGGGCCTTGTAGCACTCATAGGCCAGCAGATAGCACGACTGGTCTCTCCTTTGGAGAACAAACTTACAGAGCCAGTACAAGCCAAAGAAAAGAGCAAGCAAACACATTGCCATGAATAATTCCATGGTCCTTGCTCTGTGTGTTTGTGTGTGTGAGAGATCAGAGAAGAGGGGTTTTGAATTGTGCTGTGTTACATGAGTTGCATGCAACTTCCAACAATTTTTTTAAGGAAGGGGCTCAAATAATAGCTACTCATTTTGATCAACAAATAAATATAGTCAGGCAGAGGAACAACCAATAATAAATAGTATGGCAAGCCATGACTGCGAATTAATTGGAGATAAGCTTTGGGACAAGCATTCAAATAATCGAGAGGGAGTGATACTCCATATCTACACTTGCCAAGTTGCCATGCCTCTTCCAAAACCAAAATTAATGCCAAGCAAGCACTGATATATTCATACATTATTATTGTCTTGTAAATTTCTTTAGAAACAACAGTTGTGGCAAGGATGGCATTGGCCAACTCATTTAATACAATTTTGGAGCCTAAACCATGTGCTAAATCATTTGCAAAGTTCCACTTTCGAAAATACATAATGGCATTATGCACAGACTGGATCTTCTATTCAATTCTGATAAACTAATTTCCATTTGGATATGCTCTGGTATTGAAAGGCATGGTAGCTGCCACCTGTGCCATCAAAGCTTGTTCTTTGGAGGTAACCAGAAGAAGAACTGAAGAAGGGTAGTGTTGGTGCATAGTATTATTATTCTGAAGGATTGCATAATTTGGTCGCCAAAGAAAAAATGGTGCAAGGTCTGGATATGCTCTGGTATTGAAAGGCATGGTAGCTGCCACCTGTGCCATCAAAGCTTGTTCTTTGGAGGTAACCAGAATATGTCAAGAGTCTCAAGACACAGGAGCGTGAGGGTGGAACCTGGGTGGCTGTCTAAAGATGGTGATCAGGGGTTGAGTGCAAGCTCCGAGTGAAGCGAGAGTGCTAATGAGGATATTCTGATCTTCTTTTTCCAGCTCGACCTGGCAACTCGAGTACAGGTTTGATAGGGATCCTTTTATAATTTTCATATTGTAGTAGGTTAAGTGGTACACAATATCTCTCAATTTATCTCGATTTTATTAGTCTAACAAGCATTGCCCTTTTTTGGGGTGCATTGGTTTTTGGCAGTATGCTTTGAATACAGAACAGTATGATATCGCACAAGAACTCAGAAACAAGCTAACTGACGTTTGATCTCGCCCTGACTTGCATGCTGCAGCCGGACCTGGCCTTGCAGAAGAATGTGTTGCACCGGTATGTTAATTATTCATTGTTTACTGTATATGCGGGGATAACCTTTGTTTTGTGCTCATTTGATTTCTTCATACATTCTTCACACAGTCCTTGATATGTTGAATTGACACGATGCCGAAATGATACAAGATAACCATGACAATTTGAGCAATTACTTAATGTGGCACCATCATAGGTAGCACTTGGATTTTCTTTTACCAATTTAAGTTTAATAATTGGAATTGGAAACCATTTCAAGTTGATTGTTTGATCCGAATATGTTGTTACTTTGACTCTGGTGTGATTTAAAGAAATAGTATAGCCGCGCGGCTATACTCGGCTTCTTCCTAATTTTTTTACTTTATAAATAGTATAGCCGGGCGGCTATACTTGGTTTTTATTGTTTTTAAAAGAAATAGTATAGACGCACGGCTATACCCGGTTTTTGAATATTTTTTAAAGAAATAGTATCGCCGAGCGGCTATACTCGGTTTTTTATATTTTTTTAAAGAATTAGTATAGCCGCACGGCTATACTTGGTTTTTAAAATTTTTTGGTTTGGATCTTGAATCTTTTAATTTGTGTATTTGCTGCACAGTGTGTTTCAAATTTGTAGCCGTTACTTTGCACCTTGTTAATATCTCTTTCAAATTTGTAGCCGTTACTTTGCAAGTTTCGGAAATTACGCTTTTTCTTTGATCGGTGCCGGATTTTTCCAGATTAGATCTTCGACAATATCGCTCTGATTTGGTTCAGGGTATTATTATATGAATTTATTTTTATTATGACAATTTAAATTTCTATTTCTGTTCTTATTCTTAACAACAAGTAAGTAATTGAATTGAAGCCCCTTGATTTGATAAGTTTTGTTTTGGTAGTTTGGTTGGTCGTCTCCTCTGTGTAATTTTCGATGTTTGCCTTTTGTGGATGGATCGGTGTAGACGCCACTAGGCTCTTATTTTATCTGCCAACGAAGAAAACTTAGCCGACTAGGCTTCTTTAAGTCGGTGATGATTGAGTCGTGTCCCACACCGCTTCTTTGGTCTTTAATTTGTTTTGCAAGCCAATTACGAACTTTCTTGGAGCCTTCCATATCCACAGCCTTCCCTACCAATATTGAATTCAAACTTCTCGATTTCTGGGTTTTGTTGTGGCTGCCTTGTAGGTGCGGATTTAGACTGGTTTGGTTGATTTTGTGGCCTGCATTGTTGTGAAGAAGAGGGAAAGAGGGTTCGCTTGGATTAGAGGGAGGGCGTGCGGCTATATTCGGTTTGTAATTTTTTTAAAATAAAGAAATAGTATAGCCGCGCGGCTATAATCGGTTTTTTTATAAAAAAATAATAGTATAGCCGAACGGCTATACTCGGTTTCTCTATTTTTTTTTTAAAATTAAATAGTATAGCAGCACGGCTATACTCGGTTTTTAAATTTATTTTAAAGAATAGTATAGCCTTCTAATTTTTTAAATAATAGTACAGCCGTGCGGCTATACTCGGTTTTTATTGTTTTTAAAATAAACAGTATAGTCGTGCGGCTATACTTGGTTTTTAATTATTTTTTAAAGAAATAGTATAGCCGAACGGCTATACTTCTGTTTTTTCCTTCTTTTTTTTTACTTTATAAATCGTGTCCTGAGTCTCCAATCGAATCCACCACTTTCGATCTTATTGTCATTGGAACAGGCATTCCTGGATCAGTGATTGCTGCCGCAGCCTCTGCTGTTGGAAAAACTGTCTTCCACCTTGACCCCAACACATTTTATGGCAGCCACTTCGCCTCTCTCCCCCCAAATGACCTCACCTCCTTCCTCAATTCCCATTCTAAAACAGATCACATCACCACTGCCACCACCATTAACACCACCACCTCTATTGATCCTAGTTTTGGCCATGATTACATTGCCTTAGACCTCAAACCCCGGTTGTTATACTCTAATATTGAGAATGCCGACTATGCCCCTGAAATCCTTGAAATGGCCCAAGAGAATTCACCATCGACCTTGGAGGGCCTAGGTTGCTATTCCCTGTTGACAAAGCCACTGACCTTTTGATGAAATCAGAACTAAATTTGTATGTTGAATGTGGGTTCTTGGTATTCAATAGCGTAGGTACAATTTTCGTTTGTGATGAGAGTGGGCAGTTAAGGAATATTCCACACTCTCGGATAGAAATGTTTAAAGACAGGAGCGTAAGCCTTGAAGAGAAGACTATGTTAACAAGATTCTTCAAGTTTCTTGAGCACTACTTGGAGGCCTCTCATGGTATTGGCGGTGACCAAGAACGGGAACCAAAATAGTGAAAGTTCCAAGATTTCAGAGGAGGACTTGGAGACTCCCTTTGTTGACTTCATAAATAGAATGCAGTTGCCACCCAAAATAAAATTGTCCACATCAATAACTTCGCCTTTCTTTATCTGGAGCTGGAATTATCCTTCTTTCCTTTTCTTTTTTGTTTCTTTTTTGATTTTGACTGTGCTTACAACTGGTGTCATTTTCACCTCTCTAGGATTATTCACTGCATTGCCATGGTTGGTCAAGACGACTTGGAAGTTTGTAAAAGTAAACTTAAGACAGTTCAAGGTTAGTTGATTTTTTGGCATAAAGTTTTGTTAATAACATTTTTAGATTCTGTGTAATATTATTCTAGTGATGCTGAACCTGGTACCTATATAGTATTCATACTATCAAATGTGTAGTATTTTATTATTCTGCATGGTCAATTTGAAGATATTGAAGAGCTATGCTTGTGAATAATTAAATTAAAATGGAAGAAACTGTACAATGTTTAATGGCCATGGTTTAGGATTATGGAATTTAAGTTCATCTGTCTAGAAGGGGAAAGAAAAAGATTTAAATAGGTGGAATCCTGCCACATTCATTGAAACTAAAATTTCACATAGAGAACTCTGCCATGAATCATGTTTTTAGTATTTGATCCAATGACTTCAATGTGCACCTTATCTCGATACTTATGGTTCAGATGTATATAGGAGGAGAATCTAGTTATATCAGTATCCCACATATAACTTCTTTGTACTTGTTTTTATTAGGTCGACAAATGCCCATGGACCTTCGATTTATCCTAAATATGGTCCGCCGTGTGCTGCTTTGAATGTGCCACGTAAGCCCGCGGCGAAAGCAAACCGTCAACTTCCCTCTGTTCTGCTTCGATTGAGCGAAACAGAAGCAGAAGGCTGAAGCTGCAGAGCAGCAAAGACACTCAGAAGCACAAATGGAGAAGAAAGCAAAACAGCTGAAGATAATACTAGTTGCCCTCGCTTCTTTGACAGCTCTCTCAGTCTTCTTCCTCGCGCGAGAACGAAGACGCCGAAAGCAGCAGTGCCCCCAAAGTCGTTGTTATTTACGAGACGACCACACCAAACCACAGTGCGGATTCAAGCGCGTTTTAGCTGATAATACATACTCTCCGTTCAAGCATTTGAACCCCCTCAACAACCCTAATGACGGTATTAAGTGACACTCAGAAAATTGTTTGCTTTCGTTGAATTTTTTTTTCTTCTCTTTTTTCCGTTAATTTAATTTTCTTGGAAATTTGAAAGTCAATAGATAAGAATTGGAATTCACATCCTTACGATGCGGAAGTCACAGCCTTGATGGAAAGTCCTCGGCTTGAGCTTCAGTGCATTAGAGAGAAGAATGTGGATTTGAAAATTTTGAGTGAGTCGTACGTTTGGGTTGAGACTGAGTCGCAGTTGAAGGAACTCGTTGAGGTTTTGAGTAAAGAGAAGGTCTTTGGGGTTGATACTGAGCAGCATAGCTTAAGATCCTTTTTGGGTTTCACAGCTTTAGTGCAGGTAAGCTAAATCATTTGACAAATGAATGTATGTCTGTATGTTGTGTGTACATTTCTAATTTTGGTGACACTTTGATTAGATTTCTACTGAGAAGGAAGATTATTTGGTGGACACGATTGCTCTGCGTGATTACATGAGCCTTCTTCGGCCAGTTTTTGCAAATGCTAGTATTTGTAAGGTAATTATTTATGTTTTTTTGTGTGTATATGTTGCTGATTTGGGTGCAAATGGTAACATTATGAATGAAGTATATTGTAATGTATTAGCGTTAAGATGGTGGAGTTTTAATTGTGTTGCTGTTTTTTTTATGGGTATTTTATATGACTTACGTAGGTGTTCCATGGGGCAGATAGTGATGTTCTCTGGCTACAAAGGGATTTCCATATTTATGTTGTTAATCTCTTCGATACCGCAAAGGTCAGCACTCAGTATTGTATTATGTTGGATCAGTGTTAGATGACATGTAAACTCAATTCATGTTCTTTTTAATACACTGCAGGCTTGCGAAGTGTTGTCAAAACCACAGAAATCACTGGCTTCTTTACTTGAATCTTACTGTGGAGTAGTCACAAACAAATTGTTACAGGTTTGGCCTTGACGCTGTCTTATTGTTGATCCTTTTGCTTGCTTCTTTCTTTAAATTTATAATTTTCTACTAAATGGTTAGCCTGACTTTAGTTAGTAGTAACCCTTCCTTCTAACCAACAATATACATAGATTTCGAAAATCTTGTTTTAAGGATTTGAGATGTAGCTGCTGTGCTCATAAGAGACGTCATTTTGCTTCTTATCCATTCTCATATTGGTTTGTAGCGTGAAGACTGGAGGCAACGACCCTTGTCAACAGAAATGGTGCAATATGCTCGAACAGATGCACACTATTTACTGTATATTGCACGCTGTTTAATTGCTGAGCTGGAAATGCTGGATAATGGTACACCTTCCTTCTTGTGTCATAGCTTCTTTCCTGATCTTCTTTAAATAATGAAAAATTAAAAGGATTCTGGCATGTGAATCATGAACGTACTATAAGCTTTGAAATCCAGAACCAGTCTTAAGCATTGTATGTGCATGTCTGCACTCCTGTGATCCTTTTTGTTTCCCGAGAGTTCGTAACCTGAATAAGATAAAATGATGAAAGTTTTCATTTTAAGTAAAACCAGTAAATTCCAATTTTTGACATTGTATGTGTGTCTGCGCACCTCTGAATGTTTTTATCTGACATGATGAAGTTAACCATTTTTGAGGATAGTTATCTATTAATATTTTATGAAGCATGAACTAAGCTAAAACACAGTGCATGTGTTATATGGTAACTCTTGCTTAGCCATGATTTCGAGTTGATAACCTTTTTCAAACTATGCCTACTCCTTTATCATAGTCACTGTATTGAAATTCTAAATATCTCACTCTATCAGAAAACTCCTGTTCCAATGACAAATTCCATTTTGTTCTTGAGGCTAGTCGGCGTTCAAACTTGATGTGTTTGCAACTGTACACTAAAGAGATAGAAACTTCTCCTGGAGAGTCTGCTGCATCATCAATTTTTAGCCGTCATTTGAATGGACGAAGGGGAATTTCATCAGTTTCTTGTGAAATCCAGGTATGCTTCATTTGATGTTCTTGACACTTCAAGCGGTTGAAAATGTTGCATATAATCAATAAATCATATCAATGCAAAAATGCATTTGAATCTGCTTTCCACCAATTTTTGCATTGTTCATAGCTTGGGAACTTTTTCTTTCTTTAGTTTTTCTTAGCCGGGGGGAGGGGGGGTTGAGGTGGGTATTTTGGATTCAGTGAGTTCCCCTTTATTAAACTTGGACTGTAGTTTTGTTCAGAGACCCACAAAAGTTTTGTGGATGGTGGTCCTATTGGGTATGTTTTGCTGCATTTGGGCTGACAGGAACTGTAGGGCTTTTCCGTGGTCAAGCATTCAGTCGTGGAATTGAGAGGCCAACTCTTGTTAGAATTTATTTTTCCTGGTCTTTCTTTCTAGATTCTTGTACAGTTCTTGTAACATTTCTAATGAACGTTTGATACTTATTAAAATAAGTATATTTATGCAAAAGTTTGTATTTCGGTTTCAGGGTGCTGTGAGCAAATTATGTGCATGGAGAGATTTGATGGTTCGTATTATCTTTTCCCAAAGTTTGGCTACAATGGATGCATAAATTTGAACTCTGTTGTCCAGATATTTGTTTAATTTTTTTATTATTGACATTACAGTATGGGCAAAGAGTACCTATTCTCGATGAACATATCAACGAACCCATATCATGCAACTTAGACACATACATTCTTATTTTCATGCTTTTCATCTTGTAATGTTGCACCTTAGCGTACTGAGATCGCCTTCTAGATACTTAAGCAATCACATGCCATTTACTTCCTTTCCAGGCTCGTGTACATGATGAGAGCTTGAGATATGTAATATCAGATCAAGCTATTGTTGCCCTTGCAGATAAAGCTCCAACGACCTCTACAGACATATTAGCTACCATTGCTCAATCTGATTCTAATGTGGATTCAAGTTTGAATTCAGGCCTCTCATCTCCATCCCCTGTTGTTTGCAGTCATTTGGATGATCTATATCATCTGCTCCAGAACAAAATTGGCAACGCTGATGATTTCTTTCCCCTGATTCTTCAAAACTGCCTGGGTACAAATGGGAGTTGTCCACTGTCTATCTTTAATTATGCTTTGCTGATTAAGTGTAATCTGAAAATGACACAAGTCTCTAGACAAAATGGGGTCAGAAACTCAAAGAAAATTGATCGAAAAACTTCTCGGCAGCTGTTTGTTCAAAAATTTTCCTGCAAAGCTCCAGTTTATCATAATTGCAGGATCTATGCAGATGATGGGCGGTTGCTTTGTTACTGTGACCGCAGGAAGCTTGAATGGTTGGCAATCATATTTCTTAATACGTTTTTACCACAAAATGGATTGTATTTGGCATGACCAATGTTGTATCTTACAGGTACCTTCGTCGAGATTTAGCGAAACTTGTTGATGAAAATCCACCTGCCATTATGCTTCTTTTTGAGCCCAAAGGCCGTCCAGAAGATGAAGGCAATGATTTTTACATTCAAAGTAAGAAAAATATATGTGTTGGCTGCGGTGAAAGAAATCATTACTTAAGGTACCGAATAATTCCCTCATGCTACAGAATGCACTTCCCGGAACATATGAAAAGCCACCGCTCTCATGATATTGTCCTAGTATGCGTGGACTGTCACGAAATAGCTCATGCCTCTGCTGAGAAGTACAAAAAAAAAAAATCGCTGCAGAATTTGGGATTCCACTTTTTGTTCGTAAAGTGGTTGTGTCAGAACAAGCTCAAGCTATATCTGAGTCATCTGTGCCAGCAACTTCTTTTGAGGAGGAAGGTGTATCTCCTTTGCATTTGCGAACTGCTGCTATGGCTCTTTTGCACCATGGACCAAGAATGCCATCCATGCGCCGTGATGAACTGACAGAGGTATATGAGCGTAAATTTAGCTCTTGATTTTTCAGAAATTATTACAATGGTATATAAGTTCATTATGGCTGGATAAAGCAAAAGGGCAGTGAATGCTACAACTCTTGGTCTGAATATATATGTATACAGGTGTGGTTGAACTTTTGTAAAATGGCTTCATTTTTTCTTGCATTTCATTCAGTATAAAATCCATGATTGTGAAAGGCCACACCACAGGTTTTTTTGTGTTGGTTCCGTTAATTTTGACATTACAGGTTTTTACTACTGCTAGTCTCTTGATTTTAGGAGCTTATGTGTATGTGAATAAATATTTATTTGCTTTGCAGATTGTTATGAGATATTATGGAGGGAGGCAAATATCTGAGGAAGATTTAGAGAGTGCTTTACTGGTTGGCATGAGTCCTCACGAGAGAAGACGATTTGAGAAGAAGAAAGGACTTTCTTTCAGGAAGTCTAGAAGGCGTGTTCTTTCAGAAGCAGAGCAGGAGAAAAATACTGTTACCATGTCTACATGTGCCAGTGTTAAAGCGTCAGAAGTTGATACTCTACATGAATCATGTACTGGTACAGCAGAAGCATTTACCAGAAAAGAAGATAGAGATGTTATCATAGTGAAGGATGCTGCTGGTTTAGGCAACTCCTCTTTAAATACATATTTGGGGTCTGATGACAAAGCTTCTGACGTTGTTCAGAACATGGACTCAGATATAAGTGGAGTCTCTGATACGCAGTTTGTATCTGTTGTAAATGCTGATGGTGATTGTGAGAGTAGTGCACAAAATGGATCAGTTGACGTCTACTATGCCAGAGATGATGCAATTTCCCAACCTAAACATAGATAAAAAATGTCTCTCTTAGGACATGGTCCACATGGTAAGCAAGTTGTGGAGCATCTGCTAAAGGAATTTGGTGATGATGGTATACGTCAGTTTTGTCAAAGGTGGAGACAAGTATTTGTTGAAGCTGTTCATCCTCGTTTCTTACCTTCCGGCTGGGATATTACGCACAGGTACATGCTTGTTCTCTTTCTATGCTTGCCTCGAGTTTTGATTTATATAATTATGTTTAGGTGCTGAAATTTTGTTCATCTATGCCAAGGGGCTGATAACGGGCACTGTTTTTTCCAGTGGTAGGAGGGACTTTGGCGACTATAGTGTTTACAATCCTACCAAGAAGTCTTCTGCTGCTGCCGAGGGTTTCAACAGTGCAGTTGCAGACGACATGTGATTCTGTTTCATCTCATATGCTATGAAGAATTTGTTTGCGGTTCCCTCAGTCCTCATGTCAACCCCCATTCCAAACGCTCCCTTGTATCTTTTCTATTTTACGTTTTCTTCAGAATACAAATTTCTCCTCGTTTTGAAAGATTTTGTGGGGTTTTTTTTACGGAACCTCGGCAGTACGAGTGAAAACTTTATTGAATTCTAGAAAAATGATGGGGTGCTCAATACATGAGACCAATTAAAAAGAACATCATGAATATCAAGAGGAAGAGTTAAGTAAACCCAGAAGAACATCCTGGATTTAGATAATGATAAATCCAAAAGGAGACAACAGATTCCCAGCTAATATACACAGCTATTGTGAGCAAGAATCTCGTCGATTTTGCGGTTTAATGTGCATATTGTGTGTTTCCAGTATTTTAAGTAAGTTTTCCTTTCGATTTCTGACTTTTGTGCATTTGGTACTCTTAATTAAGTAGTTGTCGTATTATCCAAAGTTCACCATCTGAGTACTGTTTTCACTCATTTCTTATTTATTGCAATAAGATGGTCAGCTAATATGGTTAATTAAGCGTGTCCAAATAGCAATACTGAAGTCGATATGATTTGTCAATTTTGTAATACGTTTAATTTGTAATCCATAACACATTAACCAAATTTGATCAAGAGATGAGGCAAAAATAACAACATAAAAGAAAATCAATAAAAATAATTAGATTTTCCTTTTAGTTAAAGCAAATTGGAAAGTCATTGTTATAGATCTCTCTCTCTCTCTCTCTCTCTCTCTCTCTCTCTCACTCTCACATATCTTCTTTTCTTTTCGGCCTGACTTACATCACATATCCAGGGGATAATGGAATGAGAAACAAAACTACTCCAATATCATGTGACTGCAAACCACCGAATCCTACCTCTCTCAACAACGGGAAGGAAGTCTCCATTCAAAATGTGCCAAAAATAGCATGCAACAAAGCTGTAAGATCAAACCTCAATTTGCCCAATCCCAATTATAAAGATCATCTGCAAATGAAAACCTGTGGTTAGGTTAGAGTACGCTCCTCAAACAGAAATTATAAATTCTAGATATGGATGTTTACCAAAGGTGAAAACTTACAGTAACTTTAAATCGTCTCTGGCTTTCGAAACTTCTATAGAGACAACAATTGAGACTTATGATCGATGCCGTTGAAGATGAAAGTCCCAGACAAGGGCACAAATTGTCTTGTTATAAGCTGTCAGTGACATGTTAAAAAAAAGTAAAAGCCATTTTTAGTAGCTATACGATGACCATCATGTGTGTCCCTGGTTTTAAAAATAAAGGCAATCAAATGAAGCAAAGCTAGAAACACAAAAACCTTAATCACTTCCTGAGATGCAATTCCTCCAATGAAAGCAGCAACTGCATGGAGCTCAGCAGCACCAAATCGGCACATCTCGTTGATAAGGTCCTCAGTTAATGTTACACCATTGCAGCCTAAATCATTAAGCAGGCCAACAGCTGTAGTTTTCAACCGAGATATGTCCTCATCCATCACACTATGGGGGAGTGAGCATGAATAAGTACAAATATTACAAGTTTGTATCATAATATGGTCATTAACAGTATCAGGTGTTACCCATCAAATTGCCCAGGAAAATTGTTGTAATTCGCCGCAAACCGATCAACAGCTCTAAGCAAAATATAAAACCCACCAGCAACACTGTCATGGAAATTAAGAAAACTGTGAATTTTAAGCAAAACAAATCCTTCTAGCTATATAACCTTCTTTTCTTTCTTTTCAGTCATAAATTCCATATCCATTAGTTTCTCTCATGTACAGTTTAAGAAACTATATTTAGAGGTAGAAAAACCACATCATATTTATAAAAAGAAAAAATAATTTACAAATCAAGAAAAAACAAATCACAAGGGATCTTCTACTTGACAACTGGAAACCTTCTAACAAAGGGTCTTCTACTAGACAATTGGAAACTTTCTAAATGAATAACAGTAGCACAGGCACAGCACTCACGTATCAGTTTCCTTAACTGACAGGAAAATTAACAATACAAAAACCTTTATTGAGTTTGTTCTGCAATAATATAATCTAAAAGCAATGGTAGTAATCCTTCAAAAAAAAAGCAATGGTAGTAAAATCATAATGTACTTGTAATCCTCATCTGTTAGATACTTCTGCAACTCTGTTAGGACTGGAGAATTGAACTCCTCTTCGACAAGGCGATACCTGCAAACCTACAAAGTAAAGATTAGTATTCAATTGAAGTCAACTAGGCAAACATCAAGAGGCTTAAGTAAAAGAAATACTTTACAATACTAATGAAGCAATACATGTAGGTTACACATTATAAAATGGAACTCAACACACTTACTTTGAGTTTTCTTGCATTTTTGCAGAAACTTTTTATGGTTGTCTTTGAGATGCTATTTGGATCTCTACCAATTCTTTTCAGAATAGTCCTAACCCTTTGCTCAATAACAAGAAAATCAGCCTCAGCCTTGGCTTGGTAGAGTTTCTGTAAGCATACATAGTGCCTACAAGAGAGTAGATAGAGCTCTTGCGTCAACAAATTATTTTTAAAAGCACAAAAAAGAAAGGATAGAATCCTATTATTGGAAGATCAATCACTAACTCTGTCGAAGATGTCATATCTGGTATTGATCCCTCGAGGGGTGCCTCGCCACCACCTTCATTTTCTATGAATTCCTGCAAAGAGAAGATTCTTTGATTATACAACTTGAGAAATTGACAATGAAATGGATCTAGATCCTATATGATATCGGACAAGATAAGTATGAGCATCTGATTTTTTCAACAATAAAATTTAATAATATTGGCAAGCTTCATACATCCACTGTAAGATCGCTTAACTCTCCATTGGAAACTAAAACATCTGTCTGAACCATTCAAGGGAGCCAAACTCAGCATGAGAACAACTCTGAACATGAGTTGTGCATTCCCTTTGAATATGAAAACCTAGGAATCTATAGGGCCCAGCCTATGATAGTCTTGAAATGTTGTTTTTTCAGGAAAACAGAAGGGCTTGTCAATCACAAAGGATTGACAGTCAAAAAGGAATCTGTTTGCGAGACTCTGGAAGATATGCATTTATGCGACAATAATTTTATCCTGAGCGCACTATATCCAGTTGTAATTGATGCAATATTGGTTTCACAAACCTTCAATGCTGCCACCATCACCCAAAAATCAGATGAACTGGAATCAACTTCCACAAATCTATCTCCAATTAACTGTTGCAAATCTGAACCTATGACAGAAAATGAGAAGAAGAAAAATTACCAGAAAAGTCAGACTGGTATTTGACTCATCAATATTAAAGGCAGAAAACACAGTATGATGACAAACTACAAAGAAGTGTAGTGCAATACCACAAAGTTTAAAAAGATGTAGAACTCATCAAACACATGTGGAGGATGCCTTTATCATTTTTGCCAGATTAATTAAATTATGTGAATTATGTCATTATACAACAGACTCTTCTGCAAAATATACTAGAAAAATACAACCAACGTTTGAAAAATATACTCACTAATTCCACGTGGGGCAAAGACTTTGAAGGAGGCCTCAATGGCTTCTTTATAGTTATCTTCATCAAGTGCAGTCATCCTAGCTTTGATAAGCTCCTAACAAATTCAAGACCACAGGGGGAAAAAATCATACTACTAGAGAGCAAATGTAAGAATAAAAACGAACAGAAAATGTATGAATCAAGCAGGCAAACCTTGAACTCTTTTTTCTCTTCCCTAGTTGATGGAAGTTTACCATCATGACTTTTGGACCACTCCTCTGCCATCTTGACAAGAATGAGAACATATGGTATGTGCTTGTGGGCAACAGGATCTGTCACATCTAGATCAATGGTTTCTGTAAACCTGTCGTCAATAAATAATAGATTGAAATCAGTGGTGTATATTATTAGGAAACACACACACATATAGGCTAAGAAACCGGAATGCCAATCATCAGCTTATATAGGCCAAAACCAATTAACATAAAGACAACATACAAATACTTAATATCAGAAATCCAAAAAAGTATCGAGGACAATGTCTCAGATAAAAACATATATATAAAAAATAGAATTCCATACCCTCTAAGCTCAGGCCATGGATTATTTAAACGAAGGTCATCCAGAAAATGTTCAGGCTTTGACTCAATCACGGTATGTTCCTGCCCCAAAAGACATAGAGAAAATGGAGAAAAGCACTATTTAGGTTCAAATAGAAATATTTATAATCATAACTTTCTAAGATCCATTTTCACCTTTACATCTAGATATTCATAATTTTGGCAAACGAACCATATCCAAGTTCCAAAGCATGTTCCTTTTCTTATGAAGTCATCAATCAGAAAAACGCCTCTGATCATTAAAGTATCAAGCTTCAAAATAGGACACAGCTCTAGAGGAACATCATTCTCATTCCTCACAATTTCCATTACTCTCTTCAATTGTAGTACAAAAGCTAAATCCTCAAATTCCAGAATACCAAGACAGAGAAAACAATTCCAACAACAAACTTAACCGCGTTACCTTCAGACTGATACGAACGAGCCCAGTGAGGCCATAAGAGCGAGCAAAGACCAATATCACATTTGCCTCCCTGCAGATTCTATCAAGCTTTACCATTGAATCTTCCACTAGCTGATGGTAAAATTAGAAAACCCCAGTCAAAGATATTTCTATTAACAACTCTGACTATAGAAACCACAAAATAGAAATATGTACTGAAACATACTCTATGCAAAGACATTGGCATCAGCAGCCCATACCTGAGTGGCTACAACTAAGGTAAACTGAGAAAAAAATGATGGGTTTGTCTCAATCAAAGCCTCTGGATACTCTTCTATAAACTTGGCCTTAACAGCATCGTTTAGCTCTTGAAGAAACTGGCAAACACATTTCGCTTTCGATTTGCCAACGCTTGATTCATCAACTACCAAAATATCCAATCAATATGAGAGGAAGGGACACTCAAAAAGGGCAATCAAACGCAGCAACAACACGAGAAAACATACCCATGAAGTTGTTTCCAAGGTCACCCAATTCAACTTTGGATCCATCAATGACGGTGATGCTTCCAACCCCACCAAGAACAAGGTTCTTCAAGGTTTCGGAACCAGTAGGACCGCAATTCAGTAAGCATATACTGGCTTTCTCTAGGGCTGCCTGTCCTTGCTCCCCCCAGATTCTGCAATTCCAATTAGGCTTCAGCACATAGAAGCTAGTGACCCAAAAGAAAAACAAAACAAAACAAACAGAAGCGAATAGCTAGAGCGAAAAAGCTTGAACGAGCTGAGAGTGGAGAGTGAAGCTCACGGAATTAGTGAAATGGTGGAGGAGGGAAAAACGGTAAAGAGGGGAAGAGAGAGATATAGAGAGAAACAGTACCTGAGCTGGCGATCGTATTTGGTTTTGGGTTCAGCCATTGATGCTTTGTTTTTTCTCTCTGTGACTACACAAACCTCTAATAATTCGCTTAGTAGTTACGCAGAGCTGCACGCAGCACACTTAATGACTGTTACCAGTATACTGTGTCGTTTTCGATTCTGTTTCCCTTTTGTTTTCTTTTCTTTAGTTTAGTGGTGCGGCGGAGGGAAACGAAATTGAAATGGTATAATTCATGAAGAAAATTAAAAACAGGCTGCATGCTTGACTTGAGAGTTATTGGACTCATGGCTCTCTGCTGGTTCATAGACTCCATCCAGTCCAAGCTCGTTAGTGGATCAACCAACCCTAGTAGAATGATTGATCTTCGACTCGGACCTTAATTTTGAACCCAACTCAGCTTTACGGGCCAGTCCATTTATCCAGTTTGTGACGGTTTCGGCTTTCGGGCCAAGACATGTTGACTTTAATTTGGAGGGGATTCGAACTTGGATAAAGTTGCTAAACTAAGTAAGCGTGTGCGATGAAGTCATGAATCGAAGAAATAATCAAGCATTTGGGAGGGAGTAATTTTGCTCACCACTTTAATCCAAGGTGTACTATCACCACTATCCTCAATACTTGTGGCGTGTCTAGGCATGCTTAACCATAGTTAACTTTGCTTTGTATTATGGAGCAATGGTTATCTTTCGTAGACAGCGTGTCAGTGTTGAGAAGTGAAATCTGGCATTCGTGTCGTGTTATCGGTGTTCGTGTTAACACGGTTTTCTTAACGGGTTGACACGACGCGACCTACGACCGCGACACGATAAGAAAGCGGGGTGAGAATGTCCAACACGAACACGAATTCTACAATTTGTGAGTAACACGACACGACACGAATCACACGATAAGAAAAATAAATAAATTTTAAAATCTTAAAATAAAATATCTCCAAAGTCCAAACAAATACATTATGTCATTATACATACCCAAAAAAAAAACAATAACATTCCAAAAATAGCTTAAAATGTATTAAACATTTACACCAAACTTGAGATAACAAAAAGTAAAAATAACATGTATGAAGTTGCATAGCATCCATCCAAGAACATGATCCAAACTTCAACATTTCACTTGCAATTTTCCTAGAAGAAAAAAAAACATAGAAAACTATGAGAAAGTATACAATTATTGAGAAATATTACAAGTAAAATAATAATGGTGGTCTTTCTTTAAATCCCAATAACAGCAAAAGCTCATATTTCTGCTTTGTTACAACACAATTGAAGGTTTCATATAGATAAGATCAATTTCATTCCTTTGGGATAATTCTAAAATACATTAACTCGTTTTGAAGGAAAAAGAAAAAGAAAATCTACACAACATAACCTGCTCATGGAATAAAAAAGAGAAGGGAGAGACTCTAAGTCTAGAATCTAAGGCCCAAGGTATAAATTCATCATGATTATGGCAGGTTGGTTTCATGTACAGGTCTGTGGTGGGAAGATTACTTCACAGGGTTTCATTTGCATTGCAGAGGTTGGATTTCAGTGTATTGTAATACGAAAATTCATTGTTTTCCCAAACAAAAACATGGGCACAGGCACAGTACAAAGAAAGAAATCAAAATCCCGAAATGAAATGAGGAAATTATTATCATGAAAAAACGAAAACTCATTGTGTTAGTTAACTGAGAAGCTATGTGTGTGAGGCCACCATTGTTGCCATACTTTGAAGAGAAGATGAGGACGAAGCCTGAGTTCGAAGAAGAAGAGAAGATGAGAAGAGAAGAAAAAAGAAGATGAGGTTTGAGAGAGAGAGACTGAAGGAAGGAGGCGGCTGAAATGAAGAATGAATGAAGAGAGAAAGCTAGGGTTGGTAAGCAAAGTAAGGATTTTTTTAGAATTTAAATTTACAAAAATACCCTCCTTAACGGGTTAATTCGTGTTTTCGCGAATCAACACGAAACGACACGATAACAATTCGTGTGGTTATCGAGTCAACACGATAGCAACACGACCCGATAACACGAACCCGAAAACTGAAATTTTTTAGCGAATTCGTGTCGTGTTAACGAGTCATGTACGATATTGCCGGGTCTAGTGGTGAGGGTACACCTTGGGTTAAAGTGATGAGCAAAAATGCACCCCATTTGGAATACTCATCCATTAGAATTTCTCTCCGCTTTGGTTAAATTTTAACATACTTCCCTATTTTCAAGTTAAATTTTAGCCAAAAAGACTAGGAAGTACTTTAGGAGCACTTTATACTCCAAACATGCTCCCTAGTCCCTAATTACAAGTTAAACTAGGGCAGTGCTGTAAATATTAGTAAAGTGAAACCACAATTAAAGAAACAATGCCATGGACAAAGACATCTAGGGATGACGTGCCAAGAACTAACTAACAGAAAAGAGGAATTACTTCATCTAGCACTATATAAACCTACAACATTGTTCCAGTTCTCAAGATGCACCAAAAGAATAGCTCAACTATCCCAAACCATTCCTTCATAGAATACATGACCATCAAGAGCAACCCTATGTGAAGCATGT
Source organism: Prunus padus (assembly GCA_024362665.1). NCBI lineage: Eukaryota > Viridiplantae > Streptophyta > Magnoliopsida > Rosales > Rosaceae > Prunus > Prunus padus. The sequence continues at coordinate 23,244,151 of JANFAM010000013.1, forward strand.
TACTCCAATCCAAATTTCAGACATACTGTAAGGATGACACTGACAGGATGCAATCTAAATGATACTTAAAAATAACATGGAAACAAAATTGATCACCATCACAAGGGTAGGCAAGAATAGCAGCAGTTACATATATACATGAATGAACAAGAACATGAGCTACCTATTCGATGTAAGTGAGGTATTGAAGAGAAACAAAGCCTTCTTTCTTTATCAGTAGATTCAGTACTACCTATTTGGACTGCTACAATAATTCGACTTACGGCTTAAACGAAAGATGAACAATTAAGAAGTAAAAAATCACAATTAAAGCAATTTTCACATAACATCGTGAGCCCATCACAATTGAATGACACAAACGCAATGAGCTCTATACACCAAACAGTTAAAGCAGATCAATGTAGAACCGAATGCAATGAAGTGTAGTTAATGAACCCACAAATGCAATTTATGAAGAGGAAAACTCTCTAGAGAATTAAGGAAAAAATAAATAAAAAGAACCACCTGGTAACCAACCCTTAATGAATTATCTACAACTAAAAGCCTGCAATAAAGAGAAGACATTGATGGGCAAAGTTTGCAACAGTCTTTCCCTCTCCAATCTTTCTCTTCTTACAAGCAACCAAATCAGAACAAACCTACTTCCTAGCGGACTTAAATCACGCTGCACACAACAAACACATGAGCTACTACTACCCAAGACGCAAACTACAACACCAAGAAAGAAACTCCATAACATAACAAGTGAAAAACATGCAGGGATGTAAATGAGCTGCCATCATACCAAAGAATCCTCCTTTCTTTATCAGTACTACCAATTCGATTGTCTCCCAGCGAAACCCATCTATGGAAAACAGAGCACATTATTCAACTCTAATTATCACAAACAATTGTTCAATCTGAGGGGCGCAAACAAAATGAATAATTAAGCCGCCAAACACCACTAACATTATGAAACTATCACAATTGAATGACAAACACCAATGACTTCATAATGTCCAACAGACAAGACACATTTAAGGGGCAAACAAGATGAATAATTAAGCAGCCAAACACCACTCCTTTTTTGACATAACCTTATGAACCTATCACAATTGAATGACAACACCAATGAGTTCATAATATCAAACAGACAAGACACGCTGTTCACCTTTGATTATCCCACGCAATAATTCAATTTACGGCGCAAACAAGATGAATAATTAAGCAGCCAAACACCACTCCTTTTTTGACATGACATGATGAACGTATCACAATTGAATGACAACACCGATGAGTTCATAATATCAAATAAACAAGACACGTTGTTCACCTTTGATTATCCCACGCAATAATTCGATTTACGGCGCAAACAAGATGAATAATTGAGCAGCCAAACACCACTATTAGTTCACAACATCAAACAGTTAAAGCATCCCAATTTAGTACCAAAATCATAAATCAACCACTGGAAAAACGCATCTGTTATGGAACTTTTCGGTAAATTTTATTAATAATCTCAATTGTATCTAAGCAATTCTCTACCAAAGTACCACCATAAACTACAAATAAAAACTAATCTACAACAAGGTTCAAGAGAACATTCTATCAATTTTCATTCAATGTGCAGCAAGAATGTCCGTACTAAACACATCAATTATCGGATCGGGCGAGTCGTGAACCGGGCTCGAGGGGTTGAGGAACAGAACGGACTTGGACGCCGCGAGTTTCTTTCTCTGGGGGCATCTGGGGCCGTAGATCCGGCCCGAGAAGCAAGGAAAGCCGTCGATGGCGTTGACCTGTGGAAGACCGGCGTCGTTCGCTGGAGAAGAAGGCGGTGACGTGCGGATCTGAGAGAGCCAGTTGAGCCGGTGCGATCTGGCGCTGCTGATTCGCGAGTCTCGGATTTGGGCGAGCGCGCCGGGCTTTAGGTATTTGAGGAACGGCTCAGTCGACTGGTTCTGGGAGGACCGGCGATGCAGAGCTCTAGATCGACGGTTCATGGTGTAGAGAGAGAGATAGAGAGAGAAATGGGGGTTTGGTGTTTTAGAGAGAGATGGAGAGGGTTAGGTTTGGGGGGTTTTTAAGGTTTGGGAGTGAGAGAGAGAGGCGGGAAGAAATGGAGGGAGAAGAAGGCGTGACGGTTTCAAAAGAGGGGTTGAGGCGCGGAAAGAATAGTAGGTTTTTTTCTGCGGTTTGTTTTCGTGCCCCTCGTGATTTTTTATTTTTTTGGTTGGCTGGTGGTTTTGCTTTGTGTGACGTGTGGCGTGTGCTCCGGTTTTGGGCAAAAACTACGTCGGCTGGTGCTTGTCTGCATATATACAAGTGGTGTTGTGTGACAATGATTTTATCGTAGGGTATACCCTAACATGTGCCACTTTGATTGAATTGACATGAGTAGAGAAATCAAATCTCATTTTAATTAAGAATGGTTCGAATTTCCTTTTTTTAATGGATTGTATTAAAATCGGATTTGTTTCATTACATTTGGTTATATAATGGAATTGTTAAAAAGATATGTGATGAGTACGAAGCTGAATACGAGAAATAATTAGAAGATTGAGACTTTACATTTGAAGATTGAGACTTATTTTGCATAAAAATGGAAATGATCTTAAACCTTTACTATCTCATTTAACCCGTATGGATGGTATTCATAAATAGGTATCGTGTGCATCATCATAAATTTAAGCTTTTTACACTGTAATATTGATATTATTTATGAAACAAGTAGAACACACATTTTATATTACATGGTTATAATATTAACAAATATGAAATGTATCCATATTTGTTAGATATGTGGTATTCAATTCAATCCATAAAACACACAAGAGTTTTTCTATTTAACCCCCACACTTTTCTTTGTTTACTCAATACTTAAATCTTTAACATTAATCTCTTAAGTTTTATTATTGTGTAAAAAGACAAAAAAGTCATCCAACTTAATACTTAACTCTAATATATTTATGCACACACCCCACCACTCTTCATATTAAATTTTAGAAAAACACAAACTCCCCTACGCCCTATTGCCAGATTACTGTTATCTTTCAATCCAAGAAACCTACTATATTCTCATATTCTCTTCACAAACCCTAAATACGGTATGCAAATAGTGGCTTGTGAGTCGTCAATTGAGGTATGTAATGTGATATTATTTCTTGTTTGATGATGGTAACTTACATCTCAATTTAACTATCAACATTTCTCTTTCAAAACCTCCTAGTTCATTCTCAAATTTTTTAAAAAATAATAACTATAATAATAATAATGCTATTACACATTTGATAAGAGTGTTTTTATCTCTTTAAGTAATGTGAGGTTGAGGTGAACTTAGAGTGGTGAGGGCAAGATAGCGGGGTGTGGGGTGGGGTGTGAGGTTGATGAGTTTTTAAATTTTTTTCTTCTCTACTGGGTGTGTATTTAGGGGTAGTTTGAGAAGATAGTGGGGTTTTCTTAGAAATTGTGAAAATTTGAATTAGAAGTTTGGGTGAACTTAGAATATGGAGTGAACAAAGAGAAGAGTGAAGTTTAAATAGAAAAACTCAACACACAATATTAATGATTATTAGTCTTCTAACGGTCAATCTTCACTTTATTGGAGGAAGTCGTAAGTAAATTTTATGAACTGATAATTATTGAATTAAAGATAAACGATCAAATAGTTTCATTAATGTGTCACGTTTAGAAGTTATGTTCATCAAAATCAAACCCTTGAAACACTAAAGAAAAGGAGTACTATAGAATGGAAGAGGTCGCTAAAGAAAATTAGGTCTACATCCAAAATAGGATAATATAGACAATTTGAGAGTAGATTATGATAAAATTAGAGTATCCAATCCAAATTTAATTCATAATAAGTGGAGAGGCATAAAATATTATTTACTCAAAGAAGACTTGTATTTTTCGATACGAGACAATACTTTGAACAAATTAGTGCCCCTTAGCAGTCTACTTCATATTCGAATACCAACTATGACTTTGCAACCCGATTTTTTATATACCAAGTGTGTGTTAATTGGTTTTTTTTTTTTTTTTTTTTTGAATTAAAAAAGATAATGGGTAGTTGTATTCTATAAAAGTATGATCCATTATCTTATTTTGTTTTAAATTTTAAATTTTTAAATATGAAAAATTGTGAATTTACCATATTATCCTCATTTAATTAATAATTTAAATTCTTAATGTTTGCATTCACCAAGGACATTTTATGGTATTTTGAATATTTCACTATTCTGCCTTTTGCTTTATATATATTGATAGATAGATACTATAACCATTTGATCATTTTTAGTCACCATATTATATAATGAGTGATGTTGTTTCCACCCCTATATCTTATTTCCCCACCCACATTTTTTTTTTGTCCGAAACTGAAATCCAGTGCATTACATAACATAAGGATCAGAGAAAACATACAACAAAGTCAAAAGACATGCCCAATTAAAGAGCTATCCACCCCAGTACTTGCAAAATTCAACAAAATAACCCCAAATTACAGAAACCCCAAGTACAATATCTAGCCCTAACTAGGAGAAAAACTTCCATGGCACGGGTACGTTAGGTCAACAAACCACATCAGTATCCTAACTCAATTACATGCCGCCACATGTCGAGCATTTTGACTTTTCCTTTTCTCTTCCCTTCTGCTCTATCTCCCATGAAATTGTCCTTTGTTATGGATAGATGGGGGTGATTGGAGACAATAGGAGTCATAGATGAGGGAGATCATAGGATGGGAAGGAGTGAGAGAGGAGATTCAGAGAGATAAGTAGGAAATACAAACAACAAGAAAAGTAAAATAAACTCTCACAAAGGAGTGGATGAACTCTCACAAATGAGAGAAAGAGAAAAATAGGAGATGGAGGAAGTGGGTAGGAGGAGAGGGGAGGGGAGGCCCCCGTGCGGTGCTGAAAGTGTTTCCAAGGAGGGGGCTAGGGTTCGAGAGAGAGGGGGATTTCCCACCCACATTATCTTCAAAATCTTAAAGACAAATTTGCCATTTTGTAAAATGACTTCTAAGGACTTAGGGAAAAAACCTCAACTCACGTAACTCGCATATTATACCGTTTGACAAAAAGAAAAAAATAAAGAAAGTGTAGGACTCCTCCGTTGCTCACGACTTCTAAATTGGAACACAATAGAAAATTTCCCTTCAAATGTACACTTTACTATTTAAAATATTTATCCATAATATTTTCAGAAGCTAAAAGGCAGAGAATAAAAAACTAAAAGATCCAGAAAATCAAAATAGTATACTAAAACATTTATCCAATCCGTCAAACACAACTTGATCCTCTCCATATCTCAACTACTAATGATTAGTAAAGAGAATTTGCTTGAATTAATTAAAGGGTATTATATGAATAATGGTGAGTGGAAAAATAAGATTGTGTTTTTCAAATTTACATGGTGGGTGGGAAGATAAGATGGATGGGGAAGTAGGACATGAGTGGAAACAACAGCACTCTATATAATTTGAGATGATGAAGCAAGTTTGGGTAGACCTAAACTAAATTTTCTATTTCATTCCTATTCTTACAGCAACCTATATCTTGAGGCTAGAATCAAAAGTTTTTGTGTATGATGATAAGTCGAGATTCGAATAAGAAGAAGAAACTTACTCTAAATTTACATGCTTAAAAGGAGCAAGTTAAGTTTAAATCATGTCATGGTCAACAAGTACACCGGCGGGCTGACAGGCCAACGTTTTAGAATAATCTTGTATATTTATACAAGGGCCGGAACCGTGACACCATGTTTTTGACACAAATTTTGACACAAATTTTGAACCATTAGATTTAAGCACTGTTAATGAGTGAGATTTAATCACACAACTAATTTATTATTATCTTTCTAATAATGCTTTTATCCAAATTTTTATTATTTTAATCTAATAATTATGAATTCCACAGTACCCCAAATTCTACAGAGTTCATATCCTCAACCCCAATTTCTCTGTCCCCCCTCACCTACCCTTATCGTCTCCATCATCACCAACATCGATTACATCGGCAAGGTTGCCGTTCTTGTTGGTCAGATCCAAGCCCTGGTAGAATAGTTCCGTCAAGCCAACTCCATAACTTAAGTGGGATTTGAGCAACCTCTTCCGAGCTCAAAGAATGGTGTGAAGAAATATAACTATGAAAATCAAAGAGACCAATTTGCAGAGAGCCATTGATTGCAAGACTGAGCTCCTCGATCTCTGCTCCTCACTGCCCCAAGCCTCCCTATCTCTCTCTTGAAATTATACCACATCAGATATCACAATTACCAAGTGCTGAAAATATTGATGAAGGGGCCTTGAAATGCAAATTCGTTAAATTGGATACATCAACCCCAAAAGAATAAGGGAGGACTTAGCTTGGCTCCAAGCAAAATCCAGCATAAACCACAGTCATCGGATGCCAGAAACTAGTGTAATCAATAAACAAACTTGATTTTGCTTCTGCCAATTCAAAAGCTAACAAACAATAAATTACATAAAAATCATGCCCAAAATGGAGCAGCTTCCTTGCATGCAACAAGATTATGAAAGGAAAAACATGCATCTTCAACTAAAATTCCATTTTAGATTTCCCCAATTCACACTTCAACTTTAAAGTTTTCTTCTTTTTTTTTCAATAAAAAGAGACAGAGAGACAGATCTGGGCTCACTCTTGCCAAGCAAAGAGAAGGATGACAGAGGCGAAGAGAAGCCTTCTGACGAAAGAAATGAAGGCCATGTCTGGTGTCTGTAAGGGAAGAGATCAAAACGATGCCGCGAAAAAGAAAAAAGAATAAAGTATTATATATATAAAAATGAAATTATTATATTAAAATAATAAAAATTTGAATAAAAGTATTATTAGAAAGATAATAATAAATTAGTTGAGAGATTAAATCTAATTGTTCAAAATTTGTGTCAAAAATATGGTGCCACGGATCCGCCCCCTTTATATAATTTGCATATGCAGTCCATTTTTCAAAAGTAAACGGCATTGCTGCAATGTTGTTATCTAATCAAAATACAAAAACGAGTTTAGAACAACTGTAATGACAAATTAAGATAAACATAAGCTTTTAGAGCAAGTCCATCGCAACCATTTTGCTTAGGCAGGACAGGGCCTAGGCCCACGAATGACTCCAGCGCGCAAGGGCAAGTCTAGGCAAGGCGTGGGACCCACCAACCTAGGCAAGTCCAAGCCCGTGCTGCTGCCTGGGCAAAGTGACACAATACTGACGTCATAATGATGTAAGTAACCAATTTAAATAAATAAAAATACCAAAAAATTTAGAATTTTTTTAATAAATACATAGTCATATTTTTTACTTCTCACACCAAAACTCTATACAAATTCATCTCCGCATATCTCACGTGAATAGTAATTGCCATTGCCCACATGTGGAAACAAAATTGCAAGGTTGTAATTATTCACGTGAATAGTGACAGCCCTTGCCTACTTCCACCAATTTGCCATGGCAAAGGGCAAGGGTTGTTACTATTCACATGAATAGTGGCAACCCTTGCAAAATGCTTTTTGTGTTTCCACCAATTGCCATGGCAAATGGCAAATACCATTCACTTTAACTTTTTTTAAAAACTCAAACGATTAATTTGGAGAAGATTTTTGGTTGCCACGTGTTAATATTTATTATAAAATTCATATCTTATAATTCAAATGAATTTTTGGATAAAATTTTCGGATAAGATTTTCGGTTGCCACGTGTCCATATTTATTATAGAATTCAACTCTCAAATTTCAGATAAGTCAAGAATGTGCGTATCCTTTTGGATTGGTGAGTCTTGATTCATCGGCGAATCCAAAGGCGAATCCAATACTGTTGAATCGTGGAGCAGTGTCTCGTTCAACACACGGTCGTACCTGTGGGAATAATTTTGAATCTTGAACAATTTTTCACCACCTCCCAACATTGGTGATTGTTGAAAGATTTTTTGCCTTGGCCAATGGCACCGAACCACATTTATGCTTGCATAATCTATTTAAAAATATTGAAAATGCAAGAAAAATTGAAAAAATAGGACATTAAATTTAATAACACGGAAATTACAAATAATTTACCTTGTTGCCAAGATTTTCGCCGCTTCGAATGTTGTCCCTCGCTTTTGCCAACGCATCTCTCCATTTCCCCAACTCTTTATTCAAAAAATTTCACCTACTAGCCAAGGCCATTTCCGTACGAGCGGAACCCGATCTTTCACAAAATTCGGCATGAAATTTTCTCCACATATGAGAGAATTTCATATCATTGCCCATGATTGGAAAATGACCAACTTGGACCCAACACTCACACAACAAAACATATTCCATGGTTGTCCACGCCCCTCCAGCTTCGATGGAAGATGTCATTTGTATTTGAACATAAATGAAACTTGGAAAGTGAAGAAAATTTGGTGTGAAAAGTGAATAATATTGGAATGAGAATAAAATGTATGAAGATTTGGTGTGGAAAGTAAAGAATATTGGTAGGTAGTTATAGAAATTGTTTTTTGAATTTTTTGTTATTTTTTTTCTAATTGGAGAATAAAAAAAGATCGGGCAAGCCACGTGACTTCTAGCCGTTGGCGGAAATCAGGGTTGACGCTAGCCTGGCGTTAGCGCAAACGTCAACAGCCCCTAGGCATGAGCTCAAGCTCGTTTTGCCTTTGGGCTTGCCCTGTTTGCTGGGACCCACCTCCTGCCCGGTCCACCCTTGCGCGCTAGAAGCTCGAAATGGAGCCCCCTCCTGTCCGGGTTTAGCCCTGGCAGTGGACTTGCTCTTGCTCACATAAAAGATGGGACTTGATGATGATGGGTACATTTGGTAATTAAGCAAGTAAATCACATCACATTATCTAAGAGCAACTCCACCCATAAGGGCAAGGGTAAGGGCAAGGGGGCAAGGCGGGCACTATTCATGTGAATAGTGACAGCTTGCATTTTTTGCTCCACCCATGGAAGGCAAGGGCAAGGCAATTACTATTCACTTAAACTGTTTTTTTCTTATTTTTTATACTTAAACAATTCATTTGGATAAGATTTTCGGTTGCCACGTGTCACTATTTATTATAAAAATCTCAAATCAATTTTCGGATTAAATTTTAGGATAAGATTTTCTGTATGATATTTTCACATGGGATTAATTTTATTTATATGTATGAGATTAATAATATTAAAATTGCTAGGTGTGTATAAAAATGTTTTTGAATTTTTGGAATTTTTCAGATTTATTTTTCAATTTTTTCGATTTTTTAAAAATTTTTATGTCTGTGACGTCAAGAAACCTTGAGGCAAGATGGGAGGCAAGATCTGCCCTTGGGCTTGCCCAAGCCCGTGGGACCCAGGCCTTGCCCTGGCCGAGGCTGCTGCGGTGGAAAGCGGATTTTGGCCTAAAGGCCCCCTCACCCCGCCCCCTCGGGAAGCGCTCTAAGGTCATTATCATGAGCAGGAGCGGATGCAAGAGTCTAATTTTGAAAGGGCCAAAACTCCCCGACTATCAAAAAGCGGTTTAGAATTCCTAAATGAAAACGTGACCCATAATTTCATTTTTTATATAATTATTTTGACATTGTAATCAAATATAGTGACAATCGTACCTCGTATTTACGATTTCAAACAATAAAATTTCTTTTGGCCTATTGACATCATTGTTTCCATTTTAAAATTTGCATTCAATGTATTTTTAACAATCCCATTTCAAAAGGGAAACCCTAGCTTCTTCCATTCCAAAATACACTTCTAGAGCCATTTTAACTTTTTTGGGTAAATACCACGAGGTGCTTCCATACCCGAAGGTGAGATTAATCCCCGCTCAAAGTTTGGCTTGCCCTTGGCCACAAAGTCCTTCCAATGGGTTTCGAACCCGTGCCATTGAGGCACCAGGTAGCTCGCCAGCCGGAGGTAGCAATTTGCCAACCGCACCACACCTTGTGGTTAGAGCCGTTTTAACTTTGAGGAGTGAGGAAGCCAATGTTCTTCCTCCCCTCTCCCCTTCTATCTTACTCCCTTATGTTTCCCCATTTTCATAGACAAAATGTTTCCCCTATTTGTCTTCGTTTTGTTATAATTTCCCTCCACCCATCATAGGCAACTGCGTCTCGGCGTCGGATCTCCATCACCATTCTTTTTGAAATTTTTTTATGTTTGGAATAAGTCACAGAGACTCTTTGGGTTCGCTGTGCAGTTTTCACCTCTCATTTTGTGAAAGTTTTCCACATTTCCTTTGTGAAAGTTTTATTTGTATTGTTATGGATTGGTTTTTTCAAGTTTTATCTATTTTGATTATTCTGAGTTTGCAATCTTAGATGAGACGCCTGTGCCAGTGTTTCTTCGATCCTGCTTGATCGTTAGTGGGGACGCACCAAATTGTCTTAATTTTGATGTTAGATCACTCCATTATTGCAATGACCCTTTGTGACTTGTATTTATATTAGCTCTTTGTGACTAATGATTTTTTTGGCTGAATTATGAATGCAATCCTAGGATTTCTCAAAAAAAAAAAAAAATTCCCATTTCAATATATATCGGTACTTAGAATCTCATTCAACAAAATAAAAAATACCCAAGAATTATTCGCATCTATAACAAAAACTAGTTTGAACCTTCTTGGGCTTTTTAAAATTAAATTATGAAAGATGAACCTCAAGTAAGTATTGATATTAGGTAAAGTGGTGATGAAAAGTAGGAAATGGGTTAGGATGATGAAATCGTTAAACACAATGTGAAGTCGATTAGAGATCTTAATTCATGCTTTGTTCCTAGAAGGATAAAAGGACAAAGTGTCAAAGTTCTATAGTTTATGTACAAATGTTGTGGAAAGTTCCGCAAGAGAATTTCAATCATACAACTACTTTAACGATTAGTTATTACTCAAAGTCAGCTTAATAGGCCCTACATGTAACATGCTCATAGAAATTGATTGAATATGGGAGACCTAATAATGAAGTCAAAATATGCATTGCACAATCGGATTAGCACGTAGGGATCATAAACTTTTTTTTTAAAATGTGCTACTATAACAATTCGAGACAGAAGAACCATCTTTAAAATTACTTAAAATCACATTCTGAATGAAGACAAATTAAAAACAAACTATGGATAAGTGATCATATAATTACTACGGGAAAAGATGTTGTAAGAATGGAATTAGTACGTGAGAATATGTTGCAAGAATAAAGTAATATTGAGAAATTTTTAAAAAAGAGTCTATGTGGGTTTAGCTCAATAGAAAAATACATTGACTTGCATACTAATAATCTCAAGTTCGAACTCGTCACACGTTAACATACTATCTCATTATATTCCTAACTTTGAAAAAAAGAGAGTATTAAATTGTAAAAAAACAATCATTAAAGTTTAAGCAAGTGCCGCACTTGGCCAATATTTTCAACGGCGAACCGTAAGCGTTCCTTTTCAATTGACCCAAAAGTCAGTGCCAAAAACTACAGATAGATTATATATTTATCTACATCATCATGCACGCTTGTGACCGTTAAAACTTAAAAGCATAGGCTCATATGAGCCACGTTGCCACGTGTATCCCACCCTTTTTTTAGGTCGCAAATATGGAAAAAGAAGAAGACCAAGGTGGCAAAAAGAAAATAGCATTTTGATAAGGTCCTCTTACAGATTCGAATTCTCTCACGAAAGAAAGAATAGTCTCGGATGTTGCCACTTGCGAAAGTACGTGGAATAGTATGCTTTTTATGAGCTGTATAATATGATTTGTTGCTAATCAAAATCCTCCCAACTTCACGTCAACATAAAACCCGAATCTGGGCACATGTTCAAGAACATGTTATATCCCTATTTAGATCAGTGCACTAGATATTAAGTTATATAAGATTTAATAAGAGTTTAAATTAGGTTATATCTTGAGACTCAAAACTTTGTGAAATAAGGAAAGTTTTGAATATGATTAAAGGAGTCCTATTTAATTCATTTTGCTTGAATCGTTGCTTGATAGGTTTAGAGGACTAGTTAAGTTGGCCCTTGGTGATGAGTAGAGATTACTTGACCTAGCCCTATATAAGCTTAAGACCATTCTCTCATAAGCAACGTTCTCTAACCCTAATCTTATCATAACGAGAGAGCTGAAATAGTTTCTGAGATAGAGCAGAAGTCTTGAGTTATTCGTGTCTTTTGCTTGTGTTGCCGATGTTGTGATTGAATGAGTTTTGAGATCGTGTACTCTAGGAAGATGGCGCCAGGTACGCCTTTTATGTATTTCGAATTGTGTGAAAGATCATGGACACTTATATATAGAAATCTAACAGTTGATATCAGAGCTTGGTTACTCACACACACTGAGATTGTTTTCAAGCATGCCTATTGTGATTTCTTTATCCGTTTATGCCATGCTTATTTTGGTTATGTTTAAAATTTTGATGACACATTAAACATGCTTTTTAAATATTATGAATATTAAAGAATATGGAAAAAGCATGTTTCAATTGATTTCGTTCATTCCAAGAATAACTTCAAAAATTCAAACTTCCATCTTTTGAAATTTGATCCAGTGAATGTTTCAATTTTCAAGAAATTGATTGAGGGAGTGTTCAAAACTGTAAGGAATTGCAAAAGAAAGTATAAGTACTACCCAAGAAAATCGATTCTCAATTTGTTAAGAGAAAGCAGTTTTCAGTTTAACTTTAATTCACAAAACTAACAAATAATAGATGCAATCTTCCTTAATTAAGTATCACACCATGTGGCAAGAGATTACTTATAGCTTACAAACAATTACGTGTTATTTTGTGCCATCATAAACATATTACATGATAGATTCTATTTGTTGAAGAAACTTATCAAGTAATTTAGATATGATGCAATTTTTGTTATTATTTCTTTAGGGTTTGAGTATTTGGGTTTTGTTTTGTTTTGAAAAATTTGTTAATTCTCAAAGCCAACGCAAGTACCTATCTAGCACAGAAAATAACCAAACAAAACACAATCTAAGAGAAAACCCTAAAATTGATGGGAATAGTATGTTTGCCGTGAACAGTGTTTTAGGGGTTTTCGGTGTCCCTTTTTTACCCAAAATACCATTCTGAATAAGGAATGGCGTAACTAACAAAACCTAGTGTTTAGCTATGAGGTAAGGCCATTTTAAAGGTTTTAAAGTCATCTAGCAGGTCAAAACGGGTTTAAAGTTTTGAAGATATGAAAAATCAATTGAAACATTTTTTTTCTTCAGATTCTTTAATATTCATAATATTTAGTCTGTCATCAAAATTTTAAACATAACCAAAATAATCATGGCATAAACGGATAAAGAAATCGCAATAGACATGCTTGAAAACGATTTTAGTGTATGAGAGTAACCAGACTTTGATACAAACTGTTAGATTTCTATATATAAGTGTCCATGATCTTTCACACAATTTGAAATACATAAAAGACATACCTGACACCATCTTCCTTGAATACACGATCTCAGATAATCAATATGAATGGTTGATTAGCTAAATTTATATAATGTGTATTTGTTGTCTGATTTACCAAGACAATAGTCTAGAAAGTATCATTCATTACAAAATTTTACATAATTCTGTTGAAATTAAACAAATAATTGAAATATGCCTTACTCAGTTATCACATCATCAATTTTTTTTAAAAAAAAATTTATATATGAACCCACATCATCAAAATTATAGCTCTAGAAATAGAATAGAAATATATAAGTATTTAATGTAAATAAAGCTTATTAGATAGTGGATAGAAACCTACATGAATGTATTTTTGTTTTCTAACATTGGAAGAGTGAGGTAGATGTGAGTTAAAGGTCTTTTGGGAGTGATTTTGGATAGACCAATAATCACTTCTATGAAAAATTACTTTAAGTGGTTTTATTGATTTTATGGAGAAGCACATGTGAGGTGCTTTTCTCCAAAATCACTTAAAATCATTAAAAGTGATCCTATGAAGAAGCACATGAGAGGTGCTTCTCCCCAAAAGTGATTATGGCCCATCTAGAATCACTCTCAAACAAGCTTTTAGACCAGTTGGCTAAAATAGTGAGCTTACCCCTTTGTATTTAAGTTTGAATCCCTCTTCCCTTTTATTAAAAAAAAAACATTGGAAGAGCAAGATTCGAATTTGACACTTCTTCTATAACTAGCTATGAGAGAGGTATGACCAAAAAAAAAAAAAAAAAAGTTATGAGAGAGGGGTTTCTCCCATACACACTATTAAGGTACCCTGAAGATTTGAACTTGAGACCGATAGTCTACCAGTTAAGGTCATTTTTTACTAGGCTAGACCTGGTTGGGTGTGTTTGTAGTTATTTGATTTTCTTATAAAAAATATAGGGTTATTGATCGAAATAATCCCCCAACTTTTGCTCAAGTCTCATTTTGGTCCACCAACTAAAATTTTCATTTTAATAGTCTTCCAAATTGGGACCATTTCGGTCAATAACCCAAAAATATAAGTATTTAAAAATAAATAAATATTTGGTCAATGTTTAGAAAATAAATTATTTATGCGCAAAGTTAAGACAGTCGCCTACACAGCATTTAGAGTTGTTCTGCGTTGATGATTCGTTGAATCATCTGCATCAGCGATTGGGGAGTCTGAAACTTACACGCGGCCACTGTCCGTAGACTTATTTTGTTGATGGATAGTAACGTGGAAATACTTGATTGGATAGTAGCACTAGGAAATGCTTTTGTATGACCCACCCCATAGAACCCTCTCCTATTCCTACTCTCCAGCTCTCCGGCCCAGCCAGTCAGTCTTATATTACTACATCTAGAAGGGGCACGCAGCCCTAGGTCTCATTTGCTCTCCACACGCCTCCTCCTCCTCTTCCTCACCCTCGCAGAAACAGTCTTACGACTGTTCCTTCATCCTCCATAACTCCTTTGTTTTCATCTCATCATCATCATCACTCTCTCTCTCTCTCTCTCTTAATCAAATCCTTATCCCATTTTCTGCTTTCTGCCTTTTTGTCTATGAATGCGTGATCGTCGCCATGTATATAAACACAGCCTCTTCATCTGCCTCCTCGCTTCTCAGAGCTTCTAGGGCTCGCCTATTCTCCTCTTCTTCTTCCTCGTCTCCTATCTCTAGAACCTTCGCTGGTTTGCCGCTCAAGCCTTCTCACCATCACTTCGCCTCTCACCGCTTCCTCAGCTCCTCCTCTGCGGTTCGCTCTTTCTCTCGCTGGAGCCACGGCGGTGTCCATTGGCGCTCCCCCTACACGCTTCGGTCTCAGATCAGAGCCGTCGCTCCCGTAATCGAACAGTTCCAGCGCAAGATCGCTTCCATGGGTACCGTCTCATCCCATCCCGTATTTCTTGGAGTTTCGGTTTTTGGATTGTTCATCCCTATTTTTTTTTTGATCTGATTCGTGTTGATTACTTGCTTGTTTTTAAAAATCTGGGTTGGCTTTTGCTTTTTTCAACGCTTCCCCAGCTGAGCTGCTTTTTCTCAGTAGTTGCATAATGAACCTGTTTGGCTGCTGAGAAAATGATTCGGAAATCCTAGTAAATTTGATCTAATTTTCGTGTTTTTATTCATTTAGAATTAGTCTTATTGAATGAATGGGACACTAGTGTCGTTGGATCGAATTTTGAAATAGAAACAGAAATTCCTGTTCGTTAATATGATTTTTTATAATTATTTTTAAAAAGTAGTTTTAGAGTCTTAATTTTTGTTTTGACTGTTCATCTATGGTGTTTTCAGCTTCTGAAAACCCTTTCAAGGCAAATTTGACTAGTCTTCCCAAGCCCGGAGGTGGCGAGTTTGGAAAATTCTACAGCCTTCCCTCTCTGAACGACCCCAGGATCGGTAATTTTCTAGCACTCAGCTGTCTGATATCCCTTTTCGTTGTTTAAATTAATTGTACGATTAATAACATCCTCTTGTGCATATGTGTAACAGATAGGTTACCATACTCCATCAGAATCCTTCTTGAATCTGCTATTCGTAATTGTGACAATTTCCAAGTCAAGAAGGAGGATGTTGAGAAAATTCTTGATTGGGAAAAGACTGCCCCGAAGCAAGTTGAAATTCCTTTCAAGCCTGCTCGCGTACTGTTGCAGGTAATTCATGAGTTCATTTACCCTTTGCAGGGTCATGAATTTAGTATACAAAAGTTATTGGCATCACTGATTTCCAATGCTTATATGATTTTGTTGCAGGACTTTACTGGAGTTCCAGCTGTGGTCGATCTTGCTTGTATGCGTGATGCTATGAACAAACTTGGGAGCGATTCTGACAAGATCAATCCTTTGGTACGTGGAGTTCTTATTCTGAGAATTCACAATCTATGTTATTGAATTTACGATGCCAGGGTCACTCTTTCATTTGTCATACTATTCTTTTTTAAACAATGTTTTGCATTCATGCAGGTTCCTGTTGATCTTGTTATTGATCATTCAGTTCAAGTCGACGTTGCAGGATCAGCAAATGCCGTGCAGGCCAATATGGACCTTGAATTCCAGAGAAACAGAGAGAGATTTGCTTTTCTTAAATGGGGGTCCAATGCTTTCCATAATATGCTTGTTGTTCCACCTGGTTCTGGCATTGTTCATCAGGTAAAGTAGTATCTTTTTTATCCTTTGATAACTGAACCATGTAACCCTTGAGTCTCTGTAGAATTATCAATTCTTACGGATTTGGTCTGAAGTTAATTGACATATTGTAATTTCAGGTTAATCTTGAATATCTTGGACGGGTTGTTTTCAACACTGATGGCTTACTCTACCCTGATAGCGTGGTTGGAACTGATTCCCACACAACCATGATTGATGGGTTAGGAGTTGCTGGCTGGGGAGTTGGAGGTATTGAAGCTGAAGCTACTATGCTTGGCCAGGTAATGTAAAGTCCTGAAAACTATGTAAGGACCAGAGAAGGCAGATTTATTTTATAAAGCGACGCACACTTGCATGCTAAAACTATGCATGTTTTACACTCTTACTGCAAATGTTCTTATAATCCTTTATTCTTTTAAATTCACAGCCTATGAGCATGGTGTTGCCTGGAGTTGTTGGGTTCAAGTTATCTGGAAAATTAAACAATGGTGTTACTGCTACTGACTTGGTTTTGACTGTTACACAAATACTGAGGAAGCATGGAGTTGTTGGAAAGTTTGTTGAATTCTATGGTAATTTATTTCTTTTTTGGTGTACGTTTAAGTACTGATTGCATTTGCTCTGTCGTGGCTATATATGATGTCTCATGTTTGTATGCCTGCAGGGGAAGGTATGGGTGAACTATCATTAGCTGACAGGGCCACTATTGCCAATATGTCCCCTGAATATGGTGCAACCATGGGTTTCTTCCCTGTCGATCATGTTACTTTACAGTATCTCAAATTGACTGGTAGAAGTGATGAGACTGTGAGTACTTTACCATGTGATAATAATAATTAGTTTCCTAAGTATTATTCTTTTAAGAGATATGTGACCGCTTCATTAAATTGTAGGTGTCAATGATTGAAAGTTATCTCCGGGCAAATAAATTGTTTGTTGACTATAATGAGGTAGGACCCTCCTTATTTTTTCTCCCAATTTTTAAATATCAGAATCAACCTTTCAGGTGTGAGATGCATCTATTGACTAATATTTCTTTATTTCAGCCTCAATCAGAAAGAGTGTATTCATCGTACCTAGAATTGAACCTTTCAGAAGTCGAGCCCTGTATGTCTGGACCTAAGAGGTTTGTATTCTTCAATGTGTATTTTGCATTCGTTTCATAATTTCTTTCTGTATAATCATGTGTAATTGGTCTTCTTGGCAGACCTCACGATCGTGTGCCTTTGAAAGACATGAAAGTTGATTGGCATGCATGTCTTGACAATAAGGTTGGGTTCAAGGTGAGTTGTTAACCTCAGTGCTCCCTAACATTTTCCCAATGTTGCTTCTTTCTCATTAAAGAAAAATAAATTTCCCATTGTTGCTGATCCTACCATAAATTTTTAACTTTCGATGGACTTGAGCAAAGACTCTGTAGTTTTAAGATGCTTTATTTTCATGTAATTTTATTTGATGACACTACAGTTGCAATTCTGTTTATCGTGTGCCATCCTTCCTAAGGTTTTACTGAATGCAGGGATTTGCTATACCAAAAGAGGTGCAAGACAAGGTTGCGAAGTTTTCATTCCATGGACAGCCGGCAGAGCTTAAGCATGGTAGTGTTGTGATTGCTGCAATCACAAGCTGCACCAATACATCAAACCCAAGTGTCATGCTTGGAGCTGCTCTTGTTGCAAAAAAGGCTAGTGAACTTGGTCTACAGGTGAGGCAAGCTTACAGTTCTCATAAAGAACCAACTTTCTTTTCTTTCTTTTGTCTGCAATATGGACTGTGCAAGAGAACTCCTGTTGTCTTTGTAATGATTGAATGTTGATTAACCAATGACTTAGGTTAAGCCATGGGTGAAAACTAGTCTTGCCCCGGGTTCTGGAGTTGTTACAAAATATTTGCTGAAGAGGTAATTTTCTGTTTCTTGAGAATGAATTTTATTTATATATAGATACAAGTTACTTATTGAATTTTAATCTTGATGCAGTGGATTGCAAAAGTATTTTGATCAACAAGGTTTCCAAATTGTTGGATATGGGTGCACAACATGCATTGGGAATTCAGGGGACTTAGATGAAACTGTTGCTTCTGCTATAGCAGAAAATGGTAATGTTGAAGTATTAATGTTCATTATCTTTGCACAAAGGTTATATGTTTTGTATAACTCAAGATAATTCACTTGTTACATGAATTATCATTTCCTTGACAAGAAATGAAGTCCCATTTAATTAATTTTACTTCATCTCTAGCTTGTGTATCTAAAATTCTCCCACCTTTTGTTGCAGACATTGTAGCAGCTGCTGTACTCTCTGGAAACAGAAATTTTGAGGGTCGTGTTCATCCATTGACAAGAGCTAATTACCTTGCCTCTCCTCCTTTAGTGGTTGCTTATGCCCTTGCTGGAACAGTATGTCATACTCACTATATAGTGCAATTCTTTATTCATTTTTTCATATAAGCTACTTAAGTTCTGGTTGAGTGATTTAACTTCGTGTATAGACATTAGTTAACTACCTTAGTTTATTCCAAGAACTTCCTTGCTTCATCTCTTTTATTCATTGCTTAAGCCCAACCTGGACCAGCATATGCATTGTATATAATTTTACTTGCTTGGAAAGATGAATTGCTACTGATGGGGGTGCCTTTTATATTTCTGTTATGTGCCTGTGTGCGCCCTAACGGTTACAGTTTTTTCCTATCCGAAGAAGTGATACACTTTCTTTTTAAATAATTATTTTATACCAAGAAAGTAATGAGAGGGACAATGGATATGAGATCACAAGCTATATAGTTTATATTCCTAGTTATCTATTACCTGTTAAATTTTATTTTCATGCTATTGAGTCAGGAGAATACTCCCGAATGATTTTATTAAATTTCTATGTTATCTGCACCTCTCTTTATTCCGGCGGCAAATAATCACTAAAATTCCTGTCATTTGGAGCCCATTATCCATTATTATGAGCTGTAAAAAATGGCTTGCTGGCATTTTTTAAAACTGTTTTCTTAGCAACAGAATTGATTTATAAGACATTGCTGGGGTATTGAAGCATTATGAAATAGTTTTTGCTACCTGCCCTCTTTATCCCATTTCATGAACTATTATAATGAACACTTTAAGTAGCTTGAGTGGGTTTTGATTATATTTTAGCTAGTGTGTACGCAGTCATCTGGTTGCATCCATTTTATGACCCGATCATCCACATGAGTTGATGCTAAAAATTTATTTTTCAGGTTGACATTGACTTTGATAAGGAGCCAATTGGAACAGGGAAGGATGGTAAGAGCGTTTATTTCAGGGATATCTGGCCAACTACTGAGGAGATTGCGGAGGTACATATTTATTAGTTTGGATTTCTTGTGATATTTTGCTAATGAAACTTTAGTAGTATATGAAATGAACTCGTGAGTGTGTATACTTTGTAGGTAGTACAATCAAGTGTGTTGCCAGATATGTTCAAAAGCACTTATGAGTCTATTACTAAGGGCAACCCCACGTGGAATGAGCTATCAGTTCCAGATTCCAAACTGTACTCATGGGACCCTAATTCAACCTACATTCATGAGCCCCCATATTTCAAGGGTATGACCATGGATCCCCCTGGCGCTAAGGGAGTGAAGGATGCGTACTGCCTGTTGAATTTTGGTGACAGTATTACAACAGATCACATCTCCCCAGCAGGAAGCATCCACAAGGACAGTCCTGCAGCAAAATACCTTCTTGAGCGTGGGGTGGATCGCAAAGACTTCAACTCTTACGGTAGTCGTCGTGGCAATGATGAAGTCATGGCAAGGGGAACCTTTGCCAATATCCGCATTGTTAACAAGCTTTTGAATGGAGAAGTGGGCCCTAAAACAGTTCACATTCCTACAGGAGAGAAACTCTATGTGTTTGATGCAGCAACAGTGAGTTTACTTTCACCAACTATTTGTAAAATTTTCCATTTTTGTTTTCCTTGTACTCTTTAATGAATTGCCCCATTTTCCTTTCTTTAAAAATTTAAATAAATAAATAAATAAATTTTGGCGTACAAACACATTATTTGTTACCATGCTTTCAGTATTTTCTACTTGTCACTGAATTTACTGTCCTTAGTTCAGCAAGAACAAAAAATCTTGCTTTTGCCTAATGGTGTCTTTTAGTTTTTCAGATAAATTTGTTTACAGTACTGATCATAGTGGAACTGGAGGCACTAGTTAGTCATTTTCTTTAGAGAACTTTATCATCATATAAAACAAAGTATTTTTGAGATGCAACAATATACTTTATAACAATGTTTAAACTCCAGTTTCACTAGATCTTTTAAATCAATCTCTATTTCCATTTCAGAGATACAAGGCTGATGGGCATGACACCATTGTACTGGCTGGAGCTGAGTATGGAAGTGGAAGCTCCAGGGATTGGGCTGCCAAGGGTCCAATGCTATTGGTGAGTTTTTGTATGCAGCAATTTGATTGGAACGAGTTTGTAAGTTTGCATTATAGTTTTTCTCATCTGGTTGAGTAACTTCTGGCGCGCAACAGGGTGTAAAAGCGGTTATTGCTAAAAGTTTCGAGAGAATCCATCGCAGTAATTTGGTGGGGATGGGTATTATTCCACTTTGTTTCAAGGCCGGCGAGGATGCTGATACACTAGGATTGACTGGTCAGGAACGTTATACCATCGACCTCCCTAGCAACATTAGTGAGATAAAACCCGGCCAAGATGTGACCGTCACTACAGACAATGGGAAATCTTTCACCTGCACTGTACGCTTTGACACTGAGGTACTTGCTACTTTCCTCATCCTTGTATTTTTGCTTTTGTTTAATTATTCATTTAGTTAAATACCCATTCTTAGCACTAATAATATAAATAAACCCTACTCCATTTAATTTCTATAAACAAACCCAAAAAATGACATTGAATTTAATTTTGATTATTAAATTACTTTAATGCCCTATTGAGTGTTTTGGGGTTGGGCTTGTTTTAAGAAAACAATGTCAGTTTTGTAATTATAGGAAGTTTGAAGTCTCTTTATTATGTTGTAAATGAGTTTTGGGTGTGTTTCTAAAGTCTATTTCATGTAGGATTTTTTATTATAATTTGAACCCCTACATTGGGTATAATAGTGAATCTCCCTTGTTTAATTTCATTTTATGCTAAAAACAAGTGAAGCATACTTTATTTGTTTCGTGTGCCAAAAATTATCGGCTTCTCCATAGATGCAAACTATTTGTTCTGTTTCTGTTTGGCGTTCAAAGCCGGTTTTGTCGGCACAAGTAAAGATCTCTTTGTAGGTTGCTCATAATGTGATTTGGTTACATTTGCAGGTGGAATTGGCTTATTTCAGCCACGGAGGTATTCTTCAGTATGTGATCAGGAACCTGAGTAAGTAGTAATTGCATCGCATCACTGTTCAGAGGACTTGCTATCCACATCATGCAAGCGTTTTGAATTGTAAAATGTGAGGAAGCAAATAAAGTTCCTAATAATAGGAAAAAGGTCCCATTTTCGGGACGGAGGTATTTTTTGGGATAAATTCATCATCTTAACACTGCCCAGTTAGTGCAGGCAAGTTGGTTGGTCGTTGAATGGGGCAAAAAATAGTTTCGAGCAATATAATCTTTTACCGTTTCCAATTGATGCTTGTTTTGTTATAAAGCATTTAATTATATGTACCTTGGGGTTTCAAGGGCACAATGATTGTAGGCAGTGTTATGTGTTTCGAACGGTGATCTAATCAATGTGATTTTTGTTCATGCATGCTCAATCTCCATCAACAATTTGTGAATCCAATTTGTGCAGTTTCCAATCCCACTGAGCAGATGCTAAATTTGATAATTTCGCGGTGAATAACTATTTGCAGCCATCCGTTCACGTCTTTTTACATCCTCCGTTTATTGAATGTAATAGAGACAAAATATTTACTTGGTTAAATGACTTCTAAGAACTACGATAGAAAAAGAAAAGGAAAATGATTATATCATCTTCTCCATCTCCCCAGCCCAATATTTTCTGCTATTCTCGGGTGTGACGTATAAGGATTGTCTTTGACTCAATTTCAATATAATTCAAGACGAACAACCAAATCAAACCTAAAAGAAATGATATTTTGTGGATGATGTGGTGGTAAAATAGGAATATTATTTTTTAAGATATGATGGGGAGGATGTGGAAATAAGATAGGAATGGTGAAAATAGCAGCAGTTGTAACTATACGTGAACATTTTATAATGGTTTTGAACCGTTGATTATTATGGCCAATCTGAACATCTTAAAATCCTAAACACTCATGAGAAAATCATAAGGAAAAAAATCTTAGCAGCCGTCTCTTTTAGGGGTTGGCGGCCTTGTTCCCTACCTCCCCTGTCTTTTCATCCCTTTTTTTCTCTCAAGATTGTTAGTTTATTTTGTGATGTGGAAGCAGCCGCCGTGAAACAATGTTTTCGCCATGATATAGTCACCGTATTTTGGCCCACGTACATAAAGAGTTTGCTTCATTCGACATAGTTTGGAGATCTAAAGAAAGGAAGATGTTTGGTTGCGTTGGGGTCAGGTTTAGCTAGTGCGGGACTATGGGTTTAGCCAGTGCGAGACCATGAGTTTAGCCGGTATGGCGTTATGATTTTCTTCGGGTTTAGCTGATATGATTTTCTTCGGGTTGCCTGGAAGATGTGGAGCGATGGTCCAGTTTCTTAATTTTGTTTTAGATTAATACTTTTCAGAAACTCTTTAGGAGTTTGATGTGATTTGTTTTATATTTAAGATTTTTTATTTCTTTTTAACTTTTGATTTTCGATACAGATTTGCCGTTTGTCTGCCGTTGCTTGGCGGATTTGTATTGTAGGTCTAAGCACATGTACTTTTGTTTGCTGGATTGGGGATTTAGTAATTGTAAGTTATGCGTGATTCTCTCCAGATCAATCAAAATGTTGTGTTTGATCACTGAAAAAGATTTACTTATATTTGGCACATAATTACTTTGTACTTTTGTTTGTTTATCAATAATATACTATTGCTTAATTTTTTTAAAGGTGCTTTCAATCGTCCTCACATGATCACATCAAAGATTTGGCCTGACACGACATTAACCAATCATTTTAGGCTTATGACTCAATGTAATGTTCAAATAATCCAATAACACGCATGCACGAATTACTTTTAACGACAAATGCAAGAAATAAAAAGACTATGTTGCTCGAGTCCATCCAAGAAACATCATATCCAGAGTGTGGCAAATTGACCACTTTGTCAGTTAGTGAAAACACAACAGAAATTCAAATACCAACTTAGAAAAATTGGGTGCTGTTTTCCTTATTATTTCCAAGTGAACCAAACTATACATATATATGTATCATGTACAATAATAACATCGGAATGTCCATATGGGAGAATTACCGTATATATAAATACGTCAAATTATCAATTATTACTTCTCACGAGCTCTCATATTAGCAAGAATCATGGGAAATTGAAATGAATGCACCACACCCCTTTCTAAAAAGTTTCAAACATCACATATATGCGTTAATAACTTAATGCTAACTCAACAATGGTACAATAATATTTGATCATGACATGGTATTTGATGCCAAATATAATCCACAACTTTCTACTTCTACAATTAATAAAAAAGAGCTAGAGAGAGAAGAGCGAGAGAGAATTATAAAATGATCAATATTGGTCCTCTGGAATGCTCTCTAAAGTAGGGCCCCAGCCACTACTTCTTGTGGTTTCATCATTGCTTGTTCCAATCTCAGAAAACCTTGTTCCTCTGTTCCTCACCGCACTCAACAATTGCTCCAAAGAAGAATGGTTTGAATCTTTCTTGTAATCCAGAAGTTGTTTCAACTCCTCCTGAGTCACCACCAGTCTAATTCTCACCACCCCATTTTTTGTAGACTCACCGGAGATAATATTTCCTCTACAACTATCTTCATCTTCCTGCAAATCAAACCTCACAGCCTTCTTCTCCTGCTTCAAATTGGATGGCAATGGCATTGGTGCTGTTTTTTCTTCTATGGTTTTTGCTTCCTCATGCTTCTCATGATCTTGTGCTGAAACCTTGTTATTACTTCTTCTCAAGCAATTCCCCATTTCTGAGATACAAGAAAAGTTCTTCACAGAGAGAATATATGATATATCAAAGAGAGAGAGAGAGAGAGAGAGAGAGAGAGAGAGTTTACAAAGTGAAACATAATAACTATATTATATAGAGAGAGTTCTGGAGCAGAGAAAGCACATGAAGCAGCGTTTGTTGCGCCGGGTATTTCAAAGGACAAAGAGGGATTAGCAATTTAATTATTGCTTGAGACCAAATAAACCAAATAAATTAAGCATTCTCATATTAGCAGAATCTAATTGTTTTATGTGATTTTATGTTATGTTAACGTAACCGTTTATTAAGCTTTATTTAAATATTGGTCAACCAGAACCCATAGTAATTAATTAATGGGTTTATATATATCCAAAGCCATAAGTATCTGCTTTGATACTTCTATTAGATTGGGCTCGTTTGGGGCTGCTTTTCTAGGAAGTATTTTATAAAGACGTTCAAATTTTCATAAGAAATCGAAATGCTTTTTAGAAAAGCTTGGGAGTGCTTCCTGAAGAAGCACATGACATGTGATTCTCCAGAAAGCGCTTCTATGGCCCAGAAGCGCTTCTAAACTTTTCTGCCAAACACTGTCATAAACGGTTTTTGTTGTCAGAAAGCGCTTTTAACTGTTCCAGAAACACTCCCAAACGAGCCCTAAGATTCCTTTCAATATCAGTCCAAGATATAACTTATCTTAGCTTAAACTTAAATAAAGTTCCTCTAATCACTTCTAAACATGAGGCAAAACCACTGTAGATGACACCAGATGATGCTTTAATTAAAAATTTATTGTTAATGGTAATGGGTAGGCTCTTTGTTTCTACATATTTGTTGGATTCTATGCAAACATGCATATTTCCAAGAGAGGGCATCCATCAGAAATTAAAGTATGCAACAAAATTAAGTTGGTGCACACTCCAGCTCTGATCATTGCTGTTTTATTCCTAATCCTATTATCTGGCTAGCTCCTTCAATGACGATGATCTGATCTGATTATGATTATGATCATGATCAATTGTACGAAACGAACTGATCCTATCGAATTCGTACACGTAAGATGTACACATGCAAATTATTGGAAGGCAGACCAATAAAATAAATGCTTCCACCAACTTTTTAACTACCTTTTATTACAAAATTAAGCATATATAAGAATATAGCAACCCTCCATCCGCGTACACCAAGTTCATCTAACTACCTTTTATAATTGGATTTGATGATGAACTGGCATTTTTTTTTCTCTCGCTTATAGCTGTTATAATGATGACGCACAGAGAACAGACTTAATGGTTGCTTGGACGGATACAATACAAGTCAAAAGGCCAACAATTAATAACTTATGTCGGATAAATGTTTTATAAGGAGACTGTGAATCTAGACCAGCTTAGTTACCTGTCAGATTGAGAAATTTGGATCAACAGTCGGGTTGGTTATTGTCTGAATGTGTATAATTCGAATTCACAATCTAACAAGGAGTATTTGTGTACTAATATAGAAGTTTGACGAGAGAACATTACTCAAGTTACACGCGTACCTAACTTAATAGCTTAGCTAGCAAAGGGTGGTGGGAGGTGGGGTTGGCTGCATGTGATCGTGAGATGCTCTGCATGGGAGAGGTGGGGTTCACTGCATATCATGTGCATTTGCATTACGTATGTACCATGATTTCAGGGTCGTTGAAATTAAAACTTGAAATAACAGATATGAGGAGGAAGGAGGGGTCTTACGCGTTAAAAGCAGAGTGGCTTTAATCTTTAGAAGCATCCTTTCACATGGCGTCAGGTCTTCGTGTTCAAATTTGTATTCATATTTATCAATTATAATGGGAGACAACCACCTTTCACCAAGGCACCAGGGCCCCACTATGTGACACTGACTTCTACTTCACATTTTATCCCAATATTATACCACTGAAAAATAAGAAAATATAGAAAATTGGAAAGAAGAAAGATAGGTTTGGCTAATGCCGCGTGTCTGCGTCATGCATCCGAGTTTGATTCTTCTTTACGTACATTAGAATAGTTTAAAATATCATTTTGTAGAAACAGAAAAATTAAAAAAGTTGGTTTGTTTATTTATTAAGGGCTACTTAAATTAAATACATTTTAGTAACCAACATCAAAAGAAAATGCTCTAAATTGCTTGCATTCGAGGGTTCTCTCCTTCTTTTCTGGTCGGCATCGGACGGGTCAAAAGTCGCCATGCCGAACTAAAACACAACACAACCTGAAATTAGGGCTAGTAATGGGTCGTGTCGTGTCGGGTTTGTGCCGTGTTAGAATTATATACATGTCAAGAATGCTCAATTCAAACCCGACCCGTTTAATAAATGTGTCATTTACGGGCTAACCCGCTAATTTTTCGTGCTGGTTTAGGGTCACGTCGAGTTAACCCGTTAAGTGGTAGAAAATAAAAAACTAATAAAAAAAATTCTATAATTTGATAATTTAATAAAGTAATTGCATTTTATATATATATATAAAATAGTTATTGCATTTTGCATCTCTCCATGCATAAAGATTGAGAAAGAGAATTTAAAAAAAATTTAAAAATAAAGAAGAAACAAAGAAATTCGTTGGCGGATTATATATGTATTTTAGCGGCTTTGTGGGTTGACCCGTTTAATAAACGGATTATATAAGTATTTTAACGAGTTGGTGGGTTGACTCGAAACCCACTCGTTTATAAATAGGTCAACGACGAGTTGACCCGAAAATTTAATCGTGCGGATTAACCAGTTGATTTTTCGTGTGGGTTAACCAGTTAATTTTTCGTGCTGATTTTCAAATCGTATATAGGGTCGTGTCGGAAATTGCCATTGCCACCCCTAACACAAGCAACCGCTGGCTTCGGCCTCAGCACGTGATCATCTCTTACATCTACTGTAACACGTGCTTCCCTCTATCACACGTGTGAACTGTGCAAGTGCAATAGCGGGAGAAGGGGAGCAGAGAGAGAGAGAGAGAGAGAGAGAGAGAGAGACAGAGGGGGGCTCTGCAGCCGCTGAACTTCACTTCACATTGGCTTTCATCTCTCTCTGCTCTCTGCCACTTCCATTTTCTTTTGGACTCTAAAATCTCTGAATGTTGTTATCAGATGTTAAACTTTGAAATTTTACAGTGTTTGCCTTCCATTTCACATTGTTCATTTGAGCACATTCTATTTGGCAGGCACTGAACAAGTGCAAAAATGCGACAAAGGGTTTCTTTCAGTCTAACCGTTCCACTTACTCTACTTTTGCTTCTCTGTAAGTGTTTTAGTTTATCTTTGTCCTTCTCTTCATTTTGTCTCTTGGCCTTGCAAAATTTCTTATTTTTTCTGTGATTTCATTAAATTTATCAGCTGGGTTTTCGTTTGATTGTTGTTGCATTATTTCCTATATGTATATTGAAAGTTTCATACTTCCTGTTATTTCTTGCTTCTCTGTCAGCATTGGTACTTGCCATTTTGAAAATTTTACTGCTTCTATCTACCAAGCAATTGGCATTCCCTTTTCATTTTTGTTTGTTTTCTTTCATTTACATTCTGAAAATTTTTAGTTGGGTCATTGTGTATAAGCTGTATGTTGGAAGTCAAGTTTATGGTGTTGATGGGTACATTTTCATATTATGGTAATATTCTATTCATGAATCATGATAATGTTGTTTCTATTTGGATTGGGAATTTGGCATGACAATATCATTTACTTGAAGGATTGCTTAAGTACAAGGCTGTCTTGTTTGCTCTATGACTAAGTTGGTGTTGTCTACTTAGTATGGTTTTGGTTCTGTTTACCTATGTGCAGGTGTATACGAGTCCCGTGGCGGTTCAGTTAGGGATATGAAACCAATAGCTCCTGATATCTCATCCAGTGTAAATCCTCAGCCTTTTCTTCCTTTATTAGCCCATTCACCATTGACGGCATTCACAAATTACAGCGTCCCGAAATAATCAGGTATGTGAGGCACCAGGGCACGTCATATTACTACAAATTAGTGTCACAAATACTTGTTGTGAATTACCTTGTGATAATGTATCATAGAAGATAGTCTTGTGGAGTTTAGCATGCGATATTGGTCAATTTCTGAGTGAAAAATCTTCTAGTAATCCTAATAGGTTGCACACTTTGAACAGTTCACTTCATGCAGAAATTTATCATCATGGGAGAGGAGGAAAATAAATGGATATAGTTCCACTTAACATCCTTTCAAAGCCTTTCATAGAAATTCTTAACAACTGGACACTTTTATGTCATGGAAAATGCAGAGAACAGAACCTAGATTGATTGGTCTTTGTAAATTTCAGGACTATGTACGTTAAATTTTTCAGTGGCTGGAAATATGATGAGCGTAATGGCAACTGACTGCTGGGCTTCCTTCGCACCCTTGTTGGCGGATGTGGTTTGTTGTCCTCAATTTGATGCCACCTTAGAGACTCTTATAGGGCAATCCAGTAAATACTCTAGGATGCTCTCCTTGAATGTGACTCATGCAAAGCACTGCCTCTCGGGTGTTGAGAAGATCCTAGAGGGTCAAGGAGCAAACGAGAATATTCAAAAGATATGCTCAGTTGAACCAGAAAACCTCACTGGAGCTTCTTGTCCTGTTATAGAGGTTGATACGTTTGAGAGCACTGTGGATTCTTCAAAACTACTTGCCGCTTGCAGAAAAGTTGATCCTGTCAATGAGTGTTGTGACCAAGTTTGCCAGAATGCCATATTAGAGGCTGCTAGAACAATTGCCGCGATTGGTATGCCAAATTTGAAAAGGGTCAATCTATTGCCTGAACACTCAACTAGGATTGATGATTGTAAGAATATTGTCCTGCGATGGCTGGCCAGTAACCTTGATCCTTCTTCTGTGAATAAGGTTCTTAGAGGACTTTCAAATTGCAAAGTAAATAAAGGTCAGCACAAAAATAGGAAAAGGAAAGAAAAATAAGTCTCTTGTACTTCGTTGAGTATTTGAAAAAATATGACAACCACTATGAAATTCTTACTTACATCCAGTAGACATGTCATTCCATTGTTAGATTAAGGACCGATTTATCCGGAATTATCAATCCGATGTTAGACTTCAATGTTGTTTTCTCATATGGTTCAGTTTGTCCTCTGGTTTTCCCCAACATGACAAATGTTGTGAAAGACTGTGCAAATGGGATAAGTAATCAAACAGCATGCTGCAAAGCAATGGATAGTTATGTTTCTCAGTTGCAACAACAGAGTTTCATTTCAAACTTGCAGCCTTGCAGGCCTTGAATTGTGCAGCATCACTTGGAGTGAAGTTGCAGAAAGCTAATGTATCTGACAATGTTTATAATCTTTGTCATATAAATCTTCAAGGACTTCTCTCTTCAAGGTCAGTGTTGTTATATATGGTTAAATAAATGACTGCTAAAGTCCATAATCCTATGGCGATTTTTTCCTTTTTCGGAAAATTGAGTACTGATTAGTGCATTCTTTTTTGATTTATTATCCGTGGGGGTGGATTTTGATAATTGGGGGTATCAGTTGGATCACAAGGTAATGCTTAATTGTTAGTTACTATAATTTTCACTTCACTTCAACACTGTTGATTGACAATTTGCAGTTTTACCGTAATTTTCTCCCTTATTTATTGGATAGACTTTAATTATTAAATCAGTTGGTATCTCCTTTAATTAGTTCCCCTGTTCTCCTACCATATGACGATAAATGATGGCTTTTTGAATGTTCTGCATAGAACTTTAGGACTTAACAAAAGGGAAAGTATATCGGGCACTATATTCAGTTTCTACTATCATCAAGGCTTTTTATTCTTTTGTTATTAATTAGAACAAGGTTTGGATGTTTAATCCTCATGAATCTGCTAATTGATTCTCTAACAACAGATTTATTTCTTGAAAATATTATTACTGTTAGAGTTTTGCATTTATAGATTCCCTTAAGAAATCCTTTTCTTTCTTTCTTTCCGCTCTGTTCTTTGCCCTGAATTTTTGTCTATTCCATTCATATATCATTAGAGTATGGCTGCCTTCTCCCAAGCTTGCCTTCAGATGCAACTTATGATATAACTTCGGGAATCAGCTTCATTTGTGATCTTAATGACAACATCACGGCTCCGTGGCCCTCTTCGTCTTCGGAACATCCATCATCATCTTGCAAGAAAAGTACGCTAGAAATGTTAAACTTTACTTGTCAATTGAATTTTTTTTTTCCTAAAATCCTCAATGTTTACTTTCCAGCTACGCTTTTTATGGTGCTTTTCAATTGATTTGTTACCAAACTTGATGGGATTACAGTTACCAAACTTCCGGCAGTACCCAAAGCAACATCTGCACAAAGTGGTAAGCAACTTTGATCTACTTTGCTATGTGCAAATTATTACCCAAATTTCTCTTTTTGTGAGATAGAACACACAGCTTCCTCTAAATCTTGAATTAGATCCCTTGTATGGAGAACAACATTTCTACTTTCTTGACTTCTATTGGGCTGCATTTATTTGGAAAATCGAATGAGGCAAAACATGTTTAACATCCTAGTTCATTTCATACTGAACATGATCTGCTAACTGCTTTTGGTATTGATAACACATATAGAAAATTGAACCAATTTCATAATGATACATGACTGAGAAACTTAGTCACACTAGCGATTAGCATTTCGAGGGTACGAAAAGGAACGATGATGCAAAAAGTTGAAAGACCTCAGGATATCCTGTTTTGTGTTGCTTTTATCTTTTGGTACCAAACTTGTCCTCTCAAACATGGCGATGTTTTTCCCTTTTTGTTTCTTTTTAGTAGCTTAGCTTGCTTGCAAGACTTCCTACAGTCACAGTACTTGTTGATGCGTTGCAGGTCTTATCAATGAGGATTTGATCTTCCTTTCGTTCTTTTCGTCCTTACTGGTTCTGAAGATGCTCCTTTGAAGTTGCCAGCAGAGATTCTTTGTTTCTTTTTTAGTCATGTAACAACAGCTTTTACATACCTTTTTATGAGCCCGTTGTAAAGCTGATATTGGGAAAGGACTTGACATTTACAAGTCCAACATGTGTGGCTCTATGTTTCATGATATAGCTATTTTTCTGTGAGGTTTGATACAAAAGAACAGTAACAGCTGTGATTTTATGCAATAATGTTATAGAGGTTGATACGTTTGAGTGCACTGTGGATTCTTCAAAACTACTTGCCGCTTGCAGAAAAGTTGATCCTGTCAATGAGTGTTGTGACAAAGTTTGCCAGAATGCCATATTAGATGCCGCTAGAACAAATGCCGCGATTGGTATGCCATACTCGAAAGGGGTCAATCTATTGCATGAACACTCAACTAGGATTGATGATTGTAAGAATATTGTCCTGCGATGGCTGGCTGGCCAGTAACCTCGATCCTTCTTCTGCTAATAAGGTTCTTCGAGGACTTTCAAATTGCAAAGTTAATAAAGGTCAGCACAAAAATAGGACTTTCATATGACAACCACTATGAAATGCTTACTTACATCCAGTAGACATGTCATTCCATTGTTAGGTTAAGGACCGATTTATCCGGAATTATCAACCCCATGTTGACTTATAGATCTTCAATGTTGTTTTCTCGTATGGTTCAGTTCAGTGTGTCCTCAGGTTTTCCCCGACATGACAAATTTGTGAAAGAATGTGCAAATGGAATAAGTCCAAGAAAAAAGGTCAGTAGTGACCAAATGAATAATGGTCACAAAAATTAATTACTTAAGATGTAATGCCACTGCAAGGACTCAACGTCAACATGAAGATGATGAAAATGCTTGTCAGAAATCTTGTTAAAAATAAATGAGATTTAGTGTGAAATCAGATCTATGTGTCTCCTATTATTCGAATAGAAAAGGTTTGTTTTTAACACCTCATTTTCTGATAAGATTTTAACACCTCATTTTTTTTACAAAGAAAGCTTAGGGCTCGTTTGGGAGTGATTCTGAATAGGTCAGAATCACTTTTGGAGAGAAGCACTTCCCATGTGGTTATAATCATTTTAAGTGATTTTAAGTGATTCTAGAGAGAAGTACATCTCATGTACTTATCCATAAAATCACTTAAAACCATAGTATTAAATGCCGATAATATCGGCGATCGGTTTTTTGAGGGGGCGATATTTTGGCACATTTCCAACTAATTATCGTCAATATATCGATATTTTAATCGATATTATCGCGATAATATCGAAGTCGATAATTTCAACATTTATCATGCATTATTTGGGCAATATAATATCGCGATATCATACCCAAAAATACATGAAAATGTTGAAAACTCTCCCTTTTGCGCATAGAGGGATTCGAACCTCTTCCACTCCGCCCTAAACCCAGCGCCTTATCCAACTCGCTGAAGATGGGTTTGTGATTAGAGTTGTGGTGTGTAGTATTTATAACATCTTTAAAAATGTCTGCAATCTAGAATAAATTTCTATATTAAAAAACACCAAGTGGATTCGAACCCCTCCCATTTTACTCCTTCAACACCTGAACCACCATATCACTTATGTCTTTGTGAAAATATGCTAAACTAGATATATATATACATGGTGTGTTTAATCTTCTTTCATTAATTACTACATATTTTCTACACTCACAGTGTTTGTTAGCTCGCTATATAATCAACTTAAATAAGTTAATATCGGCGATATTTCTATAAGGATAAAATATTTGAGAATATGTCTACAACATGTTGTATTTATAAGGTCTCTAAAATTTCTGCTAGAATAAATTTCTATAAGGATAAATTTAGGCATATGTTCAATGCTATTTATTATTTTATTATGGAGTCGTTTTTTTTTGTTTGTTATATATTATGGAGTTGTATTATTATTCACCATTGAGTTTTAATATTGTTCATTATATGTGATACTAAGTTTGAACTTTAATATGAATTCTTTCTATGTGGTATTAAGTTACTCATATATTTTATCTTTGCTTTTTTTGGTAAAGCTCATATATCTTATCATATGTATCAAGTGTAATATATTGTAGTAAATTATTATAACTAAAAAATTATGGTGTGTTTAATTTTCTTTCACTAATTAATATATATTTTCTAAAGTCACGGTATTTGTCAGGTCGCTACATAATCAACTTAAATTATTCAAACCCACCATGACATGCATTTCCTTCCAATTTTTTATGATAAACTAATAGATAATTGACTAAATATACATTCTCCAAAGTTTCAATAAAAATTTCCAAGTTTTTCTTACAATTTCCGTGGTTTTTATCCAAATTTTATCGATATCGATATTTTCCCGATATTTCCATCGATATTTCCGTGTTTTTGAACCACCGATATTTCCGAAACTTCCGATATTTAAGACCTTGCTTAAAACCACTTATAAAGTGATTATATGGGGAAGTGATTCTCCATAGAAGTGATTTTTGAACTATCCAGAATAACTCCCAAACGAGCCCTTAGTAATGTCAATAGTTTTATCGCACGTCCATAAAAATGTCCTAGGCATCTTCATTCATTGTCAATTAATTTTGAGGGAGATTCACTTCTAAAATGAATGTTGGTTCACACAAAATGGGAAACTTCCACATGGCTCTCTCTCTCTTCAATTTTCATTCCCTCCCCTTAGAGAAATTATAGAATAATTGAATGTTGGTTCACACAAAATGGGAAACTTCCATGTGGCTCTCTCTCTCTCTTCAATTTTCATTCACTCCCCTGAGAAATTATAGAATACTACAATAGTATGACCAGCTTCTTCTCCCATTTTAAATCTTTCCATATTTGTCACACGCACCATAACCCTCCTTCCTATTTAAACTCTTCCCCCCTCCCTACTTAATTTGCTCCACCCCAAAATACCCTCACACCAAATTTCCCAAACTTCAAAACACAAATGGCTTCTTCCCCAAATGACATCCACCAGCCTCTGCTACAATCCTATCCACCACCTCCCACCCTAACCACAAAACATGATGAGCATGATCATCATGATCATCATGATCTCCACTCAAGCAACGAGCTTGAAAGAGTGCTTTCTGACACAGACATGCCATTTTTGGAGCGTCTCAAACCGGCTCTATGGATTGAGTCCAAGCTCCTTTTCTACCTTGCTGCCCCAGCCGTCATCGTTTACATGATCAACTATGTCATGTCCATGTCCACCCAAATTTTCGCAGGCCGCCTTGGTAATCTTGAGCTGGCTGCAGCCTCCCTCGGCAACAATGGCATCCTAATTTTCGCCTATGGACTCATGGTACGTAACGTTTATCAACACTGTCACATCATTTGGTGAACAAAATTAATAATATAAATTTGTTGACTCTAGCATTAACGCACTTATATGTTACTCATTTTTAATTAATTTCCCAACAGTTAGGTATGGGGAGCGCGGTGGAGACACTTTGTGGGCAAGCCTATGGTGCCCACAAGTATGAAATGCTAGGGATATATCTACAAAGGTCAACCATACTCTTAACTTTGAGTGGTGTGCTCCTCACCATCGTCTACATCTACTACAGACCAATCTTGATCCTTCTAGGCCAATCTCCAAGGATTGCATCTGCAACTGCAATCTACGTCTATGGCCTGATCCCTCAAATCTTTGCCTTTGCGGTCAACTTCCCGATCCAAAAGTTTCTGCAAGCTCAAAGCATTGTGGCCCCAAGCGCCTATATCTCTGCATCAACCCTAGTTTTGCACCTTGTGCTCAGCTGGGTTGTGGTGTACAAGATCGGGCTTGGCTTGCTGGGTGCTGCATTGGTGCTCAGCCTTTCATGGTGGATCACTGTGTTGGCGCAGTTTGTTTACATTGTCAAGAGTGAGAGGTGCAAGAACACATGGAATGGGTTTAGTTGGCAGGCCTTTAGTGGGTTGCTAGGGTTTTTCAAATTCTCTTTGGCTTCTGCTGTGATGCTTTGCCTTGAGACTTGGTACTTTCAGTTCCCTGTGTTGCTTGCTGGGTTGCTGCCAAACCCTGAGTTGGCTTTGGACTCTCTCTCAATCTGGTAAGCAATTTTTCCTTCTTCTTAGGTGGTCTGCAAAGTGTCCCAGTCTGTAGGACATTTCATGATCTGCACAGGGACCTTTGCCTGTCTTTCGTACAAAAGTTGGTATGATCCATGAAACAAACAAACAAAAAACAAAAATCTGCAATTAATTTAGTACAGAAAGGCACAAGAAAAATGTGATTGTATTTTGTTGAGTTTGTGTTTTGTTTTATTTGTTTGTTTTTTCAATTCATTAATAACTTAAATTTGATACATGGGTTGCTGAAAATTGATTGCAGCACAACAATATCTGGGTGGGTCTTCATGATCTCAGTTGGGTTAAATGCAGCTGCAAGGTCAGTTTCAAATATATACGAACATGTCACATTAACTAGAAAAATTAGAACTGTTGTGGTTTTATTTTATTTTTAATGTGGAGCAAGTAGGAGTAATTTTATTTTAATTGTTGATAATTGGCTGCAAGCAGTGTGAGAGTGAGCAATGAGCTTGGAGCTGGAAATGCAAAGTCTACAGCATTTTCTGTGGTGGTGGTGACCACAGTCTCTTTCCTCATCTCAATTGTGGCAGCAATAATTGTTCTAATATGGCGAGATAATATAAGCTATGCCTTCACAGAGGGTGAAGCTGTGGCTGCTGCTGTATCTGATCTCTGCCCATTTCTTGCCCTCATCCTCCTCCTTAATGGCATCCAGCCAGTCTTGTCAGGTAAATCTATGTTAACTGTAATTAACTGTAAATCATTGTGTTGGTTAAGTGAAATTGGCTAATTAGTGTTATATTATTATGTGATTAGGTGTTGCTGTTGGGTGTGGATGGCAAACTTTTGTTGCGTATGTGAATGTGGGGTGCTACTACTTGGTGGGAGTACCATTTGGTGCGCTTCTAGGATTTTACTTCAAATGTGGTGCTAAGGTATACTTGGATTAGATTCAACTATATTGGAGGCAAAGGGCCGTATTTTCTGATCATTGTGCTAATTGCATGACGCGATTGTTAATTAATTAACATCACTTGTCGCATTAGGTGATCAACTAATAACGCTTGATATTTTTACAGGGAATATTGTTGGGGATGATGGCTGGCACGTTGATGCAAACAATAATTCTAATATGGGTGACGTATCGGACCGATTGGAAGAAAGAGGTAAGCTACTATTTAAATGAGCCATTGATATTATAAGGGATATTAGATTATTTAAGTTTTACTATATTTTTATTAATATGAAATGAAATTTTCAATTGAATTGCAGGTGGAAGAAGCAGCTAAAAGGTTGAATAAGTGGGGGGAGGTGAAGGAGCCACTGAAGTAAGAAAGCAATTATGGAAATCAACTTGTGCAATTGTTTTTTGTGGTGGTGGAAACTCATTTGGGGTTGAGCTCTTGTGTGGTCAGATTGGAAATTAGTTAAAAAATGTATTGTAGAAGAATTTTAAATTAGTTTATTATCTTCAATGAAACAATGCATGGCCATCAATCATTGCTATTCTCACATATTTGTATATAAAAGCTAGCCAGTTAGTTGAGAAAGGGGATATCACTGTTTTGCTATTCTTGGACAATTATGATACACCACTTGGCATACTATGATTAGTCGGGGGCAAGGTTATGGAGGTGGATACGTTTGAGAGCACTGTGGATTCTTCAAAACTACTTGCTGCTTGCAAAAAAGTTGATCCTGACCAGAATGATATATATATTAGATGCTTCTAGGACAATTGCCACAATTGGTATGCCGCATTCGAAGGGCGTCAATCTATTGCATGAACACTCAACTAGGATTGATGATTGTAAGAATATTGTCCTGCCATGGCTGACCAATAACCTCGATCCGTCTTCTGCGAATAAGTTTCTTAGAGGACTTTCAAATTCCGCGAATAAGGTTCTTAGAGGACTTTCAAATTCCAAAGTGAATAAAGGTCAGCACAAAAATAGGAAAAGGAAAGAAAAATAAGTCTCTTGTACGTCGTTGAGTATTCGAAAGAAAATACAACAACCACTATGAAATGGGAGCGGATCCGCTGTCCCCAAATTAATGTCCCCTCCATGTCCCCTCTCTAATATGCTGAGATGTGTCAACTAACATAACAAAAAATTAACTCTGTTAACTTTTTTTATTTGACAATTTAAAAAAT
Source organism: Prunus padus (assembly GCA_024362665.1). Lineage (NCBI taxonomy): Eukaryota > Viridiplantae > Streptophyta > Magnoliopsida > Rosales > Rosaceae > Prunus > Prunus padus. The sequence goes on from JANFAM010000013.1 coordinate 23,281,793, forward strand.
TTAAAAAATTTAAAAAACAGTCCATAAGGGACACCAATTTGACTCCCAACTGCCAACTCTTCATCTTCTTATGAACGCAACGCCAACACCTTCTTCTCATCTCCAACATCTTCATCTTCTTCTCAACTCCAACATCCTCATCTTCTTCTATGTGCCAACATCATCTCAACACCAACACCCAACTTAGCCCAACCCGACAACTTCTGTTACCCGCTTTGGTCGGGTTCCCACAGCATGGTTCGGTGCTCGGCTCCTATTTCCGGCTATCCGATAGCTTCGGCTTGGTGCTCGCCCGTACCCCACGCAGCAACCACCCACCGCACTGGCAGCCTTCCCTTCACACCCAACCCTACCGGAGCCTCTCCCCTCCACCAAACTTCGGTTCAAGATCTGGTGGTGGGTTAAAGTTCAACAACCAATAAAAACCCAACCCACATCAACAATGAAAATCAACCACCCTCCACATAAATCCAACCTAAATAAACATCCAAAAACAACAAAATTAAACTAAAAAGTAAACACAACCCCCATTAATCCGTAATCATCAAATTCAGAAAATTGAAAAAAATAAAACCATAAGATCATTGTACGGGAGGAAGAGAGAGAGAGAGAGAGAGAGAGAGAGAGAGAGAGAGGTGCGAGGTTGCCGATGATGGGATGGGATGGGGTGGGTGGGTGGAGACTCGCCACCTAATGCTGCGGGCTGCGGGTTGTTTCTATACCCCAAAATAGAATATCTTAACAGTATAGCCAAATGGCTACACCCCAAAAAGAATATTTTAAAGATAGCCGCCCAGCTATACCCTGTAACCAAGGAATAAAATATCCATAATATCGGAAATATCAGTAGTCCAAAAATACTGAAATTTCGATGGAAATATCGGGATATTATCGATATTTCGGTCAATGTCGTCAATATTATCGATATTTTGGTCTACGGATATCTAAAACATCGATGGTATCGGAAATATCGGTAGTCCAAAAATACGGAAATTTCGATGGAAATATCGGGATATTATGAATATTTTATTCCTTGCCTGTAACTGAGGAAACACCTGTCCCGATGACGTTTTGTCGGCACATGTCTATGCCGGCAAATATTCAGACCTCTCCCGAAGACATTTCGTCGGCACAAGGTTTTTGTTTTTTCATTTTCATTTTCTACATATAAAACTAGTTGCTTTACTTTTGTTTTTGGGCCAACTTCTTTAATTTAATATATGTGATTGAGTAATATCTTAGCCTTTTTGAATTACTTATAATTTGTAATTATGTATTAATTATTATTTCTTTAGTGAATACTTAAATATGTTACTGATTTAATTCTGCCGTGCAAAGAACAAAAAAATAAATTACTTATTTTCATTTGGGTGTCTTATTTAAATTCCCCCACAGCCCAAGTCCCGTCTTTTTTATAATTAAATATTATGTATTGTCTATATAATATTTAAACCCCAAATCGAATTAAAGTTCGTCGGGCTAGGTCTATCTCGATAAAATTCGCCGAGACATGTCTGGATTAGGTTCGTTTCCATCATACTAACCCAAGATTGAGAGCGAAACCCAAATCGTAAAGCCCTAGGTCGAGTTACGTGATTATCCAAGCCTAATCAAGTCCTAAGTGCCTTACACTAGGTTAACAATTAGGGTTCGAGGCTTGCGGAGGGTTATGGAACAAGTGCGGATAAGTTCGAAAGCTATGGTTTTTGGTTTGGAGACTAAAATTCCATTTTTAGAATACAAAAATAATTTTCTAGAATTTTTGAATAATTGAAACTATTTAAAAATAATTTTTAAATTCCACAAAATTATTTAATATAATTAATTATTATTTATTAAGTAACTTTTAGGAAATTAATCAAAATATTTAAATACTAATTCTTCATTAAATGAATAAAAGTGATTAAAATATAATATATTCAAAGAGTATGGTACCTTAAAAATATTCTATACCTTTAAATAGTATAGCCGTGCGGCTATAGTCCATAAATATAATATTTTAATAGTATAGCCGCACGGCTGGACTCCAAAATAGAATATTCTGTACCTTTTAATAGTATAGCCGTGCGGCTATACTCCAAAATATAATATTATGTACCTTTTAATAGTATAGCCGTTCGGCTATACCCCAAAATAGAATATCTTAACAGTATAGCCGCACGGCTACACCCTCAAAAAGAATATTTTAAAGTATAGCCGCTCGGCTTTACCCTGTAACTGAGGAAACACCTGTCCCGACGACGTTTTGTCGGCACATGTCTATGCCGGCAAATATTCAGACCTCTGCCGGCAAAATTTCGTCGGCACAGGTTTTCTGTTTTTTCATTTTCATTTTCTACATATAAAACTAGTTGCTTTACTTTTGTTTTTGGGCCAACTTCTTTAATTTAATATATGTGATTGAGTAATATCTTAGCCTTTTTGAATTACTTTAATTTGTAATTATGTATTAATTATTATTTCTTTAGTGAATACTTAAATATGTTACGGATTTAATTCTGCCGTGCAAAGAACGAAAAAATAAATTACTTATTTTCATTTGGGTGTCTTATTTAAATTTCCCCACAGCCCAAGTCCCGTCTTTTTTATAATTAAATATTATGTATTGTCTATATAATATTTAAACCCCAAATCGAATTAAAGTTCGTCGGGCTAGGTCTATCTCGATAAAATTCGCCGAGACATGTCTGGGTTAGGTTCGGTTCCATCATACTAACCCAAGATTGAGAGCGAAACCCAAATCGTAAAGCCCTAGGTCGAGTTACGTGATTATCCAAGCCTAATCAAGTCCTAAGTGCCCTACACTAGGTTAACAATTAGGGTTCGAGGCTTGCGGAGGATTATGGAACAAGTGCGGATAAGTTTGAAAGCTATGGTTTTTGGCTTGCGACTTGGGTTTAGTGTTTGGAGACTAAAATTCCATTTTAAGAATACAAAAATAATTTTCTAGAATTTTTGAATAATTGAAACTATTTTAAAAATAATTTTTAAATTCCACAAAATTATTTAAGATAATTAATTATTATTTATTAAGTAACTTTTAGGATATTAATTAAAATATTTAAATACTAATTCTTCATTAAATGAATAAAAGTGATTAAAATATAATATATTCAAAGAGTATGGTACCTTAAAAATATTCTATACCTTTAAATAGTATAGCCGGGCGGCTATAGTCCATAAATATAATATTTTAACAGTATAGCACAGTACTCCAAAATATAATATTTAGAATATTTTATAGGTATAGCCGTGCGCTATACTCCAAAATATAATATGTGTACCTTTTAATAGTATAGGCGTACGGCTATACTCCAAAATAGAATATTCTGTACCTTTTAATAGTATAGCCGTGCGGCTATACCCCAAAATAGAATATCTTAACAGTATAGCCGCCCGGCTACACCCCCAAAAAGAATATTTTAAAGTATAGCCGCCCGGCTATACCCTGTAACGGAGGAAACACCTTTGTCGGCACTTGTCTATGCCGGCAAGTATTATGAATTCATGCCAAATCCAAAGCCGAGCCTATAGCCGAGCCCGTTAGCCCAACTCTCCAATGTTAACCACACTTGCCAAACCATCGTAGTGCTTTGTTTATAATTCCTTTATGGGAGTGTGGATTTTCGATGTAGGATGTTCACAAAGGCACCTCAAAAGATAAGCCTACAGTGAAATCCATATTTTTACTATACTTTTCCGCCATTGATCAAAGGGTGTACAATTCTCATCCTGAATTCTAAGCTAAGTGGTCACTTAGTTCATTCCCATGTTGTTAAATTCGGGTACCAGGACGACCCTTTCGTTCTGAACTCTCTGATCGAGTTTTCCTCTGTTATCCATGACATGGAAACTGCAAAGTTGGTGTTCGATAAAAGTCCGAAGAGGGATGTGGTGGTGTGGACGGCAATGATTGACGGGTATGGAAAGGTGGGGGACGTTGAAAATGCGAGAGCTTTGTTTGATGAAATGCCTGAGAGGAATGCTATATCGTGGAGTGCAATGATGGCTGCATATTCTCGGGTGAGCCACTTCAGAGAGGTGCCTTCTTTATTCAGGCAAATGCAAGAAGTAGGGACAAAGCCAAATGAATCAGTTCTTGTTAGTGTTCTCACTGCCTCTGCTCATCTTGGTGCGGTCACGCAAGGCTTGTGGGTCCACTCATATGCTAAAAGGTACAATCTTGAACACACTGAATGAAGCGATCAAAGTCCTTGCCCCCACCAATAATAACTCTGTGGCTTCTTTCTCTCCCAACTCAGTACTTGAGTCTACTTAGTTACCAACATCTAAGTCCCCAACCAAAACTATATTTTATAAACAAATAGATATACAGCAATGTTCTCTCTGTTTGCTGAATTCAGGTGTGTTACATATATAAAAATTATATATGAATTATGTATTACAGTTTTAATGTATGTGCACTTGCTGAATGTTTTTTTACACTACCATAAATCTAATATATCGAGTAAGAAGACAATCCATGACAGACATTAATGAAATAAAAACAGAAAAATAGATACAAACTCAAGGCAACTAAAACCTGAGAGTAATTATTACATTCATATTGAACTGCAACATATTGTTACATTATTGAATACCCAGACCATCTTTCAGCACTGTCTCTCAACTTGCTTGATTATGCAGTCTTCCTGAAATATCCAGACAGGGACAAATAAAAAAAGGGAAACGACCATGATCACATATCAATTTACCATATAGTAAAAGCATTATTTCTCCATTGTTATAAAAGCATGCAAAAATGTTTCACTTGCACCTCATTTTGTTATTAAAGCATCCATCATGTCCTGCTTCTGAAACAAAACATAAGAAAACAATCAAATAACAAACTTTCAATAAGGCCAATAAAATCGTGCATGCAATCATCCAAGAACAGCCAAATGAATGCCCCAATAGTTTTTAATTTTATCAATAACTATGATATTCATGAAGATACTGCCCTCTGGGGAATTCCAACATAAACACATTGAAAACATGCAAATTCCCGTTGAGACAAAACTAAAAACTCCATTGAGATTAAACTAACATTATAAACATAAGAACTCCAATGTCAGATCTCAAGTAAACCTGTAAAGAAGTTACAACATTCCATTGTTAGGTTAAGGACCATTATATCCGGAATTATCAACCCCATGTTGACATATAGATCTTCAATGTTGTTTTCTTATATGGTTCAGTGTGTCCTCTGGTTTTTCCCAACATGACAAATGTTGTGAAAGAATGTGCAAATGGGATAAGTAATCAGACAGAGTTTCATTTTCCAGCTACGGTTTTTAGGCTGCTTTTCAATTGATTTGTTTTCAAACGAGATAGGATTGCAATTTGCAGGTACCAAACTTCCAGCAGTACCCAAAGCAACATCTGCACAAAGTGGTACGGAACTTTGATCTACCTTGCTATGTTCAAATGATCCAAAGTTCATAAGGATACATGACTGAGAAACTTAGTCACACTAGCGATTGACATTAACATTTCGAGGATACGAAAAGGAACAATGATGCAAAAAGTCGAAAAACCTTAGGATATAAAAACAAGGGTAATTATTAGTTTACTACTACGAAGTTGTCCGTGTTTTAGAGTTCAATACAACAAGTTTTTTTTTTGTCTCAATCTCATCCATAATGTTTAATTCTGTATCAATTTCATACATTCGTTAGTTTGACCGTCATGTTCTCCGTTAAGTAATGACGTGGCAATCAATGGTGCCACGTGGCTCACCCATTTTTTGCCACGTGGACTATACAATAAAAAAAAATTAAAACCTTTTTTTTTTCTCTCTCGATAGCCCCCTTCACCCCACCTCAGTCCAGCCCATGGCAGCCCCCTCCTTCATTCCCATCTCCACCTACATAGCCAGCACAACCCAGCTGATAAGCACCACCCAACCACCACCCTTCTCTCTCTTCTCCCCCATCCAAAGCCAAAGAGAAGGTGAAAATCTCAGGCAGCACTGTTGCACCATATCCAAAACCTCACCCCTCCACAGCCACATCCCAAATCCTCCAAGCCATAGCCACAGCCACTGCCCATACCCTCTACAAATTGTTCGATCCTAGTGCTTTTTACTGCAATCGTTCAGACAAGGGTCATGGAAGAGAGAGAGAGAGAGAGAGAGAGGTGGGTTGATGGGATTCATGCCATGGAAGGAAGGAAGGAGTGGGTGTTGCGGCATGAAAAGATAGTGAAAAAGATGGAAGGGAGAAGAAAAGAGAAAGTAGAGGAAGAAAGAAAGAAATAAAGGAACGGCCTGGGAAGGGAAAAGAAAAGAGAAATGAGAGAAGATGAAGAAAGAAAAAAAAAGGAGAAAAAATGAAAAATAAAAGAGATAAAAATAATTTTAACTTTTAAAAAACAATATAATTTATTATTTGTCAAATTACACATTTTTTAAAATATTATTTTTTTAGAACATAAATTAGTAAAAATACACTTGAAAAATAACTCACATATTATTATTCTCAAATTGTACTACCAGACATGTTTTCATTGTTTTTATTTTCTGAATATGTTTTCTAATTAATTTACTAGATGCATTTTCAAATCGTGAAAATGCAAATTCATTTTCTTATTTTCATTATCTGAAAATATTCTTTGAAAACGTTACCGAACAGGTCCTTAGCTTGCTTGCAAGACTACCTCCTTTCATAGTACATGTTGATGCATTGCATTGCAGGCCTTATCAATGAGGATTTCATCTTCCTTTTGTTCTTAGTAAAAGCAGTCTTATTAAGATTCTGAGTAAGTTTTTTTGAATAAGTGGTTCTGAAGATGCTCATTTGAAGTTTACAGCGGAGATTCTTTGTTTATTTTTAGTCATCTAACAACAGCTTTTACACACCTTTTTATATATGAGCCCGTTGTAAATCTGATATTGGGAAAGGACTTGACATCGACAATGTGGCTCTATGTTTCATGATATAGCTATTTTTCTGTGAGATTTTGTCTTCTTGTTTTCATTCAAAAGAATAGTAATAGCTCTGATTTTGTGCAATAATGTAATGTATGAACAGCAGAAGAGATATGAGTGAGAAAACTTATGGGACTCTTCCTACTCAGTTTGGTGCTTGGCTGCCTGCCTCGCTGCTTGCCTTTTTCCAGCTGTTTCTGACTTCTATGGAGTTTTGACATGTTTTGATGGAGAAGACTTGCCTGCCACATGGATTGATACTGAGCTGGCATCCCAACCAATCACAAAACTAGACTTGTATTTTTGTACAAGTCATAGTCATAACAAAGGAGAAAAAATAGCCGATGGGTTCCACTATAGTGATGGTGGATTCCCCCTTTCTTATGGCACCCAGGTTCGAAATCTCAAGGGTTTCTTTCCTCCAATGTAACCAAAAAGAACAAAAACTATAGGCAAAAAGTCACATTTAGTCAGTCTAGTTTATCAATTTTATCAATTTGATTCCCGCTTTAATTTTGTCATTTTTTAATTTCGATACGTTTTGGGCATGTAATCTGTCAAAATCTGTAATGGAATTGGAAGGATTTTGACATAATTTGTAACTTGCTTTTGAATTACTACATAGATAAAATTAACAAAATTGAAACTATAGAAACTAAAATAGTAAAATCCACAAACTACATAAATTCAAAATGATTTTTTTACCAAAAATATATTAAAAAAACACGTCAGATGAGAAACACTTTGTTACCTTTATTGGTTTTATTATTTGTTCTGGAAGTTTGTAAAGATTTGCGATTCATCTGGGGTCGCCACATCCGTTTTCAACGCTGCTATTAATTTATAAAAAAAATAAGGAATATTTGTAGAAACGTCTGCTGAATTTATACCTCAGTTTCAATTTATCACCTTAAATAAAAATTTAAGAGAAATGTCACCTGAACTTTTCAAAATCCATGATTTGTTACCTGACTTTAACATCATTTAATTTTCCATCCATTTGAAGGGTATTTTAGTCTTTCCATCCATAAAAAATATTTATTAATATAAAAAATATCAAAAATGGCAAAATTAATATTAATCTCTTCTTCTCCATCTCTCTCTGTCCTCCCCTCCCTTTCCCCTAACTTCAGCAGCAGACCACAACCACCCAAAGCCATCCTCACTTATAGTAGTTTAACTTTTGAATGCAGGTGATCTCCACTGGAAGCGAGTTTCTTTCAACATTAATTCAAATGGGCAGGTGAGCCGAAGATACAAAAATTTGAAAAAGAAAGAAAACACTAAAATCAATGAATGAATTTGAACATCATACTTCAAATGACAACAGGTTGTAGCCAAAATGAAAAGCAAGCACATGGCGGGAACATTTACAAAAAAGAAGAAATGTAAGAACATTCTCGTACCCATAACAAATATTTCACTTTGAATTCTACCCCCATCAACCATGACGCCTGCGCTGTGATGCATGCAGGTGTAGTCTCTGGAGTCTACTGTGACATCCCAGCCTGGCCGGGAAGGGAGAGGGAAGATGGCAGCAAACCAAGGGCATACTTTGGGATAAAAACAGCTGAAGTTAGGGGAAAGGGAGGGGACGACAGAGAGATGGAGAAGAAGATATTAATATTAATTTTTCCATTTTTGATATTTTTTTATGGATAGAAAGACTAAAATACCCTTCAAATTGATGGAAAATTGGATGATGTTGAAGTCAGGTGACAAATCATAGATTTTGAAAAGTTCGGGTGACATTTCTCTTAAATTTTTCTTTAAGGTGACAAATTAAAACTAAGGTATAAGTTCATATGACATTTCTACAAATATCCAAAAAAATAATAGAATATAGAAGACGTGAAAGTTGCGATAACAATTATTGGAGAGAAGACAAGTGTAGACATGGAAGAAGACTCCAATTTGGCTTTAGTGAATAATTATTCATTATGAGGCTGCATGTGGCTCTACGCATCATGTTTTTTTTTTGTGGTAATTTACGCATCATGTTCATGAAGACCAACTAAGCACTAGTCATTTAGTTTTAAATTAATTAAGATGTAATGCCATTGCCAAGGACTCAACGTCAACATGAAGATGATGAAGATACGTGTCAGAACTCTTGTTAAAAATAAATGAAATTGAGTGTGAATTCAGATCCGCGTGTCTCCTATTATTCAAATAGGAAAATAAATTTGTTTTCAACGTCACTTTATTTACAAAGAAAGCTTAGTAATAATGTCTACAATATTATCCCACGTCGGAAATAATTTTTAATTTAAATTCTTGATTTATTGTCAATTGATTTTGAGCGATGTTCATATTCTGATAATAATAAACACTTACGCAACCATCGATATTTGATTGAACCAATGTTTAGAAAGAAAAAAAAATCAACATGATGAACACCAAAGTTGAACACGTTTGTTTCCAACTGAAAAAATAGACTTCAAAATCAAAACTGGTTTCTCATTATTATAAATTATATAATTTATAATAGCAACTCAAGAGAAAGATAAAAGTTGACGAAAAAAGAGAGTAAAAAAAGGATTTTCTTATGGTTTAAAAAGTAAACGAAAAAGAAAAGAAAAAAAACACCAACCATACACAAGCGTTGTGCATATGAAATGAATGTTGGTTCACACAAAATGGGAAACTTCCACGTGGCCTTCTCCTTTTCAATTTTCACTCCATTGGCCAGCTCCTCCAATTTTAAATCTTTCCATATCACACGACGTCCCATAACCCTCCTTTATATTTAAACTCTTCCCCCATTCCTACTTAATTTGCTCCACCCCAAAATCCCCTCATCCCTCACCCCAAACTCCAAAACCCAAATGGCTTCTTCCTCAAATGACATCCACCAGCCTCTGCTACAATCTTATCCACCATCTCCCACCCTAACCACAAAACATGATGAGCATGATCATCATGATGATCATGATCTCCACTCAAGCAACGAGCTTGAAAGAGTGCTTTCTGACACAGACATGCCATTTTTGGAGCGTCTCAAACCGGCTCTATGGATTGAGTCCAAGCTCCTTTTCTACCTTGCAGCCCCAGCCGTCATCGTTTACATGATCAACTATGTCATGGCCATGTCCACCGAAATTTTCGCAGGCCACCTTGGTAATCTTGAGCTGGCTGCCGCCTCCCTTGGCAACAATGGCATCCAAATTTTCGCCTATGGACTCATGGTACGTAACGTTTATCAATACTATCACTTCATTTGGCGAACAAAATTAATAATATAAATTTAGTGAATCTAGCATTATCGTACATGTATATTTTTCATCTTTATTTAATTTCCCAACAGTTAGGTATGGGGAGCGCGGTGGAGACGCTTTGTGGGCAAGCCTATGGTGCCCACAAGTATAAAATGCTAGGAGTATATCTACAAAGGTCAACCATACTCTTAACTTTGACTGGTGTGCTCCTCACCATCGTCTACATCTTCTCCAGACCAATCTTGATCCTTCTAGGTCAATCTCCAAGCATTGCATCTGCAGCTGCAATCTACGTGTACGGCCTGATCCCTCAAATATTTGCCTATGCCGTCAACTTCCCGATCCAAAAGTTTCTGCAAGCTCAAAGCATAGTGGCCCCAAGCGCCTACATCTCTGCATCAACCCTAGTTTTGCACCTCGTGCTCAGCTGGGTTGTGGTTTACAAGATGGGGCTTGGCTTGCTGGGCGCTGCATTGGTGCTCAGCCTGTCATGGTGGATCACTGTGTTGGCGCAGTTTGCGTACATTGTCAAGAGTGAGAGGTGCAAGAACACATGGAGTGGGTTTAGTTGGAAGGCCTTTAGTGGGTTGCTAGGGTTTTTCAAATTATCTGTGGCTTCTGCTGTGATGCTTTGCCTTGAGACTTGGTACTTTCAGATTCTTGTTTTGCTTGCTGGCTTGCTGCCAAACCCTGAGTTGGCTTTGGACTCTCTCTCAATCTGGTAAGCAATTTTTTCTTTTTTTCTTTCTTATTTCTGTTTTTTTTATTTTTTTTATTTTGATGTGGTCTGGTATGCAAATTGCAATTGAAGTGCGCTTGTATTATTTTGTTTTTTTGGTAATCAATTAAAGGAGAAGAGTGGGTCAACCAAATGTGTCTGGATACCAAATATATCTAGTTATTTTGACCATACCTACCTACCAAATATATATCATTATTAGCGGGTCTTTGCCTCTAATAGGAATTTGGGGAGGGTAATCATGTGGTCTGATATCAATTCACGTGTGTTAGAAATCACATCAGCATTCACCAAATTGTCCATAATATAGTCTTAGAAAGAAAAAGAAAAAAGGAAAAAAAGGAAAATATTCATATAGCCTACTTATTCTTTTATTTTCATTGTACTTTTTATTTGACATTTTTTTGGATAAGATTGGTTGCAACGGTTTGTGAACATCCATATTTATAATGAAGAATCTCTTCTAACATTTCTGCGGTCTGGAACACTGTCTTGTTTTCATATATGTCTGGTTTGTGGAGCATTTATTTTATGATGTTGCAGGAGGTAAGCTCTGCAGATTCATATTGATGGTATGTTTAATAATCCGTAATCGGGTTAGGAGAAATTGAATTGAAGCATTGAATTCATTTCAATCAGTCAGCATGGGGTGAGTAGAAGAGACTTGCAGGACTCTTGTTGGTTCCTGATATAGATGTAGGTGGCCTTATTGTCCAAATAATTGCTAGATAGACAAGATGTAGAAAAATTGGTGGTCTCAATTGAAGTCTAAAATGGTGCCACTTGGCTCTTATCCATATGTGCTACATATTCTTTTCTTCCATATTTAATCCAAAAATCTGTTTCGTCTGTTTCCTCTATAATGTGCCTTTCGTCTATTTTCTTCCCTATATCTGGCAATTTATGGTCACACTCTTTCCTTATCTCCCCACTACTGCTTTAGTCTTGGCCAAACCTTCAAACCACTGTGCCTAAAAATGAAGGCTGGCTGTGTGTACTGAGATGGGTTGATAATGTTGATGTCCTTTTTTCTCAGAACCAAACCACCAAATTGGCCCACAATAATGAGTTTTATTTATTTAATTAATTAATTTAATTATTTATTTTTCTGGGTCTTCTTGTTTGGGTCAAAGTAATGATCTTTCTTAGGTGGTCTGCAAAGTGTCCCAGTCTCTAGGGACATTTCTTGATCTGCACAGAGACCTTTTGCCTGTCTTTCGTACCCAAAAAAAAAAAAAATTCTGCAATTAAATTAAGTACAGAAAGGCACGAGACCAGTGTGATTTTATTTTGTGCCATTGCTATATATCAGTTGAGTTTTTGTTTTTGTTTTCAATTCATTGAATTAAATTTGATTGCAGCACAACAATATCTGGTTGGGTCTTCATGATCTCAGTTGGGTTAAATGCGGCTGCAAGGTCAGTTTCACATATACATGAACATGTCACATTAATATAACAAATAAATTAGAACTGTATCGTATTATTTTTTCTTTTTGATAAGAAATTAGAAGTAATTTTATTTTAATTGTTGATAATTGGCTGCAAGCAGTGTGAGAGTGAGCAATGAGCTTGGAGCTGGAAATCCAAAGTCCACAGCATTTTCTGTGGTGGTGGTGACCACAGTCTCTTTCCTCATCTCAATTGTGGCAGCAATAATAGTTCTAATATGGCGAGATACCATAAGCTATGCCTTCACAGAGGGTGAAGCTGTGGCTGCTGCTGTATCTGATCTCTGCCCATTTCTTGCCCTCACCCTCCTCCTTAATGGCATCCAGCCAGTCTTGTCTGGTAACTATATGTTAATTGTAATTAACTGTAAATCATTGTGTTGGTTAAGTAAAATTGGCTAATTATTATTATGTGATTCTTAGGTGTTGCTGTTGGGTGTGGATGGCAAGCTTTTGTTGCGTATGTGAATGTGGGGTGTTATTACTTGGTTGGAGTACCATTTGGTGCGCTTCTAGGATTTTACTTCAAATGTGGTGCTAAGGTACTTGAATTCAAAATTCGACAATATTGGAGGCCAAGGGATCGATTATTTTTTAACATCACTTTGTCGCATTATGTGATCAACTAATAACGCTTGATATTTTTACAGGGAATATGGTTGGGGATGATGGCTGGCACCTTGATGCAAACAATCATTCTAATATGGGTGACCTATCGGACCGATTGGAAGAAAGAGGTAAGCAACTATATTTATTCTTGCATGAGTTATTGATAATATAAGGGATCTTAATTAGGTTATTTAAGTATTAATTTTATTAATATGAAGAGAAATTTTCAATTGAATTGCAGGTGGAAGAAGCAGCTAAAAGGTTGAATAAGTGGGGGGAGGTGAAGGAGCCACTGAAGTAAGAAAGCAATTATGGAAATCAACTTGAGCAATTGTTTTTTGTGGTGGTGGAAACTCATTTGGGGTTGAGCTCTTGTGTGGTCAGATTGGAAATTCGTTAAAAAATGTATTGCAGAAGATTTTTAAATTAGTTTATTATCTTCCATGAAACAATGCATGGCCATCAATCACTGCTATTTCCCATTGCTCTCCATGCATCTTTCTCACATATTTGTATATAAAAGCTAGCCAGCCAGTCTGCCCACCTTTTATTTACTACTAGAGAAACACAGGAAAAACTGAAAAACAAACCAAAGATGAATTGCTTACTATGCCGTACACTTGAGAACTCTGACGCATGACAAGCACAAAATGTGAGAATACAAATATGAAACAATGTAGGAGACGTAGGTGAGGCCGGTTGGCTGCCAGGACAGACAGTGAGTCACTTTCCTTGCACCCAAGTTCAAATCCCCTTTCACATAAATGGGATTAATTTAGACTATCAAAAACCAAAACAATGTAAGGCTAGTACTTTTGTTTATAAGATCCATTACCATGATACTTGGTTGGGACTCTTAAGAGATCACCAGAAAACATAATTGAAAGAACAAAACATGAAGATCCTACAGAAGGATGGAAGAAACTTACCTGAAAAGGCCATGCATTTGATTGGTTGGCCATTCTAGTCTCTGATGCCTTTCTGAGCCTTAGAAACCCAAAATCCTCCTTTTAAACGAGCAATTCTCATGGGTAGGTTATCCAAAGTTGGCCCAATGGTCCCTTTACTTACAACTGATACAAGAATTACGAAATTACCCTTCGAACTTGGGCTTCCTAAGCCCAACCCATAAAACTCACCTCAGAGAGAACATATATTCAATGATGGGTGCGATGGAGAGGGGGTGGGGCAGAGACGGATAGGGGCTGGGAAGGGGTGGGCAAGGTGGTAGTGGGGTTGGCTGGGTTGGGATGCAAGAGGGTATGAATTTGAAAATGACCTTAGGGTTTTATGTAGTTTTTTCCTTTTTAATTTTTAATATTTTTTTTCACACATGGCACTTAGTTTAGCAAAATTGTGGGTCCCATTGATGCCACATCAATATTTTTAACTGAGTTTTTAACTGATTTGATGGTAAGGGGTAAAGTGAGACTCAAAACATCGGTCAATGAGGCAAAGTGAGCTACTTTAACTTTAAAGGGACAATGTTGGATTTGATCAATGTTTCAGGTCACTGTAGGCATTAAGCCCAAAAGAAAACACACTAAAATGTTGCTAGCCGCCTAAGCCCTTTAAGATGTGTAGAGAGTAGTCCCAGAACTTCAATGGCAAAGAGGGATGACCAGAAAAAGAAACAACTAAGAAACAGAAAACCCTGTATGCAATTGGACCCACAGTCATTCCCCTTCATTTTCATAATGTGGAATAATTTGCTCACTGTCGCATATCCAAATTAGTCAAGCTTCCTTGCTTCAAAAGTCTTTATCTCACACAAGTGCACTGATTGGTTTTTCTCAGCAAACCCACCAGAGAGTCCTTCAACAGTTGTGAGCTCTGCTTGGCTTTGGAGCACAAAATTTTCAGCTCTGAGAAGTTGAACTGAAAACTTTTCTGGGTGAAATTTACGAACTTTGTATAGTTTTTCAATTCATCCTTATGTGGGCTAACCAGTTTTTCTTTTGGCACCCTCATAAAGCCCACTTTTATAGTTGTCCTCTTTACCCAAAGCCATAGTTGAATATCCATGTTTTGATGTGGTAAAGCCATTTTTACTCATTATATGAAGCTAATGAAATACAGGTTTTGGTAAAGATTGGGACTTTATTGTGAGAAATTGCTGTTGGGGGCTTAACCTTGTTCAAATATGAGACATAGTGTGGCTTTGCCACTGCATACTCTCGTATGGGTATTTCTCACTGGTTCTTTGTACTGCCAGAGGCCTTCTGTAGTGAACGTTGGAGCAATTTTTACTTTTAACTCTGTTATTGGTAGAGTTGCAAAGACAGCCATGGAAGCAGCAGTCTCTGATGTTAATGCAGATCCAAGAATACTCAGCGGGACAGAACTGAAGTTGCATATGGAGGATGCAAATTGTAGTGTATTCTTGGGATCAGTTGAAGGTACGTACCTTAGTTACTTGTATTCTTCTTTCTGTATATGAACATCATTGCTTGTTTCTTGGTGAAATTTGAAATGATAGCAGTTGTAATGAACCATAAGATGATCAACAATTTAAATTATTAATTGATTTTAGGTGATTTATAGTATAGTTCTCTTTCCATCTCCTATTTTAAGTTCATCTCAGGTTGCTAAGGACTCCATATTATATGGAAACTTCTCATATTTGTTGTAGATTTGAAGTTCCTTGAAAATGTGGAACCACTGATTTTCTCACCTCTGCCTTTGATATTAAGCTTTGTTCATCTCCAATTTTAAGATTGCATTGCATCTGGCTGATTTTAGATTCTTTCACCACTATTTGCCCTTCATGAGCTCTTTTTCTTGTCAACATGTCCCATTTTCTATATGGCATCACATCTCCTCGTAAAGTTATTCCCTTTGCCACCAGTATCAATCAGCATATCAGGTTTTTCTTTTCTTATTACATGATAATTTCCATGCCTCTTTTCCTTTCCTGGGAAGTTTGACATTGTACTTCTCTAATCTAATAGCACACCTATTGGGAGCAGCTTTTCAGGTACTTGCCAAAAGTATTGTAGCCATAATTGGCCCACAGTCTTCTTCAATAGCTCATATGATATCTGCAATTGCTAATGGTCTCCGAGTACCTCTTATCTCATATGCTGCCACTGATCCAACCCTTTCTGCTCTCCAATTCCCCTTCTTTCTCCGAACTACACAAAGTGATGCCTACCAAATGGCTGCTATGGCTGATTTAATTGACTTTTATGGGTGGAAAGAGGTCATTGCTGTCTATGTGGATGATGATTATGGGAGGAATGGAGTAAATGCTTTAGGTGATGAACTTGAGAAGAAAATGTCAAGGATTTCTTATAAGTTGGCTTTGCGTGTACAATTTGATATAAGTGACATCACTGAGTTGCTCAATAAATCCAAATTCCTTGGCCCTCGTGTATATGTTGTTCACGTTGATCCTGACCCCAGGTTGAGAATCTTTACTGTTGCCAAACAACTTCAAATGATGACCAGCAGTTACGTGTGGCTTGCAACGGATTGGCTTTCTACTACCATAGATTCATTTTCTCCAAAGAATCGAACTTCACTCACTGTCCTTGAAGGTGTAGTTACACTTCGTCAACATACCCCACAGTCCAATCGAAAGCGTGCATTTATATCCAAGTGGAAAAAAATGCAGAAACAAGGTTTAGCAAGTTCTGAGTTAAATGCCTATGGGCTCTGTGCTTATGACACAGTTTGGGCAGTTGCACATTCGATTGAAAACTTTATAAATGAATACAGAAATATCTCCTTCTCTTTCTTTGATAGATTACATGATTTCAAACCATCTGCAATTGAGCTAGGGAAGCTTAAAGTCTTTGATGGCGGATCTCTTCTACGCGGGAACTTATTGAAGACAAATATGATTGGTTTAACTGGTCAAGTTCAATTTAGTGAAGACAGAAATCGCGTTAGTGGTGGTTATGATGTCATTAATATTGATCATATGACAATTCGTACGGTTGGTTTTTGGACTAATTATTCAGGTTTCTCAGTTTCCCCCCCAGCAACTCTTAAAGGGAGAAGAAGTAGCTATTCCCCACTGGATCAAAAGCTTGGCAATGTTACATGGCCAGGTGGAAATACAGAAAGGCCACGTGGTTGGGTGCTTGCAGATAATGAAAAACCATTGAGAATTGGAGTGCCGAAAAGAGTGAGTTTTGTTGAATTTGTTACAGAGTTGAATGACAGCCATAAAGTCCAAGGTTATTGTATTGATGTGTTCACTGAAGCACGTAAGTTAGTCCCCTATTATATTCCTTACAGATTTGTACCTTTTGGGGATGGTCATTCCAATCCCAGTTATGATGGGCTTGTGAAGATGGTTGCAGAAAACGTAAGTAAACTTTGCACATTTTAGAATTGGTCAATCCAAAGAAAGCATAAATGTGACTCATTTTCTGGGGTGAGATAACCTACCAATACATGGAAACCTTATGTGGATATGAGTTAACACATGCAGATAGCCTAGAAGAATCAAATGTCCAGTAGTCTGACCATATTATCTATGTCGTCCATTTGATCTAATACTTTTTAATTGAAAATTTGTGTCAGGTATTTGATGCAGCTGTTGGGGACATTGCAATTGTGAAAAACCGGACTTTGATTGTAGATTTTTCTCAGCCCTATGCTACCACTGGGCTAGTGATAGTGGCACCAATTGTCAATTCAAAGTCAAATGCTTGGGTGTTTCTTAAACCCTTTACATGGGAGATGTGGTGTGTCACTGCAGCTTTCTTTGTGATAATTGCAGTGGTTATATGGGCTCTTGAGCATCGAGTCAACGAAGATTTTCGTGGTCCCCTAAGAGGCAGCTCGTTACAATGTTTCTGTAAGCCATCTGTATTTTTAAGTGGAGTCCATTACAATTCTTCTTGAACAGTTTGATGTTGCAATTAAAGAACCGCCTAAATTCTTGGGAGACAAGGTTCTCATGTCATTCAACTCTTTCATATTGCAGGTTCAGCTTCTCAACACTTTTTAAGAAAAACCGTAAGCAAATATTTGGGATTTGCAATATAATATTTCTTAGTTTGTCTTGTTTCTCAACTTTGCACATAAATTAAAAACTGTTGTATATTGCTATATAAGAAGTTCCTTTCCACAAATAACTTGGCACAAATCATCTTATTACACAACAACATGGGATGTTCAGACAAGTTAGTAACAGGAATCCCAAAAATTAGCATGTTCTTTCTAAGGTTTCTATTGATTACTAGTTTTCCTGTTGCATATTGTTTATGATTACTTTAACAGTCATATAATCTATTCCTCATACGTTTATATTGTTATTGAAAGAATGAAGAAAAGTAGCCTGCACAGCTCCTGCTCTGCCATCACTTCTATTTCAATATAAATTTATTGAAATTTTGGCAGTCAAATCACATTTTAGTAAAGTATGGACCTTTGTTTTTTATCAATTACAGAAGAAGATACTGTGAGCCCACTTGGGCGAATGGTGATGGTGGTGTGGCTTTTTCTATTGATGGTGATCACATCAAGCTATACTGCAAACTTGACTTCAATCCTTACAGTTCAGCAGCTTTCATCACCCATCACTGGAATTGATAGTTTGATTGCAAGCAATTGGCCTATAGGGTACCAAGTAGGTTCATTTGCTTATAGCTATCTGACTGACAGCCTCTACATTCCTAGGTCAAGACTTGTTCAACTAGGCTCCCCAGAGGAGTATGAAAAAGCACTGCGGCAAGGGCCGTATGATGGAGGGGTGGGAGCTATCATAGATGAGCTTACTTATATTGAATTATTTCTTTCAAGGCAAACTGATTTCGGAATTATTGGGCAAACATTTACCAGGAGTGGATGGGGATTTGTAAGTACCTCTGTCTAACTGATGTGTGCAAACATGCATGCTTAATATTTTTGAGGTGCCACTAGTACTATTTTACGGATTTTTTTTTCCTCATTTTCCTTCACTATGTGAATTAGGCTTTTCAAAGAGATTCTCCCCTTGCTATTGACATGTCCACTGCAATCTTGAAGCTTTCTGAGAGTGGAAAGCTTCAGAAGATCCATGAGAAATGGTTCTGTAAGATGGGTTGTCCTAGTGAGAAGAATCTGGGCTCTGAGCCTAACCAACTCCACTTAATCAGCTTCTGGGGTCTATATCTACTATGTGGCGCCTTCACTTTCACTGCGCTTCTCATCTTTCTGCTAAGAGTGGTTCTCCAATTTGTCCGGTACAAAAAACAGCAAGCAGTCCCTCCCTCTCCTTTATCCCCCTCAAGCTCATGGAGTACTCGATTTTCTCAGTCCATACACAACTTTGTTGACTTCATTGATGAGAAGGAAGAAGCTATCAAAAGAATGTTTATTCAGGGTGGCAATCCTCAAGGTCAGGCTACCTGATCAATACATAGATATGAAAGAATAAGCTTAGTTATGTTAGTTCAACAGAGAATTCAGATAGTTAACAGAGAATGATTTAATTTTATTTGATTTTATTAGTATTTATCGTTTACGATATTACAAACAAATTCATAGAGCATGTATATAATATATCACTTTCTTCCCTTAATGCTTCAATGAAAATATTCTTCTTATGGTAGCCATGGGCAGCTTTGAATTTTGTTTGGTTGGAGTTTAATTTTGTCAGACACATTGTTAAGAGAGATTGGTTTCCATTCTGGTGTTGGTTGGTGCAGATATGGTATCATAATATGACTTGCTTTTCATCCATATTATCACTTTCTCACAGTTGACAAGTTTATGATCATTGATCACCTTCTATTTGTTGGAACTCATCGTTGTCACACATCGGCTAGAGGGCCAAAGAGAAAGTAGTTTAAATAGAAATACCCCTCTCTAACTAACACCGATGCCTTTTGTGATAAAACCCCACACCTAAGGATTGTGCAGTGGTTAAGTGGGGGCGATGTCGGTGTTGTTGGAGTGGGCCTCGGCCCGTCGACCTGGAAAGTTCAACATGGTATCGAGCCTTGGTTTTCTTGTGACATGTGCTTGCGTTCTCCTCCTCCTCCTCTTCAAGGGGGAGGGGAGTGAAAAAGATTTGTTTCTCTTCTCGATACCTTATCTCTCTCAAATGTGTTGCTTGTCCCAATACCTTGATCTACTCCTATGAAGATATTACCTATTTCTTGACTTGACGACCCTTCTCTTCGTGGGGAGATGGAGAGTGAAGAGAAGTTGTGTCTGCGTGAATTAGTTACTGCTGATATGGAGGAATTCTCCTTCACTGGGTCATGTTGTGGTCGTTACGCTGCCGCCGTTAACCTTGCCTTTGCTCTTGGCTTTCTTTGCCATGACTTGCCAAGCTTTGCCTTACCTTGCCTTACCCTATTTTTAGGGTTTGGTTGCCTTGCCTTTGTCGTGCCTTACCCTATTTTTAGGGTTTGGTTTTGCCTTACCTTTGTCTTTGCCTTCATCGTGCCTTACTCTATTTTTAGGGTTTGGTTTTACCTTGCCTTTGCCGTGTTCGCAGTGGTTTCGTGTCCTTTGTCGTGTTCACAGTGGTTTCGTGTTCGCCTTACCTTTGCTATGCCTTTGCCCTTGCCTTTGCATTTGCCTCAAGTATGGTGTTATGCGACTCGCTTGTCAAGTTGGGCATGCGAAACCTCTTTGCGCCAACTTGAGGGGGAGTGTTGGCGAGTCCTTATTTAGTTAGGATTTGGTTTTGCCTTACCTTTGTCTTTGCCTTCATCGTGCCTTACTCTATTTTTAGGGTTTGGTTTTACCTTGCCTTTGCCGTGTTCGCAGTGGTTTCGTATCCTTTGCCGTGTTCGCAGGGTTTCTGTGTCCTTTGCCGTGTTCACAGGGTTTCTGTGTTCTGCCTTACCTTTGCAATGCCTTTGCCCTTGCCTTTGCATTTGCCTCAAGTATGGTGTTCTGCGACTCGCTTGTCAAGTTGGGCATGCGAACCTCTTTGCGCCCAACTTGAGAGGGAGTGTTATGAGTCCTTATTTAGTTAGGATTTTGGTTCCTTACTATGTTAGGATTTTATTTACTTACCCATTTATCTAGTCCTATTATAATTGAGATTTATTTCCTATTGTAATTTAAATTTATTTTCTATTGTAATTTAGATTTACTTCCTATTTTATTTAGGGTTGTACTTCTATAAATACCTCCATATTGGAGAAGAATAAGATAATGAGAATATTTGTCCTACTTTATTTAACATGGTATCGTGAGCTAGGTTGC
This sequence comes from Prunus padus, assembly GCA_024362665.1. Taxonomy (NCBI): domain Eukaryota; kingdom Viridiplantae; phylum Streptophyta; class Magnoliopsida; order Rosales; family Rosaceae; genus Prunus; species Prunus padus. The sequence goes on from JANFAM010000013.1 coordinate 23,302,897, forward strand.
GGGCCGGTTCGCCACGTGATGGGTGGGTCCCCCTTGGCCTGCGTGATGGGTGAGTCCCCATGGCTCCACGTAGGCCGAAGGTGCCACGTGATTGGGTGGGTCCCCAATGGCCTCCCGCGCGATGGGTGAGTCCCCATGGCTCCATGTGGTTGCCGATGTGGATCTCCACGTGTGACCCATAAAATGGGGTCTCACGTGCGGAGTGTTGGAACTCATCGTTGTCACACATCGGCTAGAGGGCCAAAGAGAAAGTAGTTTAAATAGAAATACCCTCTCTAACTAACACCGGCGCTTTTGTGATAAAACCCCACACCCGGGATTGTGCGTATGGTTAAGTGGGGACGATATCGGTGTTGTTTGAGCGCAGTCGACCTGGAAAGTTCAACACTATTTACTGAAGTTAGATGCCCTTGTGGTGGTGCGCTCGTGTCCTTCTAGTACAAGTTGATTCTTGTCCTGGATATTTGTTTTCTTACTTGGCGTAACAGTTAACCTACATCAACATTGTAATGGCCATTTCATTCCCTTTCCAGCTATAAGAATCCTAAAGTAACCTTCTTGAGTTTCTGTAACACCAAACCAGAGTTACTATCTTTTACTTTTTGGCTATGCAATGCAGCATGGTATCAGAATGGACAATTCTGAATTCAAAGTCTCTTACTAAAGAGCCCTACACATGGAAAAACACTTCCATGGAGATATAACCCCTCTTTTTCTCACTAACCAACGTGATGAGTGAGAAAGGGAACGGAATATATCGCCGGGATAGCATGAGCAAAAGTGTTAAAATGTTGAAAGAAAAAGAGTCTGACTCACGTCCTTACCTTGCTTGCACTACAAATTTTGGAACCGAAACAAGTAGTAAAACAAAAAGGGATAATGACACTATTTCTCAACCTATCGACTATAAAACCTGTTAATTATTCTTTCTGGTAAGTTAACTCAGCAGATTAAGAGTCATATACTGGTGATACACACATTATGCATGCACAATTGGTTCATTCGGTTTAAAAAAACACTAATCATTGTTTGGTGTGTTAATAATGCAGAAACATAGTTCAATACTTCGTGTGCCCCCATGTCTATGCTGCTAGCCAAGCTTATGTAGAGAATCTCAGTTTGTCCTTTGAAAATATCTAACAATGACAAATGTAAATGACACAAGTTGCTTGACTCTGGATACAAATTAAACCTAGGAAAGAGATTTTGATGGCCTTTGCAAAAGCTTGGGATAATTTCAGGTGATGTTTAGACATTTTTTGTCCCTTCATGGATGAAAACCATGCTAAGAGAACAGGACCTGCGTGGCTTATTTATTGGTGGTGGGGGTCTCAGATATTTTGTTGCACATGGGGTGACAAATGTGCACAGCGAGCCCACCCAACGACCTTTCATGGCAAATGGATCCACAAAACAAAGGCCAAATGTTGGGTGCACAGAATAATAGCCAACCCCCAAAACAAAAACAAAACAAAAAGAGCAAAGGGTGTCTGTACAAGGAGCACATGCTACTCGTTGGCTGCTTTTTCTTTGGAAGATTTCTGTCGGAAAAGACGCAAGATTATTCACCCAAGAAATAAAAGACCCCAAATTGGTTTCTTTTGTGAGGAACACAATTTCCAGTCTCTTCATCTCTATATATAAACTAAAAAAAAAAATAATGAAATATTCAAAATATCAGAAATTGTTTTTGATTAATGTAAATATTAAAAATTAAAATTATTAATTAAATAAGAATAATATAGTTAATTTATATTTTTTATTTAAAATTTAAAAAATAAAATAAAATCAGATAATAAATCTTATTTTTATAGAACATAATTACCTATTTTATATTTGCTTAATTTTAAAATAAATAAAAAACTTCAAAATAAAATAAAACAAAAAAGAAAATCAATTGGTATACGCATGAACGTGTGAAGAAGGGCTAGCCATCATTGAATATCAGTAACGAAAGAGATGACTTTGTCCTTGTCTGTGCTTTAACTTTACAGGAAGGGTTTTGATTCTTGATTTAAAAAAATAAAATGGGGACATGGAATTGAAGAAAGTACCCTTTTTGTTATCCAATATTCCATTTCTGTCATGATATTAATCAAATCAAATCAAATCAAATCAACCACTCTGGTGAAGGTGACACTGGAGCCAAGTCGTTGTTGTGATCGAATTCCAAACTCGGGGAAAGAGGAGAATTCTTTTATGTTAGAGCAACTCCAGCAGTAGTGGGGAGGGGGCGGGCTGGGGGGTTTTGGGCCAAAAAGTGGTTTCCAGCAACAAAGTGTTGCCCGGGCAGGTCATGGGCCCCATGAGACTGGTCAGGCCCTCGGGCTCAGGCAGCCTGAGCTGCTGCCAGGGCTGTGTGACGTCAGTGTTATTTTCTTTGACGTCGTGATGTAAAAATATTTAAAAATCTGAAAAAATATGAAAAAATCCAAAAAATTCAGAAATATTTTTTAATACATACCTATCAATTTTATTATTATTAATTTCACACATACAACTAAAATTAATCACATGTAAAAAAATAAAATAAAGATAAAAGTGAATAGTAGTTCTTATTTCTTGTGCGTGGTGGAAACGAACCTTGCGCACTTTGCAAAGCGCAACTACTATTCACATGAATAGTAGCTCCCCCCTTGCCATGGCAAGAGGCAAACCGGTGGAGTTGCTCTTAGCCATGCCTAAAAACCAAAAGCAAAACTCTATTTAATAAGACATATCAAAAGAAAAGTACCGTATTCTGTTAACCAAATATATTAAACTTATCTAATCTGTATGAACTGCATGGTGTGCCCAAGAATTGAGTGCACGAAATGGTTTGCCTTTCCTTTTTCCTATTTCCCAACAACCACCACTCGTGAAGGGCTATTGGCAGAGAAAGACTTTTATGTACTGAGATAACGTTATTATGTTATTTTCGGCAAATAACGTTATGGTACGTGTGATAATATTTTCACATGATATAATATTATTAGTCGGAATAATAAAATAATATTATTCCGTTGCAACTAAGTTTTTCTCCAATTGACATGCCAACCATGATTCTTTGACGAGTTCGCAAGTCACAACAAGTATTATGCATTCACAGAATACCCAAGAAAAAAAGAAGAACAAGGCTGAAAATGAAATCCACATTTTGTTGTAGGCTTTAAATAGCGTACATGAGTCGTGAGCTTGACAAGCACTAATTTTGTAGCAGCGAATAGTATTGATGCATAATGTTAAGTTTGTGTCAACATTATCATAAGCGTTCATAATTTATCAACGATTGTGACAGCGTCACTCGCTCAAACTCAATTCACGCTAAGCATAAATCTTGATGCCTGATGATGATGAAGTGTATGGTGGGTGTGTGTGAATCCGGGGTGGGGTAGTCACGGTCTTTGACAGCTTCATTTGGACCCCATTGCTACTCATGTCATTTTCAGTTGCCGCATTAATGCGGCCCATGATATAAATGTTTATGACATTATTATTATCACCAAACTATTAAAGGTCACTGTTGAATGAACACTGGTTTTATCCCATCATCTGCAACAGCAAGAAAGTTCAGTAAAAACATACAGAGTCTGGATTTTGTTGTGGATTATTAGGAGTGTGGTTGTAAATGTGAATTGAAACAAATAAAAATTGTTGGAGGAGGTTTTTAGACTACGACTCAGAATAAAAGTTCCATTTTTGTCTTCCCTTTTTATCATCTCTTTGAAAAATAAAAATAAAAACCTCAAGAACAAAATGGAAGACAAAATAACATCAGGAGGTTGACCCAAATGACCATGGTAACTTGTCTTGAAATGGAGAAACACTTATGTGAAATGGGGATAACACTATTTTGTTATTTCAGGCCAATTACAGCATGCCGCACGTGATAACTTTTTCACCTTGCAATTTGTAATTGGCCATGGATAGCACTATTTTGTTATTTTCGGCCAATCACAACATGCCACACATGATAATTTTTCTACCTTGCAATCTGTGATTAGCCGGGATAGCAAAACAGTGCTATCCCTGATTCATACAAGTTTTTCTGCTTGAAATGTCACCATTAGCTTCTATTCCCTTTTGGTGAGGTGTTCATACTTGATTACATCTCAACGATTGAAATTCAATGCTAAATCTCATTTATCGCAAAATTAATTTGTTCTCAGAAATGTCGTACTCCCATGGTATGGTGGGGTTCCATGATGCTATCCAAAATTGAGAAAAAACATGACAAGGAAGATATTTCTTTATGGAAAAGTAATAGTTGGTTTTGAAATTGAGGAGACATCTGTGTTTGAAGAGCATATCTCCAGGAGAGTCTTCAAATTTTAGTTAAATTTTAACTAAAATAGTTAGAAAGCTATTATAGCAAACCACTTAAAAGGTGTTTTCTCCAGCAATGTTCTCTATTTTGGATAATTTGAAATATTTTATTATTATTTTCTCTTTCTCTTGCAAATCAAATATATTAAAAAGAAAAGTAGAAATCCAATCCCACTAACCTCCCAAATGTCTCTATTTCTCTGCCCCTTTTTCTCTCTCCTCCTTGCTAGATGTAGAGAGTCAAAAGTTAGTTCTCCAAAATAGAGAGCCAAGTAGGGAGTCTACTGGAATAAGGATTTTTCTTCTTTTTAACCAAAGTAACTAGAGATGAGAGGATAGAGAGCTGCTAGAGATGCTCTTATCTCAACAGAAAGAAATACCACAAACGGATCCAAATATTAAATTTCTGGTCAAATATTTCTTTAATACTCAATTGTCGCACAAACACAAGAATGATGCAAATGTGTCACACATGTACATTTGATATAATATAACATGTTTTCTTTTTTCTTTTCTTAGTTGTTTCCTTTTTTAAATTGAAGTGAAAATCAGTTCAGTTCAGTGGAAAGCTTTTTTGCCTGCTGCTTGAGGTGTGAAAGTACTAAGCAAGCTTATTTGTCACTAGCTCCCCAATCTTTTGGTTTGACGTGTATTGATCACAGCCACTGTATTTGTAAATTTGTAGATCATTACATGATATCGTCCACACGATGAGTTCATATACGATACTGTAACTATAGAATTTCAAGTATAGTATAATAATAATAATAATAATAATGTAAAGAATGCAAAGTGGCCCAAATACTGACTGTTTTTTGACCCATAAAAAGAAGTTGGAACAAGAATTGATTCTTTACTTCGTGCTTGGAAGACTGTTTTGAGCTTTCTTTTTTCGGCTCATTGTTGTGTGGGAAGGTGCTCTGTTTCTGTGTGTCTTTGAGAGAGCATACGCAGAGGTACGGCCTTTAAACTGTTGAAAGCTTTTATCCAAGTTCGGCCCTTCAGGTAAATTAACTATAAATGCTATCTTCCACTCGAAGTCTGAGCTTCTTGTGGAACTCTTATAATTTAATATTTGTTTCTGTTTTTGGATTTGGATTTTTCACTTTTATCAATCTCTTGCATGTGGTTGCCTCACCAACTCGTTCATATAGTTTCAATATTTTATTGGTTGGAAATTGAGATTCCTGGCTTGATTTGGTAATCATAGTAGTTGGTACACCGATAGCCGTACAAATTAGGATTTTCAAAGTAAAACACATGTTGAAACTTCTTCTTATGGTTTCCCAAGTGAGTATCAAATTCTAGAATCCAAGGTGGTCAAGCCAGTGTTGAACACTTAGTGTGAATTTCAGTTGGGTATTTACTGCAGAATCTTAGTGTTCAAGGTAAATCTTTGAATCTGAACTATTTTCTGAGAATTTTGGGACCCATGATGGTCTGACTAGAAACTTTAATTTTTTTTTTTTTATATCTATTTTTATTTATTTTTGCAGTCTTCAATATCTTATACCTCACTTGGTGGTGGTCATCTTCAATCTGTCATTCTTGACAGGTCTTTGCCATTTTGATTCAAATGCAGGTGGAACTTAGTTCAAGCTGAAGAATCAACAAGTTCTTTCTATACAGGCAGTTGTAGACCTCTGTAGACATGGAGGTCTTGTTGATTACCAGGCCTACCCATGTACGGAAGACAAGGGCACTACTTGTTTTGATCTTGCTCATGTGGGTGCCCATGGAAGTGATGGCTGGGACTGCAAATGCCACCCATTTGTCTACTAGGCCAAGTTCTCTGAATTTTGGAGTTCTGTTTACTTTGAATTCAATTATTGGAAGGGCCGCCCTACCAGCAATTTATGCAGCACTTGATGATGTTAATTCTGATCCGAGCATTCTTCCCGGGACACAACTGAAAGTTATTCTCCATGATACAAATTGCAGTGAATTTCTTGGAACTGTTGAAGGTATTTCCTGAAACTCCCTTCTAGAGCACACATGGAATTAGAACCCGTTTCTTTCTGTATCTACTAATTTGCTAATCTCCTTTAATTTTGGGAGTAGAAAAACCAAACTGCTATTGATTCTTGATAAGAAAACAGGTTTTAGAGAATATGTTTATTCTCAATTTAGGATGCACTTCATTTTTATCAAATTAGTGGCCTTTAATGTTGAATTTCATTTTCTGTTCTGTTGCCCTTTTGAGAGTTCTGAATTCTGGCATTGTATGCCTTTTACAAAATCAAAACTTTGACTTGCATAATTCCAATGTTATTACGGCAGATTATAATGTTGATTGGATATATTGAGTCTGTATGTATTCTACTTCTTGTTTGCACATTTTGTTGTTTAGTTCCATTTTGATGTTTTTCCTGCTTAAAACTTTAGTACCGTAAAATTATTGCTAAGAATGCTAAACGATTGCAATCCTGAAAATGCAAGTCCAAAATAAGGCATTCTTTCTCTCTTAAAACCAGGATTGCAAGTATACTTGTAATCCTTGCCTTGCTTTCTCTCTTAAAACTAAAATGTAACACTGATGTCTTTTTCCATGCAGCTTTGCAGCTGATTGGAAATGATGTGGTTGTTGCAATTGGTCCACAATCCTCCGGAATAGCTCATGTCATATCCCATGTTGTTAATGAGCTCCATGTACCGCTACTGTCATTTGGTGCAACAGACCCCTCCCTTGCTGCTCTGCAGTACCCGTATTTTGTTCGCACCACACAGAGTGACCATTTCCAAATGTATGCAGTTGCTGATGTAGTTCAGTATTTTGGATGGAGAGAAGTAATTGCAATCTTTGTCGATGATGATTGCGGCAGAAATGGGATTTCTATACTGGGTGATGCCTTAGCGAAGAAGCGTGCCAAGATCTCATACAAGGCTGCCTTCTCACCTGGAGCCTCCAAAAACACAATCAATGAGTTGTTGGTGGGAGTAAACCTCATGGAATCTCGGGTTTATGTTGTGCATGTTAATCCTGATTCTGGTTTGACAATTTTTTCTGTTGCCAAGTCTCTTGGAATGATGACCGCTGGCTATGTTTGGATTGCAACAGATTGGCTTCCTTCTCATCTAGATTCATTAGAATCACCTAACCCTGATACAATGAATCTTGTACAAGGGGTTGTTGCTCTTCGTCATCATACCCCGGATACAGATCTCAAAAAGAGTTTTACGTCGAGATGGAAGAAACTAAAACATAAAGGGAGTACGGGCTTCAATTCTTATGCGCTCTATGCATATGACTCTGTTTGGTTAGCAGCTCGTGCTCTTGAAGTTTTTTTCAACGAAGGTGGGAGTATATCTTTCTCTGATGACCCAAAGTTGAGAGACACAAATAGAAGCACACTGCACTTAACATCACTCCGTATATTTGATGGAGGCCAACAATATCTTCAGACAATTCTTAAGATGAACTTCACAGGTGTAAGTGGTCAGATTCAGTTTGATCAGGATAAATATCTAGCTCATCCAGCATATGACATTCTGAATATTGGCGGAACTGGGTCCCGTAGGATTGGTTATTGGTCAAATTATACTGGTCTCTCAGTCATTTCTCCAGAGATCTTATATAAGAAGGCATTCAGTGCTAATACCAGCGCTCAACTTTATAGTGTTATATGGCCTGGTGAAATTACTAAAACACCTCGGGGATGGGTATTTCCCAACAATGGAAAGCCTCTCAGAATTGGCGTGCCTGACCGAGTAAGTTACCAAGATTTTGTGTCTAAAGACAAGAGCCCTCCGGGGGTTAGAGGATACTGTATTGATGTCTTTGAAGCTGCTGTAAACTTGTTGCCTTATGCCGTGCCACACAATTACGTGTTGTATGGAGATGGAAAGAGGAATCCTGAGTACACCAATCTTGTATATGAGGTTGCGCAAAATGTGAGTATCTAGGTGTAAGTTTTGTCTCTTTAATTAGAGGTGAACAAACTCACCTTTATATATGGTTTGTCTGATTAGGATTAAATTTAGATGCTAAATGATTTTTAACTTTTGCGTGTGTATCACAATTGTCATTCATTTCCTCTTAAGGGGCTGTCTGAAGTACATTAGCAAACAATATGATGGGGCTTGGCTTGGGGCTTCTGTATTGCTGTTCAAATTATGGTCAACTTTTTTATTGGCTCCTTTCCTTTTTTTCTTTTGCAGAACTTTGATGCAGCTGTTGGGGATGTTACGATTACTACTAATAGGACAAGAATGGTTGATTTTACACAGCCTTACATGGAATCAGGGCTTGTTGTAGTTGTTCCTGTCAAAGAGCAAAAAACAAACCCTTGGGCTTTCCTGAAGCCATTTACTTATCAGATGTGGTTAGTGACTGGTGCCTTCTTCCTGTTTGTGGGAGCTGTTGTTTGGATTCTTGAGCACCGGATGAATAACGAATTCCGTGGTCCACCAAGGAAGCAACTCATGACTATTTTTTGGTTAGTATGTTTTACATCGTTAAGGCCTCTAATTTGTTGCCAAGGAATTCACTTACTGACATTGTTTCATAATTGGGAGAGTACTTTTACTGAAACTGCTTTTGCTTTGCAGGTTTAGTTTCTCAACAATGTTTTTCTCACACAGTACGTTTTTCATGCTTAATCTTCCTTTGGTATCATGAAGGTAATTCACATTATTAACTCCTAACATCCTTTGCTACGTGGACTTGGCGCAGGAGAGAACACTGTGAGCACCCTGGGACGGCTGGTGCTGATTATATGGTTGTTTGTGGTCTTAATTATCAATTCGAGCTACACGGCTAGTTTGACATCAATCCTCACGGTGCAGCAGTTGACATCACGAATTGAAGGGATTGACAGCTTGATAGCAAGTAACGATCCAATTGGAGTTCAAGATGGGTCATTTTCATGGAAGTATTTGGTTGATGAGCTCAACATAGCGGAATCTAGACTCGTCAAGTTAAAAAATATGGAAAACTACATTAAAGCCCTTCAGGATGGACCGAAACGTGGTGGGGTAGCTGCCATTGTTGATGAGCTTCCTTACATTGAGCTGTTTATGTCCAACACCAAATGTAAATTCAGGACGGTGGGGCAGGAGTTTACAAAAAGCGGATGGGGATTTGTAAGTGCCATTGTTGATTTTGATCTGAAATAACACTGCATTCCTTATTTTCCTCATGGATACCTCAAACAGGAAAGGGAGCATTATGCTTAAAATGTAGTCGTGAATGAAAACAATAATTCTCATATTCAGTTTCCTTGTCTCAGGCATTCCAAAGGGATTCTCCTCTTGCTGTTGACTTGTCGACAGCCATTCTTCAACTCTCAGAGAACGGCGATCTCCAAAAGATCCATAATAAATGGCTTACGCATAGCGAATGTTCGATTCAAATGAATGAAGTTGATGCAGACCGGCTATCTCTGGCGAGCTTTTGGGGCCTGTTTCTTATCTGTGGCATTGCATGCTTCCTTTCTCTTACGGTGTTCTTCTGCAGAATCCTTTTTCAATACCGCAGATTTATCCCGGAGGCTGTGGAAGGGGATGTGGAGGAGATTGGACCTACCACCACGAGATCTAGACGCCCGCTCCGATCAAATAGTTTGAAGGACCTCATGGTCTTTGTAGATAAGAAAGAAAAAGAGATCAAGCACATGCTTAAGCGAAAAGGAAGTGATAGCAAACATGGAGCTAGTCCTAGCTCTGATGAGCAGCCCCATTCACCCTCGTAAGGAAGATTTGTTCTCTTCATTCAGCTGGTAACCACACTGTTAATCAAAAAATTTATGTATCTAATATCCTTGTGCCAAAAGCTAATTAGGTATATAGAATAACATTACATGGTTTAGAGAAACATAAGGAAAAAAGAAACTATGAGAAGATCCTCTGCTACTTGTAGACCATTTTGTATTGAACAATAATGCTCCTACTCTTTGTAGATGATTACTTTTTACCAGATTCAAGTGGAATGAAATTTCCTTAGAATATCAGTCTTAGTTAACATTTTTGCAATGTTTACCCTTCTACGTTTTTTCCCTTAAAAAAAAAAAATTAAAGTCCTCGAGGCTTAATCAAGGAATAAGTATATATTTAAAATATCTTGAATCTTTGTACCAGTCAGTTCCATACTATCCAAGTCCGCGTCATTTTATACTACTTTATATTATCAGTCCCCGTTTTTTTCCTATTTGAAGGATCTCCTACAATTTTTCTTTTAACGATCCAAATTGTATGTTTTTCAGGTCTTCATTTATAGATATCTTTGCAAAAAAAAAATTTAGCAAATTGAAAATCATTAAGGCATCTAGTTGGGTTGGGACCAATAAAATAGACAAACACAATGCTTCATGAGAAGACTGTCAATACCAACCATCCAATAAAATAGACCAATAGAATGAGTCGAAGTCTAACTTAATCATTTGAGGTTGAAAGGTGCTGTATGATTATATTAATTGAGAGAATATACTAATTAAGTTGAATAGAATATTAATATCTTAGATGCTAGTGACGACGACCTGCCTTGATGCATGGGACAAGCTGTAATTTACAGTATTATTCGATGGAAATATTTTTGCTCATCATTTTAATCAAATGTGTATCTTTATCATACATGTCTACATGTATAATCATAGTTAAATTTTACTTTGTATTTATGGAACCATGGTTATATATATATATATATATATATATATATATAGGCACGTTTTAAGTGTTGAGAAGAGTGGTGAGGATACACCTTGAGTTAAAGTGGTGTTGAGCTCTCATTATTCGATCTTGTTACTACCAAATATTATGGTAAATACTAGTGGACCTATTAAGGCGTAAAGAGGTGTAACTACACCTCCTTGCACCGAAAAACCTTTGGAGGTGTTGCAGATTGCCCCTTTCGTGGTGCACCTCAGTTGTTCCACAAAATGCCTAAATCAACTTATGTTTGTGTGTGTGTTACACCGCCTATTTTTTAAAAAACATTTTGGCCAAAACGACGCAGTTTTGGACCATGGTTTATAAAAAAAAAAAAAAAAAAAAACCCAAGAGAAAGCTGGGCTGCGATTTAGATGCAACTTGTGGGCCTTAGAAAATGCAACTCGTGGGACTACAACTCCTTATGATAAAAGACTTTTTATTTTATGGGTTTAAAATTCTAGGGCTTTTAACAACCTTTATGTCATTTTCAAGATTTGAAACCTTGTCAATAATAATTGTAGGTTATTTGTAATACTATTTTTTTCTATGACTTATGAATGACATTGGTATTAAGCTTTTAGCATTTCAAAATTGCACCTCCACTGAAAAATTCATGTGCCGCCACTAATGGTAAATAGTATTTTTCAAATAACAAATATGGAATACTATATTGGTCACATATTTTATCAATGCAAAGCCAATAAACAAAATCTTTTATTTTTATTTTTAGCATAAGCGATTGGGGAGGGAGGTTTATACAAATATTTATTGGGTGCGTGGATTTCGAACCTCTGCCCATATAATTAGAAGTAGAAGAGTTTATTCAACTAAGCTATACCATACTGACTTTTTTTAATAAAAAAAAAATTACAGATTCACGAGACACTTACGTAGTTAAGTTGAGTTGTAAGTTGTAAGTTGTAATTTTTTTTTTTTTTGGTTGGAAAAGATATTTATTGAGAAATATCATAAGAGTTGCTTTAGGTAAAGCCCAACCCAACCCAAGCCAAAAATATTATTTAATCCAATTGAAGTCGACGTGTGAAGACAAAACAAACATTATAGCAATGTGTGAAATATCAACAACAACAACAATGTGTATGTGTCGCGCCCACGTTAATTTAATTTAGACTTGGAGGGGGAGGATGCTCATTATCCTTATAATCCTTTTTTATTAATACTTAATTAGACACGTGGATCAAACTGATTTGGATTAGGCTTCTTTATTGATTATAATGTACCCTACCCTACCCTACCCTGTCGCTAGCTACATTTATTTATGAATTCATAGTAACCAAACAACAATAAATTTAATCATCTCTCCTTAACTTGAGCTCAAATTAGTTGGTCATCAAGTGGGTACGTAAACATATCTACGTGTCATTCATATGATTGAAGCTATGCCTTGGAAATATTCTAGAAAGGTCGGCTACTAATCTATATTACATAATTATCCAAATTCGCATTCGCATTGGGTGCATATTTTACAAGAAACAAAGACAGAAATTGGTGAATTTACATTGAAGCAACAACTGTTTGGTGTCAATCAAACATCAACCACCCCACACACACACAAACCAAGTAAAACGTGAAGAAATTGAATTTCTCCCACGATATTTCCCATTTTAGATTTGTATGGTTTTTTTAAGCACCGATGAAAGTCTAAATTACAAAGGAATGAGATTTTTCATACACACAAACCAATCCAGATAGCATGAGAATTCAACTTTTTTTTTTAGTAACCGAAATAGGAAATTTCCCAACTCATCAGTTGAATGCAATGTCTTAAGATAAAATTCTTCAATGAAATTTATGTCAGGATGGTGTTACGGTCACGCATGAGATCATAACACACTACTCATATAAAACCCGAAAATACGTGTAGCAACGAAAGACGGCAATTAGGAGTATTTGGATTAGGATTGTGTCTCCATACTATTACCGGTCAACTGTCCCGTTAAAGTAGTCACATCGATAGCAAAAGGTAGTTGTAACTGAAAAAGAAGCAAAAAAGCAAAAGAAAAAAAAAAAAATTGAAAACACAATACAAAGCATATTCTAAAAATACCCTCAAGTCATGAAAATATGAGAGCAACAGAAGTAGCTTTTCATTTTCCATGGCCTTTACAGAACAAGAGCCTTTCACTTGCTGTTGAGGCCATCCCCCCCCACCTTCACCATAACCATAACCACATAACCATCCACTTGAAGAAACCAAAAAAATTAAGCTTCAAGATTGATTGACTGTTGTGTTCAAGCTTTCTAGCTTTGCAGATCGATCATTTTTATAAAATCGAGAAATTAAGAAAATGGTGCACCACTTCACCCTCAGGCGAAGAGTTAAACGCCGCGTTACGTTGCTCCGCCGCTGCATTAAACGTGTCATGGATCAGCTGCTCATGTCTTGCCTAGGAAAGCCGGTCCGGTACCGGATGTTGCCGGTTTCCACCGTTACGTCCCCCACCCCTTCATCTACTTTCGCCCCATCATCGTCATCGTCGTCGAAATCAAGGGAGCTCATTTGTCGTCCTCATCAACAAAACAAGAATAGTAGCCGTCGTCAAGACCCCGACAACAAGGACGATTTGGTAGCATTGAAGATCAGCCTCTTGGGCGACAGCCAAATTGGAAAGACTAGCTTTTTGGTAATTAATTTACCAAACTTGGTATTCGTACATGGTACGAACTTGTATGTCATACGAACAAATGTGTTCGTATGTCGTAATACAATTTCGTACCATGTTACATTCTCATTCTTTTTTCTTTTTTTAAAAAAAAATTTCATGTGCTAATTAGTTTTGGTTGATTGATCAGGTAAAGTATGTAGGGGATGATGAGAAGGAAGAGGGAGGAGAGACAGAGGCGACAGGATTAAATTTGATGGACAAGACATTGTTGGTCAGTGGTGCACGTATTTCCTATAGTATTTGGGAAGTCGAAGGTATACAAATATTAATTGTAATCTCATGATTTTATTTCGTTTTTACAATTTAATTTTCGAGTTAGTTTACATAAATATGTTTCAAATTATTGGTGTAGGTGATTTAAAATCCCAGGATAATATTCCGGTTGCTTGCAAGGACTCTGTAGCTATTTTGTTCATGTTTGATTTAACAAGCCGGTGTACGCTAAATAGGTGTGTTTGATGTTTCATTAGACTAATGTTGTTTCGATTAGCATCCTTAATCCTTTTGATAATTGCAAACGAGCGAAAAATCTGAGGAATTTAATTTCTGGGATTGCAGTGTCATAACATGGTATCATCAAGCAAGGAAATGGAATCAGGTAACTTTCCACATAAAATGCATCAAATTTTCTTCAAATTTACGTTATTAATTTGTATGTTAACATATGAAATCTTTGTGTTTATGGTTGTTTTGCAGACGGCAATCCCAATATTAATTGGAACCAAGTTTGATGATTTCATCCAACTCCCAATTGATTTGCAATGGACAATTGCTAGTCAGGTAAGGATACTTCTATCCGATTACGGATTAGTAAACATGTCGTTAATAGTTTATAGAGATGTGTTTAGTGAAAGAACATCAATTATTAGGGGACTAAGCTAACTAGTAGGATGAGCTTGAAGTTATCTTTCTAGAATAATAAACACTGACAAAAAAAAGATCACGATAATTTGGAGACATCCAGGTCAATGCTCAACAGAAAATGGAAGCTAGAAGAGCCTTCTATTCAAATTCAATTTGGGGTGGGGCACGAACACTAACCAACCAATTCAAAACTTTACGGAAAGAGTTAACTCTCCAACCAACTACTCTGCTAAAATATAGGCTCCTCCCCTGGTCCCCCTATTCACAATTCATCAAGATTCCACCCACAGCCACCCACTTTTGATTCCTTAAAAACAATGGATTCAATACCCACCCATTTTTAAGGAGAGTAGTTGTGCTATGGTCGGTTGTCCTCGATTACGTGGATGATTTATGACATAATGCATTGACACGACGCGACTGACCGTAACATTCTTCTTTTTTGTTTAACACGAAACCACTTGAGTTTTTAGAATCTACCACTCAATCATCCAATGCATAACATCATTTGAGCAATTTGAGCTCCAGTTTAGGGATTTCAATTGGGAAAGCAAAAGGCAAAATGATATTGAAGCTGAAGTTTGATATCTATGTCTAACTGTGTGTGTGCAGGCAAGAGCATATGCAAAGGCGTTCAACGCAACACTTTTCTTTTCGAGTGCAACTTACAACATAAACGTGAACAAAATCTTCAAATTCATAACGGCCAAGCTCTTCGACTTGCCATGGACCGTGGAGCGCAATCTCACCATTGGAGAGCCTATTATTGATTTCTAGGGCTAGTATTTTGAACAAACTCTTGCCTGCACACAATGTTAGACATTGGAGAGCCTAGTATTTTGTAAATAGGAGGATCTCTCTTATCTCTCTAACCCCAAAAAGAAGATACAAACAGTCAAACTGGTCGGTTCCTGCAGGCTGGGAGTTGTCATGGTCGTCGTCAGTCTGATAACAATTTGGGTTTCATTTTTTCCATTTCATGACTTACTTTTTACTGGTTCTGTTTCATGTGGAGAACGGGAGAGGCGGACAGCCCACATCTCCATATATCAATAAAGTTTTGTTCAAGAAAATTGTAGAGGGAGTTCGAAAATGAAAGAAAATAAAAAAATCATGAGTTTTGATACAATTTCAGTCCATAACTAATGATCATGCGAATGAAAGTAAAAATCTGCATATCTCAGAGCCGGGACAGTAGTGATGCATAGTTTTCTTTAACCTCCAACAATGGCAGATAAAGCTCTCAAAGCGTTTGAATGGGAGATCCAGTTATAGGAAAGAGAAAAACAACCATGACACTCATGTAATAGAAGATGACATTAAATTGTTGGTTCAAATAGAAATCAAATAAACTGCTGAGTTCAACTGCCGGTATAGTTAGGGCATATGAAGCCGTAATCTAAGTGGCACTCCAACATTATATTATTTAGACAATAGGTAACAAAAAATGGAAACTTTGAGACGAGCCAACCTAAAAACGAAATTGTTTCCGAAGCGACAGGTGGTTTTACTCCAGTTTCACCTCTCTAGTTGGGGGATCCAACTGCAAATATGTATATGGCTCCGTTGGTTCCTCCCTGCGGGACAGCACAAACACTTTAGAAAAGGCAGCATAAGTGGTAGTTAATGATGTAACTAATGCAGTATCACATAACATATAACTATATCTATGTAATTATATGTATAGAATGAATTGGGACAGAATTTTGAAGGTCAAACATACCCAGGCTTGGATCGCATACACTGCCAGAAGAGCTTAAATGGCCCTGGAACTGTCTTAAATGGGTTGCCCTCAAAACAAGCCTACACAATACACAGGCAAGAAATTGGTAGGGAACACTAGTAATGTTGAGTTCTAAACATTCAAACCAATTAATCCTCTCTGGCAGATAACCAAAATAAGAAAATATTCAAGCCTTTTACACGACTTTCAGTAGCGAAACAAGGCATCAAGAGTGGAAAGTTTTCAAAGTTACTACTAAAAAATAAAATCAATGCAAACTCTCCACGTCCTTTCTCAATCTGATCATCCCTTAGTATCACCAAAATCAAGCTTAAATCTAAAGACTTGATCATGGCACCCTCACATTGCAGATGAATCCTCTAACCAGTGAGCGTTCTTTCCCCGCTTCCACAAACCAACATCTGCAACGCCCTCTCCGTAAT
The DNA here is from genome assembly GCA_024362665.1 of Prunus padus. Classification (NCBI taxonomy): domain Eukaryota; kingdom Viridiplantae; phylum Streptophyta; class Magnoliopsida; order Rosales; family Rosaceae; genus Prunus; species Prunus padus. Next base: position 23,319,564 of record JANFAM010000013.1, read on the forward strand.
CAATATCTGAAATGCCCTCTCCCTAGTGTTGTTTTAGATTGATTCTCTAACCACGTCCTTTGCAAACTCTCCATGTCCTTTCTCAATCTGATCATCCCTTAGTATCACCAAAATAAAGCTTAAATCTAAAGACTTGATCATGGCACCTTCACATTGCAGATGAATCCTCTAACCAGTGAGCGTTCTTTCCTCGCTTCCACAAACCAACATCTGCAACGCCCTCTCCCTAATCAACATCTGCAATGCCCTCTCCCTAGTGTTGTTTTAGATTGATTATAAAGGAGGAAAAACAATGTGCATTATTAGGGAAAAAATGTGAAAAAGGGTGTTCTATTTTACCATATACGACAACTTACAAATATAAGTGTTAACCAAAAGTATATAGACAGTCGGGCCAAAATCAACTTTGACGGATGACCAAATTCTTTTAAAACAGAAATTTAATCAAATATGCGTACTGACAGACAGTCAGGCCAAAAGTTTTTCAATTGAAACTCCAACTTATATCAAGCACAAACATTCAATTGAACTCAAATCCATCAAACGCGAGCAGGTGAAAGTGTTTTAGCTGAAAATCGATTCCATTCACTTCCTCACACCCAAAACCATCAAACCAATTAAACCCAAAACCCCATCTAAACATTTTAACCAAGCCCGCCCACCCACCCACCCACATGCACAGAGCGATTAGAATGGCAATTGAGTTAGAAAACACTGGAAAATTCCAACCCAATTCTTGAATCTCATTCTTACGACAGAAAGTTAAAGAATTTAATCAACAACACTAACATTTGTGCATAAAAGATAGTTGAATATCTCATATCAGCATCAGAGATGTGAATTTAGAAGAGAAAAGCACACAGAGGGTTTTGTGTTACTTGGATGACGTCCTCGGCTCGGTCATTGCAGCGATGGGCCTTAGGTTCACGATGATCTCCCTCTGGCCTCCCCCATGGGCTCTCTCTCCTTGGCACTGGTCGACTCTCGCTCATCGTGAAAGGTAATGCAGTTCAACTTCAAGCTTCAGACTTTGCTCTTTCGTCCCAATTCTATAATAAACATTGATAAAACGGCGTCGTGTCGCACGTAGTAGAGTGTTTTTCTTTTCTTGGGAAAGTGCTCTCAATAAAAGGGGAAATTTTTAAGGGGTCGTTTGGTACACGTGATTGGGCAGAACTTTGGTAAATTTAAGTCTATATTTGTTTCATCTAATCCTAGTCTTAGATGAGATTGCTAATACCGGGTCCACCAAAAACACCTCCTTAGGAGGGGACTACTAAATCCATATGGAAATGGAGGATTAACTAGTCTCATGCTCACAAATGTATAAAATACATATGTTATTTTATAATATTAATAACATATATCACTATTATTATTATTATTATATTATATTATATTGTACTTACACATATATACACGTATATACACATACATATAATATATGTATATATGTATACACGGAGAGCTTCCATTGAGGATCCTCAAATACACCCTTGTAGAGCCCACTCTGGATTGTATTTCACTAATCTAAACCATCCATTTTGTAGATACTCATTCAAAGATCATCTCTACAAAAAATCACTTGAATCCGATATCATTTGACCACTCAATTGAGTTATTGAAATTTTAATACTTTCTTGAAGACCGTGTTTATTGATTTTGTATGACATAATTGGATGTCGAAACAATTTCCGATTTGTCTAATTTTTTGTAAGGATGATCTATGAATGAAGACCCAAAAATAGATGGTTTGGATCATTGGAAAAAATTTGTAGGGTACCCTAAAGGGCGTCACTCAAATAAAATTATTTAAAGGATCCCTCAATAGAAAGGGACTATATGTATACATATGCATATACATATATATTTATATATATACACATATATACATATATAATATATATAATATACATATACATATATACACGTATATTATTATTATAATATACCCATATACACATATGCATATTAATATTATAATAATAGTATACATGTATATATGTAATATATATTATATATAGTACATATATATACATATATATACGTGTATATATATACATATACATATATATTATACACATGTATGTATTATAATATACATATACACACGTATATACACACATACATTATATATGTATAATATATGTATATATATATTATAGTATACATATATATATATTATAATATACATATATATTATTATTATAACATACCCATATATATTATATATTATAATATATATATATATATATATGTATTATACCCATGTATATATTATAATATACATATATAACCCTATATACACATATATTATATATGTATAATATAAGTATATATATATTATAATACATATATATATATATACGTATATATACATATGCACATGTATATACATGTATATACATTATATATGTATAATATATGTACATATATTATATATATTATAATATACATATATACACGTATATACATGTATATTATTATTATAACATATCCATATATATTATATATTATAATATACATATATATATATATATGTATATGTATTATACCCATATATATATATATTATAATATACATATATACGCCTATATACACATATATTATATATGTATAATATGTATATATATATATTATAATATACATATATACACGTATATACATGTATATTATTATTATAGCATACCCATAAATATATATATATATATATATATTATATTATAATATACATATATACTTGTATATACACATATATGTCATATATATTATATATGTATGTATATATACATACATATTATATATATATATATTATAAAATACATATATACACATACATAATATATGTATTTATACATATATATAAATATATATAAATAAATAAATAAATATATATATATATATATATATATATATATATAGTTTTGAAAAATAAAAAATGTAGTCCTAGTCCAAGTGTTGGCGCTAAAACTAAACAGATAATAGTTAAAGGCAACTTACAGTGATGTGGACAATCGAGGGACCGAATGAGCCTTCGAGATAGGGGTTTTCCTTCTTCCGAAGGACGATGCTTGGATCCTTGCCAAATAAGAGATCGATCAGACCTTCGGCACCGGTGTGGTACCATCCGAAGGTGCTCGATGCCAAAGTTAGTTTTGAAGGGGAAGCAAACTTGTTGACAAAGTGCAAAGGCATAAAGTCCAGTGAGCGATCCTTACCACTGTAGTCAGGGCAAGGGGCTCTAATTATAGAGCGACACGAGGGTTCTTCGTGCACTTAGTTTCGATGTGGGACTCGTGGGAGTGCCTTCCGGCGACACGTGTTTGAGCAAATATCCTGGCGGAGGACCCGAGAAAGATCTGCAAGATATCTGAGATGACGTGGAATCGACGTGGCGTACCGAAGAGACATGATGCTCGTTGTTCGGTCAGTGAATGATCGGCAGGAGGTGACTGCCGATTGCAGGACTGGACCAGCCGGAATGGGCAGAGAGGTCACACTTGGCGTCGAATCAGTCATGCGCACCGAATGGACCTCCTGATTCTTCAGGCTGTGTCTGTCAGTGTGGGCCATGGGCCTTCTACATGTCATGGCATAAGAGACGGGTCAGATATGGTACAAACACCAAGCATACACCAAACGCAGGATAAGTGTTATCCAACTTAGACCAAGCCAAGACAGTCTCTAAGCATAGTCCATGCCAAGACAGTCTTGTGTAACAAACGAGCCCTAAATGTTCTGGGTATACTATGTGGCTGGTGTACCATCCAATAGACCCAGGACATGTGGAATTACTCTCCAACTTACTGAATTGTTTTTTTCAAGACATATGGATGGACTGCATTGGAAATATTCCACATGTCCTACGTCTAGTGGATGTTACACCAGCCACGTGGTGTAATGGGAACACCAAAAAATTACTCCAATAAAAGTATCAAATAGTAAATAACACTATTATTACGTTAGCAAATGGTTTTACTATATTGGAAAATAAAAATAAAAATTAGTCCTCTTATATTGATATCATCACGATGAGACCTCTTCATGTGATTTTATATGTGTAGTAACATTCTACGTGATTTTATTTTATAAATTCACTTCTTTTTATTTTTTTATTTTATAAATTGATATGCTAACTACTCTAATTACATGTTCAATGATAAAACTTGGCTTAACTCACATTCTCTTGTTGGCATGGAATTGACGCTACTCATCTTTAATTTCCCTTTTTCCATTTCGTTAATTTTGGAATAAGAGAATGTTTTTGCCAAGTACATTCCATAACCAAACATTTCGAATGTCCCAAACATGTCACCTAATTAAGAGTTGATGTGTGTGTGTGAGTGAGTCAAAACATCCCCATATAAAGTTCACCCCATGTTGATAGTCAACGTCCCAAGATCCTCATTTTGCTACCATTCTCATTTCTCCCTGGCTAGCTATTTTCCATTCCTCGTAAACATAGCTAGGCCAAACCTCCAAACTTCACTAACACATGAAAAACAAAAAAATGGGTGTTCTTGTCAAACTTATTGATGCCTTGCTTTTCCTCTTGCTCCTAGCGATCGCTTTCGAAACACCATTGATCGAAGCACAAGCATGTCTCCCTGGCGACCTATACCCCGACATTCTGGTGGACCTCAGGAACTGGTATGCCCGCGAGTCGGGTGACTATCTCATGACAGAGATGCCCGATTTCTACATCGGGATCATGTGGGTTGAGCTTGTTTTTCAATGGCCTCTCGTGTTCATCAACCTTTATGGCATCTTGACTGGCAAACCTTGGTTCAACATTACATGCTTGAGCTACGGCATCTCTCTTTTCACTTCTATGGTAATTCTTAAATCCTTTTTAATAGACGTGCAACTCATATTAGAGAGATGATACACAAAATGATGGTTAGTTAAGATAGTATATGTAACGGTTCTTTTATATGTTATATATAATAGATCGCGTCAATTCATTAATCTTGGACTAATCATTATTGTTTCTCTCCATTGTCTTCAACTTTCAGGTGCCTATATTTGCAGAATTGACGGGGTCAGGAAGGGCACCTGATAAGCTATTGACAGTGTACTATTCTTTCTTGAGTTTGGGTGTTTTGGCCATACTGCGTGGGCTGCTACCAACCTCATCAACCAAGTCTTCCGCAACCATTGGCAAGAGACCTGCTTCCGGTAGGAAGAAGAGAGTTTAAATTTTTACTTTTTATTTTTAAAACGACTCTGCAACTCAAAAGTTCTGCGATCTTCATTGATCCATCTCATTGTGAGAGCAACTTGTATTTCAACATTGTGATTGCCATTTGCCTAGCTTATGTCTAGTTCCGAAGATTTATATAATTGTACGGAGGAAACATATCTCGACAACAAAATGTTCTGATTTTCGTAGAATGGTATGTTTGCCAAGAACAATCTATGAGATGCATTATTAGAGATTTTCTGTTTCCTGCTAACAAATACAATGTGGGATATTTTATTTTAGCTTTTTCCCCCAAATACTATTGATGGTTTTTATATCCCTCTTGGATCAAATATGCAGAGCCATGGTTTGCCTAATCAATCAATCTTCTAGATAAGATTTTGACCATATTATATATGTGTCATATAGTCCAACAATAAAAAAAATTACAAATGACTCACTAGTGTAGTGGTTTTGGAGTAATTACTCCTCAAGCACCTATGGTTTTGGAGTAATTGCTTCTTCAGACAATGTGCTGGGTTCAAGTCATAACATCTGTGTAGTGTGTGTGAGTTTAATATATTATCGTCCATTTCAATAAGAAATGTCTTTAAAAAAAAATTGCAGAAACTAACATGTTAGTGATGGATTATTAAACAAAGACCAACCTGTAAAAAAAATTTATTAAATAATGGCAATAGACTACCTCCGAGATCTAGTTTTGCAATATCACACAGAGAAACAGAGCAAACAGAGCTGTAAAAGGTCAAAACAAAAATGGGTGCTTTTGTGAAGACAATCGACGCCATACTCTTTGTGATGTTTTCCATAACCGCAGTGAATGCGCTGCTGATAGATGTCCAGTTGTGTCTGCCAGCGAGCTTTTTCCCAAGCTCGCTGGTGGAGCTCAAAAACTGGTACGTCCGCGAGTTCGACCATATGGGCAAAGAGAAGCCTTATTTGGGTTGAGCTCATATTTCAGTGGCCTCTTCTGGTGGCCAACTTGTATGGGATTTGGGCTGCTAAGCCCTGGTACAACACCACCTGCTTGGCCTATGGCGCCTCTTTCTTCACCACCATGGTAAACATTTTTTTTGTTGGCAAAAAGTCACATTTCATTTCTATAGTTTAATTTTGGCAATTTGATCCTTGTAGTTTAATTTTGGAAATTTCATCGGAATTTGACAAAATTTGTAATGTGTCCTTGGGAGTGATTTAAAATTCTAAGGATAAAATTGACATAATTGAAATTACACAAACCAAAGTGGTAAAACGGGAAACTACACCAATCAAAGACTAGTTGAGATATGTCAAATTAGTTGAGATTTACTCAAATTGATTTTGATTAGTGTTACATATTTTCTGGCTTATGGCTTGGTAAAAATTGCAGGGCGCTATATTAGCAGAGCTCATAGGGTCAGGCAAGGCATCTAATAAAATGTTAAAGTTGTACTACCCTGCTATGCTCTCGTGGCCATCGTGCGGGGGCTGCTGCCTCCTCCGTCCGCCATCACTTCTTCAACCGGTGGCAGAGGAACAACCAAAAGGGTGGGCCCACCAAAGAATAAGAAGATGATTTAGAACTCAAATCTTTCATCAATTTTCCTTCTTTCACTGAACTTGTAACATTGTGTGAAAGATTTTAAACGTTGATGGATTAAATCATACGTTTTTTTCATTGAGAGTAGCATAAGTGTACTTGTCTTAGTATTGATGAAACTCTTGTCATGAATGATTGGAAGGTTTTGGGAATTTGATTCATTCAATAGTCAGAAAAGCAGAGAGTAAGAAAGTTATGAGATCCTTTTGATTGAAGATGGTTTTCTTTATGCTTGATCCTAGTGTTTGGTTCACTTAATTGGTTTTCTAAAATATTATGTAGAGAATGTATTTCCTTGTATTGAACAAATTATGCAAAGTCTCTATTTATACCGATACTGGAAGTCTACTTAAGGTAGGAAATAATATGGACATAAATACAATCTATTTACAGCAGGAAAGCTAATTGTTAGGAGGAGATTGTGAGGTTGACTTTCGTGTGTGTTAGGAAAGGAAAGCTGCGTTAACATGAATTCATCATCATCATCATTGTATGACAATTGCAAAGGAACAGTTTACTTAGAAAAGATGACAATCCTTGAATTTTTTTTTTTAAACAGACGACAATCTTATAAATCAGCATAAGAATATTGAAGTACAGGTGAAGGAGATTATCATCAATGACAGTAACATAACTAAAATCTTCTAAGTAAGCCGACAAAAAAAACAGAAATAATCAGTAGTTTTCTGTTTTTCCGTGAAGATGCAAAACAAAAGAAAAAAACGACACCAAATAAAAAAAGAACGAAAGAAAAAGCTCATCCTCTTGTATTCTGTCATAAAGACAGAAGTAGCTCAAATTTTGTCGAGCAGTCAATCAAATCAATCTTGCTTAGAATTTTTACGTCCATACTCAACAACACTTGAAAGCCTTGGGCTTCAACTCTGTTTTCTTGGCCGGGGCTGCTCGTCTTCCACCTAAACCACCATTAGCAGGCATTATACACAACCGACCCACCATCAAACATATATAACAGCATCATCATCGCCATATATATGTTCTTTGATAGCAGGCACCCATGAATTCCTTCTCCTTCAACGAAACTTGAGTTTACGGTTTTGACGTTGAGCCTGCAGAAACTGGAAGCCACTTTTGCCACTCGTTACGTCGTCGTATCATGTAACCATGCACTTCTACACGAGTTGAGCACTGCATCAGAACATCAAGGATAAATGGTATGTTTATGCACATTCTCTTGAGCTTGTTAAATTCAGCAACATTGGATATTGGAACCCATCCTTGGTTATCCATCAGCGATCTCAAGAAATAATCCTTGCACAGATTTTCATCACTGAAATAGTATTCTACTTGTTGAACAATATTGTTCGTCAAAGTCTGCATATTTAACTGTGGAAGACCTTGATCGACCACAATCCCTCGAACAGGAGGAGGACCATAACAAAACCCAGGCCCAGGTCCAAACCCAACACCATAATGCACAGGAATGTTGTTAAAACCTAATTGGTGATACTGAGGCGTTTGCCAAACTCTCCAATGGTCACCACTAGAAAAATTACTTGGCTCATAATATCGCGGTTGGTAAAATACTGGGCGATGCACAGAAGCTTGAACAGGAACATGAGGCAGATGGTGTAGCGGTGGTTGATGGCGGTGAGGCGAGGGTGAAAAAGGCTTCGCATCAGCGGAAAGCTTTGTGGCAGCGTAAGGCTTCATTGGCTTGCTTTTTGAGGATTGTTGACACTTAACAACAAGAGCAGAGAGGATAATGCATAGCTGGGGTTTTTTATAGGCAGTATTTTGCCTGTTTCTTATGGGAAATCTTTTTCCTATTTCTTATTAGGTTAGGATTAGTTCTTTGTAACTTTCTTTTTCATAATTTTGTCTCTCCTACACGCGACTTTCCATTAAGTTTTGATTTCCTGTTTTTTTGCCCGAGTATTTCCTGTTCAAATCAGGAGATTTGACCGCACAAAACGACTTGAGTCCAAACAAAAAACGACAACAACAACAACAACAAAACGACTAGGCGTCTGCAAATGCAATCAAACATATTAAGAAACGACACGTCGTTCTGATTAGGAAATTTGACTTGAGATCCCATTTTGCATCCGTCTCCTTCCTGGCAGGCACACAAGATTTCACAGAGCAATCAGATATCAGAAAGCTCCATTGAAGCATAGACAGAAACACCGTAAAGTAGGAAGCAAAAATATATACCCTCAAGAATTCAAAATGGGTGCTTTAGTGAAGCTTGTTGACGCCACACTCTTTGTCTTCTTCGTCGTAATTGCGCTTGCAGCACCCTTAATCGACGCGCAGACATGCCTGCCTCAGAGCCTCTTCCCAAGCATGTTGGTTGAGCTCAAGAGTTGGTACGCGCGCCAATATGGCGATTATCTTATGACCCAGAGGCCTCATTTCTTTGTTGGGATCGTTTGGCTCGAGCTGCTCTTTCAGTGGCCTCTTTCAATTGCCAACCTGTACGGAATTTTGGCTGCCAAGTCTTGGTTCAACTCCACCTGCTTGATCTATGGCGTTTCTGTCTTCACCTCCATGGTAAATTTTGCTTCTTTCTTTTAAAACATTGTTAACTTATAATCAATTTATTGTTTTTGATACATTGTTAACTTAGATCTCTTTTCTTTTTCTCATTTCAATTGGACTAATTTCTTATTTTCTTGTTATATCTTCCCAAACAGTAACTTTTATAGGATCTAGATAGGTTAATTGTAGTATCACAAATAAGAGGGTGGTTTAATAAGTCAAGCTGTTGGTTTTAGAGTGATTAAACTCATACATCCAAAAATAAGAAAAAACAAATGAAGTGAATAAGTGGGTGGTTGAAGGAGACACATTATCCTGATACTTGTTTAATTTCCTGCAATTAGACTTTATAACTTCAAAATTAAAAATTGCCTGACAGAATTAGCCAGCAAAGAGAATTCTGAAAATATGTTACTTGGTTTATGTGTTAGAATCAATCAAATTCTACCAAACTGGAATAATCGCTCATTAGTCTGATGATGGCATTTGGTCAATCCGGTTGTATAGTTGGAAACCCCCGGAAGTCATCCAGTTTGTTATCATATTTTATCTGGTAACCCTCATTTTAAGCTTGCATTGGATAAGAAACGAAACACCACCTCAGGAATGCAGGTGAGCAATATCTCAAGGTCACATGAATATTGTTGAACTGTGAATAATTACCCCTAAACACTGCCTAACTATGAACTAATAGTGTTGGGAATTGTAATTGGGTTATGGGAGGTGGAGTTCTTCTGGTTTCTGCACCACATACAAAGTCTGTAATATTGAAATTCTGTTTCTTATTGGATTGTCTACCCCTTTCTTCAAACTTTTTTTTTTCTCTTAACACTTGTTTGTTCTGTGAAAATTCAGGTTACTATATTATCAGAACTGGTTCAGTCGGGTAAGGCTTCTGATAAGCTGCTATATATGTACTTCCCTTTTCTGGGGTTAGGTGTTTTGGCCATACTGCGCGGGCTGCTGCCACCATCCAGCACGACTAGTTCGAGGATTGGCAAGAGACCTACATTGGGTAGGAAAAAGAAGGCTTGATTGAGATACAACTGACTGACTGAGATTTTGTAAGAGTGTGTCATATTTGTCACTGTATGATTAAATGTTCATGCATCGAGACCACAATGTATCGATGAAACTCTTCTAATGGATGATTGGAAGGTTTTGACAATTGTGTTTCAGTTTAGTGCATGCTTGATGTTCACCTCTTTAGAGATTGTATGTGAATAATCTGGTGAGTTTCTCCCTTCATCTCTTACTTCAACAAAGAGGTCAGAGTCTTCATTAGACATTGCTGGTTTTACCTTTTGTTGGGAATATCTCTGTTCTGTGCATATTTTTGTTTGAGATGGCTGCTTGCTGCTGCTCTCTTGTTAGTAATTTATCAATTTTTTTTTGGGGGGGAGGTAAGATACAGATATAACATATAAGTATCTCTTAACAACGTCTTCAATCTCGTATCCAGATTGATTTCATCCTAGTATACCAAGGAATTCTGCTTAGGAACTCTTTATCAGTATTGTACGTGCCCTGCCGCTGATTATGAAGGAGCTTGTAAGCCATGTATGTATGTAAGAGTTTTCTTGGTGACCTGAAGTATCCATGTCTTTAAGGGGACCTGTTTTAACATGCTTGTTAAAAACAGGTGAAAAATTCATGTCCAACATGGTTAAAAGTTTTCAATTTGACTAACTTTCACTTTTACTTGCAAGATAGCAAGTGCGGAAAGGACATCATTTGGTGAACATTAATTGCAACCACATTTCCAAGGACTCACACCATGAAGTAAAGCACAGATGGATGGCATTATGTATTGCTGAACCAAAACCCAGCAGCTTGCTTTTCTGTCTGTGCATCTATGGCATATATTAATATCTTATGAAATGTCGATATGTAATCAGAAGCAAAAAATGAAGAGTGGTTGGGTGGGGAAATAACGCATGTACTAGCTCCATCTACTTCTACTTTTCTTCTCTTTCATTTGCACCAACTAGGAGAGTACAATTAGTAAAAACTCATTGAGCGTTTCAGAAAGATTCATATTTCCAGTTGTCATGCGCTTTCAATGTGTTTGGGATAATTTTAGCTCGACAAAACATGTACCAACCAATTTGCTAGCAATCAGTGAGAGCCCTTGACTGCAATTTTATTTTACTCTATTATGTTCAAAATTTAATTCATTTTTGGTCCATGATAGAGGTGGGCTCCACCTTGCCACATCACCAAAATTGATGGGTAAATGATCAATGTATATGAAATTGCAAAAACATCCATGCCACGTCATCAATATTCACATATTTTTGGCAATGTGGGATATCAAACCTTAGTTAAATGGGCAAAGATGGTCACTTTAACTTTCTAGGGGCAAAGTGAACTTTGACCGTAGTTTTGGGGATCTGCTTGTAAACATGCCTTAATTATCTAGATAAATTTTCAAGAATGTTGGTATAGCAATCATTGGGATAAAATTTGTTATCTTTGAATGGGAGTCGTTATTGGCACCCAAGAAAATATTCCGCGGACTCGAGCATAAAATTATAAGAGAAAATAATTTTTTTTTCAGAATGCCAATAACAACTTACTAACAAAACGAGCAAATATCTAAATTCAATCAAGACACAACAGCTTAGAGAGCAAATTACCTAAGCAAAACCCTTTTTTTTAATTTCCCAAAAAGAAGTCTTAAACGATCCGACATAGAACAGCAATATCCATTGCAAAACCCTAACCCTAAATCCAAGGTTAAAGAAAAGTGACAGGAAAGTTCAAAATATCCTAAAAATAAGGTCTTAAGCGCTTAATTTGCCATTAACATTGTTCGAGGAAGTCAAATCCCGAACCCCTAATCTCTTAATTAAGTTACAAATTAAGGATCATGTAAGGTGCGCTCTTGACTTCTCTCTCCCCTCCTGTGTCCCCTTACCACCATCTGTGTCTGTGTTTCTCTCCTTCACCTTCCTTCCTCCACCTCAAAACACTGAAAAAAAACACAAACAATTATTAAACAGACCAAATTAAGAAATAGTTGTAACATGTGTAACAAATGTAACATATGTGACAACTAATTAAATTACCTAAAAATTAACTAAAGATTATTTCATGAAGTTCATGCAGTCTCGCATGACAATGCAGCTTTGATCCTCTCCACAGTGCAAGCAATCAGATTGTTAACCGTTGCCACCGACCCGAGAGAGAGCTTGGCCGTCGGGACAGAATCAACCAAAATCTGGAAGGCAACAGTGAGAAGGGAACCACCAGAGCCAGAATCCCCCATGCCTCCTCCATCTGGAAGGATGGCAAAGCCAGAAGGAAGAAGAGCAACATAGTCAGGGTCACTCCCATTTAGTACCACATTCATGGCAACAATGTCCACAGGGGCATAAATCACAAAAGAAGCTGTTTGGTCTGTGCAGCTCTCTTGCAGTATCAGCATGTTGCTCTGGCTTGAATTCACACTCTACACAATTAAGTTCATTTATATATATATAAAAAAAAAGTAAAGTTATTAATTAGTTAGGAAAATTAAATTAATAATTAATAATAATAGTAAAAGATAAAGCTACATTTACTCGCAGTAGAGACACGCAATTTCCAGTGTCGCGACCATTAGCAATGTGTGCCATTTCTTGAACAATTCCACCATTGGAAAGAATGTCCCACTGCAACCACAAGTCATCATTTAGTCGAACCAATTTCAAGAATATTAATATAGAAATTGAATCCTCTACTCGTCTCATCCTAATACATTGAGTTCATGTTTATCTCTAAATTTAAAACTTAGTCGTCTTAATCTTCCATTTAATCATATTTCTATATGTATTTCATGAATAATTTTACAATACTAAACTTCCATCTTCGTTTTTCTCCGATTGACCGAAGAAAATAAGACCACAGATTTTTATTTTTCTGAAAAAATGTTCCATATTAGGATTGATGTGAAAATTATACACATTTTCTTGTTTAGAAAAATTTCTTGAAATGTGCATGTGATTTCCATATATGCAAATGCTTTTATTGGCAAGTTATTTTTGTATTTAAGAAGTTATAGTTATGGTTCATGTACTAGGTTTGGTACATTATTTCTGAGATACATGTGTCATGAAGGTCCTTAATTAATTAGGAAAACAATTCTTAAGCATGTGCAAAATGTATGTGCAATAATTTGGTTAATGTATTAGATCTGATACATCATCCTAAGAATCAAAGGATAATTAATTAAGCTTAACAAGTAGTTAATGATCACGTACCTCACTACGAGAGTTCTCATCGCGGAGGAAGTCAAACACTCTTTTGGGAGAAACTGGAAGCCAGAAAGATGTGGCGGCGCTGAGCACAATACCGGGAGGCCTGCCCGGATCATCCATGCTCTTTCGGGTCATCACCCGAACATCATCAGCCCCAGTTCCAGACAGCGTTGTCCAAGTGTGAGTGGTTGATGCGCTTACTCCAGCACAGAAGCTTATGACCATCCTTTCGGCCAATTTTAACATGCTTTTTCTCCCTTCTTGATTTGTAATCACTAATTAATCATGCATTTAAAAAATAGTAAGTCTTAATTAATGAACCGACGTGCATGCACGGCATGTTATATTAGACATGCACATGCAATCTTTTAAGAGGACGTCTCTCGTGTTACACATGCAATCTTTTAAGACAACGTCTCTCATGTTAATTAATATACTACAACGTAGCAAGATAGCCCCACACAAATTTTTCTCACCATTCATAGTTAAACTGTAAATTATATTGTTCTTACCACCAACATCACCAGTAGGGATGCTTGATGCCATGGCACTAGCAAGACGTTCACATTGACGGTCCAAGGTAGCGACCCATCGTTTCGCCCCAAATGCGTTGCCAGAGTTAACCAGCTGCTTGTACAGATTGTGAACACCACGTTCATCCACATCGACATGCTCAACCCATGTAACCTAAAGCACCAAAAGTTATAATATTAAATGACAAATAATGTAATAAGTTCATGAGTTAAATTACATGATGCAAGTCAATTAGCATGCATGAATCATGATTGGTATATATATATAATTAGTAATTACATTACCCTTGAGTATCCATTTGGCATTTCTTGGATGAGACATCCCGAGGGCCTTCTTTGGCATGACCTTGGTGCAGGATTAGGGCGCAGATTGTCCAAGGAGACATCAACCACAGCCCAAGTGCCATCAGGATTCTGTTTGCAGTACCTCACATAATAACTCTCACGAGTTGGAACAAGTGGTGAGGGTACTTGGAATTCAGCCGTCATCTACCAAATCACAAATAATAAATTCAATCCAAACATATAATTAACCACGACAAGATAATGTTATTAAAAATATTTAATGACAAGGGAGAAGATAATAGAATTGTGAAGGTAGATATATATTATACCACTTGCAAGGCTCCATTGTAATTTCCAGCCACTCCAGTTGACAGCACTTCCAGAGTCATAGCTCTGGACACAATCCCAGAAAACACAGTCGACCATTGATTCTAAACAAGATAAGAAGTAAAACAAAAAATGATTAGGGTTTATGTTATTCCTCTATTTAAAGACATAATTAATATTTGCTCAATGTTAATGATATGAGTAAATAAGCTTACCACATCCATGAGAATCTCAACAAGGTTGATGTGGTTCATGATAACAACAGCGCTCTCGCGCGAAGCTTCACATTTGAAATGATTGCTTGGTTTTGGAGCAACACGAGGGAATGTTCTGATGTACTCATCTTCATTGAACACGGTTGTGTTGCCATCAAGGCTGGTCATCCACAAGGGTTCACCCATTTGAGCCATTTTGATTAGCTCTTCCATGGCTGCCACTGCAATCTCGATTATCATTGGTTTGTCTGCCTCATTAGGTCCACTGATAGACCTCAGAAGGTCTCCACCTCCATACATCTCTCCTGCCATGCCCGGCTGACCACCGAAGCTCCCAACCCCAAGATCAAGTGGACTGCGAGAAGGAACAGGTGAAGATAGAAGAGGGTAGTTCCCAACTGGTTTGCCCACATACTTCGCAGCTATTGCTGATATACGGTCAATCTGCACAGTAAAGGAAATAAATTAACAGTCTGGCGACATCTAAGGTGCCACGTATCTGGTAAGAGAACGTTACCTTTCTCCATAATGCCAGAATAGGTAAAATATCCATGAATAATAAATGTCATCGATATTATCTCAATTCTTTAATTTCTATACCTCTTCTCGTAATCGAGCATTTTCAAGTCTCAGATGGTGTTCGTCGAATGACATCTCTCCGATAGCTGTCGGGCCACCGCAATTGGGGCAAGAGGCACTGCCTAGGGCTTCTCTATACCTCATGTTATCGGCACGAAGCTTTTCGTTTTCGTTTCGAAGCTGTGTGTTTTCATGACGCTCGTGCTGAGTCTGTCAAAAAACATTAAAGAACAAACAAGAAAAGTTAAGCAACTAATAAATTTAACAAAACAAAAATCAATAAAACAAAGTTGTGTATTCCAAAACCCATTTTAATTAAGAACATATCATTAACAAAACATTATATACCTTCATTTGGGTGCGCTTATTTTGAAACCAAAATTTCACTTGTAATGGTTCCAAACCTAATTCCCTGCTCAGTTCTTTCCTCTGCTTGTCATCTGGGTGGGGACACTCCTTGAAGAAACTAAATAAGAATATCCACAAAAAAACAGAACATTAATTCATAGGTTAATTAATTTTAAAAAAATTAGACCATTATGAACTCATTAACAAGAGCTTGTTTAAGGAGATGTGAGCTTAAATACTACTCACGCTTCCATTTCTTGGATCTGATGCTGAGTGTGGCGGTGATAACGCTTCTTTTTTGGGCGAGGGTCTTGGTCGTCCCCGGAGCCTCCCTCTGGGTTGTCGCTGCCGGATTTGGTAGCGCTGTCAAAGTCATCGTCTCGGATTCGGGCAATGTCGCTCTCGGATGTGTTTGGAGCCATGTCCATCGGGTGCAGATGGCCAGCTTCCATCAAGTTTGGCTGGAACATATCCAGAGAGCTTTAAGATTTTGATTTTGATCCCAAGGCTTAGCAAGCTTATGGTTTCTCAATCTAAACAAAAAGAAAGAAGAACGCATACACATACATTTATATATGGACATCTCAAAATGTACCACTCAAAATGTATATGGAGTCGGTCCATATTAAAATACTATTTGACAAAAAAAATTTGTCAAGAAAACGCGTTGAACTTAGATCTCTGTGCCTCTGTGTGTGCGGAGAAACGCATTACGACTTTTTTTCTAATACCGAGACTGATTTTGCAACAAAAAGAAATTTTTGGACTACCTGAGGTCAAAGCCGAGAACCATGATAGAATTAAAAAGAATCTTAAATTAAAATGTTAAATTAAGTACCTGTTAAAAAGATGAAGAGGGAGAAGAAATAAAATTAGGAAAATGGATCTGAAATCTAATTGAAAATTTTTCTTGGTTCAGAAATAACTTGTTTTAGATAAAATAGCGAAATAATTGGGAAAATTTAGATCTAATTAGCCTTGAAAAGCAAAGACTTGGATATATAAATTAATATACCAATTGGACAACAAACTCAAATTAAGCACACTGACCTGACCAAGAGTGAGTCCTGAAGATGATCCAAAGCCGGTAATATTCCCATTGCTACCAATCATCGACGGCATGTTTCGTGCCGGAATCATAAGCCCGGCCGGCATAATTCAAACCAAAAAATTCCCAAATATAAACCTGAACTTGCAAATATTTTAGAGTTTATAATTCCTCACACACCAATGTAGGGGGTGTTCTTTTTGAGCTTGTTTTAGGTTCTGCGAGGCTGATCTGGACAAAGGGCTAATGCTAACTTTTCATGTGAAAAACAAAGAGATAAGGAGCTGACAAAATGGGGTTTTGTCTTTGCACACTCTCACACTTACTCTTTCTATCTGGTTTTTTTTGTTTTGTACGTAGTGGAGAGAGAGAGCGAGAGACAGAGAGAGAGAATATGAAGAAATTAAGATAAGGGTTGACGATTGTTATACGGCTTTTGACGGACCAAAAATCAGTCTCAACCAAAATGAAAAAACACACATATAACGCCAACGAACATCTCGGAGTATTCAACAGTAACACCCAAGTTTCCTTATGTGCTTGTCGTGCCCTAGCTGCACTAACACAAAATGCCAAATAAAATTTTTAAAAAAATTTGTTAGATACGATACAAATATTTGAGAACACAGATGGGTTATCAGACAAATTAAAAGACATGAGAGTACATGCAAAATCTGAGTTGGAAAAATATGTACCAGTGTATGTATATGGTGTTGGGTGCACCTGATCAAAAACCCTAGAAAGAGAGGGGCTTTAGATCTGGATTTGGGCTGAACTTGGTGCCGGGAAACCACTGTGATGACACAAAAAGTGGTTTTCCGGCGTACGGGTTTTGTTGTATAAGAGGTTTTATATATGGTATGTAGTACTGATGGATTTTGGAAGTTCAAGGGGAAGAAGAGGAAGGAGAAGAAGATGAAGATGAAGGGAAGTGATTCAGGAAAGGGAGAAGGCCAAAGAAGGAGAAAGGGGGCAGAGGGAGAAAAGTATGGCAGCGAGGAGTAATTGCAGAGCGTATTGAGAGGGTGCAATTGCATTTAATGGTGGGAGAGAAAGGTGTAATTGCTATGAGAGAGAATGAGAAAGATAGAGATATATAGAGAGAGAGGAGAGAGAGAGAGAGAGAGAGAGAGAGAGAGAGAGAGAGAGAGAGAGAGAGAGAGAGAGAGAGAGAGAGAGAGAGCGAGAGCATTTTGGGGTGTTTAATTTTCCACTAGGAGAGTGTATGGTGCAATGGATGACGGCTACCAAACTCTAATTTGAATTTTTACTACCCATTAATTCCTACAAAATTTTAGTATTGGAATCTTTTTCAACCGTACGGATAAAATCATATTCCCCATGGTGAAGAAGGGAAGACAATTTTACTGGTATGAAATTGTAAGTTGTTGGCGCTCTTGGATTTTGCATGCTGTGAATTACTCAATAGGCTTGGTTTCCCATGTATTGATACATAGAAAGTCATGAGGTATGATGGTGCTTTGATACAAAATTAAACATGAAATTTTTGCATGTTTGACTTCCATACAAAATTAAACATGATTTTTTTTTTGGTGGGTAAATACCACAAGGTGTCCCCACATCCGAAGGATGGGATTAATCCCCGCTCGGAATAAACTATTTATAAATAAATACAACTAAGTTATATAATGCCTTGGTCTAGTAATATTTTTCTTACAAATATGTGTTTATATGCAACTTAATCGATATATCTGCCCTAACCCCACTTTGCGATTAAAAGATGCCTTCAATTCAATTCCTCATTTATCCAAAAAAACAAAAAGATTCATGCATGTAATCTGAGGGTTTGAATAAATATATACGTGTCGCACTTGAGAAGGTTGGTAGAAGTTGAACTTGTGTGATTGATTTCCATGGAATGCAGAGGACACAGATCTACCCCATCCCTCTCCATCTTCCTGTCCCTCAACAATCTTCTTCTGTGGCAATAAATGAGACTGAGCAACACAGGGTCTGCATGGCAAATGCCATTTACTACGTTCATGCCTCTCTTGCATTATTGCATACCATAACCCCTTCCATCTCACATGATTTCTCTACCTTATATATATTCATCTCATCTCAATCCTTGTAATTCTTTTTACTATTAACCAATTCCCATAACATAAATAGAAATATCTCATACAATATGACCAAATTAAGTCAATAATATAAACTACAAGTATTTGTTCTTTTTTATAATACATATACATAATTCTATTTATATTATGATGTTTCTTTTATTTTGATTTGCAAGTTTTTATGACAGAGCACCAAAATTCACGTAGTTGAGATAGTTATTTATCACATTGTAATAGTGAAAATTCGAAATTCATAACTACGTTGAGAGAGTTACAGTCGTGAAAGGAACTCTTATTAACACCCAAAAAATATTTATATACTTCTCAAAATACAATTTAACCTTTAGTTAAATTATTTTTGTACGTGTATAATCATTTCATCCACAATCAAATCCCCAACTTGCCCCAAGTCCAAGTCTTGTGACTCTTGTTGAGACGTCATGGTATGCATTTGAATAGCAACGATCCTACGTTTTGGAGGCCTTAGACGAACATCCTAAATGGGGCCTTCTACTCTGTATGTGTATTTATGTTTTTTTTTTCTTAAGTAAGTTTAAAAAATATTATATGAACTCAAATTCACAATTGTAACATAAAAGAAACAGTCAATATGTAATTTTCACAACAACTTTAAAAAACGCATCAAAACATCACTTAAATATCATTTGTCTTGCATTTTCAATTCAAAAGTATCAATTAACTTTACAAAGTTAATTGATTAGGTAAATTTTGAATTGAATGACTAGGTAAGTTTTTTTACATTTACAATAATTGGTTTGGACCTAACATAATATTTATATATTATAATTTTTTAAAAATAATATAGATATGTATGTATAGAGTTTATACAAATTGGGGGCCTCCCAATTTGGAGGACCTAGCGGCCGCATTGTCTGCTTGTGCCATGGCCTCCCCTGCGTTTGAACTTTGAAAAGAAAAAATACAACAACAAAAAACCACTTTTATTTGTCAACATCACTTGGTTGGCCTCGAAATATTGGGGTTTGAAGTTTGAAGCAAAGTCAAACGCTGCGTTCCATTCGATACGAAATTAGAAGCCCGGCAGCGTCATGGCCAGTTGTAGCCAACCAACTACCGTCTGTAGGGAAGGAAAGGTGACAAACATATGGCTGACTATAAAATATAATATTTATTAAATTGTTTGTTGGCCCATTTATAATCGTGATTGGTTGATCCAAATAACCAAATCGATTTCAAGTGCAACAATGTCATTTTTAATTAAGAATTTTTATTTTAAATTTTTCATTACGAGTTTGGTGAAAGAATAAAGTTTGATTTTAGCCTTTTTAATTTAAGACATTATTTTAAGGAAGCCGATTTTCCCACTAATTTTTTGTTCACTTACACTTCCTTATATGTTATTGTAAAAAGTATTAAAAATCAAAATAAAGTATAAGTGGACAAAAAGTGAGTGAGAAAATTAGCACCCTATTTTAACACATGCATATGTAGGTACCACTATATTCGTAGCTACAAATTGATGTTGTATCTTGTTACGACTTCTTTGTTTGAGGACCAAACCCATTCTAATTCTCACTCATTATCACACTCTTTTGCTGCTTGAACTTGTCCTAAAGGCTTATATTGTTGAGATACTTTGAGACTTTATAAATTAAATTTATAATGTTTTCAAAATAAAATGGAGATTAAGATTTTAAATATATATATATATATATACACATGAACGATATTATACTTTAATGAAGGAGATTTGAACTTGAGCGCAAAGTGTGGAGCACATCCGCGTTAACCAACTTAACTAAGCCTATATTTGCAAATAGAGATTAAGATTGTTAAGTTGATTAAAAAAAGGTTAAGTTTTAATGTGTAAATCTAACGAAAAGTAAACGTGTAAATATTGGAATGAGCTCAAAATGTCAGAATTAACATTACTCAAATTGAAAGATCATGATCGCCAAAGAGTAATACTACCGTATTAGGCAAGAGATTAAGAATAAAAGTCCATTTTGTTTTTGACCATTTGAACCAATCCACGTCAATACTTGTCATGGGATGTTGACATCTTCTTGTTCACATGGAAACGTGGGCCCCCTAATCCTATGGTCCACGTTTGTTGCTCCATCCTCATCGGACGGTCTAGGGGCTGCCATATCTCTTTCATCTGTCCCACCTAGATCAATCATAATTTTTTTTCGCTTTTAGGAATTCCCTTTATAAGCTCCCCTTTAAACCTCAAAAATGTTATGGTGGGTTAGTGGAAACGTAACCATAGAGGAAATCATAGCTCAAGCATCTCTCAAGCATCTCTCTCTCTCCCCTCCCCTTCTAATTTTTTATAATTAATTTTAAAGTTTCAACAACAAGATTACCAAGAATGCAATTGTATTAATGAGATTAGGGTACATGACACGAATGATAACGAAATTTGTTTCATGTTAAAGTACTTGTAGTTATAAAGAAGCTATGTATTTTAATATTGAATTGATTAAAAAAAAGAGATAAAACTATACATGCACTTTTTATTTTTATTTTAGTATAAGCAATAATTTAAACTACAAGGGGAGGGGAAGGGGGTTTTATACACACACAAAAAACTAAGATGTCATACAATTCGAACCTTATTTGCAAGTCGAGACTCTTTTCTACTGGCATATACCCGTTAACATACATGCACCTATTTTAATAGTTCTTTTATGAACATATTTTAATAATTTATATTTGTAAAGATTGGCCTTTGTTCTTGTGCTGGTCCAGCTATAGTCAAAGTATCAAACCAATTCCTGGAAATATTTCTGATATATTTCAAGAGTTTTGCATATATATCCACAATAAGGACCACAAAACTAACAGAAGGAATTTTGTAGATGATAATTAATTAAGTTATGCAATCATACCAAGTCCTGCCCATACAAGATGTTACGTTACGCGGTGCCATTTGCACCACAGTCCTTGTCTATTTATGCAACTCAACTAATTTATTTGAACTTTTCCTATTTTTTGCACTTATTCTTTAACTCTCTTCTTTAGCAGCACATGATCTTGTGATCAATAATAATAATAATGGCTAATGCATTTAAATATAACTTTAGACGTATTTTGGATTGAATGCAAGATATATAATAATAATAATTATACAAATAACTAATCATTCGTAATATGTCACATAGTTGTTATATTTGTTTATCAGGTAATGAGAAATGGAGATTTGAACGCTGAGTTTAGGTGTGAAGATAAATGCTCTATGTCTCTGAAGCTACGTCAAAACCTTCATTTAATTACTAAAACATAGTTATATGTGGAGAGAAGAGAAAGGAGTTATATTCCTTTCAATTGGAATATTTGTTCACAATATTGTATTTTGTACTTAGATAGTTTGAAGCCAAACAACATATCCATAAAACAAAAACACAAGTTGCAATTATGAAGCAAATAGGAATCTTGATCCATGAATTATGTTTTGTGCCTATCATGATGCCACAATATTTAACCAGTCACACACACAGCTGGTCCTGCCAAGAAGCCATGTCCATTTCTTGTAGGTCCTGCTGATATCAGGGCCATACCCCAACTGTATCTTGGCCCTTCCATGGGCTCTCTCCTGCAGCTGTCATGTACCTAGGGGCAAAGGCAAGTTGGATTTTTTTCTTCCGTCATCATTTGACCCCAAAAGTCGAGATCATTTGTTGGAGTTGGAGAGTAAACCAAAGAAGAAAACAACCTTTATTTTTATTTTATTTTTTATTTTCTAAGTTTCTTGCTGATGAGGTCAAAGTAAGAAAGCTTCAGCACAAGTCAGCTATCACTATTCTCTACCAGTCCATCAGCGCAATTGAAGGCTTCAAATATCTTTTCTTGCTTATAATAATAATGTCTTCTATTAAAGAAGCTGGCCAATTAATTGATCAGGTCAAACCTAAATAAGAAAAAGCCAACTTAAAGTTGTTAGCGATTTTCTTGTTGGATTTCAGACTAACGAAAAGGATTAGACATATTGATTATTGGGTCCCTTGTATAAGTTACGGGTGTATCCGTGACATATATAGAGATTTTTTAGGAGCAAGTGTTACAATAAGGACCAAGTGATAATAAATTCATGTACAACTTAGTGATAAATAACTTGATGAAGACGAGTATACACTACTACAAAAATCGAAATAGACGTCGGTAAAACAACGACGGATAAAATAAATACCGTCGTTAAATTTTAAACGACGACGGTAATATAAAAACCGACGCGTGGATCGTAAATTAAAACACCTAAAAATTGGAAATTCATTTGGGCATTTTTAAAACACGACGCATAAAACTTTAAAAGCGTCGTCTTATGAAACATACCATTCCGATCAGAAAAAAGATAACAAATAAACAACGACGGTATGTGTAAATATACCGATGTAGTAATTATAGACGACGTTTTACATATAATACGGCCGTTTTGAACATCCAATAAACACGACGGTAATTGTATTATTAACAGACGTATCAAGTACTATTTAATACGACCGTAATTTGATAATTACCGTCATGTAAAGTTAATTAACCACGTTTGTCCTTTATTATTTTACGCCATATTATACATTAGACTACGACAGTGCTTATAAATAAAAGGTGGTGGTAAATCGTTACCACGTCGTCATAATATAATATAACGTTGTGGTTTTTTAGATAATACGATAGTTCTATTAATTATATCGCCGTTGTAAATCATTTTCACGTCGTTTCTATTGATTATACCGTCGTTGTTGTTTAAAACAAGCACGACAACAAAAGTCGAAATAAACGTCAGTACCACGACGACGGAAAATATAAATACCGTCGTTGTAGGTTTCAACTTCGAAACTTTCGAACTAAAACGTCACGTTTTATCTGCGAAATTGGGGACTGAAACGGCGGCTTTTAGGTTTCCAAGTCGAAATAAAGGCTCCTTTCGGTTTCCAAGTCGTAATAAAGTCACTTTATTTTTCCAATTCTAAATAATTCCTTTAAATTGGAGTTTTTAGTCCAACCATATGTATATCTCAAAACACCTAAAAATTGGAAATTCATTTTGGGTATTTTTAAAACACGACGCATAAAATTTTAAAAGCGTCGTCTTATGAAACATGCCATTCCGATTAGAAAAAAGATAACAAATAAACAACGACGGTAGGTGTAAATATACCGACGTAGTAATTATAGACGACGTTTTACATATAATACCGCCGTTTTGAACATCCAATAAACACGACGATAATTGTATTATTAACAGACGTATCAAGTGCTATTTAATACGACCGTAATTTGATAATTACCGACATGTAAAGTTAATTAACCACGTCTGTCTTTTATTATTTTACGCCGTATTATACATTAGACTACGACAGTTCTTATAAATAAAAGGTGGTGGTAAATCGTTACCACGTCGTCATAATATAATATAACGTCGTGGTTTTTCATATAATACGACAGTTCTATTAATTATATCGCCGTTGTAAATCATTTTCACGTCGTTTCTATTAATTATACCGTCGTTGTTGTTTAAAAAAGCGCAACAACAAAAGTCGAAATAAACGTCAGTACAACGACGACGGAAAACATAAATACCGTCATTGTACGTTTCAACTTCGAAACTTTCAAACTGAAACGTCACACTTTATCTGCGAAATTGGGCACTGAAACGGCGGCTTTTAGGTTTCCAAGTCGAAATAAAGGCCCTTTTCGGTTTCCAAGTCGTAATAAAGTCACTTTTAGCTTTCCAATTCTAAATAATTCCTTTAAATTGGAGTTTTTATTCCAAACGTTCAAGATATCTCAATTCTCACATCTCTGAATGGTTTCAATCATGCAAGATGTCTTTCTTTGGAACTCGCTTGTGTTTTTACACCAAACCAATCTAAGAACTTCGGTTTGGTGTAAAACAACAACTGAGTTCCCAAAGATTGCATATTTAGTTTCTTGTTTAACACAAATTTCTATGTCTCTGTAGTTATTTTTATTTAAGACGTCGGTTTTGTAACTAACTGACATAGTATATATTTATAACGTCCCTATTATTTAAAAACCGTCGTGTATATTTTAATTTATACGACGTTTTAATTTTACTTTCCGTCATCTTTAAAAACGCGGTCTTTTGAAAAATTTGACCGCGAATTGTAATTTTTCGAATTTGCCCTAAACCCTATAAATATAACATTTCGCTATCTTTCTTCAACTCATATTCTAACCTTAAAGTTTTCTGTGTCCATCAGATTGTTCCAAGTCAGAGGTACATTTCATTCCGGCTGTTTTCAGTTTCTCAAATTATTTGAAGTTAATTTGCTCCAAGTCAAAGGAAATCCAAATAAGTTACGCTCCCATCTTCCTGGCTTTTGTTTCTTGTTTCTTTTTTTAATCCTGTTATAGTTGCAAAAGGTTTATAAATGTATCTCTAACTAAAACTTGCTTCTTTTTTTAATCTTGGTTTTGCAAAGGCAAGAAGGCAACGCTAACTCATACACACAAGAACAAATTGATGAAATTCGAATCGAATTTCATATGTAGCCCCTCTTTTTCTAATTATAGTTTAATATTATGGATATGATATTTTGTATGGATATATAGGAATGAAGATTGGTAAACTATGTAATTATTATGGAATCTTCAAGTTTTATGAAACAAATTATTCTTGAGTATATTTATTGTATGGTGTGGATTATTTGGAGCTGAATTTATTGTTCACAAAGCATTATGGTTGTTTTTAGCTAAAATCGTTGTAGAGAACCATTGGAAGCAAGAAAAAAAGATAAAATGTAAAATTACTACATATTTGGATATAATAAACGACGCTTCTTTCAAAAAACCGTCGTCTTTACATTAATAGACGACAATTCTATCTCAAAACCGTCTTCTTTACATATAATAGACGACATTTCTTTCATAAAAATTGTCGCCTTAATATATAATAGACAACAGTTTTTCATAAAAACCGTCGTCTTTACATATAATGAAGCGGCATCGTTATTTCATAATAGGCAGTTCTTACAAACCGTCGTCTTTAAATATAATAGACGTCATGTATTTCATAAAAACCGTCGTCTTTAAATTAATAGACGACGGTTTTTGAGTAAAAGCGTCGTCTGTATAATAATAGACGACGGGATTTTACCGTCGTGGTTTTATGCGTAAAAGATGTCGATCGATTCCTCGACGGTTGAAAAACTAAATTTACGACGATAAATTACCGTCGTCTATTGCGATTTTTGTAGTAGTGATATATTTGGTGCTCTCTGTCTCTGCTTGCATATATGTATTAGCATTAACTATGCTGGGCATACTATGTTATAAATTTTTTTGTTATTTTTTCATGCGACTTTACATTTATGTGCCCATATCCCACCATCCCTTTCTTCTATCAATACAATAAAGGAACAACTAGAAGTGGAGCTTCTTTGATTTGTTCCGTTCGATCTTTCTCATGCCCCTTCTTTTTGGCCTGATTTTCTCATAAGTATATAAACACAAAAATTATTATTTGTGATACTATTCACTTGCATGTGCTGCATTGTTAAGTACATAAATTCGTGAGTGGAGAATTACAAAAAAAAAGGTGTTATGTTATGGTAAAGAAAGGGGATTAAAAAAAAATTCATCATATTACTATGTAGTAGTGTACTATCAAAAAGGCTTTGAACATTGATATTTCATGACTATTTTTCTTATTTGTTGTAGAAATGATGCCTTTGTAGGTGTATCTTTTGTCACATGCATGAATTGTAGCATGAAAAGTTGTTTTCACTTGTACTGAAAATTTAAAATAAAAACTTTCAAGATATGAGCTTTAACGGATCAATATGAATGACCAGTGGGATTTAGCTTAGTTTATTGAGTTTTTTCACCTCCACTCATGTGGGCAGATGTTTAAAACCTATAAGCTCCCAATGAATATTTGTGTAAACTCCCTTCTCCAATTCCTTGTACTAAAACAAAAACAGATATGAATGTGAAATCCATCTTATTAATAACACATCCACTAATATATTAATATGTTGTGTTGATTTTTTTGGTGGCACACATCTATTAAATTATTGGATATTAAGAGCATAGCAATGCACGTGCATACTATGAACATTAAATCATTTTGCCCTTTAATGTTTGAGATGGGATACATACTTCTTTAAATGTGTTATTTTTTTCTTCATAGAAATAGATATGTAATGTATTTTGACATTCACTCTTTTTTCCTCAGGTTGTAGGTCGAGAAAAGAACATTTTATTTCCTCCGAAATTAACAACAGTTCAACTTTATATAGAGAGATGGTTTCATCCTCTTTTTTGTTTTGTTTTTGTTTTAATCATATTAGAAACTTTCATTCTACCAATGGCGAAGAAAACATTCAACAAGAATTACTGGAAAACATTGCCATAAAAAAAACCCCAAAGAAGGAAGATGTGGTTTCATGCTCTTTTTTCATCAAATAGTTGTCCGCACAATGGTTAAAGTTACTCCAGTAAAACGGATTCAATTATTTGGGATGTGAAAATAATGTTATTTGTTGTTTGGGCCTTGGGGCCTCCCCATAACCCAAAACGAAAAAAAAAGGCTTATGATGGGCCAAGGTTTCTTCGTAACCCTACTTGACTCTTGCGCCCACTCCTGGGCCTTGGGCACGGTTGCCCAATTATAATGAATCTATTCTTTCTTTTAGCAATGAGTCCAAGTTAGCTTCAGATATATCTACATCAACATATTGATCTAAATGTTGCTACATGTCTCTGCAAAGTTCCAAATCTGCTCAAATTTGAAACCTTCTTTGAAGATGCTCACAAAACTAAACCACAAAAGCCGAAAATGTTAAACTAATCTGTGCTCAGTTCAAGTTGTATTAGGATGGGAATAATAGATTCAGTCAAATCTTGTTATAAGAAATGGTTAACCTTTTTGGCGTAATGGTGTTCAAGTGAATGCATCCAAAAGACCAAACTGGCAACCTTCCAGAATTACAGTCAGCAAGAAGACGTGCATGTTTTTGTCTAATATGATGATGCTGAGACATTGAACTGGTGAATGGTATCGGTTAGCCTGTTTGCTGCACTGCCAAGCCTAAATGATATTTCAGTCTTAAGTGAAGTCTCGAATGAAACCAAACTAATTCCACTGGTTGTTTGTCACCAAACGATCCCAGATTCTATATATAAGCAGAGCTCATGTTTGTTATGAGGAATTTTGATTTGTATTTATTATCCTTATATGATGGAGGAAAATGGAAATTTTCTGGAACATATAGCTTTGACAGTTGTCCTCATATGTGAACATTTACCAGTTGAAGGAATATTAATTGTCCCACCATCCTAAACTTGTGCAGTTATTAATGCTTGATTAACTGTCAATGAGGTCTAGCTTAGTGAAAAAGGATCTTGTTGCTGATTAGCTGTCTCAAGTTCGAATTCTCTTGACACCTTGGTAGTGGGGTGTGTGTGAGAAACCCTCCGTCCCCTTTGTAATTTAAACTATAGCTTATATTAAATAAATAAATTTATATATTTATTTATACCATATTGTAAGAACTCTATTTGAGTTCACATCGATTTAGACTCCAATCAGATCAAGGATTCAAGGGAGGGATTGCTTGGTGAACACGGAAAAGAAAGATAGAGTTGGAGTTCTATCTTACTTGTGGAATTTCTGTCCTATGAGGCTATGTATTTCGGTGGTGATAAGGATAAGTCAAGAGAGTTCCTTTATGGGTAGGAAACTCATGACTCTCACCAAATAAAAACTGAGGTTCGGTCCCCACTCTTATGCACAAAAATACAGACTCAAATTCCTACCCCATAAGGAGAGCTTTCGTGTGCATAGAGAGAGGAAGACCAGACCAGTCTTGTGTGTTTCTGTTGCAGCTCCTGTATTTGCTTGATGGCTTCTCAAGGTAAGTGCCTATAGACTACTTATGTATGAAACTAACATGTGGTATCAGAGCGGTCATATGTAACTATAGGTCTAAATAAGATAAAATTGAGAAGCATGCATCAGATCTATATTGATTGTTTTGAGAATACTATGTTAATAAATCAACTCTGCTGTATGATCCTGGACTATTGATGTATTGCTTGATGTTTAAAGTATTAGTACAAGTATTCCTAGGATAATAGAGATTAAAACTGGTTTTTTCTTTAGAACATGTTATGATTCCGCGTAAAGAATAACATCCCATAAAGTGTTGCCACGTTTTGATAAAGATAGTCTGTTGTTGTTCAGTCCACAGATGAGTATTAATAGACTGTTCTATATCATCTCAAAGTTGCAATGGCAGAATTGTGTCATTGAGTGTAACAATTGGATTTCTCTGCTTACAAGTGTGAACTTCAATTGTTATGCTCCATGATAGAACAAGAGAGTTCATTAACTGCAGTGATTGATCAAACATTACTGTCCACAGACAATAAATTGTTTTGATAAAGGGAGATCACGCAGCTCATGTTACTAGACTTGTGAAAGAAATAAAGGCACATTAGTGTACTGTCCACAGATGTATGTCACATGTGCATAAAGTTTTGGGGTAAAAGATTAATTGTGTTGCAAAATTCTATGTTTTCAGTTGTGAATCCCTCTGCTATCAATTCGATTGAACCACTTACTGGTAGCAATTTTAAGAAGTGGAAGAGAGACTTAGAGATAGTTCTAGGTCTTCTAGATCATGACATCGCGCTAAGAGAAGAAAAACACGAGGTCACTTTCGTGATAGCAATCTTTGAGCAGAGCGAGAAACTCGAGAGGTGGGAGAAGGCAAATAGGATATGTTTGCTTGTCATGAAGAAATCCATGTGAGAATCCATCTGTGGAGGCATCACCGAATCGAGAGAATGCTAAGGAGTTTTTGGAGGCCATAGGGTTGAAATTCAAAGAATCGGAGAAGGCTGAAACTGGTACCTTGATGACCAAGCTTGCAACCATGAAGTATGATGGTGTTGGGGACATAAGGGTTTATCTTTTGAGTATGATAGAGGTTGCAAGCAAGTCAAGGCTCTAGAAATCCCTATAGCTGACCCTTTTTGGTGCACCTTGCACTAAACTCACTTCCCTCTCAGTTTGCTCCACTAAAGGTGATTTACAATGCTCAGAAGGATAAGTGGAGCCTCAATGAGTTGATTTCAGTTTGTGTGCAAGAGGAGGCAAGGATGAAGAAGGAGAAGGAAGCAAACACCGTTTACCTCACAACCAATGCTCCCAAAAGGCACCATTCTAAGCCTAAGACAACGGCTGCTGCCAATAAGGAAAATACTAAAGCCAACTCTCCACCAAAGGGTCCCAATCCTCTAGCTGTTAACAAAACTACTGAGTTTAAGTGTTACTTTTGTGACAGGCCAGGTCATCTTAAGAGGGAGTGTCATAAATATAAAAGATGGGTAGAGAAAAAGAAGGCTAAAGGTAAATCAAATTCTGTTTTAGTTTGTTTTGAGTCTAGTTTTGTGAATATCCCTTCTAATTCTTGGTGGATTGATACCGGTTCATCAATCCACATTGCCAATTCCCTGCAGGACTTTACAAACCAGATCAAGCCAAGTAAGGATCAAGATCATGTCTTCGTAAGAAATGGCAAGAAGGTGGCAGTTCTTGCAGTAGGATCAGTCCAACTTCAATTAGCTTCAGGATTTTCTTTAGTTTTGAATAATGTTGCTTATGTACCTTCCATGAGAAGGAACTTGATCTTTGTATCAAGGTTAATTAGGGAAAGATTTGTTTTTGTTTTTTCTGAGGATGGTTTTATTTTAAATTTTAATAAAAGTGAAGTTGGCAATGGAGTTCTAATGGATGGTCTTTTTAAATTAAATTGTTCCAACTCAAACCATGTGTTTGCTGTAGATTCTCAAGGACAGAAACGGTCTCATAATAATGAAAACTCAGCAAAACTATGGCATAGGAGACTAGGCCATGTGTCTATGAAAAGAATGCAATACCTTGTGAAGGAAGAAATTCTTCCTCCACTAGACTTTTCGGATCTAGAAGAATGCATTGAATGTATTAAAGGAAAAATGACTAACTCTAGAAAACTAGGTTCCACTAGAAGTCAAAGTCTTCTTGAAATTATTCACACAGACATTTGTGGTCCATTCCCAATTCCAACCATTGAAGGTCATAGGTATTTCATCACCTTTATTGATGATTTTTCAAGGTTTTGTTACATCTACCTAATCCAAAACAAGTCTAGTGCTTTTGAGGTTTTTAAAGTCTTTAAAACTGAAGTAGAAAACCAGCTTGAGTCAAGGATCAAGGTCTTGAGGTCGGATAGGGGTGGAGAGTATTATGGCAAGTATGATGAGCAAGGTAGGCATCCTTCACCATTGGCACGGTTTCTGCAGGATTGTGGAATTGTTGCTCAATACACAAATCCTGGAACACCATAAGAGAATGGAGTTGCAGAGAGAAGAAATAGGACCTTAAAGGACATGGTGAGAAGCATGGTTTGCAACACTGATCTTCCAAAATTCTTGTGGGGTGATGCAATCAAGACTGCAAACTATATTATAAATATGTGTCCAAGCAAATCGAGTGCCTAAAACTCCTTTGAACTGTGGAATAAAAGGAAGCCTAGCCTTAATCATTTACATGTTTGGGGCTGCAGAGCAGAAGCCAAAGTCTATAACCCTGAGCTTGCTAAGCTTGATCCAAGAACGGTAAGTTGCGCTTTCATTGGTTATCTTTGAAAGATCAAAGGGATTTCGATTCTATTGTCCTAATCATGTGAATAGAATTATGGAGACAGGCAAGGCAAAATTTATATAGCATAATGAGTGTGAAGCACTCAACAAAGACTTTGTTTTTGAAGAAGAAGGAGAGATAGGAACTGAAGTTGTGAGTGGTACAAATTCAGAGTTATGTTTGCCATTAAGCCGTATACCTTCACAAAATAATGCGCCAACTGAACTTGTAATTCAAGACCAAGATATGGAAATTTTGAATGGGGAAGAGCATGAGGCTGAGGCAATCGAGGACCAGCAGCTGCCACAACAAGAGCTAAGAAGGTCTACAAGGGATAGGAGACCAAATGTGTGCCAGATTTTGTGTATTTGAATGAGGCAGATTTTGATGGAATTGATTTTGAAGATCCATCAAATTACAAGCAGGCTATGTCTAGTGAGCATTCTGAGAAGTGGATTGAAGCAATGCAATCCGAGTTAGAGTCCATGAAAAGCAATGAAGTGTGGGAGCTGGTTGAGCCAAAGCAAAGTATTAAACCTATTGGTAGTAAGTGGGTGTTTAAAACCAAGAAAGACTCTAAGGGTAACATTGAGAGACACAAGGCAAGGCTAGTAGCCAAAGGCTTCACACAACAAGAGGGAGTAGACTACAATGAAACCTTCTCACCGGTTTCAACAAAAGATGCCTTTAGAATCATAATGGCACTTGTTGCTCATTTTGATTTGTTTTTACATCAAATGGATGTGAAAACAGCTTTTTTAAATGGAGAATTGAGTGAAGAAATTTTCATGTTACAACCTGAAGGTTTTATAGAAGAAGGCAATGAGCATTTGGTGTGTAAATTGAAGAAATCAATCTATGGTTTGAAACAAGCTTCTAGACAATGGTATCTCAAGTTCGACAAGATCATTACTTGAATGGCTTTGTTGAAAATAGATTGGACGAGTGCATATACTTAAAATTCAAAGTGGGAGCAAATTCATTTTTCTGGTTCTTTATGTATACGATATCTTGCTTGCTAGTAGTGATGAAAGCCTTCTACATGAAACCAAAAGTTTCCTTTCCAAGTGTTTTGAGATGAAGGATCTTGGGGAGGCATCGTATGTGTTAGGAATTGAAATTCACAGAGATAGAGAGAAGGGGTTGCTAGGTTTGTCTCAAAAGGCATACATTGAGAAGGTGTTGAAGAGGTTTAACATGCTTCAAGGTAATGGAGCAGAGGTTCCAGTTTCAAAGGGAGACAAATTGAGCAAAGAAGACTGTCCAAAGAATGAGGTAGAGAGGGCAGAGATGAAGGATAAACCTTATGCCTCTGTAGTTGGCGATATCATGTATGCACAAGTGTGTACACGACCTGATCTAGCCTTTTCAATTAGTGTTCTAGGCAGGTATCGATCTGATCCAGGTATTGCACATTGGAAGGCTGCAAAGAAGGTGTTGAGGTATATGCAAAGAACAAAAGGACATATGCTAGTTTACAAAAGAATAGATAAACTGGAGTTGGTTGGCTACAGATTCGGATTTTGCTGGCTGCAAGGATACATCTCGATCGACTTCTAGTTTTGTTTTCATGATGGGAGGAGGTGCGATTGCTTAGAAGAGTGCAAAACAGCAATCTATAGCTACATCCACCATGTTTGCTGAATATTTGGCGTGCTATGAAGCTACCTCACATGCTATGTGGTTGAAAAATTTTATAACAGACTTGAAAGTGGTAGATTCTATAGAGAGGCCTATTCAGCTTTTTTGTGATAACAAAGGAGCAGTGTTCTTTTGCAAGAACAACAAAAGGTCAGCTGGACTTAAACATATGAAGGTGAAGTATTTGTTAGTGAGAGAAAAGGTTCGAGAAGGATTAACCACAGTTGACTACATCAACACTGCAGAAATGATAGCAGATCCACTGAATAAAGCAATTCCAAATCATGCTTTTCATAGGCATGTACTCAATATGGGGTTACTGTCCAGTTTTGAAGACTCTTTAGTCTAGTGGGAGGTTATAGTTTATTTTTATTTTTATTGTTGCTTGAGACTTAAGTATTTTGAGCTAGTGTGTTTTGTTTATCATTCACTTAAGCTGTCCTGGACGTTTGGTTTTGAATGAACATTGTTATGTTTTATTGAATTTTGCAATGCGATTATGGTTATTATTCAAGATGTAAAGTTGTTTAAGTTGCAGCCAAGATCACTTGCATAAATGCATTGATCATAAAGAGGACCATTCGTGTGATGAATAAATAACTTCAAATTTTGGATTATTCATCATGTGATGTTGAGCATAGCTTGTTGGTACTCAATGTGTGTACTGCTGCTTGTTGTGATTATAGGTGGATGATACCATACAATGGTAATCGTGTCTATAGTTCTTCAAGTTGGCAGTTCATGACAGTGAGTTTGATATAGAAATTGCCATCAAGTTCTCCTTCCAAAACTGTGCACATAAGGGTATGATCTTTGGTTTTAAGGAGGAGTCTTAAATGGATGTTTTACTCAAGTGGGAGAATGTAAGAACTCTATTTGAGTTCACATCGATTTAGACTCCAATCAGATCAAGGATTCAAGGGAGGGATTGCTTGGTGAACACGAAAAAGAAAGATAGAGTTGGAGTTCTATCTTACTTGTGAAATTTCTGTCCTATGAGGCTATGTATTTCGGTGGTGATAAGGATAAGTCAAGAGAGTTCCTTTATGGGTAGGAAACTCATGACTCTCACCAAATAAAAATTGAGGTTCGGTCCCCACTCTTATGCACAAAAATACAGACTCAAATTCCTACGCCATAAGGAGAGCTTTCGTGTGCATAGAGAGAGGAAGACCAGACCAGTCTTGTGTGTTTCTGTTGCAGCTCCTGTATTTGCTCGATGGCTTCTCAAGGTTAGTGCCTATAGACTACTTATGTATGAAACTAACACATATATGCCCAGCCACTAATTTCATGACATGTGGAATATGGGACCCACAAAGGGAATCCACATTCACATAGCCCAATTCAGACACTGAGGCCCATAAACAACCATCGGCCGTACCATGCTGAATGAGGATACGTGGCAGCCTCTCAGGCGATGTCCACGGTCCCATATCGAAACTATAACCCAAGGTCTATCACCTTGGTCCTCTATAAATAGGGCATAAGTCCCAAAAAGCAAGGTAACAATGATTTTGACTACTTAGCCCTTACTCTGTCCAATTAAGTATTCACTCTGTCTTTAAGCAACTTAAGTATCAGAGAGCCTTCGGCCGGTACCACATTATCGTTGCTCTTTTTATTGCAGATTATTCAAGTCTACCAAAGGTCC
Organism: Prunus padus; assembly: GCA_024362665.1. NCBI lineage: Eukaryota > Viridiplantae > Streptophyta > Magnoliopsida > Rosales > Rosaceae > Prunus > Prunus padus. The sequence goes on from JANFAM010000013.1 coordinate 23,354,440, forward strand.
CACGAGACCGAAAGCATCACACTTCTAAGTTGAGTCCATAAATGGTCATTTATTTTTGGGCATCAACATAGATTTTTTTATTTAGTAACCAATATAGATATGTGAAGTGGGTTTTGCACGATGATTCGTTTGCTTGAGTTTTAATTGATATTGAAGTCTAGAGATGGTTAGAAAATTCAGAGTCAAATGGCAAAACGTCACTTTGGGTCTCTGTGGTTGATCACTTTTACCATTAAGGTCCATGTGGTTTTAATTTGATGCAATTCAGGGACAATTCTCAATTTATGTCAAATTTGTTAACTTCTCTTGTTGAAGTGGATGGAGGAGACGAGGATGGAGGCATCACTACTCTCTCATGGTCGCGAAGGTGTCACTATCATTATTTCCCAGCACCCTTGTGCCAATAGCATACGATAAGCCAAAGTTGCTTCTGGGGCGATTTGGTTGCTTGGGGTTTCAGGGGGCTTGGGCGGCTGCGATAGTGGTTGGGTTACAAGAGGTTGTGGCTGGCTATGGTTGGGTAGGGACTGTTGGTTGGAGTTGGAAGGAGAAGGGGACATGTGGATGTTTTATTTTATTTTAAAATTAATTTGTTTAAATTTAAATTTAAATTATTTAGTTTTAAAGGAAATTAACTTTTTAATAATTTGTAGATTGAATTGTCCCTTCACAAATAACAGAGGTTAAAAAAAAATTTGACAGAAATTGAGTATTGTCCTTGAATTGCTTCATATTAAAACCACATGGCTTTTAGTGCTAAAAGTGATAAACCATAGGGACCAGAAGTGACGTTTTCCCTCTTTTTATTTTTCCTGGTTTTGTTTTTGGACCGAAATACCCCTCAACAATTAACGTCAGTTACTTTAATTTGACAAAAATTGGATATTGTCCTTAAATTGAAAACCACAAAGATAAAAATGATCAAATTAAAAACACAGGGACCTTAATAATGACAATGGCAAACCACATAGACTAAAAGTGACTTTTTATCGAGTCAAATATCACTCTAGTTATGTCACGTTAGAGATAATTTCAAAGAGCCGCTGACCAAGAAAATTCTGGCCCATGTAATCAGATACCTTGAAGATTTGCTAACACCTTGGCACGATCTGTATCTGTATGTGAACCAGCCTAACCTATAACCGAATCGTGAATTGAAAAGTACACACACACTAACTTTTGTGAGGATTGGTTGTGGATTTGTCAGGTGAGTTGAACCTGTATATTTTACAGTCAAATAGGCTTTGAATTTGATGAATTTGTATGAAATGAGTCAAATGACCATACTTTTGGTGTTTGTCTTGGCTAGGTGGTTGATAAGCCATCGAGTGCCAGCCTAGGATTGTCAAATTTCAAGTTGGTAATATTTATTCTGGTCATGAATTTATCAGTTCGTTTCAACTTTCAAGACCCAAATTTGCATGTTTGTGAAGCGCAATTTCTCAGGCCCTAAATTGTAGCATTATATATCATTATTACATGTATCAGTCTATGTAGCCTGCAGTCCAAGTTTTGTGTTGTTGGTTGGCTATTGACTCATTAATTGGGATTGGTTGAAACCCATGAAGCCATAAGTCATAACAAAGAAAAAAAATGGTTAAAATTGGTGTGAAAATCCCATTTGATCACAACCACAAAAGTCAACTCCTCCCCCTCATAACATGTATTTTTCCTTGCACGTTCTCTCTCTCTCTCTCTCTCTCTCTCTCTCTCAGCCTTGGTTTTATGTTGCAATTGCTGGTTTTAACTTCCTCTCTCTCTCTCTCTCTCTGGCCCACACTCGGATTCTTACATAATGGGTTCCCTCTTTTTCTCCATTCTTTAATCATCTCTTTCTGTTATAAATTTAAATCCACTCTTTTAGAATTAAAAGTCCCTCAAAACCCACCAAACCTAGCAAAACAAATCTTGCAGAGCCTCTTCTTGTGCAAGCATTTGATTGATGATGGAGAAATCTCGTAATTCATCTCCGATCAAAGCTGTTCCTTCTAAGCAAACCACATATTCATGCACTGAGGAGGAGAGTGGTTGGACTGCGTACTTTGAAGACTTCTCAAACAACAACAACAGAGAAGGAGAAGCAGCAGCAGAAGAACAAAATCTCTGCTCAAGTTTTGGCTGCACTTCTTCTTTGGTTTCTGATGCTGCTTCTGGTGCTGCATGGAAATTAGCTTCCCACAACAACCAAAACCAACATGCATGCTCTAATTCCATTGGGGGTTCACCCAATAATTTTCCCAAGAAATTAACCTTCAAGAAAACAAGAACCAAGAAGATTTCTGGTGATGATTTGGAGGATACTGCTAGCTCTCCTGTTAATAGTCCCAAGGTCCGATGAGCCACACATACAAATTACTTGTTCCCTTTTCGATTTTTATGTTCTCTCTCTCTCCTCGAGTATTTTTAGTTTTTGGCAATTGACTTTTTGTTGGTCTGTTGTCATCTTTGTTAATAGATTGGTGATTTGAGACCAGTTGGTATAAATCCCAGAAAGATAGATGAACATCATATCAATATTAATTCTTTGGTACTACTATTTTTCTTTCTTTTTCCCCCTTAATATGTCTTCTGTTAATTCTTTCTTGGGAAAGAAATTAATTATTGGTTGATTATAACAATTTTGTTTTTGTTTTGGTCCTGATGGTTTTGTAGGGTAAAGAGGGTGAGCATTTTGCAGAACTGGAGCAGGCAGATGATTATGAAAAGACTAATGATTGTTGTGGAAAAACTGACAGCAGAGACTTAAAGAAAAGAGGGTTATGTTTGGTTCCTATGTCCTTGTTAGCCAACTATCTTGTTTAATTTCAAGTTTGTCAATTAATTATGATGAATCTCCATCTCAATCTCTCTGCTGGTTGTAGCTTACTGTATAATGGATCCATCTGTACATATGTTGTATAGCTTTTGAAATCCAGATCATATCTTCCTGTTCGTATGTATTCACAAGAACTTGGCTTTGTTAACCAAAGGAACCTATTAGCTATAAATAATTGGAAAATGTTTCTCTTATCAGATTCTATCCTTGTGTTACTAAAACAAGTCTAAACCGTTGTTTTTTGAGTAATTGCGTGGTCTAGATATATTAATTCATTGTGGCGTTCTTCAGCCAATCATCCATTGTAATGTGTTTTAACTTTCCGATATTGGTAACAAACAATCACAATCACTTGTACGTGATTATCTATAAAACTAATTGAAAAGTTACATGAGGTGGCTAAGACTGGTAATCAGTTTTCTTAATTCGGAAGAAATGCTTAAGACTGGAGATAAAACGTGTCTCAATAGCAAGGAAAACAAATTTCTATATATAACGCAAACGTATTATTCTTTGGAAGTTGCCCTCAAAGGTAACCCCCTAATTCAGCAGCTTAAATTATAAAACTAATCAAAGTAACCGATGAAAGCGATTGTGTGGTAACACAGTCACCAAACAAGGCCGGCCTTTTGCGTCCCCTTCTACATTTCTTTACATCGACTCATCCAACATGTATATATTTTTTATACAAAATACCATATAATTCTTATTCTAAAGATTAATAATAAATAATAATAATTGGTTACTAATTATTGAGACATTATATATATATATATGCAGAGGGCAAGAGAATCGCAACAACTAAATCCTAAAGGATGTAAGTTCCTTGTACTCTCAGAGAAAACAATATAAAATAGATGGTACCAAGACATTAAAAAAAAGGAAAAAAGTAGATTGATAGGTTTTAATATTAATTCATCTTCAACCTCTTGCAGGCTATTCATTCATAAAAAAATACTCAGAAACGGCTGCAACACAGGACCCCTCCATGTGCACGAGCATTAAAGGCAGGTGACAAGAGCTATCTAGCTTGGTTGCGTAGAGTTTTTGTTTAGAAACATTGATCAGCTCAGCTATATTCCCACCATTTATTCTTGTGCTGCTGGCCTTTGACTCTTTCTTTCTATAATATAACATTCCTCTTCTAAACCCTTCTATCTGATTCTTCTCTCCATAATTAAAGATTAAGATGCTACCAATGTGCTTGCTTTGTATATATTTTTTCGGGAAAGGGGCTCCCTGATGTTAATGATATTTATACTAATATTCATTGTGTTGAAGAATATTAAAGTTGCACTTTGGAAACTTGATAAAATAAAATATAATAGTTCCACTACTATAAAACCCTAAACCTACTAAATATGTGATTAAGTTGGAGACAATATCGATATTGTTAATAATGGCCAAATGTCAGTCCTTCTAAAAACTTAACACATTGTTCGCCTATTCTAACTTGGCATCAAAGTCTTGTTTAGAGGTTTTTAACTATCGAGTTCAATTTATGTGTACTTCAATATATATATATATATATATATATATATATATATATATATATAGTCTAACATGGCAGAGCATATTTGAACGACTCAATTAGTTAAGAAAGTTATGCATGTTCATACGATGAAAAATATAGATTTCTTTTTTTCTTTGCGACCAAACAAGACATGATTGATGGTGTTTTTATCCGCAAGGATGCCAAAAGTGGGTATTAATTGACACTTTTAGCCATAGCCTATTGGGATGTTTGTCGTTCTAGTCTACGAAAAGGTTGGTGGTGCATACACGTCAACTTGTTTATATTGCTATAGCGCGGGATAATAGGCTCTTGATGCGTTTGTCAACTTGATTATAATGGATAATACCTTCTCCACTGACTCTGCACCTGGATCAGTGCTATTTAATTAAACTAGTTTGTAGTCCATATAAACAAAAATAGAATTAGGATTATGAATAATTTAGTATATTTTTATTCTTCTTACAAGGAGATATTTATAAATATACAAATACAAGTCTATTGAGGAAATAAATTCAATAAGAAAAAGGAAATAAATATAATCCCAGTCAAACCGGTATTTTTACAATTACAATAAAGGAATTAATTTTATCCATGATTCACGCCAACACCCCCCCTTAAGATGGTGCATAGATGTTGCAGATGCCCAGCTTAACAAGTGAACCTGTAAATGCTTGATTTGATACGGCCTTGGTCAACATATCCGCCAATTGTTTAGTAGTCTTAATATACAGAACTTCAATAATCTTCCATTCCAATTTCTCATAGATAAAATTCTAATCAATCTCTACATGTTTCGTTCTATCATGTGGAACTGGATTCTCAGCAATCTTAATTGCTGACTGATTACACAATACAACCTCATAGACTCCTTAGTAGGAAAACCAAGCTCCCTCATAAGCCTTTTCAACCATAGCAATTCACAAATGTCTTTCACCACATACCTTGATACTCAGCCTCTGCACTAGACAAAGACACAACCTTCTGCTTTTTACTCCTCAAAGTAACCAAATTTCCTCCTACAAATGTGAAATAACCAGATGTCGATCTCCTCCTATCCCCCTTTACTGCCTAATCTGAGTCTGTATACCCCACAACCTTTACATGTCCATGCTTTAAGAACATTTGACCTTTTCCTGATGCAGACTTCAAATACCTCAAAATTCGTACTACTACATCCATATGTTGTACACTTGGATTATGCATGAACCTACTCACAACACTTACTGCATACGCAATATCAGGTCTAGTGTGAGACAAATAAATCAAACGACCAACCAACCTTTGATATCATCCCTTATCAGTTGGAACTTGTTCTGGATACTCCTCCAAGCCATGATTTTGTTATATAGGAGTACCAATCGGTTCACATCCAAGCATACATGTTTCCTTTAGCAAATCAAGAACATATTTTCTTTGTGATAAGAAAATTCCATATTTAGAATGGGTTACTTCAATGTCCAAAAAATATTTTAATCCACCAAGATCCTTCATATCGAACTCAGAAGTTAAATAAAATTTTAGTTTGCCAATTTCATCAAGATCATCACTAGTCACGATTATATCATCCACATAAATAATAAGAGTTGTTAACTTCCCATTATATCTCTTAAGAAATGACATATGATCAGCATTGCTCTGCTCATAACCATATTTTCTCATGGCAAGACGGAATCTACCAAACCAAGCTCTCCATACAATGCATTCTTCAATTTACACACAACACTAGCATCATTAGGAGCACTATAACTTGGCGGCAATGACATGTTGACTTCCCCTGTAAGTCTCCATGTAAAAAGGTATTTTTTACATCATATTGCTACTACTTTGGGGTGTACTGTAACATTTTGGTCGAATCATTGTGTTTTTCAGACATCCTCACTAGAAAGACGATTGGTTGTGGCACTAGATAGGGCAAACTCTACTACTTGGACTGTGTGCCGGATAGTGAGACAAATGTTGGTCAAGCTTTCAACAAAATGGGGTGGCTGAGCGAAAGAACTTACAATACTGGAAGTCGTTCATGCCTTTCTATTTGGTGCCAACATGCCTCGATCTTTTTAGGGCGAAACCGTCCTCTCCACAACTTACCTTATCAATAGGATTCCCTCAAGTATATTAAATTTTCAAATTCCTCTTCAAACACTTCACCACCATATCCAAATACCTTTCACCCTAAACCTGGAACCACGGATTTTCGACCGTGTTGTATTTGTACACCAACAAAATAAATTGGATCCCCGAGCAGAAAAATGTGTTTTCATTTGCTATGCCCCTCATCAGAAAGGCTATCGATGTTATCACCCTCCAAGTCAGAAGATATATACCTCTATGGATGTAGTGTTCCGGGACATGACATATATTTTTCAGAAGCACGAGAGGAGAATCTGGAGACAAACACCCCAAATTTTCAAGATTTTTTCACAACGGAAGAGGCTCAGCATCAAAGCGACAGGTCAACCCTCCAAAATGCCCGGTCACCACCCCTTATCAGTGCACATGAGGCGTCTCTGTCTCTAAACGACCGGTCATCTTTCCACATCCCTTGGCTCTGCTACAAAATGATTGGTCGCCTCCCAGCTGCCAAAATAAGGAGGAGAGAGTTGATCCGTTTTATGAGATTTTGCCCCATTCGGATGTGTCTTCAGCTCTAGTACCACACGAAACGCTTGCTGAGGATGTCATTCAGGTAACATGTCCCTTTGAAACTGATAACTCTAATGAAATATATCATAATGATTTGATTTCAGAAAGCATAAAGGATACAGATATCACTATATACCAACTTCCTAGAAAGGAAGAACCGTGGTTAACCTTAAGTACAATACGAAGCAGATTTTAAAGCCAAAGAAAAATACCCCATTAATAATTATATATCTCTAAGCAGATTATCAGAGACACATGTACACTTTGTGAAGTAGTTGGCTGATTTATTTATCCCAAGTAGTGTGAATGAAGCACTAGAAGATTCAAAATGAAAAGAAGCCATGAATGAAGAAAGCGAACTCTCTAGAAAAATGCCACATAGGAGCTCGTGCCTTTACCTCATGGAAAGAAACCGGTGGGATGCAAATAGATCTATACTTTGAAACTCAAAGCAGATGGATCCATTGAAAGATATAAAGCCAGATTGGTGGCAAAATGGTGTACACAAAAGTGTGAGGTGGACTACCAGGAGACCTTTGCCCCAGTAGCCAAGATCAACACTATTAGAATCCTACTGTCGTTAGCAGCAAATCTAGATTGGCCACTTCATCAATTCGATGTTAAAAATGTCTTCTTATATGGAGACTTGGAAGAAGAAATATACATTGATTTACCACCATGATGTATCATGACAAGAGAAAACAAGTTTGCAAACTCGGAAAGTCATTATATGGGTTAAAACAGTCTCCTAGGGCATGGTTTAGAAGATTTACTAAGTTTATGAAGAATTTGGATACACTTAAAGTAACTCAGACCACACTATGTCTTAAAGCATAATGGAGGAAAAATCACTACATTAATTGTCTATGTAGATGACATGGTTATAATTGGAAACGATGAAGGAGAGAAATAGAAGCTGCACAATTATTTGTCTCAGGAATTTGAGATGAAGGATCTAAGTCCTCTGAATACTTCCTCAGAATTGAAGTAGCAAGGTCAAAGACTAATATTTTTATGTTTCAAAGGAAGTATGTGATAGATCTACTCATTGAAATAGGAATGCTAGGATGTAAGCCTGTTGACACACCCATTAAGATGAATCACAAGTTGTGTGAAGACATAGATCATTTGCCAACCAGTAAGGAACAATACTAGTACCTTGTTGGAAGGTTGTTATATTTGGCACACACAAGACCAGATATTGCATGTGTTGTGAGTGTGGTTAGTCAGTTTATGCATTCACCTAGTGTGAGATCCCACATCGGCCAATCGGAGAGGGGGTGATGTGCCTTATATGTACATGCCCATCTCCAAATAGCACGAGGCCTTTTGGGAGCTCAGCCGGAGTTGTGGGAACTCCGGTTAAGCGAGTTGTGGCTTAGAGCAATCCCAGGATGGGTGACCCACCTGGGAAGTTGCTCGTGAGTTCCCAAAAACAAACCGTGAGGGCCCCGCCCAAAGCGGACAATATCGTGCTACGGCGAGCGATTCGGGATGTGACAATTTGGTATCGAGCCACTCTGCCGTGTGGTGCGAGTGTGCGAGGACGCTCGGGCCCCTAAGGGGGTGGATTGTGAGATCCCACATCGGCCAACGGAGAGGGTGATGTGCCTTATATGTACATGCCCATCTCCAAATAGACGAGGCCTTTTGGGAGCTCACTGAGCTTCGAGTTGTGGGAACTCCGGTTAAGCGAGTTGTGGCTTAGAGCAATCCCAGGATGGGTGACCCACCGGGAAGTTGCTCGTGAGTTCCCAAAAACAAAACCGTGAGGGCCCCGGCCCAAAGCGGACAATATCGTGCTACGGCGGAGCGATTCTGGGATGTGACACCTAGTGTTTCTCATATGAATGCAGTTGATTGGATCGTAAGATATTTAAAGTCAGCCCTTGGGAAAAGATTAATTTTCTCAAAGAATAGAAATCTTGAAGTTGTTGGATATACAAATGCTGATTGGGCTGGTTCCATTACAGATAGACTCTCTACATCAAGTTACTTTACATTCGTTGGAGGTAACCTAGTCACTTAGCGAAGCAAAAACAAAAATTTGGTTGCTCAGTCTAATGCATAAGTAGAATATCGAAGTATGACTCAATGAGTTTGTAAATTATTGTGGATCAAAGGTCTCTTGACAAAATTGGGTTTTAAACCGAAGAAGCCTATGCAGTTACATTGTGACAACAAGTAAACGATTGATATTGCTCACAATCCAGTTCAACAAGATCGAACAAAACATGTTGAGGTGGATAGACATTTCATCAAAGAAAAAATTGAGAACAAGATCATCTGTTTACATTTTGTAAAATCAGAAGTTGAGTTAGCAGATATCTTAACAAAGGCTGTCTTTGGGCGAGTGTTTCATGACTCACTTACCAAGTTGAACATTGGTGACGTGTATGCATCAACTTGAGGATTAGCGTTGACGTGAGTTAACCTAACAAATCAAAGAGATTTATTTCATTTTTTCATATAGTTAACAATCCTTATATAATTAGGAGATATTCTCTTATGTAATTCCTGTATCTATTTTCTAGTAAAACACTACTTGTAAACTCCTATATTTACTTCCTTACGAAGAAGAATACAATTAACGTAAAATATTCAAACCATATTCATATTTTAACAGCAACAAAAACACGAATTAAGTAAATATTTTTCTTTTATTCGTCACCAATACTTGAAGAATTTCTTGAAAAATATGCACCTTAATGAGCAGTGCTCCTTCGACGCATATGGCCCACCATTGTATGAAATTATACGTAATTTTTATACAACTATCTATAACTAATCAATTATTCACCATATAATTAGTTGTGGACTCCATTCGGCTGTGATAATTTTGCGTATAATATTATGCAAATTAATGTTTATGAAAGAGTGCTTAGGTAGTTTGTTGTTACTCCCTATTTTGTGCTCCACTCACGAAGGACTAAAGAAAAAAGGTTTGCTATTCGTGGATAGTTGGATTAGGTTAGAGACAAGACAAGTCAATAATGATGGATTTTTTACAAACATAACTCTTATGTATTGAAGAAATATTTGCTTGAGTATCGATTTCTTGCTCAGTGTTCCAACCCGTAAGGCTAATAGTTGAGATTTTATTTTGGTTAGTTTGAATAAATTAGGATTTTCTTCTATTAAAAAAATTTGGGTTTTTTTATTATTAGATTGTATTTGTTAGTTTGTTTGCTTTAATTATGTTGTATCTTGGTAAATTGGATTAATTTTTGTGTTTGTTAATTAATGAAGATTCTTATATAGTTTTGTTTTTCTTGATTAGTTGTTGTTGGGATATTTTGGTTAGTTTGAATAAATTAAGGGGGGGTTTCTATTTAAAAAGTAGGGTTTTTTTTTAAATTAGATTGTATTTGTTAGTTTGTATCTTGGTAAATTTGATTAAGTTTTATGTTTTTATTATTATTGAAGATTCTTGTATATTTTTGTTTTTCTTGATTAATTGTCGGGATTTTATTTTGGTTAGTTTGAATAAATTAGGGGTTTTTGATTACATTGTATTTGTTAGTTGTATGGTTTTTCTACTAACTATGAATTATAATATTTTCGTTTCATTTTGATGGGTCTATTTTGTTTAGAAAGTTTTTTAACCTTTTACACGTTGACTCCCCGAAATGAAAATGCCTAGATCTGCCACTTTCACACACCCAGATACCATAGGGGCTTGAACCCAGGACCACTTGAGAGCACACAAAAATCTGGACCAATCCAACTAAAACCCTACAATTGAGTTTAATTTCTAGGATAAGCATCAGTGCTAGCGTCCAATCGAATAGACAATTATCTTAATCCTTTTTGGTTATGTGAACAATATTCTTGGCGAAACCCTGTTGGCCTTCAAATTCATTAGATGCAAATCAAAGTTAGGTGGCCAATCACATAGTTAAACGACCACTAATAATAATGCGATTTCAACTTGTGGGGTGGTAGATCAAAGGTCTAAGTCAGTTAACTAAAACATGCAGCAACGTCACGAGGAATAAAAACTAAGCATGCATGTGTTCTGGAAGACTTTTTCTTTCGGTACTGCTTTAATTTGGTTTGGCAATTTTCACTCTTTTATTTAAAAGAAAGGATTGGAGTGCTTGCTTGAAAATAGACGCAGTTTCCATAATTGTGCAAAGCAAAGTGTTGTTTCAACTGGGTTTCTTTGTGCACCCATGGCCATGGTAATGCTCAGTGGGGTCATGTCATACTCATAAGTTTTCGTCTTAATGGTTATTGATGTTTTTGAATTTCTGGGCTTAAGGATTTTTAACCTTGACTCCGCAGGAAAAGGAAGATATTAGAAATCCAAGCTCTCCACTTAATAATATGTGAATTCTCAATAACAGTAATTTGACATTATATGTTACAAGTTTTTATTTATTTATTTAAAAATAATAATTTCGATGGGGGTGTTCAAAGACACCACGTGGTTGGTGTCTGTCCACTAGATGTAGGGCATGTGGAATTTTTGATGCGGACCGCACATGTGTCATAAAAAACAATGCAATAAATTAGAAAGTAATTCCAAATATCCTAAATCTATTGGATGGTACACCAGCCACGTGGTGTATCCGGAACATTCAAAAATTTCTCGCTAATATGTTATTAGTTAATTAATTTTCCTTCTCAATTTTAAGAAACCAAGCTTTTTTATAAATATCAGAGTTACATTTTTTGCCATTTTTTATAAATTTTTTTGAATCAGCGCATAGTAACTTCAACAAATTGTCCTATCTCACACTGTGTGACCAGATAATTATGTAGGAGGTTAAAAGAGGCTGCAAATTCAAATATGGAAGAACAATCTTATTCTATAACTTATAGAAGTACCTTAGAAGAAAAAATGGAAGAATAAGATTTTCTGATTTTGTATGATTGAGACCGGCCGACATAGATTGGACCATAATATATGCACAATCTAAGATGGTTACTCCTTTTATATACTGCGCGTGATTTTCGGTCATGGCCATTGTCTGCTTGACAGGTCAATACCATAAAAAGGAGTAATTTTTGGGTGTTCGAGACATCGTCGCGTGGGTGATGTATCATCCAATAGCGTAGACATGTGGAATAGTTCCAGCCTCCACGTATGTAAAAAGCAATGCAATAAGTTATAGAATAATTACACATGATCTACGTCACATTGAATGATACACCAGACACGTAATGTACTTGGAACATATAAAAACTTCTCCATAAAAAAAAAGAAAAAAAAGAAAAAATCTATATGTAGCAAAAATAAATAAGCAAACACCATTTTTTTTCAAAGTTAGGATACGGGGTATTTTTCTTTGTTTTGATTTGCTAGACTTTTATTCTAAATGACTTTATTAAAAATTCATCTAAATGGGCTAAAATTCATCACTTGTGCCGTGTTCAAACTTGAGACAATTGGTCTACAAATGAAGATCATTTTCTACTAAACTAGACCATTAGCAATAAACAAGGGACCCACCCCGTGATGTAGAGTAAATGATAATTGATTGAATTGAAGGCCAATTTGAATTAGACATGTGCCTGCCACCATGCCTTAGCTTAGCTTCCTCACATTTGGCCCATATAAATATATATTCATTCACCAAAATGTTACTTGTATTTCGGTTTTGCATTGACTTTAAAACGAACATGATATTCCAAATTCTATATAATATGGTAATACATAACATACCCCGTGATGACAAAATAATGATGGCCATTTAGGTCCCGTGAACAAAAAAAAAAAAGAATTTGAGACTTTGGACACATTTGGTTTGCTCAACATATTGCCAACCTTGAAATTGTCCCGTGAACGTACTTGCTTTTCTAGCAAGCAAAGTTTCTCCTTGCCGGCGCTATATTCTGCATTAAACTAAAATTCAAGCTGAGCATATAATCTGATGATCTAATTTCGTATCTTTGCAACAATATAAAATAATACTCCTGCTTGTGTTTGTGTATAAATAAATAAAGGACATGCTAACAAAGATAGAAGATGAAGAAGAATTAAGAAGTTTCGAGAAGACTAAAGAAAAAACAGAAAGGGAAAGAAATCTCAGAATTTTTTATTACTTGAATGAATGAAGAATTACAAGTGATTACAATTTTTATATTATAGGCTTAGCTTAAATTGGCCAACAACACGTGATTATAGCTTAACTAACTAACTAACAACGGTGCCACGTCATATAGCCCACTGTTTAGCCAAACAGGAGAGAGAGAGAGAGAGAGAGAGAGAGAGAGAGAGAGAGAGAAAATCTCAGGCGGCCTGCTAGGAGTATAGTGGAAAATTTAGTCTACATTCACTTCAACTTTCCACTCAATTAAGCCCTCAAGAGTGTTGGTTGTGGTTATGACGTCAATGAAGAGCAATGTAGTCACAGGTGCGGTTCTTCCACCGCAGAAACATTTCAATATTTTGATATATCTATGTCTTTAGTCAACAACCTCATACGACATTCTAGTTATCGTTATTTTCTTGATAGAAATACGAGGAAAAAATTGCACAGAATATAGTTTGAAAAATTGTTCTTATACCGGTTGTAGAAGAAGAAAAAAAAGGTTCATTGTATCCGTTATTAGAATCTAACATAGTGCGTCAGACGTAAGAAAAATTTGAATACCACCTAGCCTTACGATGAAATATATATATATATATATATATTCTTAATGGCAATGAGGCTGGATGGTTTTCTCCTTTTGTGTTTTTCTGTTGATGATATAGTCTTTAATTGTCCACGTCCAACTAATATTCTTACCAAGTTCTTTTTCCTTAGCCTTTTTTGGTTGTTCTGCTAGAAAATGCATCCCCCAAATCTATGATTTGACAAGTACTCTCCGATAGAACATGGAATTTCAACCAATCCAATTCCTAGGTTCTAAACTTTAGGGTGATCTTTTAAGTCCTAAAGTGATGACAGAAGTTGAAGAAGGTAGGGGAGGATTGGGATGGATTTGTTGCATAGCTCAGTGAAGAAGGTGAAGTTCATGCATGTTTTATCACCAGGCTTAAATTTATCCACTTTGATTACGGAATATCAGGCTTTGCCTAATGCAAATCCTCTTTTCCACAGTCAAACTTTTTCTTTGTTGAAATTAGCATATTTGCACTCAACACTTTTAACAGCCGCAACTTACTTATAATTTACTTGAACAAAAACATATGCTCTAAAGGCTGCAATTTGTGAATCTTGGGTTCTGTTTTTTACCACAGAAGAAAGGTTTTGAGTCTAATTTACCACATCTTTAATTCATATAATATGACACATGTAGATAGACAACTGGAAAGGACTTTACAATGGTAGATAAGCAACTGGGTTCATTTGAATGATAAAAGCCTTCAATGTCATAATGATTCAGCAAACAATTATAACTTGATTTTGGACGTGCATTTAGAATCAATACTCTTAGTTAGGATGAAAAACGAGATGTCACACGTGCTAAAAGCCGTCGCGGGGAACTTGAAGATCTTGAGCAAACACACTTTCCCATGTAAACTAGCAGTTGAGGTCATGTTCAAGCTCCCACTAGTGACATCTGCCATGAAATTGGGATTTGATATCAGGATCTCTGCCATAAGATCCACAGAGGTGGTCATGTTGATCTTGCCTCTTGCAGGCACAAGTTCTCCTTTAATTGGAACTTCTGCTACGACGCTGTTTCGATAATGAACATAAGCCGTGGAATTCTTGTACTTGAAACTTCCATAGTTCCTATTCTCTATTGTAATAAGCATGCCAAGTGTGACATTTAGTGTCACGTTTGGGAACAGAGAAAACTGAATGTTCTCAAGGCCAACTGGCTTGGCATTGATTTCGGGTTCTTTAGGCTTCAAAAGGGTGAGTGATAATGTTGTGAGGACAATGACAACAATAACTAGGAAAACTGCCGTTATACCACAGCAGATTTTAAGGCCTCTGCGCGGTGTTTTGCCGGTCGTCATGCTGGGTGTCTGAGAAAATTGAGGCTCAGAAAGATTGATAACAGGGCTAATTAGCAGGAATGGTTGGTGATTAGAGTAATTAAGTTCATATTGATGAAGATCATATATAGGAGGTAAGAATATACAGGGTTGTGTTAATGTTCTTATTTAATTCTTGGATTTTGTTTCTCTCTATAAGAAATGAAAGTTGAATGCTAAATATTGCTGTTATGTGATAAATAGGAACCTCTTTTGGTTATTCCATGTGGGAATTTAGTGTTTGTTTGGCTTGAGTTGGCGAAAAATGAGGTTCTCTTTAGACTATGACAAGAGATAAGCTTTTCAATCCAAGCTTAAACGCTGGACAGTAGACCTATAAATTGAAGTCTTCGTAGAAGACATCCTACAGATCAATGCTTGACATCCAGTATGAATTGGGCTAGGCTTATATCTATTAAGCCCTAAGATGATTCAAGAGTAAAGTTGCTTGTAAGTAGGTGCATGAGATATGGGCCTGGAATTGGGCTCTGTAGGCCCAGAAAAACGTTCTGGTTTTTATGTTATTTTGGCAGGGAGACTATAATAATGAATAAAAATGAGGGCTTATAATGAGAGGTTCCTTAATAGCAGTCAAATTTAGTGCATAATTATTATTGGACTGTTGAATTGAAACCCCTCATTATAACCCCCCCTTATAGAAGCTCCCGTTCTTTTGGACTGCTAATGCATGCGCCCGTATTTTTTTATAATACAAACGATAGTTTATTAAACTACAAATGGAAGAGATGTTTCTCACACACACTACTAAGGTTCCATAGAGTATCTAACCTGAGATAATTGGTTTGCAAGTCAATGCCTTTTTTCCATTGGGCTAGATCTCGTTTTACCCAATAAATATATATTTGTAAATATATATATTTTTATATATTTACTTTATTAATCTAGGATCATGACAAATAGTATAAATTGGTAATACACCAAAAAAAAATTCAAGAACTTGACTCATATTGGGTTCAGTATATTGTTTAAATACTAAGTGCTTTGGATCTTCCACTGGCAAGTGCTTTGATATTGAGTTCAAGATTACACAATCTCTTCTTTACTAGAAAATAATAATAATAATAACTCGTTTGTGTATTAAAGGGTACTAGCTACTTCGTACATTAAAGGGACTCTAGCAATGTAACAAAAAATTATTTGAAAAAAAGAAAAATTTAACGAAGATTTATTTTCATTACAAATGAGTTTGAATAACTTAGTTTCTTTATGTCAATAATTTTTTAAATTATTTTAGTAATTAAATAATATCTTGTCATGATTTAAATACTTTCAATCGTAATTATGTTGTAATTATTATTTATGTAGTGAATAATTATTATTAAATATTTTAATTACCTTCATAAATTATGTTACTTAATAAATAGTAATTAATATTTTTTTCTTTAAAAAATTATTTAAATACTAATTGCTCACTAAGTAAATAATAATTAAAATTTGCACTTTGGGAAAATGGTTGGACTTTGATTGTGATCTGATGATGATTAATTGTAACATCCCATCCCTAAATTAATATTTAAATATTAAATTATTCAAGTGAAAGACATTTTTACCCCCGAGAGTATGATAAGTTAAATAATTAAGTTGAGTTGACTAAATAAAACAAAATAAATTGAAAGGTTTAAAAATTGATAAAATAAAATAAGATAAAATAATTAAGAATTTTGGGAATAAAATAACATTTAATATTTTAGAAGGGCAAAAAGGTCATTTTGAGTTTAAGAAAGAATTTGGGGAGGTGAGCCACATAGACCTGGCAATATTGCACACGACCTAATTGCTAACACGACCTAATTCGCACGAAATTATCAGTATTTGGGTTGAGCTTAATGGGTCGGGTTGAAAACGGGTGAACCCGTTAGCCACCCGTTAAGCTAACGGGTCGAAAACGGGTGAACCCGTTACCACCCGTTAAAGAGGGTAATTTTGTAATTTTATAAAAAGAAATTTTTTCCCTTTTATTCTTTCCTTTTCTCCACGCCCAAACATCTCTCCATCTCAACTTTTCCTCCCTACTTTTCTTCTTTCCGTCTCTTTCTTCTTTCCTTATTTTCCTTTTCTTCTTCCTCTCCTTTTTTTTTCTTCTCTCCTTCTCTTCTTCTCTCCACTCAACCAAGTCTCCTTTTGTCTCTGTAAGGCTTCGGCTATAGTAGCAAAAACAACAAAAGTGAAGATGCATTTGAATCACCTTCTTCTATTCGAATGGCTTAGATTCTCGCAGCATCCAAGGTCAGAGTAACTCAATCCCTAATCGGTTTAAGCATGGATCTGTGGTTTGTATTGATTTTATGTAATTTCATTTGATTATTTGGTGACTTTGCAGACTTTTTTCCAGCAATGACTTTGCAGACTTTATTTGGTGATTATTTGGTGGTTTGTATTGATTTTATGTCATTTCATTTCATTTGTACTGATTTTATGTAATTTCATGTGATAGTTTGTTTTTTTGGGTTTATTCTTAATGGTGGAATGTCGGCTGGGTAGAGAAGCAGCTGTGATAGTTTTTTTTTTTTTGGGGTTGGGTTTATTCTTAACGGGTCGTGTCGGATTTTCGCGAATTGTAACGGGTCGTGTTTGGGTTTAGTATTTCTCACCCGTTAACTTAACGGGTCGTGTCGTGTTAACCCGTTAACTTAACGGGTTGACACGAACACGACCCGAAACCCGTTAGTACGACCCATTTGCCAGGTCTAGAGCCACACTGTAACGTCGGGCTCGTCGATACGAGTTCGTGGGTATATTGTAGGCTCGAATCGGAGTTGTAACGAAGAAATGGCAATTAAGATTAGAAATATTTCGAAGTTCGGTTTTTAAAAACCCATATTTCTCTCTTCGAGTAGCTCGACTAGCCGACTTTGGAGGGTGATTTCTCTCCACACCGACCTCCGTTTCAGGCAAGGCCGGTCCCAAATGAACGACCACACTTTCCTCTTCAAGCCCCAGCCCTTCGCAGCCTCGATCCGCCACCGTAGTCGCCTTAATCAGCCACGAAACAGCGGTTTCAGACAGCTTTTTTTGAAACTTTGGCCCCTTCGTTCTCCCTCCTCCGGCCATCGATCGGGACAAGTAAGGTATGATTTTCCACCTACTTTTCGTGCTCTAGCTGATGGTTGGGTAGGTGCAGATCGAATCGTAGCGTAGGTAACTCAAATTTCGAATTTTAGTTTCAGCCGACTTTGAGCTTAGGTTTTGACCCACTTAGGGTTCGAAATTGACTTTCCCGTAGTTGAGAAATGTGTTCGGGAGGCCGAGAACTTGTTTTATTCGGAAGGATAGCTTCCGTTTCGAAGTTTGACCGAACGCCAATTTTATCGCTTTTTGGCCCTCGGATCTGCCAGCCCGTGCTCCCACGCACCGGCCCACTTTTAATTGTCAAACTTTCTTCTACTATTATCCTTACGTCGTCACAAGCGCATAGGCGTGGTCGGATTTCAAATTGGAGTTCATTTGACAGTCGAACGGATTTACGCCTATTGTGCGTTATCCGGGTTCGATAAGTTCGGACCGTTGGATCGGTCCCAATTCTTAGTATTCTCCATATTTTTAGGATCGTGAATCGGAGTCCCGGATACTCCGAAATCGTGAACCCTAGGATTAGGGTTACAGAAAATTATTCAACGGTTCGATCGTGAGCAAGCCGACCGTCCGATCGAGGCCAAACTTTCGGGACATGCGTCCTAGGCACATTGGAACCTTTAGGAACTTCTAGATCGAAATTTTGAGGTCGTGGACCCCACGGGTTCCGGGTTGACTTTTTGGTACTTGATCGCTTTTTGAGTCCCGAGGCACTTTGGTTTATTCTAAACATTAGAAAAGCTTATGTGGGCATAGGAATAACCTTAAAGTTATTGCACGCACTTCTAGGAGCCGGGGGTCAGGGTTTTTCACTAAATACTTTATTGAACAATTTTATTAATAAAATAATATGAGGATTTGATTAGACAACTTGGGACGTGTTGTGAAGGGACTTTAGTTTTATAAGTGGATCTTATGCTTTAAAGTTCTATTAGATGTTTTTGAACAAATTATTGTGATTTGACGTTTCTTGAATTATGAGATTTTGTTTATAATTGAATATGTATTTTTGGGAATTAGTTTATTTTATTGAAATTATTGGAGGAATTATTGATATTGATATTTGTTATTATATAGAGTACGGGAATATGCGTTTGGGCCGGAGATAACCTAGTTTTGAGTATTCCTACGATTAGTATTGTAAATATTGGCATATTGAATTATATGGATACCGGTTATGGGTATGAATGCTCTAAGGATAAATGAAGGTTATAGTAATTATTAAATATTCGTATGTGGGATTCTTGGGGTATTATTTACTAAATATGTGATGGTGAGATTTTCTAAGGATTTCCATGATTTTATTACTATTGTTATTATGGTTATAATAATATTGTGAAGTTATATATTGGTTTTGCTAATGGTCCGTTTATATTAAATGGTGGATATTGTTACGACTTTGATCATGAAAGTAGTCTATTGAGACAGGGATTTCTATTTGTTATTTATTATTAGTTCTTTATTTAGTAGTAGTATTATTATTATTATTATTATTATTATTATTATTATTATTATTATTGTTATTGTTATTATCATTATTATTATTAATATAACTAAGTATATGGTTGGGTACTTTTGAACATTTGGGAAATTGATTTTGAGAGCAATATACTTATCTAAATAATTAAGTAGGAAAATGAATTTTTTTTTGGAGAATGGTGATGATAATCAGATTTGGATTCTGTTTTCAAACCCACCACAGGAGTACCCCCTGGCTACATTCGGGATGGTGACCTAGTTACGATACGCCCCACGAGTCTCGAGGACACCCGAACCGTGTGGAGCGAGGACGCGTTTCGGGTAGACTTGGTGTTCCCCGATTCAGCGAGAATACGCGTGCGGGTTGATCACCCGTACATGCGAGGACGCGGCTCTAGTTGACTATGTGTCTCTTGAGTCTTGTGAGGACGCGGCTCTGGTTGACTATGTGTCACCTGAGTCTTGCGAGGATACGCGGCTCGGCCGACTTCGTGTCACCGGGTCTTGCGAGGAAATGGAATTGACGGTTAAAGGTTGGAATTGACGGAAAATCAAGGGATACGCACCTCAGGCTGACTATGTGTTCCCTGAGTGTTGTGAGGAACGCATCTCGGGTTGACTTTGTGTTCCCCGAGTACTGCGAGGATGTAACTTGTACATGATATATGGAATTGACGGATTATGATTGGGGGTACACCTGAGTGGAGGTTATTACATATTTGAGGTGTTTCAAACGGAAAAGTTATAATTTCATTTTGGATGCTTATGGGTGAAGGTTTTATTATCTATTTTCATACTTATATGACAAATGATGAAAATTTTCTAAGTTTAAAGAGTTCTTACGATTTATAGTTGGGTCAATCAATCATATATATATATATATATATATATATATATATATATATTGCTTGATTCACGAGAATGAGGTTACTTGAACGACGTTGAAATGTAATGCTTGGAACAATTGTAGCTTGTATCAGATTGTTTGAGTTCTAAATTCTTAAGGAAGAGCTACGTGTGGCTTGATCTCTCAAAGAGGGTACGTAGGCAGCCTAGAATAATCTGAGTGCAGCCACGAGAAAGGATATTAAAGAATTTGTTGATACTATTGTCGAATTAATTTTGAGACTTGATGGTTTTTTCTTGAATATGATTATTGAGATTGAATTGGTGACAACGTTGATGTCTAGGTTGTTGTAAGGCTTGAGGCCTTACTATTTTTACTGTTGTTGGCGTGAGAACTTAACTTGTGCGTGTTGACAGTTGGGTTGAATATTTATATGCTTATTTGACAGGTGAAAATATTTTGGAAAATGAGCAAATTATAAGGGAGACTTTGCTGAGTTTTCAACAGAAGTCAAACCTTAATTAGAGCTTTCTTTTGAGTTTGGTTAAAAGAGGGTAATTTGGTCAATTGTGCTCGGCACCCAGCAGGTGTCGGACACGCACATGGTTTGACACGAATTCCAAAGTGGAATTTGGGCCAGGTCCTGTCATTAACTTTCATGGTTACGACTTATCTATTTTATCTCATTAAATTATTTATGACTAGACATGATCCGTTTGCGGTTGTATAGTTATTTTTTAGTACATTAGAGCATCCATAATTGGCACTCTAAACCACCTTGTTTGACAAATTTTAAGGAGGAATTGGAAAAATACAATTTCAAGCATGCTCCATATCCTTATTCTAAAATTGGGAGACCCCTAGGAGCTCCTAAACATGAGGAGAGAGAAAGGACTGCTAGTGGACAATTATGTTTTAATTATTATTTCTTTAATGAATAATTAGTATTAAATATTTTAATTAACTTCATAAATTACAATACTTAATAAACAGTAATTAATATTTTATATTTAAAAAATTACTTACTAAGTAAAAAAATAATTAAAACATAACTACTAATTAAAGAAGAAAAATTCATTTACACAGTATAGCTGCCCGGCTATACTTTTAAAAGTTTCTATTTTTAAAGAGTAGGCTGTGGCTATAACTTTAAAATTTTTTAAAAGCAAAAATCTCCCAACAAACTTTCGTCGGCATAAGTCTTATGGGCAAATATTTACGGTTTAGATCTCTCCGACGAATCGTCGTCGGGATAGGTCTATTCCGGCAAAGCTTGGCCATGATAGATTTGTGCTGATGCAATGTTCGTCGAGAAAGGTTTTTATTTTATTTTTTAAAATAAATACATATAAACTTAGTATCTTTATGTCAATAATTTTTTAAAATTGTTTTAGTAATTAAATAATATCTTATCATGATTTAAATACTTTCAATCGTAATTATGTTTTAATTATTATTTATGTAGTGAATAATTATTATTAAATATTTTAATTAGCTTCATAAATTATATTACTTAATAAATAGTAATTAATATTTTTTTCTTTAAAAAATTATTTAAATACTAATTGCTCACTAAGTAAATAATAATTAAAACTTGAACTTGGGAAAATGGTTGGACTTTGATTGTGAACTGATGATGATTAACTTTCATGGTTACGACTTAGCTACTTTATCTCATTAAATTATTTATGACTAGACATGATTCGTTTGCAGTTGTATAGTTATTTTTTTAGAACATTAGAGCATCCGCAATTGGCTCCCTAAACCATATTGTTTGACAAATTTTAGGGGAATTGGAAAAATATGCTCCATATCCATATTCTAAAATCAGAAGACCTCTAGGAGCTCCTAAACTTGAGGAGAGAGAAAGGACTGCTAGTGGACAATTATGTTTTAATTATTATTTCTTTAGAGACTAATTAGTATTAAATATTTTAATTAATTTCATAAATTATAATACCTAATAAAAATTAATTAATATTTTATCTTTGATAAATTATTTAAATACTAATTATTCACTAAGTAAATAATAATTAAAACATAACTAATAATTAAAGAAGGCAAATTCATTTACAGAGTATAGCCGCACGACTATACTTTCAAAGTTTCTATTTATGGAGTTTAGTCGCCCAACTATACTTTTAAAAGTTTCTATTTTTAGAGTATAGTTCTCGGCTATACCATTAAAATTTTTTTAAAAAGCAAAAAACCTACCCCGACGAACTTTCGTCGGTATAAGTGTTTGGGTACATATTTACTGATCAGACCT
Source organism: Prunus padus (assembly GCA_024362665.1). Taxonomy (NCBI): domain Eukaryota; kingdom Viridiplantae; phylum Streptophyta; class Magnoliopsida; order Rosales; family Rosaceae; genus Prunus; species Prunus padus. Next base: position 23,377,041 of record JANFAM010000013.1, read on the forward strand.
CTCCCGACGACATAGACTTGTATCGACGAACTTTCGTCGGGACATGTTATTTTTTTATTTATTTTAAAAATATAAAATTAGTTTCTTTACTTTTGTTTTTTGCCCTACTTCTTTAATTTAATATATGTAATTAACTAATATCTTAGCTTTTTTGATTTAATTTAATTAGTAATTATATTTTAATTATTATTTAATTTTAAAAAATTAATGAAAAATTTCACAAAATAATTAATTTCTATTTATTAAATCTTTTGTGAAATTGTTTGGGTGTCTTAATTAAATTTCTCCATAGCCCAAGAGTCCTATCCATTTCTATTTATTACCCATATAAAGATTTAGCACTTTCACATTTAATAATGTATTATATACGTACACACATATTTCTCATATTTAATACACCTTTTTTTTTACAATAATTTCAATAAGACAGACAAAATTCACATATTATTGAATAAAAATAATACATATATAAAAAAATGGTATAGCCACACGACTATACTAAGTTTTTTCCTAATTGTTTTTTTAAAAATAGTATAGCCATGAGGCTATATCGTTTTTTCTAACTTTTTTAATATAAAAATAGTAAAGCTGATCGGCTGTACTTGTTGGGAGGGTCTATATAAATAGTATAGCCGACCGGCTATACTAGATTCTTTTTTGAATTTTTTAAGAAATAGTATAGCCGTGCGGCTATACTTGTTTCTCCTAATTTTTTTAAAAATAGTATAGCCGCGCGGCTATACCATTTAAAAAGAAAATTTAATCCTGTAAATCTCGCCGGCATAGCCTGTGCTGACGAAATTTCATCGGGACAGGTTATTATTATTTTTAAAATTTTTAAAATATAAAATTAGTTTCTTTACTTTTGTTTTTTGGCCTACTTTTTAAATTTGATATATGTAATTAAGTTATATCTTAGCCTTTTTGAATTACTTTAATTAGTAATTATATTTTAATTATTATTTAATTTTAAAAAATTAAAGAAAAAATCCACAAAATAATTAATTCCTATTTATTAAGTCTTTTGTGAAATCGTTTGGGTGTCTTCATTAAATTTCTTAATAGCCTAGGATCCCTATCCATTACTATTAGGCCATTACTCAAGTATCTATTGTCCGTTTTTATTTTTTACTTTTCCAGAGTTATTACCCTCATAAAGATTTTAGCATTTTCACGTTTAATAATGTATTATATACCTACGCACATTTTTCTCATGTTTAATACACCTATTTTTTACAAAATTTTAATAAGACACACAAAATTCACGTATTATACACATAATTCTCACATATTATTGAATAAAAATAGTATATATATGAAATCAGTTTTTTCCTAATTTTTTTAAAAATAGTATAGCCGCATGGCTGTACTTGTTTGGCACGTGGCGCATATGCGCTGGGAAGCAGCAACCATCAAGAGCCTGTCATGGCAAATTAGTTTGCTTAGTTTAGTATTTGTAATTAAGTAATATCCTAGCCTTTTTAATCACTTTAATTAGTGATTATATTTTAATTATTATTTTGTTAGTGAATAATTAGTATTTAAATAACCTGAGGCACACTTTGCAGTTTGGCATTGGATTACACCATGCCGGTCTGAATGACAACGATAGATCTCTGGTTGAGGAGCTTTTTGCAAACAACAGGATTCAGGCAGTTCCCTTTTACCTCAGTAAGCATGAGTCTTTCCTGAAAAACATATTAGAAAAATAGAATATAAAAAGATTGCCAGTATCTCAATCAGTCCATTGATTTTTAATTCGCATGATCAATTAAAAGCTAGTCTATTAGGGATGGCCAGAAGTGTCCCATAGTGGTAAATCATGTTCTGAATATTTGCCTCAAACACTAGGAATCAGGTTGTGTGGGGTTTTGAATATCAGAACTTGTAATAAAGTCCATGGATGAAGTCTTGCAGTCCTATATCTAATCAATAAAGAATTTTCCTTTTTATTTTTTCAATACTCTACCCTATCATTTTTTTAGCTGTTAAAGTTCAGAACGCCTATCATTTGCATTGCTGCTGTTACAGGAGCATCACAATGATCCTCTTGTACTTAAATATGGTGAAGACACAAGTTAAAAGCCTTTGGTTTTGATTATTTTGTGTCCTTAGTATTTGATTTATTGAGCCTGTACAAGATCTTACATGAGCATAGTTTTCTACAGATGTTTAGTCCAGCTTACTATGGCTTGGACAATACTGAACCTGAAGTTCTCAGCTCTTACTTGTCTAGGTAATACCATGCTCAATTCTCATGGATATTTTTTTTCTTTTATCAGGATATGTTTTCTCTTTCGGTGGCATTGATATGATTACTTATTGATTATTTTGGCAGGTTAGAGCAAAACACATTTGAGGATCTGGAAGACAGTGGATGCATCAAGATGAATGAAGACAATACGAAGCTTGGTTCAATAGCATCCAAGTATAATCTTAGCTGCATGACTGCATCAATGTTTGGTTCAAACATAGGATTACATCGCTTGAAGTAAGAAATTAATGGTTCTTGAAGATTTTTATTCAGCATTTTAAAGATCTATAGGAAGATGATCACATCATGAGAGTTGACAATGATCTCACAAAGTGCACCTTTTATTCTTAAAACAGAATATCAAGCACATTGTTTACATAGATTAGGGGCAATATTATGTTATGCTTGAGGAAACATTACTTATACCCAGTGGTCTTCATTGGTGGTTTGGTCGCCATGGCTGCACAACTGCTTGGGTCCAGGTCAAGGTGAGGAACGAATAAGATAAAAAATCCCACGTGAAAAGTCTGATGGGTTAGGGTGGGATTTGAGATAGGGCCATGAATTTCGACGTCATTCCAGGCTAACTCTGCAGAACATGTGATTTCAGGCTAACTCTGTGGGAAGCCAGCAGGAAGGGGAACTGATTAACGTTTGGCTCCTTCTGACCCTTGGCCCTTGTAATGTATACCATCTTGTGTATGAGGTTTTTATATATGAGTCTCAGCATGAGGTCAAATCCATCCAAAAAGAAACGAACATCAAAACAGGAAGGATCCGAAAATCAACAAAGGCAATAAGGCCATGACAAATACTTTATTCAAACCATCTAATGGTGCAAATGCCAGTTTTGAATAACAAAATACCAGATTTAAGTTCCATTAGAGATGGCTATCCTATCAGGTTAGAAGAATCAAGAAAGAGGCAGTATGGTATAGCTAGAAGACAAATGGAAGTGGGGCAGAGTTCAAACTCTGTATCATCAGCCAAATGCAAAGGCTAAGATATTACTTAATTACATATATTAAATTAAAGAAGTAGGCCAAAAAAAAAGAAAGGAAAAAAACTAATTTTATATTTTAATTTTTTAAAAAAAAACCTGTCCCGACGAAAGTTCGTCGGTACAGGTCTATGCCGTGAAATTTCCGGAATAAATTTTGTTTTTAAACAATATAGCTGCGCGGCTATTTATATATAGGATGCGGCAAGTGCCTAGGTGCCACATGTCAAAACAGAAAAGCCGGGCGGCTATACTATTTTTCAAAAAAATTGGAAAACGAGTATAGCCGAACGGCTATACTATTTATAAAAATAAAATAAAACGAGTATAGCCGCACGGCTATACTCAGTTTTTTAATTTTTTAAAAATAGTATAGCCACCCGACTATACTAGATTCTTTTTGAATTTTTTTAAAAAAATAGGTGTATTAAACATAAGAAATACGTGCATACGTATAATACATTATTAAACTTGAAAGTGCTAAAATCTTTATACGGGTAATAACTCTAGAAAAGTAAAAAATCAAAAGGGGACAATAGATAATCGAGTAATGGACTAATAGTAATGGATAGGGCTCTTGGGCTATGGAGAAATTTAATTAAGACACCCAAACGATTTCACAAAAGACTTAATAAATAGAACTTAATTATTTTATGGACTTTTTCTTTAATTTTTTAATATAAAATAATAATTAAAATATAATTACTAATTAAAGTAATTCAAAAAGGCTACGATATTACTTAATTACATATATTAAATTAAAAAAGTAGGCCAAAAAACTAAAGGAAAAAAACTAATTTTATATTTTAAAATGTTTTTTAAAAACCTGTCCCGAAGAAAGTTCGATGGCACAGGTCTATATCGGCGAAATTTACAGATTAGATTTTGTTTTTAAAAGTATAGCCGAACGGCTATACTATTTTTAAAAAACATTCAAAAAGAATCTAGTATAGCCAGCGGCTATATTATTTATATTTATATCCTCCGAGCGCATATGTGCCACGTGTCAAACACGTAAAGCCGTGCGGCTGTACTCTTTTTTAAAAAAATTAGAGAAAACGAGTATAGCCGCACGCCTATACTATTTTTTAAAAACATTTTTAAGAACTGAGTATAGCCGTGCGGCTATACCATTTTTTTAATATATATTATTTTGATTCAATAATATGTGAGAATTATGTGTATAATACGTGGATTTTGTGTGCCTTATTGAAATTTTTCAAAAAATAGGTGTATTAAACATGAGAAATACGTGTGTATGTGTATAATACATTATTAAACTTGAAAGTGCTAAAATCTTTATACGGGTAATAACTCTGGAAAAGTAAAAATCAAAAAGGGACAATAGATACTCGAGTAGTGGCCTAATAGTAATGGATAGGGCTCTTGGGCTATGGAGAAATTTAATTAAGACACCCAAATGATTTCACAAAAGACTTAATAAATGGAAATTAATTATTTTGTGGACTTTTTCTTTAATTTTTTAATATGAAATAATAATTAAAATAAAATTACTAATTAAAGTAATTCAAAAAGGCTAAGATATTACTTAATTACATATATTAAATTAAAGAAGTAGGCCAAAAAATAAAAGGAAAAAAACTAATTTTATATTTTAAAAAAACCTGTCCCGATGAAAGTTCGTCGGCACAGGTCTATATCGGCGATATTTCCGGATTATATTTTATTTTTAAAAGTATAGCCATGACGCTATACTATTTATATATAATGAAAAAGGACGCGGCAAGCGCCTAGGTGCCACATGTCAAAACAGTAAAGCTGGGCGACTATATTATTTTCCAAATAAAAATTAAAAAAGAATGTAGTGTAGCCGGGCGGCTATACTATACTATATATATATATATATACCCTCCCTGCGCATATGTGCCATGTGGCAAACAAGTAAAGCCATGTGGCTATACTATTTTTTTAAAAACAATTAGAAAAAACGAGTATAGTCGCACGACTATACTATTTTTTTAAAACTGAGTATAGCCGTTTGGCTATACCATTTTTTAAATATATATATTATTTTGATTCAATAATATGTGAGAATTTTGTGTATAATACATGAATTTTGTGTGTCTTATTGAAATTTTTTCAAAAAATAGGTGTATTAAACATGAGAAATACGTGCGTACGTGTATAATACATTATTAAACGTGAAAGTGCTAAAATCTTTATACGGGTAATAACTCTGGAAAAGTAAAAAATAAAAAAGGGACAATAGATACTCGAGTAATGGCCTAATAGTAATGTATTGGGCTCTTGGTCCATGGAGAAATTTAATTAAGACACCCAAACGATTTCACAAAAGACTTAATAAATCAAAATTAACTATTTTGTGGACTTTTTCTTTAATTTTTTAATATGAAATAATAATTAAAATATACTTACTAATTAAATTAATTCAAAAAGGCTAAGATATTACTTAATTACATATATTAAATTAAAGAAGTAGGCCAAAAAACAAAAGTAAAGAAACTAATTTTATATTTTTAAAATGAAAAAAATAACTTGTCCCGACGAAAGTTTGTCGGCACAGTTCTATGTCGGCGAAATTTCCCGTATTAAATTTTGTTTGTAAAATGTATAGCCGCACAGCTATAGTATTTATATATAAAAATAAGGACGCGCCCAGTGCCTAGGGGCCATGTGTCAAAATAGTAAAGCCGAACGGCTATAATATTTTTAAAATTTTTGGAAAAACAAGTTTAGCAGCCCGATTATACTATTTCTTTAAAAAATTCAAAAAGAATCTAGTATAGTCGGGTGGCTATACTATTTATATAGACCTATGGCCCAAGTGTCAAACAAGTACAGCCGTGCTGCTATACTATTTTAAAATTTTTTTTTAGAAAAAACGAGTATAGCCGCCTGGCTATACTATTTTTTAAAAACAATTTGGAAAAAACTAAGTATAGCCGTGCCCATTTTTTTAAATATATATTATTTTTATTCAATAATATTTGAGAATTAGGTGAATAATACGTGAATTTTGTTATCTTATTGAAATTTTTGTAAAAAATAGGTGTATTGAACATGAGAAATACGTGCGTACGTGTATGATACATTATTAAACGTGAAAGTGGTAAAATCTTTATACGGGTAATAACTCTAGAAAAATAAAAAATCAACAAGGGACAATAGATACTCGAGTAATGGCTTAATAGTGATGGATAGAGCTTTTGGGCTATGGAGAAATTTAATTAAGACAAATTTGGAATTGGGGTATAAGTGATTCTAATTACTAAAATGTCCTTGTTGTTGGTTTAAAGTAGATGACAAATTTGGAATTTTTAAAGTTGCATGAGGATATAATTGGTAAAAAAGATGAATTCCTAATGAGTTAGTTTTCCATGAATTAGAATACCACCTCCTACCCAAGAATTGAATTCCTCCAAAATCAAGAATTCAATTCCTAATTTTCATACCACTTACTTTTTAATTCATTGATGTGATGTAAACATGTGAATCCTCCATGTTTTAATTCAATTCCTAATGAGAATTCCAATTCCTGATCAATAAATACATCATTAATTGAATACACCCTTAAGGGGCAACTCTCCTCCACACGCGAGCAGTAGACTGCACCGATGAAGCTAATTAGAATACTGTTTGTTGACTGAAAAAAAACATATAAAAAATACTTCCTTTTTGGTTCTTAAACTTGTGGAACCAACTTCTTAGATGGCGAAAGCCAAATTTTCACAAAATAATATTTTAAACTAGTAGTCGAACTCGAATATAAGGAGAGGGACACACTACCAATTAGGCTAATCACATATTGCTTGCATAAGCTCACAAACATCAAACATGGGCTTGCAATAAAAAAATAAAAAAGGAAACATCAAACATTGGCTTTCAATAAAAATGAAGACATTAAACGTTGGCAAACACAAACTGTCAAACAGGAAGCCGAACCTCGTTGTGTACATTACATAGAAATTAACAACGTAAACTATTTGATAAAGTTGTTCTTGAAATTCGTAGGTAACGCCCTTTGTGTGAGCGTGTGGGTTGCCTGCCTCTCTCTCTGTCTGTCTGTCAATTTGGCTCTTCTATTATTCGATATATCGCCGGCCAACGAACAAACCCAACGACCGCGTCACTCTTCTAGCTCTCTTTCTTCCACAATCTCCCAACTTTACTCTCGCTCCCTCGCGCGCTCTTTCTCCGAGGCCTTTTGATTTTGTTCAAGATGAACGACCTGCTTACGGTAATTTGGTTTTTAAATTAAATTCATAAACTGTTACTATTTTGCAGTGCCAGTTAGTTTGCACTGTCTTGGGATGACAATTCGATTTCGTCAGTAAGATTCAAATGTTTTGAATTTGGGTTTGTTGGGTTTGCTTAAGAACTGGGCCGATGCTGTTTGGTTTGGATTGGTACCCTTTTTACTGGCGATTGACTTTTGACTGCCTGGCAAATGTTATCTGTGATTTTCATGTAAATTCCAAATTTTTGGATACTACCCACTTGTAATTTAAGATGAATCTTGTACTAGAGCAATCAAAGATCACTCAAAGTTGAGTTTTCACGGATATTGACTTTGCCCTTTAGTTGATGACATGACTGACTGAAAGGGGACATACTGTTGTTTTTTATTAAGAAAAGAACAAAGTTCTCAATTTTAGTGATGCATTTTTTCCCATGGAACCTTGAAGCCAAAATGTATGAATATGTTTTCAGAGTTTTCTTAGCAACTGACCAGAGACTCTGCTGATTCTATCATAAAAGGCTTTGTATTTGCTGCTTTTGTTTAACAATGATAATACCACTGAAATCAGATATTTTCTCATTAGTAACATTGACATCCCAACCTTGTTCACCCGAAACTTTTTAAACAAATTGAATTGAATTTGCGTTCAACAGATTGGTTAATTTGTAAGTCGTTTTTGCATCATCCTTTGAAAAATTGGTTTTCATGAAAAGATAGTTTGTGTTTTCTTTCTTTCAGCGTGGTGTAATCAGTGCTTATGTTGTGTAATTGTGCTCTGCTTTAGGATTCGTTTGTTGGTGATGCAAGAGCTCAGCCTTCCGGAACAAATGATGTTGAAATGGGAAGGCCAGTTCCTAGCAGTTTCGACACGGGAATGGATGCTTTCAATAAGCAGGTCTTTCCTATCCACAAAAATTCATTTGGTTGCAGACTACATATACGAAAACTGGAAGTCCAAACCATTTAGTCTATTTGGGATTTGTGTGAATTATATTCTTAAGATGTAATAGAAATTAAGTGATGCAGGAAGAAAAAAATCCCTAATGAAACGCATGTATTATGTTTTCATCGTAAACCCATTACTATTGGTTTATGTGGTTAAGATTGCTTTTTATTTATTTTTCTAGTTTTTCAGTCAACACTTCCTCAAGTTACGTTTTCCTCTTTTTGTTTTTTTGTTTTGTAATTTAGATACAAGAGGTTGAGAAACAGGTGGATAAGCTCTCTGGACTTCTAAAAAAACTTAAGGTACGTTTAGTTTGTATTATAAGCTTCTAATCTTTTTATTTTCTGGAATTGGGGTCTGATTTATCTAAGTTTCATTGGCTTTGGTTCTGTATTGATTTGGCTATCTTGTATTTGATTGTGGTCTTTATGTTGAAACCTCTGACCTCTTGTACAGTTACAGTGTTCAATGTGTTCAATGATAATTTTGCTTTCTTAACAAATCCATTCACTTATTCAGTGAAAGAACATTCACATCTCCACCATACATATTTGAAAGACACATTGTTTATCAATTGCCTAACACTTTGTACTATGAACATAGTTGGCAATATGGTCAAGACTAAGTAATGTTGTTGTGCTTGTGCTAGGATTCACTTTGACAGTTGAATTTAAACTCTGTGTGTGTAAGGCAGCAACTAGAAACTTACATTGGACATTTTTTTTATAGGATGCAAATGAGGAGTCGAAGTCTGTTACAAAAGCATCTGCCATGAAAGGTATAAGCTATTTCCAACTCACCCGTAGTTTGAAAAGCACCTTAAAATGAAATTTCATCAATACTATTGTTCTACACAAGGTTAACCATGAATCAGCATGTAGCAGAGCATGGATCACTTTAGCTAGGAACTTGTTTTGGTTTTCTGTTGGGAGCAATTTTAAGCAGACTTGGCTGACTGCTTGGAACTGGGGGAAAATTCTTGCTAACTGTTTATGGTGCATTATACTGATGGTGTTAATCTCTGTTCTGTCTATGATACTCTAAGACCATTATCCTTTTTTCAGCAATTAAAAAGCGGATGGAAAAAGATATTGATGAAGTGGGAAAGATTGCACGTGGTGTCAAAACAAAACTAGAAGCAATAAGCAAAGATGTAATACTTTAACAATTCTTCCTCAATCTACCAGCTTTGTCTGTTTTCGAGCTATCTAATGACTTCCCTTATCCTTTCTCCAGAACTTAGCCAACCGACAAAAGCCTGGATGTGAGAAGGGAACAGGCGTTGATAGATCAAGAATGAACATGACAAAGTTTGTATAGAGTGCTTATATATTATATTTTAGAGTACTTAACTCTCTATACTAGGCCAATCATAAACGATTTGATTTTTAAATTACTTTTCTGTGTGGCAGTTCCTTGACAAAAAAGTTTAGGGAGATAATGATTGAGTTTCAGGTATATGTATATACACATTCTGTTTGTTACTCTTTTACTCATTTTCCTCCACTCTTTTCTTCTCACCAATGTATTATATTCCAGACCCTCAGACAACGAATCCAAGATGAATATCGTGAGGTTGTGGAGAGAAGAGTCATTACAGGTTTGAATGCCTCTTCAAGACAAGCAATTAGAGTATAAAAGTTACATATTAAGACAATGGTGTTATAATTCTATCATCATATTTTTTGATGAGTGATCATATCTTTACACATTTCATTTGCAGTTACGGGAACCAGACCAGATGAGGAGGTGAGCTCGATTCCTGACTTTAGAATTCTAGGTCCAATTTGCTTTGAGAGTGTTTCTAATCTGCCAAATTTGTTGACTGTGTTAGACAATTGACAACCTGATAGAAACTGGAAATAGTGAGCAAATATTCCAAAGGGCAGTTCAAGAAATGGGAAGAGGACAGGTATGATCCTTTTGATTCTTCTTATCCGAATAATTCTAAGTTTCCCCTTGTTTTCCACTTGGGGAAGTTTAGCCTGAAACTATGAGAATTAAATCTGGTGCTCTGATTCCAGGTGCTAAATACTGTGGAAGAAATTCAGGAGAGGCATGACACTGTGAAAGAAATTGAGAAAAAGCTTCTTGACTTGCATCAGGTATATGTGTTATACCATGAGGTTTGGCCCGTCCACCCGAAACTAACCTTCTCTAATACGATATTTTATTAAATTTTCAGATCTACCTTGATATGGCAGTCTTGGTTGAGGCTCAAGGAGAGATTTTAGACAACATTGAAAGTCAGGTTTACTTCTAACTTTGCATCCTTAGACATGCATCCACATGTGCACATATATGTCTGCGCTGCATGTGGAATTGTGTATTGCTTTGCGTTATGTGTTGATCGAAATCTTGTCCAGGTTACGAATGCAGTCGATCATGTTCAATCTGGGAACACTGCACTTCAAAAAGCAAAGAAACTCCAGAAGAACTCCCGAAAATGGATGTGCATTGCCATCATTATTCTCTTAATAATAGTAGCTATTATAGTTGTCAGTGTCCTCAAACCATGGAAAAGTGGCTAGGGTGATTGAGTCTGCCCTTGTCTCTTCACCATGTAATATAGATGGGTTATTATTTTCGGTTTCACCTCTGTGAGGACCGAGTGTCTTACTTGTTTACTTGTGATTTTTTTGTTTTGTTTTTATGTTGCTTTCTTCTTCTCTTCTGGCTTTTAAATGTTTTATTTTGTGTGTATTTTTGTGAAGCTTGGTTTATTCATGGTGGTGTGCATTTCATACTACGAATTGAAAACGATTGCAAGGTTATCCTCATCAAAGGGATTGCTTTGAGGCAAGCATTATAGTTTCTTTGCGGTATTGACAATTTGACTTTTTCTTTTCTTTTTTTTAAAAAAAAAAATTTCACTCTTAATTTTTAAAATTTTAAATTTTCAAATGCATGGACAAGAAAGAGTCATGTCTAATAAAATCGTATCAATGAATAAAATTATACTGGCCTAGCATATAAATAAAGGATGGATTATATTAATATTAAATTTTATCTAAATATTATTATTAACTGCACTGAGGTATTCTTATAGGCAACAACGATATGGAATTTATGAACTTGTTTTCTTTTGTGTTTATAAAAAATTTCATTGCATCTAAAAGAGTTTTTAAAATATACATGCAACAATATTATATTAACCTTGTGTCTCATATATCATATTTTTTAATATATATAATTATTCTTCCAAAAGCCTAAACGTCCTGCAGGTTGGACGTATCCACTTACCCTTGTCTAGTCTTTTGACGAAAATGGCCTACCTTCTCTTTGGGAAGTAATGAAGAAGATAATGGAAATGGATTCCAAGCCTAGGTTCCACTACCAGAACTGCTAACTAGTCCATGCAACCTAAACCAGGTTCAACCTAATGACATCTTTCGACATATGAACTTTTGTATGAGTCGATTATATAGAACGTTTTTTCTCACCATGTGTATTTAGGTTTCATTATAAAATAGTGAGACTTATATACGTGTTGTGAGAGGAAAGTTGCATATAAGGCTCGTATTCAATCATCTTTGCTCTAACCTAAGCCTTGTCTATTATAACTTTAACCCAATAGTTATTCTCGTCCATTTGCCTCCTTTTCATTGTAAGATAACCAATCCAATTCAAACCCGCAGTGGCTGCCCACATGGTGTTAGATTTCAAACTAAGATTATGATTCATAATTTGATTCCTATTTGTGATCGTGTGATATATATGCATTGATAGTTTAACATGTATGCTACTATAACTTGTATCTTACTCAATCCCAACCCTTCTTAACACCTAAATTACAAATTAGATGGATTGTATGTTTTCTTCTTCTTCTATTTTTTTGGGTAAAAATTGGATCTTTTGTTCATTGATGGTATTAGGTGGGTTTTGGAAATTGATTATATCCCTCTTTTAACACTTTAAGGGCTTGTTTGACAAGGAGGACTTGACTAGACTAGAAAAATGCCTACATTTCATGTGCATTCAATGCATAATATGGATATGTTGCCTAACTTGGAGGAAAAATGTGGACTATTTACAAGAGGTTGATGACTAAAACTTCCCCCCCGCCCCTTGAAAATAGTGGGATTACAAGGGATAAGTTTCCCTCATCAGCCACTTTGCTAGTCTAGGCTAATCCTCCCCAACAAAATGGCCTGAGTTACTTTCTTTTTCTTTTTTTTTGGACAAACTAAGTTACTTTCTTCTTCACTTATGGTATGAGGTGGATTTTGGAAATTGATTATCTATTGAGTTGGGGTGTTTTGGGCTCATTTACCAATAGGGCTTTTTTGGGCTCATTTACCAGTAGGGCTTGTTTTGGATCAATAGGCATTGGCCCAAAGCATTTTTGTTCTTCTTTTCTTCTTCTTTTTGGTCTGATCGAATGCATTTTTGTTAATGCATGCTACTTTGCCTCTCATAAATTGAACAAATAGTACTGGAGTATACCATACTTATAATTATTCCTAACCCACTCATCATCGCTTAAATTATGAGACCATTACTTGGTTGAATTTGGAAAACACAATGAGTAATGCATGCTACACAGGTGACAAATGCAGTTGACCATGTACAATCAGGGACAGATGCTCTACAAACTGCAAAGAGCTTGCAAAAGAGGTCAAGGAAATGCATGATGATTTCCATAATCTTGCTCTTGATTATTGCACTCATCATTGTGCTCTCCATTTTGAAGCCATGGAAGAAGTAAGCAGTGCAAGGTTGGCAATCTTCCTTTCATCACAGATACTCAGCCTATCTTTACTCAATAATTACAAGGTGCATCTTTTTCTCTGTAATTTTTTATTCTTTTCTTATTCTTTTGGTGAGGAGGAGAAGAGGAGTTGGTTCTGTAAAGACACAATTATTCAGAAACAATACCTGATGGTGTATTGGGTGGCATTGAGAGGTTTTTCCTAGAATATTTTAGCCCATCATCATAATTTTCTTCTTTTATGAGACTTCAAAACAGCAAAGAATTGCATATCTGATTTCAGGAAATTCAGGCAAGATTAGCAAATGCAGAGTTGGGGTTCGATAATGAATTGCTTGCTCTTGTGGTAAGTTCTGAATTCAATTTAATTATGTCATGAAATTAAAGAAAAAGGAAAAAGAATTACTTAATAGCTGTGAGAAAAGAATGAGGAAAGAGAGGAATTAATAGGAATGGAAGGATACATTTCAAACTTAAAAGGAAATTACATTACAGTACACAAGAACAAGTTTGGTCCTCACTTTAAGAGACTAATAAAAGAAGTACTAGAATTCACTGGGTAGCAAAAACAAAAAGAAGTATACCCAGAAGGTCCCAATCACCTATATCATATTATTTCAGCACATTATTCTACCCCAGTTCCCACAAAATATGAGCTGGATAATGTCCCAAAGTACCCTTGGAACAAACTCAATTCAAGTCTCTTGTCTCTTACATTCTTGACTTGGCAATCACAACATTTCCTTCACTCAGATCTGTGGCTCCTGGCCTGGTCCATGATTCTTTGAATTGTTCTTCAGTCACTCCTGCAAAAGAAGAAAACAAAAATGAAGCAATGATGGTCAATAATGTAATTAATATTACCAAGAGAACAAAAAATTAGAATGACTTGCCTTTGCCCATAGCAGCAGTTGAAGAAATTCCCCCTGGACAGTCTTAAGGTACCTATCATAGAAATTAGCACCAGACCACTTCTGATGAGCAAGTGTGTCAACTCCATTGTTCCTCTCCTCCCTCTGGATCCTCTCAACATAAGCCAGCATTCCCCTCCTAGCATAGTCCTTCGCGAAAGTGTCAATCACAAGCGCATCAGCATGGAAACCAGCCAGTGTTATAAACTGCCAGCAGTAACCCAACTTGGCTATCCTAGGAATGAAGTCCTTCATTTGATCATCAGTCATTCCAGATGCATCCCAATTGAAGGATGGTGATAGATTATAAGCCAACATGACCTCAGGCTGCAGAGACTTCACCCCCTCAGCAAATTGGGTGCACTCAACCATGTCGGGGCTCGCTGTCTCCATCCAAATAATATCAGCATGATCAGCAAAAGCCCAGCCGCGCACGACAGCTGCCATCACAGACCCTTTGAACCTATAGAACCCTTCTCTGGTCCTAGGCAAGTCCCAGTCCCAGAAGAGGTTCTTAAGCCCCAACCTCTCAGCAATCTCGCTGCCTTTCTCATTTGACAAACACTTATCAGGGCTAGAATGGTTGATCCATTCATTCAGTCTCCTCCTTTTCTCATGTTCACCGACGTTCATGGCCTTAATTGCATCTGTGACACATTCAGAAAATGTCTTCAACTGTGCCATTGAAATCCAATTGTCCTCAAGGGCCTGCAGCTCAGCTCCTGTTTTGCCAGCAGCCATTGCTTCAGCTAGAAGGGTAGCCAAACTCTTCCCTCTGAGATTCGGGTTTGTTACCCCCAATATAAACTGATGGTCTCTTGTGTCCACATTGGTTTGGATCAAAGTAGCGCCAACTGCATCAGTTCTAGCCACCAAGACAGTCTCAGTTCCCATGACATCAAATTGCAACCTTGCAGCCACAAGTCTATTAATATGTTCACTAACAGAAACAAGCACTTTCCCTGCCATGTGACCACATTTTTTGGTCACCGAGGACTGGTCCTCAATGTGAACACCAGCAGCGCCACGCTCCACAAAAAGCTTGCAAAGCTTAACAGTTGCTGTGGTGCCACCAAAACCAGTATCACCATCAGCAATTATTGGCTTCAAGTAATCAATATAAGGGGTTCTAGCCCTCTCTTCTCGGCCCATGCTCATCCGCGCCTCTTTTTGCTTGCGGTCATGGTATTGTTGCGCGAAAAACAAATGCTCCACCTTGTTTGGGACGGTGTCATAGGGGTAATCAGCAAGGTCAGGACCAGGCTCATTGGTGCTGGTGTGTGTTGACGAGCATTGCCAACCGGAGACATAAATGGTGTCCAAATGCTTGGCCATCATGGTGACTTGGACAGGGTCAAGTGCACCAAAGGTTCTTGAGGATGTGCCATTGGCTTGATGAGTTTTGAGAGTTCTCCACAGCTTTTTGGCCATTTCATTTGAGCCATAGCTTTGTCTAAGGGTCCCTCTTAGTGCCACAACGTCTTTAGCTGCATATGGACGTTTTGTTAGCTTGAACCTCTCTGAGCCCCACCATGCCTGCACCTCTGCTACCTCGGCTTCAAACCTTCCTTCTTCTTCCATTAGCTGTATACAAAATTCTAGCGTAGTTACAAACATGTAGAAAACCAATTTGCATTGTTTAATTTGAACTCAATTTAACCGGAAATTCGTATATTTTATGTTCTATCTACGGTTTTCATAACAACATCAAGTGCATATACATAGTCATCATATAGATACATGCAAATATAGGCACATGATCTTCCAAAGAAGAATTATATAATTTTTACTTCTAGCAAATTCATCAATTTTTGGAGTGGCAACAATTGATGCCATGCATGTTAATAAGCCATTTGTGTCAAATGAACAGTGTTTCAGATCGAATTTTCTTTTCTTTTTAATCATAACATTGGGCCTGATTAGATGGTCTTGCTCCTTCTATACGCTCGGCGTAGTAGAGAAGGTGTGGGACCCGCAAAAAAAAATCTCACACCTATCATCGACTATTGCGCCGGACGTATAGAAGTTTGTTTGGGTGATGAGAGACTGGGTACCAAAGATGAAACCGAATCCTCAGCATAAAATATGAACTAACTAATTGAAACTAGGGAAAACCAATTATATGAAACACTGAAAAAGTGCTTGAATATTATTATAATGTACTATAGAAATGGCTCAAATTTAGCAAATCCTAGGAGTAAAGTACAAGCAACACAACTAACAGAAAATTAAAAGGGAGAAAGGTCATTCATGGCTTACCATTGAAGGCACTGAGTAAGATGCAGCCATGGCTAGAACTTGTTTTTGGTATGAAAGCTTTGTGAAACAACTAGGAGAAGTTCATGAGAAAGCTCTTCCAAGTCCCTATATTTATAACACCAGCAGGGGGAGAGGTAACAGGTACATTGCTAAAACTCTACCCCTGTGGATAAGAAAGAAACAAAAACCAAGAAATTTCCACTGTGCTTCTCAATATTAAATATTTATTTTTATCATGTAATAAATATATTTCATTGTTATCCTGCAGAAAAAAAGCGAAACTTGTCCCATGGGAGCTGCATTTGCAGGCACGTAGGGTGATGGCATGCACTAGTTCTCTAACAATCCTGAGTCACCATGCTTAATTGTCTTCTTCTTCCAATTTTGGATGATGTCATTATTTTGTATAACATGATAAAAGAAGAGTAACTGATTCTGTTTTTTCTGTTTGCCATTTTTGTTATTACTTTAGTTCTTCTTCAATTGCCTCAGATGTGCCTAGCTAGGCCACTTTTATTATTCTTCAATTTGCTTTCTGGTTTCTGCATATGAACTAAATCTTAGCCGTTATTTCTTTTGATGCTCATATATAAAAGTTTGTGTGTGTGTGTGACAAATGATAGAACCTTTTTTTTCTCAATGTTTTTGGTTTGTTTAAGACGAGACACCCAATATCGAGCCATCAATGTAGACCAAGGATGAACATTTTGATACCGAAACAAATGATTGTTGACTAAAGCATGAACCAGATAAAATGGTAGGCATCTTCCATTCATGATAAAGAACTTGAGAATATTATTTTCCGCGAAACTTCGATATACATTATTGGCTCATTCTCTAAGAAATTAGAGAACTTAAATTTTTTAGAGCTAGTAGTTGTCGAAGATAATAGCTTGTACAAGATGAAGTTGACAAGATTCTTGATTTATTTATTTGTTCGTTCTTCTTAACTGCATGTGATGAGATTGAAATCCAACCTAGCTCAAGTTAAAGTTGTTGGTTTGTGGCTTTTTTCATTTAAACCTTACCCAAATCCTTGAAAATCCTGTTCTACGGTTTTCTTTTTTCTGAGCAATGACTCTTTCTGTCCAAGGGGCAACAAAGAACATGTGACAACAGTACGTAACACACAGCCGTGACAGATGTAGATAAATGCACCAGGCGTCTATAATATATATATGCATGTATGTGCCTGTATAATCTGGAGGCATGTGGATAATAGAAGAAAGAAACTTATTAGCATTTATCTTCTGTAATATTAGACTCTGAAGCTTGAACTTTCCTTGTATATATAATTCTTCAGTTTATATGTTATAACACTTTTTATTGGATAAAAAGGGCTGCAACAGTTTGTTAGATTGGTCATGAGCATAAGTGAGGTGAGTAGTATAAAGGGCAGCATGATTTGGGGATTTGGACTTCCCAAGGAGAGCTAGCTAGGTGAAGCTGTGGATAACCCTATCTCCTAACTAGTTGGCAATCTTATCCTCATGAAGTCTTCTCCTCTTGGTATGTTTACCTATCTTCTATTCAAATCATATTTACCCTTCCTTTCTTTTGCACATTATCATGCTGTAGAAGTGCATGCATGGTGGCTGCTAAAATTGATGAAAACAAGCTGTAAATCAAACTCTGGGAACGTCATGCCATACACATGCATTACACAGATTGGTCTTAATTCATATGACATTTTCTTATTGATAAATTATATGGTCTGGTTGGTAAGTGGGCAGTTATAGCATATGCAATAGAAAAAGTAAGATTGGGATAACATGTATATACGTCATGGACATGGAGGGGATAGATATATTTGCACCATCTGAAAATGACGACATATGCACCAGATGAGGATATTGAATTTAGATAAACATAAAAATAATTGTATTGGTGTGAATTTGAACACATCCTTATGAGAATATGAGGGAGGAGGAGGTTTTCTTTGGGAAATGGGAGATTGAGAGAGTTGAAGGCGCAATGATCAACTCATTTCGAGTGGTCCTCAATTGCTGCTGATAATTCTGGAAGGGCAGCATGTTTTGGATTTTGAGCACTTCGAGGTGAAACAAAGAACCTTCTTATCTCACATATCTTTGGAATCTCTCTCTCATTCCCTCTCTTTTTCTGAATAATTGCATCACTCATTTGACACTCAATAATATTAGTCTTCCCACATTTTTTATACCATATTTTAATACCACGTGATGTGGTATGTCACGTCTATATGCCACGTTATTAAATGAAGTAACAAGTTGTTCAACCGTGTACACTTTTCCAAGGAAAAAAAACCCCCTTCAACTACCATTTATTGTCTCCTTCTTGACGATTGGATTTCTCACCAGTGATAGATACACTCCGACTTTGATTTTGGTATTCTTGGCAGCCTTTTTAGAAAACTATTATTAGGGGCGGTCCTACTCTAAGGGCAGGGTAGGCAACCGCCTACTCTAGTTTTTGCCAAACCAAAAATTACGAAATGCTCAATACAATCAAATTTCTTCTACCTACTCAAACTCAGCCCACTCAAACTTTCTCCTTTAATAAAAACAATAGCCCAACCCACTCAAACTTTCTCCTTTAACAAAAACAATAAAAAGCAATATAAGCTCCTATTGATCTAGTCCAGCCGACATTTCCCAAACCCATGCCCACTTATACTTCAAAAAAACAAAAGAACCAAAGCAACCCTATTGGCCGGCTGCAAACACCCCACAATCTCCACTTATTCTCTCCTTGGCAGCAACATCTTCTTGGCAGCTTCTTCTCCTTTCTTGGCAACAAGTATTCCTCATTCTCTGCTCTTTAATTATCTTCTCCTTTTGGGGTTTTCCTAAAATACATGTATGCATCTTAATTTTAATTTTAATTTGAAATTGAGTATTCTAGGGTTTAATTAGGAATTTATTATAATTTGGGTATTTTGTTGAAATTAATTAGGTCTTTGAAATTGGGTATTGTCTCCTCTTTGTTGAGATGTTTGATTTGATGTTGATATTATTGAGATGTTTGATTTGATGTTGGTATTATTGAGATGTTTGATTTGTTGTTGATATGTTAATGTTTGATTAAAGACATTGATGCTATTATGAGAATTTGTTTGATTTTTTGTTGGGATGTTTGATTAAATAGGCTATCTTTTATTATGTCATATCACAATCGGAATCCCAAGAAAACAAAGAATTTGTTCTCTTTTTTTAAGAAAAAGAATTATGGGTCATTATCTAGTAGAATGCCTCCTATTTGTGATGAGCAAAATCTTCCCAACTCTCCCATTGTCGAGACTCAAGTTGAAAGAGTTGAGACCCAAAGAATCGATAGTGGTCAAGATTTTAATATCAATTATCTTGAGTGTGACTATGATGCCCTGTTGGAGGCAGATTAGCTTGTGACAGGTGATATAGTATAATGTTTTGAGTAATGTTAATTTACAAGTATAGATTGGTTAGATAGTTTTATTTATTTATAATGTTGTTAAAATAATTACCTACCTTACAAGTTTGGTTAGTAGTACCACTAGTTCATGTGTCACAATCATATAGTTCTATCTAAAGACTAGAGGAACTATAATGTATGGGAATTATTTCTCTAGATGGGCCGTAAGATGTGTCAAAATCAACTAGGCTCAACGCTTCCATGTTTCTAGGCCCGCAAAAATTAATATACAAATTATATTTATGATTTTATTGATTAATGAGTAAGAGGAAACGAAGAAAACTCCTCATTTCATGTTTGGTTATTGGGATTGGATTATGAGATAGAGTTGGATTGAAGAGGATAACATGAATCCAATGATGTGTTTAGTACTACACATGATTAGTGGTTTAGATTAATAGAAATGTCGTACTACATGGCCTAGCATGATCATAATCCAATCCAACTTAATCCCAACCTTTTGGTTGGATCCACAATCCTTGTACTTTTTTTTGGTCGATAATCCTTGTACATGGCGTAGTATGATTAGACATAATCCAGTCTAGGTTGTTTTCGGTCACCAAACAATTGATTAGGATTATGAATCCTATCTAACCATGTAATCCAACTCATCAAATGGTGTATCTCTAATTGGAGAAGAGAAACTATTGATTAGATTGTGAATCGGCATTATCAATTAAATGAAATCAAGTCTAAAAGGTACTAAGAAGCCTGTTTAGAGCGGCTAACTATCAATCACAACACCGTGTATGTAATGGGGTTGCGCTCGTTCTTCAGTCGTGCAGTGTGGGCTTGCCCCTGTTTTTTTGAATATGCATCCACTGATGATCCCCATGATTTCTATGTTTTCATTTCGTATCGCTTTGCATGTGGTTTTTCATGATGCTACCGCTTACTCTAGCTAACGGTCTTCACCCATGCCATGACAAATCATTTGCGGCAAATAATATGATAGCAGAATAAAATAAGATCTCAGGCCAGAAAAGAAAAGATTATACAAACAATATCGTATAAAAACATTTGCCAAATGTCTAAGTGCGTTTTAGTCACTTGTTCTCTTTTAGACCACTTTCTTCTCATAACGGTGCTTTTTATCCTTTGATTCATGATTATGTTCCAGCTTAGGTTCTAATTTGCCTATGAATCTATCAAAAGAGATGGATTTTTTTACATGCTGAATCTTAACAAACTTCGCTTTCTGCAAAAGTCAGTTGGTTCCTTCATCATCTTTTCTGACACTACCAAATGCCCCCTTCAAGTTTCACCTTTTTAATTGTTATACAGAGTTTTCTAACTCTTCTTCTCTTGTTTTAGCATGTGGGAAACTTAAACAACTTCCAGCTGTCATCATATGGATATTGATTAATACATTAGGTAGAATAGTCTAGGGATAGTCACAGAAAAAAGAAAAAGATTGATTTTAAGTCTTTGCCATTGAGAATTCAGCTACTGCATTCATTCTCTGATGTGATTGGCTTAATTTATTCATGTTTCATGCTTGCAAATGTGTCTCTGTCTGTGGGTTTAGCTGAGTGGGCTTGGCCTTGTTTTGTATTGTGCATGATGATTTTTTGTTGCAGCATGAGCCTATAAGTAAGAATGAGATAGCCTATAACACACAACTCTGAAATCTACCAGTAAGAACAGGGGAACCTCAAGTTTATTGATAATCTGAAAATGACATTCTCTGATGTGATTGGCTTAATTTATTCATGCCTCATGCTTGCAAATGTGTCTTTCTTCACTTTTTTTTTTCTGTATCTGTGTCTTTGTTTTCCTTTGTGGGTTTAGATGAGGCTATTTGCAGACAGCTCAAACTTGAAAGAATCAGGACATGACAAAGCTGATATGGTGCAGTATGGCCTTTGCAGAAACCAATCTCTTTACGGTGGTCCAAGATTTTGATATAGATCCTTTTATATCTGAAGGTCCTGTAAACTGCATTTTCCTCCCTTATATTCCCTTTTAATACTATTATTGTATTGGGTTTTGTCAGATTGCGTGCAGTAACCATAAGTTCTTCCACATGATGAGAATATATTACTGGGTTTTCAATTCAAGTCAACAGTCAGTACTGACCGAAGATAACACAAGCCCTAGATTGGGCTTTGTGTTCTAAATTCTTATACCAATTGATCATTGACATCAAGCAGCTAAAAAACCAACCAAATTTACTTTCACTTAGAGCTCACTTATGTTCACATAACACAAGTTAAAAAAACTGAAAACCCAAACATCATTAAATCCAATAACTATTGTACAAAGATAGGAACTTGCGGCAGAATAATGCCCCCATTTGATTGCAAGCAAACCCTGTTCATACTACAGCTTCCTTGGTTTAAGCAGTGAAAACTGGAAAAACCCATGCATATTAAGTACAACCAAACTTTTTTAATAACACCCCCAAAATTTTCTGCTCTAACAGAGAGAGAGAGAGAGAGAGAGAGAGAGAGAGAGAGACCATTCATGGTTTCGCACTTCATTCACTTGTTGAGTATCTTGAAGTCCAGTACTTTTCAATCTCCTCTGCTGATCTTCCAGGAATTCTACCAGCAATCAGAGACCACCTGAGAGATATATTTGTAAACACCACATTAGCTTATCCAAAATTCAGGAAACTTTAGATAACAGGGGAAAGTAGGAGAAAATTAGACATAAAAAGAAGAAGAGATTAGCTCACCTCTCACCAACCAGGTTAAACATCCTAGTGATTAGAGTTTCCTCATCTTCTGAAAAGTGAAGCTTAGAGTCTTGACTACTTTCCTCTGCAAAAAATTGCGATAAAAGGTGTCTATTTGTGAGTTGATCTAAAACAGAAGTCACCAAGGAATTGAGTTCATGCATCATGTTTGATCAAAAGGTCTAAATATTTAAAATTCCTTGACAGCTACCAAGGAAGAGAAAAAGAACCCAGAAAACAAGTTGTAAAACCAAGAATTTTTTGGGTGAACTAATGCTTTTGACTTTTGATCAGAGTCACATTGAAAGAAACACAGATTTGAAAGGGTTACCTATGAAAGAATCATAACAAGTAGAAAATTGGACAGCTAGTTTTTATAATTTCGAACAACCAATAAGATCCTTTCAATGATTTGATCAAAGTCAGACAATAGAGTAGAAAATTGGAAAAAACCAAGTACAAAAATGATTGGGAAATTAACATCAAATTTCAAAAGGGTACCTCTCGAATCCACAGAATTGTCATCAGAGGTGGAGTGATCCAAGTCAGCCATTGAAGTAGTTGAAAATATAAGACAAACTGAAGCCGCAAATTTGAAGTGGTTAAGTTAATTGAAAAGAGCAAGTGCAAGAACTGTGTTTGAAACTGAAGGCAAGTAATCTAAGTAGTATAAATAGGAGGAAGATTCGTAAGAAAATGTTGTCCATGGATAGAGGGAAGAATGGGTGGTGAGGTGAGGAAGCCAAAGAAGAATGGTAGTTGGAAAGACCGGGTTCTAGTCCACCTTTGATCGGTAGTTGAATACTTAACTGTTGGTTGGCAAAGAATGTTGATGATTGCAAATCTTTGAGTATTTATACTCACACCTCCAAATCAGTATACTGTGAGATAAAAAGATAATGAAATGTTGGGTCCTACCCTCCAACTCCAACTTTCTTATCATGATCAAATCATTTTGAGTCATTTGATTATATGCATGGGTCTTAAAGATGGTTTTGAGTTGGGAAAAATACATAACTCCTTACACTTAATTCCTCAAAAATCATCGTATTAAAAGAGATTTCAAGTTTGAATTCCCCTTCCTCGCTGATTAGAATAACATCCCTTGAAACTACAATTGGTTTTTGGTGCTTTAATCTTGAAGGTAGGGTATTGTTTGGTATGAGATGCATATATTCAAGTGGTTCCTTGGAGACAAGTGTTTGGTGGGGATGTATTATATATAGTGAAATACATTGGCTGTGTCTCTTAGCAGTAATTATGAAAATGCCAAATTAGAAAACAAAAAATATGATACGATATGACAGCATGATCGTCGATGGCCATTAAAAATATGCAAAGTCTTAACTTAACCATCTCTCTCAGCGTCCTTATCTAGTTTTGTCCCCGATTAATATTTCTTTACTAACAGGTGCAGAGCTAGAATTTTAAAGTTGGGGGCCGAAGTATAATATACAAGTATATAAAACATCTAAGTATTCAATAATTACATATTTTGAGCTAAAATTTTCTAATTGAGTCATGTCTAATTTATTTTAAATAAAATTTTAACTTAATTTATAAGTTGTTTATTATAAATTCTACATATTATATATAATATAATAGAGGAGGGATAAAAATTTGAGGGGACCAAGGTCACTCCAGGTCTAGGAGTGGCTCGCCATTGTTTACTAGAAAGCTCTAGGAAATTATCTCGCGCCACTTGGAAAAAAATGTAACACACTATTCATTCAAAGTAAATGTTACGAACAGTCACCAATTCGTGTTTAAGCATAATAACTCTTAATCGTTAAAGTATTTTATGAATACATCAATCTTTGAAAGTTGTACACAAGAGAACATTCCCTCTTAGAGGTCTCCTTAGAGCACTTCCACCCATTTGTCATAGCAAAGGGCTTGGGGAGCCAAGGGCAATGCAAGGGCTGTTACTATTCACATGCCAATAGTGGCAGCCCTTGCAAAAAGCTTGTGTGTTTCTACCCATTACCATGGCAACTACTATTCACATGAGATATTATGAGAGAAATTTGTATAGAGTTTTGGTATAGGAAGTGAAGAATATAACTAGGTATTTATTAAAAATAATTCTAAAATTTTTGGTATTTTTTTTCTATTTTTAAAAATTTTTAAAAATTTTTGTTGTTGCTAACGTCAGCAAATCCAAGCAACAGCCCAGGCTATTCTTATCTTTAGACTGGCCTAGTTTGCTGGGATCCACGAACTTCCTGGGCTGGAGCTTACTGCTGGAACGTGAAATGGGGGGTTGGGCTCCCTGTTGCCCGGGCTGGGGCAACGGGTGGAACTGCTCTTAATTTAGAGGGGAATAGAAAGTATGATTGGAGTTGTGTTTTTTCAATTTCTCTTTAAATTTTATTTAAAGAGATAGTTTAGGGAGCACATTATAAGTGCTCTAAGAGCATCCACAATGCACTCCCTAAATCACCTCCTTAGATAAAATTTAGGGATGAGGTAAGAAAATCCACCTCCAACCATGCTCCCTATCCAACTCCTAAAATAGGGAGACCTCTAGGAGCTCTTAAATCTGAGAAGAGAAAAAGGGCTCCTAGTGACTCCCTATAATTAAATGTTGATATACTTTAATGCTATTGTAAGTGTTTATTTAATGCTAACTATTTTTTTTTTTATATATATAAAAGGGGAGTATTTATGCTAAACTAAAAAAAGAAATAAATCATTTATGATTTCCTAAACAAGGAAGTATGATGAAATTTTATAAGGAGCTCCTAAAATAATTTTTTAGTATTTTTAGTTAAAATTTAACTAAAAAATAAGGAGTATGATTATGGATGCTCTTATAAAGTATAGTCAAGTAAAAAATGACCGGCGATTTCAGGTTCAAGCTTCTATGTCACTTTGGCACGTAGTTGAGCGTCGACAGAATCAAACAAAAAGTACCCGCAAACCGATGGACCATTTTGGACGGCCTGAGTGGGCTTCTTCATCTACAAGACTTCAACACAAGTCTAAAGTCGGCAGGCAATTATCCTGTTCAATGAAATTATTATTGGAGGTTTTGTCCTTTTCCAAGAGAATTAAAAGTGGCCTGTGTTCTTTGACTGTGTAACACGTAATGGATATTATGAACTTATCAAGATGGTCATTTCCAGACAGAATTAAGTAATATAAAAAGGAGAAAAATATGTATAAAATATATATTTAAAATTCGATCAAAATGAAAATTTCGACTATAAAATAATATGTAAGGAGCTATCATCCATATCCGCTTGGCATGCAATTCGAAACCTACACAATATTCAAATCCAGTTCTCAGTGGCAGAGTCAGGATTTCACATTAGAGGGGCCCTTCATAAACCTTGTCTTCTCTTCATAATTATCATGAATTTTATATTTTAAATTGGTTAAATACTAATATCATCATCTACACTATTAAAGACTTCAAATTTGATAATTTATATTCCAAAAGAGAGAAGAAGAAAAAGAGTTCATAAAGCGTAATATTAAGGTACCCAACTCATATATAAAAAAATGAGGAAAATAAAAAATTTACAAAGCTTTAAACAAAATAGGAAGAGAAAGAAAAATTAAAACTTTAGGTGATTTTAGTACAAATTTCATAAATTAACCTAGAAGATTTAAGGGAGATGAATAAAAGAGAGACCAAGAAATTTTATACTTAATTTGTAGACAAAAAAACCTAATATATTATTTTATTATAAAATAAATATCCTATAAGTAATATAATTTATTATAATATTATATATAATATATAATATATATATATATATATATATATATATATATATATATATATATAATTGGAGTGGGGGCCTGGGACCACACTGGTCCCATGCTGGCTCTGCCACTGCCAGTTCTTATCTTTTTATTTTGTCCATAAAGTGCAGAAAATTTTGCATATTAATATCTAGGATTAAAATGTTGCAATTTCTTAGAGTATTTCAAAATAAAAAATTACTATCTTTGCTAAATTGAAATTTTAAATGTGTTAAATGGTGGTTTTAATTCTTTTAATTTGAGATTTCAAAACTTTTTCCTTTTGGTATAGCAGGTCTGGACGTGTTCTAATGATATTAATATAATCTCTTTCGGCAGTTTTGTTTTGGTTTTTAATGTCTTGAATTTTGAGAAAACATGTAGGCCAAATGTAACTGATTATGATTTGATTGTGTATTAATTTGATATATTCATATTTGGTTTTAAACCATGTTAACATTGGCAACTTATTGCTTTTAACAGTGGGAGCATTTTATGCAGCTTAATTGCTTGTTTAATAACCAAACCTCCACTTGGAGAGCTCCTATATAAACCATTTGAGCTATACGTTGGAGATAGAGAAATCATATTGGTGCCACCTTTCTTCATTTTTTTCTCCTCCATATTCTTTGAGTTTTTGTGTTTCAATTTGTTTGATAAAAGAAGATTCAAGTTGTTCATCTGACCCAAGTATCGCGAGTGTACGCTTATGAAAGTCATATGTTGTTGTATCCTGGAGGGTAGGGTGCCATACAACCTTCGAGGGGCGAAATCTACTCTTAAGGACAGTGAATAACACGTTTAAACCTAAAACTATTATTCTACTCAAGTATCATTGGAGACCAACTTCTAAATCCCAAAAGATAAGTATCTTGCTGTAATTTCATTGGTTTTATTTAATCTACTATATCAATGTAAATTACAATTTTCTAATATATATTTATGTGATTTTTGCAGGAAAAGTAGCATCCATAAACCAAATTTTCCAATATCAAACATGTCAAATGACTTAAGTTAACAAGATCCAACTCAATAGAAAAGGGTCTTAACTTACATATTTGTGGTAAGGTCGAATCACTACATTTTTTTGAGAGTGCAAGTGAAAAATAATTTAGACAATCACTTGTATAAAACATAAAATAAAATATAAAAAACCATGTCGGATTACATCAAGTGCACCACAACCCGATCTTTCCCTCGTTCAGCACACAGACCGAGTTCAGTTGGATTTTAGAGGTTTTAAGCCGAGCCAACTCGAAAAGAAAGGACAGAAGCTGAGCCACCCATAACATTGGGGTTGGGCCAAAAGTTGGACCTGGTTGCACCAGCCCATTGGACCGTGGACCATTTCAGCAGCCTAAAACCAATGGGAGCTTCTATAGTGAGGGGTTTAAAGTGAGGGGTTCAAGTGAGGAGTTCAATCTCACTATCAAAAGGAGATGAGACCCCCCAATGCTTTGTAGATGGCGAGATTGAACCCCTCACTTTAAACCCCTCATTATAGTTTCACCCAAAACGAATTAGATGTTGCAATGCAATTAGCATTATTATTTATTTATTTATTTTTATACATTGAGAGGAAAGAAACCCATGGAGTTTCGATCCTCCTGAGTGCCAAGCAGGGGTAAAAGGGTAAGGGGGAGGAGGCGCCCGGGTTGATTAATAAGTCCGCGGAACAGAAACAGCAGACAGCCATGGTGGGAAGTGACCCACGGAAGCACCTCTTAAACTTAATTCACAAATTTCTGTTTAAAGAACTTTGACAAAGGATTTGAAATATACATATATGAACAGACCAACTTATGATACTTACATCCAAATTTTGTCACATACCAATTTTTAAGTAGAAGCGGTGATACAGTATCACTTTATAATTTCTCTATAATTTCGTAACCCCGCTCGACATTAGTATTATTTTTTCATTTAGTAAGAATACGCCGACAAATATGGAACATTAATGGCTTCCTCTTTTTGCCTTAAACTGATTCTCATTTAACCATTTTAAAGGCTTCGTATCTACCAGCAAAAGATGAAGTAAAATTATCATTTGTTGCTTAGAAGAACGCCCGACCCCAGGAAAAAAATAACATTATATGCATTTTTATGTATCTAGTGTGGGGATTTTATGTCAAAGATTGGTAAGCAAAAGATTAACTCAGAAGTTGAAAATGAGTTCTACCGAAAAACCGAAGCCATTTTGCAGAAACAGGGAATAGTTTTTGAAGCCACTAAAATGTTACTGCCAATCACAACTATTTAAGTCCTGTACTCATCCTTTATATGCAAGAAGCTCCCTAGTAAGAAAGGTGCCACTGACTGGAAAACATAACTCAACAAGCAGACCTCCTGGTCATTTCCGCAGTACTTATAGAAAGAAGAAATATATTATTATGAGTAACGGTATTCAAACTATCCTGCCACATAACACAGCAAGCAGCAGAACTTAAAGAAAAACAGAACTATTGTATCAGACCTTTATAAGGTACATGTAACAGAACAGATTGTAGCAACACCCAATGTCCGATGATATATTACTCGTGTTGAGTAACGGGACCGCTGCTATTCAAAAACCATGAATCTTGATGTCTTCCTTCTTAACGATGCCAGCCTGTTTAAAAGAAGATGAGAAGTTGACAAGTTATCTTATATTCAATCAATAGCATAATGTGGGGGCAACATAATATATATAAAAAACAGACAGATCCATTACCTGCACAAGGAAGGAGGAAACATTCTTTCTCTGGTCCCCCTGAAGTTGTATGACCTGCAACCATGAAACATATAAGGCTTTGTTTTCAATGACAGTAAACCGACAGGTTGAATATTTGATGTCTAATGAACAACAATGCTCACAACAATACATGGAAATGTTTAGTGCAAGTATAAAATGTGTGAGGTGCACAATCACCCTATACTCAAGGGAGAAGAAATCCACTACACATGCAACAATTCTCCTTTCTGCCCTTTTCATCACAGCAAATTAGCAACAACAATCTTGTGGCCCAACATAGACTATCAAATAAATAATGCACCATGTCTTACATCTACTTTGCAATCATGGTACCAAAAGAACGCATCTTGATTACTAAGAGACGGGAACAAACCTGGCCTAACTCAGGATCGTCAACCACAGTACCATTACAACAGAACTCTTTCTTTAGGTCCTTTAGTATCTTATTGTAGCTGTATTCCTTCTTCAATCCTTGCACAGTAGTCAGGCTTTTCCTCCCGTTACGCTGCTGCACACGCACATGCACATAATCTTTTGTCCCAGCACCTGCGTCCTCAGCATTTGCATCAGCAAAGGGATCTGCACATACAATCCACAAAGACACAAACCACCAAAAAGTTAATGCTCAGATTGGTCGGATGAAGTATGCTTCTAATAAATCATATCACCTTAAAAGAACAAAACCTTACCAAAAGCAGATGGGACCTGGGTGTCGAATTCAGACATGAAACTTGACTGTTGGAGGAAGAAGATCAAGTAACCAACAAAGGGTTTTCTTAAAATATTAAATATTAATATCAAATCTGCTACACAAAAGGGTAGAGAAAACCCAATCAGCCAAATCCAGAAAACAAAGAAACAAAATCACAATTTGATAATTTCATGGTATTAATAGGCCAAAAAGCAACAGTCTTTACCGAAGTACAAATCTTTTGTTGATCCAAACTCACTGCTTCAATATTACCAAAACCCAAACCTCATACTCCTCGATTTACCCCCAAAAATTATAAAATTAAATCCACCATGACCCAATTCCATAAACAATCCAGCTTATACAAATTGCCCAAATCCCACAATCCTCAAGCTAATAATTCATACAAATCAAATCGACCCAGAAAGAATTAACCTAAATAAGCGATAAATCAAACACAACCCAAAATAAATTTAATTCCTGAATCAACAAAAAGATAACAACATGAAAAGAGAAATTACTTGAACGCAAAGACGGTAAATCCAAGCAGGCGATAGGGAAACAGAGATGGGGTCAAGAGAGAGAGATTGGTATGAGCTCTTTATATAGGACAAGAAAAAGTCGTGCGAACCACACAAACGCGGATTTTACTTTACTTTATTCTTATTTATCGTTAACGAAGAGCTACCTGGTGCCGTACGCCTTTGTTTGGCTTGTTCTTTTGTGGGGGTTCAAGATTGGACGGTTGGGAGAAGCGTATGTAGAGACGGACGGTTGTGATTTAACTTCACGTGCGGTCGTTTTCCCTATGACACCAAAACGCACCGCCTTCTCTCGTTTCACCATTTTAGACTTCCAAGTACTAGTAAATCA